>CM059571.1:58862013-60310453 GCA_030386875.1 Morinoia aosen | reverse complement strand
AGCCTAAGACGCAACGGCAAGTGCGCAGATTTATCGGTATGTGTAACTTTTTCCGTAGACACATTCCTAATGCCAGCACGATCATGAAACCACTGAATGAACTACTTTCCCAAAATAAGTTAGTTTGGACGGAAGAATGCAGTCAGTCTTTTTACAAATTAAAAGAAATTCTAGCAAATCCACCTCTTTTAAGCTACCCCGATTTTTCAGAGAATGCTGCTCCGCTAATAATTACTGTAGACGCCAGTGGAGTAGGAGCGGGTGCCGTGCTCACGCAAGAGCAAAGTTCCCAAGAGAAAGTTATAGCTTATGCTAGCACAACTTTTAACAAAGTTGAATCTTATTACAGCGCGACAGAACGAGAATTAGCTGGACTACGATGGGCAGTACGAACATTTAAACCTTTTATCTACGGCAAGAAGTACATCATTAGGACTGATCACAGAGCATTAACTTATTTGAACAATATGAAAAGTGTAGACGCCAGGTTAATGAGAACTTACGAAGAACTGCATTGTGGACACTACGAAATTCAATTTGTAGCAGGAAAAGACAATGTTGTTGCAGATGCGTTGTCTCGAGTTGTGGAATTTCCTATTAGCAGTGAGGATGTGGACAAGAACTATTGCGTTTCTTTGAACGGGCACAAGGTAAAATTAGTTCCTGGTGGCCCAGATTCACTTTTTCAAGCGCTTTCGCTAGGATTGTGTGACAGTGTAGATGAACATGTTACTATTCGCGAAGAGACTGTGGACTTAGTTTTAAAGAACCCTCGTGCATTAGGACTTTCTTGTGACAAGAGTACGATTAGGAAGCTGAAAATTATGCGACAAAGTGGTGTTCTGCCAGAGTGGTTTTTGTTGGACGCTTTCGTGAAAAGATTTAAAGTGAATGTGAGTGTTCATGAAGACGGCATCGGTGTTATTAAATTTGAAAGTTCTCCCAGTGATCCTACCATTCATTTACAAAGTTTACGTGGTGTGCACTTCAATTTACTTCTTCCAGACGGAGAGACTATCAATGAAATATTAATTCAGCATATAGACACTATGATCAAATCAAATGACGACTCACCTGTGCATGAAGTTCAGCCTTCCCAGGTGCTGTACCAGCTTGAGGACGATGGGACAGCAGAGGCTGCAGTGACGCCGTCAGCGCGAATCTCGTGTAAAAGGAGGCCTCAGGATTCTGCAAATTCTAAACAAGCTCCTGTTTTGACAAATAAAAAGGACGCAATTATTGATCAAACATCTCAGCACATTACTACAGAAGAACTTCAAAAACTACAAGAAGCGGATCCTCTTATTTCGTTGCTCATAAAATTAATAAAGCAACAAACTTCAGAATCGGAAATCAAGAAGGCATTATTAAAATTTAAAAACGGACGAACTTTTCTCAGATACTTCGACACGTTGGTGGTGAATGAAGATGTGCTGTATGGAGGCCTTCATCGCGTGTCGGTGATCCCTGCTCGAAATCTTCCAAGCATGGTTAGAGAGTTCCATAAAAAATCAGGACACATTGGTCGCGATAAAACGGTAGCGGCAATGTTACGACATTTCTTCAGTCCGAGACTCCCACCAATCGTTGCTTACGTTGTCAGAGAGTGCAGCATCTGTCAAAGGTTCAAGGGTAAAGCAAAAGGTGGAGCGCCGCAATATCGACGTATGCCGAAAGCTCCGTATGAAGAATACGCTGTGGATCTCTTGGAACTTCCTCCAGGGCGAGGCAATGCGAAGTACTTGTTGGTTGGCATCGATCTCTACACGAAGTTTGCCAATGCAGTCGTGATTAGAAACAAGAAGTCAGCGACAGTTGCCAGAGCTTTGGAAAACTCCGTTTTTAGCACCCTGGTGAAGCTTCCGGAGACGGTAATCTCAGACAACGGTCCCGAGTTCCGAGGGCGGCCCTTCATTTCGATGTTGAGAAGGCACGGAGTTAAACATTTTAGAACAGTGCCGTATTCTCCGCAGTGCAACGGTGCTGTAGAAAGGCTCAACGCAACCCTTAAGAATTTGCTAGCTACAGCGTGTGAAGAGAACAAGACGCCATGGACAGATCAACTTACAAGAGTTTTAATTATATATAATAATACGCTTCATTCCGAGACTGGTCATGCTCCAGCGGACTTTTTCAACGAGATTGCAAATAAACTATCTATTCCTTTGTCGCAGCCTTATTGGCGTTTTCCTCATAAAAATTTCAAGCCATACGAAATCGGTCAAAGAGTTGCGAAGAAACTACCTCATTTACCTTCAAGTAATAAATTTTCACCAAAGTTTGACGGTCCGTTCATTATCGAAAAGGTGGAAAGAAATGGCGTTACTTATAAAATAAAGAAGCTCGATGGTTTTAATTCACAAACGGCTCATTTTAATCAACTTAAACCTCGGTACGGCGAAGAAGACGACGGCACAGTTTTTGGTGCAGACACTCGACATGAGCAGCAGATACGAGACAGACGCAGCAGGCGACGGCTCCAAAAGACGAGCGAGATGGTGGCACAAACCCCGGTTTTACCGGATGAGCGAAGTTCATTCCCAGACTTCACGATGATAGGCGGTGTGGGCTTGTCTCTGTCGAAGTTGGCTGACAAGATTTGTGAAGCAACAAAGGAGCAGCAGCGAGCAACTCAGGCTGTCGCAGCTTCACCAACAGACGAAGAATTGAGTCAGACGGACGAGCAACAGAGCTTGGAGTGGGAGAACTTAAGCGATGAAACTAGCGAAGTTCCAGCCATGGATGGTTCAAGACTCGATTGCGAGAAAGTAGCTCCAGCTCCAGCCCAGTTGAAGCCTCGACGTGACTCTGAGAAAAATAGTCAATGCTCCTCGCAGCATTGGACGAGATTTTCGGCGAGGAAAGCAGCGGAAGTGTTAGTCGGAGCACTTGCGTTGAACAGCGCGAGGCAAGAGTTTCCTTGTTTCGGTGCCGACTCTGCGTTCAAGTTCGATATGAAGAAGACGTATCGTGGGTCGACAGGCGACTTCCAGCTTCCAGAAGATATTCGTGATTTCGAGCGAGTTTCTGTCTCGGATGGGCCGGACCTTTCAAACCATATTCGTTGCGAGATGAATTCAGAGTCTTCTCGATTCGATTCAGACAGCGATTGTTGAATAGTTTCTAAATTTTAACTCGTTGATTGAATAAATTATCCTTCCTGTGTGTAATAAAGCATAATAAAAATAGTATTAGCATAATAAAATTTTGCATAATAAGATTGTTTTAGATCAAAGTATATCGTCTTACCTAGCTATACTATTGTCTTGTGTTTTAAATATGTTACGTTGTAAGGTTACATACCTCCCGCCTTAAATTTGTTGTTAGATGGCGTTGGGGGGTGTGACCGAGGCATTTTTTTATGTAGACCACCTTACTGAAAGCGCCAAGCTAAGAAATAGTCTGGCTGCAGCGGCAGCAAAGTTTGGGCTGAAAGTCGGTCAGTCAGGAGTCTTAGAGAGAGCGAGGCAGGGTGCAGACCTTATGGTGTGTATCGCGCAGGCTAATGCGTGGATTGTTGCCCCTATATGCTCTACTCGTACGCCGTGTTTCTGAGCAACTCGTGCGGTTGTCAGGTTTGACAGTGTTGTCAGCACTTGCGCCTGCGGGCTGCCTCGTTAGCTGTAATTGTGCTGTAAGCTCGTGTGTTTAAGCTACCTGAGTCGAGGACTTTCCTAGTCTCAAGTCGTCAAGCCTATTTAAAGTGCGGTCTTTGCCAGTTTTTCACCTTCTAAATCTTTTTAAAACTGTGTGTCAATAAACGTGAACTTTTAATCGCATTGAAAATGTTACCTAATAAAGTGCAATTCCTTCGGTTAATTTAACCACGTTTTTAATAAATTATCACCAATTACCGGAACTGTTTTTACTATAGGCATTTCAACTGCATAGAAAAACAATGATTTCCGTAAAAAGGAAAGAAACGGAATAATGACTTGGAAACAATTTACTGAACAACATCACAGTCCATTGTGAATCGTCTGTCGGCAATTTTTAGTGGTCAGGAATCCTGAAGTTGTAGTTTATCGGCCACAAACTGAAGTTCAATATTAGACTCAAATTTAAAGACATTCAGGAAGCAATTTTGAAAATAGCAAACATTAACTATAACGTGCCTTCATTTAGCTTCGATTAAGTGTATATGAAAATTTAATTTTTGTTTACGGGTCAGTCATTAGCACTATGAATATCCAGTCAGTGACCACCGAGGGCGCACGTTGCGGTCAAAGCATTGAAACGATTAAAAAAGGTATATATTTCATAAGTACGGGAAAATTATGTTAGTTAAGTACGATGTGAACTTACCAGCTTCAATTTTCCCTTTATCCCATGAGATCTCACTAAATCCCTTTATATAACCCTGTGTTTAGCCAAAGACAGTGCAGGTGTTTTGCTCCCTTGCTTTTATCAAAATCGGCTTTTAATACAGCGTGGGCCAGTTACTTCTGGCCCATCCTGTATCAGCAGAATATTATGATTACTCCTCTGTCAATATGATGTAAGTTTGAGCCAAGGAAAGAACTTCTCCCCTGTGTTCTATCAAAACCCACAATTTATGACGGAACAATTTATACACAACTTATGATAACGGAAGCTTGTTGCTGTGTCAGGACGGAGAGCAGCAGCAGCTACGCTGGGGTGGCGGAGCGACGCGACCTGGCTGTCGACTTCGTGCTGTGCCTGGTGCTCATAGAGGTGCTCAAGCAGCTCGCTGTGCATCCCGGCCATGACGAGCTCGTGCACACCATCGAGGATCTCGCCTTCAAGCACTTCAGGCACCGTGATGGGTGAGGCGCATTCCATTGCTCAACCCTGGAACACAACTTCTCTACCATGATTTCATAAATTCCTATTATCTAATAATTTCATGAATTCTTATGCCATAATTTCATCAAGTCCTATACCATAATTCCATGTATTCCCATACTATAATTCCATCAATTCTTAAACTATACCCATCAATTCTTATCCTAATTCCATCAATTCTCATACTAATTCCATCAATTCTTATCCTATATCCATCAATTCTTATCCTATATCCATCAATTCTTATCCTAAATCCATCAATTTTTTTCCTATGTTCATAAATTCCTAAATTTTATATTAATCAATTCATGTACATTGGGGCTCGCGAAAAATAGAACCCGAAATAAGAACAATATAATTCAGAAACTATTTGCTGCATTTTTATTCTGTTTAAACCATACCCTTCATTGAACGCTTTTCAACAATTGATGTACGTTATGATAAAATATCTTCAAAGTTTTTACTCGTAATTACTCTACTGAAGGCTGTCAGAAACATGTTTGCGGAGGAGCTTGTTCTACACAACGTTACATACTAAATCAGTACACGTTCTCACTCCCTGCTTCTCATTTCTCAGGGTGCAAAACAATCCTAACTGCGCGAACATCAACGTTCTAGCGGACTTGTACGCTGAGGTGTTCTACCCAATGTTATATACTACATCAATACACGTTTTAACTACTTGCTTCTCATTTCTCAGGGTGCAGAACAACCCTAACTGTGCGAACATCAACGTGGTAGCGGACCTGTACGCGGAGGTTATCGGCGTGCTGGCGCAGTCGCGGTTCCAGAGTGTGCGGCGGCGCTTCATGCTCGAGCTCAAGGAGCTCAGAAGCAGGGAGTCATGCACCCAGACCACCCACAACATCATGGCTCTGCTCATGGGCATGAAATTCTTCAGAGTCAAGGTGCGGGCGCAATGGTTTGTTTCGGTAATAACAGTTATAGGATTGATGTACTATGTAATGATTGATAATACGTTGGTATGAAAAAAAATCCAACTTTGGGAATGCAAGTTTGACGTGCCACTTCTCCTACTCCCAAACGTCACGAAGAAGGAACAGTTTGATTTGTGCAGGAGAACAAGCGCAGCTAATCTAATTTTTCTTTCTGCCTCATGACATGTGTAAATTTTTCCAAAGTTCGCACACGTATGTCCATGTCAGGTCTTTTTTTCTATTTACGTGGAGCTTTAGGTCTTCATCATGAACTCTGGCTAATGTATTCATACCCATTCCTCAGTGTAATGTAACGTAATGGGATTAACATGAGGTGAATATCAGTAATAATAACCAATAACAAATCAAAAGAGACCCTAATGCCTAAGTGGCAGTAGCAGCGTCTGACGCAGCATCGATTGCGTGCAGATGGTGCCCATAGAGGAGTTTGAGGCCTCGTTCCAGTTCATGCAGGAGTGCGCGCAGTACTTCCTCGAGGTGCGCGACAAGGACATCAAGCACGCCCTCGCTGGGCTCTTCGTCGAGATCCTTGTGCCCGTCGCCGCCGTGAGTTTGATTATCTACTGTCTCATTGCTCAGTGTAGCGTTTATGTAACCGCTAATGTATGCGGAGTAAACCTGTCAGTTCCGTACTTCAGTGTTCTGTTTCGAGTTGTGAATTGGTTTTCAGTGTAGCCTTGAAATTTCTTGACTACCCTATTCTCTCCCGTAATTATTGAGTTGGTCAAATTACTGTAGCTCAAGTTTGTGAACACAGCCTTTCAGTGAGTTATTTAGAAGATTACTAAAGTTCTTCCTGGCATGTTTCCTTGGCATTGCTTAGCTGGCATTGCTTCTTTGCAGTACCTATGCAGGGTGACTTCGAATTCCTGTACCTGAATGAACAATGCCATTGTTAATTACCTTCTTTGCTTGGCAAACAATTCCAGTAGACTGGAATAAGTACTCTTAGTTTTTGATGTTTTAGCGCATCATGTCATTGCTCTCTCATTACACAGGCGGTGAAAAACGAAGTTAACGTTCCGTGTCTGAAGAACTTCGTGGAGATGCTCTACTCGAGCACATTGGACACGGCTACCAAAAACAAGCACAAGCTGGCCATTTTCCCGCTGCTTACATGCCTGCTCTGCGTCTCTCAGAAAAATTTCTTCCTCTCCAACTGGCACTACTTCCTCACCATGTGCTTGCAGCACCTCAAGAACAGGGATCCCAAGATGGCCAGAGTGGCATTAGGTGAGGGTTTGGTGGGAATAGTATAGTTCAAGCAAGGAAGGATATGTGGCATATGCGACGTTAAAAGACGGCCAGGGTTGCGTTGGGCGAGGGGTGTGCGTGGCTAGTCCAGTGTAAGGACGGAAAGTTATGTGGCGTATGAGACTGTAAATATTGACTTTGTGGCTAATAAGACGTTAGATGGAGAACGATAGATGTCTTACGCAGCGTTAATTGCGGGTGACCTAGTGGTTTATGTGGCATTATATTGAATGACTAAACAACTGGGAGGAGTTGACTGTTGCTGTCACGCGCGTGTTATATGTAGCTGGTGGGGTGTGGTGCTGCAGCACAGCGTGTAGCAGTGCTACGCTCGAGTCTGAACGTTTTGCATTGATGGATGAAAACCCCTCAAGATGCAATGAAACATTTAGATGAAAATACGCTGAGATATTTCGGGCGTGGAAATTAAACAAGCATCTTTTACTTGACGTTTTCAATTTCCGTTTGAGAGCGCTCACATGTTTCTATTTTTATGGAAAGATACATTTGGAAAAAAGTTGTATACATATTTTGCTCCTATGGTTTACCTTCATTGAAAGGCCTTCCAGAAATATGAATTTTTTGAAGTAAGATTCGTTAATCCTAAATGAAAAAACAGTCTTGATGAATAGAGCCCCTCCTGCCACCCTCTCCCTAGCTCATACATAATCAACAGGTGTGGTTGCCGATTTTCTTCTCTCATCATATTAGTGAATGCATGTGAACGGAAACATTTAAGTCTATGAAAGGGGTAATTAATAAAATGCTCCCTGTTACAGCCGAACATAAGTATTTTTTATATTGGTTTTTCTAGTAGAACGTTGAACAGAGTTAACTAGCCAGCAATGAAAAAGGAAGGGAGAAAGCGAGTAGAGTAAAAAAGAAGAGATGCATATTTCTTTATGCATAAATTTGTTTTTAAAATTGTCTAAATGTAATAAATGGTTAGTGATAGGTTACGTAATAATAGCTTACCAGTTGTCAAAAAACAAGAGAATATACAATCTCATGGTACGCGTACTCCTGGTTTCCAAGAGATAAGTACTATTTCTATATTTCTTGCTTGTATTCCCCCTGGAGAGGCCTATAGAAATTTTTTTTCAGTTTTATTTGCAGGACAAGCTTGGGATTGTCAAAATTTTCGAGTGAAGAAATATTATAATTGATACTTGATAGACAACTACCAATCTCGGTTGAAGAAAAAATTCCCATTAGAGGGCATACAGTGATATTTCACAGCCAGAACTTTCTAGCAAAAGAAGTAAGTTTTTTGGTTCATTGAAAATGTGAGGTCCCGAGCTGAGGTAGGAATTTTGTTGAAATAAATTGACTTTTTTTGTTTGTTATGGACCTTTTTTTTGTTTCACTGCTGTCGATTTTTTTTAGCACCTATTACGTCATTCTTCAACTTTTATCTTGTTTCAGAAATTTATTTCCTAACTTGCTGTTTCTGTGCATAGATTCTGCTCTCCTTACACTCTATCTCAAATGATTCCTTTATCCCTTCTCGTTGGAATACCTTTGTAATTAGGGAGGCTTAACCTAGTGTATGTAATCTAATTCAGTGTAACTTAATCTAATTTGATCTACCTTGCAATCTAATCTAGTCTACCCTAATCTTATTTGATCTACCTTGCAATCTGATCTAGTCTGCCCTAATCTAATTTGATCTACCTTGCAATCTAATCTAGTCTACCCTAATCTAATTTGATCTACATTGCAATCTAATCTAGTCTACCCTAATCTAATTTGATCTACATTGCAATCTAATCTTGTCTACCCTAATCTAATTTGATCTACATTGCAATCTAATCTAGTCTTCCCTAATCTAATTTGATCTACATTGCAATCTAATCTAGTCTACCCTAATCTAATTTGATCTACATTGCAATCTAATCTTGTCTACCCTAATCTAATTTGATCTACATTGCAATCTAATCTAGTCTACCCTAATCTTATTTGATCTACCTTGCAATCTAATTTAGTCTACCCTAATCTAATTTGATCTACATTGCAACCTTATCTAGTCTACCCTAATCTAGTGTAAGATAATCTGGATCTAATCTAGTGTAAGATAATCTAATTTGATCTACATTGCAATCTAATCTAGTCTACCCTAATCTAGTGTAAGATAATCTGGATCTAATCTAGTGTAAGATAATCTAATTTGATCTACATTGCAATCTAATCTAGTCTACCCTAATCTAGTGTAAGATAATCTGGATCTAATCTAGTGTAAGATAATCTAATTTGATCTACCTTGCAATCTAATCTAGTCTACCCTAATCTAGTGTAAGATAATCTGGATCTAATCTAGTGTAAGATAATCTAATTTGATCTACATTGCAATCTAATCTAGTCTACCCTAATCTAATTTGATCTACTTTGCAATCTAATCTAGTCTACCCTAATCTAATTTGATCTACCTTGCAATCTAATCTAGTGTAAGATAATCTAATTTGATCTACATTGCAATCTAATCTAGTCTACCCTAATCTAATTTGATCTACATTGCCATCTAATCTAGTGTTAGATAATCTAATTTGATCTACATTGCCATCTAATCTAGTGTTAGATAGTCTAATTTGATCTACATTGCCATCTAATCTAGTGTTAGATAATCTAATTTGATCTACATTGCCATCTAATCTAGTGTTAGATAATCTAATTTGATCTACCTTGCCGTCTAATCTAGTGTTAGATAATCTAATTTGATCTACATTGCCGTCTAATCTAGTGTTAGATAATCTAATTTGATCTACATTGCCATCTAATCTAGTGTTAGATAATCTAATTTGATCTACATTGCCATCTAATCTAGTGTTAGATAATCTAATTTGATCTACATTGCCGTCTAATCTAGTGTTAGATAATCTAATTTGATCTACATTGCCGTCTAATCTAGTGTTGGATAATCTAATTTGATCTACATTGCCGTCTAATCTAGTGTTAGATAATCTAATTTGATCTACATTGCCATCTAATCTAGTGTTAGATAATATAATTTGATCTACATTGCCGTCTAATCTAGTGTTAGATAATCTAATTTGATCTACATTGCCGTCTAATCTAGTGTTAGATAATCTAATTTGATCTACATTGCCATCTAATCTAGTGTTAGATAATCTAATTTGATCTACATTGCCGTCTAATCTAGTGTTAGATAATCTAATTTGATCTACATTGCCATCTAATCTAGTGTTAGATAATCTAATTTGATCTACATTGCCATCTAATCTAGTGTAAGATAATCTAATTTGATGCACATTGGTGTTCAGAGTCGCTGTACCGGCTGCTGTGGGTGTACATGATCCGCATCAAGTGCGAGAGCAACTCGGCCACACACTCGCGTCTGGCCAGCATCGTGAACTCCCTCTTCCCTAAGGGCTCCAAGACGGTCGTGCCTCGTGATACGCCGCTCAACATCTTCGTCAAGATCATCCAGTTCATTGCGCAGGTCTGATTTGTATTGCCTGGGTGCTCAACTGTGGGGCGTTGGTAATTTGTACTGGGACATCCTGGTGCTTCAGTACTGGAATAACTCAGTTTTGGAAAATTATGACTTAGAAGTATATGAGAAATATGACTTGAAAAGCAATGCTTATGCTCAAGTTCTTCTTGATATAATTCTAAAAAAGAACATTATTTTGTGAAATAGTGATTGCTAATAGTAATTTTAGCGAAATATTGATTACTTATCATTTGTACTGAGAAATGAAAAGTAAGTTTTTAAAATTTTTATTGAGCGTAGAACTTCAACTATATATCAAGATTTAGAAATCGCACAAGAATAAAATACATGATGTAAACTTCGACTCACTCCATCACCATAAGAATTGAGTAAGATTATGAAACCTAATATTTACTTCTTTATGGGCGGACCATCACTTGAAAGCACCACAGTAAAAATTAGCTTAATCTGAACACGACTCCTCACAGGGGATACAAGATCATACAACTATTGTATCTTGAGCAATTAGGGCTCCCAAGGTGAACATGTGATGTCATGAGCTGAGAGTTTTTTTGTTGAAGTGAATATTTTTTGTTATGTTAAGGACCACTTTTTTTGGGTTCATTGCTGTCCTATTTTTCAGCACCTACTACTTTCCTCTTCTACTTTTACCTTGTTTCACGAACTCTTTCTCAACTTACTGTTTCTATGCACCTTGTGCATAGATTCCACGTTCCCTTCTCTCATAGTAAATGGTGCCTTCCTTCCTCTCTTTGAAACGTCTTTGTTGCGGTTAAGGAGGCCTAAACTAACATCTAATCTACCTGGACAGGAGCGCCTGGACTTTGCGATGCGGGATATCGTGTTCGACCTGCTGAGCGTGGGGCGCCCCATCAAGGTGATCTTGTCCCCCGAGAGGATGGCCATCGGCCTGCGGGCATTCCTGGTGGTGGCGGACAGCCTGCAGCAGAAGGAGGGTGACCCTCCCATGCCGCGCACCCTCGCTGTCCTCCCCTCCGGCAACACGCTCAGGGTTAAGAAAACTTTCCTCTCCAAGGTGCGTGTTTAGTGATCCGTTATTGATTTTCTTGTTATTTGTTCAATTTTCATCGCTATTTTATTGCCTATTCATTGCTCCTTTTTGAGTCGTATATTCACTTTTCATTGCTGTTTTATTGAGTTTTCATTGCTTCTTTAGTTATATATTCTGTTTTCATTGCTATTTCATTGCCTTTTCATTGCTTCTTAATTAGTTAGTCATGTATTCATTTTTCATTGCTGTTTTATTGCCTTTTCATCGCTTCTTCATCCCCTCAGGAAAATACAGCTTTTGTATATCTGGAAATTAGCCTTCCCAAAGGGTCCTGAGCGAGCTGAGAGTTAGGTGGGCCTTTTTTTGTTGAGATAAAATATGCTTTTTGTTTTGTTAGGAACCATCATTCTTTTGTCTGCTGTTCTGTTTTTCATCTCCTCTGACTTTTTTCTTTAACTTTATTTTGTTTCCTAAACATTCTTCGTAACGTACTGTTTCTATTTACCGGGGATCCTGTACTGGAACACACCTTGTGCATAGATTCTGCATTCTCTTTACTTCATACCAATTGGTGCCTTCATTTATCCCTTCCTTGAAAACTTTTGTTGTGCAATTGGAGGCTAAAACTAACATGCAAGTAGTCATTGCTTCTTTATTGTCTCTTGATTGGCTCATGAGGATTGCTACTTTATTACTCATTTATGCATATTACCCTTTCCTCACTCCTTTATTGCTGCATTATCACTCCTTCATTGCTGGTTCATTACTCCTGCATTGCCTCTTCACTATTGTTCCATTTACATTCTTTGCACATATTTATCTACTTTGGTGTAGGAGAAGACCGTAACTCAACGCTAGGTCTATCCACAATTTTCACTGTGTTCTTTGATAGATTTACCGCCACCAGGCTCATGATGGCCTACTTTCTTGCTCCAGATGCTGACTGAAGACACGGCCCGGAACATCGGCCTGGCGTCCTACTACCCGCTGGTGCGGAAGACTTTCAATGACATGCTCAAGGCCCTTGACACTCAGTTCGGCAAGCCCCTCATGATGACCAACACGCACAACGTGAACAAGGTGCGAGCATCATGCATTATTGCGTCTTTTCCTTGCTTGCGTTAATTTACTGGGAACACGCATGTTAGTTGGTGTTCATTGGTTTGGTGTAGGGTTAAGGTAATCATGATGCCAACGTTTTAATTTATAATGATTATGTCTAAATGTTTATAGTTTACTTACTTGAACAACTTATAATGAGGTGTGAAGGGTAATAAGGAGACTAATGGTAAATTGAGCAAGGAATTGGGTGATATTTTGCTCACAAATACGAATGTATGAAGCAAGTTGTAATTGACTGGAAAAGGTCAAATTAACTTCACTTGATAGCAAATAATCAAGTACCTACCTTGTGCCATTGTCCTTAGGAATTCTGTTGTTCTGCACAGTTTTCAGATGTCCTTTCGTATCATCTGTGACGTATGTACAAATAGGCACCATGTTGAACTGAAGACACAGCACGCAAGCATGACAGCCCAGTCACACACGCAATAACGCTATGCTAGAATGTGATGCTATTCTTACCAGTAACAAAAAAACCACTGCTTGATTTATCACTGTTGTGCGCCAGGAACCGGACGAGCTGATCGGAGGAGAACGGAAGGCAAAGATGGACCTGTTCCGTACGTGCGTGGCAGCCGTGCCTCGCCTCATCCCTGACGGCATGAGCGGCCAGGAGCTCGTCGAGCTGCTTGCCAGGCTCACTGCGCACATGGATGAGGAGCTTAGGGGCCTCGCCCTCCAGAGCCTGCAAGCCCTCGTCATCGACTTCCCTGAGTGGCGCCATGAAGTTATCCATGGTCAGGCTTGCGGCTTGCTTGGCTCTTCATTGTCTGTGGCATGTCGTTTGGCTGCTTTTTTTGTTTTTAATCGTTCATTGAATAGGTAATTGCGTGGGGTTTAGCTGCTTTGTTTTGTTTTAATAGATCATCAAATATATAGGTACAAATAGATGGTTAATTGGTTGGTATTTACGAAGCAAAACAATTATATCTTTTTGAAGAAGCAACGTTCAGTTATGAAGTTTTTATTTGTTGAGTTTGGTAGTTGTACTTTCATAATTCATCAGTATCATCTGTGAGGCGTGAAGTGATTTCCTTTGTGAGAGAATTTTGAGCCTTGCTTCTAGTATGAGAGCTTGGGCTGATTAATCTCGACTGAATAGGTTTGAGTTGCAGCTAAATTTAAAGGAGTGAAAATTTGACTCCCGGATGAGGCTATTATTGTTTTGCTGGTACAATTACATTGAGACTGTCCGGTGAAGATCAATATTCACTCGGTCTTTCTTAGCAATAATGAACATAATTCACTGATGTCAGTAGAGGTATGTTCTCATCAGTCTAAGAATCTAAACAGCCAGCTTACCATGATAAGTTATCTATCAAGACTATCCAGGTGCTCATCTGCATATGCGACCCTTCAGCTTCTTCCCTTAAATTTGTAATGAATGAAACCATTGCAACGTACACGTTTTGTGTATGATTATATGACGCATTTCTCATTCAGCGTAAATTTATTGAAGACTGCATTTTTCTGCCAGGGTACATCCAGTTCATCATCCGTGACGTGGGTGACGCGTTCCCGCAACTGGTGGACGCGTCGCTGCGCATGCTGCTGCAGCTCTACATGGCATGGCGCTCCGCCCTCTGTGTCTCCTCCTCCGCTGCCGCTGCTGTCAGCACCCGCACGCCGCCCCATCTACTGCAGCTCCAAAGCCTTCAGCTGCACCAGGTGTTTTGCTTGTCTGGAACTTGCTGAGTGTCTAGCTGCACCTGGTGGTTTGCTTGTCTGGAACTGATAATTCTTGAGTGTCCAGCTGCACCAGGTGGTTTAATTGTCTGGAACTTGCTGATTCTTGAGTGTCCATCTGCACCAGGTGGTTTTATTGTCTGGAACTTGCTGATTCTTGAGTGTCCAGCTGCACCAGGGGGTTTTATTGTCTGGAACTTGCTGATTCTTGAGTGTCCAGCTGCACCAGGTGGTTTTATTGTCTGGAACTTGCTGATACTTGAGTGTCCAGCTGCACCAGGTGGTTTTATAGTCTGGAACTTGCTGATTCTTGAGTGTCCAGCTGCACCAGGTGGTTTTATTGTCTGGAACTTGCTGATACTTGAGTGTCCAGCTGCACCAGGTGGTTTTATAGTCTGGAACTTGCTGATTCTTGAGTGTCCAGCTACCCCAGGTTGGTTTTTAATTTTGCAGCCTGGAGCCTGGAGTGAGTTGTAGGTTTAGAACGATAGTCACACAATATCTGAATACCTTTATTAGTGTACTAGATTCAAAAGTTTCTAAGTTGCCAAACTTTGAAGCTGTTTTCTGACAATTTTAAAGAGTGATTCTAGGTGATCCATTTGAAACCGCTCATAATATAATGGGCGCCCAACAAGTCGATGTGTTCGGAACCCAATTTCTGAAAAAGATACCGTGGAAAGCAACAATAATTTCTGTAGATACTTGAGGAGGGCCAAAAATTAGTGGTGGTGTAGCTCATAATATCTCGATGGGAATGAGCTCTATATATTGGGATAAATTTATAAGCAATAGGTATTTGTGATGCCTATCTATAGAGATTGATACAACTCAGGGAACAGAATGAATTTGAAAATTTCTAAACTTATTCTCTGTATAAAGAGTGAAGGTTATTTTTTCATTTAATTTTGATTTGCAAAGAAAAGCAAACAGCTGCGCAGCTAAATTCTACTTTTTACTGTGCTATCGCTTTTTTTTAAGAGTTAACTTCATTCTCGTTATTTATTTTACCTGGAAGAGGTGCTTATCATTTTCATGGACGAAGAAATGTGGCGACTGATGTGGTTTTTGCAGGCTTTTTATTCTTTATGTACGTACAGTAACTCTCGTGAATTTTAATTAATGATTCAATATCTGCCGTTTGAAAGTAGATACTTGTCAGAACTATTGCGTTGTGTGAAGATTGTGTAGAATTCACGTAAAAGTTGTGATAATTATTCTTTTATTTAGAATTCTGTGGACAGAGAAATTTTTCGGTGTTACAATGACGTCATAAATATCAAGTTTGCTATTCTTTTTCTTACCTATGATCAGGCCATGAGATGTTCAATTCTGGTTCACTGCTCAGAATGCACTTGCCCACTGAGCTAAGACAATTAGAATGTACATGAAAAAAGCAAAATCGGAATGTTCATTCAAACCAAACAAAAAGCAAATGCACACAGAAGCAAAAAAAATATGAAATGCACATGAAAGTGAAGCAAAAACGCAAAATGTACGTAAAATCAGAGTAAAAAATGGATAAAGGGCACATGAAAGCAGAACAAAAACATTGAATGCTCATCAAAGCAGAACAAAAACATAAACAGAACAGGCGAAGTGTGTCGGTAGGTCCCGGTGTGCAATGTGTTGTGATGTCCCCAGCGCGGCGACGACCTGGACATGGTGTGCATGGGGGAGGCGGTGTCACTGGTGATGCTGTGCTGCTGCAGGTCTCCGCCCCGCCGGCTGGCGGTGCTGCTGCTGAAGGAGCTCAAACTCCTCACCGCCAGCCTTGCTTCTGCTCCTCCTCTGCACGCTTCACTCTTTGACTGCCTCGACAAGTGAGTGAGACGAGTCTATGCCGTCCTTAGCTGTAGCGTGTAGTTAGTTGTAGACTCGGTGCTCTGAAATCGTTCCTCCTGCTTTGTTTGCGGCCGTCGTCAGTTTTGATTGCTATAATGTGTTTTGATGGGTTGCTCAGGGTGAATCAATTGTTCCCTGTACGTTCATAAAACAAGTTGAAGCTTCTCTTGTCTAGACAGTGTCACTTTCATCTTAGTCTAAAAGAAGCGTTGCCCAAGACCCAACAGCTAAAGTCTCCTGAGGTTTCGATCCGATAGATATAATTGGCTAAAGGAGTAAAGTGTTACAAATTATACTATTATTTAAATTTTTTTTAGAGGTTGAAAAAATGTCTCAGATTCAAAGGAGATAGGAAATAACTATCTAATAACATGAAATATTTAGATGTACTACATTTTGATGCAACTTCAACCTGTTCAGTCAGTATTCAGTGTGTGAACGACGAAGTGATTCAGTGAAGCTCCGTTTCGCAAACTAATTGTTGTATAGTGACGCTCTTGGGATATTTATGGAGGTTCCGGCTGCGGAGATTTATGAGTCTCGCTCGCTCGGAGTTTCCGGCGGAACCGCCGATGCGCGCCTGGTATTTACAAGCGCCGGATAGGTCGGAAGCGCGCCTACTGCCGGGCGGAAGTTCATTGTTCGAACTAGACTTAAGAGCAAGCTGTGTGAACTTGAGATCAGTACAATACCAGTAGTCCTGCTGTTCGTTTTGCTATCCTCTTGCCTAGTTTACGGCTAGGCTAACCGATCTACAAGTGCTGTCCAGTAAACCTTATATCTTGCTGAAATTCCAAGATATTACACTTATGTACCGCAGAAGTCCCCTCAGGGGGATACAACTATTGTATCTATGGGAATTAGCGCTCCCAGGGGAACCATGTGAGGGCCCGAGCTAAAGGTTAGGTAGGCTTCCTTTTTGCTGTAATAAAATAGGTTTTTGTTTTGTTATGGACCATCTTTTTTCGGTTCACTGCTATCCTGTTTTTCAGCACCTACTACTTTCTTCTTCAACTTTTTTCTTGTTTCATGAACTTCTTTCCTAGCTTATTGTTTCTGTGCACCTTGTGCATAGGTTCCGCATTCCCTCAACTCTATACTAAATGTTGCCTTCATTTTTCCTCTCTTAAAACATCTTTGTCGTGGTTAAGGGAGGCTAAAACTTTCTTATATAATAATTATAATAATAATGTACCGCAGAAGTTTGGTAACGCAATGTGTCTGTGAGACTGGATGGTTAGCACTCTACTGTAGGGACAGTGCTGGGACTTGAGAGTGCAGGTTGGTACATGAGGTAGGGTTATAGAAAGAATGGTTAGATTATGCAAACGCTATCTGCAGCATGTTGAATGAGCATCCTTACTGACGGGTTCAGCCTTCACTGCGCAGGTTTTCATGCGTGAAAGTTTCTTTGAGAATGTAATTTTTCTGCAATAACACCTACGAATAATTTTTGCCAAAATCAAAATAATTTTTTCGGTGAGGAGTTGACATGGATCGTTTCAGTACACAAATCCACTTATGTTGTTCTTCTACCAAGTTGCTGACTGACATTATTCACGAGTGCAGGTACTGCGCGAGTGTGGTGGACAGCGTGAACTGCCAGGTGGCTGCGACGGAGCGCAGCGGCTGTGCGGGAGCGGCTGGCTGTGGCAGCGGTGGCAGCCCTGACCTGCAGTGGCTGGCAGAGCGCACCAGCAACGTGTGGACGGGCTGCACCTCCGACGTTGACAAGACCACAGGGCACGTCCCCCAGCCTGACGTGTGGCCACAGGTGACGTTATGGGACTACTTCCTTTCATTGACAGTGCTTCATTAGAGGGAAACTGCGACTGCTGTTTTGGAATGTCTTGGTTGGTCTTTCAATGCACCTGACTGCTGCTGTTGCAGTACATGATATTAGAAAATCAGGATGCACATTCAAACAGAACAAAACCGAAGGCCTACGACAGGAAAACAAAAACATTAAATGCACATAAAAGTGAAACAAAACGAAAAATGTTCGTAAAAGCCCGTTGTTTTGAGTGACGAGTGACTAATGCTCGGGGAGAAAGGCTCACTCAATTCTTGGTGTGAAATAAGGTTATTGTTGTGGATTTCACGCTTAGTTCGTTTCTTTTTAGTGTAAAATTGTAAGCATTTTTTGTGGCCCAATATCATTATGGTTCCCTCAGGGGGACACAACTATTGTATCTATGGGAATTAGCGCTCCCAGGGGGGAAATGTGAGGACCCGAGCTGAGAGTTAGGTAGGCCTTCTTTTTGTTGAAATAAAATGCTTTTGTTATGTTAAGAACCATCTTTTTTCGGTTCACTGCTGTCCTGCATTTTCATTACCTATGACTTTCTTCTTCAACTTTGATCTTGTTTCATGAACTTCTTTCTTATCTTACTGTTTCTATGCCCTTTCTGCATGGATTCCGCGTTCCCTTACCTCCATACTATATGGTGCCTTCTTCCTTCCTCTCTTTGGATCGCCTTTGTTGCGGATAGGGAGGCTTAAACTAACTAATAATATAATCTAATCTATCATTATGGTTAAAAAAGCTGCATGGGGCTTGGAAGAGGCTGCTTCTTAAGATTAAAATTCCATATCAAGCTCTGTTTATGACATCTGTAAAACAGCTCCAATTTGTACTTCAGTTCTTATCAGGGATGGAAAAAACCCTGGGTTTTTTAATAAAACCCAACCCACGTGGGTTTTTTTGGGTTAAATTGGTTTTTTTGGGTTTTATTGTTTTTTTTGGGGCTTTATTGGTTTTTTTGTAATACCTGTATTTGTTTAAAAGAGTTATTCACATAGCTCCAGTTGCCTCTTTTCCAGATTTATATACACTTATTTATTGAGTAAATATTGTTATTTGATTACTTCATTTCCAACATTATATTACATTATTATATGCAGTATAACATGATTTGAACCATATATGAGTTAAGTTTGTCCATCACAATTACCATTTACCAATTACCATATGCATAGGGACATAGCTGTGCAGTCTGTAAAGATATAAGATGTGCACAGCGAATTGCTATGCTTGTCAATTCATAGTAAGTTGTTTTAGCAGCAGACAGACCCAAGTCATGTGAGAGGGAAGCACCATGCGGATCATAAGTAACCACCACAAGCAACTTGAAGCAAGACAGCTGCACATCACTTAACAACCATGCTGTTAACAACTTAACATATGTATTGTGTGAGCTGGAGTGCTTAGCAGCGCAAGTCAAGTCAGTCAACCACACTGTTACATGTTACAACATGTAGTGACATGCCAAAAATTTTTTTTTAAAATTTGTCAAAAAAATCACATTTTGCAGTACAGGATAGCAACAAACACTAAAATGATTAGAAATAAATGCTCTAACAGATTCCATCGTCAAATTTGTTCCAGTGCAGCTTGAATGCTCACCATAGGCCAGTCGTTTATTTACTTTCTTACCCCATGATGGCTGCGGTCGTGTCTTACCCCATCTGACTATAATTGTTAGACTTATTTCAGGCAAAGCTCTCACAGGAGACAGATATTGAAGAGTGGTTGGCTGAGTACAATCCGGAGTTGATCGGTGCGATTTATTTGTATAAATTGAAGGACTCCAACATCTTCCCAAAACACATGTTCAACAAGAATATCACTAAGACAATGACTACTCGTTGATGGTGGGATATTCAAGACATGAAACAGCAAAAAATGCAGATTCTTAAAAAAAACACTGGCAGAGGGTTTCTGCAAGTTTATACGCAATCTTCATTCTTGCTTTGCAAGTTCAGGATCCGTTGAGAGCATTTTCTAAACATTTGGAACAGTGCGGAATAAATTGAGGAATAGATTAGGATTGGAATGCGCGCAGAAATTGGTCTCATTATATTGCCAACTCGCAAATGATCATGATGTGGATGACAACGATGAAATGGCAGTGGATATAGAAAGATAAATACAGTAGTACTGTAGTAGTGGTCTACATAGTCTAGAAGACAGAGGTAGAATTCAGAAGTCTCTTTACTCTCAAATAATCAAACTGCATTTGTTTCTTAATTTTTGTTTTTTTATTTTGGAAATGGAACTCATCGAAATATACTAGCCCCTCGAGTTTTTTTTGTGATTAGAGTTTTTCTTATTTTATTTTCAGTGTTTTTTTTTAATATTTATTGTCATAGTGTTGTCATGCAAATGCTTTGGACAAATTTTTGACAATTTAAATAATTAGCTCATTTTGATTCTATGAGCTGGAAAACAAGTGAAATTCAAATAGCACTAATAAAACCCAAAAAAGCCCCCCAAAAAAACACTATTTGGTGGGTTTTTTAACGTGTGTTTTTTTGGGCTTTTTTGGGTGGGTTTTTTATGTGCCAACCCTGGTTCTTATTGGGCTTTAGTCCTGGATTTGAAGAAGAGCGCACGCCATTTTCAACAAAAATGAATGAGTGCGACATAGCGCTATGGTCCAATTTTACTTGTGTATGTTTGAAAACTATTGTTATAAGAGTAAACATGCCTTTACTCTTCTTTAACCGAGTGCTACCTTGTTGTTTTACGCAGTCAAGCAAATACCGATTTTTTGAATAAAATGCTCCTCATGACACATATCTGATATACGAACTAACTGGAGCTTTAAGATTGAGTGTATAACTCATTACTTTTGACAGTTCTTTCTGTTGGACATCGTTCATTTAGTACAAGAGGACCCTTTTATTTTAGACAATTTTTCCTTTTGGACTGCATGCATCGTTCATTTAGTGTATGGCCAGAAAACTTCTTGCTCAGTCACCAAGTTATGTGACCATTTAAGCTATTCTTCTCGTTTACGAAAAACTACTCCATCAGGACAACTAGCCACGTTTTTATATTGCTGACAGACGATCGACTGCAATTCAATTTAAAATAATTTTGCTAAGTCTTTAATCATTTCTTTCCCTGTTTTAAAGAACTCCGCTTTTTGATGCAGTTGAAATAGGGTCTACATTTAAACAGTTCTGGTAGTTTTCAATAGTTTATTAAAACGTGGTTAAATTCACTGGAGGAATTGCACTTTATTAAATAGTACTCTTAAATGCGTTTAAAAGCTCACGCTTATTAGAAACAGTTGAAAATCGTCTAAAAGGGGAAACCGGTCAAATCCGCACTTTAATGGGTGATGAGTTGCCACAAAAAACGCCTGATCACTCAGGTAACTTGAGCACACGAGACTCCAGCAAATTCGCAGGTACAGAGGCAACCCGCAGGCAAAACCGCTGACAGCATTTGCTACCGCGCGTGATACATACAAAACACGGCATACAAGCAGAGCGTTTAGGTGTGTTTAGTACAGTGTCTAAGTGAAAATGCCTCGGTCACGAGTACAAGAGTACTCTTTTATGTTGAACACTTTTTCCTGTTGGGCTGTATGCATCGTTTGTTTAGTACAAGAGGATACTTTTATATTTGACAATTTTTCCTGTTGGACTGTATGCATCGTACATCTAGTGCAAGAGGACGCTATTGTGTGCAGGTGTTGCTGGGATTCCTGCAGCCAGAGCGCGTGTTGTCTCAGTGCCCCCGCGTCGTGGCGCACACCTGGCCCCTCATCTATACCCGCGCCGCCAACCTCTACCCCACCATCGACCCCCTGTCAGTTGTGGTGCATTCATTGTAGGAACCTCTTAAGGGATGTGATTTTTGTGTCTGTTATAAATTAGCTCTTACGAGGGGAAATGAGAAATTTCGAGCTGAAAGTTGGGTGTCCTGCGTTTTGTTGACGGGATGGCATTTTTCTGTTGTTACAGGCCCTCAGGGGGATTGCAATTATTGTGTCAACGAAAATTTGCACTTCCAAAATGAAAATGGGAGGTTCCGACTTGAAGGTTAGATATCCTCCCCTTTTTTTGAAATAGAATAGGATTTTTTTTTGGTTTCAGTTCATCTTTTAACAGTTCACACCTGTCGCGTTTTTCAGCACCTATTACTTTTTTCTTCACCTTTACCTTATTTCATAAACTTCCTTCCTATCTTGCTGCTTTTATGCGCAGATGATCTTGTGGGTAAGCATTTATGAGCATTGATATTCTGTGTTTTTTACTTCATACTAAATGGTGCCTTCATCCATCCTTCTTCTCTTCGGAACACCTTTGTTGTGATTAGGGAGGCTTAAACTAACTTACTTGTGATCAAATCTAATCATGATCCGCTCTATCTTTCTAGCTCTTTTATAATCACTTTGCGGACCTGCATTTTGTGCATAAATTATTAGGGAGCTGGCTGCTTTTAGTTTGTGGTACACGTGATGATTTTGGTTGTGTTTCATATCAAAGCAGTGTTGAATTACACCAAGGTAGGAGCGCTCTCAATTTTTTTTTTAGTATAGGGTTAGGTTAGAATATTTAGTATAGGTTAGGTTTAGTATAGGTTAGGTTAGAATATTTAGTATAGGGTTAGGTTAGAATGTTGTCCTTAACGTATGGTGTGGTTGAAGTTCGTTTCTGTTTACTTGATACGCTCAATTCTGATTTAAAATTTGTTAGATCTTAGAGAATTTTTCTTAAATTCAAGTGTGATAAAGAACTCCCTGTTGAGATTTAATTTTTTGTTCAATACACTTAATTTAATTTTTGCCTCTCATCAACTCTTTGTTCAATTTCCAACTCATTTCAACACTTAGTTCAATTTTCAATATTTTTCAACTGTTTGTTCAGTTCTTGATTAGTTTTAAAACTTCACTGCACGCTTATCGCATTTAAATTATTGAAATAATCAAATAGAAGCGCGTGATGTGAGCAAACGTTTGTTGCCTGTTCAGACAGCCAAACGACAACCGCGCTTCGTTGCTGCGCTCAGCCACGACCCTCAAGAAGCCGGTGTGTGAGCGGGACCTGTACCTCAACCTGTGGCGTAACTACGTGGTGCTGGCGTGCCGCGTCGTGCCCTCTGTCTCCTCCGTCAGCGCCTCCGTCGCCAGCTCCTCCATCTCAGCCACAGTGTCCTCTGCTTCTTCTACTCCAGTGCAACAGCGCTGTGCCTCTCCCGACATCAGTGTTGGGTTAGTATTGTACTTAAGGAGACCATCTCAGGCCCTTGCCAGATCCTGTTGATGTCATGGTCATTTTGCATGTTTTTGTTGTAGAAGGACCCTTAGGTGGTAGACTATTCGTTCCTAAAATTTTATGGCGCTACGACAATAATTCCCCCCCCTCCCGGGGGGGGTGAAGGGACCAAAATATTACAATTTTCCCGATTTTGACCCTATATAAAAAGAGAACAAATGGGAAATGGAAAAAAGCCGAACGAGCGTTTGTTAGAAATGTTCCAAGGATTCTAAAACTGCATTTGTTTTTGTTCTAGCATCAAAACTGAAGGAGGAGTCCCATTCTGAAATATCGATATCAATGAAAAGCACCCAAATTTTTTTAACTTTTTCATGATTTTGACCCCATATATAAAGAGAACAAATAGGAAATGGAAAAAAGCCGAACGAGCGTTTGTTAGAAATGTTCCAAGGATTCTAAAACTGCATTTGTTTTTGTTCTAGCATCAAAACTGAAGGAGGAGTCCCATTTTGAAATATCAATATTAGTGAACTATCAATACCTAAAAACCAATATGTCAAATTTTTGCAAAATCTAAGGCCTGAATCAAAAAAATGAATAGAATCAATTGTGTTTCTTTTCAAAGGTTACATATCATAGTCAAATTTCATAAGAATCAGACTGAAAAAAGAAAAAAAAATTTTTTTGATAAAAGAGTAAAAATTTTTATAATTTTTTTTTTTTATGAAATCACAATTCACAGTTTGAATATGAAGTTATGTATGGAAAGTATCGAAATAAAAATTAAAACTGCATTCAATTACATCAATTGTTCATTATATTACACTTCAACACAAAATTTTATTTTTTGCTTATACCCAACACTTTGAATTTTCAACATTCATCCTGCGATAAGTTCTCGAGTTTTGATGCTAGAACAAATCCAAAGACAGTTTTAGAATCCTTGAAACATTTCTAACAAACGCTCGTTCGGCTTTTTTCAAATTCGAATTCTTTGAAAAAATATATAGCTCTAAACCTAAAAAATTGTTGCTGATTTTTGAAATTTTAAAAATTTTTGAAAAAATAGAAAAAATTTGAATTTGAAAAAAACTGAACGAGCGTTTGTTAGAAATGTTCCAAGGGTTCTAAAACTGTCTTTGTTTTTGTTCTAACATCAAAACTGAAGGAGGAGTCATAATCTGAAATTTCAATAAAAATATACCAAAAACACATTTTTCGTCAAAAAAAAAAAAATAAGGCCTAAATCGAAAAAATGACAGGAGTAAAAAAGGTTTACTTTTACAAAATACATATACTGGCCAACTTTCAAACGAATCGGACGGAAAAAGTTGAAGGAGTGATATGGTCTCCTAAAAAAACAAGTTCTGGGTAATGAAAAGATGATCTTGGAACGTGGTGTGGGTGGGGAAATTGGTGACTTCGGATGTAGAAGTGGATGATGAGGTGGGAGTAGAGAATGACTTCAGGTAAATTTTGGAGTTCTTGATAATCCTGCAAGTCGTCAATCTGTGACAATATTCTTGAAAATTTTTGCTTCGTCTCCAATGTCTTGCTGTTCATTTTTCCAAGGAGTATTGGAACTGTAGTCTTCTAGAACAACTGAGTTCCAGCTTTAGGACCGTTGTGTCTCCTTTTTATTGAAAAGCCATATTGTGGACGAATTAGTTTCTTTGAGATAGGACTGCTTTTTATGCTTCTTATGCTATCAAATAGCCTCTCAAAACCTTGCAACATTCTACTAAGAACAAAGAAAGAATTTACACCTCATAGTCTCATAAACTACTAGAGACTCGCTCCCTGTTGTATGTTCCTTTTCTACCTGTGTTTTCCTTGGAGTGGCTCGTTTCAGCAAATTTCGCTGGTTGATCATTCGCATACTGTTAACAACCTTCCTGCCCGCTGTCTCCTGCCCAAATACTCTCTGGAACTAATTGTTAAAGAACGAAGTATCATTTGTTATTTCAACTCATATTTTTTCGTGATATCCTTGCTTTCACTCCATATGTAATCCCCTCAATATTGGTCATTTCTTTTGGCAAAACTCGCGTGTTTACAGCTCGTCCCCTGATAGCGGTGTGAGCAGCGGTGGTGGGGGCTCAGGAGGGGGCAGTGGAGGGGTGGCTCCCCCCCAGCTGTACAAGCTGCTGGTGCCGCTGCTACGGTGCGACCTCGTGGAGGTCAGAGACGTGGCCAGCCTCGCTCTCGGCAACATCAATCACCACGCCCTCGGGTCAGTGTACCGGCACACCCCCTGAGGATCAAGGAAACGAATTCTGATAAAACTCCTAAAAAAAGAAACAAATTCTGGCCCGACGCCTGAATAAAATGGCAATGAATTCTGGCCAGGTTCAGATTCGTAGCATGTTCTGCTATTGGTTTCTTGAATTTAATGACTGCTCACGAATTTAGCAAAGTTGTTTCGCCACGCCGTGCATTTTTTGTGCTTTGTTGCTGAAGAATGAGAATGTTGTGGGACGTTTTAGCCGCTTCTCTTACTTTTCTAGTGTGATCAGTTGGTTCTTGTGAATGTAACGCCGATTTCTGTAAGTTTTGATGCATAAAAAGTTTCAAAGGACTTGATTGTTTGTTTGTATACGTATTTAAGCTCTTCACAATTAAATTTTCAAACAAACAGAGACATTTTTGGGGGGAAATTTATCTTTTTATCTAAGAGAATAAAGAAATCTTTGTTTCCCAGTTTTCTAGCACGCTCAGAGGTGCTCTAGGGTTTTAGTTATGTTGACCAAGCATTCTTCTTGCTGAAATAGAGCAGTTTTCGAGGCCTTTATCACCATTACCGCCCATTATATATACCTGATACTCTGTTGCATTTTGATCAATTAAATTTTTTGTGTGTGCGTCAGCGACGTGATGGAGGAGCTGGTGGGCAACGTGCGCGAGAGCCTGGACAGGAAGCAGGAGAACATGCGTCGTCGTAGACGTAGGGACGCCCTCCGCCTACAGCTCATGAAGCTCTTCCATGCCGCCGCCGCTGCACAAACCTTCGCCCTCAGGTTACTGCTGCCTTCCTCCCGTAGAGACTTCGGGACAGATTATGGTCTTATGTTACTGCTGCCTTCCTCCCGTAGAGACTTCAGGACAGATTTTGGTTCAATTATGAGATGATGTTCCCGTGTTACTGCTGCCTACCTCCCGTGGAGATTTCGGGACAGATTTTAGTTTAATTGTGCCATGATAATGCTTGTCTGAACAAGGAGCTGTTTGTTGCTGAGTAGTCATTGCCTCGGTTTAGTTCTATGTTAACTTACATTTTAACTGTGCCATACTGTTTGTATCCGGAGATATTTGAGTGATGTTTGTTGAAATGTGTCGTCACATTCATCCGACTCACACCATGTTTGCCGTGACTTCTTCATTTGTGTGGTAATTCTAACCCTCTTACTGGGCCTCGACACTCGCTGTGCTGGTAGTCCCTGCATCTCTGTTTATTTAAATTACTTATGATGGCATAAATACTCGTATTTTATAACCTTTTTTGGTTGGATAAAAATAGCTTGACACGATTCAATAATCCTCATCTCAGCTTTCACAAATTTGCTAGTAGCTTTAATTCTTAATTTTGTCTGCACGATGTAAATGAACTTACGCTGATCGAGTGTGGCATTTCCCGAAACGCAACGTAGATGCTTTGCAATATTTTCCTAGACCCCTCACTCACACTTGTCTTTGGGACAGATTTGTCTTAATCATTGTCCATCTTGAAAGAGCTGTGAGGCTCAACCTCACAATCACGGCTTTAGTATCCTGGGTACATTTAACCTAAGATGTAAATATAGGTTGTTTAAAAATTGTTTGGCTTGGTAACTCACGGTAAAACTAAATCAGTGTGGCAGTTGAGGGAGTATTTAGACTCGATCCTAGAGTTTTACATCATCTTTTGTGAAGCTTAACTCATGCAGCTAAAAATTGACATCGGTTATTCATAGCTTGAGTCAACTGTAGTGTTAGTTGAATAACTGGGACTAATTTTATCCTTATAAGATATGGCTTGCATAAGATGACATGGAATTTGAGACTCGACTGTAATGTGCATCGGTGTTTGCCCTGCAGTGACAGCGTGCTGGACAGCGACACAGGGTCTCTACTGAAGCATTACCTCGACTACCTGGACGGCGCTCGATGTTACCTCGAGAGCGACTGGGACCGAGAGAACGTCTTGCTCTCTCAGATCAAGGTCCTCTTCTGCAAGTTTGTGAGGAAAATCCTCAAGAGCTTCACACGTAAGTTGTAATGGTGACTCGAAAGGTTAAACTAATATTTAAATCCCCAATGTTAATCCCATGCGAGTCGTAATGGTGACTCGTGAGGTTAAAGAATGATGTAAAACTCCCTTCTTAAGACTTCTGATTTAACAAATTAGGTGTGTCCTATTTTGCTTTGTAGAAGCATTAATTTGTTGTGTTTTCATTTGGTACTCATTTGATGTACGTTATTCAAGTTCTGTGTTTAGCTTACCTGCTGCGTTCTTTAGATTGTAATTCATTTGTAGTATAAGGTTTTCTTAACATACTTGTGAACTACTTCTGTATTTTGACCTAGGCAATAGGTTTTGTGCCGTGGCAATGTCCTTATGTGCATGGTTTTTCAAATTATTGTAACTTCATATGAGTTCTCAAAAGCTAAAACATTTTTGATATTGATATCATGGAATGATTGATCAATTAACTAAAGGCATTAAATGTGAGAATAATGGTTCTCTCACAGATGTCAAATATCAGAAAATTATAGAATAACTTTGAATGAAACTCATAAGGTTCACGTTTAAAGTTGCTCACATGTCAGTTCATTCATATATATAATTTAATCGCTTCTGAATCCTGGTTATCTTAGAATTTCCATTGCAAGTGAAGGTGTGTGATTGAATTTTTTTGGTTTTGTAAGGAATGTTACTAGAAAAGTGCGTGTGCAGTGAAGCAGTGACTGAAATTGATTGAAGTTGAGTTTTTAGAAAAGTGACTGTAAATTTGTATGTGCAGTGGAGCAGCAGCAGACTCTGATACCGCGGCCCATCAGACGCGGCCTCTTTTGCATGTTCACATCCTGGACCGGCACATTCGGAGCTCACTTCGGCTATGCGGTGAGTGATGCTGGTGCAACGTGCTCTTCTGGGAGCCTTGAAAAATCTATTAGCTGCCTCTCTCAAGGGTTTAGCATTTCAACCGTAATGACGGACACTGTAGGCTTTGTTGCCTCGTTGTTGGAGTTCAGATGCCGTGCCATTAGAAGAATGTGTGTTGGGCTTAAGTGAAGCATTTATGGTTAACTCTCATATAATTATTGATGAGCTGTTAGACATTAAAAGCTTCTCTTTCCCTGTGTAGTATGCTTGTTAAATACCGTTAATGGTACCCATTCACTTTCTTCAGTTGATAAATGTCAGCATAATACCATGTGTCAGATCAGCTAAGGTAAATCTTTTCTCCTATACATGACTGTAGATTTCTTCAGTGGCTAATATCAGTTCAGCAACGGCTTAAAACAGAAACTTTGCCTTCTCTTTGTTACATTTTTTCTTGAGCTTTGCTACTGATCTGGAGAAAAGTATTAGGTTGCATCTTGACTTAGTTGCAAGGTCGTGACTATTTGTTTCATCTCGTATCATTGTAATAGACCATTGCTCGCGTTGTACTGATCTGATTTAGACAAATTATCCTGACCGTTATTCTGTCTCTCAGCAATGTAATGTAATGTAGTGTCTACTGCCTGCACGCCATTCTACTGAATTGGACAACATATGTTGTGATGCACCCTCATTGCACAGGGATGGAAAAAACCCAACCCACCTGTTTTTTTTCCCTCCCCATGTCCTTACCTTGTCGTGGTGGGAGGGCTTGCGTGCTGCAATGAAGGTTGAGGCTATACTGCCGGGGCCCCGGTTCTGGTAGGTTCAACCATGGTAGGCTGGCTCAACTGGAGCAGCCTGACAAAAGGGGGACCATGGGTGAGGTTTCCCATGTAAATATAAACCGGGCCCCGGCAGTTACGGGTTATAAAGTCTCTGTTACCTCGGGCGTACTTGGGGACTGCCACGGGCCGGGGTCGACGGTGGGAGGAGGTTTTTACTTCCTAGTGGTCAGCGTGTGCCCGCCTAAAGTGCAGAGATGCACCAGAATGCTGCTGATCGCCCGAGGGGTTCTTTTCCAGCTTGAGACGGCCTGGATAGGTAGGGAGAAATCCCTATCGAAAGAGAATCCTAAACCTGTGCTTGCTTCTACTACTGAAAATCCCCCTCATCTCTTGGAAATGACCCGGCGCTCTTCTTGGTTCCTACGGAAAGATCTCCAAAGAACACTTTTCCTGCTCACCGCACTGTTCTGAAATCGGGGCTTGCCCCCTTGCAGCCGGCTGCTGCAGATGGAGCTGGGACCATAGGAACCATAACGGAAACTTCACATGACCGTCCCCCTTCTCCACCGTTGCAACCTGTATCATCGCAGCTTGCTGCAGTGAGCGACGCTGGACCCTACGTAAAATCTGACGAGACAAATTTAGTACTTCAGCCATATATACCACCTCGTAATCAAAGGCGACCCAGTTTTTGTATTGAAAACTCATCCGGACATCGCCGCCAACGTACCAATCAAAGATATCATACAGATGTGCCCCTCTATGAGAATACACATCCAGATTATAAGAAATTTTACACCATCAACGCGAGCGATGGTTCTAATCTAGCAGAGATGGATGTAATTGTGGCAAATAGAGAACTTGAACGAAAAATTGGTGGTAAACCTTTGAAGATAAGAGAGACGCGAACGGGCTCGCTCCTTGTGGAGGTTCGAAATGAACATCAGGGAAAAACTATCTCAAGAATCCAAACCCTTGCTGGGGTGAGCATCCCCCCTCGCGCCATCTTGCCCTTGTCGCGGGGAGGGGGCTTGCTTGCCTCTATGATGCCCAGGGCTGTGCTACCCAGGTGCAACCATGGTAGAGTGGCCTGGGTTGAGGGGTCAGACGAAGAGAGATGGCAGCATTGTGACCACCCTACTGACTTGGACTTCGATACGGATTTGTGCTGACTTTCTCTCTTCGGATGACCTGGCCTTCTCCTGGACCACGCTCTGACCTCTCCTTGGGGGCTGGCAGGAGCCTAGGCCCGTCCTGCCAGTTTTGAAGTCGCATGCGGCGAGGGCTAGTGGGAGGGGTGGCTGGGTAGGCGGGGGGCTGCTTAAACGTCCTTGGCGTGCGGGAACGCGCCTTCGACTAGTCAAGCGCATCAACCTGCTGATCCTGGTCACTCTGACTGCTATGCCTGTACCTAGCGAGCGTTCCCGTTGGGAATACGTGTGCCCGACATCAGGGATCCCCTTGTAGGCGGCCGTCTTAGGTGCTGGCTCGGGGTGACAGGTGAAACCTTACCTTTTCTCAACATGGAAAATCTTCCCGCTATATCTTCGGTGACGACTGGACCCTCACGCACGGACACCTGTACTCAATCTTCCTCAACTTTGCCATTGGCGCAGCAACCACCATCACTGTCTTCTGCGAGTGGTGACGCTGAAGCCGGGCCGTCTGAGAAAATGAATATTATCCTTGAACCTCATGTTCCCCCATCTCAGAGACAAAGGGTGCAACCACACCGACACAAGCGCCGTGTTCGGCGGCAACATTTGTTTGCAGAGCCCCTGGCCAGTGTCGATGATAACGAAAATGCAGCTCTCCCAACGGAATTTAAAAGATTTTTCATTATTAAAACCAAGGATGGATCGCCCATGAGCCACGTTGACGTGATTGAAGCCAATCGTCAACTGTGCAGGGGACTTGGTGGCAGACCTGCGAAAGTAACAGAGACCCGGAACGGCGGTCTATTGGTTGAGGTGCGCAACCAGCACCAAAGTGCGGTTATCTTAGGCCTGCGGTCCCTTGCGGGAGTTGGCGTGCAGGTGTCTCCTCATGACAGACTTAATGAGTGCAAGGGTACCATATGGTACGACAACTATCCTCAGTATAGCGACGACCGCCTCCTAGAGGAACTGAAGCAATTCGAAGTGAAAGCATTATACCGGATCAAGAGATTCGAGCGGGGAGTTTTGATGCCCTCGTCAATATACATCCTCACTTTTGACCGCTGCCACCTACCACAGTCTGTAGACATTGGATGGACAAGATGCCTCGTGCGCCAGTATGTGCCGAAGCCCCGCCGCTGTTTCAAGTGCCAGGACTTTGGGCATGGTGCCAGATCCTGCCGTGTGCGTCAACTGCGCGGAAGAACAGCATGAACTGCCCTGCACCAAATCTCCCCGATGTGCCAACTGTGGTGAGCAACATCCTGCTAGCTCTCAGTCTTGTTTCTATTATAAACTTGAAGAGGAAACCCTAGCGGTGCAGACAAACCAGCGCATCAGCTATGGCGAGGCTAAGCGCGTGGTTGGCAGCCGTTTCAATAAAACCCGAGTTACGTATGCAGAGAAGGCTAAAACCCCTCAAGCGATGCCCACCAACCGTGTTCCCGGCCCTGCTGGCCGGTGCCAGCTGAGGAATACTGCAGTGGAACGGGAGCCGGGTGCTGGTGGAGCGGCCATCCCAAGAATATCTGCAACTGAAGAACAACCACCTGCATCCAAAAGTAGAGCGAAAAGAAATCCAACGGAAACTTTGGTGGCGGACCAGCCAAACACACCTGGTGAACCTTTGAGAACAATACCTTCTATATTAACCTCGAGAAAGCGTACACAGAGCGGCACGTCGCCGACCCACAGCAACAACATGGGTAATGTGGCAAAAGCACCTAGAGTCACCGAAAGAGCTCTTGATGCACTTCCAAGCCAGGCAAAGATTATTCCGGAGCCGGAGCCGGCAGCCCTGCCTGGTGGTATATCGGAACCAGAATGCAAAGTGGATAGAGTGCCCCGACCAGGCGTGCGGATGCCCGGCAGTGGAAGTGGGGCTGTGGGGAGCGCTGGACGTGACCTTTCGGTTCCTCGTGCGGACGGTCGCAGGTCTGAGCGGGATAGTGAGGGGCATATTGTGACGCAGCGTGTTCGCTCTCTGGAACGCGTCACAATTGTCCCAGAGGGTGTCGCGTCGCATATGTTGAAGAAATTTCCTATCCCGCGTGGCTTCCCAACTAAGCTACCTCCCGCAGTGCCAATTCATACATGGGATGATAGACCCATAAGCCCCGTGCCGCCTGATCTGGCAACCGCTCTGAATGAGGGTGCTGAGAAGGACTCCACGCGTGCTAAATCTCGAACTGGTAAACCGTGAACACCTGTATCCAATGGAATATTAGAGGATTTCGACGTAACTACGGAGATTTGAGGGCCCTCCTTGAGGAGTACCAACCTTGGTGCGTTTGCCTCCAGGAGACCCTTCTTGGAAGCCTGAACCCTACACCCCCAAACAACTATTGCATTGAGGTTTTTTCCCCGGTGCCTAATCCAGTGCCCGGAACGGGACTTGCAATACTTGTGCGGAGAGATGTGGGTTATAGTAAAATAACAATCAATACTGGACTACAGGCCCTGGCCCTCCGTTTGTGTATCGGGCAACGTATGGTCTCCGTATGCAATATCTATACATCACCTGGAGATCCCTTAACCTCACAGGACCTCATCCTTCTCAGTAACCAACTAGCAAGACCAGCGTTCATTCTTGGAGACGTAAATGCCAAACATGTTCGTTGGGGCAATTTGATAAATGATCGGCATGGCAGAGCGGTGGAAGAGTTTTTGGATGCTACCGAGTTGTGCCTGTTGAACACCGGAGCCCACACCCACTTTCATGTACAAAGCGGTACCTCCTCTGCAATCGACGTCAGTATGTGCACGCCCGACATTTTTCCTGATACGCAGTGGTCTGTGCTTGAGGATACGTGTGGTAGTGACCACTATCCTATCCTTTTGAGTTTGGTACGGTACCAACCTGAGCCCGTGGATCCACGCCTCAATTTTAAAAAGGCAAACTGGAAAAACTTCGAATCCTGCTCGCGAATGGAAGAACCAGATGAGAGTTGCAGTGTGGATGAGCTGGTCGATCACTTTGTCAGAACAGTGCGTGCGGCTGCCGACGCTGCCATCCCAAAGTCTCAGGGAGGCTGCCAGAAACATCGTGTTCCATGGTGGAACAACGAGTGTGCAATAGCTAATTGTGAACGGAAGCGAGCCTTGCGGCGCTACCAACGAACTAAAGAGCTGGCCCATAAGATCGCCTACAACCGAGCGAGGGCTCGAGCGCAACTAGTAAAGGATGTAGCGCGTAAGACATCGTGGCAGAAGTATGTCTCCGGCCTGAATACCGACACCCCTATGGCCAAGGTATGGCAGAGAGTGAACAAAATGAAGGGAAATTATGGACACAGGTCACTGTGTTTGGAAATTGATGGCTCTCTCACGGCAGATCCGGATCGCGTAACAGAAGCTTTGGCTCGGAGCTTCTGTCGTGTCATCAGCGGGTATCCCTCCTTGGCTCTCAGACGTCAACAAGAGTGGCAACCACTTGATTTTTTGACTAATTCCACCTACTCTTACAACGATCCCCTCACAATGGTAGAGCTTTATTGTGCCTTAAAAAAGTGCAAAAACACAGCCCCCGGGCCTGATGGTGTTTACTATCAAATGATGAAAAATGTGGATCATACGGCAATATCATTCCTTCTCTATATATACAACAAAATCTGGAGCACACACACATATCCGCAGCAATGGCAAACAGCAACAATCACGGCTTTTGCTAAGCCCAACAAGCCTGCCTCTAACCCAGATAACTATCGACCTATTGCCCTGACAAGCTGCCTTGGTAAGCTGCTGGAAAAGATGGTAAATGTACGGCTCACGCGATGGCTGGAGGCTGAAGAACTGTTAAATCCCGTACAGTTTGGTTTCCGACAACACCGCGGAACCATAGATGCTCTGCTCCGTCTACAGAACTACCTGGTAACTAACCTCGCAGAACGCCGACAGACTGTATGTGTTTTCTTCGACCTGCACAAGGCCTATGATACTGCGTGGAGATATGGGATCCTCAAATCATTGCATGGATATGGACTCCGTGGTAATATGGCCTTGTATATCCAGGAGTTTCTTGGTGAGAGAACCTTCCGTGTTAGAGTGGGTGGTACTTTCTCCTCACTGCAGCTTCAGCGTGAAGGCCTGCCTCAAGGCAGCGTCATGAGTTGCTCGCTATTTAATGTCGCCTTGAACGGTATTACTTCGGTCCTCCCCCCTGGCATTTTAGCCTCTCTGTATGTGGACGATTTTATGCTGTACTCCTCATCTGCATTATTGCCTGCAGTGACTCGCAGAATGCAGAAAGCCATCAACAAAGTGAACAACTGGGCTCTTGAACATGGCTTCACCTTTTCTACTGAGAAGACTGTAGGCCTTCATTTCCAGGGACGTGGCCGTGGAGGGAGTATATATGGAGGGAGCATAGCCGTCTGTGAAGGGAACCAGTTTTTGAGATTTCTCCCATGTTTGTGGTAACCAATAGCCGTCTCGCAAGTGTGACGTCAGCACGGAAGCCAGTTACCTACTAACTACGCTAGGGTGCGCACATGCTCGCTGATTGCTCTTCCAGCTGTTGAGTTTATCGTAATTATTAATTTGGGATTCTAAGACTCCGAAAGATAATAAATTGTGTTTCCTCACTCGAGGACACTTAATAATATCAAAATTACTAGCAAAGATACATTAAGAGTTAAAAACTGTAAAGATTACAGGCCCTTGAATATAACAAATTAGAGAGCGACTTGCACGCGCACCTCATCCTTCGATTTGTGGAGCGGTACTAATCTTGCTTTGGCAAATGAACGAGTTGTAGAGGAGGCGAGGAGGAGCCAACTTCAGCCAAGCGTCTGTGGTTGGCTCACGTGTGGGGCCTTGCCAATGCCCCAGTCTCCCAACTTTTGCAGCTAATTTGAACCCGATTGGAATCGGCTATGCTCCCTCCATATATCCTAGCTCCATGGACGTGGCCGATGTGATCCCCCTCGACTGGTGCTGGGGGAGGGACGGGTGGCTTTTGCGCACAGCGTCAAGTTTTTGGGGATGACTGTGGATGATAAGCTCACCTGGAAACCTCACTTGGCAGCCCTCAAGGTTGAGTGTGCTCGGAGAATGAATCTCCTTAAGTGTTTATCCGGAGTAGCGTGGGGAGCAGACCGAATGACGCTGTTGCGACTATATAGAACTCTTATCAGGAGTAAAATAGACTACGGCTGCATAGTATATCAATATGCAAAAGAATCGACTCTGGCTAAACTGAACCCAGTGCACCATGCAGCTATCAGGCTAAGCACTGGTGCTTTTCGATCCTCACCCTCTTATAGCCTGTGCGTGGAGAGCGGAGAGCCTCCTCTGTGGCTTCGACGTGTGCAACTAACCTTGCAGTACCTAGCCAGGCTGGAACAAGTCCCGTTGTCTCCTGCATGGGTTAGTGTGCACGCGCCCCTTGGACGACACCTGCCTTTTCCTTATTTCATACCTTCGTCTGTGGACTACCCTGTGATTACAGCTGCTATGCAATTGAGACCCATGCAAATACTTCCAGTACTCTAAGAAAATACTGCGACGTGGCGCGTCCCTATAGATAGTTTTTGCCCCGGATGCCGGATGCCCAAGAAGGAATCCGTGCCTGACTACATCCTGAAGGGAATTTTTATGGACCATGTAATGGAAAAGCACGCTAAGTCTGTAAAGTTCTACACTGATGGATCTAAAACGGGAGATGCTGCAGGATGTGCTGCTGTGTCTGGGGAAAGGGTCAGTGCAAGGAAGCTGCTCCCAGAGTCATCAATTTTCACAGCAGAATTGTACGGTGTGATGGAGGCGCTGAAGCTGATTGAGGAGTATCCATGTGGGCCCTTCACTATTTTCGTTGACTCAAAAAGTGTAATTGATGCCATACAGATGTATAATAGTATGCACCCGCTCATTGCTGAAATTGTCGTGATGCTAATTAACTTTGCAAGTAGACGCAAGAGTGTCATGCTGTGCTGGGTGCCCGGACATGTGGGAGTATCGGGCAATGAGCGAGCTGACCATGAGGCTAAACGGGCTGCGGAGACAAACGAGGAGACGCTGAACTCGATGGTCCCTTTCCGAGACTACTACCCACGGATAAAGGCTGCAGTGAGAAGCTTGTGGCAACAGGAGTGGGATAGAACAATTAACAATAAATTAAGAATTATAAAACCCACCGTACGTGAGTGGACATCGTCTAGTTGTCGCCCTCGTCGGATGGAGGTGATACTCTGCCGCCTTCGTATTGGCCATACTCGTTTGACGCACGGGCACTTGATGGAGCGACAGCCGCAGCCTCGATGTGAGCGGTGCCACGTTCCTCTGTCAAACACTTTCTTGTTGAGTGCCCCCGGTATGCTGCTGCCAGGAATGTGTGCTTCCCGAGACTGCGAGGTCCTGATGAGGATGTAATGACCGGAATGCTCAAGGAAATCGAGCGTTCAGCTTTCAGTGTGACGGCGCCTAAAATGTTTCTAGAGAAGTGCAACTTGATGTCTCAAATTTAGCCAGGAAAGGGACAGCGTAATCAAGGAACTTTTCACGTCTGAGATGTGGATGACTAAACTACAATATGGCCGGGTGCGCTGCGTAGATGCCTCTGGGGATTTCAGCGTGGGTAAGGCGCCCGGTCATAAATGGGTGGGCAGCTGAAATCCCCTACGGGGTTTTTGGCTGTCCTGTGTTTCGCGGATTGTGCGTCGCTCTGTAGATGATCTCCTCAAAGATCAACTAGGACTCTTATAAAATGACAATGATGTGGGTGGCAATTGAAGCGGACTTTATGATGACTGCTGTTGTGTTTCCATGATGGTTATTGTGACAAACTTTGAACAACATTTATATGGTGTGCTTTTGTGTAACGATGTGAATCCTGTATTTTAAACTGTGAGATCTACGGTGCGATATAGTACGAATTACTGAAGCGCTAGCAAATCAATGCTAATACTACTACTACTACTACTACTACTACTACTGGGGTGAGCATCACTGTTGCTCCTCATGGAAGGTTGAATGAAACAAAGGGGACTATTTGGTATACAAATAAACCAAATTACGGAGATGAAACTCTACTCGAAGAACTTGCCAGAAGTGGAGTAAAATCTATCTACCGGACCAAAAGAAGACAGAACGGAGCTGAAATACCCACCTCGTTGTACATACTGACCTTCGATTCTACGCGCCTACCTGAGTCCGTGAGTATAGGCTGGACGCGGTGCCCGGTGAGGCAATATATACCCAAGCCGCGTAGATGTTTTAAGTGTCAAAGTTTTGGTCACGGTGCAAGTAGCTGCCGTAAACAAGAAGCTGTCTGCTTTCACTGCTCTCGAACAGCACATGAACTCCCTTGCACTCCCTTGTCGAGGATGAGAGCTCTGTCCAGCGTGCTGTGAGAAGCAAAGAAAGACGATTGGAACATAGCACAAGTCACAGATCGGCCTCTGTAGAGGGCATACTGCGATGCCCTTTGAGACCGCAAACGGAGCTGTTAAGGAATTTTCCAATACCGAAACATTGTCCGAAATTTCCTCCACCTAATGTTGGCCGTCACAGTCGCGATGGTGGCCCTGAGAGGAAAAACGCAGAGTCGTCGTGTGGTCCAAGTGAACAGAAGACAGTAATGAAGAACCCTGTGAAACCTTGGAGTGCCACCTCCAGCAATAAATAATATCGTCCAATGGAACTGCCGAGGTTACCGTCGAAGTTATGGTGACCTAGCAGGTTTAATATCACAATACCAACCCATATGTATTTGCTTACAAGAAACTATGTTAGGAAATAATACCCCGCATCCACCAAACAACTACGATATTGAAACTTTCTCGCCCTCTGATAATCCCGTTCCTGGGACAGGACTGGCGATCCTGGTGCGAAGAGATGCTGCCTACCATCCCCTTCGAGTAGCCACTGAGCTTCAAGCATTTGCTGTGAGAATAAACATCGCTGGCGCTTTCATCACGGTGAGCAGCATATATCTGTCCCCTGGAGAAGAACTCACGTCTACAGCAATGCTGCATCTTCTAAATCAGCTACCCCGACCGTTTTTAGTACTTGGCGGTTTTAATGCCAAACACACAATGTGGGGAAATACTTCATGCAACCAAAGAGGCATGGCAGTGGAGCAACTTCTCACTACTAGCGATGTCTGCATCCTAAACACCGGAGAAGCGACGCATTTTCATATCCAGACTGGTTCGTTGTCTGCCATTGATCTGAGTTTGAGCTCGCCCGATATCTTGCCAGACTTAGTCTGGGCCGTAAGAGAGGACTTGTGTGGCAGTGACCAACCCCATTTTTGTCACATTGCCCACAAGCGAACTTACTGTGCAGCAGCCGCGGTATATTATTAAGCGTGCTGATTGGGAAACGTTTAGTAGTTTGACACAGATGGGGGAGTTCCCAGAAGATTTGCCTGCTGAAGAAATGGTGGATCGGTTTGTCGCGACCCTCCGAGTAGCTGCTAGCATCGCGATTCCGCGGATGCGAGGGTGTGCGGTCAGAGAAACAAGTATGGTGAGTTTGGCGAGTTTATTCCACTAGGTGTTGACAGCAGGATGGGAATCGGTAGATTGAGCAACTGGCTTCGACATTAGCAGCCTTTATATAAGCGTCGTACAGATACAGAATGACGCGGGATACAGACATGTGCGGAGATGCCGCACATAGTTCCCCCCCTCACGCAACTGGTGAGCGAGTCTAATAAAAACGTTTAACTCGAAATTCAAATCGGCATACTAATCAAAAGCCTAGAAGCCACGCAATCAACTAGCATGCTTAAATACAACGAGAGAAAAAAAATAATGACTGACAATTAATTGACAAATTGAATGACAATTCAAAATCAAATAACATTATGAAGTTAATTACAACCGTAAATCGTTATCAATTACGTTAAATCAATCTCAACTCAAACTATCAACAAGATCAACTTCACCAAACACTTTATACTTCAAGCAAAACAAGCAAACGAGGGTAACTTCGCGAACATAATACGTGCACACTCGCTCTAAAACTTCGATACATTAGGCTTAATAGCCTTTAACTAACACGCACAGTAAAACTGTTAAAACAAAACCGCAGTCAACTGTTGAGGGGAAACCGCTAACGCCCTTATGATTAAAGATTAAACGCAAGCAACACAGATTATAGGTGAAACGCCTCTAAAAGTTAAACACAAGGAAACATGTTCGTAACTTCAACGGAAACATCAAAACATGTTAAAGGAAGGAACCGTTAATCACCGTTAATCCTTTTACCCCGCGCCTCTAAAAGAGCATGGTCTAACATTTCCGCAATAAATCAAAACACGTTACCGCAATCACCCAACAAAAGAGTAAAAATTACCTTTAATACATCCTCAGGAAAAAAAAAATTTATACGTCACGGAAAGAACAACCAAATTAATTTAGTTAGATACTTAATTTCAAGAAAAGAAAAAAAAAACATACTATAAACCAAAACGTTCTCTATTAGTACCTTCAGATATAATGTTTAAATTCCTTCCTTGGTAAAAAAACCCATATCACCAATTTACCACAAACATCCAAAAGGAAATTGTAGGTAAAAACTCAATTTTAACCCACTCCTAACCAAAAAATAATGCATGTAAAAAAAATCAAAACCTTAATAATTAGAAAGCATACAAGCAAAGCAAAGGGAACAAGCAAAAAGCAAAGCTGCTGACTTACCGTGCATATAAATAAACTGCACGTTGACAGCCATGAAAAACGTCGTAAGGATCAAAAGTCAAACGCCATTCATATTGATAAAAATAATCCACGGAAGACCGAAAAAATAAAACAACATCCTACATGATCGCAACTAATTTCCCATTTTCGCAATAACTCCTATGAGAAATAATTCACACATTAAATAAATTAATCGCAATAAATTTTTACATACCATTAGGGAAAAGAAATTTTCATGTTTCGATTGTTTCCTTTTACAAACATTAAAATTAGAAATATCAAAACGTCTAATACCCAAAATAAATAATGAAATTCCTCAATGAACATCTTAAGAAGGAACACGTCATCATGAAAAAATAATCATCTTAAAATTAACTCATAGGTTTAAATTTATCACTGCGCGCATTTAATTTCTATTTCACTGCGCGCCTTTTTTAAATAACTTTTCTAATGTCAATTAAATTTTCTTAGAGTAAATAATTTTTCTACTACATCTTTTCTATTATTAATTTTCCTTTTTACTCCTTTCCAAGTTCGTCGCTATAGTTCAGACTTGATCTTGCTGAACATACCTAGCTGCTCCCCTAGGTGGTAACCGTCTTAGCTGAAAGTCTTCCAGACGCTCAGCTCGGTCAGCCAAGGCCTCCAGGCCCCTCTTCGTATAGTAAACCATTGCCCCCAGGACAATTGTCGTTAATGCCAACACCATTATCATGACATCCGTGATCGAGTCGGGTAGATAATCTGCCCGGGCATTGGTATTTATCAAGTCCTTTAAAAGTGCCTCACTCGCTCCTTGGTTCTTCGCTAACGCCGTTGATAGCGTCTGCTCATCCACCAATGATACCTTAGCCCCCATGTAGAAGGCGTTCATGTAAATCCTGCAAGGAAGCGATACAGAAAGATTAGCACGGCCGTTTAAATAAAATAAATACAACATACGATTTGGTATCAACTCTCGGTTGTCTGACAACTGTCCTTGACAACCACGATAGTCTTGCATAAAGAAAATAAACGCTGATCGTATTGAAAAAAATTATATCCGGTGACAAGACACCTTTCCCACGACTGTAATTTCGCTGATCGCCGGACATTCCGACGGAACAAAAATAGCACTACGGTACACGTCCGCAGTGTCAAAACAACCCATCTCGCAAGGTGAACAGCAACCTCAGCGATTTGCAATTCGCCGTCGGCGCATCCGTTCATGATTAAAACTGTCAATTCAGCAATACGAATGTCTGACTGAATTCGAGAAAAAAATTAATGAAACGTCTTAGCGACAGCTAAACGAGACAGTACAAATTCCTCTGGGTTAAATGCTTAAACATTACATCAAATTACTTGAGCATAAAGCAACAGTAAACTTAACATATAAAAATACAACGCATTGATTACTGAGATTAACATGAATGCAAGCATATTGCATATAGCGAAGGGAACGCTTCTAAAATTATGATTATATTCCTTAACATTATTGATAAACAATGGTAAAACAACGTTAAAAGGTTTAAAAAAAACGGTAAAAGAGTAATACGTTACTCGTCGATTAGTGATAACGTCATATAGTCCAATGAATTCGTCGTTTTAACTCAAAGATTTTACTTGTTTGAGTGGTAAAAGATGATTAAGGTTACTTCTAACGATTTTAGATCCAATTTTAATATCAGCGTAACTACGTTTAACCTTTTGGACGACCGCAGGCCCAATCCAAGTTAGTTCCAATTTATGGGTCTTGTTATGATTCCTTAAAAGTACTCTATCACCAACTTGAATATCCTTATTGCGCCGCTTAAGGTTTCTATAGAGATTTCGCTCTGTTGTGTTGTTAATAATTAAATTTCGTATATTTTCTACTGTTCGAACGGCTTCTCTAGCTCTAATATTCACTAAATCTATTTCTTCCTCAAAACTGTAAATGACTGAATCGAAACTGTCAGACTGATAATATGCACACGTATCGCGGTTGAACATTATATAGCTTGGTGTTTCGCCAATAGTAGAGTTTAAAGAATTATTCAAGGCATTTTCTACTACTTCTAATAATTGGTCCCACTCTACATTAACAAGTGTATTAATATAAAGTTTCAACAGATTCGTAATTTTTTTATTGTTGCGCTCCACAATTGCATTAGAATGTGGGCTGTAAGCCAAAACTTCTCTTTTTGAAATGGCATGTAATTTTGCAAATTGTTTGAGAGCCACCGATTTAAACTCATAAGCATTATCTGAAATGAGCGTCTTAGGGTACCCGAGTAGCGAGAAACAGTTGCTTAAGCGGAAATTTCACTGTTCCCTTTACCAATTTTACTGGCATCGAACTCGAAATATTTTCTTACGGTTATTTGATGTGCAACTTTCTTTTTGTGGTTTAGGGAACAAAAAAGAAAAACAGACAAGGATTTGATAGAGGTTACCCGTGCTCAGGTGCGGGTATCCAGCCCACCCGCACCTTCTCGTGGTGGTGCCGTTAGTACACCCACTACGACTACTGTCATCTGTACAACCTGTTGTACTGGGATAGCGACTTGATTATTGTAATAGTTTATCGCCAATCAGAATTATTGTGGGTGGAACCAACGCGGGGGGCGCCTAGGGCACCTCGGTGCTCTAGGTTTTGAATTTCTTTTTCATTTTTGGTTTGCTACGCGTTCGTTAGTGTAAGGTGAATAACTAGGTTGCATAACCTACTAAATCGTGTATTGTTCCAATTTTGTGTTAAATTTGTAGTTTTGTTCTTGTTCTAAAGCCTAAAATTAAGAGTAAAAACGCCAACCCTGATCCCGGAGGCCGACGGCCTCTGGGGTCGGGCATCATGCCCAGAGGAGCGAGAGGCTCGCGGTCCGGAGGTAAGCGCGCGGGGAGCGAGCGCAGGCCGGACCAGGGAACGACAGAAAAACGAGAGACTTTGCCTAACCCCATTAAGTCAATCAGGACTCCAATCAATAAGGAAACAATCGAGCCTACCAGCAATAACGGTGGAAGAATTCAGGCGGAACGTCGTGAGGCTGTGGCCGGGGGGACGGCCGTGGGTGCAGCGGTCGAGCTAACCACGTCCGAGCGGGTGAGCGAGGTGGAGAGGAGTGTGAGCAGGCTGATGCGGAGTCTGGGTGAGATGGGATGTGGCGGAGACGTCCGGGATGTTCAGAGTGGCGACCCAGCAACAATGGAAACATCTACGGAGGAGAGAATCAAAAAAGTGGAACTGGCTGTGAGCAAACTGGCGGACATCATTGATAAATTAACACCCCCTTCAGAGGGAAAACAAAAACCTACCTGTTCCCCTGGATCAACCAGGAAGCGAAAATATGTGCCCCTGGACCTCATGGAACTTCCAACCACACCGACATTCATGCGCTTTTATTGCATGAAATTTAAACCAGAAACTAAACGCAACCTAAATCCCTACGCAATTAAGGCCAGCATCATAAACGCTACTGGACTTCCTCCCAAGTCAATTACCACCAGCGGTAAAGATAGTTTCACACTCGAAGCAAGGGATAATAAACAGGGACAAGCCATGCTGACCATCACTAGCGTGAATAGCGTGCCCTGCGAAGTCATAGTCCACCCAAGACTGAACAAATCCAAAGGACTCATCTACATCAACGAGTACAACATGAGCGACTTCGACGAGTTTGCGGCCGGGCTGAAGGAAGCTTACAACATCAGCAACGTCATTGACGCTACATTCATAAAGACCAGACGCGAACAAACTAGCGCCCTTATCCTCGAATTCAACTCCGAAACACCCCCCAGCTATATATATATTCCAGGTGAGCGCGCGGACACGCCAGTTCATCCATACATTGACAAACCGATGCACTGCTCCAACTGCCAGCTGTATGGCCACACCAAAAAACGCTGCAACAGGCCACCAACCTGCGCAAAGTGCGGCACCGGGGGACACTCAAGCGATCAGTGCCTGGAAGTACAAGCCAAATGTCTCCATTGCCGCGGTCCCCACCCGGTGAAAAGCAAAATGTGTCCTAAGCATATTGAAGAACAGAAAATAGTTGAAATTCAAGCCAAGCACAAGGTAGGCATCCGTCGCGCAAGACAACTTTACCACAACTCTGACGAATACTCTGAAAAACCATCAAAAACCTCCACCGAGCACTTTCTCTGCAAAATCGATGCAGCCGAAAAACGCAAACTCTCACCGTGGATACTGGAGAAGAGCCTGCAACGGGAACTTGGGACCAAACCCAAACGCATTTCTTCTAAGGGGAACGATTCCTTTATAATCGAAATCTGCAATTCACGCCAGAGCGACTCTGTCCGCAAGATAAAGTCAATCAATAACATACCTGTCACCATGTCCGAATATTGCCACCCCAATGCCGCCAAAGGACTTGTCTACATATACGAGTACGACCTGACAGACTTTGAGAACTTTCGCAAAGGACTCAAAGAAGATCACGACCTCCACGATGTGACCAAGGCAACATGGATCCGACCCAAGGACCCACTCGCCCAACCATTGCTACTAACTTTCCGTGGAGACCTCCCAGAATATCTAACAGTGCCAGGCGAACAATCAAAGAGCAAAGTATACGCCTACGTACCACGCCCCATGCTTTGTAAAATATGCCTGGAATACGGGCATACCCAAAAGTGGTGCTCAAGCAACACTCCGATTTGTGCTCGGTGTGATAACGCCAATCACAGTGCCACAGAATGTACCAGCTCAAAAATAGAATGTCACCACTGCGGCCAAGATCATTTCACCGGAACCCTTAAATGCATCGAATTTAAATACCAACAAGAAGTTGTAACAATACAACACAAATTTAGACTTAGTAGAGCCCAAGCAAAAGCTAAATTGGATGCAGAATGTCCTCAATATCGACGCTCCTTCGTCAGTGCAGTGCAGACGACCGCCGCCAACACAGCGTCAAGCCAAACCCCACCGAGGGAAATGGAACCTCCGAGCGCTGCCGCTGCTGACAGCCCTGTCAAACCTGTGGACGGTAGCACGCGAAGAAAGCGGAAAAACTCCGAACATCAGGAGCGCCCAACGGAAAAGAAACAACTAACAGAGGCAGTGTGTATGAATCCTGATACTGGCGAACTTTATACTACAACGATACAAATGACCCCAAATTACGATTCCGCTCTCAGCGACTGTGAAATAACCAGCGAGAACAATCCCGCAGTCAGAAGAGAAACCGAAGAAATTTTCAACGAATATAAAACAAATCCATCCACATCCGAGCAATGAACAACCTAGCCTCAATTATCCAATGGAACTGTCAAGGAGTTCGAGCCAAGAAAGACGAACTGCTGGAATTGATACACCAGCACCGACCAGCTGTTGTAGCACTACAGGAAACCAAGTTATGGCACAATTGCACATTCTCTATACCCCAATACTCCCTTCTTATCAAACACGGTCACTTTAACTTCACCCCCCATGGAGGAGTGGGTCTGCTTATCCATAACTCGGTCCCATTCAGAGAACACGTTTTGACGTCCCAGTTTCAAGTCATCGCAGCCACCATCCAACTTAGTCGGCCGATCACAGTCGTCTCAATGTACACGTCTAGAAATCATAGCCTTACCCTAGAAGCACTACGTGATCTAGAAAATCAACTTCCTACTCCAAGCATTATTATGGGTGATTTCAACAGTTACAGCACAATTTGGGGATGCAGAACCACGGATACTCGGGGGCGCATTCTTGAGCAATATCTAGAACAGTCGAACCTCGTTCTATTAAATACAGGATCCCCAACCAGAATTTCGTATAACTCAGAATCCGCCATAGACCTAACACTAGCCTCTCCCCGCCTGAACGCGGAGTTGGAATGGTCTACCTGTCTCTCTCCTGAGGACAGCGATCACTGCCCGATCCTAATCCAGCTAATGAACGCACAACAAAGCGAGCCTAGCAGAACTGTGTGGTGCCTAAAAAAAGCAGATTGGCACTCATACGAGAACCACCCAAAGTGGAAAGAGCTGGAAATCTCGCCGGAAACTAACTGTGAAGAACACCTCCAAGCCTTTATTAATGCCATACTGGCTGTAGCTGTGGATTGCATACCCACCATTGAAATTAAAACTTTCTTTCCAAAGCCCTATTGGAGCGCAAAATTGACCGAAACACGACGAAACCGCGAACGCCTATACCAAAAGTACCGCCAGACCAGATCGATGCAAAATGCTCTTCGTTGGAAAAGAGCACGAGCAATCCACAGGAACCTCTTACGTGAAGAAAAGCGGAAGGCGTGGATAAGTTTTGCTAATACGTTCACCAGAAATACACCTCTAACAGCCGTATATGCAAATATTCGCAAAATAAAAGGCCAACCCCAACGAAAAATATCCATCTTGCAAGAAAATAATATTACGTATGCCACCGTGCCCCAAATAGCAAACAAGCTAGCGATGGCCTTCAGCAATACAAGCAGCGCTACGAACTACCCCGTCGAGTTTCAACGAGAAAGAGAAAAGGTCCAAAACGAAGGCTTAAATTTTTCATCTGCGAACACTGAAGTTTACAACATATCGTTCTCAGCAGCAGAACTAGAAACGGCTCTTCATAACACCAAAGACACCTCGCCTGGAGCGGATCAAATCTCCTATCAGATGTTGAAGCACTTACCCGAAGCCGGCAAGCAATGCCTACTATCCATGATGAATAAATTTTGGCTGAACGGATATTTCCCCCCCAGCTGGCGGGAGGCAATAATAATCCCCTTTCCGAAACCGCATAAATCTCCACAGTCGCCCCAAAACTACAGACCCATCGCACTAACCAGTTGCCTCTGTAAAACAATGGAACGTCTGGTCAGCAATAGACTCTCGGACTTCTGCGACATGCACGGCTGCCTCACCAACATCCAGTGCGGCGGTAGGCGAAGTAGATCCACAACCGACCACCTAGTGCGCCTCGAAACTACGATCAGGAGAGCTTTTGTACACAACGAACACTTCGTAAGCGTGTTCTTCGACCTAACGAAAGCTTACGATACAACGTGGAAATTTGGAATAATGCGAGATCTCCACCAAATGCAACTACGAGGACGACTCCCCTCGTTCATCCAAGAATTCTTACGCGACCGAACTTTTAGAGTCAGAATCAACAATTATTTGTCCGACCCCTTCCCGCAAGAAGAAGGCGTCCCGCAAGGTTCAGTGCTCTCGGTCACTCTTTTTGCCATTAAGATCAATAGTATTGCCTCTCTGATTCCTCAGGATCCACGATTTCATGCCTCACTGTTTGTGGACGACTTCCAGCTCGGCTATCGACACAGTGATCTAAATGTCATAAAAATTAAACTCCAGGAATGTATTGATCGTGCCGTACGATGGACTCTGAAGAACGGTTTCACTTTCTCATCAGAAAAATCCAAAGCTGTACATTTCACCACGTTGCCCGGTATCCAGATGCCCCCACCCCTAAAAATCGCAAATCAAGATATTGAGTTTGTAGAGGAAATCAAGTTTCTTGGACTCACGTGGGACACAAAACTCACATGGAAAAAACACATCAACGACATTAGAGCCAAATGCAAGAAAGGATGCGCTATGCTCAAATCTATCTCCTCCCATGACTGGGGAGGGGATCAGCACATTCTTCTCCACATGTACAAACTTTTTGTTCGGTCAATAATGGACTACGGATGCATTGTCTACTCATCAGCATCCAACACCACCCTTAAGCTTTTGGATCCCGTCGCCAACGACTGCTTGCGTCTGGCTACAGGAGCATTCAAGTCCACACCTGCCGCAAGCCTCCAAGTTCTAACGGGTGAAATGCCGCTGAACCTGCGAAGGCAACTACTTTCCTTAAAATATTATTTCAAAATGAAAAGCCACTTAGGTAACCCAGCCTTTAACTCTGCTATCCCTCCTATTGACAGGAGATTGTACGTAAATAAGAAAGTTGTGCCTTCATTTGCCATTCGCACACTCAATAACATTGGATCCCTAAATCTCGAACCCCCTTATATCAAACCCGCTTTCTCGTACCGGCTACTGAACCTTGACGTCCCAACATGGAAAACGGTCGCCATCGACATAAACTTGGAACTAACAGCCCTAAAAAAAGAAACAACCCATCCAACTACATACATCCAGGAATACCACCGACTAGCAAGCGAAAATTACCCAGGTCACACTGCCGTCTTCACAGATGGCTCCAAGAGCAACGACGGCGTTGGCGCTGCGGCATTCTGTAGCAGCATTCAGAAACAGATTTCACTTCCCCAAGTATCCACTATATTCACTGCGGAACTGTATGCCATTGATCTAGCACTACAGATCATTCGGGATCATCCTAAGGACCAATTTATTATCTTTAGTGATTCCCTGAGTGTTTTGCGAGTTCTCCTCGACAAACGCACGGACCATCCTCATGCCCGCCTTCTCCAACACCAGATTCACGACCTTGCCCAGAATCGTAAAACCATCAAGTTTTGCTGGATCCCCAGCCATGTGGGGATTCGAGGTAACGAGACCGTCGATAGTCTAGCAAAAGCGGCCGCACTTCGCCCGCCAGAGCGATTCCCAACATTTTATAGGGACTGGTTCACGGTTCTCGAGAAAGAAATCCACAGCAAATGGAAGGAAGGCTGGCACCAGCGGAGGAGCATCATGCACGAGGCCCAGTTGGAACCGGGATCATGGCCCAAAAGAAGACTGCCACGCCGAGTGGAGGTCGTACTTAATCGACTCAGAAGCGGCCACACCTACCTCACCCACAGCTACCTCATGAACAGTGAGGTACAAGAGCCTCCGCCTGGTTGCCCTTTGTGCCTGGGGGCGCGCCTCACCGTGAAGCACGTTCTCATCGACTGCGCCGCGCTGCGCAATACACGACGACAGTGTTTTGAAGTCTTCTCCGACGATAGCCGGCCACATTCAATAAGCAATATACTTGGCCACAATGCGCCCGTAGATCAGCTGATTACCTTTCTTCAAAAAATAAATGCTTACGACATGATCTGATACGGGGAAATGTTCAGGCTCCTAACTTGGATCTCTTCATGTAGTACTACTTGAAGAGATTTAACGGGAAGCCGCGCTGTAGGGCTTTATAGCCAGACGTGATTTCGTTTTGGAAGTTTAAAGATGAAGAAACTGTATTATGGCCGGGCGCGCTGCGTTGATACCTCGGGGGTTTCAGCGTGGGTAAGGCGTCCGGCCATAAATGGGTGGGCAGCTGAAACCCCCAACGGGGTTTGGTTGCTCAGTGCGTTCGAAGGAAATGTGTTGTGTACAAACTTTAATGGGGAGACACTTGTAACCTTGAGTTGTAATTATGACCATGATGCTCAGATAATTTTGATGTTTCAAATCATAGCAATGTTTATCTTGTGTGCTTATCTGGAAGAGTCAGATACGAATTAAATTGTGTGACCTTCGGTGCAATATAGTTTGAGTAACTGAAGCGCTAGCAGGCCCATGTTACTACTACTACTCAAACTCCTAAAAAGTACGACCCTTCACTAACCCAAACCGTGCATCATCAAAATTTACTCGCTAATTGTTTTTCTTGTATGTCCAGTGCGACGTGTCATAATGCGTGAGTCTCTTGTATCTTGCTGTTATCTGCCTTTATCAGAATATCTGAGTTTTTCCCGGCCAGCGCCGGGGGGGTCCACATTGGCGTTACGCTGGCGACCCCGGTAGAAACGTTTCCGTAAAATTATTATTATTATTAAGCAAGAAATCACTGTTTCTGTATTTCGATTTGAAATTGCATATAAACGACAAAACCTTGAAAACAGGTCAATCACAACCAGAATATATTTATTCCCATTATCAGTTACTTTAAGTGGCCCAAGCAAATCAATTGATACAACTTCGAAAGGTTTTGTAGCTATCGGAGCTGTTAAAATTTTGATCGGAACTGAAGGTCTTGCTTTAATAATTTTACACACCTCGCAATGCTGAACAAATTTGCGCACAATTGTTTTCTCTAATTGATTCCAATATTTCAACTTAAATTTGAACAAAGTATGCTTGTGATCTACGTGATACAAACTATGTATCGCTAGGATAGCTTTACTCATTAATGAATTAGGAACAACTGCAGTCAAAATTGTACTCGGTCGATTATCAATTTCTCTACGTCTATAAAGAATATTATTTAACATCAGAAATTTATCTAAGTCAGGAATAGTCGAAACACTGTCATGCAACAAAGCATTCTTAATCTCTATACAGAAAGCGTCGTTGTTTTGTTCGTCGATAAACTCCTTAATCGTCCAAGATATCTCAGCTCCAGTTGGTACGTAACTAAGCAGCTTGGGACAAGCGTTTTTGTCTCGGTCAAGACTGTCTCTAACCGGCAGGTCATCTGCCTCGTCGTTCGTCATGCGTGCGTGCGTCTGTCGCTTCCGTGCACGTGTCTCTGCAATGCAAACTTCCGATTCAATCTCTGATTCCAAATCGTCACAAGAATTTAGTTCTTTAAGGGTTAGTTTCTCGTTATTAATAGGTAATCTGCTCAAATAGTCAGCCACAACATTTTCTTTCCCAGGAAGGTATTTAACAACCGGGTCATAGGAATTTACATTGATGCACCAGCGGGACATACTGGTATCGTCGGGTAATTTTTTATTAAACAGTGGTGCAAGAGGGCGGTGGTCGGTGTAGACGCGAACCGTATACCCTGTAATTAAGTATCTAAAATGTTTTAAGGCCGCGTGTATCGCGTAGAATTCTTTTTTCGTAGTCGCGTATCGACGCTGGCTGGAGTTTAAATTTTTACTATAGTAAGCTATGGGTCTTAGAATTTTGTCGCTTGAATCATCTGCTTGCATTAAAACAGCACCAATTCCTGAATTGGAAGCGTCTGTGAAAACATGGAAGTCTTTAGTATAGTCGGGATGTCTCAGAACTGTGTCAGAAGTCAAGAGAGATTTCATAAACTCAAAACTTTTTTGACATTCGGCAGTCCAAGTATAAATTACATTTTTCCTCAAAAGGGTATACAAGGGACTTGCTATCTCAGCGAAATTTGGTAGGAAACTGCGGAAATAATTCGCTAAACCTAAAAACTGTTGTAATTCTTTAACATTGGTTGGCGCTCGGCATTCTTGTAATTTTTTTGAATATTTACATTTAATTCCATCTGCGGCAATTATATGGCCCAGATATTCGAGCTCTTTCTTGAAGAAATGGCATTTCTCAAGCTTTAAGGATAATTTGCCGGACCGCAGCATGTTAAGGGCAATTTCTATATCAGCCAGGTGCTGATCCTTGTTTTTCGAGAATACCAATATATCGTCTAGGAAGACGAAGGCTAGTTTACCCAGAATGGGTGCAAGAGCAGATGTCATAACTCTTTGGAATATTCCAGGCGAGGTAGAAAGACCGAAGGGTACCCGGCAGAAGTGGTACTTGCGGTAATTTACGCTAAATGCCGTGTACTTTCTACTCTCTTTTTCTAATTCAATTTGATGGAATGCACTGCGCAAATCAAGGTTAGAGAACCACGTGTTACCTCCTAACGTTGCTAGGATATCGTCAATGCGGGGAATGGGATATGAATGTTTAATTAACACTTTATTCAAAGCACGGAAGTCGATAACGGGCCGTAAATCGCCTGACTTCTTTTTAACTACAATGACAGGGAAATTAAATTCGGAAGACGACTCCTCTATTATTCCTTGGTCGAGCATATCGTTAGTTATTCTCATTACCTCCTCTTGGTACTTATGAGGTATGCGGTAGGGAGCTAAATTTAACACAGGCGCATCAGTCTTCAACTGAATATGATGCTTCAAAATATTGGTTACACCTATTTTTTCTCCTTCCAAAGTCACTACGTCACGGAATTTATTTAACAAATTAACTAAAGGTAATTGGACGTCTTCTTCATTACAGGAAATATCATTTATGGTCAAGTTACGTCGTAACTCCTTTTCTCCACCTTCTCCACTTCTTACACCTCCTTTCATTAAACCTACATTTATTTCGGCATTAATTATTCCCGAATTACTCGAAATTGCACTTCTGCCACGAGTATCAGCTTCCGAACAAAGTTTCCTATAAACTATGGCATTCCTTCCACCACATGTCGATTTAACTTCCATCGTATCTGACCCCGCGACAAAATTTACTTCAACCTCACACGCATCTCTGAGCGCTGTGTCAACACTTGTTAAATACATTTCGTTCTCAATATCATCAGATTTTATCAATTCCACGTTGCATAGCATCGTGTTCTCAGAGAAGTACAACGTCTCCTCGTTAGCATTTAGAATCATGACAGGTACCACACCGTCTTCATTTACTTGCACAATTGAGTCAGCTATTAAAGCACCATTGTCAAAACATCTTTTGAGAACCATATATTCTCCTACAATTGGTTTCCTAATGAACCCATAAACAACGTTAAGCGAATTACCAGGTACTTCAGCCTGATTACAATGAACAATTAATTGTTTTGTTCTCATTGTCTGTGCCTGAGCTACCGCAGCTCTCATGCTCTGTCTCTGAGCTACCTCAGCTCTCATTGTCCTGCAGTCAGCATTTTCTCTCCTGCAATCAGCATTGTTTCTGCCGCAGTCAGCATTGTTTCTGCCGCAGCCATCATTTTTTAATTGACTCTTGGTCTTTCTGGCGACCGCAATCTCTGATAATAGACAATCACTTTTCACTATTTTTTGCATTACAGCTTCTCTGCTTAACCCGCGCACTGTAACTGGTCACCTCATTTACCAGGCTCACTGGTTGCCAGACGTAAGGCATAACCCCAAGTTGTTATACACCAAAATGATCGTCTCAGCGAGTGCTACACAGCTGGAGCCAGAAACCCCCACATTGTGGGGGTTAAGGCAGAGCTCCAACCACTTGGAAGTTGGGAGGGGTAAGCACAGTCAGTGTGGTAAATGAGGCGACCGTGAGAGGGTGTGCGTGCGAACAGTCAGTGGCAGCCTCAGTTACCAGCGAAACTACTCAGGGCCTTATTTCGCCTTATTTCGTAAAAATGGCAAATAAGACAAATCTGAAGTCAGTAGCGTGTAGAGCAGTATTTTATTCATATTGTGTGAAAATTACAAGTTTCGAAACACTATACTTACAGTAATATAACCAGACATGCAAACATGCATTTATGTAGGAACTAAAACGAAGAATGGATAACACCTAGTAGACATAAATGGTCATAACTTTTTTTCTAATTGTTGTAGAGGAAAAATAAAAACATCAGCAGGTTTGGAAGGATTTTCTGCATAAAATAGCAGTGAAAAACATTACATTGTTCCCAAAACACAAAAATGGCCATTGATCTCTTTGAAGCAATGTTGTGCAAAAATCTACGGAGTTTGACTCCATATTACAAAGAAACGGTTCAAGTTATCAAAAATCTGACAACATCAAAGTGTAAAGCAACATTTTTTACTCATTACTTCATATTTTTACATCTCTGCCTATTACGGTAAGTGAACAGGGAACAGCAGAGTAACGCGGGTAAATTGACTACTTTTCTGAGGGATGCGCGACCGTGCGCGGGTTAACAGAGGTTCCACATTTAGATCTTGAAAAGGAATTGCAACATTATTCCAAAGAAGTTCCTTCTCTCTGAAGTTTATTACGGCGTCTTTTAAGACGTCACGGCCTAGAATTAAATCATAATTAAATTTGGCTTCACGAACAATAAGTGCACTTGTTTTAATTACTTTACTTGTGCCCGGGATTTTAATGGATAACTCTACCTCACCGGTCACGTCGCTTTTTCCGCTTATTCCCTTGACTCTTAATTTACTCGGCTTGACTTCATCACTCAAATTTTTAATCTGTCTGTAACTAATAAGGCACTTCTCCGATCCACTGTCAATTAAAGCATTTAGATACTGATCGTTATTTCGAATAATTATAGTCGGCTTGTTGCACTCCTTAAATGACACTAATCCAGAATTCTTATCAACATTCTTTACAACGGACACAGAAAAATATGATTCCACCGTTTTGCCTTGACAATGGTCATTTTCAAGCTCTTCTTCTTGTAATAAACTATATCTATTTTTACAGTTAAACACAGGGTCAACATACGATTTGGTTATTTCGGTGGTATCTGGGCTTGCCACGGTCTCCAGTTTAACGAGTTTGGTACCGCTAATTAACTCGGGCTCAATCTGTTTCAAATCCCCCTTACTACCTTCACCTAGTTTAAAAAATCGCTTGACTTGCTCTCCGCCCAATGAACCTCATTTTGGCCACGGTTCGTACTACCTCTGCCGCGTAAATACGCCCTATAGTTACGGATCTCCGAACCGCTCGCTCTACAGTTCTTTACTACGTGAGTTCCGCCGCAGGCAAAACATCCTCTCTGACCTCCTTGAACTTGACCTCTTTGAGGTCGGCACTCAAAGTGCCCTACCATCGAACAGGAGTTACAGTACGGGAACCCGGGCTTTTTCGTGCCCGAATTTCCTCCGGAATTTCCTACAACCCCAGAACTACCGCTATCTGATTTAACCCAGTTACATTCTAAGGAACCATGTCCTCTATCTCCTACATAACTGTTAAACTCTCTGCCTCTACTTCGTCCTCTATTTAGCCAAGGTCTAGGAACAATCCTCCTCATTCCTGATCGAAAATTCCTACGATAATTTCCGACACCTCCGTAGTACACTTCGTGCTCCTGGAATTGATCTTGCTCTTCCAAAACTTCCTCGACTTCACTAGTCACTTCACCTACATAACTCTCACTGTCCTGTCTGACCTGATACTTTTGTGCGAGAATTTTCTTAGACTCGCTTTGACTTCGCACTGCGGAAATTAACTTAGCTAACAATTCCTCTGCCGTTGAAAATTGTGTTTCAAAAATCTTTCTAGCGAACGACTCATCAAAGAGTGGACCCAAAATTGATAAAGCCAAACTGTACGACATGCTGTCGCCTACAAATTTTTTTAACTCAGCCTGAGTCGTGCAGTTTTGGAAATAACTGTGGCGCTGCCACCCTAACGAGTTTGAATTAAGAATACTCTCGGTTAGCTTCCTTATTTTCGAAAACGCGTTCACGATCTGAGCAGCAAGTGCATTATTTTTAACTAATTTTAACTCGTTTAGATCGCAAGCCAATGCATGGATACTCTTCTCTCCCCTCGAAACGTAAATGTCCTCAAGTATCTGAACGACCTGATCGAAAGAATAATTTAAGTCGGCGTTAACTAGCTTAGTTACTACACTATTGAAGTCGCCGACGTTCTTGTTTGCAGATCGTACTAAAAATTCCTTTCTACGCTCATCACTAGTGGCATCTGGCAACAAACTCAAATAAGCCTTAAGATTTTGGATATGTGTCGAGAATGTTTTGTTCTCTAGGAACTCTCCATCATGAAGTCTACGTCTTCCACGGAACGTAGGAAGCTCCGCATTAGTCATTATTGTTCCGACAGAAGGTACATTTAGGTTTGCAGCAATATCACGTGCAAGTTGTGTCGCGTTAACGTCACTAGGTCCAGCACTAGCACTTGGTCCAGCTGTCGCTGCCGTAGGAGTCGTCATTTTGCTAATTACTGGCTCCGTAGTCACCCTTGGAGTACTGACTCGTCCGTATTTAGTTACAGTAGGTTTAGTTCTAACTACTTCGTCCTCACTGTCCAAAGAATCAGAGAAATCCGACATGTGTCGTTTTTCTTCGAAAAATATCCTATTCTACTAAAAATTAACAATTCACTACCAAAATTCACTTAAAATTCATTTAAAAATTAATATTGTACACCGAGAATGGTAATAAACACCCTAAAAACAGTTAGAATGATAATAACCAACGTAAAAGCAGTTATAACACACAAAACTAATTAATCACACACGTTGAAGAACCATAGCAAACAAATCAGTTCTTTATCACCAACTTCCAATGAAATAAGAACTAGCGTCCCTAAACCTGCAAATTTAAAATTTTTAGCAGCACAATTATACAGTTAAAATTGTCAACAATAACACTCAGTCCACACGTGACTGCTTCAACGCACGACACAGATTTCTACCAGGCGTCAAAAAAAAAAATTTTGCCGCTCCACAGCAAAAACGTGAATTTCTATCAATTAAAGCTTCAAATTTTGAAATCAAAGTGATCCACACACCTCTACTGGCACTCCTATTCAACTGGCAAATAAAATTTGACACTTACGATGCAACCTGAAGTGAAAAGCTGGAAACCAGCTACGTTCCAGATTCGTTGGACAACGTGTCTCTCTCACAACGCTCAGAATGTAACTGATTTTGAGTGCAACCTACTGCGACTCAGCGATTGCAGCGATACAGGAAGCGGGCGTGGTAAAAAAAAAACACGGCAATAAGTGCAACAAAAAAGACTAGCTGCCCGGGACAGAGCGAGGTAGCACTAAACAAAGAGAAAAAAAAATTCCACAAAAGACTTAACTGTGTAAAAAATTGAAGACAGCTGAACACGTCTCTTGCAGGCAATGATGGGACGCTGTGATGCTGTGCTTTGTAGACAATGTTGTCGGCTGGTACAGCAAGATGATACTGCGTTTATACTGTGCACCACGTTGAAGAAATTACACTTTTAAAATGAAAGTACGTGTCACTTCACTGCTACAGTCACTGCTACTGTTTTTGGTGCAATCGTAGTAATTTATCTCACACAAATTAAATTGTTCTTAGTACTTGTAGACTTGAATTCACTTCTTGTAGATGTAAAATTCACTCAATGGTTGACGCTGGGAACGCTGCAATTTTGACTTGAAAAACCAATTCGATAGTGTCGTTTTCACACTCGTAGACCAAAATTTTTGTACGCAGGGGTGAGTATAAATTAAGAAATACTGTAAATCTACAGTAAGCTTCCGTCAACAATTCTTTAGAGACGACGATTCCAAACACAATAACTGTTTGTTGAGGCTGCCAGAGCTGGTTATTTTCGCTGGAACACATTTGGATTTTATACTGTTCAAAGCTGTCTGCACCGAGCCTTTGATCTTCAGTTAACACTTATGCGAATGTGAGTTCGAATCGCAACATCTGGCCACCACTTAATGTGCGGTCAGAGAAACAAGTATGGTGAGCTTGGCGAGTTTATTCCACTAGGTGTTGACAGCAGGATGGGAATCGGTAGATTGAGCAACTGGCTTCGACATTAGCAGCCTTTATATAAGCGTCGTACAGATACAGAATGACGCGGGATACAGACATGTGCGGAGATGCCGCACAAGGGGGAGCTGCAAAACATAGAGTACCCTGGTGGAATGAAGAGTGCACAAAAGCCAATATTGAAAGGAAACGAGCCCTGCGCTGCTATCAGAGAAGCGGCAGAGTAGCAGATAAGATCTCCTACAACCGCGCCAGAGCACGTGCCCAAATGGTCAAAGATGTTGCACGGAAAGAATCTTGGAAGAAATACGTTTCCTCCCTGAATGGAGATTCGCCAATCTCTAGAGTTTGGAACAGAGTGGGAAAGATGCTGAAGAGAAACAAAACAACGACATCCTGTTTGATGACTGGAAATGGGCTTGAGGCAGACCCCCGTGAAGTTGCTAATACACTAGCCCGGAGGTTTGCGGACGTCAGCAGCGGATGCCACTACCCACCAAACTTTCTTGCTAGGAAACAGCGATTAGAGGCGCAACCTTTAGATTTCTCTGACGATCATCATCATTTGTATAATGACCCAATTACTATGCTAGAACTCTATAATGCTTTGAAAGAGTGCAAGAATACCGCACCAGGACCAGATGAGATCCACTATAAAATGCTGAAACGACTACACCCAACCGCTATCACTGCCCTTCTTACGATATTTAATGAAGTTTGGACCACAAATCGGTATCCTCCGCAGTGGCGGATAGCCATTGTATTGGCCTTCCCAAAACCTGGCAAACCTTCAACAGATCCAGCAAGCTATCGACCAATTGCTTTAACTAGTTGTATTGGGAAACTCCTAGAGAAGATCATCAGCATTCGTCTCATGAGACATTTAGAATCGAGAAATTTGATCTTCCAGCACCAATATGGTTTTAGAAAACTCCGAGGTACTACGGATGCTCTGGTTCGAATTCAAAACTATTTGGTGGAGAATCGTGCATCTAAACGACACTCAGTTTGTATCTTTCTTGATCTAAATAAAGCATATGACACCACCTGGAGACACGGCATACTTTGTGAAATGCACCGGCTGGGAATTAGGGGAAACATGGCTAAGTACATCAGACAATTCTTGAATGAACGTACATTCAGAGTAAGAACTGGATCCTCTTTCTCAGACTGGATGATGCAAGCCGAGGGAGTCCCTCAGGGCAGTGTTCTGAGCTGCTGCTTGTTTCTGCTCTCCATTAATGGAATGTTGTCTGACCTGCCACCGGATGTCATTGGTTCTTTGTATGTGGATGACGTGATGTGTGCATCTTCGGCTTATTTGCCAGCTCTGGAGCGACGAATGCAGATGGCAATCAATAGAGTTGCCGTTTGGGCCACTGATCACGGCTTTTGTTTCTCCATCAATAAAACCTGTGCTCTTCATATAAAGCCGAAACGTTCTCGTGAACCTAATCCAGACCTCACTCTCTTTGGCAAACAAATTACATTCGCACCAACAGCAAGATTCCTTGGGATTCTTTTGGATGATAGAATGACCTGGAGGCCCCATATAGAGCACCTGAAAACTGAGTGCATAAAGAAACTTAACCTTCTGAAATGTTTATCTTGGCGTAGTTGGGGGCTGATCGCCTGACCCTTTTACTCTTATACAGAGCCTTAATTCGATCCAAGATGGACTATGGATGTGTGGTTTACCAAGCGGCAAAGCAGGGCTTACTGAGGATGCTCGATCCAGTTCATAACGCTGCCATCAGAATCTGCACTGGTGCCTTTCGCACCACTCCGATAGCCAGTCTACTTGCTGAGAGCGGGGAACCCTCACTGCTGATGCGACGGGCTCAGCTGACTTTTCAATATCTGGCACGCCTCAGCCAACTTTCGACGTCTTCTACCTACTTTGCAGTACGAGTAGCTACTCTGGAACTGGCTGAATTTCCGTACACCTTGCCAGCATCTATGGACTACCGTGAAATGGCAAACACTTTACGCTTACCCCCACTGAGGGTTCTATCGGTGGAACAGAGAGATGTCCCCACATGGCGCATATCCATTCGAACGTTCTGTCCACAGTGTAAATATCCTAAAAAAGATGAATTGCACCATCTAGCCCTGAGAGCTCTTTTTGAAGAACACAGAGCCACTGAACACTCGAACTCTGTTCACATTTTCACCGACGGCTCGAAAAGCGGAGGAGCTGTTGGTTGTGCCGCAGTCTCACCGACTACAACAGCTGCCCATAGGCTCATGGGTGTAACGTCCATTTTTACCACTGAGTTGTATGCGGTGCGAGAAGCTCTGCGTATCGTCGAGAGACTTCCAGAGGCCAATCACACAATATTTTGTGACTCAAAAAGCGTTATAGAGGTTCTGCGATGCTATAATAGCAACAACCCACTTGTGTGCGAGATTCTGTGCCAGTTGTTACATCTTCAGAATGTGGCAAAGACAATAACAATATGTTGGGTCCCAGCTCACATTGATGTAGTGGGAAATGATGCAGCCGACTGTGAAGCAAAAGATGCCTCTGTTTCCGACGCACAGCCGTTGAATGATGGAGTGCCTTGCAGAGATTACTACCCAGAGATTAAAATCTCATTAATGCGATGGTGGTGTAGTGAAGAGACTTCACTACGTATTGTGTACGTCAACTGTACCGCTGGCGTGTACATAGAGCTCCGTCCGGCTGCTGCTTGGCTGCAGCTAAAGTGGGCGGCTGCTCGATTGAAGCTAGTCAGTTGCGTCGGAACCTTCATGGTGTGCACTTGTCTACGAGCAGGCTAATAAAGCGGGTTGCCTGATGTTTGTAAGTGCCCCATGTAGTGCTTGCTCTAATCCTATGCCTATTTTACTGGGTAACGCCTAAGGTGTTTTGCCAGGGTGGTCAGTCAGCGGTAGAGCCACGGTTTCGTGTACGAAAGACGGCTACCGCGAGACCCGCCCTGAGTCTATTCTGTGAATTATCATTCCCCTGTTTTAATATATACTCTTGACTTGTCCGTGCCGTACTTTGACCTCGTATCTGGCCTTAGTTATTTAAGCCTGAGTAGCTATTCCCTGTCTGACCGGCATCCTGACAGGTCGGTTTCCAGTAACTAAACGTTATCAGGCTCGTGGTCGTTACAGTGGCAACACCAGTGGACAGAGATGGATGGTAATAAATTGAGACTACTTAAAGATACTACAAGACCGTGGCCATCTTCCTCGTGTAGCTCTCGCCTGTCGGAGGTTTTGTTGTGTCGACTCCGTACTGGGCACACTAAACTTACTCATGAACATCTTTTGGAACGCCGACCGCCGACTTTGTGCGAGGCATGCCATACGCCGATATCAGTCCTACATGTGCTTGCCGAGTGCCCTCGGTATGCTGCTGTGCGTCGACGACTCTATCCCCGTACTCAAAATATGGACCAGACTTCTACTCTACGGGAAATGCTGACGGAGTTTCCCAAGCGCCGCTTTGATGTGAATACGCTACTGACCTTCCTGCAACTCTGTGGGCTAACAGGGAAGATATGAGAGCACGAACAGTGAAGAGGACTAATATGAACTTTGTGTATACTACTGAACGACACGTGATGTCGTCCTGGGGGACTGTAGATGTGAAACTGCAAAATGGCCGGGCGCGCTGCGTTGATACCTCGGGGGGGTTTCAGCGTGGGTAAGGCGCCCGGCCATAAATGGGTGGGCAGCTGAAACCCTGTTTGGGGTTTGGCTGCCCAGTGCGTTTGGATGTACTGTAACTCGGTAAATGACCACGATACCAGCTGAGTTCTGCATACGTTGTGGTGGTGATGTGGGTGATGACTGGAGTTAATTTTGTCGCGACTGGGATTGGAGCTGTCGTTAAAATGAGCCTATTTATTTACTTGACTCCGTTGGATTTGACCTACTGTAACCGATGAATTAAAATGTATTTAAGCTTTGACTGCCTTATAGTCTGAACTGCGGATAAAACCACCTTCGGTGCGACATAGAGGTGCCCTCTGAAGCGCTAGCAAGCTCCCTACTACTACTACTACTACTACTACTACTACTACTACTACACCTGTTTTTTTTTGGGTTAAATTGGGTTTTATGGGTTTCATTGTTTTTTTGGGGCTTTATTGGGTTTTTTGTAATACCTGTTTTTGTTTAAAAGAGGTATTCACACAACTCCCGTTGCCCCTATTTCAGATTTATATATATACACTTATTGAGTAAATATTGTTATTTGATTACTTTATTTCCAACATTACATTATTATATGAATTATTACATTAAATGAACAATATATGAATGAAGTTTGTCCATCACAATTACCATTTACCAATTACCATATGCATAGAGACATAGCTCTGCAGTCTGTAAAGATATAAGATGTGCAAAGAGAATTGCTATGCTCGTCAATTCATAGTAAGTTGTTTTAGCAGCAGACAAGCGCAAGTCATGTGAGAGGGAAGCACTTGCAGATCATAAGTAACCACCACAAGCAACTTGAAGCAAGACAGCTGCACATCACTTAGTCATGCTGTTAACAACTTAACATGTGTATTGTGTGAGCTGGAGTGCTTAGCAGTGCAAGTCAAGTCAGTCAACCACACTGTTACATGTTACAACATGTAGTGACATGCCAAATTTTTTGTTTAAATTTGCCAAAAAAATCACTTTTCGCAGTACAGGATAGCAACAAACACTAAAATGATTGGAAGTAAATGCTCTAACAGATTCCATCGTCAAATTTGTTCCAGTGCAGCTTGAATGCTCACCATAGGCCAGTCGTTTCTTTACTTTCTCACCCCATGATGGCTGCGGTCGTGTCTTGCCCCATCTGACTATAATTGTTAGACTTATTTCAATTTAAACAATTTATTTACCACAGGTGATACAGATGTAGAATGTTTAAGTTTAATACAATGGTCAAATATTTGAGTATAGCTACGTGTGGGCCCGAATAAGTTCAGCGACTTCTAGGGCATCCTACCATTACATAATTCTAGGGTGTACAATAATGTTCAACCTAATTCACTTAGCCTAGTTTCACATTAGACTGATCAACAAGATAATGAACTCGATATTGATGATTCATTTTACAACATTTAAGGCAAAGCTCTCACAGGAGACTGATATTGAAGAGTGGTTGGCTGAGTACAATCCGGAGTTCATCGGTGCGATATATTTGTATAAATTGAGACTCCAACATCTTCCCAAAACACATGTTCAACATGAATATCACTAAGACAATGACTCCTCGTTGATGGTGGGATATTCAAGACATGAAACAGCAGAAAATGCAGATTCCTGAAAAAACACTGGCTGAGAGTTTCTGCAAGTTTATAAGCAATCTTCATTCTCGCCCGGCAAGATCAGGATCCATCGAGAGAATTTTCTCAACATTTGGAATTGTGTGGAATAAATTGAGAAATAGATTAGGATCAGAACGCACACAGAAATTGGTCTCGGTATTTCGCCACCTCACAAATGATCATGATGTGGATGACAACGATGAAATGGCAGTGGATGTAGAAAGAGAAACACAGTAGTATTGTTGTAGCAGTCAAGTCTAGAAGACAGGGAAAATTCAGAAGTCTCTATATGAAGTAGTCAAACTGCATTTGTTCCTAAATTTTTGTTTTTTACTTTGGAAATGGAATTCATGAAAATATATTAGTCTCTCGAGTTTTTTTGTGATTAAGGTTTTTCTAATTTGATTTGTATAGGGTTGCTGTTTTGTTTTTCAATGTTTCCTTGTCATAGTCATGCACATGACTTAGATACTTATTTTGACAAGATAAATATTTAGCGCATTTTTATTCTATAAGCTTGAAAACAAATAAAATTTACATAACAAACCCAAAAAACCCCACTATTTAGTGGGTCTTTTAGTTTGGGTTTTTTTGGGTGGGTTTTTTATGTGCCAACCCTGTCATTGCAACACGACTGTTGCTTCGTCGTGCAGTATTGTGGTGGTGTCCACTATCTGTACACTATCAACTACGAAGAATGACCATTGTGCTTTGATATATTTGTATGTTTCGTGTCATGCTCTTAAGAATAGATAAGAAGAAATTAGCACTGGCGGTCTTAGTTTAAGTTCACCGGTAAATTAATACACTGGTTTTCGTTGTACAAGTGCACTATAATAAGTCATTCCCAAAAATATGAGTGATTGAGAGATATCCAGACCCTTATATACTAAGAGTCCGTATCGTGGATACTGAGTTCCAGGGTTGGCACATAAAAAACCCACCCAAACAAGCCCAAAAAAACCCACTTAAAAAACCCACTAAATAGTGTTTTTTGGGGGGCTTTGTTGGGTTTTATTAGTGCTATTTAAATTTCACTTGTTTTCAAGCTTATAGAATCAAAATGAGCTAAATAGTTATATTGTCAGAAATTTGTCCAAGGCATTTGCATGACCATGAAAATAAATATTGAAAAACAAAAAAAAACACTATGAAAATGAAACAAGAAAAACCCGAATCACAAAAAAAAAATTGAGGGACTAGTATACTTCCATGAGTTCCATTTCCAAATTAAAAAACAAAAACTAAGAAACAAATGCAGTTTGACTATTTGCGGGTATAGAGACTTCTGAATTCTTCCTCTGTCATCTAGACTAGACTGCTACTACAGTACTACTGTGTTTTTCTACCTCCACTGCCATTTCATCGTTGTCATCCATATCATGATCATTTGTGAGGTGGCGATGTATTGAGACCAATTTCTGTGCGCGTTCCGATCCTAATCTATTTCTCAATTTATTCCACACAATTCCAAATGTTGAGAAAATTCTCTCAATGGATCCTGATCTTGCCGGGCGAGAATGAAGATTGCTTATAAACTTGCAGAAACTCTCTGCCAGTGTTTTTTCAGGAATCTGCACTTTCTGCTGTTTCATGACTTGAATATCCCACCATCAACGAGGAGTCATTGTCTTGGTGATATTCTTGTTGAACAAGTGTTTTGGGAAGATGTTGGAGTCCTTCAATTTATACAAATAAAGCGCACTTATGAACTCCGGATTGTACTCAGCCACTCTTCAATATCTGTCTCCTGTGAGAGCTTTACCTGAAACAAGTCTAACAATTATAGTCAGATGGGGTAAGACACGACCGCAGCCATCATGGGGTAAGAAAGGTAAGAAACGACTGGCCTATGGTGAGCATTCAAGCTCCACTGGAACAAACTTGACGATGGAATCTGTTAAAGCATTTATTTCTAATCATTTTAGTGGTTGTTGCTATCCTGAACTGCAAAAAGTAATTTTTTTGGCAAATTTAAAAAATAAAATTTGGCATGTCACTACATGTTTTAACATGTAACAGTGTGGTTGACTGACTTGGCTTGCGCTGCTAAGCTCTCCAGCTCACACAATACACGTGTTAAGTTGTTAACAGCATGGTTGTTAAGTGATGTGCAGCTGTCTTGCTGCAAGTTGCTTGTGGTGGTTACCTATGATCTGCAAGTGCTTCCCTCTCACATGACTTGCGCTTGTCTGCTGCTAAAACAACTTACTATGAGTTGACAAGCATAGCAATTCTCTTTGCACATCTTATATCTTTACAGACTCCAGAGCTATGTCCCTATGCATATGGTAATTGGTAAATGGTAATTGTGATGGACAAACTTAATTCATATATTGTTCATATAATGTAATAATTCGTTTAATAATGTAATATAATGTTGGAAATAAATTAATCAAATAACAATATTTACTCAATAAGTTTGTACATATCTAAATCAAAAAAAGAGGCAACTGGAGCTGTGTGAATAACTCTTTTAAACAAAAACAGGTATTTCAAAAACCCAATAAAGCCCCAAAAATCCAATAAAACCCCCCAAAAATTTAACCCAAAAAAACTCACGTGGGTTTTTTTTTTAAAAAACACAGGGTTTTTTCCATTCCTGCCAAGTTCGGCGGGGTATTGCAACTTACAATATACATACACAAGCTTGCAGTTGCTTTCAGTTGTGCTGAATTTCTGTATTTAGGATAGAACACAAATGCCTATATCTACTTCTATTGCGGCTCAAAAAACTGTATTCCAAGTGTTTATTACTGTCACTAGAAAAATAAGTTACCTTTGAAATAAGCTCAAGCATGGGAACACCACTCGAACGAAAAAAAAACTGAATCAAGAGCGAAAATAAAAAAGCGAGAGAAAGATTATCTCAAAAACAAGAAGCTGGTGTACAGCAATAGTGGCTGCATCAGTATGCACGTAGTTCACGAGAACGAATAGAGGCCTTACGCTCAGGAGCAAGACTAACGCAGGCGCAGAGGCTTGAACAGGAGGAGGATGATCAGCGTTATGTTCGTAGAAAGAATCTCAGAATAGCAGCACAAGAAAGAATAGCTGCTGAAACTGAGGCAGAATCAAGTCAAAGGAGAGAAGATATGAGGCAGTGAGTGCTGCAAAGGATTGCCAATGAAACTGAAAAGGGAAAACAAAAAAAAAAGATGAGAGGAGACAGAGAGTGGAACTCTGTGATACGAGTTCCACCAGTGCACAAGTATGAGAAATTTTGATTGCAGGCACTATTAGGTTGGATATATTTTTTCGTCATCCACATCTGGAAAATTTATGAAAGGAAAATATTGAATCTCGTCATTTTTGACGGGCCACGTACTCTAGTTTATCAGAATATAACATGCCCTGATACACCGGCACTCTTTCGTAACATGGCTGTTGTTTTGTCGCGCACTATTGTGGTGGTGTCCACTGCCTGTGCTCAATTGATCAGGATAGAACATGCCCTGATGCACCCGCCCTGATTTGAAACAAGCCTGTTTTGCCTTGCATGGCTGTTGTCTGATGAAGTGTCCTCTGCCTGTGCCACACAGCCCCGCGACGTAGCTGCACACGGAGATGAGCTGCGGCAGTGCGCGCTGGAGGCGTCGGTGGCGGTGCTGTGCTGCGGCCCCGTGCACGACTCCTCCCTCCTGCAGGAGGATGCTCTCCTCTACCTTTGGCTGGACGCCATGCTGCTCTCCCCTCTCCCCACCGTGAGTGTCTCTCAGTCTTCTTGATTTTGATGTCACCGTCTGTTGAGTGAGTGCAAGATGCTGTGGCGTATGGATGGTAGACTTATTTTCTCATTTTTTATGGCTGCTAATAACTAGTTACGTTTTTCTAACACTTACTTTGCCCAAACTGCGAAATTTACTTGCATCAAATTGGTAGATTTTTCCTCTATTTCTTGAAACTTCATAAGATTTATTTCTGCAAGTCTAACTAGCATAGGTTTCAAAGTTGTTTTGCTGTAGCTGCTAGCAAACACAGACAACAAAATTTCCAGTATTGGACAAATTGCGTCGTAACTTCAAAAATTTAGAATTTTATCATTTCCAGGTATCAAGCTTGGCTCACGAAGCAATCGTACTGCTATTGGAGTTCAACCCTGACAGTGGCGCCCTGCTGGACTGGCTGGTAGACAGATGCTACACGGCCGACTCCAGCGTGGGGGACGAGTGCTTCAATGCCCTGGCCACCATCTTCTCAGCAAGAGAGTACCCGTGCGATCGCTACACCGCCATCATGACCGTGTCGCTGCTCTACACCGCGTGTCCCCGCTCCCCCTTGCAAGAGACAGCACTGCAGCTCCTGCAGATCCTGGAGACCAGGTTCTTTGGAACAACCTCTGCTCTCACGGAGCTGGGCTCTAGTGGAGGGGTGTGCTCGACGCTGGATGTGTTCCTGTCGACCACCTACTCGCGCTCGCACGTGTTCCTGTCTAAGCAGCTCGCACATCTGCACCCGGAGCTCACCATGCCTATCTTCTCGGAGATCAGCTGTCGTCTGCAGACTGCACGCAGGTTTGTGGTGTGGGGCATGTTTGTGGCAGGTTATGGTGCTGTAGGTGTTTTAGCATCTGCTTATCAATGTGTCGCTGTTGAATTTATATTAGCATTTCAATTTGGTTTTACAATATCTATGTAGAAATTTATTATAATTTTAACGAACTTTATTGTAATGTATATTGCTAAAGTATTATTATCGGGAGAGTTCTTAATTTGAGTTATTTAATTGAAATAATTGTATGCTAGTTAGTAAGTTCATCACCGGATAGTGAAGCGTTTTTCTCAGAGTTGGAATGTTGTGTTATGCTAGTCATTAGCAGTTTAGCACGTATGTATTGCTATGACTCGTCATCCTACTCTGGTACTCTGGTGCCTGTACGTGATTAGTGTTAACTAGGGCCTGCTCTGGTGTCTGTGCATGATAGATGGTTACTCCTACTCTGGTGCTAGTGCATGATAGATGGTTACTCCTACTCTGGTGCTAGTGCGTGATAGGTGGTTACTTCTACTCTGGTGCTAGTGCGTGATAGGTTGTTACTTCTACTCTGGTGCTAGTGCGTGATAGGTGGTTACTCCTACTCTGGTGCTAGTGCGTGATAGTTGGTTACTCCTACTCTGGTGCTAGCGCGTGATAGGTGGTTACTCCTACTCTGGTGCTAGTGCGTGATAGGTGGTTACTTCTACTCTGGTGCTAGTGCGTGATAGGGGGTTACTTTTACTCTGGTGCTAGTGCGTGATAGGTGGTTACTTCTACTCTGGTGCTAGTGCGTGATAGGTGGTTACTTCTACTCTGGTGCTAGTGCGTGATAGGTGGTTACTCCTACTCTGGTGCTAGTGCGTGATAGGGGGTTACTTCTACTCTGGTGCTAGTGCGTGATAGGTGGTTACTTCTACTCTGGTGCTAGTGCGTGATAGGTGGTTACTCCTACTCTGGTGCTAGTGCGTGATAGGTGGTTACTTCTACTCTGGTGCTAGTGCGTGATAGGTGGTTACTCCTACTCTGGTGCTAGTGCGTGATAGGGGGTTACTTCTACTCTGGTGCTAGTGCGTGATAGGTGGTTACTTCTACTCTGGTGCTAGTGCGTGATAGGTGGTTACTTCTACTCTGGTGCTAGTGCGTGATAGGTAATTACTTCTACTCTGGTGCCTGCGCTTGAGATAGGTGTCTTGTAACATGAGCCTTGGACTGAAATCCGATTATAGACCACTTGGTTCGTCTCTGTTGCCATTATTTTAAAATAAACTTTGCGCCGTTTTCATTGATGATATCAGAGAAAGTTCAAAGCCAAACCTCACCGACCTGCACGACAAAATCCAATTATTTAACCTGTACTTCTATTGCTTTCAATACTCAAGTTCTACTCACGGGTGTTGCACTAATCCATGTTATCAAAACTGACGGAAATAATTAGAGTGTATCTCTAAACAGGTGTTTGCGCCAGCTGCTGTTCAGCTGCCTGCTGCCGTGGCTGTTCAACATGGAGCTGGTGGATCCTGCGCTGCCCCCTGCACAGCCGCCCTACAACGGGGGCAGCCAGTACTATGGAGGGGAGAGCGGGGTGCGCAGGGAGGGCTGGGGGTCTGTCGAGGCTACCGAGATGGTGCTCAACAACCTCTTCTACGTCACTGCTAAGGTGGGCCTGCATTGTGTGTGTGTGTGTGTGTGTGTCGCGCGTGTGTGTGTGTGTGTCGCGCGTGTGTGTGTGTTTGTGTATTGTGTGTGTGCATGTGCTTGTATTGTTTGTGTATTGTATTGTGTTTGTGCGTGTATTGTATTGTGTGCGTGCATTGTATGTGTGTGTGAGTGTTGTGTCTGTTGTGTGTCGTAACAGTGCAGTTGATGTTTAAGACTAGTTGACACAGCTCTAGGTTATGGAACAACTTCTTCTATATCACTGCTAGTGTCCCTCCCAAGGTTGAGCTGAGCACCCTCTGCTCCAGGTTATATATATAGATGCATTGAGTCACTCAAGATAGGCATTGACAGCGAGAGAACTGAGAGGCCTCTCCATCTGAAGCGATCTGCACATCATCAACTACTAAACTATGAGGCATTTCTAGCAGTGTTTGTTGTTGTTGTCATTACTGCTGTTCAAGTGGATTTTTTGCTAAGTGAATGCGTGCGGTATTTGTTTCAAGATGTATTTGTTTCTTTTTGTTTGTGCCATATTTTTTGGATATTGATTTGTAAACGCTATAAATTACCCAAGCATTTGCTTGTTGTTTATATTTTTATATTTTCACTTCACATCAGTGGTATTTGTAACATTATTATGAATCCTGCAGAAAGTCTCAGGCTGCTAGGTAGATTGACGGCGCTATTACTGGGGAAACTTATTTCTCCTTTGCATTTACTAAGGTGCCTGTGCCTGATGGGTGTCTGACGGCGCAGGACTTGCTAGCAACTCAGGAACTAACCCTTCAGTGCATTCCTGTAGCCATATTCCAGATACTTCACTTCTATTTCCACATTGCATTTTATGCCATTGTATTCTATTGTTTCTCATGTATCATACTCTATATTCTATGTTCATCTCAGCTAGCGAGCTGGAGATCAGGTTAAGAGGCCCACCTTTTGTTTCAAGGGATCAGGATTTTGTTTTTTACACCTTTTTTTTCGGTTCACTGCTGTCCTTTGTTTGTTGCCTATTACTTTCTTCTTCAACTTCTATTGTCTTACATGAATTCTTCCCATCTTGCTGCTTGTATGCGCAGGGTGTGGGAAAACATCGTCAGCATAGACACCATCTTCCCTTAATTCCTTATGAAATATTATCTCCCTTTTTCCTTACGTGGGGACACCTTGATGTGTTTAGGCAGGCCTAAACTATTTTGTATGATAATCTAAGCTATTTTGTGTACAATCATAGAATTGTTTGTCTAGGAATAACTGAATTTTTTTAGTCTCTTTTCAAAGTAAGAAGAAAAACACTACTCTGAAAATTGCTTTTCCATAACGTTACTAAAATTTGATGGGAACATTATGTCTTATGCGTGCGTTTGCGCCCGCAGTTCGGAGAGGAGCATCCGAAAGAGGTGGGGGAGCTGTGGGCAGAGCTGTGCTCCTGTTGGCCCAACAACCTGCGCGTGATCATCCGCTACCTCCTCATCGTGGTGGGCATGGCGCCCGGCCACCTCCTGCCCCATGTCAGTCTTCCCTAACTCTTTGTCTGTCTACTCGTTACACTGGTCTTCATGCTTTTGTGTTGCGCTCGCTAGCCTTCATGGTTCTGTGTTGAGCTAACCTTCTTGGCTTCTGCATAACAATAGGGTAATATTTTCCTCGTGTCCCATGTCAGTCATATCCAATGCATCATGTCTGTCTCCTTCTTTGTGTTGCGCTAGCCTTCATGCTTTTCTGCGTAACAATAGGGGGAGATTTTCTGCCTGCTTAGTCTTGGCATGACTGCCGACTTCTTTTTGTTGCGCTAGTGTTGATGTTTCTCTGCATAAAAATAGTGTGATATTTTTGATGTATGCTGTCAGCTATTTAACCCTTGCATCTGTCCGTCATGCCTCGTGCATAGGTAGGTGCTTTGCGTTGCTCAAACTTATCCTGTACATATTCGTTAGATAGTCTAACTTGCATAATTTGATTTTGAATAATTTGTTGAGGGGCGTTGCATAATGCAGGGAAAACTGTATTTTTTATAAGAGATTTCTTGTTCTATCTTGTCATTAGTTAATAAGTTATTGACAAAGGAAAAATTTGTTTGGTTGTGAGTATCAGTCCATAAAATAATCTTTACCTTTTTAGGTTATGGTGAGGTATGGTTCTTATATCAGAAATGTTATGATAAACTATTATTCTGCGAGGTTACCAATGAATTACAAATATTTTGTATCAAATACAAAAATAGAGTGCTATGTCATAATACTTTATCATTTTATAGAGGAGAAATCAGTTCACTACAGTATATGAATAAGTATTCCAAGTGCCAGGTGAGCGGGCCTACAGAACCCCATACATCATGGTAATTTTGTTGTGAGACTTCCATGAAGCTGCAGTCAAATCGCCAAGGATGCTCTAAAAGTTGTCACTAAACAGTCGTGACCTCATATAAGCCCGTCTCGAGTTCTTAGCTTAATATGAGTATATAGTAAACATGTCATAGGTCAGGTGGGAGTTATTTGAGTTTGTCACGAGTGTTTCGTTCGTTATGAATAGTGAGTAAACATGTCATGGATAAGATGGGATTGGAACGAGTCCATCACGAGTTTTTAGCTTAATATAAGTGGTTAGTAAACAAGTCCTGGATGAGGTGGGAGCAGTGGGTGGGTCTATTCACGCTTTTAGGTGTGGTATCTGCACCCTGGTAGACACAAAAGATGGTGATGCCCCATTACGACTGCTGTGCAGGCCCAAAGAGTAGCTGTGAGCCTCGGCATCGCCCGACCCGACCGCCTTGTGGAAGAGCTCATGGTAGAGATGGGCTGCGTCGAGACCCTCTGTCTCATTGAGAGGACCGAAACTCCGCCTTTCTTCAGGTAACTTTGTGACTCTAGCCGTCTACAGGTAACTATCCAGACTCTGCCCTTCTTCAGTCAGGTAAGTTTGAGACTCTGGCCTTCTTCAGGTAACTACCGAGACTCTGGCCTTCTTCAGGTAACTACCGAGACTCTGGCCTTCTTCAGGTAACTACCGAGACTCTGGCCTTCTTCAGGTAACTACCGAGACTCTGGCCTTCTTCAGGTAACTACCGAGACTCTGGCCTTCTTCAGGTAACTACCGAGACTCTGGCCTTCTTCAGGTAACTACCGAGACTCTGGCCTTCTTCAGGTAACTTTGGGACTCAGAGCTTCTTCAGGAAACTACCAAGACTGTCCTTCAGCTAACTAACGAGACTCTGCAATTTTATGGTGATTACCCAGACTGCATCCTTCTTCAGGTAATAACCGAGAGTCGGGCCTTCTTCACACTTCTCTACGAAACTACAGACTCGGACCTTCTTCTGCTAATTACAGAGAATGTATCTTTCTTGTTATTGCAGCGCCGTTGTTTCTTCTAGGTAATATACAAGACCTTAAAAAATTGGAAACACGTAGTTGGGAGGAATTTGTTATGGAAGTTTTTAGTATTTGAGATATATTTTATATGTTCTTTGTTTCTAGTAAAGGTTTCTTTTGTTACTCTTAAAAGAATCTCCAAACAAATCATTTTTTTAAATTTTGACCCTGTGTACCTTTTTTTTGCCCGCTCTCTTGCAATCATTTCTTTGTTTGTTTTGAACACTTTCTAGGGACAATTCTGCTGGAGTTCATGTGTAACTGTTGTTCGCCTCCGCCATCAAATGAATAACAATCTAAGGTATTGAAGGTAGCTCAATAGTGCTTCCAAATATCACGGGAACTTGCTGTTAATTGCCTTTCCTATTTTATGGACCGTTGGCAAATCCATTCGCGCATATAGGAAACTTTGTGGCACCTTGTGCTCTGTTTAGTCCCACTTACACTTCTTCTGTTCGTTGTCCATCTAGCTCTGTTTTCCTTGTGCTTAACTCTATGCTCTTGGACGTACTTAGCGTTATGTTCTGTAAGACGGAGCGAGGGATGCTTTGTGAGAATGTTTATTACTTATAATAAAGTATAACGACACGTTTTGCATATTGCAGAGTAACGGCCATCCGCAAGTGCAGCGGGGGCGAGGACGAGGGCGGAGGTGGCGTGTGCGGGGGGGGCAAGGGAGGAGAGGGAGGCTCAGGAGGCACCGTCAGTGAGGCGGGCACCCTGCACACCAAACGTCACTCTGGGGACCACCACGACACTGCCGCTGCTGCTGCGTAAGTTACTGCACCCATCCCCAAATGATTCTGTTTTTCTGCGAGTCTGATCTAAATGGATTTGGAAAAGATCGCGTTCAAATGTTGCTTGCTTTCCATTGTGTATTTTTCTCTGCTTCAATGAAATATGTTATTTAGCAACGATATTTAAAAAAAAATTCTTTTGTTTACAAACAACACCTCCCATCATCGTCAGTCAGGCTATGACATACCCCCGTCAGTTATGACATGGCGAACACGTTTCAGTCAAGATATAGCACACACCTACCCTCAAGCGCCTGGCAGCTTATCCCCGCGTTGTGCGTTGCAGGTGCCGGGAGCAGCGCAGCGCCCCAGGCTCCCTGCGCTCGGTGTCCAGCCTGGGCTCCGGGGTGTCCAGCGTCATAGCTGTGGACCCAACCGCCACACCATTCGGGGGCCCCTCTGCCACCACCACTACCTCCGCTGCCCAGCGCTGCTCGCGGCCCGCCTCGTCTCTAGCGCCCAACTCAGTCGCCACCTCCAACAACATGGATGACTCCGCCAATGAGGTCGCTTATCATCTCTTCTGTGTTCTGATTTTTGTTCCTTATTTCTGTAAATTATTGTGTGTAATCAAAGGTTTCAGTACACAGTTTTCAGATTTTTGTACCTTATATGAAACATTTGGTGTTATATTAGGATTTAGTGCTGTAATTGGTTTCTATTGCGCCCAGTTATTTTTATTTTGATGCAGTATTTTGTTATTTTTAACTTGAATACACAGTGTCTAGATTTTTGTATGCGTCACTTATGTCAAACATTGTGGTATTTTTAATTTCAGTAGTATCATTTGTGATCTTTATCTTATGTTGTGTGTATGTGTTATTGTATTGAGTAATTGTGTAATATTTTACAGCTTTGTGTCTAACATTAAAATTTATACGTATGGTTGCAGGTTTCACGTGAATTTACATTGGTATTTAGTTGAATAGTTGAGTATAAGTTGTTCTATGTTCATCTTAGATAGCTTTGATTTAACCATGTTTAAAAATTGAGAACAAAAATCAAATCTACCATTTAGAAATTCTAACTATTCTAAAAGACTAATTACAAGATTTAATTTAATCAGCAAAACCACCTATTGAATGAATCAAATTTAAACCACCTCTTAATTTAAGTAAAACCACCATTAACCGCCTCTTAATTAAAGAAAACCACCTAAACCGTCTCATAATTAAACTAAAACCACTATAACCGCCTCTTAATTGAAGAAAACTACTTATACTGTCTCTTAATTAAACTGAAACCACTATAACCGCCTCTTAATTAAAGAAAACCACCAAAACCGTCTCTTAATTAAACTGAAACGATCAAAACCGTCTCTTAATCAGCCATCTAAAACAATCTCTTAATAAACCATATAAAAACCATCTATTAATAAGCCATCTTGAAACCATCTCTTATAAACCCATCTCCTATAAAGCCATCTAAAAACCATCTCTTATCAAGCCATCTAAAAACCATCTCTTATCGAGCCATCTAAAAACCATCTCTTATCGAGCCATCTAAAAACCATCTCTTATCGAGCCATCTAAAAACCATCTCTTATCAAGCCATCTAAAAACCATCTCTTGATGAATTACCTCATTATAAACCACCTCAACAAAACCACCTCTCGTAAGAATATGAGGTGCACCATTGAAGGGAAGCAAGGCGCGAGAAAGTCACAGTTTGGAGAACGTCAAGTAGGTGTAGCGTGACGAGGTGTACGTGTGTGCAGGACGTTGGCGAGGACAACTTCACGCTGCTGCGTAGAGCTCAGCTCCAGCAGCAGCTGGACTCCCACCATCTCCCTCGCCTCCACTCCCACCTCTACCCCCTCCCCCCTGCCTTCCACGACGGGGGGGATGACGGAGCCCCTCACTACGAGCCACCCCAGCCCCATCCCCTCCCCATGCCGGAGTACGGGGGGTACTTCGCTCCCCTCACCGAGTACTTGCCTGACAGCTCCCAGCCCATTACTGCCTTCCACAGGTCACTATTGGCATTCTTATTCGGTTTGGCCTATTTGTAATTGATTAAAATTACACAGATCACCATGACAAATCAAAATAACGTCCTCAGTGATGATGCCGCACTTTGTGCAGCTTTGCGTGCAATAACGATTGCCGCACCTTTTAAATTTTATTGATTCTATAATGATAGACTACTTATAAGTGAAAGTGGTATGTTCATGAGCTCTGCTTGATAGGATGACATAATTAAAAGGTTTTTTTGTTGGGTTTACACTTGTGATGCTGCATGTTTTTTATTATTTCATGATATTTCTAAGTACAGTTTTGTCCAATGTGACCCGTCGAAATGCATAGGCTGTTTCTTAGCTAGACATTGACAGTAATAACTGTACAGATTTGTATTCCTATTCTGGATTACGCTGGTTAAACGTTCCTTCATCTGATTGCTATCTTGTCATCCAACTATTATGAACGGTAAATTTCATTTGAAAGTGAAAAATAAAGTTAATTTGGATATTCAGGAAATTGTATTTGTCTATAAACAATAAGTCAAATTTGATCATGACCCGTCGATTTAATTTCAATATGAACGGAGAACGCCATTTGGTTATGAACAGTAAATTTTTCAAATGATTATGGTATTGTGTGGATGAAATGCTTCTTCCAGCCACGTTGCCTTTGTCTGTGAACTGCAGCCGCCACCACCTCAATTAAATACCCTCAAAGATGTTAGCTCGGCACGAGGTTTAGTCAGCTTCTCTGAGTGTCTGTTTCTAATTCTTTTATGCATTGAAAAACGTTTTTTTCTTCAGAAATGTGATTTTTTGTATTCCGTGAGAATTTCTTCTTCCATATACTTTCTTGTATCCTATATTGCCTATAGATGGTGATGATGATGTAGGTATTATGATCTATGGAACAAATTGAAAAAATCTTTGGTGGTGCTCTTTAGAGGTGGTAAGGTATGGATTTGATTTAATTAGGAACAAATTAACTGATGGTATCAATATCAAGAAAATCTCTTCTTTGTTTAACCATCTGCGTTGGACTGACTTTATATGTAAGCCTTATATGAAATCAACTTTTTTATACTCATCTCACAAAGCCTAATGCTGTGAGGATGTGCAGATGCTACCTCAGTGTGCTGTTGATGTGCGAGGTACTGGTGGCTGGCATCGATGTAGACTGCCACAGCGTGGACTGGAGCATCCATGTGCCCCTCATGCTCCACATCTCCGTGCTCGGCCTCGACCACTCCAGACCCATCGTATATGAGCATTGTGAGCCCCTCAAGATGATGCTGCACCTTGTACACTTTTGCGTGCAATAATGATTGCTGCACCTCATACGTTTAACTATTTCTTCATTGACAGACTACCTCTAAGTAAAAGAGGTATCTTAAGCTGGAAAGAGTGTGTTGCTCGTGTGTGTGCTTGGTCTAAAGTGAGGCGTGCGGAGCTGAACGCATAGCTCGAACCACGAAATTGTTTTGTGTGGAAACTTGTGGTAGCCGAATTAACAGTAATAAATTAGCATGTTGTTTTATCAAAGTTTCAAAAGTCTTTGCAGGAATTTATTTCATCTCGATACACCTGTCACCGCGCCCTTGTAACCAACTGCAGCTGCTGAAGCTTTTCCAGTTAATCACCAGCTACAGCAAGGCTGTTCAGTTCTTGCTCTTAGTTTTGTCAGATGGCACAAGCAACGGAACTAGGTTAACAAAGACGCAGGTCGATAGGAAAAGTTTTCTCTCCAGGCCTCAGACTTTCATTAGTTCATGCGAGTGTTCAGTAAAACGTGGAGAAGGAACGCCTTTAAAAATTTCCGTTTATTCAAGATTTGCACATTTAAAATTGCCACGATGGCAAGACGAATAAAGTTTTTATATAAAACACGTATAAGGAATTTCTCGGCGATCAGCAAACCAGGCACGATATATGACAACACAGTATCAGGCTTAGTTACAAGCAACAAGAAGACAAGGCTTAAGTCTGAGGCAGAACGGCTATAGTTACGTCCGCACAAGAGAGCAGGACGTTCACGACTGTCGGTGACCCGCCAAGCCACGCCCTATATACCCTACTGCCGACTGTACTTTTAAAAGGTCGCAAGCAGGACGACACGCGCATGGGTACACTGGGGCGCACACGTTCAACGAGGGATTTTTATTCAAGGAAATATTAATTGAAACGAACGACAGTTTTCGTCGTTCACACACCCATTCATTTTTACACAAGGTCTACGTCTTTGGTATCATACTTTCAAAAATCGAAATAACGTGCTCGTTCTAAATCTATATAGATGTTGCCTTGTTAGTTTACAAGTGTGAGTTTTTCAAATTTATGTGCGCTAGGAGTCAATATACTTAAGCAGCCTCTTGATATCTGCTGAATGTGATTCCTATCTCAAGTCGGAAAACTAGCTGGCTTTGTGTCGCAGTATTCGGTTTTGCCAGAAAATCAGAATTAAAGCCTGATTTGACATATAAGTTTTGTGACTCAAGGCTTCAAGACATGTGCTCTAACTTTGATGCTTAACGTTCACATTTTTTACTCACCACCCGTATTAAATTGGCACCTGTAACATTTAGTCATCGACATCACAATTAGGAAGTGACTGCCACTCGACAATGAACTTCGAGGAACACATTATGGCTTAAATTTCACAAGGAATGAAATATATTAGAGCTGCTAATGAAAGCGAATTTTGAAATCCACTTTGACGGTAAAGGGTTTACGCGTGATTGCGTTTGGCTGCCCGTCAGGCAAGCGCCTGCTGGTGCACCTGCTGACGGTGCTGGGGGACCACCGAGACCACCTGGGCATCGCGCGGGTGCTGCTCAACTCCAAGACCACAGCACTCGGCTACAAGCTCGTGCCTCACACCGCGTTCCACCGCACTGTCAACTACACTGGTTAGCGCGCTTCAGTTCTTTTATTCTTCCCACGGTTCTGTTATTCTTTCTTGCTTTAATTTTGAAGTATGATAGTGGCGAACTAGTCAGGAGACGTGCGCTACTTGCTATCATATTCAGAATTCTCTCTTCATTATTGCTTGGTATATATAATAGTACAGCAGTGAACTGGTCATCAAAACGTGCCTACTTCTGTTATTATATTACATTTCTTTCATCATTCTTGCTGGCTGTGTTAAAATTGTGAAGCGGCGAACTGGTTAGCAAGACGTGCTTAACTTCTGCTATTATGTTCAGCATTTTGTTTTTATTCTTCTATATTTTAAAAAGAGTAGCAAACGAGTTGGTGACGCTGAATATCCAACCTGTCTTATAATTTACTCTAAAGCGACATTTACCATGTACTCTAGCATTTAAAAGACTGAGGGAAATATTTGTTTCTCTTCCTAAAGCTTCTCATCTCAGTTCTCCAGACAAAAATTTTCCCAAATCTTTATTTTCGGCGTTTTTTTAAATTTTTGTATGATGCAGGCTGTTTTCTTTGTATTTGGTAGGGCTGAAAAAATTGGAATAAAGTTATTAACAGTCACGCCGATTGTCCTTCTGTTGGTTCTAAGTTGTTAGTAGTGAATGCAAATGTTTCTTTGAAATTTAATTGATCTTTTGGGCTTCCGTTTCTTGTTTAAATCTTCTTCATTGATGTACGTCGAAATTTGGCGAGTGTTTGACTTGCTTATAGTAAATTTTGGTATTGAAAGATAATATAGATCAGTAACATTTCTACTTGAAGGACTTAGTTTATGCTCTAAATGTGACGGAGTTGTTATGGCAACTCTATTTTTGAACTCTAGCAATGAATATTTTCACTACTTTATTTTGGGTACTCGAAAATTGTCTTAAAAAACTTACTATGGAGCTGGAATTTTTTTTTTCTCAAGTTCATAAAATATTATCTACATATTTCCGAAGCAAGTTCACATGCCTGAGATAGACGCCACTCAGTGCTCATTCTGAGCTGGTTTACTGCACACCACGGTGAACTAACATAGTTAGATCTGACTAACTCGAGCACCCATCATCAGATGATCCCCTTGCGGCCTACGCAACCCCTGGAGGCGGGGAGGACCCTCCCAAGCGGCCAGTGGGCTCTTCATGCTCTGCAGACCCGCCCTCCGCCCCACCGGCGCGCCACGAGTCTTGCGACGGAGGCACCAGCAGCGGCCGGGTCGTGCAGGTGAGTGCGGCGACTGCTGCAATTTCATCCTATTTATCCTGACCTATTTAATTTATCTTAACCTAAGGATAAATTATGGGGTGCTAAATCAGGACTACAACAGTTCCTTACAGAAATTCACGGTGCACAGCTCTGACAATGGTAACAGAATAATTTAGGGCCATTTTGTCATTTTTATGCCCCTCAGAGGGATACAACTATTGTATCTATGGGAATTAGCGCTCCCAGGGGAAAAATGTGAGGGCCCGAGCTGAGTTAGGTAGGCCTTCTTTTTGTTGAAATAAAATGTTTTTTTGTTATGTTAAGGACCACTTTTTTTCGGTTCACTACTGTCCTGTTTTTCAGCGCCTCTGACTTTCTTCTTCAACTTTGATCTTGTTTCATGAACTTCTTTCCCATCTTACTGTTTTTATGCCCTTTCTGCATAGATTCCTCATTTTCTTATCTCCATACTAAATGGTGCCTTCCTCCTTCCTCTCTTTGATACGCTCTATTTTTGCAGCGGTTAGGGAGGCTTAAACTAACTTATAATCTAATCTAATCTTGTCATTTTTATGGGCTCGACAACGGATGGGTTTGAAGTGTAACTTAAGATGCATCATTGGTGAGAATGCCCATACTCCACATATTTACTCTCCAGATACTACACAAATGTTTGAACATGCCTTAACATTACACACTTGGAAATTTTAAGAGTGCCCCTCATATATCTTTATACATTGTTGCTTTCTAACCACTTTATTAATCAATATTGCATTCACTTACCTGATCTCTCACTTACGGCTCTCTTATTCAGTAATTGATCTCACCCCTCACTGATCCTCCACTCACTTAATGATTTACATAAATTGTTCTCTTGTTCCCTTGATGATATCTCGTAACGTTTTTGGCACATGATCTACTCTTTTGACTCTTCTCCGACCGCTTTATGAAGTTACATTTCTTCTTAGCCCATGAGATATCTAAGAGTAGAAAGCAATCTTTTTTGCTAATTTGTTATTGAGAGATATTTTGTATATTCATAGAAATGTTTATGCATTTTTAAGTGGCGAGCTCGTTTGTTGTCGCTGAGGGCGATTCAACTTTAATGTCATGCACTTCAACGTCGTGGTTGGGTTGCCGTGATGCGAGTGACGCCTTGTTTTGACGCGCCCGTTTCTTCACTCAATTGCAGACGATGACAAGCAGCAGCAGCGCGACGGCGGTGTGCGCAACGTCCCAGCGTGCAGGCGAGAGCACCTCTCTCGACTCTGAGATGAGCGATGAGGAGGAGGTGGACGCCGTGGGGCCGCCGCCTCTGCAGGCCCTCCAAGGAAACGACCTGCAGAGCAGCATCAAAGGCATCGTTGACTTCATAGCGTCTCACGAGGGGCAGCCGCTGTGGAGCTACGAAGACATCACGCCCAAGCAGCTCACTATCCGCAGTGCCCAGCAACTGGCCTGCTTCGTCAGACATGTTGTTGCTGTGGGTGGCTTTGTGTTCTGAGATGCATGGTTGCGTTTGAATGTTTAATTTCGTGCTTCGTTATTTCAGAGAACATAGGGAGAAGATGTTTGCAGTCTACATGTTTTTTTTCTTTTGATTGAGCAAATTTTTGTGTACCAACTTAGTTTGCTTTTCATTATTGTCTGAATGCCGTTGTGGAGTGAGTGTATTTCAACAAAGTCGTTCGTTGCTTAATCTTTCGCGGATTATGTGTATTTCAAAATCCATTTTTATAATGATTTTGCTACATTTTATGTCGAGTTTGTTCTCTAAGGGCTCTTTGAAGTCTGTTGCCGAATGGCAGTTCGTTCTTTTTTTTGTCAACCTAATGACAACCTTACCATGGTTACAACCTCACACAAGTGCCAGGCTTTTAGTGGTGGTTGTAATAACAGGAGTATGAGTAAAAAAATTTCAGACGGTAACGAATTGAAATGGTGTCGTTATAGTCATACGAGTCTAAAGCCTTTGAAGTCACCAACGAAGAAACTAAGACTAGTTTATATGTACAGTATATACACGATGTATTGGTGAGTGGAAATTCATGGGTAATTATGGTGGTATATACAACAAGTTGCATACATTTTTTGTGCATTGATCTTTGAAAACAAACAAAAAAACAACTATTATGTATCAAGTAGAGTGTTCACCCAATGTTCTGAATCCACGCTCACACGTGCGCAGGTGCTGAGCGAGTCGCTACCTCACAGCCACCTCGAGGAAAGGCTTGCTCAGATCGCCCTCCACCTGGCCCTCAGCTGCTCTTCCAGACACTACGCTGGCCGTTCCCTCCAGGTCCGCACGCTGACGTTTATGCCTTATCGTCTGTGGGTTTAGCAGCCCAGTGCAGAGGCTACACTTGGTGGGATAACCTTGTAAATGTTCCGACAAAAAAGATGGACTAGGGTACGCACAATAGCTGTAACCTTGTGTATCTGGGCTTGGGTATAGTTATAAATGTTCCGACAAAAAAGTTAGGCTAGGGTATGCACAATAGCTATAATCTTGTGTCTGGGCTTGGATTGAACAAAGAACGGTGAACTTTGTTGCTAGGTTAAAGCTTCATTCAACGCTTCTATCTCAAAGTGGCAAAAGCGTTTTAAAAAGGAGTGGGCATTAACAAGAAAATTAGCTCATTTTTTGAAGTAATGTTTGCGTCTGATTGGATTAGTTAAAACAAGAAGGTGGTGGTATTTTCTAGTCAGTATACAGGTCATTACTAATGGTCTTTCTGTTGATATGGTGACCTGAAGGCAATACCTGTTTCCTGTTGAGCCGTTTTGTGGTTGCATCGTTTCTGGGCGAGTCGTTACTGAATTGATGGCTTGGCTCTGGGTAAGAAGGCTTATTTTCGCCCATTTTGCAGCAGCTGCTTAAAAAATTCTACTGTCAAAAGAACGCTGGGTTGTTTTTGAAGGAAATCAGATTCAACAGCGGAATTCAGGTTTATAGTAAAAGGTAAAGTTCGTAATTGAAATTTATCTGCTATGTTAAAAAAAATATTGTGCTGTGGATCTACATATCGTGCATGAATGTGCCTTCACTCTAATGATGAATCTTTAATTTTTAAGCCACAAATTTATGGGAGCTGTAAAAATTCATGGGTAATTATGGGTAATTATGAGATAAGATTGTAGGGTTTTAAGCTTTGAATAAGGGATTTTCTGTGTACTCTTATGTAAAACTTGCATTGGTCTTACATTAATGTTCATGATACAAATTCATTGAATTGAAATTTTTGACAATCAGTGATGCGCAATATGAGGAAATCGCTCGCAGTTAAAATATACAGATGTAGACAATCGTTCTTGAAGAGGGAGGATGTGTATGCACGTGCAGTCATCTCTTTGTGGTGAGTTTAAGTAAAAGTTTTGAAGCCATTTACAATCACTTGGAATTTTTAAATGAACTAGTTTTCCTCCCACGTCCCATATTTCTTATCTTAATGGCCAATTCTGAGCGACATAATACACAATGGTAACAACCAGTTATTTAAAGGCCCTAAGACCAATGTTTCACGAGTAACACTAGACGTGTGTTGCAGGTGCTGCGATGCCTGCACGTGTCGCTCTCGTCACGTATGCTCTCAGAACTGCTCGGCCGCCTGGTGGAGACCGTGGCAGAGCAGGGCGACGACATGCAGGGCTACGTCACAGAGCTCATGCTCACCCTAGAGGCTGCTGTTGATGCTCTCCACTCTGACTTCAGGTTTGTTGATGCTCTCCACTCTGACTTCTGGTGTGTTGATGCTCTTCATTATGACTTCAGGTTTGTTGATGCTCTCCACTCGGATTTCAGGTTTGTTGATGCTCTTCATTCTGACTTCAGGTTTGTTGATGCTCTCCACTCGGATTTCAGGTTTGTTGATGCTCTCCACTCTGACTTCAGGTTTGTTGATGCTCTCCACTCGGATTTCAGGTTTGTTGATGCTCTTCATTCTGACTTCAGGTTTGTTGATGCTCTCCACTCGGATTTCAGGTTTGTTGATGCTCTCCACTCGGACTTCAGGTTTGTTGATGCTCTCCACTCTGACTTCAGGTTTGTTGATGCTCTCCACTCGGATTTCAGGTTTGTTGATGCTCTTCATTCTGACTTCAGGTTTGTTGATGCTCTCCACTCGGATTTCAGGTTTGTTGATGCTCTCCACTCGGACTTCAGGTTTGTTGATGCTCTCCACTCGGACTTCAGGTTTGTTGATGCTCTCCACTCGGACTTCAGGTTTGTTGATGCTCTCCACTCGGACTTCAGGTTTGTTGATGCTCTCCATTCTGACTTCTGGTGTGTTGATGCTCTTCATTCTGACTTCAGGTTTGTTGATGCTCTCCACTCGGATTTCAGGTTTGTTGATGCTCTCCACTCGGACTTCAGGTTTGTTGATGCTCTCCACTCGGACTTCAGGTTTGTTGATGCTCTCCACTCGGACTTCAGGTTTGTTGATGCTCTCCACTCGGACTTCAGGTTTGTTGATGCTCTTCATTCTGACTTCTGGTGTGTTGATGCTCTTCATTCTGACTTCAGGTTTGTTGATGCTCTTCATTCTGACTTCAGGTTTTTTGATGCTCTCCACTCTTCAGGTTTTTTTATGCTCCCCACTCTGACTTCTGGTGTGTTGATGCTCTCCACTCTGACTTCTGGTGTGTTGATGCTCTTCATTCTGACTTCAGGTTTGTTGATGCTCTTCATTCTGACTTCAGGTTTTTTGATGCTCTCCACTCTTCAGGTTTTTTTATGCTCCCCACTCTGACTTCTGGTGTGTTGATGCTCTCCACTCTGACTTCTGGTGTGTTGATGCTCTTCATTCTGACTTCAGGTTTGTTGATGCTCTTCATTCTGACTTCAGGTTTTTTGATGCTCTCCACTCTTCAGGTTTTTTTATGCTCCCCACTCTGACTTCTGGTGTGTTGATGCTCTCCACTCTGACTTCTGGTGTGATGGTCATTTTGATATCTGTAGGTTTAATTTTTTCTTCAATGTTTCCATCAGTTTGAAACTGCTTGTATTGTTGGGTAGGATCGATAATTTTAAAGGTGAAGGCCACAAATCACTAATAACAAGGAACCCCTGAATGTAGAGAACCAGAAGAAGCCTAGTAGGATTCAGCTTATCATGTTTGGTTTTATTCATATACTGAACCAATAAAATTAGCAAGTTCTATATCTTGGCTTCCCTTTTAATGCTTGTAACTTGAAAAAAAATATTGCCAATTTTTTAATCTAGCAAAGAAATGCAAACAACTTGATGAGATTGACGGACTAAAAATTTTCCGGCAGGCCAATCGAGTTCGTCCGCGAGCTGTTCAAGTCGACACCTAACCTGAACAAGGACCGCAAAGGTGGGGGAGCGACGGGGGTGTTGGGGGCCACTACCTACGGGCACTACCCTCCTCTCTACCGTTTTGGGTGTCCCTCTCAAAACTACGCCGTCATGGGTGCACCTGGCTCTCCTGGACACCTCCGTTCCACGTCCTTTTCCATCTCTTACGCCAAGGGCAAGCACATCGCGTCTCCTACGACGGACTTACGAGGTGCGAGTGCTTGACATGAGGGGTGCTAGTGCTAGACATGAGGGGTGTGAGGGCTAGACATGAAGAGTGCGAGGGCTAGACATGAAGAGTGCAAGGGCTATACATGAGGGGTGCTAGTGCTAGACATCAGGGTGCGAGGGCTATACATGAGGGGTGCTAGTGCTAGACATGAAGAGTGCGAGGGCTAGACATGAAGAGTGCGAGGGCTAGACATGAAGAGTGCGAGGGCTAGACATGAAGAGTGCGAGGGCTAGACATGAAGAGTGCGAGGGCTAGACATGAGGAGTGCGAGGGCTAGACATGAAGAGTGCGAGGGCTAGACATGAGGAGTGCGAGGGCTAGACATGAGGAGTGCGAGGGCTAGACATGAGGAGTGCGAGGGCTAGACATGAAGAGTGCGAGGGCTAGACATGAAGAGTGCGAGGGTTAGACATGAGGAGTGCAAGGGTTAGACATGAGAAGTGCGAGGGTTAGACATGAGGAGTGCGAGGGCTAGACATGAAGAGTGCGAGGGCTAGACATGAAGAGTGCGAGGGCTAGACATGAAGAGTGCGAGGGCTAGACATGAAGAGTGCGAGGGCTAGACATGAAGAGTGCGAGGGCTAGACATGAAGAGTGCGAGGGCTAGACATGAAGAGTGCGAGGGCTAGACATGAAGAGTGCGAGGGCTAGACATGAAGAGTGCGAGGGCTAGACATGAAGAGTGCGAGGGCTAGACATGAAGAGTGCGAGGGCTAGACATGAAGAGTGCGAGGGCTAGACATGAAGAGTGCGAGGGCTAGACATGAAGAGTGCGAGGGCTAGACATGAAGAGTGCGAGGGCTAGACATGAAGAGTGCGAGGGCTAGACATGAAGAGTGCGAGGGCTAGACATGAAGAGTGCGAGGGCTGAGTGCGAGGGCTAGACATGAAGAGTGCGAGGGCTAGACATGAAGAGTGCGAGGGCTAGACATGAAGAGTGCGAGGGCTAGACATGAAGAGTGCGAGGGCTAGACATGAAGAGTGCGAGGGCTAGACATGAAGAGTGCGAGGGCTAGACATGAAGAGTGCGAGGGCTAGACATGAAGAGTGCGAGGGCTAGACATGGAGAGTGCGAGGGCAAGACATGGAGAGTGCGAGGGCAAGACATGGAGAGTGCGAGGGCAAGACATGGAGAGTGCGAGGGCAAGACATGGAGAGTGCGAGGGCAAGACATGGAGAGTGCGAGGGCAAGACATGAGAGTGCGAGGGCAAGACATGAAGAGTGCGAGGGCAAGACATGAAGAGTGCGAGGGCAAGACATGAAGAGTGCGAGGGCAAGACATGAAGAGTGCGAGGGCAAGACATGAAGAGTGCGAGGGCAAGACATGAAGAGTGCGAGGGCAAGACATGAAGAGTGCGAGGGCAAGACATGAAGAGTGCGAGGGCAAGACATGAAGAGTGCGAGGGCAAGACATGAAGAGTGCGAGGGCAAGACATGAGAGTGCGAGGGCAAGACATGAAGAGTGCGAGGGCAAGACATGAAGAGTGCGAGGGCAAGACATGAAGAGTGCGAGGGCAAGACATGAAGAGTGCGAGGGCAAGACATGAAGAGTGCGAGGGCAAGACATGAAGAGTGCGAGGGCAAGACATGAAGAGTGCGAGGGCAAGACATGAAGAGTGCGAGGGCAAGACATGAAGAGTGCGAGGGCAAGACATGAAGAGTGCGAGGGCAAGACATGAAGAGTGCGAGGGCAAGACATGAAGAGTGCGAGGGCAAGACATGAAGAAGTGCGAGGGCAAGACATGAAGAGTGCGAGGGCAAGACATGAAGAGTGCGAGGGCAAGACATGAAGAGTGCGAGGGCAAGACATGAAGAGTGCGAGGGCAAGACATGAAGAGTGCGAGGGCAAGACATGAAGAGTGCGAGGGCAAGACATGAAGAGTGCGAGGGCAAGACATGAAGAGTGCGAGGGCAAGACATGAAGAGTGCGAGGGCAAGACATGAAGAGTGCGAGGGCAAGACATGAAGAGTGCGAGGGCAAGACATGAAGAGTGCGAGGGCAAGACATGAAGAGTGCGAGGGCAAGACATGAAGAGTGCGAGGGCAAGACATGAAGAGTGCGAGGGCAAGACATGAAGAGTGCGAGGGCAAGACATGAAGAGTGCGAGGGCAAGACATGAAGAGTGCGAGGGCAAGACATGAAGAGTGCGAGGGCAAGACATGAAGAGTGCGAGGGCAAGATATGAAGAGTGCGAGGGCAAGACATGAAGAGTGCGAGGGCAAGACATGAAGAGTGCGAGGGCAAGACATGAAGAGTGCGAGGGCAAGACATGAAGAGTGCGAGGGCAAGACATGAAGAGTGCGAGGGCAAGACATGAAGAGTGCGAGGGCAAGACATGAAGAGTGCGAGGGCAAGACATGAAGAGTGCGAGGGCAAGACATGAAGAGTGCGAGGGCAAGACATGAAGAGTGCGAGGGCAAGACATGAAGAGTGCGAGGGCAAGACATGAAGAGTGCGAGGGCAAGACATGAAGAGTGCGAGGGCAAGACATGAAGAGTGCGAGGGCAAGACATGAAGAGTGCGAGGGCAAGACATGAAGAGTGCGAGGGCAAGACATGAAGAGTGGCGAGGGCAAGACATGAAGAGTGCGAGGGCAAGACATGAAGAGTGCGAGGGCAAGACATGAAGAGTGCGAGGGCAAGACATGAAGAGTGCGAGGGCAAGACATGAAGAGTGCGAGGGCAAGACATGAAGAGTGCGAGGGCAAGACATGAAGAGTGCGAGGGCAAGACATGAAGAGTGCGAGGGCAAGACATGAAGAGTGCGAGGGCAAGACATGAAGAGTGCGAGGGCAAGACATGAAGAGTGCGAGGGGCAAGACATGAAGAGTGCGAGGGCAAGACATGAAGAGTGCGAGGGCAAGACATGAGGGATGCAAGGGCCAGACGTGAGAGTCTAGGATTTGGGTTTGCGTATCAGAGAGGAAGAAAGGATCTGCTTCTACAGCTTCAAATGTGTTGATGGGCTTTAAATTCGGTTTTGACTCATTGTTTAATTTCTTTCAGTTGTGTGGTATGTAAGAAGTACACTATCAATAAAGGCTTTAATATTGGGTAATAGAATGACCTGTGTAATTTCCTTATTCATAACTTTCTACATTGCTTACAAATATTGCAGGTAAAATTTTATTGACCAGCTTTTCAACATCACAAAACTGTGATACGTGATTCAGATTTTTAATATGGACCCATGTTAAGTCAGAGGCGCCTATTTCCAGCACAATATAAATAATGGCAATTGTCCTATTTATCCTCCTTGTCACATGTGTATTTTTATATGTTCACATGTGTTAACCATTTAACGCCCTAGTGGACGGTACGGTCCTCTTTCAAAAATAACAATAATATATTGTATTTCTGATACAATTTGTTCACTAATGTGTGAACTTCACTGCTGAGTGGCAGTTCCTTCCCCATCTTGATAACAGTGACTACCTAATGCCAGTGTCGGTTGAGTGATAGTGGTTGTCATAACGGTAATATGAGTAATGAGTATAAAAATGTGGGCGTTAAAGGGTTAACAGTGATCATACTTTTTAACCTCAATAACAGTAAGTGTACATCTCAGAATAACTAAAGTTCAGCAAGGATCTTTGTGTGCAGGTGAGATGCGCGGTCGGAGCGGCACGGACGCCGACGCCCGCTTTCGCCAGCAGCAGCAGCAACAGCACCACCACCACCAGATGGTGACCCTGAGTGCCGGGTGGCAGCCTGTCCAGGTCGCGGTCTGCGCAGTCTCTCAAGCTCCTCGCTGACCAGTCCAACGATGACAAGCTTGCTGTCAGTACCTCGTCTCTGCCTGAGTGCTCATTTTCTTAGTAGAAGTTCTCTGCCTGCGCGCTCATTTTCTTTGAAGAAGTTCTCTGTTTGGGGGCCCATTTTTTTTGTACAGTGTGTAGGGAAAGGGCTCTTTTTTGGGCAGTGTGAAGCTTAGAGTGAAGTGTATTGTGAGGTCATGAAGTTTAATGATTTGTCTCGTTCTAATATAGGGTTAGGTGAACGCAGATATGTCGATTTTAACGCAACTACGTGTTTTATTTAAAAAATGAGCGATGTTGATGGACGCAATTGGTTAAGCCCTACTCTTAAGTTCAATTATTTCAATAATTAACTTTTAATTTTTGCTTAAATTTCACTATCATATACCTGCATGGAAGTTAGCAATTTTGTTGAATTGAATGAATCCTTCAATTTTCTCGTGTAGTTAAGCCATTTGTTCTTTACATATCATTGTTTGCACCGATAATTTACAGGCACATTGTTGTTTTATTTTAGTTCTATTACTGTCGATTTTGTTATTCACATCTTGTATACATTTCCATTTCTACTTCTTGGCTAAATGATAAACCATGTCAGCTATCATCATGACCCATATTATGTTAAAACAACATTTTTAAAATTGCACTTTCATTGTTTTTTACCGTCCAACTTGTTACGTACGTACAAATATCATATACCTGTTTTTTTGGGGGAGGGTGAACTGGTCAAATTCATCTTATTCTCATACACTCCCGTCATTGGGAAGGAATCAGTATTTTAAAGTGTACTTTAAGTTAACTATGATCACGATTTCTTAAGTATAAATTTTTTTGCTTTCTAATTATTAATTACTTTTGGTTCCGCAGGTGCTGTCTCAGCTGTTCTGGATCGCAGTGTCACTGCTGGAGTCCGACTACGACTACGAGTTCCTGCTCGCCACGCGCCTCCTCGACAAGGTGCTCTCCAGACTGCCCCTCGACCGCCCTGATGCCCTCGATAAGGTTCGTCTCCTGTGGATTTGCACTGGAAAGTTTCGAATTGTTAGGACGGGTTTTGGTCTCACAGCCAATAAGGTTACTCTATGCGAAACAGCAGCTTCGTTGATGCCGATCTTATCATCCTTTGGTGGGAAGGGTAGCGTGAGGTTATGACGATCACAGCTAGAGTTGATGCAGGCAACAGGATTTTAGTAGTACCTGTTCCTTTATTGATAGACCTAAGTACCTTTACATTTGGGGAGACGGCTTGTATTTCCTTTTGATGCTTTTCTCCACTTCATGATTGAATATTTGCTGCCGTACATGCTTTACCATTTCTTTCATTGAGTCGCTGATGCGTTTGTTCTTGTGGAACTTATTTTTCGTTCGTATCATTATTGATTTAATTTGTAAACACTTGCGTCAAGGTACAATTTAAACAAAAGTATAAGGATAACATCAAATATTAATGGTACTGTAATTTTGGAATTAAGTACAATTCACGTTTTTTTCCTTTAAAAGATGCCGTTAATCAAAACATTTTGAATGAACGACCTTCATCAGTAACAAAACATCATAAACACACTCAAAACACTCATAAGAATGAAAGATAGCTATGACAACTTTTACGAATTGAAGTTCTATGAAAATACCTATTTGGAGTGGGATTTGCAGTTTTGATGCTTGACGTCTTACAGAAAAATTAAATGGGAAGAAATAGTTCTACGGTGAGCAACATAAGGGCTGTGCTTCTTTGGATTACTGGCTTATGGTCAACAACTCTTCTCGTCGCAATAATTCAAGATTCCTACTTCAGACGTATCAAACAGTAGTGTTGGAGAAGCGTGTTGGTGTTCAACACTACGTGGGTGTTAAGTGTTAGGTTAGTGGGCCGAGCAAAATTCAGTCTGACAAGTAGGATCCTACTCTAGAGTATCATCAGTTCTTGAATAAAAGTATAATTGATTAAAATTTTTGAAAGTAGTGGTGTACCTCATTTTATGAATGAGAAACGTGCGGAATGAATTTCAAGGAATTCCAATTTTGTCACAGGTCGAAACTACAAATAATAGGCTCTCAACAACGTTCTTTGCCTTAGTGCAGAATTTATTGTAGGTAAATGACTCAACAGATCACTCACAGACTTAAAAACTTGTAATTTTCTTCATGGGGAGCTGTTCTAGGTTAACAATTGCTACTGCTTTCATCTTCATGGGAAACTGTTCGATGTTGGAAGATATACTGCTTTCATTTTATGAGAAACTGTTTGATGTTGGAAGATAATACTGCTTTCATTTTTATGAGAAACTGTTTGATGTTGGAAGATATTCATGCTTTCATTTCCTTGAGAATTTCTTTTATGTGGGAGATATACTGCTTTCGTTTTGATGAGAAACTATTCGATGCAATTACTTCCGTGTGAAGCATAAGTAAAAGAAATCAAGAGTTGGTTAACTAATATGATGCCGTATTTGAGCAGCTGGAGAAGCTGCAGCAGCAGCTAAAATGGCGTGGCTTCCCTGGGGTGCACGCGCTGCTGCTCAAGGGCTGCACTTCCCCCACCCTGTACGAGCCTGCCCTCACCCTCCTCTCCAGGCTGACCAAATACACCCACCTCCAGGTATTGGGGGACTCAGCTCCTGGTATTGGGGGGACTCAGCTCCTGGTATGGGGGGACTCAGCTCCTGGTATTGGGGGACTCAGCTCCTGGTATTGGGGGACTCAGCTCCTGGTATTGGGGGACTCAGCTCCTGGTATTGGGGGACTCAGCTCCTGGTATTGGGAGGACTCAGCTCCTGGTATTGGGAGGACTCAGCTCCTGGTATTGGGGGACTCAGCTCCTGGTATGGGGGACTCAGCTCCTGGTATTGGGGGACTCAGCTCCTGGTAGTGGGGAGGACTCAGCTCCTGGTATTGGGAGGACTCAGCTCCTGGTATTGGGAGGACTCAGCTCCTGGTATTGGGAGGACTCAGCTCCTGGTATTGGGAGGACTCAGCTCCTGGTAGTGGGAGGACTCAGCTCCTGGTATTGGGAGGACTCAGCTCCTGGTATTGGGAGGACTCAGCTCCTGGTATTGGGGGGACTCAGCTCCTGGTAGTGGGGGGACTCAGCTCCTGGTATTGGGGGGACTCAGCTCCTGGTATTGGGGGACTCTATTGGGGGACTCAGCTCCTGGTATTGGGGGACTCAGCTCCTGGTATTGGGGGACTCAGCTCCTGGTATTGGGGGACTCAGCTCCTGGTATTGGGAGGACTCAGCTCCTGGTATTGGGAGGACTCAGCTCCTGGTATTGGGGGGACTCAGCTCCTGGTATTGGGGGGACTCAGCTCCTGGTATTGGGGGGACTCAGCTCCTGGTAGTGGGAGGACTCAGCTCCTGGTATTGGGGGACTCAGCTCCTGGTATTGGGGGACTCAGCTCCTGGTATTGGGGGACTCAGCTCCTGGTATTGGGGGACTCAGCTCCTGGTATTGGGGGACTCAGCTCCTGGTATGGGAGGACTCAGCTCCTGGTATTGGGAGGACTCAGCTCCTGGTATTGGGGGACTCAGCTCCTGGTATTGGGGGGACTCAGCTCCTGGTATTGGGGGGACTCAGCTCCTGGTATTGGGGGACTCAGCTCCTGGTATTGGGGGGACTCAGCTCCTGGTATTGGGGGGACTCAGCTCCTGGTATTGGGAGGACTCAGCTCCTGGTATTGGGGGGACTCAGCTCCTGGTATTGGGGGACTCAGCTCCTGGTATTGGGGGGACTCAGCTCCTGGTATTGGGGGGACTCAGCTCCTGGTATTGGGGGGACTCAGCTCCTGGTATTGGGAGGACTCAGCTCCTGGTATTGGGGGACTCAGCTCCTGGTATTGGGGGGACTCAGCTCCTGGTATTGGGGGGACTCAGCTCCTGGTATTGGGGGACTCAGCTCCTGGTAGTGGGAGGACTCAGCTCCTGGTATTGGGGGGACTCAGCTCCTGGTATTGGGGGGGACTCAGCTCCTGGTATTGGGAGGACTCAGCTCCTGGTATTGGGGGGACTCAGCTCCTGGTATTGGGGGGACTCAGCTCCTGGTATTGGGGGGACTCAGCTCCTGGTATGGGGGGACTCAGCTCCTGGTATTGGGGGGACTCAGCTCCTGGTAGTGGGAGGACTCAGCTCCTGGTAGTGGGAGGACTCAGCTCCTGGTATTGGGAGGACTCAGCTCCTGGTATTGGGGGGACTCAGCTCCTGGTATTGGGGGGGACTCAGCTCCTGGTAGTGGGAGGACTCAGCTCCTGGTAGTGGGAGGACTCAGCTCCTGGTATTGGGAGGACTCAGCTCCTGGTATTGGGGGGACTCAGCTCCTGGTATTGGGAGGACTCAGCTCCTGGTAGTGGGAGGACTCAGCTCCTGGTATTGGGAGGACTCAGCTCCTGGTATTGGGAGGACTCAGCTCCTGGTATTGGGAGGACTCAGCTCCTGGTATTGGGAGGACTCAGCTCCTGGTATTGGGAGGACTCAGCTCCTGGTATTGGGAGGACTCAGCTCCTGGTAGTGGGAGGACTCAGCTCCTGGTATTGGGAGGACTCAGCTCCTGGTATTGGGGGGACTCAGCTCCTGGTATTGGGAGGACTCAGCTCCTGGTATTGGGAGGACTCAGCTCCAGGTATTGGGAGGACTCAGCTCCTGGTATTGGGAGGACTCAGCTCCTGGTATTGGGAGGACTCAGCTCCTGGTAGTGGGAGGACTCAGCTCCTGGTATTGGGAGGACTCAGCTCCTGGTATTGGGGGGACTCAGCTCCTGGTATTGGGGGGACTCAGCTCCTGGTATTGGGAGGACTCAGCTCCTGGTATTGGGGGGACTCAGCTCCTGGTATTGGGAGGACTCAGCTCCTGGTATTGGGAGGACTCAGCTCCTGGTATTGGGAGGACTCAGCTCCTGGTATTGGGGGGACTCAGCTCCAGGTATTGGGAGGACTCAGCTCCTGGTATTGGGGGGACTCAGCTCCTGGTATTGGGGGGACTCAGCTCCTGGTATTGGGGGGACTCAGCTCCTGGTATTGGGAGGACTCAGCTCCTGGTATTGGGGGGACTCAGCTCCTGGTATGGGGGGACTCAGCTCCTGGTATGGGGGGACTCAGCTCCTGGTATTGGGGGGACTCAGCTCCTGGTATTGGGAGGACTCAGCTCCTGGTATTGGGAGGACTCAGCTCCTGGTAGTGGGAGGACTCAGCTCCAGGTATTGGGGGGACTCAGCTCCTGGTATTGGGAGGACTCAGCTCCTGGTATTGGGAGGACTCAGCTCCTGGTATTGGGAGGACTCAGCTCCTGGTATTGGGGGGACTCAGCTCCTGGTATTGGGGGGACTCAGCTCCTGGTATTGGGAGGACTCAGCTCCTGGTAGTGGGAGGACTCAGCTCCTGGTATTGGGGGGACTCAGCTCCTGGTATTGGGAGGACTCAGCTCCTGGTAGTGGGGGGACTCAGCTCCTGGTATTGGGGGGACTCAGCTCCTGGTAGTGGGGGGACTCAGCTCCTGGTAGTGGGGGGACTCAGCTCCTGGTAGTGGGGGGACTCAGCTCCTGGTATGGGGGGACTCAGCTCCTGGTATTGGGAGGACTCAGCTCCTGGTATTGGGGGGACTCAGCTCCTGGTATTGGGGGACTCAGCTCCTGGTATTGGGGGACTCAGCTCCTGGTATTGGGGGACTCAGCTCCTGGTATTGGGGGACTCAGCTCCTGGTATTGGGGGACTCAGCTCCTGGTATTGGGAGGACTCAGCTCCTGGTATTGGGAGGACTCAGCTCCTGGTATTGGGGGACTCAGCTCCTGGTAGTGGGAGGACTCAGCTCCTGGTATTGGGGGGACTCAGCTCCTGGTATTGGGGGACTCAGCTCCTGGTATTGGGAGGACTCAGCTCCTGGTATTGGGGGACTCAGCTCCTGGTAGTGGGAGGACTCAGCTCCTGGTATTGGGGGGACTCAGCTCCTGGTATTGGGAGGACTCAGCTCCTGGTATTGGGAGGACTCAGCTCCTGGTATGGGGGGACTCAGCTCCTGGTATGGGGGGACTCAGCTCCTGGTATGGGGGGACTCAGCTCTTGGTATTGGTGATTCAGCTGCAGATATTAGGATTAAAGCTCTAAACAGCAATATTCAGCTCTAGGCAATGTAGTATCTATCTCTCTGTTTGTAAGGTGGGGTGTCGACCCCACGTAATAATTGTTCAGAATTGTTCGAGTTATTTGATCATGGCAATTGCAAACGGTGAGGCTTGCTGTGGCAGAGCCATCCTAAAGCTTATGTAGACTTTTTTTGTTGAAATTTAGAATAGTTTTTCTTGCTGGATACGGACCATCTTTTTACTATCATTGTTGTGCTTTCCTTCAGCACCTATTACTTTCTTCTTCAATTTTAATCTTGTTTCACGAACTTCTCTCAACCTTGTTTCTGTGCGTGAGGGATCTGGTGTGGGAACGCACCTCGTGCATAGACTTCCATTCTCTTGATCTCCATACCTAATGGTGCTGTCCTTCATAAACTGAATGGTAGAGCCATTTAGTTTGCGTCTTTCGTGAATAAAAAGTTATTCTAGTAATTTTGTAGCATATTTCAGATTACGGAGCTAAACCCTTTAACACATTCCCTGCGAAGGGACCCACCGGTGGTCACTTAGGTGATTTTCACAGTGCGGTTGACCCACCCAATACCTTATGAAAGCTAAATTAACGCCCGATCCAGTTTATGTTTACTCTTTTCAAATTTGATTACCACAGTTGACTTTAATTTTGAATTGAATATTGAACTTCAGTTTAACCCATCATAGTTAACGTGTTAATGTCCACATTTTCTACTCATGTTACCGTTATCACAACCACCATCATTAAATTGGCACCTGCATCAGATATTCATCAATTTCACGATGAGGGAGGAACTGCCACTCGACAGTGCAGTCCAAAAAGCACATCAATGAACTAATTTTACAAGAAATACAATATATTGAGGCTATTTTCGAAGGAGGATCGTACAGTCCACTTAAGCGTTAAAGGGTTAATATTTGCCTATGTTTTTCTAGCTACGATTTGAATGCACATGGGCCGAAATGTTTAAATTTGGTTTTTAAGAATTTGTCCATGCTATTCTTGTCTCATTGAATTAACTTTTCAGAACGGAATACCATATTCAAAAGTCACTTGTTGCTGGTCTATAACTCTTGTATCCCTGTAGTTTATATTCAAAGGTGGTTCCCTATCCAAACCCTATATGGTAATTCTTCTTTAGTTGTGTTCTGTTATTTATACTTATAGTCCACGCTACATCTGGTTCGTGGCTCTCCTTAAAATAGAAGCATAGATACTTCATGACTGCTTTATATTCTTGACTAAAGGCTTATTTCCATCTGAGCTTCAACTTGGGGGAGTAGTTTTGATAGAGCTCGATATCTTGAACACTCTGATGTATTGGTGTTAATTTCATGAGCAACATTGTTGATTTATGGGTGTTAATTTCATAAGCAACATTATTCAGGTGATCGACCCGTCTCCCATCCGAGCCGGGTTTGCCATGAACGTGATGGCGCTGCTGCCGTACATGCTCTACCACTACGAGGACGCCAACGCCCTGTGCATACAGGCTGCTGAGAGTATTGCCCAAGTCAGCCAGGTACGTGACTTGTGCTTCTGTGCAGACGTGAACACAAGTTAGCTTATATCTTTGTTTGTGTCTAGCGCTTTGTGGGAGGAAGAGATCATTTTTGTCACGTCTGATAGGGATAGATGTTGAACACATACATACGTTCAGGCACTTTGAAATGCTGGAATGCGGTGTTGAACCGCAGAATCACACCATGGTGTACGGGGTGTAGTACTTTTCATCGTTACTGCATACCATCGAAGAGCGACGATATGATTTGATTCTCAGGGGCAAAGAGACGCGAGATCAGCCTATTCTTGGGACTGTTTCTCGCATTGTATTGCATGTTCGAAATATTCTCACACTCCTACGTTGGAAGTTATGAATGCTCTCACCGAACTCAGGATGTTTAGTTACATGCCTGGTGATTCCAGGCTTTTGGAGACGTATAGTTGAGGGCAAGAGGATGGGGATGAAATTTTCTAAAAATTTAAATTGTTCTGAATCGGGTAGGGTAATTTTGTGAAGAAAAGTGTGTAGAAATGTGAAATTTCGGGATTTATTGCACACGGCACACCACGCTCTTAACCATTGCACATAGTGCTGTATCCAACAAAAAGTGTAAGCGTTATACAAGGTTATAAAAATGTCTAAATTTTACAATACGTAAAAATAGAATCATGTGTTCTAACTCGTTGTGATTGCATTTAGTGAATTATAATATTCATGTTTGTTAAAAATTTATTTTGGTTGGTGATAAGTAAACCGTCATCTACTGTATCTAACTCTTGTCAGATAAGCTGTTACCAATTATTTCAAAGGACTTTGTATTCAGTTTTATTTCGCTAAAAAAAATTTCCCTTTTTGAAAATGATAACATAAATTTATTATGAATATTTTCCTTTATGGAAATACTTATAACATAAATTTGTTATGAATTTTTTTCTTGATGGAAATACTTGATAACATACATTTGTTATGAAGTTTTTTCAGTCAGTTGTCAAGTATCAGCTAGGATTATTTGGTAAGAATTTAAAGACGAAGAATACCTAGTTTAAATTTATAGACGAAGTATTTTTCGTCTTTAAATTCTTAATGATAGTCTGACTAAGGAGTGTTAATTTTATGGGATTATTTGGTAACTCCCCCTCAGGGGGATACAATTATTGTATCTATGGGAATTAGCGCTCCCAGGGGAAAAATGTGAGGGCCCGAGCTCAGAGTTAGGTAGGCCTTCTTTTTGTTGAAATAAAATGTTTTTTGTTATGTTAAGGACCACCTTTTTCGGTTCACTGCTGTCCTGTTTTTCAGCACCTTTGACTTTCTTCTTCAACTTTTATCTTATTTCATGAACTTATTTCTCATCTTACCGTTTCTATGCCCCTTCTGCATAGATTCCTCATTTTCTTGTCTCCGTACTAAATGGTGCCTTCCTCCTTCCTCTCTTCGATACGCTCTATTTTTGTAGCGGTTAGGGAGACTTAAACTAACTTATAATCTTAATCTTATTTGGTAACTCATGAAATTTTTTATTAATATTTAACAAAGTATTATCTGATACCTAACAATAGATTAACTTATTTTAATTTGAACATCAATCTTGAACAGCAATGGTGCCTAAAATAAACATGATTCTGAAAAATACGCAAATGTATGTGTTTATGTTCATGCAAGTGAACAATTAATGAACGCAAGACATGTTGTAAACTGTCAATCAACACTCATTAGAATATGAGTGTATCTTCACAATCTTGCCTAATAACACCCTTGGTGTGTTTAAACATTTGTTTGCTGTCCGCTTCTTTTGTCTCTCGGTTACGCTCATTAGGATGCTTAATGACCGTATCTGTGATACGAGTTTCACTAGAGTATAAGTACGAGAATATTTTTATTGCGGCGGAACTTATTCAGCGTGTACATAACAAAGCTACGAGATGCATAACAAATTCAGAATGGCAAGACTGCTCTACCTCTGCACAAATACATCGCCGAGCAAACTTGCAACCAATCAACATAACACTCTACAAACACGCAAAAAGAATTTGGCAAAATACTCGTGACATGCATCCACAATTTTACTTACACCTCACGTTCCCGCAAGACACCCCCCAAAAACCACACAAACAATTCCAAAGCTCTAAAATGAAAACACTCGCACCCCAACCGCGACCAAAGTACACTTGATACTACAGCAAACGAGTACTACTCCACAACCCCCTATCCACTACGGCAAGCCTACTTACCCACGTCCAGTACTATAGATGCTTACTTAACACCCATCCATATAAAGCCCTTAGGAGTAATTAACTTTCACCTATCTCAAACTACTTACAAAAAACCTTCAACACTAGCATCATATGCACAAAGTACATCTTTTTCAGTTCGCCATCTATCCTTTTCTGTTTCACCTCTTCTCTTCCCGCCTGACACACTCTTTGTCAAACTCTCTTTCCTATATGCATCGTCCGTCCGTTCGCGGGTACTATTAGGATGGATATATTTGTTAGCCATCCACGCATGGAAAATTTATTCAAGGAAAATTGTAAATCCCGTCATTTTTGACTGACTGTGAACCCTAGTATTTCAATAATGACTCACCTCTTCATTATCCTACGTACAAAATCCATGGGTGTACGTCCACTCGAACACAACCCTCTCTGTAACGCAAGTCGTGACAACTCAACCTTCTGTTGCGTTCAGTATTCATGTTTTGAGAATTCAGACCTGAATTGTATTTTTACTGACATTTTGAAGTATAAAAAAACTTTCGCAACTTTCACGATGTTTCCAAGTTTCAGGCTGTGAAATGGTCTGTTCTGTAATAGTCTTAGTGATTATTAATGAGGCGAGAACATACTGGTGACGTGCAGGAGTGCAGCCACGAGGGCAAGCAGCTGCAGAACCTGGCGACCGTGATGACGCTCTACAGCCGCCGCAACTTCAGCAAGGAGAGCTTCCAGTGGACCAAGTGTGTCGTCAAGTACCTGCATGACTCGTACACCTCGCAGGCCGCCGCCCTCCTCGCCTTCCTTGTTGAGGTGCTGCCTCTTGTGTGGCGCTAGGCCTGTGTGGCGCTAGGCCTGTGTGGCGCTAGGCCTGTGTGGCGCTAGGGCTGTGTGGCGCTAGGGCTGTGTGGCGCTAGGGCTGTGTGGCGCTAGGGCTGTGTGGCGCTAGGGCTGTGTGGTGCTAGGGCTGTGTGGCGCTAGGGCTGTGTGGCGCTAGGGCTGTGTGGCGCTAGGGCTGTGTGGCGCTAGGGCTGTGTGGCGCTAGGCCTGTGTTGGGCGTCAGAAGTGCTGTGTGGCTATGTGATATCTCATGTGCGGTGTTCTAGGTGTTCTGTGCGGCTGTATGCAGCTGTGTGCTACGTATCAGGTGCTCTGTGTGACTGTGGAGCTCGCGTATTGTATGCAATGTGCACACTGTGTGGCTGTGCGCAGCTCGTGTGCTGCGTGCCAGGTGCTTTGTGTGTGTGATATTGTTGCTGTGTCATGGCAGTACGTGACATCAAAGCACTGTGTGCGCTGTGTAGCTGTACTGCGTCACGCGTTGCTCATGCGAGCGTCCTGCCCCTGCTAGATCCTGGAGAAAGGCCCGGTGTGGGCGCAGTGCCCTGTGCTCAACATCGTGTACTGCCTGCTGCACTACACCGACATCACCGCGCCTCCCCACACCACGCCCGTCACGGCGGAGCTGCTCTCCGTAATCGCCAAGCATATGGAGGTCAGCCTGCTTACTTTCTTACTTCCTTCCTTCCTTTACCTTGATAATTTAGTACTTAATTACGAGGAAAGAATTACATCCAACTTGAGAGGGTCAGGTTAAATAAATGGCATGATATTGTAATAAGTTTGGGAGTTCTGAATCAGGTATTTCCGCCATCTTCGATTTTGCCTTTAGTATTGGAGAGACGATTCAAGAACCTTTGAATTGATGGTAATTTTTCAGTTTATTTTAACTTTCTTTTATGTATTTCGTTGAGAAATAGCTCTGTATGAAGTTTATAGTGAAGGATCCTAAATTTTAATTTTTGCGTCGTGGTGATTCTCGTTCTGATGCTGCTGTAGAAATGAGTTCTATATCCAACAACATCTTCTATCCATGGACTAGTCTGTGATTTTATATTTTTGTTATCCATTGAAATATACCCATGATAATGCGTGCACCAACTTTACGTGAATGTTACTAATAACTTTTGTTACTAAGTGAAACGTGGTTGCGAGTTTCAGCAACTGTTTCATTTTAGTTTCACTGGGAAGTATTCTATTGTAGCGATTACCATGATCAGTCCATCTTTCAAGTTATCATTGATTGAGGCCTACATATGGGAAGTTCACTTACTAATACGAGGGTAAATTTTTTGGGTAATGTCAAACAAGGATAATAATGATGGTTTTCCAATTCCCCTGACAGCCACCTCATTCCTACAACAGTTAAGTTAGGGGAATTATTTATTAGGGTTTATTTCAGAATGGTAACAAGAGGCTCAAATTAAATTACATTAAAAACATTAAAATGAGGAAAAACTGACAAATAAAATCTAGTCCATACAACCTGGGTATGGGTGCAAGTTCTCGATACTCTCTAAAAAATCATTCTTGTTTATGATAATACGATCATTTAACTATTTCTTGGAACTTCATTTCTGCTGTACTTCAAAACGCATAACCATAGTTGCCCAGTTACTAATCACGACTCAAAATTTTTCAAAAGGTATGTTAAAAAAACGCTTCTATTACTAAATAACAGACTTCTCTTCAATACATCATTTAAAATTCTAGCTTCCCATGAAACACACCATGAAGTGGCTCATCGACGTTCGCTACTAATTGTAAGCCAACGAAACTGGATTCGTGTGAAATGAAATGCTAATTCATAGCCTATTCAGTCTATTGAGCAAGCTAATTCATAGCCTATTCAGTCTATTGAGCAAGCTAATTCATAGCTTACTCAGTCTATTGAGCAAGCTAATTCATAGCCTACTCAGTCTATTGAGCAAGCTAATTCATAGCCTACTCAGTCTATTGAGCAAGCTAATTCATAGCCTACTCAGTCTATTGAGCAAGCTAATTCATAGCCTACTCAGTCTATTGAGCAAGCTAATTCATAGCCTTCTCAGTCTATTGAGCAAGCTAATTCATAGCCTATTCAGTCTATTGAGCAAGCTAATTCATAGCCTACTCAGTCTATTGAGCAAGCTAATTTATAGCCTACTCAGTCTATTGAGCAAGCTAATTCATAGCCTATTCAGTCTATTGAGCAAGCTAATTCATAGCCTATTCAGTCTATTGAGCAAGCTAATTCATAGCCTACTCAGTCTATTGAGCAAGCTAATTCATAGCCTACTCAGTCTATTGAGCAAGCTAATTCATAGCCTACTCAGTCTATTGAGCAAGCTAATTCATAGCCTACTCAGTCTATTGAGCAAGCTAATTCATAGCCTACTCAGTCTATTGAGCAAGCTAATTCATAGCTTACTCAGTCTATTGAGCAAGCTAATTCATAGCTTACTCAGTCTATTGAGCAAGCTAATTCATAGCCTACTCAGTCTATTGAGTAAGCTAATTCATAGCCTACTCAGTCTATTGAGTAAGCTAATTCATAGCCTACTCAGTCTATTGAGTAAGCTAATTCATAGCCTACTCAATCGAATGGGTAGGCTAATTCATAATGTACGCTATCAGCAAAAAACACAAACCACAAATGATGGAGCGCACTTGGTAATTAATTGAAAACGAGCTGCTCCGAATCCGCAGTTCACACGTGCGATAAACCAGAACTGCATTGAACCGACTTAGAGCATGGCAAGCGTCAGTTCCCCAATGAGATAACCCCATTTCCAACATCAAAACTATAACGTCCCACAAGAATTAGATCACGTTATGTTAAAAAATTTTCTCGTGGTTGCAGGGCATACACTGGAAAGAGGCACTGCGCATCTTGAAGCTAGCAGTGACTGGGTCGTCTAGCCTGGTGCTGCCTCCCTCTTCTCTGCCCCTCTCTACTGCCTCGCCCACTCGCGGCGGCGAAGCTCCACTCGACCCCGTCGCCCTCATCTACACCAAGAAGGAGCTCCCTGGTCCGTCAGATCTGCGCTCTTTTTTTGCATGCTTACATTTCTACATCGGGCCATCTCATGATATTGTTGCTGCTGTGATAATCTCATGACTGCTCTGTTGAAATAACTTCCCTTCTGCTGTGGTGGTCTGTTGAAATTACTTCTCTTCTGCTGTGGTGCTCTGTTGAAATTTCTTCCCTTCTGCTGTGGTGCTCTGTTGAAATTACTTCCCTTCTGCTGTGGTGATCTGTTGAAATTACTTCCCTTCTGCTGTGGTGGTCTGTTGAAATTTCTTCTCTTCTGCTGTGGTGGTCTGTTGAAATTTCTTCCCTTCTGCTGTGGTGCTCTGTTGAAATTACTTCCCTTCTGCTGTGGTGGTCTGTTGAAATTACTTCCCTTCTGCTGTGGTGGTCTGTTGAAATTACTTCCCTTCTGCTGTGGTGGTCTGTTGAAATTACTTCCCTTCTGCTGTGGTGGTCTGTTGGAATTACTTCCCTTCTGCTGTGGTGGTCTGTTGAAATTACTTCCCTTCTGCTGTGGTGGTCTGTTGAAATTACTTCTCTTCTGCTGTGGTGCTCTGTTGAAATTTCTTCCCTTCTGCTGTGGGGGTCTGTTGAAATTACTTCCCTTCTGCTGTGGTGGTCTGTTGAAATTACTTCTCTTCTGCTGTGGTGGTCTGTTGAAATTACTTCCCTTCTGCTGTGGTGGTCTGTTGAAATTACTTCTCTTCTGCTGTGGTGCTCTGTTGAAATTTCTTCCCTTCTGCTGTGGGGGTCTGTTGAAATTACTTCCCTTCTGCTGTGGTGGTCTGTTGAAATTACTTCCCTTCTGCTGTGGTGGTCTGTTGAAATTACTTCCCTTCTGCTGTGGTGGTCTGTTGAAATTACTTCTCTTCTGCTGTGGTGCTCTGTTGAAATTTCTTCCCTTCTGCTGTGGGGGTCTGTTGAAATTACTTCCCTTCTGCTGTGGTGGTCTGTTGAAATTACTTCTCTTCTGCTGTGGTGGTCTGTTGAAATTACTTCCCTTCTGCTGTGGTGGTCTGTTGAAATTACTTCTCTTCTGCTGTGGTGCTCTGTTGAAATTTCTTCCCTTCTGCTGTGGGGGTCTGTTGAAATTACTTCCCTTCTGCTGTGGTGGTCTGTTGAAATTACTTCCCTTCTGCTGTGGTGGTCTGTTGAAATTACTTCCCTTCTGCTGTGGTGGTCTGTTGAAATTACTTCTCTTCTGCTGTGGTGCTCTGTTGAAATTTCTTCCCTTCTGCTGTGGGGGTCTGTTGAAATTACTTCCCTTCTGCTGTGGTGGTCTGTTGAAATTACTTCTCTTCTGCTGTGGTGGTCTGTTGAAATTACTTCTCTTCTGCTGTGGTGGTCTGTTGAAATTACTTCCCTTCTGCTGTGGTGGTCTGTTGAAATTACTTCTCTTCTGCTGTGGTGCTCTGTTGAAATTTCTTCCCTTCTGCTGTGGGGGTCTGTTGAAATTACTTCCCTTCTGCTGTGGGGGTCTGTTGAAATTACTTCCCTTCTGCTGTGGTGGTCTGTTGAAATTACTTCTCTTCTGCTGTGGTGGTCTGTTGAAATTACTTCCCTTCTGCTGTGGTGGTCTGTTGAAATTACTTCCCTTCTGCTGTGGTGGTCTGTTGAAATTACTTCTCTTCTGCTGTGGTGGTCTGTTGAAATTACTTCCCTTCTGCTGTGGTGGTCTGTTGAAATTACTTCCCTTCTGCTGTGGGGGTCTGTTGAAATTACTTCTCTTCTGCTGTGGTGGTCTGTTGAAATTACTTCCCTTCTGCTGTGGTGGTCTGTTGAAATTACTTCTCTTCTGCTGTGGTGCTCTGTTGAAATTTCTTCCCTTCTGCTGTGGGGGTCTGTTGAAATTACTTCCCTTCTGCTGTGGTGGTCTGTTGAAATTACTTCTCTTCTGCTGGGGTGGTCTGTTGGAATTTCTTCCCTTCTGCTGTGGTGCTCTGTTGAAATTTCTTCCCTTCTGCTGTGGTGGTCTGTTGAAATTACTTCCCTTCTGCTGTGGTGCTCTGTTGAAATTACTTCCCTTCTGCTGTGGTGCTCTGTTGAAATTTCTTCCCTTCTGCTGTGGTGCTCTGTTGAAATTACTTCCCTTCTGCTGTGGTGCTCTGTTGAAATTTCCTCCCTTCTGCTGTGGTGCTCTGTTGAAATTTTTTCTCCTCTGCTGTGGTGGTCTGTTGAAATTTTTTCCCTTCTGCTGTGGTGCTCTGTTGAAATTACTTCCCTTCTGCTGTGGTGCTCTGTTGAAATTTGTTCCTTTCTGCTGTGGTGGTCTGTTGAAATTACTTCTCTTCTGCTGTGGTGCTCTGTTGAAATTACTTCCATTCTGCTGTGGTGCTCTGTTGAAATTACTTCCCTTCTGCTGTGGTGGTCTGTTGAAATTACTTTCCTTCTGCTGTGGTGTTCTGTTGAAATTACTTCTCTTCTGCTAAGGTGATGAAACACTGATGAGTCTGGTTCAAACTATAAGATTCACTTGACTGCTGTTACGAACGTGGTCAGCGTCATCTTCATGGGGTGAAAAGGGTTGAACCGTTTAGAGAGATGAATATTTTTCTCTATTTCATTACTACAAGTTACCTGCACGAACAACATGATCTGTCACTACTATTCACCAGCGTGAATTTCTCATTGAACGTAACTCTAGCTGTTGAGAAGTGCAGTATCCAAATTTGATGTACTTCCGTTGTCGTAGAGTTCTACTGTGTTGGTGTGACCGAGGCATTTTTATGTTGACCACCTTACTGAAAGCGCCAAGCTAAGAAGTAGTCTGGCCGCAGCGGCAGTAAAGTTTGGGCTGAGAGTCGGTCAGTCAGGAGTCTTAGAGAGAGCGAGGCAGGGTGCAGACCTGTTTTCTTGTGTGCCGCGCAGGCTAATGCGTGGATTATTGCCCCTATATGCTCTACTCGCACGCCGTGTTTTCTGAGCAACACGTGCAGTTGTCAGGTTTTGACAGTGTTGTCAGCACTTGCGCCTGCGGGCTGCCTCGTTAGCTGTACTTGTGCTGTAAGCTCGTGTGTTTAAGCTACCTGAGTCGAGGACTTGTCTAGTCTCACTTCGTCAACTATTTACAGTGTTTATTTTGCCTGTTTTTCACCTTATAAATCTTTTAACTGTTTGGCAATAAACATGAACTTTTAATCGCAAAGTGAAATTCCTCCGGTTAATTTGACCACGTTTTTAATAATAAATTATTATCAACTACTGGAACTGTTATTAATATTGGCCTTACTTCAAATGCACGGAAAAGCAATAAATCCCGTGGAAAAGGAAAGAAAAGAATAAAGACTTGGAAACAATTTATTGAACAACATCGCAGTCCATTGTGTATCGTCTGTCGGCAAATTATAGTGGCTAGGAATCCTGAAGTCGTAGTTTATCGGCCACAGACTTGGTGTCAGAAGTATGGGATTGTCGAGCTAATTGGACTGTGATTCTTTGTTCCTGTGTTTCTCCTAATCTCCCAAGTGCAGTGAAGTGATCTATGACAAAAAAAATTTAGTGTTCGTAAATCGCGTTTCAAGTCAGTGAACTATTAATTTGAGAACGAAAGTGAACATTTTTCAACTGAACTTTAAGGTTTCAAGATGCCTAGTTCAGGAGCAGCTGGTTCTTCAGCGTCGGACCGCAGTGGAAGTGGCGGTGAGCGTAATTCATCGGATATGGGATTTGTGATGGGTCGTTTAGTGGATGCAATTTCTAATATGAATAGGCGTGTTCAGCCGCCTCCTCCACCTTTCGATCCTTGTTCTCAATCGTGTGACATCAGGGAATTTTTCAGGATTTTCGAAGTGTATGCGTTGCATACGTACGGTCCTGAGGAGACTAACAGTGATGCGTGGCTCATTTCCTTGCGTGCGTTACTGATGGGTAGTGCGCAGTCTGCGTTGAGTGCCATGGGTGCAAGCCGATTAGGTTATCAGAATGTGAAGAAGAACTTGATCTCTTTGTTTACGCCTCGAGATGTTTTCGACACCGCAAGAATTTCAGCATTCATGACGTCACAACGAGTTTCAGGAGAGTCGTTTCTCATCTACGCCATGAGACTAACAGGTCTTGCAGCATCAGCGTTCGGATCCATTCCTGAAAGAGACAAAATGATTATGAGTAAGTTATTAGAATCACTACCTATAGATATTAAAGCTCAAGTTAGTATGCAGATGTCAAACCGTGAAAATCCTTCCCTTGATACTATGGTGCAAATCATTTCTGCTTTAGAACCATTTTCTGTGAAGTCTATGCCTGTGCAAGCAATTGCTATTCAACAGAGTTCTGATGAGTTTGTTTCCGCGTCGAGTAAGGATTCAGTTAGATATCCTAACTTGAGAGAATTTGTTACTGTGCCTCAAACTAAACGGTGTTTTTCTTGTAATGACCCCGGGCATTTTGCGGGAAATTGTCCAAAGAGAAGGCAGTCTTACTCAGATCGTGTTCCCAGAACTAGAGATAGTGATGTAACGTGTCAGTTCTGTAACGGTAAAGGGCATGTTCTGGCTCAGTGTAGACAGTTTAAGCGGGAATTTGGTGCTTGTAATTGGTGTGGCGAGACTGATCATAAGTCTTTTAGCTGTAAAAGTAAACCAGTGTTAAACTAAGTTCCGCTGTTGAAAGTCGGGAATCAACGGTGGACAGCTCTAACCCGGCAAATGTAAACCTTTTGATGAAAACTAAACTTTCCACTGAAAATGAGTGCTATCATGTAGCAGGAAAAGACAATGTTGTTGCAGATGCTTTGTCTCGAGTTGTGGAATTTCCTATTAGCAGTGAGGATGTGGACAAGAACTATTGCGTCTCTTTGAACGGGCACAAGGTAAAATTAGTTCCTGGTGGCCCAGACTCACTTTTTCAAGCGCTTTCGCTAGGATTGTGTGACAGTTTAGATGAACATGTTAATATTCGCGAAGAGACTGTGGACTTAGTTTTAAAGAACCCTCGTGCATTAGGACTTTCTTGTGACAAGAGTACGATTAGGAAGCTGAAAATTATGCGACAAAGTGGTGTTCTGCCAGAGTGGTTTTTATTGGACGCTTTTGCGAGAAGATTTAAAGTGAATGTGAGTGTTCATGAAGACGGCATCGGTGTTGTTAAATTTGAAAGTTCTCCCAGGGATCCTACTATTCATTTACAAAGTTTACGTGGTGTGCACTTCAATTTACTTCTTCCAGAAGGAGAGACTATAAATGAAATATTGATTCAGCATATAGACACTATTATCAAATCAAATTATGACTTACCTGTGCATGAAGTTCAGCCTTCCCAGGTGCTGTACCAGCTTGAGGACGATGGGACAGCAGAGGCTGCAGTGACGCCGTCTGCGCGAATTTCTTGCAAAAGGAAACCTCAGGATTCTGCAAATTCTCAACAAGCTCCTGTTTCGACAACTAAAAAGGACGTAATTATTGAGCAAACATCCCTGCACATTTCTACAGAAGAACTTCAAAAACTACAAGAAGCGGATCCTCTCATTTCGTTGCTCATAAAATTAATCAAGCAACAAACTTCAGAATCTGAAATCAAGAAGGCATTGTTAAAATTCAAAAACGGACGAACTTTTCTTAAATACTTCGACACGTTGATGGTGAATGAAGATGTGCTGTATGGAGGTCTTCATCGCGTGCCGGTGATCCCTGCTCGAAATCTTCCCAGCATGGTTAGAGAGTTCCATAAAAAATCAGGACACATTGGTCGCGATAAAACGTTAGCGGCAATGTTACGACATTTCTTCAGTCCGAGACTCCCACCAATCGTTGCTTACGTTGTCAGAGAATGTAACATCTGTCAAAGGTTCAAGGGTAAAGCAAAAGGTGGAGCGCCGCAATATCGACGTATGCCGAAAGCTCCGTATGAAGAATACGCTGTGGATCTCTTGGAACTTCCTCCGGGGCGAAGCAATGCGAAGTATTTGTTGGTTGGCATCGATCTCTACACGAAGTTTGCCAATGCAGTCGTGATTAGAAACAAGAAGTCAGCGACAGTTTCCAGAGCTTTGGAAAACTCCGTTTTTAGCACCCTGGTGAAGCTTCCGGAGACGGTAATCTCAGACAACGGTCCCGAATTCCGAGGGCGACCCTTCATTTCGATGTTGAGAAGGCACGGAGTTAAACATTTTAGAACAGTGCCGTATTCTCCGCAGTGCAACGGTGCTGTAGAAAGGCTCAACGCAACCCTTAAGAATTTACTAGCTACAGCGTGTGAAGAGAACAAGACGCCATGGACAGATCAACTTACAAGAGTTTTAATTATATATAATAATACGCTTCATTCCGAGACTGGTCATGCTCCAGCTGATTTTTTCAACGAGATTGCAAATAAACTACCTATTCCTTTGTCGCAGCCTTATTGGCGTTTTCCTCATAAGAATTTTAAACCATACGATATCGGTCAAAAAGTTGCGAAGAAACGACCTCATTTACCTTCAAGTAATAAATTCTCACCAAAGTTTGACGGTCCGTTCATAGTCGAAAAGGTTGACAAAAATGGCATTACTTATAAAATAAAGAAGCTCGATGGTTTTAATTCACAAACGGCTCATTTTAATCAACTTAAACCTTGGTACGGCGAAGAAGACGACGGCACAGTTTTTGGTGCAGACACTCGACATGAGCAGCAGATACGAGACAGACGCAGCAGACGACAGTTCCAGAAGACGAGCGAGATGGTGGCACAAACCCCGGTTTTACCGGATGAGCGAAGCTCATTCCCAGACTTCACGATGATAGGCGGTGTGGGCTTGTCTCTGTCGAAGTTGGCTGACAAGATTTGTGAAGCAACAGAGGAGCAGCAACGAGCAACTCAGGTTGTCGCAGCTTCACCAACAGACGACGAAGTGAGTCAGACGGACGAGCAACCGAGTTTGGAGTGGGAGAACTTGAGTGATGAAACTAGCGAAGTTCCAGCCATGGATGTTTCAAGACTCGATGGCGAGACAGTAGCTCCAGCTCCAGCCCAGTTGAGGCCTCGAAGTGACTCTGAGAAAAATAGTCGGTGCTCATCGCAGCATTGGACGAGATTTTCGGCGAGAAAGGCAGCGGAAGCGTTAGTCGGAGCACTTGCTTTGAACAGCGCGAGGCAAGAATTTCCTTGTTTCGGTGCCGACTCTGCGTTCAAGTTCGATATGAAGAAGACGTATCGTGGGTCGACGGGCGACTTCCAGCTTCCAGAAGATATTCGCGACTTCGAGCGAGTTTCTATCTCAGATGGGCCGGACCTTTCCGACCATATTCGTTGCGAGATGAATTCAGAGTCTTCTCGATTTGATTCAGACAGCGATTGTTGAATAGTTTCTAAATTTTAACTCGTTGATTGAATAAATTATCCTTCCTGTGTGTAATAAAGCATAATAAAAATAGTATTAGCATAATAATAAACTTTTGCATAATAAGACTGTTTTAGATCAAAGTATATTTTGTTACCTATCTATACTATTGTCTTGTGTTTTAAATATGTTACGTTGTAAGGTTACATACCTCCCGCCTTAAATTTGTTGTTAGATGGCGTTGGGGGGTGTGACCGAGGCATTTTTATGTTGACCACCTTACTGAAAGCGCCAAGCTAAGAAGTAGTCTGGCCGCAGCGGCAGTAAAGTTTGGGCTGAGAGTCGGTCAGTCAGGAGTCTTAGAGAGAGCGAGGCAGGGTGCAGACCTGTTTTCTTGTGTGCCGCGCAGGCTAATGCGTGGATTATTGCCCCTATATGCTCTACTCGCACGCCGTGTTTTCTGAGCAACACGTGCAGTTGTCAGGTTTTGACAGTGTTGTCAGCACTTGCGCCTGCGGGCTGCCTCGTTAGCTGTACTTGTGCTGTAAGCTCGTGTGTTTAAGCTACCTGAGTCGAGGACTTGTCTAGTCTCACTTCGTCAACTATTTACAGTGTTTATTTTGCCTGTTTTTCACCTTATAAATCTTTTAACTGTTTGGCAATAAACATGAACTTTTAATCGCAAAGTGAAATTCCTCCGGTTAATTTGACCACGTTTTTAATAATAAATTATTATCAACTACTGGAACTGTTATTAATATTGGCCTTACTTCAAATGCACGGAAAAGCAATAAATCCCGTGGAAAAGGAAAGAAAAGAATAAAGACTTGGAAACAATTTATTGAACAACATCGCAGTCCATTGTGTATCGTCTGTCGGCAAATTATAGTGGCTAGGAATCCTGAAGTCGTAGTTTATCGGCCACATTGGGAAACCTTGATCATCTACAAATATACACAAAAATGTTTAGTCTGACCTGATTCCATCCACTTTTCTTTTTAGTACTAAAATACTTTTATTTTAACGGATATTGATGTACATATAATTGTTTGTTCTTTGCAGGACGTACGATGGAGTTCACGTTTGACCTGACGCAGACGCCGGTCATTGGGCGCCGCCTGTTGCAGTCCCAGACTTCTACGGTGTCCTCCACCACCTCCAGCGCCGTCAGTAGCGTCCCTGGGGACAGCGTCCAGACTCTCTCAGTGCCTGACGGAGGCGCCGCAGGTGGGTGATGGCTATGGCAAGGGATTCATGCACAGCGTAGATACGAGACACTTGTATAACTTGTGATCTGTTCATGCTTTTGCCGATCAACAGAAATCTTCTGCTTAAATGAAAATAACATGCATGTGGTAGCAAGAAAGAGGGTAAATACTGGAGTAAAATTGATGAAGTATTGTGTTTTCCCTCCAACTCTGTGTTGTTCATGACTCGATACTTCTCATGGTGATAAACGCATGGTACTCCCATGTGGCGATACTTCTGCAGGAGGCGGGTCTGATCCACTAGATGGACCATAGGTTTATACCATCTGAAACGTTAGTAACTGAAATGAGAGTTCCTCTCACTTGCCCTGAAAAATGCTTCTTCAAAGATGAGACTAGCTTCTCCTCAGAACAAACAAAGGAAATTAAAGCTCTCATTGTGTTTTCCCAAGGGGGATACAACTGTCGTATCTATAGGAATTGGCGCGCTTGAAGGGTAACATGTCTTTAGCTGTAATTTTTCTACGGTTTTCTTTTATTAACGCTTAAGGTTCTTGCAATGAAACATATTTTTTCGGTTCACTGCTGTTTTGTTTTTCAATACCTACAACTTTCTTTTTCAACTTATAAATTGTTTCATAAACTTCTTTCCTAAATGTTTTTATGCCTAAGGGAATCTTATGTGAGAATACGCCGTATGCGTAGATTTCCAGTGCCCTTGACTCTGAACTAAATAGTGCTTTTATCCGTCCTTTCTGTAGAACACTTCTGCTGTGGTTAGGGAGGCTAAAGCTAACTTCTTATGCGCTCTAATTTCAAATTCATTCACAGCGTGAGTCATTTCTATGTTTTGGAAGTATAGGAGCGGGCTCAGCGTTCAAATGTTACAGGCCTGGGAGCTGCGCCGCCCTGCATAGAGGGCATGGCGCCCCTGCACAACTCGGTGTCACCTCGGCGTTGCTCCGTCGCTCCCTTCGATGCTGCTGCTCAGGCCGCCGTCCCTTGGAGGAGACCCTGGCAGTCACAGGTGGGAGATGGACCTGGCGGGTCCGTGTGTGTGTGTGAGGGCCAGTTTTAGGAGCCTTAGCAGTGCTTGATGTGCAAGGCCTATAACTGTCACAGTTGCATTAGAGGCCTTAAATTCACAGGGGAGAGAGGGACCTGGCTGTTCCATACGTGTGAAAGGCAGTTGGAAGTATGGGAAGGGCTTAAGTAGTGCTAGATGTGTGAAGCCTATAACTGTCACAGTTGTATAAGATGTCTTACCAGTGCTGGGTGTGTGAGAGCGCATCAGTTCTCAATGTGTAAGGGGCCTTAGTAGCGCTCGGTGAGGGCCTGACAGTTCTAAATGTGGGAGAGGCTTTAGCAGTTCTTGGTTGTTAGAGCTTTAGCTGTCACTGGTGTTTGAGGGGCCTTAGCAGTGAAGAAGCCTTGGTAGTTACGAAAAATATGCAGCCTTAGTTCTCTCGGGTGTATTGATGTAGATATCCATAGTCAGTGTACGTCAACGTTCTTTTCCATAATACTTTTTGTTTTAGGAACCTAACAATGTGAAGTATGTAAGGCGTTTAATCTGTCCCAGATGTTTTAGGGTTCGATTGTCCTGATTTTGTGGTGTTTTGACAGTACAAATTTGGAAAACTATCTGGGCAAGGAAAATTTCGTATTGTGAGTTCAGTGACATAAATTTTTAGGAATTTTGAAGCCACTTGAAATGCTGGTTAAGAATGGAACTCAGAAAAACCTTTTCAATTCTTGATTTAATAATCTCAAGAATGTTAAAACAGTTCGAAAAATAATTAATGAGAGATTTTATGTTTACTACTCCTTGATAAATTTGACGTAAGAAACGTGTTTTCATAAGCAAAGAGAAAGTCTTATCGGGCCAAATCCGAGCAAAGTTAAAGTTACTCGAGAAAATTTCTCTCATTTGAAATTCTTTTCAAATGAAAATCAATTTCAAACTAGGCAACAAACTCTTGGGCCTGAATATTGAAATACTGGAATTGCTGAAGAGTTTGTTAAAAATAAAAGCGGCTTCCACTGCTAGTGATTGGTTTTTTATTTATTCAAAATTCCACTTCTTGTTTCCACTGCTCATATTGTCATCTTGGAATAGATGTTCGTAAATCTCTAGTGTCTTCGCTCTCTTGAAAGAGTGCAAATCGTAAATAAAAACAGAAAAAAATTTTGTTAATGCTCTAGTGTTCTCTGTCGCTCAGTTTCTAGTAGCTTAGTTTAGTAGCTCTACCGTGTTGAATGATTTACTTCTCTAGTGGGCGTGAAAAAATGGGAAATTTATTACTCCAGTAGGTACGGAAAAGAGAGTAGTTAAAAACTCATCTGCGTACCAAAGTGCTGATATTTTTAACATCCCTTAATATTCTTATTGGTATGGCCTCGCCTCGTGCGGGCAGTATCGTGTACAAAATAGCTCGGCTCAAAACTCATCTTTGCGCAGAAATTTTTGCCATCCTCAACATCTTTTGGTCTCATTATTGTTATCCTCGACCAGGCGCGTGTACGGGAGTGCCTCGTCAACCTGCTGAACACATGCGGCCAGAGGGTCGGATTGCCAAAGAGCCCCTCCGTGAGTTGCCAACTCTTGCATCACTTTGTCTTCTTCCTTGCGTGTTCATAGTTTTCTTATTTTCAAACGACCTACGTGTCACAGAGTTGTGAAGCTCTATTATGTTACTCATTAAAATAGTTTTAATCAATTTTGTTTCACAACAATTCATTTTATGTTAGGTGCCGACTGTTTTGACGTCAGGAAGTGCTTTAAATTCATAGGCCAGCTAACTTTAATTCAATAATTTTGTGTTTAAATGCTGCAATTTCTTATTTATTAATTTTCACTCTGATTTGCTCGTCATTTTGTTGTTTTATTCTAGCTTAAATTGATTGAGACTTTGATGGGGAAAGTATAGATTGAATGCCGAAAATTACGTTATTTCCGTGCTCGTTTTTACGTCTTTTTTGTACCACATTCAACGTATTCCCGTACTGGATAGAATTGGCCAAATCTTCTAAGTTAAGTTCAATATTGTGCGATGAAGAGTTTCTCTTTTGTTTGATCCTGCATTTCAGTACGATATGACTTTTGAGGTAACGATTGCGGAAGTGAGTGGTGTTGTCGTTCATATAATATTTGTGTTGTGTTATTTGACAACAAGATCACCAAGCTTAATACAGTTGAGATATTACAGAAGCCCTATTCTGATGACATTGAATTACTTTCGTTGGAGCAGTGTGACTAAGAACTGACATTAAGTTTCATCTTTAAAATGAAATATGAGATTCTCGTAGATGCCATCATGCCCAGGATCTGATAGCCGCATTATGATTACATTAATGCTTCATAACTACAGGCAATACTTTTTACTAAGGAATTAGAGAAATGTCATGTTCCTCAGTATCCGCCTCGAAATGTCTGCTGCAGCGAGTCTGTCCTCGGCAGTGTATGTGGAGGACATGGCGGTCCTCAATAGGTATCATGAATAGCCTAGTCTGTACTTATCAGGGTAGATTGCTGCAGTTTGTCGATGGTCAGGTTTCAAAATGGAGTTGACTTCACGATTCTATCTTTCTCCTCATGTAGGACTGGTCAATTGTCGCCACGATAACCTCTTGCACCATTTTTCATTCTCATGTAGTTTTCACTCTAATTTTAGTTTTTAGTTGTCCTTCATTTCAAAGCACTTGGCTGTTAACCTTTTGTTGAGATGAAGTTAACGTTAGTTTTTGAATTTTCATCTCTATATTTTGAAATTAAGCACAAGGTTTAGTTTGAATCGTTATCTGATCAGCCAAGACATTTGCGTGCCGTGCTAATAAAAATGAATGGGTTTCAAAATAATTTGTTTGAAAATTCGTCTTGCATTTTTGAACTTAGTTGTAATGTGTTAAAGATGAATAATTTGTAAAATTGACAATACGCCGCGTATTTTAGCGTCACAAAGATGCTATTTTGTCCTTTGGTTGCGATTCGTCCGTTATTAGTCCTCGTTTTAGTGAGGGGCAATTTCCCAAACTCAGATTTAATATGCTAATGTTTTTATTTAGGTTCCTTATTTCCTGTATATTGAATTGATGGCGGTTTTCGCATGGTGATCTTTTCTCTTGTATTTTCAATTTAAGTGGTGAATATTTCTGTGAGGCATGCATTTTTTTACTAACTTTTAAAGGGCACGTTCTGTTATTTCCTTAACTTCTCAACCCCTTCCTTACTGGGAACAAAATTTCTTGGTGTAATTGAAACTGCAGTAAGAAATTTCATGGGAATGATAACTGTATTTTAAGATTTGTTCATCATGTGACTTGATTTGCTTTCGACACGTTACATGAACAGTTGTCTCATTACTCGTTCACCGCTTAACTTGACTTGCCCTTTTCGAGTCACATGATGTATCCATTACGTGCAATGCTCTTCAGGTCGCATGATTCGTTCAGCATGTGGCACAATGTGTCCATGCCCACAATTGAGCCCTTGATAACACTTTACTTCGTCCGGCCGCGGTTACGCGACGGACTGCGACATCAATAGGATGGCAACATCAGTAAGGTAATAATGACTCGCGCTTGTTTGTGTGTGAGTGCGCGTGATTGTTTCCGTGTGGTCGTTTGCACCAAGGCTCGATCACAACAGAAGTCGACTTGCTTGGTCTTCTGGACGACCCCATTCTGTGCCTCGTGAACATGTCATTTTAATAGCGCTTTTAGTTTATGCACTGATTTTCTGATTGGAGTACTAAAAAATATAGGCCAAGCGCACTTTACTGTCACTCTCGCATCTGAGGGGGTTCCAGCTTGGGTAAGACGCTCGGCCAAAGTAGCTGAAACCCAGCTATCTCTTGTAAAACTTTCCACTACTTGCCTTATATGTTATGCGTGATGCTACGAGTGCTGGAGTGGGCGGGGCCTGAGGCTGTGCGAGTCTGTCTGTTGCGCTCTCCTGCTGCGGTTACCACCGCTTACCTCAATTAACATTGCTTCAAATATCGGCCGGGCCTCTTGCTATAAAACCTGTTCACTGCTTGATTTCTGTAAACACAATGTGCTACCTGAGATTTTTGAAATAGTTGCTTTAATAAATTGAATATGTACAGTGTATAACAAACAGAGTGCGTTTGTCTGATCTTATCTTGAACTGTACGCTACCTTGTCTGGCACAGTACATTCATGAGGTCGAGTCTCCATTCAAGAGTAAAGCTGGTAAATAAAACATAAAAACAATAGTACTAAGAATCTGTCCAAAATCGCAAACAGAATAACCGAAGGTGTAATAATTGTTGGCACATTAAACTGCACAATGAGCCAAGAGCCTTGGTGCAATGTTTGAGCCTCCCTTCTGTTTTGAAGTACTCTTTTCGACGATGGCAGAAGAAACACAAAGACGAGGGTTTTTCATACTATTTGTTTTACTTGAACGCATGACGCAGCAAAAATGTTGACAAACCTCCTCTGCTGGGAGGTCATGAACCGTCTGTAGAATTCTTCACATCAGTAATATTCTCTTCGTGATGATCGTTGCATAGAACTTCTCGTGAGGGGGTTCATAAACTTGTGGGTTATATGAATCACGATCTTATTTACGAATCGGCGACCTGACAACTATCACCTGAGACCCGGCTGATGTTTGGTGTATTGCTGTCCACGAGTTGTGTTGCGAGTGTGTTTGTGTGCGTTTGCGTGCACATCACAGCTGCTTTTAAAATTTGATCGCCTCGCGTCATTCAAGCAGTGGTTTTCAGCGGAGATGCACTTTGTTAGAGAAATGATTAATTCGCTAAAAGCCTTGGCTGATGTTAGCCATACTGTAAAATTAAATGTACTATGACGTTCCTCAGATGCACTCAGATAGCCTTCTAAAGTACCTTCAACTCCTGGAGATGAGAACCAGCCAGCGTGATGTTATCACCCAGTCTAACTTTTACTGTTGCTTCCATGTTTTTAGTTGCCATGTGGAGAAGCTATACTTAGCCAAAATCGAAGATACCACAGCGATAAAGTTAGATTGGACAGCCTTCTCCCATGGTCACTGGATGCTTCATTTAAGACACACGATAGACACAGCCAGCAACGAGAAGCAGCCGCCTTAGGCTGCGGGGTAGATGCATGCTGTTCTAGACTGCAGCCATTTTTATTTCATAGTCATGTCCCAACTGCTCTTATAGTTGACATGGGACATGTCTTATACGAGCCCCCTGTAACTCGGTTTATTGTGGAATATTTCACAGATTTGCAATCTAATGTTAGCAGCAGATTTTTTTTGCTTATGCAGAGGAGGTTCACCTTTGTTGCGTTAGGTGAGAGTCCCAAAAGGAAGCTGGCATTCAAGAACTAGGTGTAGCAGCGCCGTGAAGGCGTAATAGCAGCAAAAACAAATCGAAAAGTTTGTTGTCTCACCGTTAGCTTTTAAATGATACAGGTTCTATTTTGCTCGCAGCGAGGGTGATGCTTGAAAAAAAGTATTTTTTTTTTGCAGCAGAGCAAGGTGGTTCCACATTATGTAGATTTCATGTTAGGTATAATATATAATAGAAGTACGTTTGTAAATAAGTTTGGGCAACCATCTCTCAAGAGGAGAGAAATTCTAATTTTTTTAATATTCGGGGATTATACTGAAATGTACAAATTAACTGAATTGTATTTTATTTATTTTCATTTTGAGGTTCTTAGAATCGAATGCGTTGCAAAGTCACATAAAATAAATGTTAGGCAAATTAGGTTACTAAAATCTTCCACTGACATTAGAAGTGAAACCATTCCGAAACCATTGTTGAACATCTCGGTTGGAAACCACTGCAGGTGATCAAGGTTTTAAACCACCGTTCACCTGCACATTGAGGCTGCATCGCAATTTGATCACGGTGCTCGATGCTCGATGCCGTCACTGCCATCCTGCTTTCTCGGGTGGTCTTAATTTGGGTGGATGCAAGCATCATCTGTTAGACTCATGTGTGCGACCTTGTGTTTGTGGGGGTGTCTCGCTCCTACATACCCTGTTAAAAATTGCCGCTAGAATCAAAGTAACTCAGCCAATAATTAGGACATCGTTGAACATGGTTCACCACGCCAGGGCTGTGCAGCGGCTGTGCAAGAATGACCACTTGACCGCAGTTATAGTCTGAGGTACAATTATCCTGCATGATGCGATGCAGTCTGTGCACGGTCCTCATCTGAGATGCTGAGGCAACCTCCCCTCTTGCTAATGTACTGTGCCGAAGTGCGCTAAGTTACACAAGTAACGACGGCGATTTTTAACTGGGTAGAGCACCTAACCTGCTGGCACAACCTCTTCTGTAAAGCGGGGCTCAACCTCATATGCTAGCCTTGCCTCCGCCACTGCTGCTGCTCCCCTCACTCTCTACTGACGGGGTGCTGTGCTCTCCGTCTTCGCTGCTTCCCTTATAATATACTAAAGCCTGTTTGAGAATTGTTCTTAGTGAGCTTTTACTGATTACTTCTGTTTATTACAGTTTCAAATGTGATTTATATAGTGTTCGTGTTCTCCCACGTGAAATTTTTACGCCTTTTTGGAGTGCATATAATTATAGCGACAGAAGTTACATGGTAGCAACATATGCCACAGCTCTACCACTCTCGGTAATGATACTGTCTGTGACTCTATGTAGTTTCCATCATGAATTTTCAAGTAACATCGAGTCAGATGATAAAAGTAACTGCTAAATATTGGCAATGTAACTGGTTCACTGTCATAAGATGGCGTTGATTCGAAGAAAATATTTTTGAGAAACTGGAACAAGCTGCAAATCTTCAGTAGGTAGTGAAATTCTAGCGTTAAATAGCTACGCGTAGAGTAGCTGTGATGGAGTAATGTTCTCCCTATCTCACCAAGGAATGTTCTGTTTTTTTTTATTCGCCATGCTACCACACCCTTTTCAGTTGCTGGCCACGGGATCTGGTGACACTTCTTTTTCACTGCTACTCTCAGGTTGATGATAATGATTGTTTCTTGATTTCTATGTTGGTTGGACCTGACTCTGAGTGGTACCTTTCATGCCAACAGGTCCCTCATGTACGGGAACGTAATATGCCCACTTTTATGTAGCAAGTACTGAACTTGTGAACTTTCACTTGAGACAAGCACATTAGGGCCATAGGTTATTTTGTACTTCAAATGACGGGTTAGCAAATTCTCCGGAAATTCGTACAAAGTACGCAAAATTTGCCACACATTCACTAGTCTCGAGCTAATAAAGTTTTTTTTAGAACATATTTGGTTTCTCACAAGTATTCGAGAAACTGGAGATGAAAGTGAAAAATAATGTAAATAAAACTTGTTTTGCTTGCCAACAACAAGCTATCCAACAACGTGTTTTTTGGGCACTCATACCTATTTTGTGTTTAAATTAATTCAGATAATTTACAGATCCATAACGCTCTGGCTCTAAAAAAAACCCTTGTAAAAAATTTCTGAGTGCGGTTCATCTTTCAGGAGATACAACTATTTTGTATCATAAAGAAGGTGTGAGTTCCCAAGTTTGAGAGTGCCTTCCTGAGTGCCATCCACTTGTTGAAATAGAATAGTTTTTGTTACGGGCCGCATTTTCCGTTTATTGCAGTCGTTTGTCCCCTCAGGGGGATACAACTGTTGTATCTATGGTAATTAGCGCTCCCAGGGGGACTGTGTGAGGGCCCGAGCTAAAGGTTAGGTAGGCTTCCTTTTTGTTGAAATAACATAGGTTTTTGTTTTGTTACGGACCATCTTTTTTTGGTTCACTGCTGTCCTGTTTTTCAGCACCTACTACTTTCTTCTTCAACTTTTTCTTGTTTCATGATCTTCTTTCCTAGCTTTCTGTTTCTGTGCCCTTTCTGCATAGATTCCGCTTTTCCTTAACTCCATACTAAATGGTGCCTTCTTCCTTCCTCTCTTTTGATAGCCTTTGTTGCAGATAGGGAGGCTTAAACTAACTAATAATCTAATCTAATCTAATCTGCAGTCGTTTGTTTCTGCCTCAATAACATTCTTCAAATTTTTTTCTCACTCTTTTTGAATCTTGTCTCCATTCACAAGTAATCTTGCATGGGAACACACTTGTTTGTAGATTCACCGTTCTCTTGGATAAAGTCCGTACTAAATGGTGCTTTCCTTCTTCTTCTCTTGGGAACATACGAACGAGGGTCCAAACTAAGATATAATCAATAAATTTGTGTACCGCTCATTCATTATTGTAGTAGCCATCGTGGCTGTTTGAATAGATCAATTACTTCATGTTTGTTATGTTTTTTGCAATGTGTGGGGTACAGGAATATCTCTTTACTTCCCAAGGATTGAAGGAAAACCTTGAAATAGGATATAATTTCTAAATTTATCTGCTGCTATTTACATGAGAAGTCTTTTGCAGTGGAACATTCTCGTTATTACCCATCAAATTAACTTCCTGTAGCCATTCTTGTACCAGCTAGATCAACTGATCTCAGCGGCTGTGGGGATGTCCTGAAACCACGGACGCCTTCCAAGAACTCATGTTCCCTCTGCCCTTCTTGTTCCCAGTCCAGAGTTCCTGACTTGTGTGTTCCAAATGTACTACAGTTGAACGCATTCAGTTATATTGCATAGTAATTTGTTGGATTTACTTAATTTTCATCAGTGGTTGTTCCTGGAATTTTGCACAGTCACAAGAAGTGACTCTAAATAACCATAGTAATTTCTTACACAACTTTTGTTATGTACTGTCTAATAACTTTGCGGTCCCAGGAGGGAAGATATGAAATTCCGAGATGACGGTTGTGTAGGCCTTCTGTTGGAATAAGATCCCCTTTTGGTTTTCTTGTGGACTATTTCTTTTTCAGTTCTTGGCTGTCTTGGTTTTTAGCACGTGCTTTTTTCTTCACCTTTTGTCTTGTTTCATTACCTTACTTCCTAACTTACTGTGTCTATGTGCTGGGAATCTTGTATGGGAACTCACCTTGTCCGTCAACTCCTTACTAAAAATGGCCATCCTCCTATTTTTTTTAAACACTTTGGTTTTAATATGAGGGGCTTATACTAATTTATAATCTAATCTAATATGTTTAATAACTAATTATTAAACTGACATTGCGATATTCACATCATTTGTCTGTTACGGTTATCTTGCCCTGTTTTTTCTATGTTTTTCTGCTACACTACATTATTGCTATTAATATCTGTTATTGATAAACAGTTACTCTAATGTGTAACCATACCTACCCTCTAATTTCTTGCATTTTATCTATTACTTGTACTGTAATACTAAACTAACATCCATAATAGAATGCTGACACTCGATACCTGTATTTTGTGATGTGGCGGCTCTAATTATTAGTGCTGAGCAAGGTTTGTATTGGTCTTTGTTCTGTATTGCTCACCTCTGTAGCATATTCTGTATTACTCACTTTTTTGTGTGCTCTATTAAGTATGGTAAGTTTTTGGCTATTTTCAAGTATTCAAGGAATAAAAAAATAAATTCTCTGGTCAAAAGTGGTACATTTACATTGTGATTGTGAAATATGGTAAATGATCTTTGGTAGTAGTATATTTTTTGTTTTTTAATAAAACCACATGCAAATGAAATTATGTATGTATTAAAAAATTAAAGCCATTTGTAACTTGATTACAATTTCTTAGTATTCAAGTGTTGTTGTTTTGGTGGGTAAAAGCAATATAACCGTTACACATTATATTCACATTCAGCTGTGATTTTTGAGCACCTTATGAATCAACTAGATATTGGTGTTTTTTTCAGTCTGCTTTACCATGTCTCCACACTTGGTGTAAATTATATAAATATGCAAACCTAGCTTCTTCAAATGTCAGTAGAATGACCCCAGCAGATACCTGTAGCCTGAAATCTTCCTTGCTAAGACTAAATGAATGCAGTCTCTGATGTGAGGTTAAACACGAGTATGGATTTTATAGTTATTTTCTGTTTAAAAAATATATTAAAAAAATGCTTTGGGTTCAAAATGATGAACTTGCCATGCGTACAAGATGTAGTGCGTCCACATGCCCGTTTTCAGCTTCTCAATTTTTTTTTGTAAAATTTCTTGCTCTATCAAATTTGGTTTGATTTCACAGTTTTCCAAATCGTGACAATTTTCAATGTTAACATGTGCAGGAAGTGCTGGAAAGTTTTACTGAACGCATGGTGAACGTGAGTGATGTTTACTTTGGGCATCCCAATAACATTTTTTCATCGTCTCCACACATCTTATTCTGATCTATTTTCTGCTTGAAAGCTATGGTTTTGCCTCTTATGAATAGCACTCGCAATGCAATGTTTCTGCTATCTTTCTCATTACTTGCTATCAAACACCAAGAAAAACAATTCTACTCACGTTGTTTTTGTGAATATTTACCGAATAGTATCTTTAGTACGGATGCTTTTTCACACATTGTTAACAATAACAACTTCAAAGGCTCCAATTCAAGTTATCAATAATTAGAAGTCAAGATTTTTTATGTTAGAAAGCACAGTGGTGTGCTGACGTGGCGCTCCCCTCAGGGGGATACAAGTATTGTATCTATGGGAATTAGCGCTCCCAGGGGGACTATGTGAGGGCCTGAGCTAAAGTTTAGGCAGGCTTCCTTTTTGTTGAAATAGAATAGGTTTTTGTTTTGTTACGGACCATCTTTTTTCGGTTCACTGCTGTCCTGTTTTTCAGCACCTACTACTTCTTCAATTTTTTCTTGTTTCATGAACTTCTTTCTTAGCTTACTGTTTCTGTGCACCTTGTGCATAGATTCCGCGTTTCCTCAACTCCATACTAAATGGTGCCTTCCTCCTTCCTCTCTTAGAACATCTTTGTCGTGCAGTTAAGGGAGGCTAAAACTTTCTTATATAATAATAATAATAATAATAATAATAATAATAATAATAATAATAATAATAATAAAGCTGACGTGGCGCTGTGATGTGGGTCTGAAAGCATTCCTCCTACCTTAGGTGATCTTCAGCCAAAGCTCGGAGCTGGAGCGCCAGTCCTCGATGGCGTCCTCCACGGAGGAGGTGTCGGCAGGAGGCGCTGGAGGCGAAGACCGCACTCCCGCTGACGATATCACCTCCTCAGAAAACCAGTTCGCTGTTTTCAAGGACTTCGACTTCCTCGAGTACGAGCTCGAGAGTCAAGGGGTCAGTTGCACTGTGTTGTGTAAATGTAGCTTGTAGTTTTACACAGTTGAATGTTATCGTTGTTTGGTATATTTTAAAAGTTTTGCTTATGCTACTTTGAAGCGAGACATTACGTGTGGGCAATTTGATACTTGTTATTGAATTCAAAAGTGCACCTATGGTCAGGGAATTGTCCCTCAAATATTTTTTACGTTGATATACATGTCAAATTCTGACGATCATGATCTTTTTTGATGTTTTTCGTATAATTAATGTTTGAATTTAATAAAATGAATAGATAAGGTTTTTCAATTCTGGTGATATTTTATGGGAATCTCGATGTTATTTAGTTGCGTGCCGCCAAGATCAGTGTGCGCGCTTGCACGGACTTCAACACGGATAATAGCATATTGGAACTGCATCTTCTTTTAGTGAACTTACCGCACATTACACTTGAATTTGCGGCTTTTCTTGTGCTCTTCAAAGTAAAATTCTGTGTGAACTATTTTCTGGTAATATAGTTACTAGAGATGAAGCCTTTGATGTCTCCAAAAATCATTTCTGTGTGACGTTTTCCCTGCTAACATTGTTATCAGATTTAAACTATAACGTGTTTTCCTCAGGAGGAAAGCGTGGACAACTTCAACTTGTGGGGCGTGCGCCGTCGCTCTCCTACGAACTCATCAGCCCCTCTGGTGGAGCCTCCACACCCCCAGCCCCCCAGCCAACAGCCCCAGGACCCTCCCAGTCCTGCCAGCCCCCCCAGTCCGCCCCCTGAGCCCGACTGGTGGGGGGATGAGGACGGATCTGTCTCGCCTGTGGACGACGCCAGTCTACCCACCCACACCGACTCTCATCCTGGACTGGGAAGTGCTATCCAGGCTGGGGGGCTGAACCAAGAGGGGGCTGTCCCCGAGGTTGGGGAGGTCATAGGGGCCTCATCACCCTCGCATCATCCCCCTGATAACCTACAACTCAGCTCTCCTGCCGTCGGGGCCATGCGTCCTCCTTCCAGGGGATCCCTGTCTGAGTGAGCACATTCTCTACAAAATGAATAGACGATGACATTATTTCACAAATTTCGCCGCATGCACTGCACTGTAGAACTTATGTTGTCGATGTGTTGATGAAAATTGGCCTGTTTTATTATTGCGAGTCATTTGTGTGTTGTTTCTCATGAATTAATATTACTGTGATCTAGTGCCAATCGCTCCCACGTTAGATGAAACTACAAGTACGTCACGTGAGATAGTACAAAGCGCACTACCTGGAATGGTTATGAAGGCTTTAATGAGTACTGTCTCAATTTGTATTTCGAAGCCAGTTATATGGACAAGGGAGTAGTTTAGTGCAGACCGACGTGTGTTGGTAGAGAGTAGGGCAGTGGAAAACTGGCAGCAATTTTTTAATAGTGTGGCAATGTTAAATGAAACGTAGCAAAGAAAGAAGTAAATTGAGATCTAGGGCTGTACATTCAAAAACGCGTCAACCTAGCAGCGTATACAGCATCTACTACTGCTGAACGTATGATTCCAGCTCTGGATATGTTTGCGCGCAATAATTCACCGTTGTTCGCTGAAGATGCACTGACGCGCTACAGGTGTTGGATGCATTTGCTCATAAAAATTCCTGGAAGTTGCATACACTAGCAATACGGCATTAGTAACTCAGTACAAATATGACTGCCTGTTCCTTCTGCCATCACTGCAAGCTATGTGAAGTAACGAGTCTGTCTTTCTTAGTTAATGGAATGATGCTGAAACTTCGTCAAACTCGTGACTACGAATTGAAAACGACGTGCACTGAAAAAATCACTAGATACCTGATATTAAATCCAAGTAGCCATCACTGGGAGTAAAAGGTTTCCATTCTTATTCTGCTAATTGTAGGATAGAGAACAGCCTGCGTATTGACATGTTCAGCTGTTCATTTTGAGAATTTGTTGCAATCGAAGATTTTTTAAAATCATTCTTTTTAATGTTGTAATTGACATTTTGAACGGGTATATATATATAAGGTCTTGTTGAAACATGAATTATATGTTCTGTGTTTTCAAGAATTGAAAAATTGCCTGGGACTTCTCTTGATTCTTCTTTTAAACAATTTCTCCCATTACAAGCCTATGGAGCATATAGACACGAACAAATTAGTATGTTAAGAAAATGTTATAGCATTCATAATTCTTTGTTAATTCCTGCCAACCAGCGAGAGTAGCGAAGGAGACCTGGGCGAGCTGACCCCGTGCAACGCCCCTAGCAGTTTGGTGTTCCCTACGCGCCCTCCGGAGCATCCCCTGCACTCCTGCTGGAGGGCTCACCTCTCCGCCCTCACTCAGCTCGGACCCTCGGGGTTGTCTGCTCCCGCCTACTCCTGCGCCTTGTTCTCTGCCCTGTTCGCGGTGGGTGGTGCGCTCCACCTCGTGGCGCTTGGCTCAACCCAAGCTAGGGGCTTTATGTTGAGTCGTGAGACCTCGTTGTCATTAGACTTAATTGTATCGTGAGACCTCGTTTTATCCTTGGAAATTAGTTTATCATAAAAACTATTCGTTTTAAAAGATGTGATTGTATCATACATCTATATTGGTTCGTAAAACTTTATTGTTTCATAAGACTTAATTGAATCAGAAAACATTATTGTATCTTAAATTGCCTTAAAACTTTGATGCATCATAAAACTTTATTCTATCAAAAAATGAATTCTATCACTAGACTACATTATATCGTTGGACTTAATTGTTTGATGTTGTGTATTTCTTTCCCTGCTCCATTCAAGTGACGTGTGTACCCTGCAGGAGTGTGTGAACAAAACTTACAGCGCCGTCCGAGAGGCTGCTCCCTTGCTGGGCCAGCTGGGCTCTGCTACTTCAGCCCTTGTCTCGAATTTGGAGGTACGGCACTGGTGTCAGTCTCGTGATGAAGGTGTGGGGTTGCCTCCTCGAGGTCAGTCTTGTTGAAGATAGCATGACTCTGACTGTCATCGTTTTATGTGCTCTCTAATATCAGAAATTCGATATTGTTTTCTTTGTCCTGTAATATCAGGAAGTCATAATTGCTTCCTGTGCCCTCTAATATTAGCCATTCATTATTGTTTCCTACACTCCCTAATGTCAGGAAGTCACTCTGAGCGTACTATAGCAACTTTTACCTCATCAAAGCATTGCCATTAAGTAGCAATTTAATTCTAAAATCTAAATTTTTTGTAGTCTTTATAATCCGAGTGGTGCGTAGCCATCAGATGCCTGCATGAAATAGTTCAGTATATGCGAGTAGTATAAGCCTTATTAGTAAGTTGACAATAGGAAGTTGATGATGTAGGGTACTGACACTGCTGCGGCAGGTAAAATCTCCCTGATTTTGTTAATGTCTAGTTTCTGTGAGGTTCACTAGCTAGGCTTACTTGTTTGATTTGATTATCTGATATGACTTATCTTCTCTGACTTGTCTGGTTATCAAAAAGCCAATGAGTGACATCACCCAGCTTAGTCAGAACCCGAATAAAGCCCTCGTTTACTAGCGCATAACGTGACCTTGGTGCAGGCGGTGGGGTGCGTGTCGCCGCTGCCTTACGTGTACTTGGACAGCGCTCTGCTGGAGCGGGGCGGCGGTGTGGCCAGCAAGGTGCGGTCCTCTTTCATCGCCCTGCACGAGCACACCGACACCTTCCTCGACAAGCTCGACACCGCGCTCATGGTCAGTTCCTCTTCTCTGTATTGTATTAACAACTTTATGTTTACGTGTACTCATTCAACTCTTCATAGAGCATCAATTGTAAATACTAACTGAACGATTCTTAGGGCATTGGTTGTACTAACTGAACGATTCTTAGGGCATCAGTTATACTAATTGAACGATTCTTTGGGTATCAATTGTTCTATGTGAACGATTCTTAGGGCAACCATTGCACCATGTGCAGGATTCTTAGGGCATCATGAAAAGAAGAACCAACATCGTGATGAACATATCTGTCTTTTATATTTTATGCTTCATACGTTTGGTTCTTTTATATTAACTTATTGCTTGGAGACTTTCTTCCCATAAAACCCCGATAGTTGAAGGGTCTGACCATTTGCGTAGCTATCGAGATGTTATCCTTTTAGTTAATAACCTGTAGCCACTTTATGTGTGTGAGCTTCAACCATTTTTTGTATTTACTGGCATTCTTAGTGCATCATCATGAGTGTTGGTTTGTGACATTTTGGTGAATTAAATAACTTATTACCACAATTTGTTCTATTTTGCTGTGAATTCATATATTATCCTGAAAGTAAATGCATCACTGTATTCAATACTTTAGTTTACAAATTATTAAGTTCCTCTTCCCCTGTGCACTTGCTAAAGCCCTTATTGAATTATTTAATGTGTGCTCTTTTGGTACGCTGTTTCATTTAGAATTAATGTATTTTTTATTCACCTTGGTGCAAATTTGTCATCAGTACTAGGTATAAAATTCTATATAATACAGTTGCAACGGACACTTCTAAGAAGCGTCACCCTTCTGAGACACACACCCTTCACTAACACAGAACACAGTTCCCCACAACATTGCTACCTTAATTAACCCATATTCCATAGAACCCCTTAACCCCATTTGTTCTACCAATAAAATGCCTACCATTTGCTCTCACGCTGCAGGTGGTGGACGCACTGCGAGGGTCCGTGATGAAGGTGTCTGTGACGAGTGACTCGGGGGACAGCACGACGAGCAGGGGCGGCAGCGAGGAGCAGCAGGTGGAGGTGTGCCGCGCCCTCTACCGCCTTCACTTCCAGGTGTCCCTGCTCTACGACACCTACGCCAAGATGCTGCTGCTCCTGCTGCACGCTGCCCGTCACACGCCGGTCTGTGCTGCTCCTGTTTGTGTTGTAACGCTCGCTGCTGTTCGGGTCGAAAGAAATCGTCTCGATCTGGAGATGGTATTAACACTTTGATTGCAATTGGTTAAACTTTAGTTCAATATTCAGCTCAAATTTACAGTCAGTTGTAGTATGTAGTTTTGAAAATAGCAATCATGAACTGGATGGTGCTGTGACCGAGGCATTTTTATTTTGACCACCTTACTGAAAGCGCCAAGCTAAGAACTAGTCTGGCTGCAGCGGCAGCAAAGTTTGGGCTGAGGGTCGGTCAGTCAGGAGTCTTAGAGAGAGCGAGGCAGGGTGCAGATCTTATGGTGTGTGTCGCGCAGGCTGATGCCCACGCATGTTGCCCCTATATGCTCTACTCGTACGCCGTGTTTTTGAGCAACACGTGCAGTTGTCAGGTTTTGACTGTGTTGTCAGCACCTGTGGGATGTCTCGGTAGCTGTAATTGTGCTGTAAGCTCGTGTGTTCAAACTACCCGAGTCGAGGCGTCGTTCTAGTCTCAATTCATCAACTATTTAAAATGTTCATTTTGCCTGTTTTCACTTTGTTAACAATTTTAACTGTCTGGCAATAAACGTGAACTTTTAATCACAGTGAAAATGCCATCTAATAAAGTGCAATTCCTTCGGTTAATTTAACCACGTTTTTAATAAATTATCAAACTACCGGAACTGTTTCAATATACAGTAGGCCTCACTTCAACTGCATGGAAAAGCAATAATTTCCGTGGAAAAGGAAAGAAACGAATAACGACTGTAAAATAATGTATTGGAACAACATCGCAGTCCATTGTGAATCGTCTCTCGGCAATTTATAGTGGTCAGGAATCCTGAAGTCGTAGTTTATCGACCACAGTTCATTTAGCTTTAATTAAGTACTTACAAAAATTGAGTTTGTGACTACTGGTTGGTCAGCAGCATTATGAAAACCTCCGTGGCTACCGGTGGCAAACATTGTGGTCAAATTCTTAATCGACCATTTTATTAAAATTGCGTCTCATTAATAGTTTTATTGTTTACTTCTAAGTTGTTAGTATGAGAATATACGTAGGAGTTTATGTGCAGCTGCAGGTATTCCATGTGTTGCGAGTTTGAGGTGTTGAAAAAGTGGCAAAACTGTCTTCTTTCTTCTACACTGGGTCTGCTAAGGCACCTAATGATATATAAGTTTGGTGGAGGACCAATTCACCTCATGTTTCTTGGTTATAAGGGTACTAAAATACTTCCCAAGTGTTCAAGTTCTTATTCTTTGGCCCTTTCTATCTTGTTGATCTTGGTGGCCATCCTATATTTCTAATTAAAGCGAAAGGAAATTTTAGTTCTTTTTATTCGCTTCTGGACACTACATTGTTTGGCTTGTTTGTTTAATTTTATAACTCCTCGGTGTTCTAAAGCAAGTCCGTTGATGAGAGGAAAAAAGTGGACCGTAAATTAGACCTATTTTCCTTGAGCTATTTAAGGACTGAAAAAGTAATCTTTGTGGAAAAAAAAATATTTCTACGTTTTTGCTGAAGCACACTGAAGAATAACACTTTTTATACTGGAAGTTGTTGCGAGTGCTAGAAAGTCAATGTGTTAGGTAAATTCTAAACAAAGCATATCATGGTTCAGTGTAGAGTTACTACTCCTCTGTTATTTTCTATTTTCTTGGTCTTACCGAAAAATATGTGAGTGTTGCTTTGCTTTGACTTAGTCTGCTCATGTTAAATTTGACTTCGTTCAGTTGAGATGACTTGAAAAACGATGGTTCAGCAGAAAAGAACAATTTAATTTAAACACCTTGGAATTGAACAAAATAGTCAACAGTGTAAATTTTTCATAACAGTGAGGAGTGACGATGCAAACACTAGACTGGACTTCGTTCTAGATACATTGTTCTGTGTTTTTTATGCATTATTGTGTGGTTTGTGTGCAGGCTACTGACCACAGCGTCGAGCTGAGCGCCCTCAGGGCTAAGCTGGTGGCCGCCGCTGAACAGCTCGACGCCACGCCACCCTGCTCTCCCGCCCCTCACCGACACCTGCCTGAGGTTTGGCACAGTTCTTACTGCTCTTCTGAGTGTGACGGCTACTCATACTTGCTTTTCTTACCACTCTTAAGAGTGAGAGAGCCACACGCACATGCTGGTCTTATCGCTCTTTTAAATAACGAGCTACTCTTACTCCAAGTTTATATAGCTCTTTAAATAAGAGGACTGCATGTGCTTGCAGTTCTCATAGCTCTTCTGAGTGTGAGGGCTACGCGCACTTCCAGTTCTGAGAGCTATTGTATGGGTTATTATTAGTATGTATTCTTATTATTATTAGCTCTTTCAAATATTAGGGCTATGTGTTGTTGGGGTTTCTTTTTGTTAGCTGCTTCCTAATTCAGATTTTTTGAGTTGCACTTTCAGTTCTTCTAGTTTCGTTAGTTCATTCCATATTAAGCTGTTAGCGTCTCCCCGTTCTTGAAGTAGCTCTTGGCTTTTTTCTGAGTGAGGTATTTTTTAAACTAAGTGGACAAAACGAAACAAGGATGGGTGTCGCGAGCGAGTAGGTCGAAATCCTTCTGCTGACTCGTGATGTTGAGAGAAAATGAATTCCCTCTTGGGATGTTAGGGAGCAGTTACTGGTGAGAGACGTTTATTTTTCAATTAGTGTTTTGTAAAGCTTTGAGGATTTGCTCTATCTCTGGCAGCCGAATGTGACGTGTGTGAATTCTTGAAACATTGAAGTGAGTTGAATAGAAGTAAAACTATGCTCTTAGATACCATCAGTCAACTGTGTGAAGGTAACGATATATGGAGATGTCATTAATCCCAGAGTGCAAACCTTGGTAGAGAACCTACCGCTCGAACACGGAGTTTGTGGATCTCGAACGACTTTCTTAATGAAAAACTATTAGACTTTTCCTTTTTTGCAGCTATGTTCACGTGCAGGCTTTCTTAAGAGTGTGCTTGCAGCACAGAATGATGTATTATAGTTTAAAATCTTTTTCAGACACTCATTCAGTATCAAGGAGAGATTCAAATTTATGTTACTAAACTTTCAGTAGTGATACTATTAATTTTAAATTACAAGTTGCGTAATGTTTTTCGTGGGAATAACCCAAGATTTTTCATCTTAATAATGCTATAACGAGCCTGTGAAGGTAATAGTAGTTGTGTACCACGTGCAAAAATTGCTCTCCTGAACACTACAGGTGGCAATAACTGCTCTCATGTAGATTTGACCGCTCAATATGGCCAAATAAGTTAAGGAGGTAGACATAGACTCTCTTGATTGACTACCATGATAATTGGCGCAAGGGAGAAGAGTGCGAGTCCGACAGTGTGGGCGGGGAGACGGACGCGTGCAGTCTGGACGAGGACGTTGGCGGGGAGAGCACCTCCTCCCTCATCAGCAGCTACCACCCCCCGCCCCCCACCGGACCCCCTACCACATTGCCCACCCCCACCCACTCCTCCGGCACTTCCACCTACGCCCCCGCCTCGCTCCCCACCCCCACCCTCTCCACATCCTCTACCTTCCCCCTCATCACCACTCCTACTCTCTCGCTGGCGTCCACCCTCCCCACCATGCCGTCCCTGCCGCAAGCCAATCACAAGGTGAGTGTGTGCACTGTCCCGTAGGTGAGTGTGTGTGCACTGTCCCGTAGGTGAGTGTGTGTGCACTGTCCTGTAGGTGAGTGTGTGTGCACTGTGTCATGAGTGTGGAGTGTAAGGTGCGCATTGCATCAACACAGTTCACTTCTCCGGAAAGTGGGGATACCTAAACTAGTCAAGTGAAATTTATTGATAAATCAGGACGTTCATGTATTAAAACTGAGTACCTGATGAGTACCTCGTAGTATAACCATCATTCTTGGTAAAGATGCATAGTGTAATACGTGTATGTTAACATTTGGTTATAACCTGTTCTATAACCGGTTGTATACGTTTTCTAACTAACCTGCCGGTTGTCAGGTTCTTCAACTGGTCGCCAACCAGAAGTGGCGCGAGGTGGTGCTGTACAGTGACGAGAACAGCTCCGTGTGGCAGCAGCCAGGCATGCCTCACCACAACATCACCACTGTCTTGAACATCTACTGCACCTACCTCGCTGAGAAGCAGCCTGGCGAGTACCATCTTTCCTGCAACTGCCTAGCTGAGTAGTGACCTGTAGCTGTGTGACCAATACTGCAAATATTAGCCTTATAAGCGGTTATAAATTCCGAAAGGAATCGTACAGCCATCGTTTGTGGCGTAAGACTGTGCGCTCATATGATTCTAATGCGTACATGATCTGCATTCAGACGTTCAGCAGATCAATGAAGGCTACTCTACTTTATCTGGCTGGTAGAGATATTTTTATTTTTCTGGTCATTCCTAGCATTCTAATATTCATCCTGAATTCAGATACTTCTTAAGCATTGCATTTTATCTGATGTTACCGTGCAATTACATGACTTTTGATATCAGTTTCCGGTCTTTCTTTTAAATAACTCTTTCACCGTTATTCTTTCACTTCCTTGGGCATTTACATCAGCTTCTTGTAGCTTGTCTTTATGTGCTACCTGCCATTCTCTTCAAATCTCATAATTTCACTAGACAGTAAGTGCCATAGTTGTACACCACTTCACTAGTCTCTGCTCTTGCTTTATATGTCACTTACTTTTTATGTCACTTACTTTTGAGCGCTTAACCTCCTGCTCTGGTTTTCACTTCTAAATTTATTTTTCTGCTGCCTACTAGACTTCTTTACTACACTCACCACTAGCCTCACTCAGCCTCCTCCTGCCGACGGGAAGTGGAGTAAGTGGACGAGTCATATGTTTGAATGTATTTCACGTCGGTGCAGTTCGGTAGGCATTGAGAGGCAATGGAGCTCTCTCAATACGGCGAGGTTTTTTCCTTTTATGAGGCACTTATTTTCACTTGATTATGGCGGTCTTCTTCCATAGGGAATTCATTGTACCAATACCCGGACACAAGCATTTGGTTGAGCCATCATGGGTACATTTGCATTTGTGTTACCTAAAATAATTTTGACATACCTATACGTATATTTAGATGCACCAGTCTTGTTTCACTGCCATTTGGTATGCCGCTCTTGTTATCCCTTCATCGTCCTGCATTTTGTACTCATATCATCAAACTGTCCACTGTCAGTTAGTCACCAATATCAGGATGAGGAAGTAACTGCCACTCTGCAAAGAACTCCAAAGAATGCATCAGGGAACTAATTTGGCGAGAAAAAACAAATATTAAGGCCATTTTTGAAAAGGACCATGTTGTCCACTTGGACGTCAAAAGGTTTGATTGGCATTCAATTCTTGAATACGGCGGGCACTTGCTGAACCAGAAGCGACTTGGGCAGGCATGATCGCGGTGTGCTCCACCGAGCAGTACCTGAGCGAGACCTCCCAGCAGCTTGCTGATGCTAACCTTGCCGCTCTCGCTGCTCTGCGCCTCCTCGAGACCGAGCAGCAGCAACTGCAGCAACACGGGCAAAGTGGTATGTGTTCATTTTTTCTCTTTAGACAATAACCAAAGAGTGTTGTGTTGTGAGTGTTGTGTTTCTCTTTTATGCTACAAGAATTTTTTCATTTGACCAAATTGTTCAGCTCTAGCGGTGTGCATGACCCAAGAATTGGAATAATTCTATTAGTAGCCTTTGTTTATGAAACGTAATATTCAGAAAGTATCGTCAGAATGGATAAAAATTGTTTATTGCTTTTTGGAGGATGTTTTTATCTTCTCTCACGATACTGAACTTTATTTTGCGTAATGCTTGAGCCCTAGCTTTGTGCATGACCTAAGCGCTATAAAAAGTGTCTGTGGCGAGTTAACTGCTGGTACGTGTAATTTAGAGGCTTGTGTTCCCATTAACACCAAAGACGTAGCGCACAGAGGCCTTGTGCTTCTCTACCTTATTGAATGGCATGACTCGGGAGGTGGGAGAAGTGAAAAGATATCTTGAGCAATTCATCCTAGGTCTAAGGAGCATGTGTCAATCAATGCTTGCTGCTTTACCAGTCTTGCTTAATATTTACCAAACCTAATAAGGCTTGATAATAGGCGCTACTTCTGCTCATATTTTAGATTTAATATTTTTCAGGAGTTTTGCTGAAAGCAATTCTGCCCGTTTTATATAATGATTATTCTAGGGACCAGTAAGGTTCCTTAATTAATTTCAGGAGCATAGGTATAATAATGGTGCTCAAAGTGTCATCGTCTTCAATTATTTTTGTCAGATTATTATTCGCCATACGAATTATTACCCTCTGACTGCTGTGTCAGTATTGGATAAATCCCTGAAGTGTTGCGAGTGCTGTTAGGCGTCTAAAGGGGCGTTTACACTAGGGGACATTTCGGCCGTGAGGCGCGACACGTGTATACGAGGCTCACCACTGACACTCATATTTGTGTGTTTATACAAAGTTCTCTATTCCCACGGTAGTTACGAGGCTCTTCAGTGTCGTTCATTATGAATTCGATCAGAGCAAATAGAGAACTTAGTATAAGCACACACAAATATGAGCCTCAGTAGTGAACCTCGTATACACGTGTCGCGCCTCACAGCCGGAATGTCCCCTAGTGTAAACGGCCCTTATTTCCCCTGCCTCCCGCATAGACTTGGCATGTACGTATACCTCACAACCAATTCCGTTGGCGAGTGTCTTCTTTTCTGTTTATTTCTGTTTTTGGTTTGCTTTTTTGTCTCTTAGAGACGGGCTGAGCCAACTGAGACTCTGAAGTTTTGATCCCTTGGGCTGCCTCTTCAACTAAATTTGTTGAATTTACCTTGATAATTGCTGGTGAGTGGGGTGAAACCTTGGTTAATGATTGTGTTAATGCTTCTCAACTTGTATCAAAGCAATATTTTATACCTTTCCCTGGTGCAAAACTTTCAAATCGCAATTTGGTTTGAACGCATAAAATGGCTTAGTTTGAAATGCATAAAACACAGCATTGTTAAACTTATTTTAAATTGTGATGTATCATGTTTTTGTGTGAGTTCGTTTGCTGGACATAATTAGACAGTACGAATAGATTCTATTCTGTGGCTCCTGCAATATTACTCAATTGACTCACTTACGATCTGAAAGATGTGCTATGTATTTTAGGGGGTGTCCTAGTATGATTTGTAGGTTTAGAAAAGTCTTTTAAGGATACCGTCCGGGATTTTGACCTATTTTCTTCCGATTCGCCTGAAACTGGCCAGTATATTTATTTTTTGAAAGTTAACCTTTTTTACTCCTGTCATTTTTTCGATTTCGGCCTTATTTTTTTTACGAAAAATTAGTTTTTGATACATTTTTTTGTATATTTCAAGACGTATCAACTCATTGAATTTTGATGCTAGAACAAAACCAAAGACAGTTTTGAAATCCTTGAAGCATTTCTAACAAAGTTATAATTTAAAATTTCAGCATTACGAAAAGCAATTTCTGTGATAAGCGATACTTTATAATGTCACAAACAATTATTTTTTGGGTTTGGAGCTGTATAACTTTTTTTATTTTCTAAAATTTTGGAAAATCTAATTATAATTTTGTTAGAAATGTTTCAAGGATTTCAAAACTGTCTTTGGTTTTGTTCTAGCATCAAAACTCAATGAGTTGATACAGTTTTAATGTTGAAAGGTATATGTTTTGGGTATAAACCATAACAAAATTTTTGTTGAAGGGTAATATAATGGACAATTTATGTAACTCAATGCAGTTTTAATTTTTATTTCGATAATTTCCATGCATAACTTCATATTCACACTGTGAATTGTGATTTCCAAAAAAAAAAGAAAAAAAAATTTTATATGCATGAAAATTATGAAATTCTTCATTTTCAGTCTGATTCTTATGAAATTTGACTATAATATGTACCTTCTGAAAAGAAACACAATTTCTCCTATTCATTTTTTTGATTTAGGCCTTACTTTTTGAAAAAATTTGACATATAGGTTTTTGAGTTCATTTTCATGGATATTTCAAAACGTATCAACTCATTGAGTTTTGCTGCTAGAACATAACCAGACACAGTTTTAGAATCTATGAAACATTTCCAACAAAAGTGTATTGGGAAACTATCCATTTCCCTTTATATTTTCTGTTTATATGGGGTCGAAATCAGATCGAAAATTCAAGATTTTTGTCCCATTATTCTACATTTGTCCCCCTCTGGGGGGGATTTATTGTCCGTAGCGCCATGAAATTTTAGGACCGAATAGTCCACCAACTAAGGGTTCTTTTCCAACAAAAACATGAAAAATGCTCGCTGGACTGACAGGGGCCTGACAGGGGCTTCGGACGGTATCCTTAAACCATAGCATCCTATTTTTTCATTTTCATTTTTACCGTCTTTAAGTCTAGACAAATTGGATTCAGTTAAATTCCAGTCTTAGAACATTTCTGGTACTGAGCTTCATGCTAACTCGATTGAATGTCATTAGTGAAGACCTGAATTTTCTAATGCAGGGTGCCTCAAGCCAGAACAAGCATACATGAAAATCATTTTCAATCTCATATTTACTTTCAGTCGCTGTTATACGCTTCATTGTGATACAACTACTAAAAGCAAGTAGGCTTTCGAAAAAACCATGTCCAACGACTTGTGATCAGACTCGAACAACAGTTCACTTTGTAAAGAGTCTCAATGGGAGATAATTGCATGCAGTGATCTGCAGTGGATGATGCAGGTTTCTTTAATGCCTGGGCATTTTGTTTTCATTTCTCTGAGCGTTGTATTGATGTATGTACTAGCAAAGCGTTGACTTAATGGCAACCAGCGTCTTTGTTGCCATCAGGTAAGATATGGTTGTGCGAAAGTATGATTAGAAATAATTTCCTAAATCTCTTCCCCTTCTCTATGAACGAGAAGAGAGGGCAGAACTTGTGAGCGATTTAGCGACGCTAGTTGTTAAAAATATAACAGGGCTTGAGTTCTAGTTTCCATCCTCTTTATATATTGCATTCGGGTGAAATCTTACATTGTAAACTGCCTTCTTAAATGGCTTAAGGTTCTGTACAACTGCCATTAAGTTGATTCAAACTCAACAATTTGCCAGGTGCCAATGTCGGCTATTTATTATGTAAATCAATGGTTGTATTCTATTCACGGAATATACACAAGTTACATAAGTACATGACTATACATTACTTATTGGTATAATTAGTGTTCACTTACAATTTCACTATTTTAAACGCTTGCTAACTCAACCCACAGCGTTTACTTAAGTATAAGAGCAACGTTAAACAACCAGATTTGAGAAATGAATTCAGGTATGATCTACAACGCTGCAAGCTTCCACATTTGTCTCAGGGTTCCTGCCAACGTCACTGGCGGCGCAGCAGCACCCGACGCTGTACTCGACGGCGGCGGGCAGCGTGTCGCCGATGTCCTCCAACGCCACCCAGGCGGGCGCGTTGTTCTCCAGCGCGCACCAGTCCCTCAACTCCTCGCAACACTCGACTCTGCAGTCCGTGCTGCAGCCCTCGTCGCTGTCCAACAGCCAGGCTGGGGGGGCCACGCTCACACGACGCAGCCACAGCCCACACTCCTCCATCAGCGGAGATGAGCAGTGTGCTCCGCCCTCCAACCCTCCCCACCTGTCGTCACCCATCATCACGCAGCCGCAGAGCCCCGAGCTTGCTAGTCTCACTCAGTCGTACAGTTCTCGCATCAGCCACAGCTCGCCAGCAACTAGTCCGTTGCGGTCAGCAGGCTTGCCCTCCTTCGTACGGCAAAAGTCTGGCAGTCCTGGCGTGCCATTGGCTAGCCCCACTCACCCTCTCGCAATGCCATTGGCCAGCCCGTCGCATCTCCATCACAGCCCCAGCTTGTCCTTAGCCAGCCCCACGCTGGCGTGCAGCAATCCTCAGCAGCCTTTGAGTCCACGCCAACTGTCTTCTTTAGACCAACTGAGTAGCAGTGCTGATTTCAGCACGTCTTCGCTGCCGCCGCCTGCCGGAGACTCGCCTGTAAGCTGTGAGCCACAACTCACCGTCTCGCAGCCTACCACCCCTTGCCGTAGCACGCAGTGCTGACTGCGGTCCCTGCTCGACCTGCGGCTATGCCTCCCTTCCGCCGCCTCTCTCCACTCTTTCTGCAGCAGCCCCAAGTCTTCGCAGCATAGCAGTAACCAGTGAGCGTGCGCTGTTCTTTTTCTCGTGAAGTTCTGTGGCCCGGTATAAAGGACGTCCCATACCTACTATCGCTCTTGCGCCATATTTGGTTCTCAATCAATTTATGGCGGATGGTTTCATTTCAGTGGTCCTGAGGTGCAAGTTTTAGGATGGGGTGGTCTGTGTCTTGATCTCAGCTTAAAATAACATCTTTCGAATATTATCTACTTCGAGGTTCGAATTCGAGACAGGTCGCATTTCCTTTTTATGGCTGACACAACAGTTACCTGTAAATTTCTGGTGTAATTTGCGCTTGAACAAGCCAATATACTCTTGATAAAAATGTTCTTTGTATTCCGTGTGCGGGGATGTGTGGGTTGTCTATGTAACCGGTTTCAGTATCTGGATAGCAGGTACAAGCCTCTGCGCAATCGGCTTGAGCGCATGTGTGACGAGTGCGAATGTGTTTTGTTGACGGACTTAGTACATCCCCCAGACGATGAGGATTGAAGCACCTGCCGAACTTGGTGTAGAGTACTGACACACCTCCGCTGTTTCTTTCAAGGCATTAATTGCAAGGTCGTGCCTCACTTCTGCTACTGATCAAATGCTGCTTTATTATTTTCAAAGATAAACACTGACTGCTGACATCTATAGTTAAGTTTTTTCAGTTTCGTGAAGTATTTATTCAGTGTAGAGTTTTGGTAACTGAAAATTCGTTCTTTCGCCACATCCCGCTATATGATGCATTTTTGCTTGTGTTGATGTACGTTAGACGGCGCTGTGTTTTCTTGTGATGATACGGAAGTAAGGAACTTGATTGGTCTTTAGTTGCAGTCAACTTTTCAAGGGCTCTACTCACACAAATATTGACTTTAATTTCTATTGGGTGTGTCGGGATAAAAAACATTAGTAAGCCATTAGTAAGTGTACCATGATTGTATCGTCCACTCAAATGTTATTCTTTTCCTTATGTCATGTTGACTTGTATCTATGATCTTCTTATAGATCAAAATTGGAACAAATTTGGATTGTTGTTTATTTTTTGCGTATTGAGAATTTCATTTTTCTGGAAGTTATTGGTATTAGAATAGGTTATTTCACATCAGTCTTGTGAAAAATGCTCAACACTTTGACTGGAATTTGTTAAACTGAAGTTCAATATTCAACTCAAATTTGAAGTTAATTGTAGTAAGCAATTTTTAAAATAAGGAACATTAAATAGATCGTGCTTTCATTTAGCTTTAATTAAGTATTTGTGAGACTTGAGTTTGCGACGCCTGGTCGATCAGCAACATTGTAAAAATCCGCTCTGTGGCCATCAGTGGCACACTTTGCAGTCAAAGTGTTAAGCTACCATACTAAAATCTCTTTATTGTGGTCAGGGACGTCTATATTTCTCTACCCTTTGCATTGCGATACATTTATTAAAACTAGCACTCAATCTTGTCTTGTGCTTTGTGTTTTGAATCTCTTTATTGTATAGCATTTCTGTTTGAGGATATTCGTTTAGGTAACATGGGTCACACGCTATGTTCATCCCGGCACAGAGCTTCATTTATATCGGGCAGATGTTCCCTGGTTAGACATTAAGCCCTTGATGTACGTTTTCGAAGCTTTCCTAGTCTTAGTGAATATTTACTTACGCCTTACGTTTTTGTCATCGCTTGTAGTGCTAGAAGTTATTAGTATGATTTCGATATAGCAGTTGTGAGGTTCCTATTGTCCTAGTTTATTAGGTACTCTTTAATTGTTAGCGCTGTCACGTGAAATTTCTTCATCTGGACAGGAATTTTCGTTTAATTTAAGAAATATAGTAGTTCATGTAATACCACTGCTTGTTGCCCTTAGCGGTGTTGTGTTTGAAGTATTCTCCGCTTACGACACCTGATGTGCGTGGGCCTTGGGTCAGTGTGGTCCCTAAGCTGTGCCCTACTGGCTCAGTGCCAAGTCAGCTCAGATAGTGAAAGAAATCTGCCTTCTGATGTTATTAAGGCATTCCAATTTGTTTCTTCAGCTTTTTTCGCTGCTGGCAAAAGTATTCCAGGGAAACAATTTTGACTGTCGATGAACATCAATTTAACTAAAAGGAAATGTGTCTTTAATTTGAATGTCGTGTATTTTTGCGTAGTTTTTCACAGTAATCATGGTGATCAATGTATTAAACGCATAGATAAATAACGTGCGTTCTGACAACGGTGGGATTAAAGACAGATTTTCAGGCAGGGCTTCTTATACTTCACAGTCAGCAAGTTATCCATAAAATTCTTCTTCTTCACAGTCAGCTTGTCCGGTCCAATTGATGTATCATTGTCCATGCCTCCTTTATTTGTCTGAAATTTACGCTACATTTGCACGGGGCGCGATATATTTAGTTACAGCCTTTGCGTAACTCTTGCTGGTGTGCTTGTCATATAGCATTGAGAGATGATCGAAATGGTGAAAGCATGAAAATAAATGGGAGCTAAAAGTAAAATGGTTAAAGTTGGCTTACTTTGAAGTTTCATCATTAATTAGAAGCGTATCCTACAGAACAAAAATATTGATAATGTCTTTTTTCAACTACTTTCAATCTCTTTCAACCTAATTTTTTCAAGCTGTGTTGAAAGTTTCCTATATGTTATCTGCAAATTAAAGTGAACTTCACTGAGAAAGTCGCAAAAATGTTCGATGTTTTCTTGCCACACTAGTATTCCATGTGAGGTCGCCATTTTGTGCCAGCACGCTGTAATGTTTTTGTGTAGGGATTTATATTTCTCGGCCTCTATTTCTATGACACTCGATGACGATCCATCAAGAGTCTCATGGATTCATATTCATGCATAAATCGAGAACTTTTCCTTGTAAACTTCTACAGAACTTGTGCTGCTGCTGTTTCTGTGCTCGCACGCTTATAGAGTGTGAGACTTTGGTAGCGTGCACCGTTGGTTGGTTGATTACTTGAATCTGTAGCTGCTTCTGTGCCATTGAGGTCTTCGTTTTTGCCTTGTAGTCTGTCGTCTTTGGTATTCTTCATAGAGATTGTAGTAACCACAATGTGCTGTAGCAGCCCTAGTTTACACCCTCATATTAGCGCGAGTGCCAAGCTCAAATGAATTTTCGTTGATGTACAAGCCGGGTGTCGAGCTTCTGTTCATTTATCTCCAAGAATTCTTGAGTTTGAGATTTCTTTGAATTCTTTCTGTGTCGTGGATGAGTCTTGCCTCTCTACAGATGACTAAAAATATCTATGATGATTTTATTTACAATTGGCTTGGACTCGACTCATTTTCATATCCTGTTTCTGTTGGAATTCAAACATTTTTCCCTGAAAAACGTAGCATTCGTGTAAGATCAGTGGAATCAATTTACAAAGTGTAGGAGGAAAATCTTGCATTTATGTATTTGAATACTGAACAAAGTTCTCTTTCAGAATGAAACATGAAGGACGCAAATCTGTTGCTCTGAACTATTTACGATGAAGAATTCATCAATCCCTGAATGTTTGCTATTGAACTTTAAAGCATTCCTTCCCATTTATTTTTAAACGAGGGTTTTGCCCTGGGGTAAAATGAGGGGATTATTTATCTACATTTTGATATTAATGCTTGTCTACAAGAAAAAGCGGCGCTTATTAATTCCACAAATTGGTGGCTTGTGAGGTGGTGATGTATCGTGTATCTATAAAGATCGTACCGTATTCGTAATACCATTCAACATCTTCACTATTGAAAGAGTGCAAACTAGTCCCATTAATTTGCTGTTGCACAAGCTAATGGTGATGTAAAATATGGAGAAAACGTACCGACTAAAACTTGCGATTGCTTTAGCAACTGAGGTTCCAAAATGTATTGAATTGATGGAGCGACTGACAATCATCAAAGTTGAACAATAAGAGGACAAAATCTATTTTCGACAAGATTCCATTTCATTACCTTGCTCGAAAATTACGCATAATTCTTGGATGTAAAATTCAGAAGGCCTTCTATTGTGCACACGACTCGTTATAGCTGCATTGTAGTAATAGTACTTGTGTTCGTTGCATTTTTCAATTTTTTTGCTTGAAAGTTTTAGGATTTCTCATGTCGGCTGGGAATTTCTTTGATATTTAGAGCTTTCATAGGAAACTTTCTTGGTAAATGTTTTAAAACCACACCGCATATCCTCTATATTCCATGCTTTCTTTCATTCAAAATTTCTTGAATATTTTCAATTTTTAACGAGAATTTTCCTAAAATTTCACCCCTCAGGGGGATACAACTATTGTATCTATGGGAATTAGCGCTCCCAGGGGAAAAATGTGAGGGCCGAGCTGAGAGTTAGGTAGGCCTTCTTTTTGTTGAAATAAAACGTTTTTTGTTATGTTAAGGACCAACTTTTTTTGGTTCACTACTGTCCTGTTTTCCAGCACCTCTGACTTTCTTCTTCAACTTTTATCTTATTTCATGAACTTATTTCCCATCTTACTGTTTCTATGCCCTTTCTGCATAGATTCCTCATTTTCTTATCTCCATACTAAATGGTGCCTTCCTCCTTCCTCTCTTCGATACGCTCTATTTTTGTAGCGGTTAGGGAGGCTTAAACTAACTTATAATCATAATCCTATAATCATTCCTAAAATTTCAAACAGTATTTAATTTTTTTGATACTTAGAGCTGCTCTTCACAAATTTACTGGATATTTCATTCACTCTATTTTTTAAAACCTTCACCTATTGCGTTTATTTCTCGTGTATGTAACAACTCGTAATTACTTTCAAGAAGTGCGGTGGCGGCGGCGCCGCCTTGGTTCAGTTCTATGCCGTGCTGCCTTCATGAAGCGTCCGCAGTGTAAGCTCTGCTTCATTGGAACCGTTTTGGTCTCCCGTGTTTATTGACGTGTTGGGCCTTTTGCTTGTACCGCTCCACAATGTGTGAGAAGTTTTGCCCTGGATTGTGCTGCCGCAGTCTGTGTGGTGCTACTGTGCCTCGAAGTGTATTGGATCAGTCCCTGAATGTTTACTATTGAGATTGAAAGCATTCCTTCCCATTTATTTTTAAACGAGGGTCTTGCCCTGGGGAAAAATGTGTGGATTATTTGTCTACATTTTGATAATAATGCTTGTCATTGTATTGAAATGATGGGTCTTACATCCATGTGGTTGTGAGGGAAACTAAGAAATCGCAGTTTTGACTTGTTGTTGTTCCTTTAGTGTCTCAAGTATGTGCATCAAGTTATTGTGTCTTTGTCCACAGAAAAGTAATAATGACTTGAGTGATTTTTGGATTTTGTTAACCTGCTCATCCGTACTTTATACATGGGCTTTCGTCTGTATTTCACCCTTTCTTGTTTGCTGTTTACAAATACTGAACCTGTTCATGAAGTTTGTATTTCGATCTTGAAAATGAGCCATGAATATCGCTGGTACGCATCAATGTCTTAGCCATACGCCAAATTTAGAGCTTTACTTTCGTTGTGTTACTGGTTCGACTTCGTGGGACAGCCCATGTGTAGGCTGCCGCTGTAGCATGTCTTTACTTGCCACTTCTTTGTTATTCAAAATCTCATTTAGAGAGAACAATTATGAAACTTGATCTTTAACAATGTAAACGTGTTTGAATACCATCCTTTTATCAATATTATTGAATATTATTTTGTATCGTGTAAACTCGTTTATTATTATCTAATACCCGTATAAAACTATTGAAACATTTCAGTACTGACTGCATGCCTCAACATTGATTAATTAAAAAATTGGGCTTGAACCTTATCTTCTATCAAATAAATGTGTTTACGATGTTTCCTTTTATTGCTTTGCTGTAGAAAATTAAACATTATCCTTGATTGTATATCTATGTTTCAATATTGCTCGTCTTTCTTCTATTAATCATATTTTATCGTAATAAGTATTTATTTTATCGAACTGACGGGCTTGAGCGCTGCCGATCTTCATCGGGTGAACTGGTTCGAACGTTTCATTTCAACGAATAAACGTCATTTTGTGATTGTGAGTTGAGCTCATGGGGCAATGTCATTTACCTTCCCTTTTTGGGGTATTCCTTTCAAATTCTTCAAGGTGAAGCACTCAGTTTCCATTTATTCTTACTTCTCTGCTTCTAAAATTTTTTCATCAAATTCCATTGTCGATCTCTTCCATGATAATGCCATTTGTTCCAGGTATTTTTACACTTCTTCGCCCTTGCTAGACACTGTATGAAATCACATTCTTTCGAAACTGAAAACATTTCACTGTCGTAAGTAACGTGCGACTAAGACGTGTTGTGTATTTTCCTCACTCACAATTGCTTGTACTGTTTTCATGATTTGAAATGTACTGATATTATATCTACTTTGTTCTGAAATGACAAGACTCTTTTAACTTCGCTCGTAAATAAATTATGCTGGTACGTTAAGATAAAAGACAATTTTGTAATACAAACATTTTGCTTCCCACGAGAAGGATTCCGTGTTGAATTATTCGTTACATTTTAAGAGAAGACGGTGTCCTGATCTCCTATCAGCATAACGTGCTAAGCCACGTCACGTTTTGTTCTCTGAAGAAGTCATGCCTGCACGTTTAGTTTCTTATCGCAGTTTTGCTGCTCCTTTCATGTCAAATGAGTTAATTTGCGTTCATGATGGGGTGTGTGAGTAGGTTGGTACGTTCACGTACTCCTGTCGCTGCTCCGTAGTGCGCTGTGCTACTTGAGCTAGGAGAGCTAGGTGTGCTTCATTAGGGCAAATAAACGTGCAAGAACCAATGGAGTTTTATTTGGTGATATATTCCTTTTTGCGTTATTTTTCATAGGATGGGTTTAAAAACGCCAATTTAAATCCACCTAGAAATTATTTTCCCTCCCTTCCATCAAAGTGCACCACTCTCGTTCATATCCACAGAACGAAAATATTTTTTTTTTAATACTTCAATACGTTCCATCTTGAGTAACCAATTCTTTCTTCATTGCTACAACAGTCTTGACGAATACATTGTTTTATTTTTCTTGAGTGTGATGATTTTAAGTAAGCCTAGAGCTGTGATCGCAGTGCCGATAGATCACGTCGTTTCGATTACTATGTCAAATGTTAGCATAACCGCTCGCTCGAGTGACCTAGCTTCTGGTAATTGTGTCTTCTACCACTAAGTGAAAATTACAGGATACTGGAAGAATGATCCACTGCTTTCGGCCTGAGGAGCAACTCGGAATTTCTTCTATTTACCCTCTATTAGCTTTTTAACAGGGAAGCCTGCACGGACGATGGTGGCGTGAAAACCATTGACGGGAACGATGGGCAGTCCCGCGGGCTGTTCCGAGCCTAAATAAAACATTATTTGGAATATAACGCTAGTAGTTTGAAAACTTTTTGAAGAGAGTGTATCAGAGTTTGTACAACAGCCGACGTTGCTTGAATGTCTTCAGAAGAAAAGGAATGCTTTCTGTTCATGACGTCTATCCTAGTGGTACTCTTCACCAGAGCTCTCTGCTAGGAAAATGACGCATCTTAATTGTAACCCAGAACCTGGCTTACTCGATAGACGTTTTTGTGGTCAGAATTTTCGAATTGGGTTATTTAAAGAAGAAAGCTGCTGAATTTTGATCAGAAACGTGATTAATCGGGCAGTCTGGAGCCGAGTCACTTGCTTTAGAATCAGAACACTCGCAGAAGGCTTAGTTTTGCCACAATCTTCGTTGTATTTATTTCATCCCCTCTTCCCTCACACAAAAAAGAAAAAACTAGGAAAACTAGTGTACCAATGAAAATTAATGCTCACAGGGAAAATTTGAGGTCGCGAGCTGAAGGTTAGATGCGCCTTCCTTTTGTTGAAATAGGTTTTTTATTTTGTTACAGATCATCTTTTTTCGATTCACTGCTGTTCTTTTCTCCAGTACCTATGGCTTTCTTCTTTACTTTTTATCTTGTTTCAAAAAAATGTGCACAGATTCTTCGTTTTCAAATCTCCATATAAAATAGTCTTTTCTTTTCTCTCTTTTGAGATCGTCTTTGTTGTGGCTAGAGCGTCTCGAACTAAGTCATGTGATTTTAATTTTGATTTTATAGACACACTGGGTTCGTCAGAAATCATGAAGGCGTAAATTTTCTATGGTGAACTGTGCCATTTTTCTATGTTTGCTAGGTTCCTTTATCTGACAGCACACTGTATCGAGGGCAAAAATATTATCTGTTGCCATCTAAAAATCTGTATTCTTTCCCACGGAAAGCGATAAAGATGTTATTCGGGACTGCTCTGCACAAGTCCGCAATGTTCATATTTCACCAGATCAATGGCCTCTAAGGAGAGGCAGTGTATCGTGGTGACATGCTGCAGTGGTATTGCTCAGAGCCTGTTGTCTTTTTGACTGCTGGTACCAGTGGCATTTATTGGAAACGTTCGCGTGGTCACAGTTTGTTAAAATTTGTAATTTCACTTTTTCTTTCCGTATCGTTCTATGATTTGAAACCAAAAACTTCGTCCATGTGTGATATTTGAATACATTCAGTCTCGTTGGTTCCGACAGGAGTGAATATTTTCTGCTAGGATTGCGTTTTCTAAGGGTTTGTGGTTATATATTTTGTTTTTGTTGTGGGAAGAATTATTTTGCATAATCTTGTTTTCAACAGCTCTCAATAGTTCTAATTATTTTGCATAACTATGTTCTTCAAATTATCTGCTGCAATTTCTCTTCTCAATATTTTCTGTGTAGTTGGTCATCATGGTACAAGTTTCCGCTTGGTCACGTATTCATTTGTCACATTTTTCAACATTTATTTCAACGCAATCACAGAAAATTATATGATGAGTAAATGAAATTAGTCAATCAGTGATAGTATTTTTAAGTTTAGTATTTGTCGGGATAAACTTAACAAAAAGAACAACTTGTTTAACTGGTGGTTTCGATTTTCTTATACAAGTTTGTGAAGAATTTTTATCCTAAAAAACACTACAAACTTTAATAGATTGCCACTTTTTCTATTCCGTCCCTCGTTATCCAGCAACACTAGTAGTTCTTTGCATTTGTTCAAAAACGCATCTTAACGTCATAATCTACATTTGCAAGGTTAACATCGGCATCTTTGGGATGCTTTATTTCCAATCAAGCCTGATACATATGATCTTAGCATTGGTTTTTCAAATGTCTTATAACTAGAGCTGTGCCAATATGCACGTGCATATATGCAAGCGCATATGAAATTATGCGCGCATAAAATATGCGGCTTGAGGTTACATATATGCGGTTGCGGAGTGTCGTATGCACAGTACTTGCATTTATATGCAAACAATATGCGATCAAGTCTTGCACATGCACTGCTGAATGACCGACTTCAGTTAGTTGGAACTTGTTTGATGTGGTAAATATTGAACTCTAAGGTAATGATTCAATACAATAGTGTTCAATATTTAGAATATCGAGCATTTGCTTCTAATGAAGAAAACATGAAAATATGATTACATAAGATTTCAAAGTAGAACAAGGTAACAAGGTAACCATTGTGTTTACATTTAATAATAATGTATTTTTTAATGTTTCCAAATGCGACACTTTTTCGCTTATCGGTAAGAATACTTTTGTATTGCAAAAACACTCTTTCTACATCGTACGACACCAGGTGAGCAAATTTAAAATTCTCCATGTTAGATGGAAAGAGTTGACCAACTCCTTCGTTGGTGAACGAATTTGGTTGGTTTGTATTTGTTCCTCAACAGGATAGGTACGCAAAATAGAGTTTAAATTCTTAATCATGGGAAGATCTTCTCGTGCTAGAAATCTAGAAAAAAAGCTTTATTCCAATCACTTAAGCATGATAAATATCATTTTGTACATTGGTTTTTCAAATGCCGGATAACTATCGCAGAACGGTTATTCCCCTGTCGAGCCGGTACCAATTTCAGATATCTGGGTAGAGTGGGGTAATGCGTTTGAGTTTTCCTTTTGCCCAACGGGGAAAATCGCCACGCAGCGCAGGGATTCGAACCCTTGAAACCTTTACGGAAGGGTACGTTCTTAACCACTCGGCCACGGCGAGCACTAAAAGTTGGTTTCGTACGCTAAATGAGACATGAAGCTTAAACCTCCAGCTTTCCGTGATTTTAACGTAGATGAAAGTGGGTCAATATTGGGTAAATTTATGCTGAACCAAAAGGATTATCTTAGTTATTCATATCTATGAAGTCACAGCAGATATTTTGACAATAACAGTGTATACTCTCATAACATAGTGTATGACAAACTTACCGTTTTCCGGCAATAAGTACAATACAGATTTCAATCCCGAAAGTCATGTTCTGGGAATTCATTCTTGAAAGAACCATTCCTTACACTTTGTGGTGCTTTAGGATGGCGTAAATATAAGTAATGGTAATCATTAAAATACTAAAAGAAATTTATTCATTTATTCATTCAACATATTATCCAGTACATCCGAAAATTTCAAAGCAAAAGTGAATAAAATATTTTTTTGAAGTTCTCATAATCTTCCTCTAGGTTATCCCTTCATTCAGGACATCCCACGAATGCAAAACATTTGCATTAGGTTTTGAACAACCAAATAGTGGAGGAATATCCAAATCAGCATATGATCACTAAATGTCACTGCAAATTTGATTGTCCTCATGTAAGTCCCGGAAGCTAAATCACTATAATGATGCAAATTATGGGAATTTGTGGCATATTCGGAATTCAAGGGATTACCTTAATGAGGTTTTTCTCATTTTTTTATGAGCAAGCAGAGCACAACAACGATATTTATTATTAATTCACTAAACGCATATGTTTCTGGAATTATTACAAACTTCACAGTTGCATTTCCACCTTAACACTTTGTACATATAGGGAGGCCTAAGTGTAGAACAAGAAAGAAAAGAAAGAAAAGAAAACAGTTTATTTCCAATAGAGATTGTACAATATTACAATCATTGGTTTTTAAATATCTTAAAATTAATATACCTAGATGATACACACGAGTATTGAAAAACTCGTGTCACTAGTCGAAAAGAAATGATTGAGGGCAATGAACTCCTAATCTTGCTTAATCTACATTTGATAATACATGTAATGATAATTATAAGAGATAACACAATTTCATGGACGATGCATTTTCATTATGAGGTGAAAACACTTTTGACAGTTTACATGTACATGACATAAAACTTCGCAATTCTTGACGCCGGGAAATAATATATGAAATCGCTTGTTTCGGTCAATGTTCACAAGTGTCGTTTTAAGGAAGCATGAAAAAAAATATATAAATATATATCCATATGCACACATATGTAAATATACGTATGCATGTGTGTGCATATCCATACACACACACACAAATACATATATACATATAAGCATGAGGACCAAGAAGATTATAAGTTTTGTATTACTGATTCAACAATTTTAACATAACGGTCATTAGTTAACAAGCATTTTATATAAATATAAATGGATGATCGTACAACAAAAGTATAGTTTTTACATGAATGCTTTACAATACTAAAGAGATGACGAGTTAGGTAATGTTACAAGTTGAGTGTGCACAGAAAAAAGACCATTATCTCTGGTAAAATGCTAGTTGTCAGTCTAGTATACACATATGTGCACGTATACATGTAAATATTTACACATACACATGCACACATATACCCACGCACACACTTACACCAAACTCGTAAGCAAACACAAATGCATTTCTATGCATCGAGGCAATACATACGCATTCTACAGAGTGTCATACGCATAGCGTGGACACGTACACATATACACAAGTAAGCATGTGCGCAAATATCAGCGTAAACTAGTTCGTATAAACCAGAATTCCAATCGAGGGAAACGGAGAAAATATCTTTTATTATAGCATGAATTTTATAATATTTCGTACTAAAAATAGTGGCACAAAACAGTCCACTTAAGTCGGAAACATGAAAACGATTGTGGGACGTGAATAAGAAAGAAAACATTAATGTCCTATAAAGGTTTCATATTAGAAAAAAAAATCACATTATCTTTGAAATATGGCGCAAATTGTCGGCAGTTGATAAACAAACATAGGTATCACATTATTATAAGCATATAACTATAAGCCGAATAAGTATATTACTGCAGTATAAATGGATGATCACACAACGAATTTATTTTTTTACATGGATGCTTTACAATTTCATATTAGAAAAAAACACATTATTTTTTTTAATATGGTGCAGAATGTCTGCAATTGATCAACACACACACACATAGGTACCATGTCGGTCTAGTTTGATGCTTGCACAGAAACGGAGAGGAATGACATAAAATGCACCTTCGACTGGTTGATCTACTCTAGTGCACACAGTTGTACGTGCACATATACACACCCATATGCGCACATACACCTATATACGTACACACATATACAAGTAAGCATGTTTGCAAATGACAACGTATAGGCGGTCAAATCATAATACCTACGCATACTTCAAAACTGTTATGTGATGTCTTGAATTATAAAACAATGAGCGAGGGAGATTGTTCAGCAAGGGAGATACCAGGGAAATGAGATTCGTCAGTACTCATTCAGTATGTTCTGTAATTAAGGATTATTATTGAGACACAAGATGACGAGTTATTTTGGCTTTAAATTCTCTCGGTCTTTGAGGGACTTTAATACTCAGGGGAAGTTTGTTCCACAGTAAGGCGCCTGATATGGACAGAGCCTTCTGCCCTAAGTGAGATGAACGATAGTTGACTAAGACATTATTGTTTCTGTTCGGTTTTTGATTGGTTACAGTGGGTGGATGGAAACGCACTATCTCAGCATTGCTCTGAGGAAGATATAACGAGGAGAATACGTATTGGGCCTTCTGCACGAGGAGCCTTTCTTGGATAGGGATCCAGCCGAGTTTATTGAGGAGAGGGGTTACGTGATCACTTCTTTTGAAATTACCGTTGCATACCACCTTGGCTGCAAAATTCATGCATTTTTGTAAGTCCCTTTGAAGGTATTGAGGTAAGTCTCCCCATACTAGGCTGCAGTAGTCAATGCGCGATAACACAAGGGATTGAATGGCTAATAATCTGGATTTTTCGTCTAGCATACTTTTTATACGATGAAAAAACATTAAAGTTCCGTAGATTTTGTTGCAAGTAGTCTCAACGTGAGATTTGAAGGACATATTTCTATCGAACCAGATACCCAGGTTTTTAACTTTTTCTGATGCATTAATTTTATCATTTCCAACTGCAAGAGTAAGATCTGAAGTTTTTTTAATTGCATCTTTGGATCCAAAAATAATGCATTGTGTTTTATTAGCATTTAATTTCAGACCATTTCGGTCGTACCATGATTTCAGGCTAGTCAGTAAAGTTTCGGCTTTAATTTGCGTCTGTGGTATTTCCGATACAGAACTTGTTATTGCAATTTGAACATCATCTGCATACATTGAGATCCGTGTGTCAGAAGGCATTGGAGGGAAATCATTAATGAAAATAGAAAACAGTAGTGGACCAAGAATGGATCCTTGGGGAACACCAAAATTGTTTTGAGTGAATGGGGACAATTTGTTTTCTATGCGGACTGCATGAGATCGATTTGACAAGTAACTTTCAAACCATTGCGTGTCTATTCCCAAGTTCAGTATTTTACGTAGAAGTCTTTCATGTTGGACGCTATCGAACGCCTTAGAGAGATCGAGTAGCAGCAAGAGTGTTACATTCTTTTGATCAATGTCACTGTATATTTTTTCAGATATATTGAGCAGAGCGTCTTGAGTGCTAGTATTTCTTCTATAGGCATATTGATTTTGGTGGAGTAAATTTGACTCGTCCAGGTGAAATGACAGTTGATTTGTCACCACTTTCTCCAATAGTTTGGACATGACAGGCAAAAGACTTATGGGCCTGTAGTTTGATGCTGTATTTAAGTCACCACTTTTGTGCAACGGTCTAATAATGGAGTGTTTCCATTGGTTTGGAAATGTGTTGGTTACTATTGATGTATTAATTATCAGACGAATCCATGGTGCTGTAACAGGGAAACTGTCTTTGATATATTGAAGACTGATACCATCATGTCCAACTGCCTTTGTGTTTTTTAGTGAGTATAAGATGTTTCGTAACTCCGGTAAATCGACAGGGCGTGGTCTCCACTTGACATCAGTCCTCGAGGGTGCAGTGTGGCATGAATTTTCAATTGTCGTTTCATCTGGATTGGTGCACACCTCACTGAAAACTTGAGCCCCTACTTTTGAAAAGAATGTGTTGAAATCCGTGGCTGTTGCCAAGGGATTTTCAAAATTACTTATGCGATCTAAATTTTTATGTGGGGCTACCTCACTAATGATTTCCCAAGTTCGCTTCGGGTTATTTTTAGCCGTTATCAGTGCCTGGTGGAAATGAGTTTGTTTCGCTTCAGTGATTTTCTTTCGAAGAATTTTTTCATGTTCTTTATATCTCTTGTATAAGGTACTGTTTGATCTATTGTTTTTGTACTCTCGCAAGTTAGCTTTCTTTATTCTGCTCATCTCTTTAACTTCGTCAGTAATCCAAACAGTCCGTTTTGGCTTGGTTTTTTTGGTGACGTAAGGTGCACATTCGTCGAGAGCTGCTGTGAAGTTCTCGTTGAAGATTGACACTTGTATGTCAACATCGTCAGATTGCATCATTTTCTGGAATTCGGTAGACCTATCGAGTAGTTTTTCTTGAAATAGTTCTGCTGAATAGTGCCTTTTCGAGCGATAGGTCATTAAGCGGTATTTTTGTCTTTCCTTCGCAATATTAATTTCACATTCTATAGAGTGGTGATCGGAAATAGAAGGAGATATTACTGTACTAAGTATTGCGCTGGGATTATTTGTGATTGCTAGATCGAGGAGAGTTGCAAAGACTTTAGTGATGCGAGTCGGTTCTTTGACCATTTGTGATAAGCTTAGTTTATACAATAGTTTGCTTAGCTGATTATTTTTGTCCGTTAGGTCAACATTGAAATCTCCGAAAGCAAAGAATGATTTTTTTGCCTGAAGGATTTCTTTGAAGGTTTCCTCAATGAAATCTAGTGTTAGATTTAGGGGAGACGATGGGTGCCGGTAAAGGCTGCCAATGATTATTGATTTGTGTTTATTTATTTGCACTTCTAACCAAACCATTTCAATGCCTTCGCAAACTTTATTAGCTAGTAGTGAAGATGTTGAGTACATTTCTTTCACAAAAATACAAGATCCACTGCCTCTGCTGGTTTTAGCGCCATCGTAGCGGTACAACACGTAATCAGGAATGTTAAAAAATGAACTTTGGGTTCGTGAATCAAACCATGTTTCTGAGACACACAAAATGTCAATTTTTTCAGTGACCAACATTACTCTGATTTCATCCAATTTACCATTCAGGCTTCGAGCATTTACGTGCTTAATGTTGATTTTACCTATATTAGCACTCTTTTTAAAGGTAGTGAAGTTACTATCTCGATGGGATCGTTGAGGGGATTTATCGATTTTGTCTAAGTTGCCCAGGGTGTTTGGCCCAGCAACAAAACAAGAAAACTATCACTAGGTGTACAAAACTATTACACCATGCAATTTTCATAACCTTCAAATTCCATTAAAGTTCAGTTCGGACACCTCTATTGTATTTTATTTATGAACCAAATGTAACAGAAGAACAGGCCAAGAAAGAAACCTGGGCATCAGGTACTGAACATAGCGCACCGGGTAAAACTTGAGACGTTGCTTTAGCAACTGATAGTGTGTATGCGAGAGGTCCCATCAATGTACAAAATTTCTGGATCAAGGAACAAATTTGCAGTCATACCTTAAAAAATCAAATTACACCATTCGTATTACAGCATATATGCAATGATATCGTGCATATGCATAATGCATTTTGCATATTAGATCTGTTATACTGCATATGCAAAATTGCATATGTGATTTTGCTTATGCACAAGATAATTCTTTGCATTGCATAAAACAGTCTGCATATCTCTTGGCGTGCATATATGCAAGTTATGCAATGGCACAGCTCTACTTATAACTAACCCTAACCCTATAGGACACCATGACCGTTCCCCCGTAAAGCCGGTACCCATTTCCGACACCTGGGTTGAGTGGGGTATTGTGCTTGAGCTTTCCCTTATACCCAACGGGGAAAATCTCCGCGCCAGCGCCGGGATACGAACCCGCGACTCCAACATACGAGCCCGATCCCTTAACCACTGTACCACGTAGAGCACGATAAGCAAGCATTGATAAAGCCGTGAATTTACAATAAATCTAAACTTGTATCTTCATAATCCAATTTTTTCGCTTCGATAATGGGCTCAAAGCAGATCAAACAGTTTTCTCGGACATCCATCTTTTAAATATGGGTATTCTTTTACCATATGTTCTTGGAAACAATCATTCTTCTGACCCACAGTTCAGTAGACAAGATAGAAACATTCGTTTATATGCATAAATTAAATATTTAGTTTGAGTATTTCGGGTGTCCCACCAAACTGTTCCCGGCTTTCTAATTGATATCTCCGCTTTAAATTAACATACTTGAATTGTCTTTTTTTCACGATGTAGTAAATTTTGTTTCCTACTTGAATAATTTAACTTATTGAAAATCGTTTAATAACCCCTTTACAGTGAGCGATTTACTGAAAGAGGTCGAAAAACTTTTGTGCAAAGGAAACTACTACTTTCTTCTTCAACATTTATCTTGTTTCATGAACTTCTTTCTTAGCTTACTGTTTTATGCACCTTGTGCGAAGATTCCGCGTTCTCCTAACTCCATACTAAATGGTGTCTTTATCCTTCCTCTCTTTGAACATCTTTTTTGTGGTAAAGGGAATTTAAAAATTTATTATAATCAATCCATCTGTGGGAAAAATTGCTGCAACTACAGTGGTAAAACTACAAAATCTAACCCATTTAGAAGATTTCAAGTTTCAGCTCTCACCCAACTCTTATTCAAGAGATCTGACGATCCATCAACCAAGCATGTCGCCCTCATTGCTGCTGCGCACTTTAGTAGCAGTCGTAGCCCTCGCTGTCGGGAATGTTGCATCTTCTCCGAGAGCTGCGGATGTGAACGATTACACGTCGGACGTGTTGCGACATTCCCTTGGGCGCTCTTTGTTCATGGACCCTTTCTCTCCGCACCTCCAGCGGTACCAACAGAAGAAAGACAAAGATGAGGTGAGTGCATTGAGTTGAAGATGTGGTGGGTGCACTGAGTTGAAGGTGAGGTGGGGGCACTGAGATAAACTATGTTAAACTAGGATAGGTGAGGTGAGTGCATTGAATTAAAGATGTGGTGGGGGGCACTGAGTTAAAAGTGAGGTGGGGGCACTGAGTTGAAGATAAGGTGGATGCACTGAGTTCAAGATAAAGTGGATGCACTAAGCTAAAGATGCAGTGGATGCATTAAGTTGAAGATGAGGTGGGTGAATAGGTTTGAGGTGGGTGAGCTAAGTTTCTGTGATGAATGACTTTAGAATGACGGGGAGTATCAATAGCACAAGCATTACAGTTCCATCAAAGGAAACTGGTAGCAACTATGGTACTACGCTGCTTCTGCGCGGTTCCTCTTTGCAAACGATACAAATACAACGCTTAAAACGATACAAATAGCTCGATTTTTGAAAGTGTATTTTGAGCCTAATACGTTTCTTTCAGTTTTCTTCTCTTTTGGATATCGTTTTTATGACGTTTTTTCCTTTTCTTCCTTAACTTGCTCTATATATGCGCAGGGTATCCACTGTGGAAACGCGCTCTATGCATAGATTTTCCTTTTTCTACATTCCACTCTAAATAGTCCCTTTTGTTTGCTCTTTAGAGAGCCTCAAACTAACTAGTTTAGTTTCGAAAACGGCGGGAAAACCTACGAATAATATCTCAAGAATGGTCTTGATATAACCTGTCAATGTTATCTGCATTCCCGTATTTAAGGGAAAAACACATTACAACTAAGGGCTCAACACTAATTTTAAAATTAAATTTAGATGATTTATCTCTAAAAATGTTAAGAAATTAGTAGCAACGCAACGCCTTTTTTTGCGAAATTTGCGGAGGATACTTTATGGAAGATCTCTAAGAGCTGACGGGATCTATTCATTCTTCTTTGGATTTTAGAGGCCCCGCTGATGTGGGACTGCGGTTATATGGAGTGCAGGTATAGTGTCAGCACTCCACTGAGCGGGTCGGAAGCACTACTAAATAAGGACATTCTTGTTCTCAAGGGAACTAGAACTACTCCTCAGAGCCGCTCATATCCGCGACATGCAGATTTAGAAAGGAAGCAGTATTTTCGTGGGCTCTGTTTTAATAATTTGGGTGTTTTTAAATACATTTTCACTGGCGTATGTGAGATTAGTGTTTCATGCTTGAGACTTCGTACGGTCGAATATTTCCAATGGCCTCAACCCAGCTTTATTTGTAAATTTATCCTCTCGTTGTCATGTCTCTGCCAAGCTCGAAGTGAACACCGTTTTGTAAAACTGTCAATAATAATGTAATATTTACCACATATCACGAGTAAATCAACACTCTTTGTTTTTAGAACAGAATGAAAGGTACTGCGACACTCAGTGCGACTTTCAACTCTATGTCTTAAAATTTTTTCTAGAATTTCAACATGAAAAAAGTACTTCTGTAGCGTTGAATGCCGAAGGTTTTCATCTCCTCGGTGGAACGCGTTCTTATTCTTGAATACGGAAAAGAAGACAGAATGACGATACTTCATGAAAAATTTTTTGTAACCATGCAGTCCGGTGAAGTTGATCTTAAAGAACACTGAGCATCCAGGCATTAATTTACGTTCGCTAGCAGAAAGTAATATATGGAGCTGGTGGAGTGGTGAATAACAGAGTTGGGATGGCGAGTAGAATGGTAGGAGTATGGAGTGGTCGTGACTGAGCAGAAATAATTTTCTCCTGTAGCACGTAGAATGGTTACAACGCGTAGAAGTGAAATGGAATAATGCTTGACCACACTGTTGGCAGCTGTTTGCGTTCGTACTGGAGTGTGACAGCACTGTTTGGAGCAAGTTTGACTGGGAGAAGCTCACTACCATCGTCATGTTCAACTTCTACGACTCCGAGTTGTTGGTCCACGCTCACTACAACGGCGTCAAAGTTGCAAAAAAAGGTATATGATATAGTTTTAGCTCTTTTTCATTAGATTAATTTTTTTTTAAATTTCTCTTCCTGCATAATTTGAATCATTGTTTTGCTTCCTGCACAATTAGTATATTTGCTTTGCTTCCTGTAAGACAGCAGTTGCTTGTCAGAAATGAAGCTACTTATGAAAGTTAAGGGTTGAGAGCAATCAAATTTCGTAACATTTTCCATGAGAGTTTCGAAATTTCAGCGGTGAGCTAGGTGTAATAATTATTTAATAACTTCTTAAATAATTAGGGCGTATTAAATTGAATTAAATTTCCCTGTGAGGAGTGAATTTTCTGTAGTACCTAGATCCCCATGAATGTGTCTGACAACAACGATCAACACATGTCAGTCCACGGAAAACGTAAGCTGGCAGTAGAGTGAAACGTAATTCTTGGCTTAAATGCATTATGGATGACGTCATGTTGTCCCAGCTTACTAAAAGCTGCCTGATCAGAAAGATATAAAAGCAGTTATTTTAAAGCACACAAGTGGCGCCTGTACTGTGAGTACATGAATAACTTGACCTTGATCTTCATAAACCTGTGCTTTCTTTGCCCAACATCAACAAATTTAACCAACAATAATATTGAACCTTTTACCCTCGCTTCTGATATTTAACTAGTCTACTGGGTTCTACGTTTATGTTGTGTGCAAAGGTCATGATCGTCATTTGTGTGCTTTTGACGAATTTTGTGATTTCTGCCCCTGAGTTGTCTCTATCGCTGAAAAATTGCGTGCCAGTAAGTCTTCGAAGTGTAACTAGTCCCCATACATGACATAATTACTCATTCAAAATGAGTGCTTTCACCTGAAATATGTACGTGCAAGGTAACGTGTGGCAGGTGAGATGTCCGGACTGGATTTTACGAACGCCACAGCGCGGTCGGAGTGGGTGTCTGCGGAGGTGCTGGACGTGCTTGAGAAAGGTCTCGACGGCGTCAACTTTGACTATGAGAGCCCCATTGAGCCGGGCAGTCCAGAGCAGGCCGGCTACACCTCCCTTGTGAGGGAGCTGAAGGAGGCGCTGGATAGCGCCCTCCCGGAGGCCCAGGTAATTATATAATCAGAGGCTGGTGAACTTTAAATAGAAATATTTTCGCTTGTTTGCTAAGGACTTCTGCGTGTTTGGGCTCACTAAATTAATGCTTGATAAATTCATTTTTTCGCTGCGCAAATCAAAAGGTATGTAATATGAGGATATTTTATTTAAAGCACGCGGTAACGGGAGCATTAAGATGTTCTGTTACTTTAATTGAAATAGTTTTTTTATTTTCAGCGAGACACCTATTGTATCTATGGCAATTAACGATCCCAGAGAGATGTGAAGACCCGAGTTGAAGGTTATCTAGGCTTTCCTTTTGTTGGAATAGGATAAGTGGATAAAATGGTCAAGGTAGTCACTTTGAAAAGATTTATTATTCATTACATGCTTTGAAGTTGGATGGAGCATGTTTAGAAGTTACATAAAAGTTAACGTTTCAACCTCAAAGGTGATTTTAAGCATCTAAAACACCATCAAAGCGTTCATGACAATCATGTGAAAACAGAACAAATCAAATATAAGACTGACATTTTGCATTGGGAAGCAGGATTGAGTCCCATTTGAGACAGTTTTCATAATAAAAATGGATTTTAAAATACGGAAATCCATTTGACTAATGGTAGTTGTGATTATCTGGAAGTCTTCTACACAAACTTATTCGGGTTCACAAGTAAAGGCATTCTAATCTTCTGGTCGCAGTGCATGGGCACTTTTCGCCTGTTGTTTAGGGAGCAGTTTTCCACAAATTCCCAATACTTATTACTTCGGGAACTACGTATGAGCTGCTACCTTGAGAGCGGTGAACTCGACTGAGTGGGACTGGGATAAGGGCTGGGTGGTTCTTGCTGTTGGAACTACGCGGTGAGGGCTAAACTCCCTGTCAAACTCCAACTTCAGAGTTGTTTCTTCTAATGGGTGGAGTTGCTGCGATGGAAGTCATTGTTGGATAAGAACGCGGAAGAGTAGATGACCGGTTTTTGTGAGGCATATGTTGGTATCTCCGAGGCATTAGGCATGTATAAAAATGAGAATATTTTTGTGCGTAATTCTCTGTGATTTATCTGTAAATGCATTTAGTTTGTCTTTACAAAGATAGAGCGAAAAATTTATGAAACTTAAAGTCGTCGTTACAGGAACCATTTTCGATAAGATACTAGTAAAAATTTCTGAGATCTTTAAGGCGACGAAACTTTATTTTATGAAGTGCCGGGCCTTCTGCAAGCCCAGGAGAACTGGTAGAACTACTGGAGCCTGGCTTTTATTCACCGAGATGTGTTGGCGGCAAATGTCCAGAACGGTAGAATTTGTCCATCCCAGAGACAGTAAATTTCTTAGTGTATTCGTATTAATTTTCAACAAGCAGTCATGTTCTCAATGTATTGAAAATGTTGCATAAAAATGAGTAGCAAGTGATGTTAAGACCATGCATTCTACTTCGTATTAGCTATAGGGTCCAGAGTTGCCAATTGCTGGAGACCATGTTGGGACCATAAATTTATCATTATTATTACTTCGTATTGATTCAAACATTTATCTAACCTAAATTAAACAGATGTTATGGTATTTGTTTGTATTTGGAGGAAGTTCTTCAAGGCGCTCAGCAAACATGGGAATAAATAACCAGAACCTCCGCTTAGTGGTCCTCTTACAAAGTTACACACATGGCAACGCCCTTTCATTCTTGTTTTTCTGATCAAAATTCTTCTTATGTGCTAAACTAATCTATCTTACGGCAAACAATCAAACCTGAGTGTCCTTATTGAATTACTTGCAAAGCGCTGATAGTAGTTAAAACGTAATTATATCATTAACAATAACTTTTTGTGCGAGTATTCTTTGCTCCTCTGAAATATATTTCTATGTATGTAGTTAGTTACGTATTTTGGATACTCTCCTCTGTTGTCTTGTTCTCACTTTCTCTTATATGAAGGTAAATAGAGTTTCAAACTTAATATCTGAACATTATGTACTATGATAATTTGCGGGTAAATACAATACCGTACATAATTTCTTATACGGACAGCCATATTGTGCAGCATAATACTTCATTTATTCGTGTGTTATATTTATATTTAATTATTCCTATAACCCTGAATCCACTGTACTTTTCCTAGACCAAATTTTTGTTCATAAAAGGGTACATTTCTTTTGCGGTGAGTCGCTGTCCATTATCTCGAGTTAATCAAGTTCCCAGGAAGTGCCAAGTAATTTAAGTCGTTTTTTCTGGAGTCGTTTGAGTTGAAAGTAAGGTAGACCTTCTTTTCATTGATATAGAATAGGCTAACGTTTTATTACGGACCATCATTTATCGGTTCACTGTTGTTTTGTTCTTCAGCACCTACTACTTTGTTCTTCAACGTATATTTTGTTTCAGGAACTTCTTTTTCAACTCATTGTTTCTATGCGTAGGGATATTGTGTGGTAACACACCTTTTTACGTAGATTCTGCGTTCCCTTAATTAACGCCATGCTAAATGGTGCCATCATCTTTCCTCTCCTTGAACATCGTCATTGTGGTTAAGGAGGCTGGAACTAAATTACCATCTAATTATAATCTAGAGTAATTTCAAAAGTTTTCCTTGATTTCAGGTGTCCGTAGACGTTGCTTGGTCCGCTGAGGGTATTGACGGTCGCTTCTACGACTACACGGGTCTGGGGAATTCTTCTGATTTGCTCTTCGTTATGGCCTATGACGAGCAGAGCCAAATCTGGGACGAGCCTTGCAGTGCCAGGTACGTAAGGTTTACTGCGCCGGCGAAACGAGTGTCTTAGAATATTAAAATGTTAGCTTATACTGTCTGTTATCTGAACGAAATAAATTCGAATTTTTACCACCTTATTACATGAATAGTTTATTTATTTATTTGAAGTAAGACGTCACATTTAAATTGTGTTAGATAGCATATTACAATAATAGTTTCTACTGTTGGTTACATGATCAAAATCAATTCAAAATGTTTACCTATATATAGGAATCATTTATTTATTTGAAATAAGATATCAGTGAGGATTCTCTTAGATAAAATATTACAATAGGTGTTAGCTTTAACTGTCGGTTGAATCATCCTAATCAATTCGAATTTTTACCTTGGAATTAGTTATTTTAAATGAAATGTCATATTGGGATCGTCTTAGATGAAATATCATAAGTACTCGGTTGTACAGCCGGTACATCATCGAAAACAATTCGAATTTTCACCCACGAATTATTCATATATTTCAAGTAAGATGCCATATTTGCATTAATTTTCCCCCTGATTTTACGGTTATCTCTTATGTCAAGAGTGACCGTTACAGTCAAAGCAATGATTAGGTACATTAGAGTTCGAAAGCATGAAGAAACTAAAAAGACAAAGTGCGAAAGAAATAAACTAGTCTCTTTCGTTGGAGCATCTAAAACTGGGAATCTATGCACACGATGTGTTTTCCTGCGCTTAGAATCGGCAAGTTAGGAAGAAAGATGAAGAAAAGGCGATGAAAAGATTGCTGAGAAGGCGTAAATATTTTTAGAAGCCAAGTGAGCACGACAGAAGTTCAGAAGGCCCCAACTATGGCTGAGGTAACGTTGCAGTATCTGCAGCATAGGACAGACGAATTTGACTAATCTAAACCTGTTGTGTATCCAATGACTCCATGAGAGGGAAATGTTAAACTGAGATGAAAGGTAATATTCAACGTGTCACTGCTAGCCTCATCGGAAATAATCAGATCTGCGTTTGCCTGAAGAACCTCATTTTCATACAGATATTGAAGTTTTTGCATGTGGCACAGTTATTCCTATTTATTCACTCTTTTTCAATGCATCGCAAAGGAGAATGTTCATAGACCACCGTATTTTGAGAAAGGCATAAACGAATATTTGATGGGACGAAATCTCACACACAAAGCAGGGCGAGCACTGTCTTTCCGCGTCTCTTTAACGGGTTGTTGCACGGAGTTCATTGCGTGCAGCGAATTGGTCGCTTTATCATGTATGTCGTTGTAGCGAATTGGATGTTTTAACGAATTTGTTGTTTGCAGATGTGAATCGTATACTGGTATGTCGCTACTTTGTATGAGCCACTGGTTCATATTTGTAACAGGCTAATTGTGTAACAAGTTTTGCTAGATCTGATTGTTCATTGTAACAGTTTTGTATCAAGAGATTGGTCGTTTATTACAGCTAGCTATATTAATGCATTGGTTGGTGTCTATTAAAACTGTTGCTATTATGGGTTCGACTGTTACAACCGTTGAACCGTTCATTAAAGGTGAGGGCATAGTTATTGTTACAGGTAAGTCATAATATCAAGGTGAATAGTTGACGCCTGGGTTCCATATTTGCAGTTAGGTTTTTTTTAAATAACTCTTCCAGGTTAAAATATATATTAGGCTAAGCTTTCGAACTCACAAGTGGAGTTCGTCATCAGGGCTGAAACATTTACAAGAGCTGGACGCATATGGCTACACACGTACGTATCTATGATACAGTTTTTTAAAGTAATTATTATTAAGCGGGCTTCTACTTGGTACTAACATCATTCCAAGCACATACGCTGTCATTTTGCAGGTAATAATTTATTTATTATCGGGAAATAACATGGGAGGATATCTTCAACTCTAGGTAAAATTCCGCATCAATTAATAGAAGACAAGATATCCCCCCATGTTATTTCCCGATAATAAATAAATTATTACCTTCAAAATAAAAGCGTATGTGCTTGGAATGATGTCAGTACCAAGTCGAAGCCCGTTTAATAATAATTACTTTAGACGACTGTATCATAGATACGTACGTGTGTAACCATATGTGTCCAGCTCTTGTGAATGTTTCAGCCCTGATGACGAACTCCACTTGTGAGTTCGAAAGCTTGGCCTAATATATATTTTAACCTGGAAGAGTTATTTAAAAAAACCTAACTGTAAGTCATAATAATAGATCTAAATAATATATAAGTCAATATTTCTAGTTGGTCGTTATAACGGGCTAGTAGCTGCAAATGATTAGTTGTACAGGATCGTTGATCGTTAGTAGTTAGTTTTCAATTTCAGCAAGACAAAATACCAGATTATACGGACATTATAAAAAAATTGAAAGTCACGACGTATCGCGGTGTTATTACGGCACGGACGTCATTCCGAATTGTTCGTAAATTACGGATAACGCGTTATTACAAATTGGTTGTTGTGATAAATTACGGACAATATTTCATAACAGATTAAACGCTTAAGCGAATAATGCCTTAAAGTTTTTCACTTTCGATCTGCGATATCATAATCGCGCGACTTGTCGGTCGAAACGACTTGTCGGTCGAAACGACTTGTCGGTCGAAACGACTTGTCGGTCGAAACGACTTGTCGGTCGAAACGACTTGTCGGTCGAAACGACTTGTCGGTCGAAACGACTTGTCGGACGAAACGACTTGTCGGACGAAACGACTTGCCGGTGGAAACGACTTGTCGGTCGAAACGACTTGTCGGTCGAAACGACTTGTCGGTCGAAACGACTTGTCGGTCGAAACGACTTGTCGGTCGAAACGACTTGTCGGTCGAAACGACTTGTCGGTCGAAACGACTTGTCGGTCGAAACGACTTGTCGGTCGAAACGACTTGTCGGTCGAAACGACTTGTCGGTCGAAACGACTTGTCGGTCGAAACGACTTGTCGGTCGAAACGACTTGTCGGTCGAAACGACTTGTCGGTCGAAACGACTTGTCGGTCGAAACGACTTGTCGGTCGAAACGACTTGTCGGTCGAAACGACTGGTCGGTCGAAACGACTTGTCGGTCGAAAGAGTCCGCCGAGAGATTATCGCTGAAATGGGGTTGGTAAATTGAAGGTATTTAAAATTTGAATACCTTATGATTATGATAAGTTAGTTTACGTCTCCCTAACCGCTACAAAAATAGAGCGTATCGAAGAGAGGAAAAAGGTTGGCACCATTTAGTATGGAGATTAGAAAATGAGGAATTCTATGCTGAAGGGGCATAGAAAAAGTAATGATGAGAAGTTTTTGAAATAAGATAAAAGTTGAAGAAGAAAGTCAGAGGTGCTGAAAACAGGACAGTAGTGAACCGAAAAAAGGTGGTCCTTAACATAACAAAAAAAACGTTTTATTTAAACAAAAAAGAAGGCCTAACGTACTTTCAGCTCGGGCCCTCACATTGTCCCCCTGGGAGCGCTAATTCCCATAGATACAATGGTTGTATCCCCCTGAGGGGATTTAGATACCACAACGTGCATCGTTCAAATAAGTTGACACTTGAAAATAATTTCAAGAAGTTTTGATTATTTTAAAGGGATGATAGTTTTAAATGCTATTTATTTGCCTCGATTTCATCACTGGAAAGAAATGTCGTGCAAACCATTTTCTGTGTTGTACTGTTGTTGTAGTTGTCGGCTTAGTGTAACGAGATAACTGTATGAGAACTTAATAATATTATTATATAAGAAACTTTTAGCCTCCCTTCACCACGACAAAGGTGTCCCTAGAGAGGAAGGATGAAGGGGGTCATTTAGGAAGGAGTTGAGGGAAAGTTGAATCTATGCACAAGGTGCGTAGAAACAGTTGGCTAAGAAAGAGGTTCACGAAACAAGAACAAGTTGAAGAAGAAAGTAGTAGGTGCTGAAAAACAGGACAGCAGTGAACCAAAAAAGATTGTAACAACACAAAAACCTGTTCTACTTTAACAAAATGAAAGCTTACCTAACTTTTAGCTCGGGTTCTCACATAGTTCCCCGGGGAGCGCGAATTCCCATGGTTACAATAGTTGTATCCCCTGAGGGGTTGAGAACTTAATAAACAGAGCACATAGATTTAAACATCATGGTATTCAAGAGACTTAATGCTAATAATTTCATGAATATTTAGAACAGTTTGCGTATGCCTCTCAGAGCAAACTCGCCTCTCGATAATGCGCGAGCTGGCATCCTCTCCTACGAAGCGCTGGGCATCGCGAGCACCAAGCTGGTACTAGGGCTGCCCTGGTACGGGTACTGGTACAACTGTACCGAGTATTTTCCCGTGAGTGATGCATAGTTCTAAGGCACAAAGTTCCTATATAGCACACAGTGGTCAGTTTGTGCTAATGAATTTTAGTCATAAATGCCGGTTTATAATTATCAAAATTTGACCCAAAATGTACAAACCAACTTGTAGAAGGCAAATAAGGTGTGCGTTGCCCCGTACTCAACATTTTCACAAAAAAATATTAATATAGTGAATATATTTGACTGTTAAGCTAATTATACTGAAAGATGCAATAAACCTCATTGCAAATTGACATTCTGTCCGTGAATAAAATCACTTCACTTATGTCAGCATGATAATCACTAGAAATTTCGTTATAACCAGGGGAACGAGACATGCCTGATAGAGTACGTGCCGTTCCGGGGATGCAACTGCAGCGACGCGGCAGGCAGGCAGTACAACTACAACACGATCATGACCTACGTTGCTGAGCAGAACGTGACGGAGCTGTGGGACAGCAGCAGTCGCTCGCCTTATTTCACTGTCGAGGTATGCAACATCGGATCCATGTTTAAAATTGAACTTATTAAGAATTCCTTAATGTTAAGTTTTAACGCATAATTTCGTACCCAGATATTAAAAGTAAACATAGGAAAATTTTTCAATACCTCCGTTATGCAGCACAATAGAGCAACGAACCTTCGATACCTTTGCCGTTCAGAAAGAATATTATGCATATTTTCAATATTGGATTACAGCTCGATTGCATTCTCAGTTCCAGTACTTAAAATTTATCATAGCAAGAATTCTTGAACACCGTCTTTCAGCACAATTTAGTAACGAACACTCAATATTTTTTCAATACATGAAGAATGCTGGTATATGTTTTTAATATTATATAACGTCGTCTGCGACTCCATCTGAGTACCACACACTCAACGCCCCACTGCCCAGCAGAACGGGGATCTCGTGTGCCAATTCTGGTACGACAACCCGCGCAGCCTGCGAGACAAGGTCTTGTACGCGAGCAGCGCAGGCCTGGCGGGGGCTGGCATGTGGGCTGCCAACTTCCTCGACTACGGCGACACGGAGGCGGCGCAGCAGCAGCGGGACGCCATGTGGGGCGCGATGCCGTGATTACAATAATGATAATATTGTTAAAGAGTGTTGATAAAATAAACGTTAAAGCACGGATACGAGTCCTTCACTGCCTTGATCTGAAGTGCCCCAATATATCAAAGAACCAACTGCGCTTTACCGGAAGAAGTATTCTACTCGTTAAAATTTTTATGTTTGAGTAAAAAGCTTAGAAAAGGTTTAGAAATGTGAGCTCGAGGGCGAGTTGCAAGTTTTGTTGCGCTGGTTTTGAGTACAGATCGCTTTAGCTGGTAAAAGATTTCAACATGCTGCAAAGGATGCTTAACTAAATGGTTAGTGACACCTCTGGGAAGCTTATATTCCTGCAAGTACAAAAATATAAATTACGTAAATTTTGTGGTTAGTTTTCATGAAAAAGCAAGGCCGCCATATTAGTAGCTTACCAAGAGGTATAACGCGCATAAATCCAGTACAGACTCACGCGAGAGGCATGTAGTGTCTGTGCGTGATACCATATTGCTGTTCTGATGACGCTGAATTGTAACAAATGTATGTATGTTGCAATGTTGCTGCAAATTGGATGCTCTGTGTTGCGAACTGGCTGCTATAGGATATTCTCGTACCGCATGATAAATGCTCGTGAAGTCAATGTAATTTAGAAGCAAAGGTTGAACATAAAATTCTGCTCCTATTCTCACATGCAAAATTATCTTAACATTTGATACTAAAAAATTTAGATTTAAGGTATCAAGTACAGATAGTTAAAACATGCATATCATACTTTACACATGGGCTATCACATCGTTGACAAGGCCAGTAAACAGAAGGCTCAGAAGTTGCAATTTTAATATCTAAAAATAATAGATAAAAAGCGTATACAAATTAGAAACACAACTCAAATCTTAACGAAACTAAATAACGAAGAACTAGAACAAAAATGTGGGAGAAATCATACTTTTATTAGGCACGTAATCGGGTTGCCCTGTTTTTTCAAGATTACATTTTCCGGTGCCATCGAACTTAGAATAGAAATTTGGAAACTAAGCAAACAAGGGAACATAACATTCAAATTGTCCGTTTTCATAAAAACTCTAAATGTGATTATTGCAGCCATTAATTAAGGTTAAGCTTATGCTAACTTTCACGCACAGCGGAAGTAAATTGTAAATTCATTTTTATAAGGTATATCCAATGCAATTATTAGATGATAATTTTCACTTTCGTCTGACAAAGAAAAGCCTTCACAACAATATGATTCGAAACCTCTCTAGATTGTCATATTGTTAAGCAGTAGGGAACTCAATTTCTCATTCAGATAAGAATGGGGATGGAATTTTCTATCCTTTTACCGCTTTCTTTGCCAAATTAAAGTGATATGCATGTGATACACTTGCCTTGATTCAAATGAGACTGAAATTTTCAGTATCTCGCTTTTTCAATACTTCACTATCGACAAAGATAGAAAATACATGCTAGTCTGAGCAAATGAAAAAGGCAAAAAAAATATCCGAGAGTTAAGTTTTCGCTGAAATGATAAACACTTGCTATCACAACAAAATAATTGATTAGACGTAACAGGAACAAAAACTGACATGATTTTGATCCAAAATGAAAATGAAGTCGAGTGATCCGCCAACTTTCTGCGGAGCAAAAAGAACTAACTCTAGGCTTCTAGGACCACATGCTACGTTAGCCGAGCTGTCTCCTGCTCTTGCAACTTCCAACCAATTATGCCTGTTCGGAAATTTTCTGAAAACATACTTCACACGTAAAAAAAGTTATAAACTTATTCAGGTACCTTGTAGTTGCAGCAGTTTAGTAGTTCTCATGAGTGAAAATTGAAAATGAGCTGAACATCTTATCTGAATTTTCGATTGAAGCTTTGACTTGGATAACTAGATATGAAACAGAAAAGAAATACAATAATAAAAATTGTGGAACTGTTTTGGGTATGTTTACGGGTGGCTCCCATGCAATAACACTTTTTGCGAGGGTGCTGCCAATTGCATGTATTCACCTTTAACACGTAAACCCTTTATCGAACGATTATCTTTCGTGATCATGCTAATATGGTAGAATAACCGCGATCTGTGCTGCTAAAAAAAATGGAGATCGGCAGTGGTAATTTATTAAGCCCTGACTAGAAAAAAATGCTTTCATTAATAGAAAATTCGTAAGCCTAGATATTGGCCCAAATAGCGCTTGCAAAGAGCAACGCTATGCAACAAATTGATTTCTTTTTTTGTCATTCAACTGTAAGAGCCTAATTTAGGCCGAGTTTTGTCATTGGAACATATCTAGAATTGTCGTGGTTTGTCTCTACGATACAGGCGTACACATGGGAAGATTGTGAAGAATTATTGAGCCTGACAGCCTGTGAAGATGTTTTATCGATTGGAGCGAGGTTCGCGCTCGCTTTTGGCATGTTAACATACCGGCCTGGCAAATTGCTGGCCATGTCAACGTAGCCTACGGGAGTCGCTAACACGCCGTTTTTCACAAGGTTTTCATTCTTAATTTCTTCATATTGCGGTTCTTGTACGTTACCAGCAGACAGTTTGCGCTGAGAGAACGAGAGAGGACGTGCAACGTAAGAGCAGGAGTTGGTGCGAGTGGTCTGTGTTGCCACATCGCAAGCGATTTGGGGTGGCGGAACAGCAGCGTTGACAGGAACGCCATTATCATCCACGACGGATGACTCCGAGTTTCCAGAGCTCATTGCCTTCGATATGCGGACACACAGGCCGTAGCAGCATGCCTTGCAGTCGGCTGAGGAAGGAAATAGGTTTCTTAAGATGAGCGAATAATACGATATCATTCCTAAATTCATAGTTTTGGTAACGACCATTGAAATAAACGTTTATGACTCACCTGTTTTACGAGGTCGCACCGAGATCATTTTAACGATAAGAAATGTTCAAGTTTATTTTGGTTGGGTAAGAACTATCTCTCTATATATCTATGCCTCTCTGTATACATCTATCTCACTGTACAGGGTGTTTCACAAAAATGTATGCCTCACTTTTAAATACCAATAAAATTGAAAGAGTAAACTGATTTTAACGTACTTGGTAGTAACCGATTTTACAGATTGGTTTTGCTTTTGTCCGTCAACAATTTTTATTCCAAGAGAGTGAAGAGAAATTACCGTATTTAACAGGCGGGAGAAAACAAGGAGAGTATGCACGTGGTCTGTTCCACGCAAGATGTCGTGCGCATGAAAATGTTAAACAAAGATGCAAGAGAACGAAAGCACAAAACAGAGATAAGGAAGAAAACTAGAAAACTGAAAAAAAGCAAAGGGGGCACGAAAGACAGACGTCCCTAAGACTTGTTTGTAGCTGAGGTAAACTAACAGCATCCCCCTGGAGGCACCAGTCTTCATAGCATAAGAGAGACACACTTAACTAATTTAAACCTATGTCCAATCCTATGCCCCCCTGTGGGGAAAAATTTTTAGTACCAGAGACAATTAAACCTGGATACTCACAATTACTTGAGGACGACGTACCGCTCAGCTTGTCAGTCCGGTCCGCAACTACAGAATGGCACAACAAGGCGGACTGGAGGGAGCAAGGATGACAAAAATTAAAGAATCGATTCATCAATCTGCTACCAAAGGCACTAGCATAACGCATCTTAATACGTTAACGACATATTGGTACACATATTGGTAACGACATATTGGTTGTTTCAATAAATTTTCAAAAATGAATGCCAGAGTACAAATTGAAGTATTACCACACAATTAAATTTTTCACACTTTTAAGAAAAGATTCAAATGTACTCAAGCAGTACAGTTATTAAATTCCGCCCCATATAACCTGACCAAATCAACCATAGCAGCTGCGCAAACGTAGTCAACGTGTCAACACAAGTGCCTGCCCGTGGTCAGGTCTACAGTGCAACGGGGATGAGAGAACCAACAAGGCAGGCTACCCAGCATGTACAAAATTAGAATTTCTGATGAAGTAGTTTCTTCAGTGGGTAAAAACATACGAGCCTTGAAAACTCACGATACTATTTCCCGAGGCTCAAATGACTAATTATGGAGTTGGGTACGTAAGTTCTAGTACGTTGTTAATCAGGGTACAATTATGGCTTTTATATCGCTTAGATGTATTGAGCCTGAGTCGAATGAAGTTTTCTTCGGGTAAAATAAAAGGAACAAAACTTGCGCTTTACAGTTATCAAATACGGCTGCAGTTTCAACTGAAATAAGATGACTCTCATCTGAGGTGAAGACATGATGCCATAGCAGATGACTTATGAAAAAAAGTTTAACGGTTAAAAGTCGTTGCCCTCACCGACCCTTAAATGGGGAGGGAAAGATGCCTGATGATGAGTCACATCCTTCAGGTTACGTCTGAGATAAAACAGCAAGGCAAGCCGGTTCTCAAAGGTTTACCCACGTCACATTATATTGTTGCGTTTTTATAAACCCTTATATTTCTCCTAGAAAAGGAGCTCCCAAAGAAAATTTAAAACAAAGCTGCGCCCGAATTTATCTCGCAAAGGATTGTATGTTCAAATCGTTTCTAGCGACTCCTCTTAGGCATTTTCTCCCATTTAAATATTATTCCTCACCTTCTACCAAGTCTTTAACACATTGCTAACACATCCTCATTCTAAATGCCTCTTAAATTTCAATTTCAAAAACACTCTCCATATCTGCTAACAAAAATTCTATAACTGTGCGTCAGCACTGAGCGACTGTAAATAAAACATCCAACACGTTCCAAGGTCGCGATCTAATTAAACATGTAAGAAGCCGCTAATTTCCTCTACTACTTGCAGCGTTATCCCCTTCATTGCTCAATATTTAAGGCAAGAGAACTAAGCTACTAGGTCTCAGCTCCTGGACACATAACTGACGAGGAGCAGGGCGAAGGTGCAGAACACGAAGCGGCCTATGGACCCGCCGCCAACCAGACAGCTCAGAAGCAGCAGCCACAGACTTCCAAGCAGCCCTGCGCTTCTTATCACGCTCTGTTCTCTGGCGAACAAACAGACGTGTGTCGGTATGACTGCCCTTACTTGGCTTGTGATTGTTGGCATTCAGAAGCTGGGCGAAGCAGCGTTTGGGTTTTTGGGCGAAGCAGTGTTTGGGTTAGGGTTTGCTTCGGTGTCTGGTTTAGTGAGAAACGGTCTATATAAAATGAAAGAGAAATTCACCACCACTAAGATATTGGTTAATGTCATTAATAGAACCTTACAATAACCTCTAACTTCACATCCCAATGAAGTAATCAAATGTAAATAAACACCAATTGGTGTACGAAAATGCGAAACAAGTTTTATTGTTGCCATCACGGAACAGACAACATGTATTGCCGAACTTGTAGTGATGTTCTTGCAACGTAAGATACTTCTTTTCCGGTCAATTCCTCGAATAGTTTTTAAAATAATTGCTGTCTAACTTCCAAGGAAGTCCCTTCAATTTTTTACCTTAATGTTGCTCAAAAATAACTTCAGTTCAGCGGCATTATTTATCCCTCTAGCCATTTTCCTAAAGAACTAGTTATTTTCCCGTTTTACTTTCTTTCATCTCCCAAACATCTCTAAATATCAAACATTATGATCGTTTTCACCACTACAGAATGAATATTCCGCTTTCGCTCACAAGGTTGTGTTGAACCGAGCAGTTGGGAGGCCGCGGCGGCGCACGTAGAGAGTGAAGTAGTTGGTGCCGGCAGCGCACCCCCACAAGAGGGTGTACGCCAGTGCCACCACGAACACCACGATGGACTCGTTAGTGAACCCAGGAGACCCGCCAGATTCCAATATGTGTAACGGCATCCAAGCGATGGCCGAGACCACCACCACACCGGCTGCACACACACACACACGACACAACAGACCGTTAGAAAGGAAACTATTTTTTTCAACGCCGCGTTTTGTAAATACAGTTATTTGGAGTTCGATGTAGATTCATAGCATAAGAAATGAAATGCAAGCTAATTGAGTACGAGGGTAACCCTTTGCTCTGTCTAACACTAGTTTTCAATGTTCTTTTCATCATTATTGCATTAGTTTCAGGATCTTTAACAACAACGACAGAGGCGATCTCAAGAAAGTAGAAAAGGAGACCATTTACTATGGACTGTAGGAAGATTAGATTAGTCGTTAGTTTAAGCCTCCCCACCTGCAGCAACAAATGCGATCCAAAGAAAGCAAGAAGGAAGGCACCATTTAGTGTGGAGTTAAGGAAACGCGGAATCTATGCAGAAAGGGCATAGAAGCAGTAAGTTGAGAAAGAATTTCCTGAAACAAGATCAAAGTTGAAGAAGGAAGCAGTAGGTACTGAAAATTATCATTATTATTATTATTTTTATTATTATATAAGAAAGTTTTAGCCTCCCTTAACCACGACATAGATGTTCTGAAAAAGGAAGGAGGAAGGCACCATTTAGTATGGAGTTGAGGGAACGCGGAATCTATGCACAAGGTGCACAGAAACAGGAAGCCAAGAAAAATGTTCATGAAACAAGACAAAGTTGAAGAAGAAAGTAGTAGGTGCTGAAAAACAGGATAGAAGTGAACCGAAAAAAGATGGTCCATACCAAAACAAAAACCTATTCTATTTCAACAAAAAGAAAGCCTACCTAACCTTTAGCTCGGGCCTAATTCCCGTAGATACAATAGTTGTATACCCTGAGGGGTGGACTGTAGAAAACGGGGAATCTATCTACAAGGTAGATTTCCGCATAGGATACCCTTCACACAGAAATAAAAAAAGAAAAAATAATAAAAAGATTTCGAAGAAACCTCGAAAACTGAAAGAAGAAAGTTTAAATTAAAGCTTAGTTCAAGTCCCCCTAGCCGCGGCAGAGGGGTTCCAAAAAGAGGAAAGAGGAAGGCACCGTTTAAGTATGGAGGTAAGTGAACGCGGAATCTTTTCACAAAATGCAAATAGACAAAAAGTTAAGAAAGAGTTTATGAAACGAGCTAAAAGTTGAATATGTAAAGATAGCAGTGAACTGAAAAAAGATGGCCCGAAACGAAACAAAAAAAGCCTATTTTATTCAACAAAAAAAAATGAGGCCAACTCAACATTTAGCTCGGGCCCTCACATATTCCCTTTGGGAGCGGTAATTCCTATAGATACAATAGTTGTATTCCCCTGAGGGGAACTGAAAGAAGCAGAATAGGCACGTTGAACAAAAGGTACAAAGGTCTGTTTATGGCTAAGGTTATTTTACAACATTTCCCTGGGGTGCATGGCATCAGAAACATAAATTTGACTACCCTAAATCTATTGCTTATCCTAGGCCCCTGAAGGGACGTTCTTTGCATCATCAGAAGAGCCGCTCACTCCAGCAAATGTATCACACAGTTGCAAAGGAATGAATGCCGGATCTTCTATTCGAAAGCTTAAGGCGTTGCTTTTATAACACGAGTGATACATTCGTCACTACAAAAACGAAAGTTTTACTTGGGAACTGACCGAGCAATCATATACACAATTAGATACTACGTAATAAAGCTGAATGTGATGTCACCAAAGATTATGAAAATATAAGTTAGGTTAAATCTCCCTTACCACAACAGGTTGGTAAACTCGCGAGAGAAAGCCGCCATTTAGAATAGAATTACAGAGACAGTAAATCTATTTATAATGCGTGTAACCACACCCAGTGCACAAAAACTTCGAAATACATAGAAATTTATGAAAGAAAATAAAATTTTTTGCTGAAAAAAGGACGGCTGTAAACTGAAAAAAAGGGTGGTCTGTCGCAAAGCAAAAAAATTCTATACCACGGTAAGAAGATACACCTAACTATCTCGGGACTTCGCATCATCCTCCAAAGAGCGCTAGTTCCGATAGATGAAATAGTTGTATTTCTCCGTGAGATAATTTTCTCAAAAAATAAGCTAAAAGATCTTTTGCTAATTCATATACTACACACTTGATAAAGGACTGAACGCAAAGTTCTGTGCGTGCAGTACGAGTACAAATAATTTTTCGTGAGAGGATGTTGTTGGATACTTTGCCAAAAAATCTTTATCAGCTTTACGATATTCACATACGTTACACAAGACACAGCAGCGCGCTGTTAGAAGTGTATAACGTGAGTAACTCTGCTATTTAATCGGCTTTTACAACAACTCGAAAGCAGATCATACAAGTTATTAGAACACGACTTAATTAAACTGAAAATATTGAAAATATATCATTCTGCAGTTGAGAGTATGAATTAGGTCAAGAGCTGTTAGGTCCTTGAATTAAACTTCGACTAAACTAAGCATCAACTTCAAGTCATGGGTGGTTAGCTATAAATGGAAATAACAGCTACACATATGATTGAAAATTAATTATAACCACTAAAGATTATCAATTACACTTCACAATTTCGAACTAAAAATCGTGAACCACAATAAGATTCGAAACGTTTACGTGTAAAATCCCATCGCAGCGGCATACATGAATTTAAGAAATATTTAATGGCTACGACGCACCAGAAATAACATAGCCGAGGAATTTTTTCAATAACTTGCAATAATTGTTTAGATATTTTTACGATGACCCACCGAGAGAAACCGCAGCGGAGGTTTTGACGCGCCGCGGGTAGCGGTGGAGGAAAGAATAAGGCGAGCTGTAGATGTGGGAGAGGTGAGGAGGTGGCGTCGTCTTGATGATGGACGACAAGTATACTTGATGCAGTATCCAGCTGCTCATGAGCACCAGCAGACATCCCAGCATGAGCACCACCGACCAAGAGCTCTGCACGCAGATTACAACTTAGCCTTTTCATGGCAAAATGCTCTACTTGATGCAATTTACTCATATTCTCCAATTATTTTCTAACGCTCTGAATGACAGTAACTTGTTCTTACACAAAGGGTTAGTAGCATCTTATATGTTCAGCCTACGTGGGAACCTTGCACTTTCAGAAGCCCAATTGAAATATATCTTGTTTTAAATGCAATTCAGGTGTTGTCATTTAGCTTTCGTTCGTTTAAATAGACGATCGGCACAACGAGTCAATTAAGGCTTAAATTCCTTCTCCGAATTTTCTGGAGGTGAAATAAAGGATTAACAACAATTATTCATGAGAAGCGCAGCACAAAATTTGCAGCTATGATAACTTTTACGTACGTTGAGGTGCAGAGAAAATGTGGATTCATAGTTGCTGAGCAAAAACTAAGGAATAAAAATATCAACAAGATTTTCGCTCCCAAAAGAAAATTTCGTCAGTAGGATGAGATTCTTCCCACGCTTTTGTGACAAATACAACAGTGGTATGACTTCCTGAAACGGTTGCTGCTGTAGTGCCACTACGAAACTTTGTATATCAGACAGACTAGCTAAGCAATAACTGATGCGTCTTGAATGTAGTTAGAGTCAGTATACCAACATCAGCAGCGTTGCAACATAATTTCTCATTCAAACAGGGTGCTGTGTCTCGTAAATATTAGTTCTTTCATTTGGAGAGTATCTGATTTTATACGAATTACAATCAGAAAATAGTTGGACGCCAAAGCGCTTGAAAAAAGAAACGTCACACTAAATTTTTAGCAAAAAAATAATTAGAAAGAAAATACATTTAAAATTAGTATTTCTTTGTTATGTGATATCACTGATATTGCAATAGAACCAAGAGAAAATAGTTGAATTAAACATCAAAACTCTACGGAAATTACTACGAAAATTCAACTATCTAAAACTTTGTAGTAGTTCTCAAATCTTGAACACTAGTTTCGTACATGTACCAGTAACCGACTATGAAAACTAACCCTCTTGCAGGACAAGTTCAAATAAAATTTTCAAAAATTCAAAAAGAAAAGTCGCCAAGTTGTGTTGATTTTAACGAACGGTAGACAACAGAAGAGCACTTGCACTACACATGAGACTTAACCCTTTAACGCCCACATTTTTATACTCATATTACCGTTATCACAACCACTATCACTAAACCGACACTGGCATTATGTAGTCACTGTTATCAAGATGTGGAAGTAACTGCCTTTTGGCAGTGAAGTTCAAAGGACACATTAGTGAACAGATTGAATAAGAAATTCAATATATTATTGTTATTTTTGAAAGAGGACCGTACAGTCCACTTGGGCGTTAAAGGGTTAAGAGTAGCGAAAATGCCTTCACCCTTCATCCTTAACATATTTCTTGTCTGAGATGTCGTAGAAAAATGAAGCGTAGAATAGCCACATACTGAATATACTTATAAAGGAAAACAATCTCACAATACGTGAGTGAAGCCCAGGCAAGTGAAGATGTACGAAACAAGACCTATTAATCAATCGGCTAAAATACTTTGTCAGTAACAAACACCCCTTTCATCATAGAGAAACATTGACACTTGAAATGGAAAACATCGGTGGCTTATATGAAAAAATCTAAATTCATGAGGATTATCAAAGAGTGCATTATAGCAACGGAAGCGTATCCAGAAGCTCGTTCCTGCTACTTGCTACCCAAGTCCCGCGCTGTGAGACATCAATCGCCCGTGGTAAATTTGTCTCGGTGCGAGAGAGTTGTCTCACATCTCCTGAACAAGAAAAGAAAAGATAACCATAATGAGGCCAACTCAAAGATGTAACAAAATTCAGACCGAAATATAAAAGAAGAGGGAAGTAGAAATATATAAAAGATTGAAATTGGCTATCAGGGAGAGTGCAAGAAGCAGGTGATGTGGTAATGGTATGCAGCATGGCAAGCGCCGACCGGCTATCACCAGGGAGCTGACGTCAGCTGCCTTACAACCTTGCAGTTGTCACAAGAGAGCTGACGTCCGTGGCATAACAACGTATGGTAGTCTCCAAGGAGCTAACAGCAGTAAAACAACTGACCCTGACACCAGGCTCAGCAGCATAAACGCCAGCTGCGCCCATGAGGAGCACAAACGCTGCCGCCCCGACGGTCACCACGACGTCGTCCGGCCGTGTCCAGCAGCGCGTGAAGCACAGTCCGCACAACACCACCGCGGCCGACACAACACACCCGCTCACCACCACCACATTAGCCGCGCCCGGTGCAGGCTGAGTGAACGACTCCTTGTAAGATTATCATCGTATCATTAATACCGGACTGGTCATCTTCGAAGTGCAGTCAGTGTTATACTAGATTATTGAAGTGTTATAGGATACATGTTTGACTTTTGAATTAAATGCAACGGGTATACAGGGGCAGAGCGTATTGGTTTAAGATAGTTCAACAACATTACGCTGAGGTTTTTCGTCGATGTCTTTGTATCACACAGAGCCAAACCAAATGTGTTCGTATTATCAGTTTCCTGAACAGAAAGGTGCCGTTGGATTTATGTTTAAGCAGAGTAGGCACAGCACTTTATGGCAGTTCATATTCCCAGTGGGAGATGTTAGAAATTATTATTGGAATATGCCTACTGCCGTGAATACGCAAGTAAAAATTTAAGCTCCGAGCAAAAAAGAGCAGTTGCATCATTTCTCAACCATCGCAGAGACCTCAAAACTAAGAATTCCATGATCAGTAACAAAATATTTAAGTAAAAGCATAACTTGATAGCCCCTTTCCTTTCCAAACGAATCCCAGGATTAAAGGTAATTAAATTTCATTTTGCATCAGTAATGCAAAAAGTGATAACAAACCTAGAATATAACATGAACAAACCCTTTTTATGCCTCACCTGCAAAGGTAACTCATTTTGGCCCAAAACTACGGGGGGCCGCACGAGGACGGTGAATACGCCCGAGGTCGGGCAGTTGCAGGTGACGGTGCCGGTCTCAGCAGCGGCACCGAGGCTCTCCTCTGCTGTTGTGCACGCCGTCCAACTTGACGCGCCACCGAGCTGCCCGCAGTGCAGGCTCGTTGGGTGGCCTCTGGTGAGGAAATTTAGCACGTGCACAATGACTGCATTTAATGCTACTAAGTTTCTCCAACAGGATGTAGAATCTAAACACAATATTGTGCAATGTGTTGATACAGAGCTAGACCAGATCCGGGTTCTTCGTTGTATGAATAATTCGATGCGATCATGAAGTTGTTTTTTTGGGGCCTCGCTAATTTTGTTGAGCGATCGATAAGGAGCAAACACTAATATTTTCCATGCTTTTCATGCTGATTATTGTGCAGAAAATACCGATTTTAAAATAGTGGCATGTACGCACATACACCAATCACAAACCTTAAAATAATTCTAACTTATTCTATTCAATATTTATATCTAAACAAAAAGTTATGTCTTGAAAGAGTAAAGGAGAATGATAAACCTGTAGTATTGTTACGTAAAAGATCCTAGACTAGTGGAAAATAACTGAAGTGCTCTTGGTAATACTCAAAACAAAAACGGTTTCGACAATAATCCAATGGTATCCTACCTCATTTGTAATGGAAAATTTATTGGAGCTATGAATGACCGAATTCAAAAATAGCGACATAGGGCATTATTTAAAGCTCGGTTAACACACAATGCTCATCCCACCAAAGACACGCACTATTCATCTCGCATACGATTGCACGGACATAAATTCACATTGCCTCTCCGCACGCACACCTGGTGAGGTTAAGGAGAGGCTGCAGAGCAGAGCGCAGGGTGACCTCGAGTGTGATATTGGAGTTGAGGTGCAGGGAGGGGGAAATATGACCGCTTACGACCACGGCACCATCAGTAGCAGCTCTGAAAGCGTATTTTATGCAGTTATCTAGAGCCGAGACAATTATCTAGTCCCTGTCTAGTACGTGCTGCTGCCCTACACACCTGGAATGATGAAAAATAATTAAGAGTGCTCATGGTAATACTCAAAACAAGGACGGCATGAAAAATAACCAAAATGCTTTATTACTTCATCTCTAATTTTGTGACCTCCTACAATAACATATGTTAAGGAATAGTAAACTGTTTGAAAACTATAGTAGTGTTACTCGATCGCGTGTCAAAAAAATCATTGGGCCTTTCAAGTAGCAAAAATTTTTACAGTGCCACTGACGCAACAAATAATCTAATTTCCCTCACCTGTGAAAATGATCTATCCGTGGCGCACGCGCCAAGAAATCTAGTGCAGCTCACGCACCAAAATTAGATTTGTTAGTTTAAGCCTCCCTAACCGGAACATAAGTGTTCCTAAGAGAGGAATGAGGAAGGCTATTCAGTTTGGAGATTGGGAAACGCAGAATCAATGAACAAAGTGCATAAAAAAAATTAATTGAGAAAGAAATTCATGAAACAGAAAAAGAAAGTAGTTAAAGAAGAAAGTTGTAGGGGCTGAAAAAGCAGGACAGCAATGAACAGAAAAAAATGGTCTTTTACATAAGAAATATAGTTATATTTCAACAAAAAGAAGTCCCACCTGACTTTCAGTTTGAGACCTCATATTTTCCCCCTGGGAGTGCTAATGGGAGAGCTCACTCACTAAGAAATCTACGATTACCACTCACACACCAAGAAATCTACGAAAACCACTCACACACCAAGAAATCTACGATTACCACTCACGCACCGAGAAATCTACGATTCCCACTCACGCACCAAGAAATCTACGATTACCACTCACACACCAAGAAATCTACGATTCCCACTCACGCACCAAGAAATCTACGATTACCACTCACGCACCGAGAAATCTACGATTACCACTCACGCACCGAGAAATCTACGATTACCACTCACGCACCAAGAAATCTACGATTACCACTCACGCACGAAGAAATCTACAATTACCACTCGCACACCAAGAAATCTACAATTACCACTCGCACACCAAGAAATCTTCTAGTACCCCTCACGCACCAAGAAATCTTCTAGTACCCCTCACGCACCAAGAAATCTACGATTACCACTCACGCACCAAGAAATCTACGATTACCACTCACGCACCAAGAAATCTACGATTACCACTCACGCACCAAGAAATCTAGGATTACCACTCACGCACCAAGAAATCTACGATTACCACTCACGCACCAAGAAATCTACGATTACCACTCACGCACCAAGAAATCTACGATTGCTATTCACGCACAAAAAATTACTCACGCGTATGGAAACAACAGAGCAGCACTTTCGAAGAGGAGCAGCCCAGTGATAGACGGGGGTCCAACATCTGAGTCCGGAGGGTCGGACCATCGCACTGTTATCTCCACTGCTACGTCTCTGCAAGCAGGGTCTCCAATAATGAAGCAAGTAAATACCCAAATCAAGTTGAAGCTTACCGCGCATAACCATTATGCGCTTTAAAGCAGTGTATAAAACTAAGCTTTTCTAAGAAACAGAAAGGGAATAAACACACTGAGTATACTCGTGGTGGATAGGCTTGCAATTTAAAACCATCTCTCAAAATACGTAAGCTGGATAAAATCACATGAATGGAGGATAGCGCTCGTGTTGAAAGTTAGTGACCGCTTCTGATTAAATGGGGGATTACTCAAAGTAAGTTATGGAGTAGCCGTGAAAAAGTTTGTGCGATTTCAACTATTGAGCGCTATTATGCTCACCCCATTCACAAATGGCGTTATGCACAGTTTTTATGTATTAATTAGACACATACCTCTTTTGCGTCTCCCCGTAAATAAAAGCCATACAACACCATAACTCTTCTCTGATATGTGGTGTTTTGTTTCAGGTTTTTAGTGGTTCAAATAAATGTTTCTGAGTAGAAATAAGAGTATTGAGCTAGATGGTTATGTTGCGACTGGCTACCCTTGATGCTAAAAACGTCCAATACATTTGAATTTACACGAGTACAGTATACAGTAACACCCGTATTGAGACATGCAAGTCAAAAAACACAAGTAATGATCAATACTCAAATTCTTTTGTAAAAATTTCCAACGCTAGGCTTCACTGAATTTGAAAGTAGCTGCTTACGATGCAAGTGTATTTTTAGCACGACTAGCTAAAACGAATCCTGCTTAGTACATTCCTGTATCAATTCCTGCTTAGTACATTCCTGTATCAGTTATCAGGTTGCTCTTACATTACCGAGTCCCAGTCAATTCGATTACGGCCCCATCAATTTCAAATTTTTTAATAGCACAATTGTTTGATCATTGATTCAGAGACGATTTATAAATAAGTGGTATTTTCGAACACAGAGGAGCAGATTTCGTTTTCCTCACAATTGAAGGGTATTGCTCCTATCAAATATCGAGTAACTTTGATTAGCTCAGAGAGAGTAGAAAACAGGAAGCGACGTAACTGAAAATTTTTCCATACAGACCAGACACCGCCTAAAGTCGTTCCTAAAATTAGATACAATTATATTGTACTTTCAAGTCTTGAAACTATAACTATGTTGATTAATAAATTTCACGAGTGTAGCCTCAATTCTCGTCCTTGCAAAACTAATGACTATTAGGTCAAAAGTTACCTCAAAAGTATTAGACTCACTCGAAACCTGAAGCCAGAAAACGACTAGATGCAACTAGAGGTTTGCCCTCATCAGCGGCGGTCACCAAGTTGAAAGTCGTCAAGTTGGCCGCGGTGTCGCTGGAGTTGGCGTTGCTCAGATAATCCATCGCTGTGTTCTTGAAGTCTTCCAGGAACCTGGGCCAGTTCTGGAAAGTTGTGACGGGCTTACTCGGGTACCAATACTACTGGGAAAACAATAAAAAATCTCAGTTTACAGGGATTGTCACAAGACTAATAGTAGAAAATCGTAGTTTAGAGGGATTATCACAAGACTAATAGTAGAAAATCGTAGTTCACAGTGATTGTCACAAGACTAATAGTAGAAAATCGCAGTTTACAGGGATTGTCACAAGACTATTAGTAGAAAATCGTAGTTTACAGGGATTATCACAAGACTAGTAGTAGAAAATCGTAGTTTACAGGGATTATCACAAGACTAATAGTAAAAAATCGTTGTTTACAGGGATTGTCACAAGACTGATAGAATATCGCGGGGGACAGGGAGCTACACAAATCCAGCAGTAAAACATCGGTGGCTGACTGAAATTTTCCCAAGACATTTATACAGAGATGAAATGATAAAGAATGATTTAGTGCCGGAACTGCACATAATTTTTGAGGAAAGCATCCGAGTATCAGTCATCGCTTCGCATTTTCTTCCAACAAGAATATTAAAATATCCGTGCACATTGCTACACTCATAAAACAGCAGTACAATATTTACATATATGAACAGGACGAATGCAACTCCTGCAATGCTCTACCTGAATAACAGCTGATTCACTGTACTGCGCCAGCAAATCGACCGCCAAAAAAATATGACGATCATGTCGGCAGGCAACGGAAGTCTCCGCCGATGCGGAGTTAGAGGCGTTTTGTTGAGCACGATCACGATTTGAAGTCTCCGAGTTAGAGTTTACTACAGGGACTTTCCGTGCGCTTTGCAGCAGAGCCCAAACTAGTTCGCAGGTTCCAGGCAGGGCTCGTCCAGACGCGAGGTAAGATGACAGCTGGTCCAGGAGCCGCTGCAGTGTTCTAGACTTGGCTTTACAAGAGTCGAAACCGTGGAAAATTTTCTCTGCTCTCTTGATGGTCTAGAAGAAATGGAATTTGAAGTGAGCATCTTCGTCTCAGTTTCTAGTGTATATATATTCAATTTATTCTTTGAATGTTTTCTTATTGAATATATTCGTATTAAAAAATCCCAGTATTCTTCTTAATTCTACGACTAGCCGGAGTAGAGATGCTCATGTCTTGGTGATGATATCGTCAAAAAAATCTACAGAAAGTTTTTTTGATCTTAGTACTCAAAAATGACTGCAACAAAATCACTGTAGCTATTTCGTCAAAGAAATTGTAACGATGCTCATGCGTATGTTATATCAGAAATCGAAGAAATTTAGTTATTTCATCACACACTAACGCATTCGAGGGTAGTCACTTCCAGAACACATCAGTAAGAAATGAGAGGGAGAAATGTATCACGGAAAATGCGGCCTCCTTATAAAGCAAATCGATCTTACAACACACTATTGCCTTAATTTTTTGAGAAGTAGAGAGGTTGAAGAAGAGTTATTTCGAGTGCTTAGGTTAAGAATTTGACTTAATGTATCAGACAATATCTTAATACATTCTCGCGTCTTCATATGTGTTCAATTAAAAAGGAAGTAAGCATCTAACAACCTATCAAAGTTACGTTTTTCACCAGGTGATAAAAGATGTTGTTGCTCGAAAAGTTGCTAATAATTTTTGGAAGCGGAGGGCTGAGAATACTATGACGTTTTCGCCTGAGCGACTCTATCGTATGAAGGACTAGAACGATATCGATTTCTATGTGGTCCCTATTATTTAAATTTATGAGAGTAACATGAAACAAACCTTCCGGCTCTCCTCCAATGACAGATGCAGACATTGGGAATAATCAGGCGCCTGCCACGAGGGTCTCGGTAATCTAAGCGATTTTCTTTCAGTGACGCCAATGGAAGAAATCGAGGAAGTTCGTGGCAAGTTGATTGAACCATCTGGTACTGCACCATCGGTGGTGAAACTTTCAGGATGTGAGCTGGATGGTGCGAAATGAATGGATTCAGCAACAAGGGATTCAGAAGATCCGTGTGTTGGAGCCTCAGCTGTTGCAGAGGGTGATTTGGTCGAGGGTGGAGAAAGTAGTACGAACTTTGCAGTGCAAACTCTCGTAGAGTTGCCAACGAAACCAGGCGGGCATCCTTGGTTCGAAAACTTTCCAGCCTGGAAACGGGGAATAAAAAATTCTCAATAAACATTCTCGTGATTTACCTAAATTTGGAGACGTGTGGCCTAGCTATAAGTAAACACATTTTAATACATGCAGGAAAAAAACTATGTTCAAAACTCTTCGTCAACAGAAGTGGAATGAAAGTTGGTTACATTCATAAGGCTATGCGGTCTTCATTTATTGACAATTTTAACAAATTATTAATGACCGTATTAAAGAATATATTATTAAAAATTAGTTTAAACTTCTTTATGAAGCGTGAAGAAGCACACTCTCGTGTCACGCAAACATGGCCTCAAGGCGTGATCTATAGCTGCAAACACTACCAGTGTTCCTCACAGCATTTTGAATTTAACCAAAATTTCTGGTCTTTCTTTTTTACTTGTGCGCATAGCGGTAAAACGTTATACTACTCGCCCCCCACACCATTCACCTCAATATGATATACTCACCCTCTACTTACACTATACACATTCTCTAACATCACCATGCCGTCACAGCGCCTTGCTCCCGCTAATGTATTGCTTTAGGGTTTGAACTACTGCACAGAAGCTCTCGTAACGAGAGCGTTCTGGTCATTCCAGCTTTGCAAACTATTGATTGTCTTAGTGTCTCTGAGCGTTGTAAATTAACAACAAAATGCTTCAAAGCGTTGGCTATGTACGGTACGTTTCATTTATGCTATGGTGTAGTTATACTGGTAAATCTACAAGTTCGACTATCAATGTCGTCCGTTTAAATCGAGCCTCACCATAGAAACGGTGGAATTCAAATCCCTTTTATGATTCAAATTCCTATATTAGTTTAAGATTCTCTACCCACAACAAAGGTAATTTTGAAAGAGCAAAAATAATGGATTATTTTGTGTCACCAAAAAACACAAAATATGAGCTCAGGAAGTGTTCCCACACAGGATACCTTGAGCATAGAAGCAGCGAGAAGGATGAGAAAGAAAAGACAATTGACGAAGAGAAAGCTAAGATAGAATGAAAATAGAAGATGAACATGGACACGACAGATTGAGATCTCAAAGGCCTATCTGTAGGTGGGGTAACTCTTGGAGGCGCCAGCACACACAACATGGGATAGACAAGCCAAGTTATCATAAACACATAGTCTACTCCATGCATCACGACGTTTTCATTGAATATGGCTCGCTAGTAAGCTATTAACTTTTTTTCACATGGTCACTGTAAATATGTTGTATCGATTTCCTGACAATATCACCTTGGAAGAGCACTCGTAACCAATCTTATGAGATCGTAAAGGCTGCGCTACACCCCACTACACAGCTGCTCTGATTGTAGTAGAAAACAGAGAAAACTGGTAGAAGAAGCCGCAGGGGAAGCTTTCCTACTCAACAAACTTGCTTTTTGCTCCTTTCCCTTTAGTCCTAACCGCAACAAAGGTAGTTACAAAAGAGAATGGAGGAGGCACAGTTTAGTGTGGAGTTAAAGGAGAGGGATTCATGCACAAGGTGTGTTCCCTCATCTTATACATAAAAACAGCATAATTGAATGAAGTTGACAAATCAAGATAGAAGTTGACAAAGGAAGTTGTGGAGCCCCAAAAAGTAGTATAAGCTAAAAAAGAACAGCAATGCGAAAAAATGGTGCGTAAACAAAACAAAAATCTATTCGTTTTCAACACAAAGCCTGTCCAGCCTGCAGCTCGTGACCATATAACTTCCCCTAGAAGAGCTAATTTCGAAAGATAAAACCTTAGTTGCATCCTTCTGGGAAGCCACTCGATTTCAATATTGGCGGGATCAGTAACAAGATTTTTTTTCTATTTTAGGAAGGAAAACTGACTGTAAAGTACAAGACCAGCGTGCTGGGGGAAAAAATACGTTTGTTAGTTTGACCATAAATGATCGAAGTGCTCACTTCGGTGAGAGGCCAGAGGACGCCTTCGAGCATGTGTGCATCACAGGCAGGCACACGGGGGCCCAGCAGCTTCACGACCACAGTGGAGTGTGCCTCGGTGGGCAGGATCACGGTGGCCGATCGAATTTTCTGCCAGAACAGACTAGGGTCACACGTAACTCGTAAAATGTCAATTGTTGCTATCGTCCCACATATTGTTCTATTTTTGGGGATTTATTATTTAGAGTACTTTGAATGTGTTTTCCAACTGACGTTACTGACTTCATAATTCTCGTTTGTTCAATGTTTTGCTGGAGTATTCTGCAGAAGAAACGATGGTGAACAGATAAATGTTACGACATAAGGTATGAATGTCAGTATATCAAAAAGGAAATTTTTCTTAATTTCTCCAATTTTGCTGTTAGAAGGTTTTGTGGTGAAATCATTATCTTAAGACCAGGCTGAGATTATTGGTGCCCTGACATGCAATGCTACAGCAAGAAGATTTAAATCCCATGATTTAATTGTCTAGTCCAATTTTTTTGGCTTACCTTTCTCATAATTCAATAGCTTGCGATGCATTAGCCTTATAACAATTGCGTGTAGCCCTCATACTTCACTTTCAATCAGCCAGCACAAACTATAAAGTATTCTTTTTGTACTCTTCTCGTCCGGTATTGTTGGCTGATCTATTCCTCAATTCAATCCCCAAGACCTTATAATAATCACACGCAGTCGCTTAATTGTAAGTCCGCCTGCACAAACTCTATTATCTTTTTTTGCTCTCCATTCGCGTACGAATTCGAGTTTTTGTATACGCAGCCGATTCTAACAAAAAGCACTTAGCTCAAGTCTTCCATCTTCTATTTTTACTCACTCTATGAAATAACGCCATTTTTTAATAAATTAGTCTTATTCTTTACCCATTTAATCTGATCTCTGAAGGTGTACCTAAATTTAGTTTGAAAACTTATATCGAGTACTGCTCTGTCGGTGTCTTGTGTGGTATGAAAAACGAATCGTTCTTGGTGTATAATGTACACAGGTACATGAATGGCATCGCACTAGTAATTGGTAAACGATGTCATATTTCTAACATTTCAGTTCAAGTGAGACTCCTCTCGTGCAGAAAATGCGTAGTTTGTGCACAGAGTGAGTTTCCATACAGGCTACCCTGTGAATAGAAACAGCAAATTAAAAGTGAAGATAAAGGAAAGGTAAAAAACAGATATCAGAAAAAGTAGATAAACTAAAAAAAGTGAGATGGCCACGAAAGACAAAGTCCAGCAGTCTGTCTTTAGCTGAGATGCCTGACAGATCTCCCTTGGGGTGCCAACATAGGGTAGCCAAACCAACCATAACCTGTTGCTCATCTGATGGTCCCCTAGGAGTCGCTGTGTATTAACCAATCTCTGATGAAACAGGAAGTCGACATTGACTTTCTAACGTCAGAATTTTGTACTCATATTACCGTTATAACAACTATCATTTGACTGGCACATCAAGTAGTCACCATTACCGGGATGAGGAAGGAACTGCCACTCGACCATTAACTTGGAAGAACTCTCTAGATCACAAATTTCACAAGGAATGAAATACATTAGAGCTGTTCATGAAAGAGGATTTTGAACTCCTTTCTGACGGTAGAGGGTTAAGCACTGGAACATCTAGGAAGACGTAAGTGACACGAGAGCGGCACTCACGTGAGCAAACTCCAGGCGGCAGGAGGGGAAGCGAACGTCCACATCAACCTCCGGTGAGCTGGAGATGAAGCAATCCAGCGTCACTTGGTCCTGCTGGGACACGAACGTCATGATAACAGAATATAGGATAATTCTTCATTGAGAGGCTCGGTGTCTGCAAAATTTTGACATGTACAAAAACCAGCCGTGCATTACGTGAGAGCCATTTCTATTTCTCTATATGCTCTGTAATTCAAGCTCAAAATAATTAGACTCCATACAAACAAAAAATACATAAAATCCAGCCAAACAAACTCCACAAACATGAAAAGTTAAACAATAAGATAAAAAAAATAGCACAAAAACCACGCTCTAATTAAGAGTGAATTCGACCAAAGCGAGAAAAACTATACTCAAGGAACAATTTACAGCTGTTATCACTTTTGGTAAGTGTAAATTGTTAAAAATCGTTAAAAATGAACTGGACAAACCGTAATGTTGTCGATGAAGAGCACACTCTCGGCCCACTGGAGCGACTGGGCAGGCTCTCCCAGTACTTGCAGAGGCCCCAAGTATTCATTCCACCGGGGCTTGGTCGTCTGTGGCCCCTCATTATCCGGGTCCCACGCCACCGTGAAGCTTTTTTTCCAAAGCCCTGGGCGGTTGACACCCACGCACCTCAACTGCACGCTGCCTCCCTGACCGACGCAAAGGAATAATTGCCTTCGAATACAATTGATGTTTTTGACGTAAATGTGTATTTTTTAAAAAAATGCGCTCATTACGTACCATGAATAACAAGAATCATTACAGATTAGATTAGATTATAAGTTAGTTTAAGCCTCCCTAACCGCTACAAAAAAAGAGCGTATCGAAGAGAGGAAGGAGGAAGGCCCCATACAGTAAGGAGATAAGAGAATGAGGAATCTATGCAGAAGGGGCATAGAAACAGTAAAATTGAGAAAGAAGTTCATGAAATAAGATAAAAGACGAAGAAGAAAGTCATAGATACTGAAAAGTAGGACAGCAGTGAACCGAAAAAGGTGGTCCTTAACACAACAAAGAACATTTTATTTCAACAAAAAGAAGGCCTACCTAACTTTCAGCTCGGGCCCTCACATTTTTCCCTTGGGAGCAAGAATCATTACATTCTATCGAAATATGCATAAAGAAAAAGTATAACTTTAAGGGCGAAGGTAAATCAAAATGACTAATTTTAGTTCTTGTTCATCAAAGCGTATAAAGTCATACAAAAATTGAGACCAACGATCAAGAAAATTATGATAAATGATTGGCGAAACCGTTACATCAAATTTAGTCAACAGTAAAATGTCATATCCCGATATGACTGCCCGACATCACATATATGTACATGTAAGAGTCACTACGAGGAAATACAGAAATGCAGCGTCTGGCCAACGAATTTCATCTCCTCGAAAAGAACCGTGCGTTATCATTTGAGAAATATGTTCTCGTGTATGTGCGTGGTTCTGTGTTCCTCGCTGAAATGATTCCAATCAGCCGCTACAACACAACAGTCACCGTCTGAAAGCTTCGTTCGTCCTAATACCCTCGTGTCTACGAACGCCAAGTCGCCGAGCGTCCCTAGACAGCCGTGCTGCAAGATACTCCTTTTTCTTCTACGAATATATTTCAGCATGTCTGTAACCTTAATCTTCTAGGATATTATTCATTTGCATAGATTGAATGCGGGATCCAACTTATTAATGTTTATCAAGATTGCGGGCTTTTCACCTATTAATATTGAATTATTGTCGGAACTCGTTTGTTCGCTAACGTTGTGACGCGCCCTCAAGCGACAGAAAAAATTTACAATGATATTGACCAAAAAAAATTAACTCTCTTACTATTGCTTGATCTCTCCAAAGCTTTCGACAGTGTTGAGCATAAGAAACTTCTACAAAAAATTTCAAACCTCAGAATAGACACTCAGTGGTTTGAAAGCTACCTAATAAACCACACTCATGCAGTGTGCTTGAATAACAAAATGTCATCATTCATGCCAAATAATTTTGGCGTTCCTCAAGGCTCAATCATCGGCCCACTCCTATTTTCAAATATCATCAATGATTTCCCCACCATGCCGGCAAACACAAAAATCTCAATGTATGCTGATGACGTACAAATTGCCATGACAAGCTCAACAGCGGATTTAACAGAAACACAAGCCAACGATGAAAACCTGAGAAATCTGAAATTAGGGTATGACCATAATGGCCTCAAACTTAACGTAAGTAAAACGCAATGCATTATTTTTGGATCGCAGAATGCGACTGAAAATTTACCACCATTCAAGCTAACATTTGGAGACGATACAATTAAACCAGTCGATAAGGTTAAAAATCTGGGTGTTTGGTTTGACAAAAATATGACTTTCAATTCACACGTCGAAACAATGTGCAACAAAATTAACGGAACCTTAATGTTCTTTCATCGTATAAAGAACACACTTGACGAAAAATCTAGACTATTAGTGATTCAGTCTTTAGTTTTATCGCGTCTGGACTACTGCAGTCTTGTGTGGGGAGATTTACCTCAATGTCGTCAGGAAGAGTTGCAAAAATGTGTAAATTTCGCCGCCAAAGTGGTATGCAAAGGAAATTTCAACAAATACGATCATGTCACCCCTCTTTCAAGAAAACTCGACTGGATCCCAATACCGAACAGATTTATGATCCAGAAAGCTCGACGAGTATTCTCCTCTCTGTACCTCCCCCAAAGTAATGCAGAGGTGGTAAAATTTTTTCCATTCAATATCCCAAACGAAAGACCAAACCGGAGGAACGATGTCAGTTACCGTTCATCTAACGTGGGACAAAAAGCTCTCTCAGTTTCTGGAGCTTTTTTGTGGAACAAGCTTCCCCAGCATATCAAAAACTTTAAAACTGGAAAAGAATTTAGAGTAAATGTGTCACGTCATTTTGCATCTCTGTCATAGGGCCTGCAGCATTTCGGTATGAACTTCCCATCTATCAGAAATTTTAATTTTCCTGAAATTTCTGTTAGAAATTTAGAAACCATTTCATTTTACGTTTGCTAAACGAGTCGTATATTCATCTTACTTATTTCTGTCGACAACAATGAGCATCACAGCCGTCAGTTCAATGCAGCAGAACGAACGTTCTTTCCATAATTAGGAGTATTTCCTCATCTTTATTTTGTTATTTCTTTCTCTTTTCTGTATTAATATTTAACGTCCGCATGACAAATATACCATGAAATACATTTTGTGTGTACACCAATAAACAGGTTTATAGATGTGAGGGTTGTGCAAAGTTTATAATGAATTATATTTTGGCTAACGTTGTCTTGCTATTTCAAAATCAATCTCGAAGAGGGCAATTTAAGCATTGCTTTTAGACTTTTTATTTTTTTATTTTTTTCCGTGCGTTCAGCGCACACTAGCACTGAAATTTCAAATCAGAAAAAACTCTAAATTTCTGTAATTAAATTTATCACTTTGGATCAAAGTTTGGATTCTACCTATATGCGCCAAATTTTGTGAATATTCTCCACTCAGATGTGATATCCGGCCTCAATGTTACTCCATGTTATCCCACGTACACATGTCCGTATAACGCTGAAGAGTTGTGTTGCTTCTTGACTATAACTTTTCTTAAAAAATTTCTGTGAAGAAATTAAAAACCAGTTCATTTTTATGGTTTTCGAAGTTTTCTTTTCCTTTTAATTATTTTTTTTGCGAAAAATTTCTTAGGATTACAGTGAGCTCAACTGTCATTTTCTGTGTAGTAGATGGTAGGTTGCCTTTATCTTTTATTTTATATATGTATTTTTTTCTAATATTTCATTTTCAATAAGTATATATATTAATATGTGTGTGTACGTGTGTAGGTATATATATGTATCTACATATATAGATATACATGTTTCTATTTCATTTCTTTACGTAAAAACCATCCGGTTAATAAATTTTATTGCACTAGCGAAATGATTCAAAAATAGATCTATCACTTCCCCAGAGGGTGTTTCTGTGAATCGGATTAATGTAAAATATAATTAACCCTTTAACGCCAACATTTTTATACTCATATTACCGTTATCACAACCACTATCACTAAACTGACACTGGCATTAGGAAGTCACTGTTATCAAGATGGGGAAGGAACTGCCACTCGGCAGTGAAGTTCAAAGGACACATTAGTGAACAAATTGAATAAGAAATACAATATATTATTGTTATTTTTGAAAGAGGACCGTACGGTCCACTTGGGCGTTAAAGGGTTAATGAAATAAAGTGCAATTTGAGCATATGAATCGTAGTAAAATTATCTTTCTGTCCGTATGTTGTACAAGCTATGAATTTTGATATTGAGTATAAATTTGTTTACCTATTTCTACCAATATTTTGTAGATATTTGTCAATCATGAGTGGTAACCGGCTTACACTGTATCTCTATTTTATCCCATGTACCCATGTCCGCATGATGTGGTGAATATCGAGAAGATTTTAAATATGTTTTTGGTGGTGATAGGGCTTTGCATATTTTTAAGGCACATTTTTCATTTCTCATTCAACTACCCTTGACAGAGATAGACTATTGGCACGCCACGTATGGTTTGTCTATTAGTACGCCTCGTATATTTTGTATATCTATTTGTACACCTCGGATGGTTTGTCAATTAGTACTCCTAGTATAGAACTTTTGTTAGACTACTAGCACACCACGAATGGTTTGTCTATTAGTACACCTCGTATAGTTTGTCTATTATTATGCCTCGTATGGCTTATCTACTTGTACACCTCGGATGATTTGTCAATTAGTACTCCTCGTATGGAAAATTTATTTTAGGATGTCCTATATTAAGAAACTTTTAAAAGCCAATATGTTAGCATGTATCTCATGTGACAACTTGGAAATACACATTTTTTCTTTTCTTATCTTTTTCTTGCGGTTGATCACCTTTTGGCGATGAGCCCGCATTTGCTGTATACGACTGTGAAAGTGATAAAGATAGCAATTGACCCTAAAAAATACATGGAGATCAGATCTTGCTCCAATCATTAATAGTAAACGGATTGTAAAGCAACCAGACTCCTCGCATGTATCTCGACAACGCCCAAACTGGAATCCAGCATATAAGCTAACATTTATTACGTGTCTAACTAGCTTCTCTTTGATGTGGCATTGTGATATAATAGACGTCTGCGTTAATATTGAAATCTCGTGATCTTTCGTGTCTCTAATTTCTATTGTAACTTAGGAAGAGACGATAATGATGAGACGCACATTAATAAACAGCCTTGAAAATACAGCTCTGGCTACACGCTAACCGAAGATAAAGATGATGAATTAACTATTATAAATAAATAAATAATGAAAGCATCTACGGATGCTTTATTTACAATCAAGCCTGATACATATCACCCTGTACATTGGATTTTCAAATGCCTTATAACTAACGCCAGGACGCCATGACGCTTTCCCCCGGTCAAGACCGGTACCCATTTCAGACACCTGGGTGGAGTGGGGTATTGTGCTTGGAATTTTTCTCCTATACCCAACAGAGGAAATCGCCACTGCCTGCGCCGAGATTCGATCCCGGGTCTACTGCACGGCGGCAGAACCTCTAGCACATGGCTATGGCGGCACACATTATTATGACCATTATTAAATAATTACTTTACGACGTATATAAATATTTTTTTGGACGAATATTGGGTTGGAGTCAGCGAAATTATACCTAAAAGAATATGATTCGGCCAGAAAATATCAATTCAACTCTGCGATGTCACGTTTGCGATGAATTACCAAGAGGAGGCTCATCGCAATAATATGACGTCCCCACAGAGAGGGAACATAACAAAAACCAAAAAAAATGAAAAGAGTTGGTTTCGGTTAGTTGAAGATTAGATTAGATGTTAGTTAAGCCTCCCTATCTGCAACAAAGGCGACCCAAAGAGAGGAAAGCACCATTTAGTATGGAGTTAGGGACCGCGGAATCTATACAAAAGAGGCATAGAAACAGTAAGTTTAGAAAGAAGCCTATGAAACAAGATAAAAGTTGAGGAAGAAAGTAGTAGGTACGGAAAAAATCGAACAGCAGTGAACCGAAAAAAAACATGGCGCTTAATATAAAAACATTTTACTTTAATAAAAAGCCGGCCTTCCTTGTTGGGAAATACTTTCGGAAACACATTTTTGGGAAATACTTTACTCGGGGAAATACTTCACTTTGGGGAAATACACTTGTGTTTTCTGGAGCATTGGAATGTCAGACCGTTAAGACAAGCGCCGGTGCTGCGCAGCCTAGCTCAGGCGAGGGGCAGCCACGGGACACACGCAGACACACACACGCACATCGATACACGCACGCACGCACGCACGCACACACACACAGACGTAGGCTTTGGATCAGAAGGCAGAGGTTTTGGCTGAGCTGGGGGAGCGCGAGGGTAGATTCGAAAGAAGAAGGAGTAAAGGGCCGTTTACACTGGTCTACATTTTGCTGCAGGCTCACGTGTAGACGCCTCGTGTGGAGCTTCACATGAGCCAAGTGCGTTTAGACTAGACAGTAGACATGGAGCGTGCCACGGAGCGCGCGCTGCTCAAAACAGGGTTGCCAGATGTGGCTAATTTTAACCTAAGTGGCTAATTTTCATGAACTGTGGCTAAGAAAATTTTTTGAGAATTAGCCACCTTAATTTTGGCTAATTTACTGATTGTTAATAATATTTATTTCATAAATTCGACAGAATTACACTTATTCCTAAATTTAACGTGTTTGTTCCCGGAATGAACGGTAATGAAACGAGTTCAGAGTTTACATCCCATTCTGCACACATGCAGATGTGTGTAAGTTATAAAGGTCTTAAAATGCTTTATCATTCGAATAAAAAATTGGTTCAAGATTTCTTGGAGCCAAATTTGAGCTGCTTCTCAGAGAATCTACAATGCCTCAGAAAGAGAAGGATGTCATTAAAGAAAAATGTATTAATGCTGTTATCGAGGCAAGCAGACAATTAGAATGTCGCTTTTTGGATGGCCGTAACGTGAAGAGTCTTCACCTTTTCAAACCTGAATGAGTGCTATGTCAAATGAGATAAAATTTTAGGGATATAGCCAAATCTTTTCATGCCCTCAAAGTATTATGACGTCTGCAAATTGAAAACCAGTACGTAAATTTTCATCATATTTACTGAAAAGAAGAGATCGAAACAGGAAGCATACCATATGACCCAATCGAATTTTGGGCAATGGTTTTCAAGCCTGAAAATGCACTTTGAGAAAAACATTTTACTGGCATTGGTCAAGCGATGCCCAAACTTTTCAAAGCATTTTTAACGCATTTTTCATTTGTGACAAATGTGAGGAGTAAACAAAGAAACGAATTAGCGAATAAAGCGATAGACTCCGTCTTAAGAATTAATCTCATTTGTTAGCGAATAAAACTTGTTGCAAAGACTTTCATTTAATAGAAAGAATGCTCAGCCTCTTCACAAGCGACATGTATTTAGCACTCCAAGCCCAAGATATCAATGAAGTTGACCAACCAGGATGCAGCGAACATAATTCAGAAAAACAATTTTTATTATAATTTGAAAACACTGCCATGGAATCAATTTAATAAACTCAACAAGATAAGATATTTGTCAATATCTTTGATTTATAATGTTTGAAATAAAAATACAAGTCGCTATTTGTGGCTCATTTTCTCAGAACATTTGGCTAAAAGTGGTGCAAATCATCTGGCAACCCTGGGAGAAAATCAGTCAATGTGTGTCCAGCTGCTATGAAAGATGAGTTACAGTCGACGAGGTTGTCTGAATATTGCTGCTGCATCATAAAATACGTAATCTCTTTTTTATTTGCATGAGTGAAATGATACTATATTCGTTTATTTTCATTCAAATATAGTGGAAAGCAACCTGCTTATATTCGCAGCTTTTGGTCTGCCAAATGCATTGATAGGATTAGTGAATTTCAATTAAAAGCAATGTAGTTTCTCGTGGCAGCGTTATGTCAGCCATAATCGATGAGCAAAAGGCTACACCTAACCTGATGACTGCTAACTATACACTGACCGGAGACTGAGCTGCGAGGCTCACGTGCGGCGCGCCTCACGAATTCGATCAGAGCGAATAGGGAACTTCGGGCTCACACACACAAATATGAGCCTCAGTGGTGAGCCTCGTCTACACGAGTCGCGCCTCACGGCCGAAATGACCCCTAGTGTAAACACCCCTTAAAGGCCTGTTGACACGAGGAGTGGGCGAGCGCTCCACCGGGAAAGAGAGGCTTAAACCACGCCCATTTTCTCTCGTTTCAGACTGAATGGAGCAGTAGACAACAGTCTGTCTCAGTTTGGTCTTCGTCGAGCGAGTCAATGCTTGCCAGTGCAATTTCAGACGCTGAACGTGTAGGGTGTGCGTCTCTGCTCCCTGCCTACACGTTCTCTTGGAAAAGTGGCGTTTAGCTGCCAAAAAAGGACTTTTTTAAGCCAACGCTTCGCCCACATTTTCCTCATTCGTTTTTGTTTTTTCTTTATAGCCGCGACAACTGATAGAGATTGAAAACGCCATTGCCTGTCGCAGAGCCACCTTCGTACGTTCTCTCTCTACCGCTGCTAGGAGCAAACTGAGGATTTTACTTGGAGCAGTCTCAGGGTTTCCACGCGAGACGACTCTGATTACCCTAACTGAAGGGTGTTGATTACCCCAGATTACCCTAAAACAGCTAATCCTGACCTATGATCAATAAATTAACTAAAAGGTAAATGGACTGGTTTCCAGAGCTCCGTCAGTATGAATAAGCCCTGTGTTACATACTGCATGAGCGTCAGGAGGGAAATCCAGTCGAACGACTTTAGAATGCTGGTTTGATATCCAGACGATATCACGTACGAGATGTTTGCCAAATACCTGTCGAATTGAGTTTGATGCCCGCTGTTTTCCAAGGCACCCTTTTTTCTGCGACTCCTGATCTGGGAACATTGTTTTCATCAAACTAAAAGAGGCTCACACAATGAGATAGGTGGTGCTTAGCAAAAAATGCACTAACTTGCAGTTCCACTTTACGAGCACGATTTTCGAGAGGATCATTGGATAGCATATATCTGGCAATTGATAGTTTTTTACCACCATGGATCGTTGTTTGTGTCGCTAAGAGCATGTGACGCTTGATCTCCGATTTCCCACAAGTAATATAGGTTCGACAAACCTTACAATATTCCACATCCTTTTGCTCTGTTGATTTTGAGAACTTGGCTAACCATCCCTCAAACTCAGGTTTCGATGTCAACGAATCTTTAAATTTCTGCTGGTAGTTTGAGCCTAGTTTCTAGCTTTCAAGTGGAGCTTTTCTTTCTTCTATGTGGTTTCTTTGGTTTTTCCTCACTCGGTGCGCGATCATCTGCTATGCTGCAAGAAATGCAATAATATGTGTTCCTATCCCTAGTACAATTATTCATTTTTTTAATTAATTTTCCATCTATTCATGCGCTTCAGCCATTCTTTCCACACGCTCAATCTAACCTAACACTTTGATCCACTCTCTGCGATGACTTTCTGGGTTCCCTCACACATGACCTTCGTCATATCTTTTCATAACGGATTTTAACCAATCTTGTTACACCACATATGCTTCTCAGAGACTTCGTTGCCATCACATTCACTTATCAACTCATAAAGTTGATCGTAAAGTTATCAAATTTATTAATTTCCTGAAGGGCGGGTGAGAAAATTCAGAGGTTTTTGGAAAAAGATACCTTGCCTTTATTAATAGGCATAAACTTTCCTCAAGACTCAGTTGCTAGAAGCCTTAGTGCTTCAATTTTGGTTGACGGAATTCTACGCATGATCGCAGCAGCTATATCAAATTCTACGTCCGTGTTACAGCGCCTAAGAAAGAAAGTGAGAATACAAACATATATTGCAAGTTTTAAGTCGATAACTGTACTCTATTGTTTATATGAATTTTTGTAACTAATTTTATAGCTTCTTCCTTTCGCTTTTAGCACCTTTTGTAACTCGAAGTGTCAAAGAACCCTGTCTAATTTTTGTTGTTTGCATCGCTACAATAACATGCTTCTTTGGCGTGCAACATGGCGTGCAGCTGGCAAAATACCGGCGCTGTGAGGCAACACTGCTGTTAATTTAATGACTATCACAAGAATGAACCTATTAATTATTTCTACGATGAAATATATTAGCTGTGGTATTTAACAATAGAACAAACATACCTGTCAATATTCTGTTGAAGCTTATAAGCACGAGCGCAATCAGAACAGGACAGTGACTTTCGTCGACTGGCTGTTGCTGACACCGATCGAGTTTTTTATTAGCGAAATGCAACTCAGAATCATTTGTCAAAACGAAGTGGACAAGAGATATTATGGCTTCGTATCTTGACGCCGTCTTTCGTGAGCGATACCTGATGACATTCAAATATGCGACACTAACCACAGCAGCAGTGCAGTTTTGTGAACACTAAATTCTGACCCGTTTCATTACATTTCGTTCAAGTGGTAACCAGTACGGTGCTTGCATATTGGCTTTCAATTTTCTATTTTTCGTAGATTAGGCGGTCACTTCCTTCACGGAGCTCTGATTACCCTAGATTTGCCCATATTTTTTATTACCCTAGACATTACCCTAAGCTACCCTTGATTACCCTAAACTAGGGTAATTACCCTGCTCGTGGAAACACTGCGCTGCAGTCTGCACCTCTGCCATGGTCCGTGTGGACACGCTGACTCGAACAAGCATTTTACTGAGCTCGTGGTGGAGCGCTCGCGCACTCCTCGTGTCAACAGGCCTTAAGGCTTAGCAGAGAGCGGCACCAGCTACACCAATGGTGTGCCCTCTAAGGAATCACGTGTTAGGGGTGTCGAGCGCGAACCAATCAGAGGTCGAAACTTCACAACCGGCAATCGTCCAATGAATCAAAATTGAGTGACTTTCTCTGTAGCTGGGAAGGTTCAAGAACATTCTGGAAGGAAACAAGCGAGAGACATAAGCAGCGGACAGGAGAAGTCGTGAGGTTTTTTGTTTCGAGATCGCGAGAGAAGTACACGTGATCTGAAGGCAGGCGAACGTAGCATGTCGGCACGTCGACACACAATCAGCAAATTTACATCGGAGTAAAGTTAACGTCAAAGTTTCAAGAACAAATAATCTCCTTGAAGCATATTAGCGTCGCGGCGACGATCGTTAACGACCGCTCAACAACGATTCCACGGAGGGGTATTCAAGAAATGTTTCGACTTCAACACCAAGATCGTAATAACTCCCACATGCAAGCAATAACTGCACAGTGACGAAGTTTGCAACAATGCCACGCAGCAGTGAGATCTTCAGAGTTCAATCTTCTTTGGCTTTCAAACGTACGGTGCTCAATTTAGAGCGCTGGACGAGAGCATCACCACCGAGGCAGCAGACCGGCGAAGATGTTTGGCATTACGTCATATCGGGCGTTCTGCAGCAACATCGCCGGAAGAAGCAGGCGCTTGAGAAGACCACAAAATAAAAATGCGCAGATCAACTCTACGTGTATTCTTCAAGCAGTATTGAAAATGTATTAGGTCATCGAAATTTACATGCTGCAAGAAAGTGTTAGCACGAAATGACTGGTTGAGGACTAAAAATTATGCATACAGTGAACTGCAAGTCAAGTAGTAGGTGAAAGCAGTGTGTTCAAATTCAACGCGCTAATTTTCGTGTATGGTCCTTTACCTGGATTAGGTGTTGAGTCAATGTTGGGCGCGCTAATTATAAAATCAAATTGTGTTTCTACTGTGGTGTTGTGCACTTAGCAGGAGGATGTGTTTCGGTCACAAAGCAAGAGTTCAGGTGGTACGTGATGCAAAGTGTTTTACTTAAATTTTGAATACCTTGTGGTAAGCAAGATTTTGATGTTATATATTACATTTTACCCCATTTATTTCATGCTCATGTTGTTGGCCCATTCATTACGACACGAAGCGTACGCAAAGTGCGATTTGTGTCAGTTGTCGGCTATGCAGCTAAGATGTGGCTATCTCATTGTGCCGGATGGAATTGTCATGTAGCAGGTCATGAGCATCTTACTTGAGTGCACTGGTGCGCATTTCATTATTGCGATCGTATATTTATTTCCCTGTGCCTTTATCCACGTGTTCACCATAAAATAAACGTGTTTTAATCTTTCAAGATTTGTGATTTTCCCCATGCTTGTTGACTAGGTTTTCGCGAAGTACACACTAAGTAAACACTGTTGATTTCCTACCTTTTCTGTCCAACTCTCTTACTGTGTATTTCATATCTTTATTTTTCTTTTCTCTGACTATCGGGGGTTTCAATTTCCCCTACGTTACGTGCTTAACCCGCATTGTTTCGTGACATCCTAATTCTTAGCTCGGGACTTCACATAGTCTCCCTGGGAGTGCTAGTTCCCATAGATGCAATAATTGTATCCCCCTGAGGGGTTCGGTTACCTGAAGCAACAAAGTTCCCGACAAAAACGAAAAAAGACCTGATGAATGAGGTACGGACCTGCCTGACGGCCACATCGCGCGGTTCGATGACCACCCTCGGCTGGCCAGGCTCGATTAGGAGGCTGTTGGTTATGCTCGCGTCAGCACTCGTGGCCTCGCACGTGTAGACGCCTAGCTCGTACCCCTGCAGCGTTTCTACGTGCAGCACGTCCGTGCAGCAGCCAACTCGGTTGCTATAAACTCTGCAACACAAAATGATAGCGTCTTCAAGCATGTGCACACTCAGATTGAAAAAACTTCCGCACCTCATGCCCGTGAGTTAAAAAATAGCACTTTTGTACGAATCAATTCATATAGTACGATTAATTACATACTGATCGTATTGCTATAAATGAAACTTCAAATATCATACCACACCAGTGTTTCTCGTTATTGATTCTTCTATTACGGAATCGTAAGACTGATGTTGGATTTGATTAGTTTAAACCACTTCAACCACAACAAAAGCGTTCCAAAGGGAGGAAAGAGGAAGGCATCATTTAGTAGGGAGTTGAGGAAACGGGGAATCTAGCACAAGGTGCACAAGGTGCACAAGGTGCACAAGGTGCACAAGGTGCACAAGGTGCACAAGGTGCACAAGGTGCACAAGGTGCACACGGTGCTCACGGTGCTAGGAAAGAAGTTCATGAAACAAGAAAAAAGTTGAAGAAGAAAGTAGTAGGTGCAGAAAAACAGGACAGCAGTGGACCGAAAAAAGATGATCCGTAACAAAACAAAAACCTATTTTATTACAACAAAAGGAAGCCTACCTAACCTTTAGCTCAGGCCCTCGCATAGCTCCCCCTGGGAGCGCTAATTCCCATAGATACAATACCTGTATCCCTCTGAGGGGTATGAAACAAGATATAAAAGTTGAAGAACAAAATCATGGGTTCTCAAAAACTGGACAGCAGTGAATCGAAAACAAAGACGGTCCAAAATAGAAAAAAACTTCATATTTTTCAAACAAAATGACCTACGTAATTTTCAGCTTGGTACCGCACATTTTCCCCTGAGAGCACAGATTCCCAGCGATACAATAGTTGTCTCCCCTCGAAGGGGATATGGTGTATTGGACATTGGAGTTAGACAGCAGTGTAACATTTTTACTTGGTTGCGCTCTTAAAAAAGGGACTTTTAACATTAAAATGTTTTAGCCGCCTATCCACTCGAACAGCTCTGAGTAAGCGCTAGAGTTTGGGTGGGCAAACTCTGGCCCTCGGGCCACATCTGGCGGATGATCTTTTCAATCTGGCTCGCCAAGCGCCATAGTCTAAATCAGCCTGTCACGTTTTTTGCTGCTTATGTTTATATGTATCCGTTGGGTGCTGGCCACGCCTGTCTGTCGAATTTTGAAAGTCATTCGGCCCCTGAGTTAAAAAGTTTGCCCAGCCCTGTGCTAGAACTATGCGCTCGCCAAGACAAGAACCTTTAATATTGGGACGCAAGCCTATGAGTTACAACACAGTACTTGCATGGAGTACGATATTTCCGCTTTTAATCACTCAAGAGAATTATTCAACTATTATTAGAGCTTGAATTATATCAGATTATAAGTGAGTTTCAGCCTCCCTAGCCACATCAAATGTGTTTCAAAGAGTATAAAGGAAGGCCCCATTTGATATGGAGTTAAGGGAATACGGTCTATACACAAGGTGTGTTGACACATAATATTATCTGCGTGTAGAAACAGTTATTGGAGAAGGAAGGTAGGGTAACAAGATAAAATTTATGAAAGAAAATCTGCGGTACTTGAAACCAGGAGAACAGAAAATCAGAAAAAGATTGTCCTCACGAAAGATGGAATACATCAACAAAAGAAGGGCCTAACTAACTCTCAGCTCGCTACTCCACATTCTCCCCTGGGAGGGCCGATTCCAGCAGATACAATAGTAATATCCCTCTGAGGTTATTATGTGAGCACAATATATAACAAAGAATAACATTCATGGTAAATATAGCACCAACTATAGTTATTGCAACCACTAACATTTGTACAGAAACACAATTATTTTAAACGATACTGGGGCAATTATACTGCTGTTCGACCCTGCCATATTTCGCTGACTCCCACGATAAAAAAACATCACGCATTTACAACTTTTGAGCACTGCTGCTGGATCTATAAATTTGAACTAATTATGCACGATACTTTGTAATAAAGCATGGGTGGGGGAACTAAGCAACATGTAAATGGGTGGCTATGTAACATTATTCTTGATTATACAGTTACGCCCAGAATAATTCATAATCCAGCATTATTCATGAATATACTTTAATTAAACCTTCAATAGGCAGATTGCAGCCCACAACAACAGAGGACAACTCACCCGTCAGACTCTATAAGTGAGGTCCCGAGCTAAAGGTTAGGGAGGGCTTCCTTTTGTGGACACAGAATAGGCTTTTCGTTTTGTTACGAACTATCTCATTTTGGTTCACTGCTGTCCTGCTTTTCATCATCTATTACTTTCTTCTTCAACTCTTATCTTGTTTCTTATACTTCTTTCCCAACTTCCTGTTTCTATGCACTTTGTGCATAGAAATGGCGTTCTCTAAAGTCCACACTACTGTAAATCGTGCCATCCTCCTTGCTCTCATCGTAACTCCTTCGTTGCAGTTAGGGAGGCTTAAAGTAACATCTAATCTAATCACCTGTCCGAGCGGCCGAGGTGGATACGCTGGCCGTCCAGCAGCCATCCAAACGTCCACTCCATGATACCGGATGTCACTGCTGTACAGTTGATCTCCAGCACAGCAGAGTTCATCATGTACTGGGGAAAGGAGTTAATGACTACAAATAAATGTTCAAGTTCTACCTTTAGATGTTAGGTTTGTATTGTTATGAATGGATTTAACTGGGTTATGTATAATTTCTCTGAAGAGAAGATAATTGAAAAAGCAGCATGTTCGAGTGAAGTGTTTCTAGTCGTTATTAACAACTGATGATGAGAAGATTCAAAACGAGAAAAAATATTGACCAACAGGCTGAATTAAGAACCCGTTTCATTAAAGTTTGGCAGTAGTAAGGCAATTTTAAAGTTTATTGTAGAAATTTATCCTCAAACTTAAAGAACTTTACGAAAGAGGAGGGAAGATAACAGGACGCCCACAAACTCCAAAAATAAAAATACAGAAAATTTCAAATGGAAAAATTATATTGGAGGAAATTGAAAATAACTTAAAATGAAAAAATAATGTGAAACCAGCGAAAAAAAAATATACTGGATATGAAAAATTAAAATTTGGCTGTGAAACTTACATGATACGAGAAATTCGAATTAAAATAAAGATTTGGACATGATACTCTTAATGCATGAGATAAAAAATGCTGGAAAAATTAAAGAAAATTTATGAAGAAATTGACGTTTGAAAGTAAAAAACAAATCTGGTTCAAAACGTGATATGAGAGAATGACACATGAGAGAACTTCGAAATGTCGAAAGAAGCAGTTTATAACAAAATGTATTTTAAAGCGATTATCTTTGCGATAACCTTCATTTCGAAGATATTTCGTGTCTTACAATCCAATCTGATACATGAAAAAAAATTCTACCATAGAAAGAATATTCCACTAAAAAAGAATTTTATACCAACAAAAGAATATTCTACTTTAAAAAATAATCTGCCAAAACGAGGATATTCTACCATAAAAAGGAACAGTCGGCCGAAAAAAGGGAGAATATTTTGAGAAAGGGAATATTCTGTCATAAATGAAATATTTTTCGAAAAATGAATATTCTGCATTTTAGGAAATATTCAGTCAAAAACTGAAAATTCTGTCATATATTGAAAATTCTGCTAAAAATTCAAGCTTGTGCCCATAATTGAAACTTCTATCAAAATTTGTGATTCATCACAAAATACAAGTTTCACTTATTATATTAAATTATTCATCATATGAATTTGATTATTATTATTATTATTATTATATAAGAAAGTTTTAGCCTCCCTTAATTGCACGACAAAGATGTTCTAAGAGAGGAAGGAGGAAGGCACCATTTAGTATGGAGTTGAGGGAACGCGGAATCTATGCGCAAGGTGCACAGAAACAGGAAGTTAAGAAAGAAGTTCATGAAACAAGAAAAATTTGAAGAAGAAAGTAGTAGGTGCTGAAAAACAAGACAGCAGTGAACCGAAAAAAGATGGTCCGTAACAAAACAAAAACCTATTCTATTTCAACAAAAGGAAGCCTACCTAACCTTTAGCTCGGGCCCTCACATAGTCCCCCTGGGAGCGTTAATTCACATAGATACAATACCTGTATCCCCCTGAGGGGTATGAATTTGATATGTAAGCCTAACTTTCGTCTCGACTTGATAATGAGTATAGAAATAAATTTGAGAATAACTTACAATTATTGTCTATTCGACAGAAAATTTCAAAGAACTCGTGTGTAAATTACAGAATGCAAACTTTCTGATGGAAAATGAAAGAAAATCTCAGAATCCCTCGTGTATGAAAAAATAATAGCTCAATATTAAACTCACAAACCCACCCAACCCCGGAAAAACATTCTTGCTTTGACTTTTTGCACCTCAATGAGGAGTTCAATGCCATCGATGCAAAAATATAGATTCATAAGCAGTTAAAACGAATGCGATTTTTTTTTTGCAAAACACAATTATAATCCACAAATCGACTACCTGATGTGACCTCTGAGTCGACACCTTTAAACATGCACTTTCCAGGAGCACTTCTACTTTAAAACTTTCAAGAGGAATTCAGGGAGAAAAACAAGCATGAACCACAGAAAACACGTCGCAACGCCAAAACAAACACGTTGAAATGCCAAAACAAACACGCCATGAAGCCAAAACAAACAGCAGAGGTCTCTTGACCAGCCAACCTCGAGGACGAGGTCAGAGCTGAGGTGAGAAATGAGGTCAGAGCTAAGGTCTGCTCGAGGTGAAGAGTGTTGCCCCCGCGCAGCGACGTAGCTGAGCTGGGAACCCGCACCTCCGTGTACCGCCTGGCTGCCTGAGCAGCAGTTACCGTCTCCGCAACTTGGGATGCTTGCGCTGCAAAATGTAGTGTCCTTTGATTCTAATGGCATGCTGCTCGAAACTCGCTCTTAGTATTCATGGTAGAATAATATAATATTGAATATATAGCATATTTCTATACTATATATAATGACCCATTACTCGTTTGCACCGCAAGGCAATTATAATTAGGAGTGAAGATTCTATTTTTACCTGTGAGTTCATGAATAACGGATAATTATGGGCGTAACAGCTAAATCATAATATTACATAGCTAGGGTTCACATCTTCGCTCGTTCAGTAGTTTATGTTTTATTACGAACTATTATGCGCTGTAAGTTTATATAAATATTTCAATATTACAAAAGTATAAAAAAGTGAAATTTTATGCAATGAACAATAACTCTGAAAAGATGGCATGTCCTGATGCTGTTAAATCTGATTTTCCTGTTTCCGATGCTATTTTGTTTTTAATTTTGAGTAACTCCAAATTTATGCAATTTGTCCATATTTTACATAAAACAATTTCCTGCTCTCCATTGTTTCACTGCTTACTACTGATGACTCGAGAGCTGAGGAAGTCTTAAAAACTACAGTAAAAATTTATCTATGACTGGTTTTACTTAGAATAATACATTAGCTAAATTAAATTATAAGCTAGTTTCAAAGAGAATATAAGGAATTAGAAATAAGGATGGAGGCAAAATTTAGTACGAAGTTTTAGTATGAAGGGAACGCCGAATCTATGCACAAGGTGTGTTCCTACTCAAGATCACCAGTGCATAGAAACATTAAGTTAGGAATGAAGGTTATGATACAAGATAAAAGATTGAAAAGAAAGTAGTAGGTCCTGAAAAACAGGTGCCAAGTGAACCGAAAAAAGATAGCCCGTTCGGGAGCAAACAACCTTTTAAATTTAAAAAAAAAAGAAGACCTACCTTAGCTTCAGCTCAAAACCCCACATTTTCTACCTGGGAGCGTTAATTCCCAGAAATAAATGGCTGCATATCCCCCGAGGGAAATCATATTGTAGTTTTCAACGAAAACAAGATTTCCCTGAAGTGAATCTATTCTTGAAGTAACAATATTAATGAATTTATATGTGCTACTATCTTTAATTAACACAACACAGGAACCACAGAATAACAGCAACCTGCGATTTGAGAGCCGCTGCCTCAGATGACCAAGAACGGTGTTGTGTTGCAAATATTAACATCCGTTCTGAGGCGAAATAAATCATTGACGGAGAACTCCATACGTTAGAAAGATTTCCAAAACCACTTTTTTTTACTCTGACAACAAAGCGATTCTCCGGCGATACGCACCAAAGCTTGACAGTATTATCAGCGAATATTGAATATATTCGCAACCTAATTGAACGCAACAATTGTTATGAGGCAGCAGAGCTAGAAGTAATAAACTTTTAACGAATTCGAATGGGATGATCGCGATGCTGCTAATGTATATGTAAATCCTACAAGATAAATATCATCAAATAGCGTCTCAAAAGCCGGAGAACAGTAATTAAACGTAGGTGAAAAAGATCCATGTTAATAACCTTGAAGTGAAGATTGATTGTAAATTAGTTTCAGCCTTCCGGACCACAACGGAGGCTAAGAGGAAGGATGAAGGCACCATTTAATATGGAGTTAAGAAACACGACTTCTTTGCACACTGTGTTTCTCGCACCGGATCCCGTGCGCATAGAAACAGTAAGTTAAGAAGGAAGGTTAGGAAACAATAAAAATTAGAGAAAAAAGTTAGAGGTGCTGAAAAACAGAACAGCAGTAAACCGAAAAAAAGATGTTCCTTAACAAAATCAAAATTTTTGATTTCAACAAAAAAAAAAGTCTACCAAACTCTCAGTTAGGGACCTAACATTTTACCCTTGGAAGTGCTAATTCCTATAGATACATCCAGTAGTTGTATCCTTCTGAGGGGCTCGAGGTGATCATTTTAATTCTAGGGAGTTGGGGTAATAAATGGAACAGCAATTCGTAATAAATGGAACACCAATTCGTAATAATTTTCATAATAACCATAACCTATAATGCCCTAGCAAAATTGAACGTTTAAGTGAGATCATACTTCTTTGAAGTCGAGTTTCCTAGCAATGACGAGCTTAGACAACTATGTAAATTATTATTATTATTATTATTATTATTATTTTTATTATTATTATTATTATTATTATTATTATTATTATTATTATTATTATTATTATTATTATTATTATTATTATTATTATTATATAAGAAAGTTTTAGCCTCCCTTAACCACGACAAAGATTTTCTAAGAGAGGAAGGCACCATTTAGTATGGAGTTGAGGGAACGCGGAATCTATGCACAGGGTGCACAGAAGCAGTAAGCTAAGAAAGAAGTTCATGAAACAAGATTAGATAAGATTATTAGTTAGTTTAAGCCTCCCTATCAGCAAAAAAGGCTATCCAAAGAGAGGAAGGAAGAAGGCTCCATTTAGTATGGAGTTAAAGAAACGGGAAATCTATGCAGAATGGGCACAGAAACAGAAGCTTAAGAAAGAAGATCATGAAACAAGAAAAAGTTGAAGAAGAAAGTAGTAGGTGCTGAAAAACAGGACAGCAGTGAACCGAAAAAAGATGGTCCGTAACGAGACAAAAACCTACTCTATTTCAACAAAAAGGAAGCCTACCTAACCTTTAGCTCAGGCCCTCACACAGTCCCCCTGGGAGCGGACAACTATGTAAAAGGACAACTATTGAGCTTCAATCTACGCACTCTTTTACCTCACAGCATTTAATGCCGGTGTGAGCAATGAAAGATAGCGGAAGAAGTAACTGTATTCACCTTATTTATTTCTTTAACTTTGCTATCAAGCTCTCAATTGCAGCACCGGTTATGTTAGAAACTCTTAACAATGGAATATACTGCACTATTTTGACAGCTGTTGCAACTATTAGTGCGAGCTTATATAACCTGCTTTCAAATGAACAAATGAAAGGATTGGCAGCACAAAGAAGTAACAGAAGTGCAGTCACGGTACTTTTTGCTCAACTCAAACAAAGAAAAACAAGCGTCTTGACCTTGAAAATGCCGCGGGGAACTGCCGATACAAGTGGCTGCTGGTGCTGCAGTTATTGCAGAAATAAGTCACGATAAAAATATTGTTTACATCTTACAAGCTGCAAAACTTTTCGTACTTATTCTTTTCTCTTTCTTCTGATAAAATATAAGACCACAACATTTTGAAGCATGTTAAAACGAGGCGTGATATTTTTAAATTCCCTAAATTGCAGTGACAGACTTTCTGTAAATGAGAAAAAGGAACTTGAAAATCAAGTTGGTTTTGATCAAGAATGGAATCGAATATCAAACTGAAAAATTTAGTGTAAATCAACAGACGAACTGAAAATCAAAAATACCTTTCCAAGCTTTTTTGAGGCGTGAAATTGAAAGAAGTTAATATTATAAACCGGCTTCTAGTGTAGACTGAATGAATTTGAGGGGAAATTCAACAACTTGGAATTGTTGAACGAACACACACTGCACTCAAACCAATAGAAATTTATGGCCCCCAATTTAAATGATGAAGACCATGGGTTCGACGATCTTCATGAAAATACCATAATTTCGAATCTATCTCTATGATTGTCTTAGTTATAGATCCATCAGGACACGGACTCGTGGGCCAGATGAAGAAAGTGGAGTTAAAGTTGCATCAAAAGAGAAAGAGTTGCTACTTTTAGGCCTAGGTGGGGGAGCCACTACCATTTACATGAAATAAATTAAACGAATCAAAATATTCGATTCGTTAATATAAAACACTTTTCCTGCTTCGATTTTCAACGCACGATCGCACCAACTCACTTGGAACCAAAACGCAATGCCATGCAGGGAGCGTGAGTTCATTCAACAGCAAAGAGCATTGAGGTTTTCCTGCCTACTCGAGAATTGCTGACTCGGGGATGAGGAAGAACACAACACGGAATTGAAAAAGTCGACCAGACCTCGTTACTCCGCTGAGAAGCTGGGCTTGTTAATGAGGTGTTGCTGCTCCAATTTAATAGAGGGTGTGCTGCAATGCAACAATAGAGGGTGTGCTGCAATGCAACAATAGAGGGTGTGCTGCACTGCAACAATAGAGGGTGTGCTGCAATGCAACAATAGAGGGTGTGCTGCAATGCAACAATAGAGGGTGTGCTGCAATGCAACAATAGAGGGTGTGCTGCAATGCAACAATAGAGGGTGTGCTGCAATGCAACAATAGAGGGTGTGCTGCAATGCAACAATAGAGGGTGTGCTGCAACGCAACAATAGAGGGTGTGCTGCAACGCAACAATAGAGGGTGTGCTGCAACGCAACAATAGAGGGTGTGCTGCAACGCAACAATAGAGGGTGTGCTGCAACGCAACAATAGAGGGTGTGCTGCAACGCAACAATAGAGGGTGTGCTGCAACGCAACAATAGAGGGTGTGCTGCAACGCAACAATAGAGGGTGTGCTGCAACGCAACAATAGAGGGTGTGCTGCAACGCAACAATAGAGGGTGTGCTGCAACGCAACAATAGAGGGTGTGCTGCAATGCAACAATAGAGGGTGTGCTGCAACGCAACAATAGAGGGTGTGCTGCAACGCAACAATAGAGGGTGTGCTGCAACGCAACAATAGAGGGTGTGCTGCAACGCAACAATAGAGGGTGTGCTGCAACGCAACAATAGAGGGTGTGCTGCAACGCAACAATAGAGGGTGTGCCGCAACGCAACAATAGAGGGTGTGCTGCAACGCAACAATAGAGGGTGTGCTGCAACGCAACAATAGAGGGTGTGCTGCAACGCAACAATAGAGGGTGTGCTGCAACGCAACAATAGAGGGTGTGCTGCAACGCAACAATAGAGGGTGTGCTGCAACGCAACAATAGAGGGTGTGCTGCAACGCAACAATAGAGGGTGTGCTGCAACGCAACAATAGAGGGTGTGCTGCAACGCAACAATAGAGGGTGTGCTGCAACGCAACAATAGAGGGTGTGCCGCAACGCAACAATAGAGGGTGTGCTGCAACGCAACAATAGAGGGTGTGCTGCAACGCAACAATAGAGGGTGTGCTGCAACGCAACAATAGAGGGTGTGCTGCAACGCAACAATAGAGGGTGTGCTGCAACGCAACAATAGAGGGTGTGCTGCAACGCAACAATAGAGGGTGTGCTGCAACGCAACAATAGAGGGTGTGCCGCAACGCAACAATAGAGGGTGTACTGTAATGCAACGTGCACTAAAATGGTCTTTTCCCTTGGCTGTCTTGAGATCGCCTTTGTAGTAAATAGTCAAACTATAGTAATAAAATAAAGTTCAAAATCATACCTTTCCTTGCTCAGAAATGAACCAGGAACTGACGAGCTTCCGGTGCTGCCGGTGGTGGTGTTGGTGCGGGCAACATCAGGACACAAGTCAAACGACCCTTCCAGCTGGTCATCGTCAGTCACATCCTTTCAAAATGAAGTAGTTCGTAAGTGTAATTAGTATGTATATGCACATATACATATATACTTACACATCAATATATGCACATATTATTTTATGTATACATGTATGTATATACTCCTACATACAATTATTAAGTGTAATTTCCAATTTTTCCGTTTCTTTTTTAATTTCCAACACAATTTCATGCACAGCCATTTCCTGAAGTTTTTTCATTATCTCTTGTAAAGAATGGAATCTTTCCATGAAATGAAGGATCAATGGAGTTTCAACTTAAGCTCAGATGCTTAGCATTGCAAGATACAAAATAGCGTGGTTTCGATGTCATTGACTCAGCCACAAGCCAATTCCTTCAAAAAGTAACGCATATCTTCTAAGTGTTGTAAACCTGCTTATCATGTCAAGTCTCAGTCAGAGATCTTAACGTTAACTTGCAGCGTAATAAGTGTTCAGTTCTCATTTGTCATAGGTCTAAATTTTGCAGCTTCGATTCATTTTGAAGTATTGACGGCACGTGCCGATGCAGTGGACTAACGAATAAAGAAGCCGCCGCAGAAAACATGGCCACTCGTTGCGACTGAGGTGAGGAAACATGACCTTGTTTGCAGCTAAACTGTACGCAAAGACCACGAGGTAGCGCAATAAATAACTCTGTATCCACGCTACTGACTGCGGCCTCATACTAAGCTGTTTGGGTCCGTGCGTAGCGTGCTCACGTTCTTAATTGAAATTTAAAGCTTAATAGGAGTGCATACGTCCACTGAGTGGTGGTTCAGGCACTCATGCTCATATCTACTGGTGGTTCAAGCGCTCGTATTTACATATCATAGACGTCTAAATATTGATATTTCCAGTTATTAGTAAATCAGGGGCTCTTATTTGAAGCAAGTAGCAATTCGAGCATTCATATTTGAAGCAGGTAGTAATTCGAGCGTTCCTGCGTATAGTTAGTGATTTCGATGCACCTGCCTGAAGATAACAATTCAGGTGCTCATACTTAAGTTGCAAACTTAGACGTTGATTCTTATAACTGATTGTGTATCAAGCGTTCAGCTTTATTAAAATAGTAATTCAGACGTTCGTACTTCAACTTTTCGGATTCATCAATGTAAACTAAAGGCATGAGCACTTACACTTAACCCTTCAACATCAGTATTTTTTGTACCGATATTACCGTTATCACAGCCATGGTTATTTGACTGACACTAACATCAGCTCGTCACCGACACTAAAGTGCTTCCTCACTTTGCCATTGCCACTCGGCAATGAACTTCAATAAAGAGTTCCAGGAAGAAATTTAAAACGAAATAAAATTATTTAGGCTACTTTCAAATAAGGACCTTATCCTCCGGGGCGTTAAAAAGTTATTGGAGCTTTAGATCCATGCCATTGGTTAGGTTTGTTCAGTTGGTAATTGTCTATGTATTAGCAGTTCTAAAAGAAGATGGCATGTGTAATTTAACTTGAAGTCAGCTTACCAGTAGTGACAGCAGAAGCACTTCTATCTAGGTAATGAGTACGTCAACTTGCAACCTCAACTTAACAACTTGACTTTCCTTACGTGCGGCAACTGTTAGCACCTCTGCGACACGGAGACCGAAACGTGGAAAATAGAGCCTGCCGAGCGTGAGCTAAGTTAAGATGGTTCGTTCACCTCAACCACAACAATGGTGTTCCTAGAAGACGAAGAAGGAGGGCAGCATTAAGTAAGAAATTAAAAGAACAGGGAATATATGAACAAGGCATATCCTCACATATTGTGCTTCTATACTGCAAAAATAAAAGATTCTGAAAGAAGATAAAAGTTGAAAAAAGTAATAGGTGCTGAAGAACCTGACAGCACTGATTAAAAAATGGCAATCGATACAAAAAAAAGAAACTGCTCTATTTCAACGCAAGGATTTGATTAGATTATAAGTTAGTTTAAGCCTCCCTAACCGCTTCAAAAATAGAGCGTATCGAAGAGAGGAAGGAGGAAGGCACCATTTAGTATGGAGATAAGAAAATGAGGAATCTATGATGAAGGGGCATAGAAACAGTAAGATGAGAAAGAAGTTCATGAAATAAGATAAAAGTTGAAGAAGAAAGTCAGAGGTGCTGAAAAACAGGACAGCAGTGAACCGAAAAAAGTTGGTCCTTAACATAACAAACAAAACTTTTATTTCAACAAAAAGGAAGGCCTACCTAACTCTCAGCTCGGGCCCTCACATTTTTCCCCAGGGAGCGCTAATTCCCATAGATACAATAGTTGTATCCCCCTGAGGGGTTTCAACGCAAGGAATACCCACCTAAACTCCCACCTTTCGATGATAGAACACACCGAGACCAATATCGACTACTGAAGTCAAGAGACCGCGTTGAGGTCAGAGCAAGTTAATTAACCGAGTAAGGGTATACTCACGTGTTGCGCTGGCTGTGACGTAGCAGACGGGAAGTTCAGTTCTGTGGACGAGAAACCACTGAACGTTAAATTTTTTCTTATGAAATTTATGATTTTTGACATGATCAAGAAGCCTATTGAGTTTTCCAATGAGAGTCAATTAACAGTGTGTTTTTTCAAAAAATTTTGGCTAAAATATTCGAGCTCCAAATGAAATTTGAGTGTTGCATTTATCTTTCTTCAAATGAAGAACATTAACAATGAATCTCGACCGGCATTCAAAATAGAGGTAGACCGACTGCTTTGACTGAGCTTCAATTAACCTACCTTTCAAATAGAATTTACGACACCGAAATGAAGTGCGAAAAAATAGAAAGGGGTTCTAGACACAATTAGGTTCATGATGTCAATCAAGATATTTTCAGATAATACATTAAATGGCTTCAGTGCTAGGATAATCATTATGCCACAAAATATCGAGTAAAAAAATTTCATTGAAGTTCCTGTACGAATAAATTAGTAGGGAAATTTGCAGTACATCCATCTCGATAAGCCCTCCTTCAATACAATATCTGCACGCCTTGGCGAGAAGGATTAAAAAATTGCCTTCTAATTTTTTGAGGAGCTGATTTACGCGTAACGACAAAGCTGTGAAAAACAAGTATCACGGATACAAAGCCTCTTATAGGCATCGCCACCCACAACCGATGCTATGCTTGCTTCCTCATGCGTTAAAATGACCGCCGTTTGCACCATTTGCAAGGAGACTTTCCAGACCGACACCGAAGTGTCAGCGACACCGTGTGGCCACGTGTTCCACACTGCCTGCGTAGCCGAGTGGTTCTAAAACTCCTAAACGTGTCCAATGTGCCGCTACTCTGGCGAATAAAAGCTCACGAGGCTTTATTTAGACTCCTGTTTCAACAGAGAGAACACTAGCACCCTGCAGAACCACCTTCGTGGCGCCTAAGCTCGACTTAAGCTTTCGATGCTGGAGTTACGCGGTCTGAGGTAGGAATTGGATGAGCAGAAACGAATTAGTCAACGCTTAAGGAAGGAGGCTGTAGATCGCAGAAATAATGAGGAAATGCAAGCAGAACGTGTCACTTCGCTACACGCACGCTGTTCTTCCGGGAGACGCAGGGAAAGAACTGGATTCAGTAGAAGTAGAGAACGGTATCAATAAATAAGTAGGGAGCGGTATGAATATACAAGAAGTAGAGAGCGCTGTTAAAGAAGGTGCAGTAAACGGTACGATTAAAGGAATAGAGAGCCCTACCGATACGAAAGCAATGAAGAATGGCGCGAACAAAGAAGAAGCAGAGAACGATGCGGACAAAGGAATATTGTAAAATAGTATCGCCACTCAAGAAATGAAAGAAATGAATTAATGTGTGGAGACGAACTACGGAGTACAGACCGACGAAGATAAAGAAGCAGAGAACGACACGATTAAGATTATATAGAACGTACCGAATAAAATGCTATAGAACGACACGGCTAAGGGAATAATGAAACGCAAGACAATGTTTAGAGTATCGAATCGTTAAGAGTTTGAGTGGGTGAATGAGCATAGAACCGAAGTACAGACTGATGTCACCAAGTCTTCCAGAGTTGGTGAAAAGAAGATATCTCAAGGTATTGTAGACCGTACAAAATAAGCAATGAGTTAAACTCGAGTTCTCACAGAGTGTCGCGAGAAAGTTCTACCTCGTCGTCAGAGACGCACGAGGCAATACGACGGCGAGAGATATATATATATATATGTGAATTACCGCACAGCGGAAGACGGACTGCAAGGGCAGAGTTTTGTTCGCATTACGCACCCATAAATGCGAGCAGCGGTTACCCAGGGTAAAAAAAACTGCAACTGCAATGTCGTGGTAATGCTAAATCACCTGTGACTCTCTATCAATGAGGTTTAACAGAGTCAAGGAGCGAAAAATTCCCAGTTATAGATGAGGCGTTCACTACAACTACTTTGTATTTTGTGAGATATTTTAAAAATTTTACTAGCGCCACAGTGAATTGAATTGTGCAGATGACCTAATAAGCGCATTGATTGTGACGTATTTATTATTTGTATTGATGAAGATGATTCTCATGTGAAACATGTGATATCCGTTCTCTAAAAAAAAACTTGTGAAACATCCAGGCGTATCGAGTTTTTTCCATTATTGTTCAATACCAACATACTTGGACGCGTCAAAGAAAAAAGAAGAACCCAATGTCGTTGAGAACGTGGCGCACGAGGCTGCTAAGAAGCCCTCAGTAGAAGGAATAATAATAATAATGAAGGCATCTACGGATGGAAGACACGTGACAGTACACGGTACGATGTAGGAGTGTTCCGAATCCAGACATTCTCCGAAAATAATCAATACAAGTCAATTTTTCGGTGCTGAATGTAGATTACAATCCTTTATGTAAATTTGTAGCTGCTAACTGGGTGTTGTCTCTCCTGAAATACCAGCGGCATCTTCAAAATTAACAAAACGCGTACGTGGTAATTTCAGCACATCTCTGATAGTCTAGGAAATTTTTCACGATGATTTTAGTTTGATCCTCCTAGCTTTAGAAATTTCAATTTAGAGAAAATCAATTCTAAGGATGAAGCTATCAGTCCTTTAAATAAATAAAATTACCCTAACATAAATTCAATTAAAAGTTTAATGACATCCAAGAAGGTTTTCTGAGCGAAAAAACTTTCCGATACCAAGAAAAAGGTAAATTTATAAACGACGTATGTAGTAACCCTGACTTTTTTAGTGATAAATGAACAAATATTTCAAAACCCTTAATGCAAGTGAATTTATTTTCGAAAGTACGGAATGCGCACCGCGAGGTCCGAAATAATGGGAATCAATAATATAAAAGTATTTTAAAGTTTTCCAAATTCGAATGATAGTTCAACGAATGTCATCGAACATGCCAAATTTTTCTGATAATTTATCCGAATAATTTAACGAAGTTGAACTACTTTAAATTCGTATTCTGCTCAACTAGAAATACCAACCATAGCAATGGAGAGACCGCCAATGACTCACACCAAACTTACGATTTTGATGGCAGCCTTCTTTCATCCAACAGAAGACGATATGCTCTTTCCGTGTTACCACAATAAACGTACCCCACACCATCACACTGTCCTAATGTATCCATGATTCACTCGTAAATCGCTGTTTGTAAGTCAAATGAACGGAACACTGGGGTGACGAACGACTTTGAAGTTGCCACTGACAAATCCATGCTGCTTTTATTGCAGAATGCGACCTCTGGTTCGGCTCTAGGTGACGGAGGTCCGACTCTGTGAGAAGGGATTTTTGTGGCTCGTCGAGCTAAAATTTTCACGCTCTTTTTTGTGGCCGACGTTCTTGAAATGCAGGTTTTTAACAGAGCACGATTTTCGTTCTAGGGGTCGACGACTATTAGGTCTGGATGCGACATTTATCATTTTTGGATTTTTTCCGTACGAACAGAACTATTGCTATGAAATTCAGTGCTCATCACCCTAGATGGTTGGGTATCTGATGGCGCACCGAGGCTTTTTTGTTGTAAAGGATAAGCCTTGTTCTCTGCAAGTCAGTGGGCCTAACGTAATAGTGATCTACTCTCTTGTGAAAGAGTTCTGGCTTCCAAATTTTCCTACATTGAAATTTAGGTCCGGTTATTCTCGTCACCGAATGAATTGTAAAACATCAAGTTGGCGAGAGTATGCAAAGTGGGTGAGCACCTAAAAACAGCGAATAAGAAATTTTTCCTCGCCGAGCTCATGCAGCACTCTAAACCGTAATGGGCTATAGAAACAGTTGAGCGAGGGAGGTTTTAGTTCATTTCATCAGAATCACTAATTTTTATATGGGGGTACGTAAGTCAAAGTTACATATACATGAAATCGTAAGTACAGGTATTTTTGCGCTGAAACTTTTGCACATTTTTTCCTAGCCGTTCAGCAACTTTCAAGGTACTTCAGGTTTTAGCAGCGTCTTCGTCCTCACTTACAGTTTAGGAAATAAGCCTTCCATTTTCAAACTTTCGAAAGATTGGAACACCTTTATTCGCACTCAATCACAAAATTAACCATGGGTTTCACAGTAATGTCAGCAGCACAAACTCTAAATGAACTACACGATAACCGCCACAGCTCGTAGCTACACAAGAGAGCAAGACCTCACCTGACGCGAGACACGGGCTGGGGTGCGTGCAGAGCAACAGGGGCATGTCCTGAGGATGGGACAGTAGACGGCACCGGAGTGAGCACGTGTCCCCAGCGCGTGAAGTAGGCACCAGCACACCTGAACCTGAAATGTGATGTTGATAGGCTTAGCCCATGAAGTGTCGTGATGCTGATAGGCTTAGCACGTAAGGGTCGTGATGCTGATAGGCTTAGCACGTAAGGGTCGTGATGCTGATAGGCTTAGCACGTAAGGGTCGTGATGCTGATAGGCTTAGCACGTAAGGGTCGTGATGCTGATAGGCTTAGCACGTAAGGGTCGTGATGCTGATAGGCTTAGCACGTAAGGGTCGTGATGCTGATAGGCTTAGCACGTAAGTGTCGTGATGCTGATAGGCTTAGCACGTAAGTGTCGTGATGCTGATAGGCTTAGCACGTAAGTGTCGTGATGCTGATAGGCTTAGCACGTAAGTGTCGTGATGCTGATAGGCTTAGCACGTAAGTGTCGCGATGCTGATAGGCTTAGCACGTAAGTGTCGTGATGTTGATAGGCTTAGCACGTAAGTGTCGTGATGTTGATAGGCTTAGCACGTAAGTGTCGTGATGTTGATAGGCTTAGCACGTAAGTGTCGTGATGTTGATAGGCTTAGCACGTAAGTGTCGTGATGTTGATAGGCTTAGCACGTAAGTGTCGTGATGTTGATAGGCTTAGCACGTAAGTGTCGTGATGTTGATAGGCTTAGCACGTGAAGTGTCGTGATGTTGATAGGCTTAGCACGTGAAGTGTCGTGATGTTGATAGGCTTAGCACGTGAAGTGTCGTGATGTTGATAGGCTTAGCACGTGAAGTGTCGTGATGTTGATAGGCTTAGCACGTGAAGTGTCGTGATGTTGATAGGCTTAGCACGTGAAGTGTCGTGATGTTGATAGGCTTATCACGTGAAGCGTCGTGATGCTGATAGGCTTAGCACGTGAAGCGTCGTGATGTTGATAGGCTTAGAACGTGAAGTGTCGTGATGTTGATAGGCTTAGCACTTGAAGTGTCGTGATGTTGATAGGCTTAGCACGTGAAGTGTCGTGATGTTGATAGGCTTAGCACTTGAAGTGTCGTGATGTTGATAGGCTTAGCACGTGAATTGACGTGATGCTGACGAGCCTAGCACGTGAAGTGTCAATGCTGCCGCACCCACCCAAATTCACTTGTAACCTCCCTCGAACTTTTCTCTCGCAGAAAGATCCTATTCTGATCTTGCACTCAGCTTTTATCGGAAAACAGACTGTACAACTCCATCCATCCATATTCTATCAAAAAAGTGTGAGAGATATAATTGCACGATAATATTTAACCTCGTATGCTAGAATAAATTTTGGAAAAGTTAGCGAAGTAGGTGAAATGGGATTCATTTACGTCATGCGCAAATGAGCAGTGCACCTAGCAGAACGCGCATGCCCAATACTTAGTCAAAATGTTAAAATTACTCGAAGAACCCTGTAAAATGTATTCGGAGGCTGGATTAGATTTGATTAAATTAGATTATAGGTTATTTTAAGCCTTCCTAACCACTACAAATAAAAGCGTATCGAAGAGAGGAAGGAGGAAGGCACCATTTAGTATGGATATTAGGGAATGTGGAATCTATGCAGAAGGAGCATAGAAACAGTAAGTTGGGAAAGAAGTTCACGAAGCAAGACAAAAGTTGAAGAAGAAAGTAGTAGGTGTTGAAAAAAAGAACAGTGGTGAACCGAAAAAGGTGGTCCTTGACTTGGCAAAAAATATTTTATTTCAACAAAAAAAAGGCCTACCTAATTCTCAGCTCGGGCCCTCACATCTTCCCCCTAGGAGCGCTAATTCCCATAGATACAATAGTTGTCTCCCCCTGAGGGGCGGAGGCTGGATGAGATTTGCTCACCGTGTTGCCAGACGTAGGTGTGCAGGCCGTGCAGCTGGTGTGGAGTGCGGCAACACACGCCGCTGAAGTGCTGCCTCTCGCCACACGCCTCGCCACCGCCGCCACAGTTGCAGCCGTCGTGTATGTGGCACAGGCACGTCACGTGACGACCGCCGCTCCACTCGCTGTGTGAGTTGCGCGAGTCAACGCGCAGCCTCGGCGCGAGAGTCAACGCGCAGCCTCGGCGCGAGAGTCAACGCGCAGCCTCGGCGCGAGAGTCAACGCGCAGCCTCGGCGCGAGAGTCAACGCGCAGCCTCGGCGCGAGAGTCAACGCGCAGCCTCGGCGCGAGAGTCAACGCGCAGCCTCGGCGCGAGAGTCAACGCGCAGCCTCGGCGCGAGAGTCAACGCGCAGCCTCGGCGCGAGAGTCAACGCGCAGCCTCGGCGCGAGAGTCAACGCGCAGCCTCGGCGCGAGAGTCAACGCGCAGCCTCGGCGCGAGAGTCAACGCGCAGCCTCGGCGCGAGAGTCAACGCGCAGCCTCGGCGCGAGAGTCAACGCGCAGCCTCGGCGCGAGAGTCAACGCGCAGCCTCGGCGCGAGAGTCAACGCGCAGCCTCGCCGCGAGAGTCAACGCGCAGCCTCGCCGCGAGAGTCAACGCGCAGCCTCGGCGCGAGAGTCAACGCGCAGCCTCGGCGCGAGAGTCAACGCGCAGCCTCGGCGCGAGAGTCAACGCGCAGCCTCGGCGCGAGAGTCAACGCGCAGCCTCGCCGCGAGAGTCAACGCGCAGCCTCGCCGCGAGAGTCAACGCGCAGCCTCGGCGCGAGAGTCAACGCGCAGCCTCGGCGCGAGAGTCAACGCGCAGCCTCGGCGCGAGAGTCAACGCGCAGCCTCGCCGCGAGAGTCAACGCGCAGCCTTGTTGCGAAATGGAGAAGAGGGTGGGGTTTAGGACCCCCCCCCCCCTTTCCAGACGCTGAGGGAATTGCAACCCCCGCATAATTTAAATATTGTACTTTCATGCTTGCGTACACCTGCATACCAGACATGGAGAATAAAAGAATTTGTAAGATTAACATGAATTTATTTTGAAACACGTGGATTTGAATATGACACATGAAATGAGAGATTCCGGCTAGAAAATTATTGAATGCCAGCGAACGATTACATGATTAACGCGAAACCCCATTTCTTGGCTACCGTCAAAAGGGGATTTTACGCACAAAAACAAACGAAATTAGAAACATAAAAATGAACATCCTGGCTAGCACACACATGAAATAAATGGTTATGCCAAAAGGAATAGAACCTTGACTCACCGCAAGGTGTCAAATATAAATGCTCGCATTATACACAACACAGAATTCGAACATGAGCCAATTGCCCGCATGACACAAATTACATTTGATTGCGCGCCGCTCGGAACGTACTATTCCATGTGCTGGCTGTGCTGGAACTTTTACACCTGAAAATCACCTTTCTGAGTTTTCAAACAGTAATTGGGTATCAAAACTTTCTTGCTATTGTAGATCGCGATGACTCACTACACTTCCAAGACTGCTTGAAGAATTTACGTAGTGCGGCTCAGACCGCACCGCGGCACCGATGTTCCCCCTTCGCTCGTCGGCCGGTCGTGGCACCGAAGCGCTGTGCCGCTTCAATGTTTTTGTGCTGAAGTTACTTGTGCGCCCGGGATTGATGTAGAAGCGTTTCGAATGCTTTCATGATGCACGGGTATTAGGTGGCTTCCTCCGTGAGGCTGAGGCGCTTAGTGTAGCCGTTGTCGCAACATTGACGCTTCGTGAGGCTGAGGTGCTTCAGGTAGCCGTTGTCGCAACATTGACGCTTCGTGAGGCTGAGGTGCTTCGGATAGCCGTTGCTGCAGAATTGGAGCTTCGACGATTTATGATGGACGAGGGTTCCTTTCTTGAAAATTTCGATGTGCTCACTATGCTCAGATCTTTGATTTGCAGGTTATGTTGAAGGCACACCAGCAGTGCGCCGGCGCGCCCGCTTGCGCGCCCCTTAGATACGTGCACCTCTTCCGCCCTCGCTTCCACGTAAAAGAACCTTGATTATCCTCTTCTCACTCCTTTTAAGTGTGTTGCCTCTTTCTTCCTCGAAGGATCTGGCTTCTTCCAAGCTACAGCGAAAGTCACCCGATTCGTTGGAAACTTGCCGGTCCTGAAGTTTTGCCTATGATTGGTTCGCGGTCGACACATGTCCACGTGTGATGTTTTCGCAAGCTCTCGTGATTGGTCCATGTGTTGCGTCCCTCTCTTGATCCCTCACCCCTTCGAAGTTCCCCCTCGTCTTCGCGGCGCTGTCTTACATTCTCACGCCTAGTCGACGCCGGCTTAACGGTCAACATTCCTTTGTTGTAGCCCCGCATAATGTTATATACCAAAAAATGTCCTAAATATGTTGTCGATTTACGGGATTTAGCCAAAAAAAATTATCACGTAAAAAAAAAAATATCATCTAATATGAGCACAGCTTTCCGTGATTTGTCCAAAAAAATATCATGTGAAATAAACATACATATTTCGTAACAGCCTCGCCGCGAGAGTCAACGCGCAGCCTCGGCGCGAGAGTCAACGCGCAGCCTTGGCGCCACGTTAAAAAAATGTTTGAAAAAGAAATCGAAAGGTTGCGATATAAGAATAAAGGTTTGGGGAAAAAATCAGACAGGCTGGAATATGAAAAAGACAGATGGAAAAAGACGCCAAAGAGAGAAGAAAAAGAGGCCGAAGAAAGAAGAAAAAGACGCCCAAGGAAAATGAAAAAAGCTTAAAGGAAGAAGAAGAAAAAGCCTGAATTATTAAAAATGCTGAAAAGAATAAAAAAAGTTTAGAAAGCAGAAGACAAAAAAATGCAGGAAAACTTTCAGTCTGTTGAAAAGACTGAGGGGAGAAAAAAGGCCAACAGGAGAAAAGAATTACTAAAAGGAGAGAAAAAACACGAACACGAATAAAATAATAAAAAATGGGAGGACAAATATTGAAATAAGAAAACGAGTACCGAAGAAAAAAGGCTGTATAGAAAAACTATTCCAAGGGAAAAATGAAAAAAGCAAAGCTATCAGCATAGCTATCAGTGAGGAGCATCACAGGAGCAAACAGCTCCAACATGTGCGCCGCAAGCAACAAACACAACAAGATCACGGCACTGAGCTCCGCTCATTGCTTCCTAGACTAAGAAGGTGTAGGTTTCGCTGATTGTGAAGTAAAGTCTTGAAAAATTCTACGCCTTTTCCTAATTCAATAAATGATTTAATTAATACGGAGTCTAAAAACGCCGAGATTTCGAATGTACCAAATAAAACTATTTCTGAAAAAAGAAAAATTATGGAGGTTCAACTGGAACCAAAACAACCGAAGGAATAAAACTTAAGTCTCGACACTTTTCTTTCTATCCTCCCCTTCTCATATTGGCTCACATCGGGGGTGAATAATGGTAACGGTACACCGAATTGAACAAGATATAAAAGTTATGTTATAAATACCATACAGAGATTACATTAAACAAGTTAATCCAGGTTTCTGACCACAACTTAAGAGGTCCAAAGAGAGATAGGACGAAAGCACGAAAGCGTACGAAGTTAAAGAAACGGGGAATTTGAACTCGAAGTGCGTTCCCACCCAAGATCTCTTGCACGTAGGAACAGAAAGCTATGCTAGAAGGAGGAGATGTGCAGCTGACATGAGTCTCAGTCTTTAAGCGTTTAGCTGCAACTAAACACCGTAGAATGAAAATGGACAGTGAGCCACTTAATCACGGTCAAACCGAAACCTAAAACATTTAATGCGAAAACTGGAACTTACAAAAATACGAAAATCAACGACCAGATTTTTTTAACGCTATTCGTCCACTTCTATTTCTTGTCATTCCCTGCTGTGGTGTTTTTGTTTATGTACATGCGCACCATCTGCATCGTCCATCTGTCCCTCACACCTGACGTGCCCGTCCCTCACACCTGACGTACCCGTCCCTCACACCTGACGTACCCGTCCCTCACACCTGACGTACCCGTCCCTCACACCTGACGTACCCGTCCCTCACACCTGACGTTCCCGTCCCTCACACCTGACGTTCCCGTCCCTCACACCTGACGTTCCCGTCCCTCACACCTGACGTACCCGTCCCTCACACCTGACGTACCCGTCCCCCACACCTGACGTACCCGTCCCCCACACCTGACGTACCCGTCCCTCACACCTGACGTACCCGTCCCTCACACCTGACGTACCCGTCCCTCACACCTGACGTACCCGTCCCTCACACCTGACGTACCCGTCCCTCACACCTGACGTACCCGTCCCTCACACCTGACGTACCCGTCCCTCACACCTGACGTACCCGGCCCTCACACCTGACGTACCCGGCCCTCACACCTGACGTACCCGTCCCTCACACCTGACGTACCCGTCCCTCACACCTGACGTACCCGTCCCTCACACCTGACGTACCCGTCCCTCACACCTGACGTACCCGTCCCTCACACCTGACGTACCCGTCCCTCACACCTGCACGTCCCTGCACCGTAAACGAACGCTCGTATCCAAATGCGTACTATCAGACACCGTATACAAACGCGTACGAGCACATACCTGCAGGTACCGTAGCCGCCGCAGAAAGAGCACCTGTTGTCAGGGGTGCACAGCGCGCCGTACTGGCACAGCGCTCCCGTGGCATTCCCCACACACCGGCACCGGGACAATAGCTCAGGGACGCTGCTTTCCTCTCCGTTGCGCCTGCAGTCAAGGTAACAAAGCACGCATTCAACGCAGAGTGATTTGGGTTAGCCAGAAATATACACGGTGGACGTTCTCTGTTATTAAGTAAGTGGTTTTCCATTCGTAAGCTCATGGCGAATAATTGGTATTATATCAGTTTATTTTAGTTGGATGACAAGTTGGGGGGAATGAATGGAATGTTTTTGGAATGAACGATGGTAGTGGAGTACGAGAAAAAGAAGAGTGCGAACACCAAGTGAAGTAAATGCTGGACGTGTTTACACTACAATACTCTACAACCCGATGCTCACGTGCAGTGAAACAAGTTACCTGAATTCAACTTATTTGGTACTAAAGTTAGCGCTAGGTACTGTAATTATCGATAGGTACAAAAGTTTGGGCAAGGTACGGCGGCTTAGATCCGAGTTTTCAAATTTCTTTATGATGGAACTTTGGTCTCTCTGGGGTGAATCGAGGGTTCGGTTTCTAGAGAGGAATTCAAACCTCTTAAAAAAGGATAAAGGAACAGTGAAGAGGAAATGGAAAGGACACACAGAGGAAGGTCAATAGACACAAAATAGGTATGACCGATATTGGTAAATGACGTCAACATTCAAAGATTAGGACATTGCTATTCGAAGAACATCACATAAAAACAACGTACGAAGCGAGCTAAGAAAACTGACATGAAGGCGAAGTGGAACAAGCAAAGCAAATGTAAACTTAGTGGGAATAAGTGCGAAACATTATCAAACGTTACTGAAGCATTAAGTACATCTACCCAGGAAAACACGAAAGAATTTATTTAGTTAACATTGAAGAAACATCACCCCTAAATCCCACAGGTGGAACTACTCAAGTTTAGCTGCACCTTAGAACTACTATATAACTTTCCAGAACTATTTCTGATTCGGTAACAATTAGCACAGCCACGAAGAAATGCATAGTACACCCATCTCAAAGCAATCTTCACGCTCTCAGTGTTAAGGACGTCGTCTGGGTAGAAATCGGGATAACTGTTGATTTTTTGTTTTTATATGCATCTTTTAGAGGATTTTCTTGCGCTTCCATTGGTACTTTCCGCTTACGTCTACTCCGAATGGTACGCCCACCAGAGGGGGGAAAGCGAGGGGGGTGGCGTGACCCCCCTCATTATTGGGGGTCAATTGAGCGTGTTTCTCTGCGGGAATGGCAATATAGTTCGTTAATGGGCTACTCAAAGTGTTTCCATTATTCAAACGAAACATTCTACTTCTGAGTAAATATTTTTTTTATAATTTTTGACCATTTCAGAATTTAGCTGTTCTGCCGTATCTATGATACCGCAGCTTTCATTCATAGCTCGAAGACAGCTGCAGTATCATAGCTACGGCTATGGCGCGCACACCAATCCAAAGGGCTTGAAAACAGCTACAAAACAAAGGAGTTGACTTGAAAAAAAACGTATTTTGGTAAAAAAAAATGGAAAATTAAAAAAATTGGTTGTTTTCAAGAATTACACCTATTCTCTTTTGTTGTATATTTTTTCCCAGAGTTACAGAGCTACAGCAATGTAAATTATATCAATCGAAAGGGCTTAAAAAGAGCTACAAACGCTCAAGGTTCATTGTAGAAAACCATGTAGTTCAAAAGATGAAAAGAAAACTTTTTTGTGAAAAAACACGTTTTCAGGAAACTTGATAATTGGTTTCTCAAATGTATCTCCTTCCACAATTTTAGAGCTACGAGAATGGTTTATATACCATTCGATAGGGCTTAGCAATGTGTATCCATAAGCAACAGCATTTTTTGATACATTTATTATTTTGAAAACTACACCACATGAAAAAAAAATGAAAATTTTTTTTTAATTCCCAAAATCCACAAAAAGAAGTTATCAAAATTCCCTATTGCATATGGTTATATAGACATAAGCAATCTAAAAGCGAAGTAATGGTTCTGTAACTTCAAAATTGTGGAAGGAGATTTTACAAAACCCCCTATTTTATCATATTTTTCGAAAAAAAATGCAGCTACAAAAATTTCGTAGAAATAACAAATGATCTATGCATCATTTCACACCTACTGTGAAAATTTCAGAGAAATCCATCCATAAATAACGGACTTTTTTTACCCAGACGGTGTCCTTAAAGAGGTGAATACCATTCTCAACATCAGTCACGACATCAGGAAATTCAAGCTGTGGTATTAGGAAATTCTCACTTGGGACACTGTAGATGCAGGGACTAGATGTATAAGGTTGGTGGGTATGTGCCAGGTATCGTTCATTCGTCGTTCATGAAGTTTAAACATTGATAAGGCATAAGTAAGAGCTCGTGAGCTTGCCAATCCAACTCAGTAGCGCACGCGTGCACTTGCTAAGGTAGCAAAACATGAGGGACGTTATCTCGGAGGTTTCACAACAATCACCAGAGAAACCAATGGCTGGTCAGGCGAAGCTAGCACAACGAGAAAAAAGTGCGATAAAATGTAGGAACCGCTCGGGATTTGGTCATATGTAAACAAGAAAATTCCAAATGAGTGATTAAATAGCCAAGACATGGTAATGTTTTATTTCAAATGACCAGCTAGGTACAGCATACAGAGTTATATCAGTCGCATTTCGAACCTAGGCTTTAATAGTCGTAAATATTTCAACATACGAGATGAATGCGCGGTATCAGAACATCTCAGGGTCTGTAGATGTGTAATTTTAGAAGTCTTATAATCTTTGCAGCTAAACAACAACAATTAGTGCTAAATTCTGATTCGAGCTGTTACATTTTACTTCACGTTTACGAATGCGTCTAGTGTATTTTTTAGACCAATAGGCGGTGTTGAAAGTCAAATTAGTTCTGGGAATGAAATTAATCAATACTTGAGTAGGCTCTCGAGAAATATAATTGAAGCATAATTATGTGCTTTCATTCCTCTAGCTTTCTTAATTAATACAGAGTAAATGCTCAGTTTTTCACGTACGTTTTGATTTCGAGTTTGTACTAATCAAGAAATATTTGCCACTTAGAAATTTAATTTTCTAGCTTGAGAAAATTGTGCACATTTAATGTGGAATCTCCCTTCTGTTTGGAAAATCAAATTGAAGAATGAATCCCGTTAAACAGAAGTGGTAACTAAACATTTTAAAAATTTTTCTCTAATCCATGGTCACGTTTAGGTGGGTAAAACGGAAGACGAAGTATCAGCTCTTTTTGCCAGCAATGAAACACAAAGTGAAATTAAAGATTAGATGCTAGTTCAAGCCTCACTAACCGTAACAAAGGCGTTCCAAAGAGAGGAAGGAAGAAGGCACCATTTAGTATGGAAATAAGGGAACGCGGAATCTATGCCCAAGGTGCATAGAAATAATAAGTTGAGATAGATGTTCATGAAACAAGACAAAAATTGAACAAAAAATAATATTTTCTGAAAAACAGGAGAGTAGATCAGAGTATAGATTATAAGTTAGTTCAAGCCTCCCTAACCGCTTCAAAAATAGAGCGTATCGAAGAGAGGAAGGAGGAAGGCACCATTTAGTATAGAGATAAGAAAATGAGGAATCTATGCAGAAAGGGCATAGAAACAGTAAGATGGGAAAGAAGTTCATGAAATAAGATAAAAGTTGAAGAATAAAGTCAGAGGTGCTGAAAAACAGGACAGCAGTGAACCGAAAAAAGTTGGTCCTTAACATAACAAAAAACCTTTTATTTCAACAAAAAGAAGGCCTACCTAACTCTCAGCTAGGGCCCTCACATTTTTCCCCTGGGAGCGCTAATTCCCATAGATACAATAGTTGTATCCCCCTGAGGGGAAAACAGGAGAGTAATAAACCAAAATAAAAATAGTCCAATACAAAACAACAAAACCTATGCTATTTCTACAAAAATAACGTCCGCCAAACTTTCAGTTTGGGACCTCACATATTCATCCCGGAAGCACTTATTCTCAAACAAGAAATAGTTGTGATTCCCTGAGGAACCACTGGCTCTTTTTTTCCTTCTCCTACTTTCTTTCCATTCTCCTCTTTTCAATCCTCTCTTACTCTTCTTTTTTGTTCACCCCATCTACTTCCCTTTCTTCCTCTTTTTCACTCCTCCTGTTTCTTTTCCCTCCTTCCTTTCCACAGCACCACAAGAGAGTAAGAAATTATTTCAAAAGTGCCGTGCCTCGTCACAAAATAATACGACGATCACAAGCAAAAAACTCCACTGACTCTGCGGTGCATACCGATGACAAAAACTGTGCCTTGGGGATTTGAACGCGATGCAAAATACAATATTAGAGATGCTAGATAACCTCAAAAAACCTATTTTCCAGAGGAGCACAGGCCCTCCAAGTCAAATCAAAGAAACGCAAAATTTCAGCGTACCTGCAAAGAGAGTACTAACAAAACTGCACTGACCAACGCAAGTTGCAAGTAAAATAGCATGCGCACCGGAATTAGACCTCTGCTCGTAAAACACACAATGGTACACAAACTTATACCAAGGGTAACACGGAGGCTTACTTAGTTATGCCTTGAAAATAAAAAAGGAGACTCACAAACGCTGCACAAGAAAGCAGGCGACCGCAGGTCTCCGACTCCAAGTCAGATTACAAAACAAATGCTCGAGAATTTCGCTACGCTGCACCGCAACGCAGTGCGATATTCAGCGTTCTCTTGAGTGAAGCGAAGCACCCGGTCACGTAATGTTGGACTGGGTATTCAAATTTCGAATTAACATACCGCACACTCTCTAACGTTGTACTGCAATGAAGGCCCTGAAAAGATTCAATATTTACCGCTTAAAGCATGCCATACTAAAACTTTGAAACTTCCCGCCACGACTTTGTCGTCGATAAAACGGTTTTCGATTCCAGAAAATTTTCACATCTGTATAAGGGTTACGAACCAAAGCACCTCCCTCTGATCTCAGCCCTAACCCCCCGTATCTCCCTGTCCCCCATCACCTCGGTTTGATTAATGATGATGTTTACGAGAACCTCCCCCTGCTTCTTCCCCTCCCATTTTCCGGCGGGAGGGAAGGGAAGAAGTGCCTAGCAACTGCAGCTCTGATGTCAGGGCGAGCATTCTAAAAATAGAAGTTCCATGTTCTGCTTTGAATAGCAAGGATGTGCGATTAATTGCTTGTTTTCTAATGAAAAAATTGTAGGTTTGTATGATACAAACCTGTTTTAACAAGAGATGCTCGAACTTTGAAAGGATTTTTTTTAGCCAAAAACTAATTAATTCGTCAATTTCCCAGCTCTTGCATGATATTCAGAACGTGACAAAGTATGTTAGCATCTCAATATTTAAGATTCAGGAGCAAAGCTTGCTCAAATTTCCATACAACATCTTAGATTCAGTTATATTTACCCCTAATAAGTTTTCTTGTGATTCACTCATTGGTAATCTACATAATGACTATCAAAGTTTTTACCGAAGATAAAATAAGATCTTATCAAAAATGCTCAAGATCAAAAATTAGTTTCAAGCCTCTATAACCACAACAATGAAATTGAAAGGAAGAAGGATAAAGACCCCATGTTATATGGAGTAGAGTGAACGTGGAATTTGTGGACAAAGTATGTTTATGAAACAAGACAAAAATTGAAAAATTGAGTAACAAGTACTGATCAACAGGATAACAGTGATCAGGAAAAAGATTGTCCGTAAAAAAATAAATATCTATTATATTTCAACAAATGAATGAACTCTTAGCTAGGGATCTCATTTTTCCTTGCGGAGTGCCAATTCAATATGCGGGGCATTGGAATCTCCTTCGGCACATCCCTGCTGGGCGCTAGATGTAAAATGCTTATATTCCCCTAAATAACATGTAATTGAGGATTTATCTTCTAAAAGGCACTTTGCTTTTTCGATTGTCCACTCGCTGCTTGAGACCTACTTAATGTACGCATTTTGTCCATTCTGTACACTCCACAGGACATGAAAGTTTAATTGAAAAATAAATTTATTGGTTTTCGTCCACCGCACGAGCTCACTGGAAGTGACCTTCACCAGACATACCTTTGGGAACAGGAAATTGCATCGAGCGGTGGTGCGGTCCGAGGCAGTTTTTTACCTTAACAATTAATAAAGTCGAAATATGTACAGGTAATTTACAGCCTATTACCCTCAGAGCAACGTTTTGAATGTTTGTTAAGCGAAGTATGCTAGAGTTCCCTAGGTAAATGATGCTCCAGGTGAATTGGTTACAGTGTGTCCCCTTTATTCGCTTTTTTCAAATGAATCGATTTCATACTAAACTTACAGAAAAAAACACCCGAAACAAAAAGAATCGCATCGTTTTTCACCAATAATGAAAATCGCAGAAAAATCCGTCAAAAAAATTAACTTTTTTTACCCAGGCAGTCTCCTTAACGCCTCATCTGGTGACAATTATTAACCTCACCAGAGTAAGTGGACCCAGTCATTTATGGAATAAATGTTTATTCTATACAATTACAAGTTCAATGCAAGCTAATTTAGCTGTAATTAACTAAATAAAAGATGGCGCCAATACAATGCGCCCAAGGTGCCGTCATTCAAGTTAGTAATGTTCATCGGACCGGTTATCGGTTTTCTTATTATATTGTAAGTAATAGTTATCAGCCACCGTAGGCGAGTAGCATCAATTAACTGAAACTTTTATGATTTTTCCGATAATGACCATCGACAAAGCTTTTAGTCCCCGAAAAATGTACTCTAACTCTAAATAAAATACTATCAACCAACCATCGCAAAAAAAAAAATTCCTTTCAGAGCATCCGGTGATGAAGCTCAAAACTGCCATTTTTGGGATAATAGAATTAAGACCTAAATTAAGATAACTCATCCAAACGCAGATGAAAATAACCGAGTGGAATGTTCATACCTTCATTCAAAAAGCTTCCTAATCACATGTGTGCTCAGCACAGAACAGACTTGAACGAGTACATAAAAACACTAAAAAAAGATCTCAACTAGTGCAAGAACTCATTCTATGTGAACGGAAGCAGACTTGCAAAAAAAAGGATGCAAAGAACATATTTAATGCAGTTGAACGTGTTGGAAAAAAATGTAGTGAAATAAACGGTGTAGTCAGAAAACGGACTCCACAGCAGCGAAAAAACAACTTCGTACCTTTTTTTGCGTATTAATTTGCTTTGAAACTAACATCCCCAAATACAGCACAACAACCACCGGCGATAGAATATGTTTAACCAAGCAACTTTATTTTCACAAATACAGAAGTGCCGCGGTAGCTTTACAAAATAGCGCTGATGATCGGCATTTTTATCAGTAATAACAGCATGCAGTAAAAAGTATCAAAAATGTGCAGCGTCAACTGTAAATTGTGTTCTTCGGGCTATGTGTTTAGCCAGGAAATGAGGGGTAGCATTAGTATAATCTGGGCCCAGGGTATTAAACGTGGTGTACGTCACAACTGATAACTGAGCCAGCGCAGTACGCAACCGCAAGCTGCGCGTAGCCCTGTGATTGGCCACCATCTATAATGCAGCTCAGCCCCCACTGTTCCTACGGACACGGTGCTCCTTCGTGTCGCTATTACTGAATGGTTCCGATCGCGTTTTCATACCCAGTAATGCTAGCCTAATGAATTCAAACCGTTGGGAAAAAGAGACCTAAATCATAAAACCCCATTCTACCCATTGCGTCGAAAGTGGGCGCCGGTTAGACAGTTGATAACCGTCATTGGGTTCTCGAAGAAGTAACGCACAATATGATATGCATCAAGCTTGATTGAAATCAAAGATCTTTTTATGAGATTACACAACCGTTAAACCGAATCTAAAAACTGTTAAAATTGATAAACTTTAACACACGAGTTCGATATCCCATCAAATGGGCTGTGCTTCTTAGGATAGAGCGGCTATGGCTATGATAGCGAATTATTAATTGAAGAAATACGTCTATACATAAGTTTCCCTTCAAGTTCCAGTATTATATTGCTGTAGAGTAGAAGGCAAAGAAACCAAACAAGGTAAGTTTAAGGATAAACAGGAAGCAGCGCAAGTTTGTTGGAGCTTCCGAAACCACATCAAAGGAGTTGAAAAAAGAGAAAGAAGAACGGTCCCATTTAGTAAGGAGTTAAAGGAACGGGGAATTTATGCACAAGGTGCGTTCTCACTTAAGTTCTCCTGGTCATAAAAACAATAAGTTATAAAGTTTATGAAACAAGGGAGAAGTTGAAAAACAGGGCAGCTGTGAACGAAAAAAAACAACTGGTCCGTAACAAAACAAAAACCCTTTCTATTTCGACCGAACCTTCAGGTTGAAGCATCACATCTTCCCCCTGGGAGTGCTCATTTCCACACATGCAATGGCTGTATTCTTCCGAGGAAATCTGCATGGTAAGCTCGATGCCTCAAGAAAAGAGAAGGATATGACAAGACTAACTCCAGGTCAGGTTACACCCGGGTTTTGACGTGATTTTTCTTTCTACTTCAGAACTGGATTTATACTAACTTTAATGTGAAATCAAGGATACAGAATAATTACAAAAAAATACTAAACTTTGTGTTGGCATATTTACAGCTTGCAGTATGAAACAAACGAAGTAAAATGATCACAAAAAGAAATGATACCCATATCGTTAGTATGCCACGCATAGACCAGTATTAAATGAACGAAGCAAAATAATAATGAAAAGAAATAGTAAACTTGCGTTAGCATACACCACGGCGTATCGGTCTCCAGGCAGGGCAACCCTTTATATATCATGACTACTCAGTTTTCCCTTAACAGAATACCACACTGACAGAAATAAGGTATGTAATTTTGAAAGCATGTAATATTTTCATCCTTTAATGTCAATTCATTAAAGGGAAATGATCTTTTCCTGATGTTTAGCTTAGATGTTTTCATGCTCTGATCTGAAGAACATTGCGGTAATTTTTATTCATAAAAGTATGCGTATTGCAGCAAATTGAAAACTTTCCCCACTCAATGGCCCTCATGAAAACTTCATTTTCTGTACCAGAAATACCCGTAGAATTCGAAAACCAAAATTTGAAGAGCGAAATACTAAAAAATTAGAGATTTATTTGTATTCATTTGCGCAATGGTCTTCCTTTAGAGAATACCAACGATAATCATTTACAGCTAACCTAACGAGCTCATGGATCGGGATTCTTCAAAAGATATTAAACAAGATAAAGCTTAGCAAAACAATGCAGAATAATTTTCGCACAAAAAGAAGATTACCAGTAGTTTCACCCTCAATCTCTAGATTGACGAGAAGTTCACACTAGATCCTTGAACACACTGGTGCAAAAACAGACCCAAATTCTTCAAAATATCAATTCAAAGCTTTCAAAATGCACCACGTTTCTTACCTTCGAAACAAGGAACGCTCGTGTACCAAACTACAGAGCGGCAACCGAAGGAAAACAACACTGCACCTTGGATAGTACTATTTAGAAACCTTTATTAACAGTTCGATTATTATACGAGTGGTATATGTAGCATTTCAGCTTCTCAACTTTTGTGTAGAACTGAATGAGTGGAAACAAGCGCTACGAGTTCAAAAGTATCTTTTAATCCATTCTACTCGTCTTCACCATTTACTATCAACGCTAGAGAGCTGCGGTCTAGCGAAAATGGCGCAGGTACCGATCAGAAATCGAACCAGAGTCTTTAGAATCCAAGTTTGATGCCTAACCTCAGAAACATTGAATAAGACATGGTGTGTTTTACACAACTTTCATACACCACACCCGATAAATGCAACGCTACGAGGATGGAGTATGTCTACTCAACGATTTCCAATAATAAGCTTCAAAAGATCCGTTATCTCAACTCGTTAGAGATGTTCTCATGGATCAATCCAGCACTTGTAAGCTTCCGTTATCTTCCTCACGATCTATCTCAAATAACTTTAACAACAACAACAGCAGACATCGATGAAGGCCGATCGTCATCTTAACCTCCCCCACGCTTTCTCCAAGTCCTCGTCCCTACTTTGCTGAGGGACCCTCCGTGGATTTAGCCTTTTTTGCTCCCGAAGAATATAATTCTATGTCTTCATAATTTTAGTCAAGTGATTTCGTATTCATTTTATATAGATTAAATGCAGAATTCAGTTTCTCAACATTACACTAAAATTGTGGGTTTTACACCAATTATGTTGCCCGACGTCAACGTTACGAGTCTGTTCGTAAGCGTAACGACACGCCTTCAAGGTAGCGTGCCCTGCCGGCAGATGACTCCGACACATTTACGAGGAAGGTTAACTGAGCGAGATCACTAATGCTGATCACAAATATTCGTGTTCTTTTTCTTGAGGTTCATCGCTTTGCCGCTTTACTACAAAGTGGCATTTAATAGTGACAACGAATATATATCATGCATCCTAACAGATCACAAGATCCATCTTGCCTTAATTAGATCTTTTAACTTCAATTCAAAGGTGGTCAACCTCCTCACGTATTACCAACGCCCACTGTATTCTTAAGGTAAGTCTACATTATTCCTTCCATGTCTAACCGGCTTCTCTCTCAACAGCTTAGTGATGTACTCAGCGTACAATAGTGAAATAAGGGCTCATTTGTGATTTAATTCCCTTTATAAATAAGGAAGAATGAGAGTACAGAGTGGAAAAGATGAGAAAATTTTTTTGTGAGATAACCCTGAAAATACATTTTCGCTGATGCTCTCGACACACCCATACAGAAGATGATCATTTGATCACGATGACCGAAGTGACTAATTCAATCATATGATTTAATTAATTATGCATTAAAACCAAAACAGTTTGTTTCATTAGAGGCTGGCGGCAGCGGAAACCAAATACCCTACCGAAATAATTCCTAAGCGAACTCAATTTCAGTCAGAAAAATAACAATTTCAAAACACGATACGACGCGCCGCATTGGGATGGGATGAAAACCCCAAAAAGAACACCACTGATGCCGGAGCAGTGGAATAACAACCACACAATAAGAAACCTTAGACACAAAGACTCACCTGTAGATGACGGGGTACCCGCTGTTGTGGCAGTCTGAGGGGAAGGCCACAACTCGGCTGACCCCCGCATGGGAGTTGGAGTGGTGAGGCAGGTGGAACATGAGGTCGAGGGAAGACTCCTCTAACAGCCTGTGGCCATCAGCGAACATTTCAAATGTGATGTTGTAGCCTCTCCGCCCTCCCAGCATGTCCTCCGTCTCTGCTGGTGCGGGGAGCGCGCAGAAGTCTCGGATTATAAGACGTTAGAGTATGGATAGTATGGGTTATTTCCAGATATTAGAGGATTGGAGAGTATGGGGTAAACAGATAGGGGCTGTTGGGAGTTTAGGAATAATAAGGAGCATGGGATACACCAATCATACACCCGCCCCTATCATGCATCCACCTCTCATGTTATGCTTCTCCGCATAACTGTGTGAGGAACATCGCTAAGAATCTGGATAATCGTTATCTGGCCAATAACATATTCATAAATGATTCTAAAAGACCAAATAATAAGTCTGATTTCTGCGAGAAAGCATCACAACGTTAAATTCTAGAACGGTCGACTCGTCAGAGACGACGTTCGGACGCCGAGGAAACAAGGATAGAACAACGCGCCAGCGGGAGGTGCCAAGGACCTCAATGGGTGTCTCCTTTTTACTTTAATTCATGATGTTTAACATTGTTTTGTGGGGATTTTTATGTAGTAATAAGTGTAAGGTTAATGATGTATGTTTTCTATTCGATAGTAGGGATATATTACGTTCATATTGGTAACCTTGCGAGATCGTTATTTGAAGTTGGCATCTCTAGCGATGCCGAACGCGGGTTGCCTGAGGGAGCGAGCGGCAGTCGGGCGAGGAAGACGAACGAGAACGGTCACGTACGAGATCAAATTATCAACCCCGGTCCAGTTGGGCCGAGGCTTGCCTCTCATTACAATGCTAATTGCTTAAAAGCCACTTGAACGACCAGAGTATCTCAGTGACATTCACCTGTGAATAAATTGCTCTTAAAGTCCGTGACAACATAGCTCTAGCCGTCAACTTTGTCTGTCAACCATCAACCTAACATGGTGGTTGCGCTCCAGCGCGCCGGCAGGGCCACACCCGGGCTGCCAATCCTGATCTCCGAATCTCAGATAAGTCTCCTTCTGATGTTATGTCGATCCGAGATTCTCTCTCACACTTCTGGGTATGATAGGTCGCGAGTGCGTAAATTGCGTACGTTCAAATAAGTTGCGCTTGTTCAATAACTAATTCTCGGTATTTTCTTTTGTTCAATAGTGAATTCCTTTAATGTTTCGGTGTTTTTTATATCCTTCAGATAGACAGGAGATGAGATGGATGATTTAGAAAGAAAATGATGATGTTTGAAGCCATGAAACACGGCTAAAATGTACGATTAATTTATGGCTTTACGCCCGCTCTTAACGCTTACCGCAGATTGGATTAAATGTTTATTCAGATAAAACCTGAATTGGTGGAAGTTACCTTGAAATTTACAAGTAGAAAATAAATGAAAGTGACAAATAATCTTAATGTCACGAAAAAATAACATCATGAGAAAAGATAAAATTGAGGAGAATAAAGGAATGACGTGACAACGATGAGATAAAAATAAGGAAGTCACGACATCAAACACGCACACCCATCATACACCCACCCACCCAACACACAGGCACCCAACACAGCCACACGCGCCCAGCACACAAGCAGGCGCCTCACCGCGGCCAGGCGGGGGTCGGGAGAAGGTGAGGTTGAGGTACTCCTGCGACTGCAGCTGCCACAGCTGCTGTGCGCGCGGGCTGAGGGTGTAACTGGTATTGTAGGGCCCGTCGACTATTGCCACCTGCACACATCGTCCTTGTGAGAAATTCGTCGCGAAGTCTACTCTTTTTTTGGTCAACTAGTCCTAAAACCGACATTTTTAGGTCAGCTAGTCCTAAAACCAACATTTTTAGGTCAGCTAGTCCTAAAACCAATGTCGCGATACGGAGAAGGGGGGGTGGGTTTAGGACCCCCCTCCCACACGCTGAGGGAATTCCAACCCCCGTACACATTTTATAGTATTATCCTTCATGCTCGCGTACACCTGCATACCAGACATGGAGAATAAAAGGATTGAAGATTTACATGAATTTATTTTGGGAAAACACGTGGATCAAGTACACAAGGCATTGTAACGAAATGATTTGAAAGGGCACAACTGCGTTAATGAAAGTATGCACATTTCTACCGCCATAAAACTTTAAACACGACATGGTATAAATGTGATGCTTACCGATAATTCAAGTTACCAATACTCCTTCGTTGACAACAAATTACGCATCCACACAATCGCGGGCTCCACAGCAACACAAGCATAATATTTACGAGAATGACACATCACGATTTAACCTGTAATTGTGACAAGGTGTCGATTCATATGAAGCGTCGCACCATTCACAACGTGAATTCGATCCTCGACTAAATAAACACAGGAAACCGATTGCCTATAATTTATATGATTTTGCGCAACACTTTGAAAAGCACTTTTCTGGGTGCTGTTCTACATCTGAAATTGAACTTTTATCACCACCTAACAGGGCTCTCACAACCATAAAACACTCGCCCTTTTGATAATAAGTAATTCACTGATAGATATTCACTGCCGATCTGCTATCGTTCACTCGCTGATCTCCGTCGTTGCTGAGAATAGCTGCTGTCCTGTGCTGATGTCTCGCTAACGTGCTGCAGCGGTACCTTCCACCGCTCCTTCTCCGTGCTGCCGGCATTACCACTTGTATTCGCCGCTGCCCGGGTGCCGGGAATTTCTTAAGAGTTTAGTTCAGCCCAGGATTCCTTGAAGCGTTGGTGAGCCAATTCACTGTAGTTTTGTGCGCTGATCTTCGCATCGTTGTGAACGAACTTGCCTGTTGACATTCGCAATGTTGGCGATTGCGTGGCTCCAAATCTTGATGCTGCAGTTGCCTGTGCGCTCGGTCCCCGATGCAGAGATGTCTGAATGCTCCGTCGCTGACGACATTTACGCTTGCCGATTACCGCTGCCTCGCTGCTGTGCTACGAATGGCTCCTGACGCACGTCAGTACTTTGAAGTTTGTTGATACACTGGACGCCTCCTCTCGAAACTTCAATGGTTAACTTTCACTTTAGATGTTGGATTTTGGCTGCTCATGTCGAAAGTGTGCCGGCGGCGCTCTTCACTTGCAGTCAACACCGGACTTGGTATAATGCCGGGTAATACCGGCGTCTGCCGGTATTCCGGCTGCAAACCCCTCCTTGCTTATGCGTCTCTCTCGTAGCGTCACCGAGCAGAAAATCCCTCTCGAGGCTTCATCCCAACCCCTTATAAGTATTTCCCTTTCTTCCTTCGAGATTGATCTCGAACATTCCATTCTACAGAGGCCGTATCTGCATCCTGATAGGCGGGATCCTTGTTTGTTCTGACGTCTGGGACTCCCATTGGTGTTTGCTCAGACACACCTCCTCGCGTGATCGCTAGGCAAGCGTTCATTGGTTTAGCACAATTGGTTCTCTGCTGACGTCTCCCCTTTTCCCTTCGAAGCAGCCCCGCTTGCCGCCTGCGGCACCGGCCTAACCGTCAAATTCCACTCCTTGAAGTATTTTCCCAAAGAATATTTTACGAGCATGTTTCCCCCAAAAAAAGTATTTTCCCAAGAACATTTTACGAGCCTGTTTCCCCCAAAAAATATATTACGAGAGTATTTCTCAAAAATTCCCAAAAACATTTTATATATATTACGAGAGTATTTCTCAAAAATTCCCAAAAACATTTTATACATTTTATGAGAGTAGTATTTCCTCACACCAACATTGTTAGGTCAGCTAGTCCTAAAACCAACATTGTTAGGTCAGCTAGTCCTAAAACCAACATTTTTAGGTCAGCTAGTCCTAAAACCGACATTTTTAGGTCAGCTAGTCCTAAAACCGACATTTTTAGGTCAGCTAGTCCTAAAACCGACATTTTTAGGTCAGCTAGTCCTAAAACCGACATTTTTAGGTCAGCTAGTCCTAAAACCGACATTTTTAGGTCAGCTAGTCCTAAAACCGACATTTTTAGGTCAGCTAGTCCTAAAACCGACATTTTTAGGTCAGCTAGTCCTAAAACCAACATTTTTAGGTCAGCTAGTCCTAAAACCGACATTTTTAGGTCAGCTAGTCCTAAAACCGACATTTTTAGGTCAGCTAGTCCTAAAACTGACGTTCTTGCGTCAACTTGATTTGCTAATTCCTTCCTACAGCTGGAATAAAGCGATGTAAATATATGGTCAGCTAGAAGGTAAAATGAGATTAATTAAACAAGGCTTTTAACGCTAAAGTTTCTCATTTGCATCAAGTTTAACTCATTGATTGCAGCAGGTAAAACTCAAGTTTAATGTTCAACTCAAATTTAGAGTCTATTGTAGTAAGTAATGTTGAAAATAGCAGGCATTAACTGGATGGAGCCTTCATTTAACTATGAGAATTCAAGAAAATTGAGTTTGTAATAACTCATCGGTCAGTAGCACCGTGAAAATCCTTTCCCTGCCCACGTGTGGCTCACGTCGCAGTCAAAGTGTTAATATTGATTCTTCAAAAATACATAGGCGAAGATACTTTCCCTGAGAGTCCCTTGCACGGAATGCCGACTTCTCCATGGAAATATAAAGTGTTGACTAACACAGGTAAGCTCGGGAACTAAGGGATGACAGCAGTCCCATGAAATCCTGCTTTTGTCAGTAAATTAAATAAACTGACGACGAAAACTGTGGAAAAAGTCAACAGCAAAATTAATAATGCAAAACCGGCATGACTAATAATTCCATAGTTTTACATAATTATTCGGAAGATATTAACTTCGATCAAATACTTGATCTTTGGTTAGGTGAAAAGCGATAGGTGTTGAGGATAGCGCTATTGCTGGTAGATTATTTCGCAGCTAACAAAAAAAGATGTCTAGGTATTCATGTACGATGTCGGTCGAGTGAAACATTGAAAGTAAAATCGGACGGAAAACTAAATTCAAATAGAAATTGGGCACTCATGAAACTCTCGAGCGGTATGAAGAGCTTCGCTAGATTTTTTCTTGGCACCAAAAAAAAAAAATTCTCATTCCGTCTAAGTTTTTCGTTGATTTGCTGAGTAGGACCTGTTTCAAAACGGAGTGAAATGAAGCCAATTGCTTTGTTGAGTCCTATAAACCTAAATGAAAATAAAAAATCTAAATCAGTTATCAGAAATCTAAAGAAATTTTGCAAATCGTCCAATTTAATCGCGCTGCGCAAAGCCTCTTGCACATCTTTAACTAAAGATAACGTGCCTGGAAAGGTACTGGGAAAGACAAAAATAAGACTAAAAAAATACAGCAAAGAGCAGAAATGCTTTCAATGAGCCAACCACTGACGACTTGGTCACTCACTTGGTCATATTGGTCGACGTAGTATTCGTGGAAGAGGAGCAGGACAGGGTGCTGGAAGTACACGGCGCAGGAAGAGGGCGGCGGATGCTGTGTAGGGAACCCACGTGAGCAGATGAAGCCAAGTTTCCAATGAGCTCCTCCGTGTAAATTTATTTTTAGGATCCCTGACTCGTTGCAATAATAGCAGTTACCGTCCGTTGGTGGTACGGGGGTACTAGAATACGCTTGCAGCTTTGAGTTAGTTCCATCGTTTGTCGTCAGTGGGGCTTGGATGTTGAATGATGAACTTTTATTTGTCAGATGGGAAAGCGTGTCGTTTTTTTGTGTAGAACTGTAAAGGCTGGTTGAAATGTCTGGCAGAAAACTTGAACTTTCTTTTACAGATCTCGTCTGGCCGCCTGTCGAGGTTTCATAGAATCCATTGACATTGACGAACGTGACTGCCGATTGCGGGAAGGGCGATTTGTCATTTTCTGATTGATGATGGTCCGAAAGAGATTCTCCGTTATTACGGAGGGCTTTAGAACCAAAAACTGGCTCATCGCCTTTCGATCGTGAACCTTGCTGCTTTGCGAGACTAGGATCAATACGAGAGAGATGGGATAGATTTGCTGAGTCACTGCGGAGTCCTGGAGAGGTGCGGTCGGACACGACGGACTCCGGTAAGCCACTTTCGTGCCCACTCGAAGTGACTTGATAATTGCGGGTCGTAACGCTTGAGATGAAAGTGGGATTACCCACTTCCAAATTCACTGAGGGCTTATTACTAGCCACGAACGACAGCTTTTGGGGATACCTTGCTTGAATAGGGCTCTCGAAGTCAACCGCATGCTCGTCAGGAGAGATTTCTGTGAAGTTCGGGAAAGTAACAAAAGACCTGTTCTCCGAAGCAACGCTATACGATAAAGCCTGCACATTGACCGCAAAATGGAAAAGCACGCAGTACTTTTCAAATCCATACTTCATTGTCTTGTCTGTTGGAAAAATGACTGATTATAAATTAGTTTTAAGCTCCATCACGACACATTGTTCAAAGCGAGGACGGCATGCATCATTTATTTCGGAGTTAAGAGGACGAGGAATCTTTGTTTTAGATGTTTTCCTGCACATTATCCCGTGCGCATAGAAACAGTAAGTTAAGAAGGTAGGTTAGGAAACAAGATAAAAGTTGAAGAAGAAAGCTGTAGGTACTGAAAAACAGGACAGTAGTGTACCGAAAACAATGATCCTCCACAAAACAAAAAAAAATTTATTTCAACAAAAAGAAGGCCTGCCTAACTCTCACCTCAGGACCTTACATTGCTCCCCAGGAAGCTCGAATTTCCCACAAATACAATTGTTGTATCCCCCTGAGCGGTCTTTTGGAAGAATAGGATAGTAACTGTTTCCAAGCGACTACAATGAAGTGAACAAACACGGCATTTAGCATCATGAAAGTATGTGACTTATGATGAAACCCAGTTTAACCTTTAGATACATGCATTTTATGAATTGTGTATGCGCCCCGTCAATAATGACGGTTCTCGGTAATGTTCTACGAGGAATGCGAATCATTTAATTAGGCTAGCAAATTAAAATTGCATATCTTTTCAGTTACTTGTACAAGCTGAAACGAACAGTGTGATGGGGGTATTTATGACACAGGCTTCACTACGTTCCTAATTTTCCCTGTGCGACCGTATCTGGCAGAAACAGCCACTAAAACATTACGCAAATCCCAACAGAACTATTGGCTCAAATATTTTAATTATGCCAAACAGAACACGAAACCTCTACCATTGATATGCTCATGAAGTACTTCCAGCCATGAACTGATAAAATATTCTGTGATTCATGACAAAAAACACACCCATAATAATGGAAGCTGTCGTGAGTTTATTTATATACATTTGGCGTACAATCATATTTTTTACTACTATTGATGGAAGTACTTAATGAGTCTCCGTGATACTAGTTTCTATGATTCACCGCTTGAAATGCATTGATATTCAATTAAAAGTTAGAATCATTCTCCCTTACCGCATCAAATTGTTTATAAGAAAGTTTTAGCCTCCCGTTACCACAACAAAGGTGTTCAAAGAGATAAGATGAATGCACCATTTAGTATGGAGTTGAGGGAGCGCAGATATGTTAGTTTAAACTTAAAAGTGGTCCAACGCAAAAACAGAACATTGAAATAACTATTTATGCTGATGAGCCAAAATCAAAACATTTATCATACATTTATGGTATCCATTAACGATCTAATACTTGCTAAGGGAATTTTTGAAAAAGTATTCGCAAAGATTTTAAAATTTATAAGTTAAAAAATTAAATTTAAGACGTAGATTTTTAGAGGTTCCTATATAAATATCCTTGGTGAACATACCGTGACAGTCACGTCCAAAATTAACGCAAAAGATTGAGATTAGATTCCTAATTAGCTTAAGTCTCCCTATCCGTCATCAAGGCGATCCAAAGAGAGGAAAGAGGAAGGCACCAATTAGTACGGAGCTAAGGGAAAGCGGAATATATGCAGTAGGGGCATAAAAACAGTGAGTTGAGAAAAATATCATGAAACAAGATCAAAATCGAAAAAGAAAGTAGTAGGTGCTGAAAAACAAGACAGAAGTGAACCGAAAAATAGATGGTCCTTAACAAAAACAGTTTAACAAAAAGAAGCCCTACCTCTCAACTTGGGCCCTCACACATTTCCCCCCTGGGAGCGCTAATTCCCATAGATACAATAGCTGTATCCCCTTGAGGGGTAAAAGATTGAAAGAAAAAGTACTAACATTCCCATGGCTTAGTTATTCTACGTTTAAGAAGATATAGAATTACATCAATGTTGCCGGTGCTGGTGACACGATGAAGGAAGCCTTGGAGGGCACAGTACCCACTGAAATTGACAAGACTTCTACGGTAACGGTTGATATTTCTCAATAATAATAATAATAAATTCAGTTAACGACAACTTCGGTCAGAGACTATTTAGTTGTCGCTTTGGTAATTAAACCAAAGTTATGATCGCAATTTATACGATAGTTTTGCATTATTAACAACAGCCATTTTAGGACCCGTTCCTTATCAACAATTCACACTGTATTGCGTTCCAGAATTCAAATTTCGAGTGTCAACCGATCACCTAACCAGGTAAAATCATGAAGTTAATAGAAGGGCGACTTCCAATACCTCCGCCACTACAAACCGAGTAACAGCATCCACGAAATTTCTTTCAACTACTATTCACAGCAGGTGTAGGTCTGATCCGTGCCTTCCACATATTTCACTGAGAAAAAAGTTCCATCTCACAAGACGCCAATTCGGCGCTTCACCAGCACATCAGATGTTGCAGTTTCATACCTCTTCATGGTCGCCACCATTTTCATCGTTGTTTGACTTTATCTGGGGACTCTTCGAAGTCAACTCCACCGAGAAGCAATTCACTGCGTTGAGGTGTGGGAATTTGGAGCTTATCAAGTATATTGATAGGCAGAAATAGATTCAACTACTACATGAAACTAAAAGGACGAATACTCGGAAGTTTTGCTGGTAACTTTACGTGCCTACATATTCAACGAGTATCTAACACCTTGACTTCGGGAGGTGGACCTGAAGTTCAACATTCAACTCAAATTTCGAGTCAATTGTAATAAATGATGTTGGAAATATCAAACTTTAACTGGATCGTCCTTCGCTTAGTTATGATTAAGTATTGTGCTCGTGCTCGTCGTAGCCGTGCAACCATCGAACTTGCCGCCGTCCAGGCAGACCCTGGTTCGAGTCCCGGCGCTGGTGGCGATTTTCTCTGTTGGGTATAGGAGAAAAATTCCAAGCACAATACCCCACTCTACCCAGGTGTCTGAAATGGGTACTGGTCTTGACGGGGGAAAGCGTAATGGCGTCCTGGCGTTAGTTATAAGGCATTTGAAAATCCAATGTACAAGGTGATATGTATCAGGCTTGAAATTGGAAATAAAGCATCCGTAGATGCCTTCATTATTATTCATTATTATTATTATTATTGATGACATTCGAGTCTGACTACTGGTCGGTCTGCAGCACTCACTCAGCAGCATTATGAAAATGTCTTCCGTGACTCACGTTGCAGTCAAGTGTCAACTAGCTGCCAGAACTAGTTAGCTCAAAGAAGTTCATAAAACAAAGCGCATAAAATTTCCTACGTAACTAAGGATGACATAAAAGATTTCTGAGCCTCAGAAACGCGAAAAAATTGTCACACAAGGTTAACAAAAAAAAAACCTCGCATGCAAGACAAAAATAAACTGCGGACTAAACATTAACGTTGCTTAGCCAGTATCTCAATGCTAATTTCTATACAGACTGGTGGGAGGGATTTACCATCAAACAATTGCCAATTCTAAACAGTCAACTTTATAGGTGCCAAAAATGTGCGAAAGCGTTCTGAAATTCAACAAAGTTTTTTCACATGAATGTGTAAATCGATGATCGCTGCCAATCGAATAACAAGGAAACGGAGTCGAGTTTCTCAAGAACCAAGGAAACGGAGTCGAGTTTCTCAAGAACCAAGGAAACGGAGTCGAGTTTCTCACAAACCAAGGAAACGGAGTCGATTTTCTCAAATACAAAGGAAACAGAGTCGATTTTCTCAAGATCCAAGGAAACAGAGTCGATTTTCTCAAGATCCAAGGAAACGGAGTCGATTTTCTCAAGATCCAAGGAAACGGAGTCGAGTTTCTCAAGAACCAAGGAAACGGAGTCGAGTTTCTCAAGAACCAAGGAAACGGGAGTCGAGTTTCTCAAGAACCAAGGAAACGGGAGTCGAGTTTCTCAAGAACCAAGGAAACGGAGTCGAGTTTCTCAAGAACCAAGGAAACGGAGTCGAGTTTCTCAAGAACCAAGGAAACGGGAGTCGAGTTTCTCAAGAACCAAGGAAACGGAGTCGAGTTTCTCACGAACCAAGGAAACGGAGTCGATTTTCTCAAATACAAAGGAAACAGAGTCGATTTTCTCAAGATCCAAGGAAACGGAGTCGATTTTCTCAAGATCCAAGGAAACGGAGTCGATTTTCTCAAGAACCAAGGAAACGGAGTCGAGTTTCTCAAGAACCAAGGAAACGGGAGTCGAGTTTCTCAAGAACCAAGGAAACGGAGTCGAGTTTCTCAAGAACCAAGGAAACGGAGTCGAGTTTCTCAAGAACCAAGGAAACGGGAGTCGAGTTTCTCAAGAACCAAGGAAACGGAGTCGATTTTCTCAAATACAAAGGAAACAGAGTCGATTTTCTCAAATACAAAGGAAACAGAGTCGATTTTCTCAAGATCCAAGGAAACGGAGTCGATTTTCTCAAGATCCAAGGAAACGGAGTCGAGTTTCTCAAGAACCAAGGAAACGGAGTCGAGTTTCTCAAGAACCGAGGAAACGGAGTCGAGTTTCTCAAGAACCGAGGAAACGGAGTCGAGTTTCTCAAGAACCGAGGAAACGGAGTCGAGTTTCTCAAGAACCGAGGAAACGGAGTCGAGTTTCTGAAGAACCGAGGAAACGGAGTCGAGTTTCTGAAGAACCGAGTAAACGGAGTCGAGTTTCTGAAGAACCAAGTAAACGGAGTCGATTTTCTCAAGAACCAAGGAAACGGAGTCGATTTTCTCAAGAACCAAGGAAACGGAGTCGATTTTCTCAAGAACCAAGGAAACGGAGTCGATTTTCTCAAGAACCAAGGAAACGGAGTCGATTTTCTCAAGAACCAAGGAAACGGAGTCGATTTTCTCAAGAACCAAGGAAACGGAGTCGATTTTCTCAAGAACCAAGGAAACGGAGTCGATTTTCTCAAGAACCAAGGAAACGGAGTCGATTTTCTCAAGAACCAAGGAAACGGAGTCGATTTTCTCAAGAACCAAGGAAACGGAGTCGATTTTCTCAAGAAACAAGGAAACAGAGTCGATTTTCTCAAGAAACAAGGAAACAGAGTCGATTTTCTCAAGAAACAAGGAAACGGAGTCGATTTTCTCAAGAACCAAGGAAACGGAGTCGATTTTCTCAAGAACCAAGGAAACGGAGTCGATTTTCTCAAGAACCAAGGAAACGGAGTCGATTTTCTCAAGAACCAAGGAAACGGAGTCGATTTTCTCAAGAACCAAGGAAACGGAGTCGATTTTCTCAAGAACCAAGGAAACGGAGTCGATTTTCACAAGAACCAAGGTAACGGAGTCGATTTTCTCAAGAACCAAGGAAACGGAGTCGATTTTCTCAAGAACCAAGGAAACGGAGTCGATTTTCTCAAGAACCAAGGAAACGGAGTCGATTTTCTCAAGAACCAAGGAAACGGAGTCGATTTTCTCAAGAACCAAGGAAACGGAGTCGATTTTCTCAAGAACCAAGGAAACGGAGACGATTTTCTCGAGAACCAAGGAAACGGAGTCGATTTTCTCGAGAACCAAGGAAACGGAGTCGATTTTCTCGAGAACCAAGGAAACGGAGTCGATTTTCTCGAGAACCAAGGAAACGGAGTCGATTTTCTCGAGAACCAAGGAAACGGAGTCGATTTTCTCGAGAACCAAGGAAACGGAGTCGATTTTCTCGAGAACCAAGGAAACGGAGTCGATTTTCTCGAGAACCAAGGAAACGGAGTCGATTTTCTCGAGAACCAAGGAAACGGAGTCGATTTTCTCGAGAACCAAGGAAACGGAGTCGATTTTCTCAAATACAAAGGAAACAGAGTCGATTTTCTCAAGATCCAAGGAAACAGAGTCGATTTTCTCAAGATCCAAGGAAACGGAGTCGATTTTCTCAAGATCCAAGGAAACGGAGTCGAGTTTCTCAAGAACCAAGGAAACGGAGTCGAGTTTCTCAAGAACCAAGGAAACGGGAGTCGAGTTTCTCAAGAACCAAGGAAACGGGAGTCGAGTTTCTCAAGAACCAAGGAAACGGAGTCGAGTTTCTCAAGAACCAAGGAAACGGAGTCGAGTTTCTCAAGAACCAAGGAAACGGGAGTCGAGTTTCTCAAGAACCAAGGAAACGGAGTCGAGTTTCTCACGAACCAAGGAAACGGAGTCGATTTTCTCAAATACAAAGGAAACAGAGTCGATTTTCTCAAGATCCAAGGAAACGGAGTCGATTTTCTCAAGATCCAAGGAAACGGAGTCGATTTTCTCAAGAACCAAGGAAACGGAGTCGAGTTTCTCAAGAACCAAGGAAACGGGAGTCGAGTTTCTCAAGAACCAAGGAAACGGAGTCGAGTTTCTCAAGAACCAAGGAAACGGAGTCGAGTTTCTCAAGAACCAAGGAAACGGGAGTCGAGTTTCTCAAGAACCAAGGAAACGGAGTCGATTTTCTCAAATACAAAGGAAACAGAGTCGATTTTCTCAAATACAAAGGAAACAGAGTCGATTTTCTCAAGATCCAAGGAAACGGAGTCGATTTTCTCAAGATCCAAGGAAACGGAGTCGAGTTTCTCAAGAACCAAGGAAACGGAGTCGAGTTTCTCAAGAACCGAGGAAACGGAGTCGAGTTTCTCAAGAACCGAGGAAACGGAGTCGAGTTTCTCAAGAACCGAGGAAACGGAGTCGAGTTTCTCAAGAACCGAGGAAACGGAGTCGAGTTTCTGAAGAACCGAGGAAACGGAGTCGAGTTTCTGAAGAACCGAGTAAACGGAGTCGAGTTTCTGAAGAACCAAGTAAACGGAGTCGATTTTCTCAAGAACCAAGGAAACGGAGTCGATTTTCTCAAGAACCAAGGAAACGGAGTCGATTTTCTCAAGAACCAAGGAAACGGAGTCGATTTTCTCAAGAACCAAGGAAACGGAGTCGATTTTCTCAAGAACCAAGGAAACGGAGTCGATTTTCTCAAGAACCAAGGAAACGGAGTCGATTTTCTCAAGAACCAAGGAAACGGAGTCGATTTTCTCAAGAACCAAGGAAACGGAGTCGATTTTCTCAAGAACCAAGGAAACGGAGTCGATTTTCTCAAGAACCAAGGAAACGGAGTCGATTTTCTCAAGAAACAAGGAAACAGAGTCGATTTTCTCAAGAAACAAGGAAACAGAGTCGATTTTCTCAAGAAACAAGGAAACGGAGTCGATTTTCTCAAGAACCAAGGAAACGGAGTCGATTTTCTCAAGAACCAAGGAAACGGAGTCGATTTTCTCAAGAACCAAGGAAACGGAGTCGATTTTCTCAAGAACCAAGGAAACGGAGTCGATTTTCTCAAGAACCAAGGAAACGGAGTCGATTTTCTCAAGAACCAAGGAAACGGAGTCGATTTTCACAAGAACCAAGGTAACGGAGTCGATTTTCTCAAGAACCAAGGAAACGGAGTCGATTTTCTCAAGAACCAAGGAAACGGAGTCGATTTTCTCAAGAACCAAGGAAACGGAGTCGATTTTCTCAAGAACCAAGGAAACGGAGTCGATTTTCTCAAGAACCAAGGAAACGGAGTCGATTTTCTCAAGAACCAAGGAAACGGAGACGATTTTCTCGAGAACCAAGGAAACGGAGTCGATTTTCTCGAGAACCAAGGAAACGGAGTCGATTTTCTCGAGAACCAAGGAAACGGAGTCGATTTTCTCGAGAACCAAGGAAACGGAGTCGATTTTCTCGAGAACCAAGGAAACGGAGTCGATTTTCTCGAGAACCAAGGAAACGGAGTCGATTTTCTCGAGAACCAAGGAAACGGAGTCGATTTTCTCGAGAACCAAGGAAACGGAGTCGATTTTCTCGAGAACCAAGGAAACGGAGTCGATTTTCTCGAGAACCAAGGAAACGGAGTCGATTTTCTCGAGAACCAAGGAAACGGAGTCGATTTTCTCGAGAACCAAGAAAACGGAGTCGATTTTCTCGAGAACCAAGGAAACGGAGTCGATTTTCTCGAGAACCAAGGAAACGGAGTCGATTTTCTCGAGAACCAAGGAAACGGAGTCGATTTTCTCGAGAACCAAGGAAACGGAGTCGATTTTCTCGAGAACCAAGGAAACGGAGTCGATTTTCTCGAGAACCAAGGAAACGGAGTCGATTTTCTCGAGAACCAGGAAACGGAGTCGAGTTTCTCGAGAACCAAGGAAACGGAGTCGATTTTCTAGAGAACCAAGGAAACGGAGTCGATTTTCTCGAGAACCAAGGAAACGGAGTCGATTTTCTCGAGAACCAAGGAACCGGAGTCGATTTTCTCGAGAACCAAGGAACCGGAGTCGATTTTCTCGAGAACCAAGGAACCGGAGTCGATTTTCTCGAGAACCAAGGAACCGGAGTCGATTTTCTCGAGAACCAAGGAACCGGAGTCGATTTTCTCGAGAACCAAGGAACCGGAGTCGATTTTCTCGAGAACCAAGGAAACGGAGTCGATTTTCTCGAGAACCAAGGAAACGGAGTCGATTTTCTCGAGAACCAAGGAAACGGAGACGATTTTCTCGAGAACCAAGAAAACGGAGTCGATTTTCTCGAGAACCAAGGAAACGGAGTCGATTTTCTCGAGAACCAAGGAAACGGAGTCGATTTTCTCGAGAACCAAGGAAACGGAGTCGATTTTCTCGAGAACCAAGGAAACGGAGTCGATTTTCTCGAGAACCAAGGAAACGGAGTCGATTTTCTCGAGAACCAAGGAAACGGAGTCGATTTTCTCGAGAACCAAGGAAACGGAGTCGATTTTCTCGAGAACCAAGGAAACGGAGTCGATTTTCTCGAGAACCAAGGAAACGGAGTCGATTTTCTCGAGAACCAAGGAAACGGAGTCGATTTTCTCGAGAACCAAGGAAACGGAGTCGATTTTCTCGAGAACCAAGGAAACGGAGTCGATTTTCTCGAGAACCAAGGAAACGGAGTCGATTTTCTCGAGAACCAAGGAAACGGAGTCGATTTTCTCGAGAACCAAGGAAACGGAGTCGATTTTCTCGAGAACCAAGGAAACGGAGTCGATTTTCTCGAGAACCAAGGAAACGGAGTCGATTTTCTCGAGAACCAAGGAAACGGAGTCGATTTTCTCGAGAACCAAGGAAACGGAGTCGATTTTCTCGAGAACCAAGGAAACGGAGTCGATTTTCTCGAGAACCAAGGAAACGGAGTCGATTTTCTCGAGAACCAAGGAAACGGAGTCGATTTTCTCGAGAACCAAGGAAACGGAGTCGATTTTCTCGAGAACCAAGGAAACGGAGTCGATTTTCTCGAGAACCAAGGAAACGGAGTCGATTTTCCTCGAGAACCAAGGAAACGGAGTCGATTTTCTCGAGAACCAAGGAAACGGAGTCGATTTTCTCGAGAACCAAGGAAACGGAGTCGATTTTCTCGAGAACCAAGGAAACGGAGTCGATTTTCTCGAGAACCAAGGAAACGGAGTCGATTTTCTCGAGAACCAAGGAAACGGAGTCGATTTTCTCGAGAACCAAGGAAACGGAGTCGATTTTCTCGAGAACCAAGGAAACGGAGTCGATTTTCTCGAGAACCAAGGAAACGGAGTCGAGTTTCTCGAGAACCAAGGAAACGGAGTCGAGTTTCTCGAGAACCAAGGAAACGGAGTCGAGTTTCTCGAGAACCAAGGAAACGGAGTCGAGTTTCTCGAGAACCAAGGAAACGGAGTCGAGTTTCTCGAGAACCAAGGAAACGGAGTCGAGTTTCTCGAGAACCAAGGAAACGGAGTCGAGTTTCTCGAGAAACCAAGGAAACGGAGTCGAGTTTCTCGAGAACCAAGGAAACGGAGTCGAGTTTCTCGAGAACCAAGGAAACGGAGTCGAGTTTCTCGAGAACCAAGGAAACGGAGTCGAGTTTCTCGAGAACCAAGGAAACGGAGTCGAGTTTCTCGAGAACCAAGGAAACGGAGTCGAGTTTCTCGAGAACCAAGGAAACGGAGTCGAGTTTCTCGAGAACCAAGGAAACGGAGTCGAGTTTCTCGAGAACCAAGGAAACGGAGTCGAGTTTCTCGAGAACCAAGGAAACGGAGTCGAGTTTCTCGAGAACCAAGGAAACGGAGTCGAGTTTCTCGAGAACCAAGGAAACGGAGTCGAGTTTCTCGAGAACCAAGGAAACGGAGTCGAGTTTCTCGAGAACCAAGGAAACGGAGTCGAGTTTCTCGAGAACCAAGGAAACGGAGTCGAGTTTCTCGAGAACCAAGGAAACGGAGTCGAGTTTCTCGAGAACCAAGGAAAACGGAGTCGAGTTTCTCGAGAACCAAGGAAACGGAGTCGAGTTTCTCGAGAACCAAGGAAACGGAGTCGAGTTTCTCGAGAACCAAGGAAACGGAGTCGAGTTTCTCGAGAACCAAGGAAACGGAGTCGAGTTTCTCGAGAACCAAGGAAACGGAGTCGAGTTTCTCGAGAACCAAGGAAACGGAGTCGAGTTTCTCGAGAACCAAGGAAACGGAGTCGAGTTTCTCGAGAACCAAGGAAACGGAGTCGAGTTTCTCGAGAACCAAGGAAACGGAGTCGAGTTTCTCGAGAACCAAGGAAACGGAGTCGAGTTTCTCGAGAACCAAGGAAACGGAGTCGAGTTTCTCGAGAACCAAGGAAACGGAGTCGAGTTTCTCGAGAACCAAGGAAACGGAGTCGAGTTTCTCGAGAACCAAGGAAACGGAGTCGAGTTTCTCGAGAACCAAGGAAACGGAGTCGAGTTTCTCGAGAACCAAGGAAACGGAGTCGAGTTTCTCGAGAACCAAGGAAACGGAGTCGAGTTTCTCAAGGACCAAGGAAACGGAGTCGAGTTTCTCAAGGACCAAGGAAACGGAGTCGAGTTTCGGAGAAGTCCAAGATCGAGAAAATTGGCTGGTCAAGTCGAAGTTTCGTGTACCCTTCATTTTAGTTCAAAATTTACTTTTTATGCGTGAAGCATTTACAAACGTTTACGACGATGTAACAAAGAGATGGGTTAATTACCGCTTCAGGTTGATGATTGATGGAAATACTACAGTATTTAAGAAGAAATGAAAGTTACTGGTTTAGCAACATTGCACCAACTGCTGCGCATATACATGATATATAATACATGGTAGCGCACAAGATATCACTTCATCTACTTGTGCTACTAAAACTTTGAACCAGAAATCAAGCAATATAGAAATTTGAAAGAAAGGATTTTATAACTAAATGTCAGTATGAATTGCAGCATACAGCTTAAATGAGACACAAAGAGTTTTATTTTAGTCGTAAATTCTTTTACCCGTTGAAGAAATTATTTTCCTAAAGGAAGTTTGTTCACAGTAAGGCACCTAATACTGTCGAAACGTTCTGCCCAGCGTTATAAGAGCGGTACTTCACTAAGACATCATTCCTTCTATTTTGCTGTCAGTTCGGTACAGTGCGGGCAAAGAATTGTACAATGTCAGCATTGCGTTGAAAGAAGTATAAAGAGGAAATGCGCTAATGGGGCTTACGAATAAGAAACCTTTCTTCAACAGGGATCCAACCGAACTTGCTTAGGAAAAAGGTTGAATAACCGTTTTTCTTGAATAATATTTATCTTTGCATACACCTCCTTGGTCGCCAAAATTCACAGATTTTTTTACTTTATGAAGACATTGAAGTAAATCTCCCTGGACTAACCTTTTAAGATAGCAAACTTCGGAGCAAAGGAGTCAAACTTGGAAGTGCAGCAAAGTTTCGACGATTTATACGAAGACGTGCAAAACTATGACCATTCTGTATTCATTCTATCGCACGGAAAAACAAAGTACGGCACCAATGTCTCGTAGCAGGGCGTTGGGTGTGGACGGTACAGAACGAAATTAAATGCGGCTGAGCTGATACTACTCTCGCTGTCATAGGGATGAAAGTTTAAACCGTATGGAATATCGACTGCGTAAATTAGAAGTAACTGACGATTCAAATCCGGATACGTTTTGGAAAAAATTTTGAAAATGAAACAATAACATGATGTAAAAATACGTTAAATTAATTTGGAATGGGTGTTTAAATTTTAGCTCGTTGCAATTTAATTTCCCACATAATTATATTTACTACATATTTTATTTACTACCGATTGTATATGAATTAACTAAAGTTAGGTTAGGTTAGGTGAGACGAAAAGTTTACTATTGCGTTCATTTATGTGAAGATATTTTATTATTTTTATATTGGTTAGTTTAAGACTCCTTAAATACAACAAAATCTATCTCAAGAAACAAGAGAGAAGGGATTATTTAGTATGGACTCTAGAACACGGTAAATCTATGCACAAGGTGTGTTCTCACACAGGATTCTCTGCGCATTGAAACTGCAAATTAGGAAGAAGAAAAAACAAAAAGAAAGGAAGAGACAGCAAAGAAGGCACTGAGACGAAAAGAAGCAAAAGACAGAAGCTCCGAAGGCCTACCTATAGCTGAGGTGAGCCAACAGTACCCCATGGAGGCGCCAGTCCCAGTAGCATAGGACATACACGACTTGCTTAAATCTGCCTAAACCTACAGCATTTACTATGCTCCCCGAGAGACAGATTGAAAACTTCACGTCATTACGTTTTCGAAGAAATTTTTTATTGGCATTGTGTTGACTTATTCTTTCGACAAAAAAAAACAGTTATCTGTTCAAAACTCTAGCGAAATAAATACTTACAATTCTTGGAGTACCCTGCATAATCTTTGTTTTCATTAGTTGTAGGGTTCTTGAATGAACTTAGTCATCCGAGGGCATTATTACACTATGATTATTAGAAGCGGCATCTGCAGGACTGAGATTACAAGTTGAATGGCGTGCAAAATCAAAGAAAAATCAAAACAACTAAACGACTTTAAGAACCACCGCTAAACAGGTACGGCATTGTCGAAAAATGTTGAAAAAAGTAGTTCAGATGAACCAAAACAAGATTTCGCTACATCTGATTGACGATTTAAATGAAAGAATTTAGAGTTGGTAAGCTTTCTTATGAGGTGTCACACCTCTCAGTTAAAATATCAAATACGGAATTCGAAACAGAGTTCATACTCTAACGATGCAATGAGAGTAGAAATAAACCATTTATGGTGGCCGACACAAACTAAAATCTAAATGACAAACACTACAAGACCTGTACTGTAATTCCCGATGAACAGAACCAAGATGTACCGCGTGGCCTCAAAATTGGAATCGCATCTCAGAGTCGATCGAATTTAATTCAATCCATAACTTATATCTTGGGTCAATGTGAAGTTTAATGCAATCATGGAAAATAATAATTCCGATCCCAAGAATCAGTAAAGGAACACATTTCAGAACGTTTTACATGAATAACATTCTGCTCGCTGATGCGTTATTTTCAAATTATTCAACTTTGAAGTTGGCTTTCGCGCGCCAAAGGAAGCGAGCGCGCCAAGCAGAATTTGAATAATAACAGAAGCTAACACCCTATTACAAATGTAAACAGGTTGGGTCGTGAGGGGGAGCCACAGTTCTTCTAGTGAAAATTATAAATAAAGGTTTCTAGTGACGTTCGTTTACATCAGCTCCAAGATGGCGGCCGCCATCTTGGGTACCTGGTGGCCGCCATTGGAGATGATGTAAACGAACGTCACTAGAAACCTTTATTTATAATTTTCACTAGAAGAACTGTGGCTCCCCCTCACGACCCAACCTCTTTACGTTTGTAATAAGGGGTTAGCTTCCGTTATTAATTAAATTCCGCTTGGCGCGCTAGCTCCCTTGGCTCGCGAAAGCCAACTTCAAAGTTTAATAATTTGAAAATAACGCATCAGCGAGCATAATGTCATTCCTGTAAAACGTTCTTAAATGGCTTCCTTTAGTGATTCTTTGGAATAAAATTATTATTTTCCGTGATTGCATTAAACTTCACATTGACCATACCTTGCTCTAACTTTTACGGTCAATATGCAGTTTAATCTGTTCACGGAAATCAAAAATTCCGTTCCAAAGAATCACTAAAGGAACACATTTAAAAACGTTTTACATGATTGACATACTGCTCGCCGATGCATAACCTTCGAATTATTTAACTTTAAAGTTATAGGAACGTCGTATATAAAAGTGGAAGAACGGACACGTTCCCGCCAAAAAGTGGGCGTGACCCAACAATGCGGCGACTAAGCAACCGATTAAATGTGTTGTTCCTATCTGAACGTAATTACTGTTATATCTCAAAAATAACGCATCAGCGAGTAGAATGTCTTTCAAGTAAAACGTTTTTAACTGTGTTCCTTTGGTGATTCTTAGGAACGGAATTTTTAATTTCCGTGAATACGTTAAGCTGCACATTGACCGCACTAACTTTTATCTTACTGTAACTCAGTATTAATGCCAAAAATCCCTTTAAAAATAAACGATTCCTGTAAAAGCTCTCCACATTTGATAATATGAAAGCATAGTTTTAATAAATATCTGAAGCGAGAAATGTTTTAATCAAAGCGCCAAGCTTGTGACATTTTGTTACAGTTTTCACAGGAAAATTAACGGACAATATTTATTTTATGTCAGGCAAGGAAATTAATAATTTGGGGGCAAATAATTAATAAAGGAACACATTTAATAACCTTTTACATGAATGACATTCTGATCGCTGATGCGTTATTTTTGGATAATTGTACTTTGAAGTTAGCGCCGGCGCGCGCGCGCCGGCGCCGTTATTTAGTTAATAAGGGTAGTTAACCCCTATTACAAACGTAAAGAGGTTGGGTCGTGAGGGTTAGCCACAGTTCTTATAGCGAAAATTATAAATAAAGCTTCTAACCCACCCATTAGGGTGACGACCGCAATCTTGTTTACATCGGATCCAAGATGGCGGCGCCAATGGTGGTCGCCTGCCTGACCTAAAGTAAATATTGACCAAATTAACAAATATACAATTACCCTCACGAAATTCCATCCATCTATGGGTAAATAAAGTTTATAAGCAAACATACCATCAGACATTACGCAGAAAAAATCAGTACGCCTAAAAACATGTTAGTTTTTCGGAATGTTAAAACACAGCCTATGAAAAACTGCGCCGATTCAGCAACATTGAAAAATTATCAAAACAATTTAAAAACCACGCCAGTTCCGGGAACATTAAAAAGTTATTAAAACAACTTAAAACTATGCTGTTTCCGGCAACATTGAAAAGTTATTAGGGTAATTCATCAAATATCGAACTGAACTGATTATCGAACAACTTTGGAAATATGCGTGTAATAAATTTAATAAGCATCCAAACTTGCTCAGTGACAGTGATCTTACATCTAAAACTCCTATTTTAGTGATAAAAACTCATTTCTGTGAGCTGCAAACTGCTACCAGCGGTTGCGAACGCAATTTCTGTACGACCCTTACAAATTGGTCGAATTTTTTCACTCGAAAAATCTTACGCACCTCGGGAAAATTGCGACGGTTTAATTGTTGTTGGGTCACCGTCAACCTCCCGTCATAACTAGAGAGTAGTGTTGTCATATGATGTTCTGTTGCTGTATTTTTTTCTTTTCCGCCAAAAACTTGATAATTATTCCATGTTCGACATTCAGTTCCTTTTTCATGTCAGTATTAAATACTGAACAAAGGTGTTCGAATCAAAATTCCTTAAAAATCATGAATTTATGCCTCGAACAAGGCTTTTCGATTCTTAATTCTTTTAAATAACTGAATCGATCTATTGAACGCGTTTTATTTCATTAAAATATTGTATTAACGCTTGATAATAACATTGAATAGTTGAAGATGGGAATTCTGGTGAGGGGCTACCAATCAGCTGCTGGTGTTCCAAGGCCCTCAAGATCATCAATGATTCGTCTGGCTACATTTACTGATGATCAATCCCTTGCCAAGAAAATTGATGCAAGCATCAATAATAATTCATTGACGAGTGCTTTACACTCTACTCCAAAAAAGGTCACACAGGTTGATGATCACAATGATGGTTCAACAAACACTGCAAATGAAACATCGACATCATATTCAAATTTTGATAACTCTCCATTCAAATGCATCTTGAAAATAAGTAATGAGACAGTTATTTCAAACAAACAAACAAACAAAACAAACATCGGCATCTTTGGGATGCTTTATTTCCAATCAAGCCTGATACAAATGATCTTAAGCATTGGTTTTTCAAATGTCTTATAACTAACACTATATATAGGACACCATGACGGTTCCCCCGTAAAGCCGGTACCCATTTCCGACACCTGGGTCGAGTGGGGTATTGTGCTTGAGCTTTCCATTATACCCAACGGGGAAAATCGCAGCGCCAGCGCCGGGATACGAACCTGCGACTCCAACATACAAGTCCGATCCCTTAACCGCTGTGCCACCGCGAGCATTTCCAAGAAAATCCAGTGCACCAAAGAAAAAAAAGAATGAAAGAAAAACGTTTATTTTCCAAGTGGCCACATGAGATACGTGTCAACATATTGGGTTTTAAAAAGTTTCTTAATTTAGGACGTCCTAAAACAAAAGTTTCATACTAGGAGTACTAATTTACAAACCATCAGAGGTGTACAAATAGAAAAGCCATATGAGGCATAATAATTGACAAGCTATACGAGGTGTACTAATAGACAAACTATCAGAGGTGTACAAATAGATAGACCATACGAGGCATATTAATGGACAAAATATACGAGGCGTACTAATAGACAAACCATACGTGGCGTGCTAATAGTCTAACAAATGTTCCATACGAGGAGAACTAATTGACAAACCATCCTGTTCGAATCAAAATTCTTGTTCGATTCATGTTCGATATTGATGAAATTATGTTATTAAAGAATTCTATTTTTAGAACAATAAATAAATTCCAACAATCTACGTTGTCTTTAAAGCGACATCACAGAACAAGAAAGCAACTGTTCACGAATAATCTTGAGGCCTGCAACAGTTATTCAGAGAAAAAGTTACCGATTTATGAAGGTTGTTTCTAGACGCACGTGGTTTCTGTTCGATATTTGATGAATTACCCTACAGCAGTTCGATCAACAAAACTCGGGGCATCACAAAATTGCTCAGAAAAGGTCATTATGCAACTTTAAACACCCAATATGCCATACAGTGGGACATGCTGAAGCATTCCTCCACATCACTTTAACAAACTTCGCGCGTGAAGAAGTTCTGTCATGACAGAGAGCAAATTGTGCGGCGCCACCTTCCATCATCGCTACTGGAGCGCAACTGAAGAGTGAAGACTGAAGTTATGAACTTATGAATTTATGATACGTCACGCCGGTCACGGTCGTAGTAACCACGGCATACCGTGGTAGTAAACGTAGTACGTACTACGTAATACGCACTACGCATTACGGTCTGAGTGTATTGCTCAGTATACGGAGTGTACTGTGATAAGTGTGTACGCTGTGGCTGTAAGGAGGTTTAATAGAATCTTTCTGACCTAATGCACTCAAGTTGAAATTTGAATTTAGAAATCGGAGTGACCAATAAATTCTGCTCGAATGTCGAGGTTGTGGACATGCAAAATTAATTAAATATCCCTACGCCTTGTAAAATTAGGGCACTGTGAAGAAAAGAATTCCACTGAAACGTTGTCAGCACCTTGGTGTTCATTTGAAAATATCTTAGCATGTAAATTATTTGCATGAGCTGAGGGTTATCATTTTCAATAGCAAATTTTGACGCTTTCTACAAAGATTTCTCAAATGAAAGAATATTTTACGTTGCTAAGCAAAATAATCTGTTTTGTAGGATTCAAATTTTAACTTTCAATCTGTGAAAGAACGAAATTATGAGAATATCTTGGGTAATCTGGTTACGAAAAATTGTATCGAACAAATCGCATGACTCCGTAGTAAACCTCTGTGGCACCGTTGGTAAATTTCTGTCAACAATTTTTTTGCAGGACATAGGCTAATAATGTTTTCTCAACACTTGTCATTGCTCTAAATTTTGTCATTCTTTCCACTATCTCACCCTGATTATCAATTGACGGAAAATATTATTTCCACCCATTACAAAGTAAGGATCATTCTCGCATGGATGATGCCGTCAGGAAGTTTAGTCTATGAAGAGCGTGCAAAGCTAATAATTTTTTAAAAACTACCTACTATATTCCTTACTATTTAAAAAATTCACATACCTGTTTTTTTAATGGGTTTTTCTTTTTCACCACCACTTTTATATAATGTTGTTCCGCTGAAACGTTGTATCTTACTGAATCCAAACGATGACGTAAATTTGCGTTACGGCACACACTTTCATGCAATTAATGATGCAGGAAAAAAATTCTATGAGGTTGAATGGGCAAAACAAGCACCGTGGGTAATACTGATTATGGTTTACTTTCCAGCCTGAAAAAAATATATAAGTGAAGAAGAATATCTAAAAAGCTCTACTCGTAAAATAAGGAACAAAACGATAATTTATTAAAGGTGGTATGTTATGGAATACTGCCTTATTTATCCCACTGCAGCTTTCATCAAAATTACTAGTATTTTTGAGTCTCATGTCAAGAAATTTATTCAGGCTTCCTTTTCAATATATATTTATGCGAATAAGTATACATTTAATGAATAAAGTTACATAGTTTTTATCGTGAACGTAAATAAGTCAGGTGGCGAGAACTTCATCAATGAATTGTAATTTTCTCTTCTGTTTTAATGAACAGTACAAGATGGTAATTGCGCTGAATCGTTAAACAATCGGAAGAATTTATAACTTAAACTCTACAACGCAACATTTATACCCTTGTATAAGACTTGAAATTGGGGATGGCAGTGCCTCGATGAAAACTGAATGCGCCAGGTGAATTTTGAGATAATTTTAAATGAACTCAAAGGTTATTGACGAGATGTAATAGAAAATGAAGAGAACACTCGCTTTAAAACTTTGGCTAGTGATTAATGACACCGATATTTGCAAGGAGAGCTTGCAGGCGATTAGTTGTGTCGATAGGCTGGGTCACAACAAGTGTAGAAAAAGGCTTCATGAATTTAAACCAAAACATCAGATCATGAGCAGTCTCCGTTCTTCTATATATGCCCAAGAAGTTTTTGTATTTTTCGTAGAAAACTAGCCTAATTGCTAATCTAGAAGTCGAGGCAACTGAAGCCCAGAGAGCATGAAAACGAAAGTGCCGTTTCACCCACTGGCCAGAATGCCGAGTATCATTCTTCAGATATGACATGTAGGTGCCTCCTATGAATAACTTTTGAAGATAAAGCTCAGAATTTTTTATTTTTCTCTATATGGATAACATACTTATTTTCAACTAGTAAAAGGGCGACGGAGGCTCTTCTTTCAAAAACCCTTTACGTTTACGTAGATTTAGATTCTTCAAATTACTTTAGCATATAACAAATCTGAAGAATTATAAAATAAGAATAACATAAAGTGACTACAAAGAACAGAAGAAAACTGATAACTCGGGGGGAAATGATATTTAATTTTTGTATTTTGCTTCACTTCCAAGTTGTAATCAAGAACTCACTTCACAATGGTAAAAAATTCTGGTATAGGAGCAGACAGTATTTTTTAAAATTTAAGTTTGGTGCAATTGAAAGTCTTTATGTGCAATAATGGAAAATTCTGTCTGGGCTCTAATTTAAGTATATAAGAAATGTCTGTTAGGTTTAGCAGCAGGTGAGAAATGATTCCTTAGGAAAGGGATATCTACAGTACATATGGAGGTAAGTTGATCAGTTGGAGAAAACAATATATAAAGCATCCGTAGATGCCTTCATTATTTTTTTTATATTCCGGTCTCCGATACTCCAGTGCAAAATATGTTGAATGATTCATCACCGAAGAAACTAACCGTTTATCTTGTAATTTGAATTTTCATTTGGGAGTCTGACTTAAATTGAACTAAGCCTATTTTTGATTTTTTTTTAAATAAAACGCTCAGTTTCTATACAGGCGTAATAAAATACAAAAATACTGAAAATCGTGTTTTAATTTCGATAATTCATTAGGAAACTATTTCATATTGAGATGATATTTTTGCTACTCGTACGCACGACGTCTATAGTAAACACAGCTGATTACCCGTAAAATCAGCTGTTTTACGGAACAGCTGTTTTATTTTACATGTTATTTACGGTACAGCTGTCATTGAACGCGTCGGGTGTTACCCATATCTTTACTGCGGTTCCAAATACTCGCCATTCTTCATTATAATTGTAGAAATACTTACTGTTTTTTTGTTTTTGAATCAGTTCACACATTAATTCGATAACTCAGTTGATAACAAAAGTATCAGTTTAAAATATCAACAAATAAAATGAAAAGAATATCACCGTGTCATACTAGGTCTTAGGAATACTAGAGATAAAAGAGCTAGCCTCATTTTTTAAGTAACGTCGATTTTAATATAAGCAGTTTTTTACCGGTTGATACATGTTAGCATGGCAAATAAAAACTTTTCTGATAGGTTGAAGTGCATTTTCAATGTTATACTATCAGTGTAGGATAAAAAATTTTGCCTTATTTTATCACACGGACATGAAAGATCATTGATGCACTTCCTAAATCACACAAAATGATGAAGCTTAGGAGGAAATTAGGTCAATGTGAAGTTTAATGCAATCACAGAAATTAATAATTCCAAACAATCACTAAAGGAACGTATTTAAGAACGTTTTACATGAACGACATTCTGCTCGCTGATGCGAGCAGAATGGCGACCACCATGGGCGCCGCCATTTTGGACCCGATGTCAACAAGATTGCGGTCGTCACCCTAATGGGTGGGTTAGAAGCTTTATTTATAATTTTCACTAGAAGAACTGTGCCTCCCCCTCACGACCCAACCTCTTTGCATTTGTAATAGCTTCTGTTATTAATTAAATTCCGTTTCACGCGCTCGCTTCCTTTGGCGCCAAGGCCAACTTCAAAGTCCAATTATTCAAAAATAACGCATCAGCGAGCAGAATGTCATTCATGTAAAACGTTCTGTAATGTGTTCCTTTAGTGATTCCTGGGATCGGCATTATTATTTTCCGTGATTGCATTAAACTTCACATTGACCGGAAATTATCACATTATCAGAAGATATGAAATATTTATTTTTAATAAATGCGTAATGCAAAGAAGTTTACTAAAATTATTAATTCTTTTATCATTCCGGGATATAGAATGATGCACATGGCAGTTCAAATCTTCAAAACTCGCTTGTGTTAATAGGGAAAAACAGCAATCAAATATATTAGTTAAAATGCAAGTATCTTGCATCTCTTGAAAAAAGTGTTTCATTATTTGGGTCATTACATTTGGAAGGTTTTTCACTAGGCCTATGTTTTGGCACCGAAAAATTAAATATCGATTCCAGAACAATTCTTAACATTAACAAAAATTTAAGCAATATTTGCAACAATTACTGCCAAAGGACTCATATCAGTAGCTAGTGTCAGTGATCACCATGGTAGAATTGAAATTTGGTTGAGATCTTAGGAGATGTTAGATATGAGCATTTTATATCAATGCTCAAACCTGCATTCCTGAAAAGTCTGATATTAAGCCATTACTATATTAAGCCATTACTAGAAGCAAGCTAAAATGCTCTCATTTGCTATATTTTGGTTAATTTTAACTTTAGGAGTTACTTTCAAACAAAAGTATTTGAGTAAAAATAATTGGAAAAAGAGAAAACAGATGAATTAGATTTAATTGAAAATTTTATGGCCAGATTGCATAGTTTGAAGAATTGGGGCCTCCCTGGTAGTTTGCTACGCTACATTTCATCCTAACTGGCTGTAGACTGATCCAAGTAGCTATAACCAGCCATAGAATGACAAACAACTCAGTCTAAGTATTGCAGTCTTTGATATCTAACCTTGGTGTTGTTCTGCACTGGCTATATGTGGGGAGTGAAGACACATCTTTCACATAGACTTCCTTTGACAAAAATGTCATTAAATGGTTCCTTCTTTTTACTTTCTTAAGAGTGCTTATGATGTAGCATGGGAACCAAAAATAATATTGTGGAAAAATAAATTATGAAATTATTTGGAATACAAAAAATCTTATAGAGTGATTTGTCATTGCTGTAGATCAATAATAGTATTTCTGCAGAATAAATTTAATGAGCATCATAGTAATAAAAAAGGTATTTTGCTAACAATTGTGTACTTTACATATAGGATATTTCAGAGTACAGATAGATCTTAGTTTGGAGCTGAGTTTAATAATTTCACATTTAGCTTACTTACTTATTTAACATTTTTCTTATATGGTGTCTGAAATTGGCATGCCAATTTACAGAGAAGTGAGGAAATTTAAAAGTTGAATAATTGGTTGCACTTTATATCTTTTGCAGTTTTTCTGAAGATGCGTGTGTGTATCGTAGGAGGTGGGCTGACAGGAGCCATTGCTGCTTCGCTGTTGCGTGTCAAGCTCCCTGCTTCACACATTGAGGTGTGGGACAAAGCTTCAAGATTTGGTGAGTAAACCTGGATTTACATTGCTGTTTAAATGTTCACTTGGATTTTTGGGAAGTAAATTTGCTGATTTCAGAATAAAAATAAGAATTCTGAACAGGAAAAATATCTGCATGCAATGATCACAATTCATCTTGATACATATGAAATAATTTTTATGTGCAGTATTTGTATCATATGTCTTTGAGATTAATTAAATTGGAATAATTTAGCCTGTAATTAGTGTAGCATTGGCTCAGCTAATGACATCATCATTTATTATTTTGGTTATGTTTTAAAATTAAACTGATGAAGCCATAGCCTTGTCCATCATTTTATTAGGCAATCTTTATGTAATTCTGACAGCTATATTTTGAACAATACAATCACTGCTTATTTAGACCTGTATTCCTGACTGCAGGTGGACGTATGTGCACCAAGAGGAAGCCATCAGAGCCTCGTAATTGTTCTGTGGATGTGGGGGCGCAGTACATCTCTTGTACTCCTGAGTACTACCGCAAGCATGAGAGGTGAGGAAAAGGATCCTTGAGTACTATGCCAGATTCATGTGGTGTATGTGAATGCTTGGTGGTTATTTCATTATACTTCAAAGGTAGGAACAAATGATTGTTAATTTGAAAAAGAATATACTACTCAGGAGTACCATACTAAACTTGAAAAGTGTGCTTGATAAAACACTAAAGCTAGAATAGGATGAATGAAAAAAAATCATCTTGCATCCTTATCAAAGGTTCAATTTTGAAACTCTACTAGGCAATTGAATATCATTTTGCCAAACATTCAATTTCTCTTGAATTTTCATTAAGGCAAAGATTAAAAAAAAATTACAGATGCAAGAAAAATTAAGGGTAAATAAATGACAATAAAACTTAATCATCTGGTAGAGTTTTATAATTGAATTTTCATCATAATAGCTGTGGAAGTGTTTCTTTGATCTGACTAAATTACCAAGGACTCGAATCAGCCAGGCTATTAGACAGGTTCTGTAATACTATACCGTGTAACTTTTGGCTGCCCTATTTGCCATGTGTGGCACACTGGATAAAAATGATCAGATATTTTATTTCTTGTCTAATTCATACCCAATTGTGTTTTTTCAAGTCCACTGCTGAGTGGCAGTTCAGTCCCTTCTCTGGTCTTGGTGCCAATTTGATGCCAGTGTCAGTCAAATGACGGTGATTTCACTCCTCAGGGGGATACAACTATTTTGTCCTCGGGAATTAGCATTCTGTGAGGAGAGATATGAGGTCCCAATCTGTAGGTTAGGCAGGCCTTTTATTGTTAAAACAAAATAGATCATTGTTCAGTTATTGCAATCTTTCTTTAGTTAGTTCATGTAGTCCTCCTCCAACTGTTATCTTGTTTCAATAACTTCTCTTAGTTTTACTGATATTATATCCAAGGGATGGGGTACATCATGTGCATAGATTCCCTGTTTTCTCTTTCCAGTGGATATAACTATTGTCTCTATAGGAGTCAGTGCTCCCACGATGAAAATGTTAAGTCTCGTGCTAAACGTTAGGTAGGCTTTCATTTTATTGAAATAAGTTATTTTTTTTGTGAAGGATCATCTTTTTTTAGTTCACTGCTGTCCTGTTTTTCAGTACCTCTAACTTTCTTCTTTAACTCCTATATTTTTTCCTAGCCTTCTTTCTTAAGTCATTATTTCCATGCGCAGGGATCTTGTGTGTGAGCACACCTTGTGCTTTTATTCTGCATTCCTTAAAGTCCATAATGAATGGTACCTTCATTCTTCTGCTTTTTGGGACGCCTTTATGGTAGTCAGAGAGGCTTAAACTTACTTATCTAATATGAAGACCTAGATTTGAAAAGCGGATGCAGTCTCAGGAGTAACCATTAAACTTGTATCTTCACAGCCACTATGATGACCTACTGACACACGGACTGCTGCTCCCCATGACCTGCAGCATGGAGGGGGCACGGCACCCCCCGAACACCCGTCATTTTGTTGCTCCTCAAGGCATGTCATCTGTCGTGCAGCATTACGTGGATCGCGCTGCAGTGTGCGCCAGGTAACAGGTGTTGCAGCTTCTTGGTTGTCTATCAATTTGCAATGACGAATTTTTGCATTACTCATTATGACAGGCTATACGATTATCCCGATTCGCCAGCATGAAATTTTTTGAGACGCGCAGTCAGAAATACTTCTTGGTATTGTCGCTCTTAAAGTGCAATTTGTATAACTGTTTCAACATTCCTCAAGTTAGTAGCATGGCACGATTCAAGACTAGCTCCTCAGTCCAGAGTTATAGTTGGTACGGAACGTTGGCCCCTTTGTCGGGTCTCTGTGCAGTCACATCAATTTTCGTGTACGATGTTCATAACAAAATTAATTTTTGCCTGCCCAAACTCTCTCTCTGATGAGCGATTCCCGTGCATGAAGCCCAGGTTCGGAGCGGAGGTGCGGACGGTGAGCTGTGAAGGGCCAGGCGCTACTGAGGAAGGACGGCGGTGGCGTGTGGCGACCGCGGGGGAGCAGGGGCAAGTCTTCGATGCAGTGTTGCTCACCTTGCCCGTCCCGCAGATGCTGGCTCTGGGAGGGGACCTTATTTCAACTGCAGGTCAGTGTGCTGGTGTTATCTCAGCGGCAGGTCAGTGTGCTGGTGTTATCTCAGCGGCAGGTCAGTGTGCTGGTGTTATCTCTGCTGCAGGTCAGTGTGCTGGTGTTATCTCTGCGGCAGGTCAGTGTGCTGGTGTTATCTCTGCTGCAGGTCAGTGTGCTGGTGTTATCTCAGCTGCAGGTTAGTGTCACTGGCACACAGTGGCACAAAGACCAGGCACTGTAGCTTAGTATCAGTGTACTGAACTAATCAAATTTTTTTCATTCAATATTTCTTGAACTTTGTGTCCAAGGATTGTTGTTAGGCTATTGCCAAGAGATGTCGACTGATGCCTCTGTTCTACGGAGGGAAAATAATTCCTCTCTCAAATAACTGAGCTCGCGTATCACAGATACTTTCAAAACGTACTTCTGTCGCGATCTTCAAATTTTCAAAAAGAAAAAACTAAAGGAAAAAGGTTAGGTTAGGTTAACATCGGCATCTTTGGGATGCTTTATTTCCAATCAAGCCTGATACATATGATCTTAGCATTGGTTTTTCAAATGTCTTATAACTAACCCTATATATAGGACACCATGACGGTTCCCCCGTAAAGCCGGTACCCATTTCCGACACCTGGGTCGAGTGGGGTATTGTGCTTGAGCTTTCCCTTATACCCAACGGGGAAAATCTCCGCGCCAGCGCTGGGAACGAACCCGCGACTTCCAGCATACAAGTTCAATCCCTTAACCGCTGTGCCACGGAGAGCACAAAAACTAAAAAGGAAGAACTGAAAAAGGAAGAACTGAAAAAGGAAGAACTGAAAAAGGAAGAACTGAAAAAGGAAGAACTGAAAAAGGAAGAACTGAAAAAGGAAGAACTGAAAAAGGAAGAACTGAAAAAGGAAGAACTGAAAAAGGAAGAACTGAAAAAGGAAGAACTGAAAAAGGAAGAACTAAAAAGGAAGAACTGAAAGAGAAAAAACTAAGAAGAAAAACTTGAAATGAAAAAGTAAGAAGACAATTTTAAGAAGAAAAACTAAAGAGAAAAACAAAGCTTGATTTAGTTTAGCTCAAATTCGAAGCTTGTTTTATCAGCTCGAAAACGCAGAAGCTTGATTTATTTCGGCTCAAATTCGAAGCTTGTTTTATCAGCTCGAAAACGCAGAAGCTTGATTTATTTCGGCTCAAATTTCGAAGCTTGTTTTATCAGCTCGAAAACTTCAATGCTTGAAATCAACTCGCCATCTCCAAAACTTGTAATCAGATCGAAAACTCTAAAGAATACCGGAAAGATTCGCAACAATAAAAAACTGTTGACGAACCAATCTTAAAATAAATCATTAGTTAAAATCTGACTTCTCTCTTATCCCTGAAGTATCAGGAAGATTTCCTCAGGCATAACAAGCCTCAGAAAACGGCCCTCAGGAAATCCCTAAGATAGGGACAAAATCAAAGGGTGGGATCCAAGAAGAACCAACCCAAAATAACTATCAAATTGGGCCCAACAGGACTGGCCCACCAAAATAACCTATCAATTAGCGCCCAAGAAGAATACGCCGCCTAACTATTTAACAATTTGGCGCCTGAGCAGGGACTCGCCTATAAAAATATTTAACAACTGGCACCCAAGAAGGGATACGCCACTACAATATAATTTAAGAATTGTATTCCTGCTCCTGGTAGGGGTACGGCTACAAAATCACGAGTCGCTTAAACTGTGCTCATGTTTCTCCTAAAGTGTGCTTCTAATGTTTTACTTGAATCTGGCCTCCTGTAAATTCATCTGAACCGTGTCACTAACGATTCACCTAAACCGTGCCTCTCACGATTCACCTAAACCGTGCCTCTCACGATTTACCTAAACCGTGCCTCTCACGATTTACCTAAACCGTGCCTCTCACGATTCACCTTGTAGTGCCCTACCTTAGCTACCCCTCAAATCTCGTATCAAGTCTATTTGTGTTCAGTAATCTTAAAATGTCTCAATGTGAATTTATGCAAAAAAAAGTTCCCACTTCTCAGCCGCGTATCAATGATACCTACAGCCGGGGAAATTTAAAGTGAGGCCGCTGCTTCACTCGCATCAAACGGAACTCAATGGCTGAAGTAGAAACAACACCTGGCCTTACAACCTAAACCGTGCCTCTCACGATTCACCTAAACCGTGCCTCACGATTCACCTAAACCGTGCCTCACGATTCACCTGAACCGTGCCTCTCACGATTCACCTAAACCGTGCCTCACGATTCACCTAAACCGTGCCTCACGATTCACCTGAACCGTGCCTCTCACGATTCACCTAAACCGTGCCTCTCACGATTCACCTAAACCGTGCCTCTCACGATTCACCTAAACCGTGCCTCTCACGATTCACCTAAACCGTGCCTCTCACGATTCACCTAAAGCGTGCCTCTCACGATTCACCTAAAGCGTGCCTCTCACGATTCACCTAAAGCTTGCCTCTCACGATTCACCTAAAGCGTGCCTCTCACGATTCACCTAAAGCGTGCCTCTCACGATTTACCTAAAGCGTGCCTCTCACGATTTACCTAAACCGTGCCTCTCACGATTTACCTAAACCGTGCCTCTCACGATTCACCTAAACCGTGCCTCTCACTATTCACCTAAACCGTGCCTCTCACGATTCACCTAAACCGTGCCTCTCACGATTCACCTAAACCGTGCCTCTCACGATTCACCTAAACCGTGCCTCTCACGATTCACCTAAACCGTGCCTCTCACGGTTCACCTAAACCGTGCCTCGTATTTCAGATTCGGTTGCCGGGCTGCGCAAGGAGCTGGAGGCAGTGCGCTACAGCTCCAGGTTTTGTTTGGGTTTATTTTACGCTCCATCTGCTGCGGACAAGATTGTTCTGCCGGGCGGAGTGGCCGCCATGTACCTCGGAGACGCTCACGCTCCTTTCTGCTACGTCGCTATTGACGGTGACAGAAGGGGGCTTGTTAGAGGTGCGTGCTGGTCATCAACGCGAAAGTTATGAAAATTTAAAATTTAATTCAAGTATTTTATTTCATTTTTTTTTGTTTTATATTTTACAATTGTAAATTTTTTTTAAAGTACTTATTTTTTAAATAAGTATTTTACATTATTTTTATTTCAATACTTTTAGTAAATTGAGTGGTTCGATCACATATCACATTTATTTTAATGAAGCGATCGAGTAATTGTAGCGTTAAGGCTCGCAAATCTTCACAGTTCAAATATTTCAGACGCTAGAAAGCATGAGACTACTTTTGAAATGGATTAAATTGGCGTCTTCACAACTCTTACCTACCGGTGGTGTATAATATTAGAAACAATTCTTTCTTTTTTAACACTTTGACTGCGACGTGAGCCACGTTGGGATATTCATAATGCTGCTTACCGACCAGTAGTCACAAACTCAATTTTCATGAACAATCGAAAATAAATGAGGGCATGATCCAGTTAAAGTTTTTTCACACTTAACTACTAAAGTCGACTTTAAATTTGAGTTGACTATTAAACATTAGTTTTACCTGCCTCAGTCAAAGGATTGAGTGGACAGGGAGATACACCTATTGTATCGATGGGAATTAGTATTCCCAGGGGAAAATGTGAGGTCCCGAGCTCAGAGTTAGGTAGGCCTTCTTATTGTTGAAATTACATGGTATTTTTTTTGTTTCGCTTAAGATCATCTTTTTTTTTCAGTTCACTGCTATCCTATTTTTCAGTACCTTGGACTTTCTTCTTCAACATTTATCTTGTTTCCTAACCTTCCTTCTCAACTTACTGTTTCTATGCACATGGGATCCTGTGCGGGAACACACCTTGTGCATAGATTCTGCGTTCCTTGAACTCCATGCTAAAATGTGCGTTCATCCTTCGTCTCTTTGAACATCTCTGTTGAGGTAAGGGAGGCTAAAACTGACTTATTATCAAACAACCGTACAGAAAACATTCAAATATACAGTTAGATAGTTGGGGTACTCGATGAAATCGATTGTTTAGAGATGTAGGTCGGGGTTTCGGTATTTTATGCATTTTCACTTAACCACCATTGCTCACATTCATTTTTTGTAGATGTCACGTGCAGGCAGATACGTAACATCACTACCGTCTACTGCTGTGGTCTAATTTGACTGAAGACGATTTGCCTTCCTGAACTGACTTAACCCCCTTCAATGCGGATATTTTATTGATCTCTGACTCAGCACCTCTGATATACTCCTTCAATTTTTATCTGGTTTCATAAACTTCTTTCCTAACTAACTCTTTTCGCGCGTAGGGGGCATTGTGTGAGAACACACTTTGTGCCTAAATTTCTGAACTCCCTACTAAATGGTCCCTTCTTTCTTCCTCTTTTTGGAACACCTTTGTTGGGCCCATGGAGGCTCAAACTAACTTATTTAGTCCAATCTTATTTCATAAGTACTGTGAGGAATCACCTACATATGTTATAATAATTCTGTTCTCCCTCAGTAATTTCAAATAAAAAATAATTTTTTCTCGACTGCTACCCACGATATCCCGATTAGCACTTCACCACTACTTGCATGAAGTAGAGCCTCCGATATTACGGTTTTTGAAAACTACCCTAGAGGTCACTGAACTTATTTGAGCCCAGGAATAGTTGTTTCTACTCGTGTTTTGGTGTTTTTTAGTAGTTCTAAAAAGGATTTTGCTGACCTATTTTGAAGATAGAAGTTAAATTGTTTACATTGGAATTTTTTTGAGGAGAATGTTGTAAAGGACACCTGACAAGTTAGAATTGTTTGAAAAGACCATCGTGAAGGACACCGGGCTAATTAACATTATTTGAAGAGACTTATAAAGGACACTTGGCTATCTAAAATTGTTTAACACGTTTCCCATGCGTTGGGACGTATGTGTACCAATTGGTAAATTGCTCATTCACGTGCAGGGTTTAAATGAATGACATTTCATCTCAATTGCGACCTTTTAAAAAACAACTGTTCTCATCCAAGGTGAAATGTTATCATAGAATTGTATTTTCAAATTTCATATTAAGGATAAAAATGTATTCGAACAGTAAAGTCGATTTCCCAATTTTGGCACTTACAACCTAACTAAACCAACCGTAAACAACCGCAGAAACGCGGTGAACGTGTTAAAGAAACATTCGTAAAGGACAGGCTAGTTTAAATTATTTGAAGAGATCGTGTTAAAGGGCACCTGGCATGTTAAAATTATTCGAAAAGATCGTGTTAAAGGACACATGTCATGTTAAAATTATTCGAAGAGATCGTGTTAAAGGACACCTGGCATCTTTAAATTATTTGAAGAGACCGTCGATCGTAAAGGATACCGACCACGAATCACTGTTGCATCTCGCCGCAGGTGCTGAGCAGGGCGTGAGTGTGATGGTGCACACGTCGCGTGCCTTCGGAGAGGCGCGGGTGGAAGAGACGAAGGAGGCGCTGCTGGGGGAGCTGTTAGAGCGCTTCTCGGAGGTCATGCCGCACTGGCCGCAGCCTGAAGACGCCTTTTGTCACAAGTGGCGTTACTCGCAGGTAACTCCTGTCACAAGTGGCGTTACTCGCAGGTAACTCCTGTCACAAGTGGCGTTACTCGCAGGTAACTCCTGTCACAAGTGGCGTTACTCGCAGGTAACTCCTGTCACAAGTGACGTTACTCGCAGGTAACTCCTGTCACAAGCGGCGTTACTCCCAGGTAACTCCTGCCACAAGTGGCGTTACTCCCAGGTAACTCCTGTCACAAGTGGCGTTACTCGCAGGTAACTCCTGTCACAAGTGGCGTTACTCGCAGGTAACTCCTGTCACAAGCGGCGTTACTCCCAGGTAACTCCTGTCACAAGTGGCGTTACTCCCAGGTAACTCCTGTCACAAGTGGCGTTACTCGCAGGTAACTCCTGTCACAAGTGGCGTTACTCGCAGGTAACTCCTGTCACAAGTGGCGTTACTCGCAGGTAACTCCTGTCACAAGTGGCGTTACTCGCAGGTAACTCCTGTCACAAGTGGCGTTACTCGCAGGTAACTCCTGTCACGAGCGGCGTTACTCGCAGGTAACTCCTGTCACAAGCGGCGTTACTCCCAGGTAACTTCTGTCACAAGCGGCGTTACTCCCAGGTAACTTCTGTCACAAGCGGCGTTACTCTCAGGTAACTCCTGTCACAAATGGCGTTACTCCCAGTCACCGGTTTGATCAAGCTGAGGGTGTTCATTCTGCGAGAGCCTCGCTTTGCTGTATCTCTCGTTCTAGTCGTGTTGAGTTCCTTCGGTAGGTTTGGTCTTCTCTTTCATTTGAAGTAATATGCAAGTGTGATGTTCGTATTTTTTCTCGTTAAATGTTCTGCTACTTGTGTTTTTGACTAAAGTTAGCTAGATGTGCGGTACCTGAACTGCTGCAACCCATTATTTATGCATGAATAGACGATGAGGCTCGAATTGAACACCACACAGGTAAGCGGTGGGTGCGAAGTCATTTTATTCGTAATTACCATCAATGGATGACTTTTATTGTTCCTGTGAAACTAAGCGTCCGGAATAAATTTAATACTGATGGAGCTTCGAACAATTGCGAAAGAGCTCGAGTGGTGGGGTTTTACGGTATGCAGTGTAATAAAAATTGCGTTGTAGAAATATTCCACGCGAGCTCTCTTGGAACCATCCACGAATTCCATTACTTTCCGAGAAAGTTACCTATTTTGACAGAAGCGCGCCAGTAATAAAAAACACAAGATAATATTAGTAACGTCGTCCACCTTTTTGCTTCGTGGCCACCTGCTTTTTTCCTCCGTGGTACGAGATGTTGTGAATTCGGATAAAAAAACTGGTTCAATCGCAGTCGGGAACCCGTACATTTTCTCTAGAGTACATATATATATATACAGCTCCCATAGTGATAACATAAACCAGTGACCACGGATGTTAGAAGTGACAGGAGAGGTACTTATACGAACAATGAGCTTATACTCTACTCCCTCGTGTAGGTTCAGAAACTGCAGCCCATTTCTGGCCCCGACTACTAAAATGAGGTGATTACGAAGATGTTTTCTGTCGCCAGGTGGTGACGGGTGTAGAGCGAGGAGGCAGCGTGGGGCTGGGGGGCGGGAGCCTGGTGCTCTCAGGGGACGCATTCACTCACTCCAACGTGGACGGCTGCATCTCTGCTGCCTCGAGCGCTGCACAGACGCTGCTTCACTACGCTGCTCAGCTCGAGTGAAGCTTGTGCTGACGCCAGCGTGTGCGTGCAGCTCCAGCTGGTGCCAATGTGTATGTGTTTCTTCTGAAAAGTTTTGAATGAAAAAAATCTTCTTGTAGTAGTGGCAGGAGACGTACTTTTACACACAATGAGCTTATACTCGTACTTCACTCCTTCGCGTAGGTTTAGAAACTGCAACCCATTTCTGGCCTCGACTGCTAAGATGAGGCGGGAATGAAATAATTGAAATTACGCGTTTATCTATAAGTAAGACGAAATGTATTTTGTACTTCGATTCTGTTCATTAACAGTTCATTTTATTTAATATATTTTGAGGGCTAAGTTTCTTGTTGTTAATAATCAACATAATCAGCCAAAACTCTGGAATTTCCTCTTAAAGATAGGTCACATTACGTTCTACCTTTATAATGAAAGCGGAATAAGTTATGTTTGTGTGTTTTAAGTCTTAAAACTGTAAGAAGGCTACAGTAAGATTCTAGGTACAAAAATGGAACTATCGATTTTATTGAGTTTTACTATCCATTGCGAAGGAACTTCTGTTACAGCGAAAGAATGCGATTGCTTTCAGAGTACTCCATTTTAGTTGTATCCTTTTGTCCATCATCGCATGTGTTGATTAATTACACGGTGTTCACAATAACTTCAAATTACACAGGGGCTTTGACCCTTTCATCGCTGGAAATTTCAACTTCTGTTCAGTGTGTGAGCGACGAAGTCATTCACTCCCGCCCTAATTCGCGAACTGATGTACCGCGCAAGTATAGTGGCGCACTCTTTTCTGATCCGACCGTACGGGTGAAGACTGATGTACTCGATGCTCGTGAATGTCTAACAAAGTCTAAAACTTCATGAAAAATATTTTTATTCCAACGTTTTAACATATTATGAGCGATCATATAATAGAAGACCCATTTTATTTCAACATCAGCCATTATAAAAAAGCAATTCTCATTAATTTTTATTTTCGATTTTGAACCGCTGAAATGGTACGTCAATTCCTCCTTTAGTTAATTTGGTCCTTTCTACCGAACGAATACTGTTTTCAAGATGGTTCGAACGAAGTCGCAGTTGTTTAATAACTCGAATAAGAACTATATTACAACACAATGCTTGCAAATTCTGAATGGTGCTCTCTTTCATCAGAGTCTACTATATCATTTCCAAGCCTATACTATTTCAAAGTTTATTTAGCTGAAACATAACCTACCTCCGTATAAAAAATATTTTTTAAAATGTTCTTTGCATTTCACATAATTATGCATAACGATAATTTTGAATATGAAAACTTTTAAATCTAACCTAATAATACCCGTTGTGTATACATTTATTTATCTGTTTGGTGTCCGCTTCTTAAGAAACATAGGATGTCTGAGTTTGTGGTATCATGGATACCGAATTCCTCAGTGTATTGAAAGATGACCTTACATGCATTGATATGTTTGACATTTTATCAGGATAGATTCAGTTAAGACATGATAGGGTTAGGATAGGTAAGTAATGTTGACAGAATTTTTTCACAGGGCCACTTGGCTTAACGATGACATTGTCAGAGGAATTTCCACGGTTCCTGCTACTACCTAATAATACCCTTGGTTTATTTGTTTGGAGTCCGCTCCTTCCATTTCTCTGTCACGCTCATAAGATAGTTATAATGACCGTATCTGTGATACGATTTCACCAATGCAAACTGTGCGAACACTAAATGCGTTCTCTAAATATGCACACTAAATTGAATGTTTTCAAGTGTACGGAATTATGTGTACACTAAATATTTTCACTTAACTGTGCGCACACTAAATGTGCTCTCTAAATATGCACACTAAATTGAATGTTTTTATCCGTATTGGAGCGAATAATTATTGTGTATAGAAAGAAGCACCAATACATGCCAAAATCAGGCGGAGCGTCATGAGGCTGCGGCCGGGGAGACGGCCGTGGGTGCAGCGGTCGAGCGAACCACGTCCAAGCGGGTGAGCGAGGTGGAGAGGAGTATGAACAGGCTGATGCAGAATATCAAGAATATTTTCTACCACCGGTACTGTTAGGATGTTTGTCATCCACATCTGGAAATTTTTTACAAGAAAGATATGGAATCCCGTCATTTTTGGCGGGTCGTGCACACTAGTATATAATAATAGTTCAACGCATGTATTGGTGCTTCTTTCTATACACAATAATTATTCGCTCCAATCTGGATAAAAACATTCAATTTAGTGTGCATATTTAGAGAACACATTTAGTGTGCGCACAGTTAAGTGAAAATATTTAGTGTACTCATAATTCCGTACACTTGAAAACATTCAATTTAGTGTACACAAAAATACACATTCTGTGTACACCTTTAATGTACACTCAATTTAGTGCACACTTAAATACATTTCATTTAGTGCATACTTGTGTTTTAGCACAATAAGCAAGCGGGAATTTTCGTGCTGTCATTTGATTGGGTGATTTTACTTTTTGAAATGTTGGAAATGTTCAGTTAACCGCTTTTTGTATATGGAATGTACAAACGCATGTGCATTATTGTTTGTTTATGAAATCCTTAAATATTTTCAGTTAATTTCAAATCAACATGATTTAATTTATTGGAGAATGTTACTCACATTGAAAGAAAAGATGTGTATTCAAAATGCATTAAACTTTTCCCCTAGACATTATTGAGGTTTCGTTGTCATGATCTGTCTGTGCCCGATAATCTTACCTTGATACATTTACCGTACATATGGAAGCACCTATCGGTTTGTATTTTTACAAATTTTAACTAAGAAAATAACAGCGAGGAATTAGGCTTTGAAACGTGGCATTTTATATTAAAAGCTTTACTGTTAAAATTGAACGTTTCGACTCGGTGAGTCATTCTCAACAAAATGCTCTGGAAAAATATATGCATGTTGAAAATATCGGAAATAAAGGTAAAAGTGTGGAAACTAGAAACAAAAAACAAATTCAAATCCCTTAACAATCCCTTAATCCCTTAGCAAAGTAAAAGCGGATTGAAAGTCATTCCAAAAGGCCTTCGTTGAAAAATATATAGAGATTCAATATTGCGCAGATTAACGGGGTTTGAAGCAGCGGCTAAAATGTTAAAATCCTTTAATTTTATAGGAAGATTACATCTTTCAGCATGGATTCGTATGGCTGACCATTCAATTTTAACAGTGAAGCTTTTAATATAAAATGCTAAGTTTCAAAGCCTTATTCCTTGCTATTTTTTCTTACTACGCACATACCTCGCCAACACACCTGTGGAGAGAATGGCCTTGTGGAAGATAATCATCGCTAACACACCTGAGCAATGAACAGCCTTGTACGATAACATGTGTACTTCACGCGTTTTATTTAGCGGATGTTTGGATACTTGTCTGCGAATGAAAAAGAATGAAGTCTCTCTGCACGCCGGAATTTTCGCTGTTCCCTTTACCAAGTTTTTACTAGCATCGAACACAAAGTATTTTCTTACGGTTATTTGATGTGCATTCTTCTTTGCATGGTTTAGGGAACATAAAATAAAAACAGACAAGTATTTGATAGAGGTTACCCGTGCTCAGGTGCGGGTATCCAGCCCACCCGCGCCTTCTCGTGGTGGTGCCGTTAGTACACCCACTACAACTACTGTCATTTGTACAACCTGTTGTACTTGGATAGCAATTTGATTATTTTAATAGTTTATCGCCAATCAGAATTACTGTGGGTGGAACCAACCTAGAGCACTTCGGTGCTCTGGGTTGTAAATTTCTTTTTCATTTTGGTTTGCTACGCGTTCGTTAGTGTAAGGTGAATAGCTAGGTTGTATAACCTACCAAATAATTTATTGTTCTAATTTTGCGTTAAATTTGTAGTTTTGTCTTCGTTCTAAAGCCTAAAAATAAAGAGTAAAAACGCCGACCCTGATCCCGGAGGCCGGCGGCCTCAGGGGTCGGGCATCATGCCCAGAGGAGCGAGAGGCTCGCGGTCCGGGGGTAAGCGTGCAGTCCAGGGGTAAGCGTGCGGGCAGCGTGCGGGCAGCGAGCGCAAGCTAGACCAGGGAAAACCAGGAAAACGAGAAACTTTGCCAAACCCCATCAAGTCAATCCGGATTTCAATCAACATGGAAACTTTTGAGTCTACATGCGGTAACGGTGGAAGAAATCAGGCGGAGCGTCATGAGGCCGCGGCCGGGGAGACGGCCGTGGGTGCAGCGGTCGAGCGAACCACGTCCGAGCGGGTGAGCGAGGTGGAGAGGAGTGTGAACAGGCTGATGCAGAGCCTGGGTGAGATGGGATGTGGCGGCGACGTTCGGGACGTACAGATGCTCGTGGCATGCGCTCCACGAACTCCCCTCCGATCACCTCCCTCTTCTCATTACACTCTCATTTCACAGACCACTCCCCTCACTACACTCACGCTCATTCACAAATTACAAACACGTAGATTGGCACTCCTTCACCGCATCAATCGAAGACTCTTTACACAATTTCACTTTGAACAACTACACCAACATTGATGCGGCAGTACAACACTTTAACACAGCCATCACGAACGCAAACAAACACCATATTCCCACAGGACACAGAAGACACTTTAAACCAACATTCAACCGCGACACAAAACAAACTTCAAACTAGGAACCATCTTCGCTCACTTCCCCTCACACCCAACACCCTGGCTCGAATACAAGAACTCAATGTAGAAATAGACAACAACATCAAAGACGAACAACGAGCCAGGTGGAAACAAACACTAGACACGATCACTTTTGACACTGACCCAAGTAGACTATGGAAACTTCTGAGGGGCCTCAATAAAAAATACACCGACAACACTACCACGCACGAGGCCATCCTCTCTCACCACACAAACATCCCCACAGACAAGCAGCAGGCGGACACACTCATTAAACACTACTCAAACATTAGCCGACTCCCGCACAAACACGAGAATAGGATCATACTGCGCCGCCTGCATGCTCTACAGATCGACAACACGTACACGCCCTTTACACCTCACATGACGGCGGTGGCCGTCTCCAACACTAAACATACAGGTAGCACCGGACCTGATTGCATCTCATACATTCACCTCAAACACTTAGGACCACAAGCCATCAGGGCCCTCACAGACATCTTCAACCACTCAGTCGCAAACAACAGCATACCCAACATCTGGAGACAGCCAAGATCCTACCCATCCTGAAGCCCAACAAATCACCCACAGATCCAGCCTCTTACAGACCTATATCACTTCTGTGCAACCCTTCAAAGATACTAGAGAGGCTGGTTCTTCACAACATCTCACCACACGTCCCACTCTCACCCTCACAACACGGCTTCAGGCAACAACACTCCACTAACACTCTCCTCACGCACATGACACAATCAATTCTCGAAGGCCTTAACTCTCCCAAACCTGCTCCATGCACACTGTTAGCTGCCATTGACATAAGCAAGGCCTTCGACACAGTTCCACGTCACTTACTTATTAAAAAAATACTCAACACACACATCCACCATAACCTTCAGAAATGGCTCGCCAATTTTCTTTCGGGCCGCCATGGCTACACAACATACAACGGCAAGTCCTCCATAACAAAACACTTCACCAACGGAGTACCGCAGGGCTCCGTGCTCTCACCTACACTATTCAACTTATTCCTCCACGACATACCGGCCCCTACACACCCACAAACACACCTCCTCACATACGCAGACGACCTAACCATCTTCTCCCTACACCCTAAACACGAGACCGCCGCCACTCAACTACAAGACTACATCCACATAATAGAGAACTGGCTAGAAACAAACAGACTCAAGGTCTCCGCAAACAAATCCTCACTCACACTCATCACACCTTATAATAGAGAATACAACATCCATCCCCACGTCACATTAAACAACACCCCCATCCCCTACACAGACACACCCAAAATCCTTGGAGTTACATATGACAGAGGTCTTACGTTCAGCCCACACACTAACAATATCAACACTAAATGCAACACTAGGCTGAACGTCCTCCGAGCACTAACACACACTACATACGGCCACTCCAAGGAAGACATAACAACAGTATACAAACAGTTCATCAGACCCATCCTCACTTACGCACACACATCTTGGTACGCAGACACTGCTCGCACACACTTACAGAAACTACAGTCCACACAAAACACAGCGTTGCGCATTGCCACGGGCTGTACACGATCGACCCCCATAGCACACGTACACGAAGAAGCCCTTGTCCTCCCCCTCCTTGACCACATGAACACGCTAGGGACAAACTTCTACACCTCCACACAAGACCCTGCCCACCCGCTACACTACATGCAACAACCACGGCCAACCCAACGAACATTACACACCACTAAAGGCCACACACCTCAAAACACTATACGAATCCCTCCCTCCCTGCCCCCCTGACACCTCACTACGCACACACATACACACGCAGTTCACCTCACGCGCCCTCGCTGCCCTACCCCCTAACTCCCTCCTCGGAGTGAGACCCCCCCCCCGTCCCCTCGACGGAGCGATCCCTCCCCCGGCAGGATCGAGTCCACCTGGCGCGGCTGCGGTGCGGGCACCACACTTCACTCCCCTCATACATACACAGAATAGGACTTGCGGAGGACGACAGCTGCGTCTGGTGTCATGCCAACGTGGGCGATCTTCCGCATGTCCTCCTACACTGTCCCGCCCTACACGCACAACGACACACACACCAGATACATGCACTGGAGCACCTCTGGACTCGCCCCGCGGACGTCGTGAGGGTTCTGCACGACGCGGGCATCTTCCAGAGGCCCATATAACCACACCCCTCTTCGCCTCGGGCCGGGCCCGGTCTGGGGCGGCCCTGGCCGCGGCGGACCCCTTCGAGCGGCCGTCGGGGCAAAACAACAACAACAACAACGTACAGAGTGGCGTCCCAGCAACAATGGAAACATCTACAGAGGGGAGAATCAAAAAAGTGGAACTGGCTGTGAGCAAACTGTCGGACATCATTGGTAAAATAACAACCCCTCCAGAAGGAAAACAAAAACCTGTCTGTTCCCCTGGACCTACCAGGAAGCGAAAATATGTCCCCCTGGACCTCATGGAACTTCCAAGCACAGAGACATTCATGCGCTTTTATTGCATGAAGTTCAAACCAGAAACTAAACGCAACCTCAATCCGTATGCAATAAAGGCCAGCGTCATAAACGCTACTGGACTTCCTACCAAGTCAATTACCACCAGCGGCAAAAATAGCTTCACACTCGAAGCAAGGGACAACAAACAAGGACAAGCCATGCTGACCATTACTAGTGTGAATAGCGTGCCCTGCGAAGTCATATTCCACCCAAGACTGAACAAATCCAAAGGACTCATCTATATCAATGAGTATAACATGAGCAACTTCGAAGAGTTTGCAGCAGGACTGAAGGAAACTTACGGCATCAGCAACGTCATTGACGCTACCTGCATCAAAACCAAACGCGAACAAACCAGCGCCCTTATGCTCGAATTCAACTCCGAAACACCCCCCAGCTATATATATATTCCAGGCGAACGTGCGGACACGCCAGTTTATCCATACATCGACAAACCCATGCATCGCTCCAACTGCCAACTGTATGGCCACACCAAAAAAACGCTGCAACAGGCCACCAACCAGTGCAAAGTGCGGCACTGGGGGACACTCAAGCGATCAGTGCCTGGAAGCACTAGCCAAATGTCTCCATTGCCGCGGTCCCCACCCAGTGAAAAGCAAAATGTGTCCTAAGCATACTGAAAAACAGAAAATAGTAGAAATTCAAGCAAAGCACAGAGAAGGCATCCGTCGCGCAAGACAACTTTACCACAACTCTGACGAATATTCCGAAAAAACATCAAAAACTTTCACCAAGCACTTTCTCTGCAAAATGGACGCAACAGAAAAACGCAAGCTTTCACATTGGGTACTGGAGGAGAGCCTGCAACTAGGACTTGGGACTGAACCCAAACGCATTTCCTCTAAGGAGAACGATTCCTATTTAATTGAAATCTGCAACTCACGCCAGTGCGATTCTGTCCGCAACATAAAGTCAATGAATAACATACCTGTCACCATATCCGAATATTGCCACCCCAACGCCGCCAAAGGACTCGTTTACATATACGAGTACGACCTGTCCGATTTTGAGAACTTCTGTAAAGGACTCAAAGAAGACCATGACCTCTTCGATGTGACCAAGGCAACATGGATCCGACCCAAGAACCCACTCGCCCAACCATTGCTACTAACTTTCCGTGGCGAACTCCCAGAATATCTAATAGTGCCAGGCGAACAATCAAAAAGCAAAGTATACGCCTACGTACGACGTCCGATGCTTTGTAAAATATGCCTGGAATACGGGCGCACACAGTAGTGGTGCTCAAGCAACACCCCAATTTGTGCTTGGTGTGATAACGCCAATCACAGTGCCACAGAATGTATCAGCTCAAAAATAGAATGTCACCACTGAGGCCAAAATCATCTCACTGGATCCCTTAAATGTATTGAATTCAAATACCAACAAGAAATAGTAACAATACAACACAAATTTAGACTCAGTAGAGCCCAAGCCAAAGCTAAATTGGATACAGAATGTCCGCAATATCGGCGCTCCTTTGTCAGTGCAGTACAGACGACCGCCGCCAACACAGCGTCAAGCCAAACCCCACCGAGGGAAGTGGAATCGCCGAGCCCTGCTGCAGACAATCCAGCCAAACCTGCGGACTGTAGCACGCGAAGAAAGCAGAAAAACTCCGAACATCAGGAACGCCCAACGGAAAAGAAACAGCTAACTGAGGCAGTGTGTATGAATCCTGATACCGGCGAACTGTATACAACATCGATACAAATGACCCCAAATTATGATTCCGCTCTTAGCGATTGTGAAATAACCAGCGAGAAGAATCCTGCAGTCAGAAGAGAAACTGGAGAGATTTTCTACGAATATAAAACAAATGCATCCACACCTGAGCAATGAATAACCCTGCCTCAATTATACAGTGGAACTGCCAAGGAGTTCGAACCAAGAAAGATGAACTGCTGGAATTGATACACCAGCACCAACCAGCAGTCGTAGCGCTGTAGGAAACCAAGCAATGGCACAATTACACATTCTCTATACCCCAATACTCCCTTGTCATCAAACATGGCCACTTTAACTTCACTCGCCATGGAGGAGTGGGCTTGCTTATTCATAACTCGGTCCCATTCAGAGAACACGTTTTGGCGTCCCAGCTTCAAGTCATCGCAGCTACCATCCAACTTAGTCGGCCGATCACAGTCGTCTCAATATACACGTCAAGAAACCATAGCCTTACCCTAGAAGCACTTCGTGACCTAGAAAACCAACTCCCTACTCCAAGCATTATTATGGGGGGACTTCAACAGTCATAATACAATTTGGGGATGCAGAACCACGGACACTCGGGGGCGCATTATTGAGCAGTATATAGAACAGTCAAATCCCATACTACTAAATACGGGATTGCCAACCAGAATCTCGTATAACTCCGAATCCGCCATAGATCTAACGCTAGCCTCTCCCCGCCTGAACGCAGAGTTGCAGTGGTCTACCTGTCTCTCCGGAGGACAGCGACCACTGCCCAATCCTAATCCAGCTAATGAACGCTCAACAACGCGAGCCTAGCAGAAAAGTGTGGTGTCTAAAAAGAGCAGATTGGCGCTCGTACGAAAATCACCCAAAGTGGAACGAGCTGGAAATCGCGCCGGAAACTGTGAAGAGCACCTCCAAGCCATCATTAATGTCATACTAACTGTAGCAACGGAATGCATACACACTATTGAAATTAAAACCTTTTTTCCGAAGCCCTAATGGAGCGCATAACTGATCGAGACACGACAAAACCGCGAACGCCTATACCAAAAGTACAACCAGACCAGATCGGTGCAAAAAGCCCTACGTTGGAAAAGAGCACGAGCAATCCGCAGAAACCTCCTACGTGAAGAAAAGCGGAAAGCCTGGATAACTTTCGCAAATACGTTCACCAAAAATACACCCCTGACAACTGCTTATGCAAATATTCGCAAAATAAAAGGCCAACCCCAACGAAGAATATCCATCTCACAAGAAAACAATACTACGTATGCCACCGTGCCCCAAATAGCAAACAAGCTGGCGATGACCTTCAGCAATACAAGCAGAGCCACTAACTACCCTGTCGAATTTCAACATGAAAGAGAAAAGGTCCAAAACGAAGGTTTAAAATTTTCATCCACGAACTCAGAAGTGTACAACATACCGTTCTCGGCCGCAGAATTAGAGACTGTTTTATATAACACCAAAGACACCTCTCCTGGAGCCAACCAAATCTCTTATCAGATGTTAAAGCACCTACCCGAAGCCGGCAAACAATGCCTGCTATCCATGGTGAACAAATTTTGGCTGAACGGATATTTCCCCCCCAGCTGGCGTGAGGCAATTATAATCCCCTTTCCAAAACCGCGTAAATCTCCACAATCGCCCCAAAATTACACATCAATCGCACTAACCAGTTGCCTCTGCAAACAATGGAACGTCTTGTCAGCAATAGATTCTCGGACTTCTGCGATATGCACGGCTGCCTCACCAACATCCAGTGCGGCGGTAGGCGAAGCAGATCTACAACCGACCACCTAGTGCGCCTTGAAACAACGATCAGGAGAGCTTTCGTTCATAGCGAACACTTTGTGAGTGTGTTCTTCGACCTAACAAAAGCGTACGATACAACATGAAAATTTGGAATAATGCGGGATCTCCATCAAATGCAACTACGAGGACGACTCCCCTGTTCATCCAAGAATTTTTGCGCGACCGAACTTTCAGAGTCAGAATAAACAATCATTTGTCCGACCCCTTTTCGCAAGAAGAAGGCGTCCCGCAGGGTGCAGTGCTCTCGGTCACCCTGTTTGCCATTAAAATCAACGGTATCGCCTCTCTGATCCCTCAGGATCCGCGATTTCACGCCTCACTTTTCTTAGACGACTTCCAGCTCGGCTATCGACATAGTGATCTAAATGTCATAAAATACAAACACCAGGAATGTATCAATCGTGCAGTACGATGGACTCAAACGAATGGTTTCACCTTCTCAACAGAAAAATCCAAAGCCGTACACTTCACCACGTTTCCCGGAATTTAAATTCCCAAACTCCTAAAAATCGCAAATCAAAATATCGAGTTTGTAGAGGAAATCAAATTCCTTGGACTTACCTGGGACGCAAAACTTTCATGGAAAAAACACATTGACAAAATCAGAGCCAAATGCAAGAAGGGATGTGCTATGCTCAAATCCATATTTTCTCACGATTGGGGAGGGGACCAGCACATTCTCCTCCACATGTACAAACTTTTTGTTCGGTCAATAATGGACTACGGATGCATTGTCTACGCATCCGTTGCCAACACCACCCTTAAGGTCTTGGATCCCGTCGCCCACGACTGTCTACGTCTGGCAACCGGAGCCTTCAAGTCCACCCCTGTCGCAAGCCTCCAAGTTCTAACTGGTGAAATGCCGTTGAACCTGCGAAGGCAGTTGCTTTCCTTAAAATTTCATTTTAAAATGAAAAGCCACTTGGGCAACCCAGCATTTAGCTTTGTTATCCCACCTGCTGACAGAAAATTGTTCATAAATAAGAAAGTCATGCCTTCATTTGCCATTCGCACCCTCAATATCATGGAATCACTAAATCTCGAACCCCCTTGTATAAAACCCGCTTTTTCGTACCGCCTACTGAACATTGACGTCCCAACATGGAATACGGCCACCGTCGACATTAACATGGAACTAACAGCCCTAAAAAAGGAAACTATCCATCCAACAACATACATCCAAGAATACCGCCGACTAGAAAACGAAAACTACCAAAGCTTCAGTGCAATCTTCACAGATGGCTCCAAAAGCAGCGAAGGCGTTGGCGCGGCTGCATTTCGTAGCAGCAGTCAGAAACAGGTTTCACTTCCCCATACATCCATTATATTCACTGCAGAACTGTATGCTATTGATTTAGCACTACAGATCGTTCGTGATCATCCTGAGGGCCAATTTATAATTTTTTGCGATTCCCTGAGTGTGTTGCAAGTTCTCCTCGACAAACGCACGGACCATCCTCATGCTCGCCTTCTTCAACATCAGATTCATGACCTTGCCCAGAACCGTAAAACCACAAAATTTTGCTGGATCCCCAGCCATGTGGGGATTCGAGGTAACGAGACCGTCGATAACCTAGCGAAAGCAGCCGCACTTCGCCCGCCCGAGCGAGTCCCAACTTTTTATAGGGACTGGTTCTCGGTACTCGAGAAGAAGATCCACGGCAAATGGAGGGAAGACTGGCACCAGCGGAGGAGCCTCATGCACGAGGCCCAGTTGGAACCGGGATCATGGCCCAAAAGAAGACTGCCACGCCGAGTGGAAGTCATATTAAATCGACTCAGAAGCGGCCACACCTATCTCACCCACAGCTACCTCATGAACGGTGAGGTACAGGAGCATCCGCCTGGCTGCCCTCTGTGCCTGGAGGCGCGCCTCACAGTGCACCACGTCTTCATCGGCTGCGCTGCTCTGCGCAACACGCGACGACAATGCTTTGATGTCTTCTCTGACAATACCAGGCCACCTTCAGTAAGCAATATACTTGGCCACAATGCGCCCGTAGATCAGCTGATTACCTTTCTTCAAAAAATAAATGCTTACAACGTGATCTGATATGGGGAACTATTCAAACTCCAAAAATTACGACTGTTCACAAGCCTTAACCATGCACCATCAAAATTTACCCGCTAATTGTCTTTCTTCTATGTTCAGTGCGACGTGTCATAATGCGCGAGCCTCTTGTATCTTGCTGTTTTCTGCCTTAATCATAATATCTGAGATTTTCCCGGTCAGCGCCGGGGGGGTCCATATTGGCGTTACGCAGGTGACCCCGGTAGAAACGTTTCCGTAAAATTATTATTATTATTCAAATTACACAGGGGCTTTGACCCTATCATCACTTGAAATTTCAACTTCTGTTCAGTGTGTGAGCGACTAAGTCATTCACTTCCGCCCTAATTCGTGAACTGATGTACCGCGCAAGTATAGTGGCGCACTTTTTTCTGATCCGATCGTACGGGTGAAGACTGATGTACTCGATGCTCGTGAATGTTTAACTAAGTCTAAAACTTGATGAAAAATACACTTTTATTTCAAGTTTTTAACACATTAGTATAAGCGATTAAATTATAGAAGACCCATTTTATTTCAACATCAGCCATTATAAGAAAGCAATTCTCATTAAATTTTATTTTCGATTTTGAACCGCTGAAATGGGACACCAATTCCTCCTTTAGTTAATTTGGTCCTTTCTACCGAACGAATACTGTTTTCAAGATGGTTCGAACGAAATCGCAGTTGTTTAATAAATCGAAAAAGGCCTATATTACAACACAATGCTTGCAAATTCTGAATGGTGCTCTGTTTCATCAGAGACAACTGAATCATTTCCAAGCCTATACTATTACAAAGTTTATTTGACTGAAACATAACCTACCACCGTATAATTTTTTTTTTTAAATGTTCTTTAAAATAATTATGCATAACGATAATTTTGAATATGGATACTTTCAAGTATATAATAATAGTTCAACGCATGTTTTGGTGCTTCTTTCTATACACAATAATTATTCGCTCCAATCTGGATAAAAACATTCAATTTAGTGTGCATATTTAGAGAACGCATTTAGTGTTCGCACAGTTAAGTGAAAATATTTAGTGTACACATAATTCCGTGCACTTAAAAACATTCAATTTAGTGTACACAAAAATTCATATTATTCTGTGTACACCTTTAATGTACACTCAATTTAGTGCGCACTTAAATACATTTCATTTAGTGTATACTTGTGTTTTAGCACAATAAGCAAGCGGGAATTTTCGTGCTGTCATTTGATTGGGTGATTTTACTTTTTGAAATGTTGGAAATGTTCAGTTAACCGCTTTTTGTATATGGAATGTACAAACGCATGTGCATTATTGTTTGTTAATGAAATCCTTAAATATTTTCAGTTAATTTCAAATTAACATGATTTAATTTAATGAAGAATGTTACCCATATTGAGAGAAAAGATGTGTATTCAAAATGCATTAAACTTTTCACCTAAATATTATGGAGGTTTCATTGTCATGATCTGTCTGTGCACGATAAACTTTACCTTGATACATTTACAGTACGTACATATGGAAGCACTAGTCGGTTTGTATTTTTACAAATTTTAACTAAGAAAATAATAGCGATGAATAAGGCGTTGAAACTTACCTTTTCATATTAAAAGCTTTACTGTTACAATTGAACGTTTCGACTCAATGAGTCATTCTCAACAAAATGCTTTGGAAAAAAATATGTACATTTTGAAAATATCGAAAATAAAGGGAAAAGTATGGAAAACTAGAAAAAAACTAAATCAAATCCCTTAACTATTTGCAAAGGAAAGCGGATTGGAAGTCATTCCAAAAGGCCTTCGTTGAAAAATATAATGAGATTCAATATTGCGCAGATCAACGGGGTTTGAAGCAGCGGCTAAAATGTTAAAATCCTCTAATTTTATAGGAAGATTACATCTTTCAGCATGGATTCGTATGGCTGACCATTCAATTTTAACAGTAGAGCTTTTAATATAAAATGCTAAGTTTCAAAGCCTTATTCCTTGCTATTTTTTCTAACTACGCACATACCTCGCCTACACACCTGTGGAGAGAACGGCCTTGTGGAAGATAATCATCGCTAACACACCTGTGCAGTGAACAACGTTGTACGATAACATGTGTACTTCACGCGTTTTATTTAGCGGATGTTTGGATACTTGTCTGCCAATGAAAAAGAATGAAGTCTCCCTGCAGCCAATGCTCACCATTCAGTTTCGTCTATTATAACACGATTTAATTTCTTTTAATAAATGATGAATTTTACATTGTTAGCTACTGATTTTTTTATTGGTGTGAAAATGAACTACGTTTGTGTGAAATAGACTAAGAAATGAAATAGTTTTAAAAGCCTCAATTCCCCTGATTGTGAAATAATTTGATGAATCAACAACATGTCTGTTCTGTAGAGCACTTACTCAAACTGTTGATTAGAATGAAATCCAAAGTTAGGTTTGGTTATGAGCGAAACGATAGATTAGATAAATGAAGTTCCAAAAAATTCAATATTATATTATTATAATAATATTATTCAATATTATATTATAAACTTCACCCAAGCAGAGGCTCATTATTTGTTGGTACGGTGTTTGTATCTTCGCTCGGAAGAGTTATTCCATTTTGAATCCACAATTTCAAGTGCCACATTTAATACTGTGAAATCAGGAAGGGCTACCACTTCTCTGTCAGTCTACTACTGCAATCTGGGTGAAAGTTTATCTATGGTTTATGTCCTATTTGCAATTTACATTGATATAAACTGCGAGAACGATATACCTAATAGACAGATAATAATATTTCCTGATGATGTCATGTTAGCGTCATATAATTCATAGATTAACGTTACGCACATTGAGAGTATACTGTACATTTCCACTCAAAGAGCATGGAACTTTTCACCGAGATATTTTTGAGTGTTGGTTGTTGTTGGGTAGTTTCTTTTCAACACAACTAGAGGTTTATTTAGCTGTAGCTGCAAACTACAGTTTCAGTAGCTTTAGACTACCAAGGCAGGAGCAAGGAAACACTGGTAAGCCCGTATAAGTGCTCTGGGCGGCTTTCGGTTACAGTCCTCCTCTCAAAACATGCCGTGCCCGGAACTCAGGCAAGAGGCGCATAACAATACCTTCCGGAGCTCGCAAAAGGCGCGTAACAATACCTTCCGGAGCTCCTACTCACAAAAACCAGTGCCACATTATAACGACGCATATTTTAATGCGCAACAGTTGTCATGGCCTTGTGAATGTCTGTTTACGAAAGTCATCAGCATGATAAAAATATATTGCGTATATATATACACCTCACCAACACACCTGTGGAGGGAACGGCCACAGGTGCGTTGTTAACTCGAATTCTAAGAGCTTCGAAACTTAATTAATTAATTAAGTAATTAATTAAGATAAGAGTTATTCAATTTCGAAAAATTAATTTTTCAAGCTGCCTGATGTGCAATTTGAATATACATATTCTTCAAAGATTTTTTGCGTTAGCTTTCATATATAAATTATTTTTGGAACCATTTGTATGCGGTCTTGGTTCTGGGAATATAAATTAAAAAAAAAGAGCATTAATTTTATTTTCGTTATTCATTGTATAACTTTTAACTAATTTCAAATCGTTTCAATTTAACTATTTATCCATCATTGCATATGATTTCAGTAACTTAGATGAGCTTTCATAGGGGGGAATAACATTTCAAAATAAATAATATATTTAATAACGAAACGATATTGGGTTGTTATTTTCACAAGACATATGGACACAAATTTTCTGTCTGAAGATTGTGTAACAAGAAAAATTCAATATTAAATCCATAGAAGAAATCTATTAAGTTTGGAATTTACAAGAAGCATAGCTTATAAATAAGCTCAACTCCAGGGCGACAACATATTATTCATGCTTATCAGCTCGTTCGCAGGAGCAACTCGAATTCTAAGAGCTTCGAAACTACGCCAAATTGGGTCTTAGCCGGAGTTTCTTCGTTTTCCCAAGCACACGCTAGTGATTGTTCGTGCATTGTCGAAGGCCTTGCATTGAATAACGATGCATGCGTCTCGGCTACTGGCGTGCCGCATACTGAGGCTTTTTAGCGTAGAATTATTCCTTAAAAACGGCACTTTAAACTCATTTTAGCAGCAGCCATTGCCGTTTGTTGGAATTGAATGATGCATCAAATAGGGCAAAATGAATTAATTTTCAGAGAACATTGTATGCCTAATGTAAATGCACAAAGATAGAGAGTTAAATTCATATTTTTAGTAATAGAAATTCATTTTCATCTTTCTGCCTTACGTCATTAGCGCGACCTAGCGTCTAATTTGTTCGTTTCTTTTGGCTGTGTCGAAAAAATGTAGAACACATGTGTTTATTACGTACAAAGTTTTAACGAACAGAACCACCTCCGAATTAAAATTTACCTTGGACGGCACATTACTGAAAGCTTATCGCAATGAGCAGCTGAATCAAGGAATCTCAAGGTTGAACAAACGGATGAGTAGAGTTAAAAGAGACGAAGACTAATGCTGAAGAGTGAGTGTAGTGGAACCAGTCAAGACAGCAGTGTCTGAGAGTGCGAACTCACTGAGGCAGGTAAAGTCTTTTATTCTGTCACGCTTGAAATCGTAGTCTCCGCAACTTTTTCAAGTCGAGGCATATGAGACGTTGCTTCCTGGTTGGAAATTTTGTAACTTCGACGAAGTTTGCTTAATTATTGACTTTAGATTCCATCAGTTTTCTTATGGTAGTATGCTCTCTTCTCTTTCCTTCAATTCAAATTTTAATTGGTGTTCTTTCATGAACTTGACCCTTCCATCTTTCTTCAGGAACTACCCGACAACAAAGTACAATGCCGGTGTTTCTAGAGTTGTCTTCTAGCATAATTAGTTTTCGTTCTCGTTGAATCCCCTCTATCAATCGAGATTTGTTTGTTGGACGCCCTGTACTCAGGACGCCCTGTTAAACATAACAGAAAAAATTTACAATGATATTGACCAAAAAAAATTAACTCTCTTACTATTGCTTGATCTCTCCAAAGCTTTCGACAGTGTTGAGCATAAGAAACTTCTACAAAAAATTTCAAACCTCAGAATTGACACTCAATGGTTTGAAAGCTACCTACTAAACCGCTCTCACGCAGTGTGCTTGAATAACAAAATGTCATCATTCATACCAAACAATTTTGGCGTTCCTCAAGGTTCAATCATCGGCCCGCTCTTATTTTCAATCTTCATCAATGATTTCCCCACCATGCCGGCAAACACAAAAATCTCAATGTATGCTGACGACGTACAAATTGCCATGACAAGCTCAACAGCAGACTTAAAAGAAACACAAGCCAACGCTGAAAACCTTCTGAGAAACCTTAAATTGTGGTATGACCATAATGGCCTCAAACTTAACGCAAGTAAAACGCAATGCATTATTTTTGGATCACAGAATGCGACTAAAAATTTACCACCATTCAAGCTAACATTTGGAGACGATACAATTGAACCAGTAGAGACGGTAAAAAATCTGGGTGTTTGGTTTGACAAAAATATGACTTTCAATTCACACGTCGAAACAATGTGCAACAAAATAAACGGAACCTTAATGTTCTTTCATCGCATTAAGAACACACTTGACGAAAAATCTAGATTGTTAGTGATTCAGTCTTTAGTTTTATCGCGCCTGGACTACTGCAGTCTTGTATGGGGAAATTTACCTCAATATCGTCAGGAAGAGTTGCAAAAATGTCTAAACTTCGCCGCCAAAGTGGTGTGCAAAGGAAATTTCAATAAATACGATCATGTCACCCCTCTTTTAAGAAAACTCGACTGGATCCCAATACCGAACAGATTCATGATCCAAAAAGCTCGACGAGTGTTCTCCTCTCTGTACCTCCCCCAAAGTAATGCAGAGGTGGTAAAATTTTTTCCATCTAATATCCCAAACAAAAAACCAAATCGGAGGAATGATGTTTTAGTCAGTTACCGTTCATCTAACGTGGGACAAAAAGCTCTCTCAGTTTCTGGAGCTTTTTTGTGGAACAAGCTTCCCCAGCATATCAAAAACTCTAAAACTGTAAAAGAATTTAGAGTAAATGTGTCCCGTCATTTTGCATCTCTATAGACCTGCAGCATTTCGGTGTGAATTTCCCATTTACCAGAAATTTTAATTTTCCTGAAATTTCTGTTAGAAAATTTGAAACTATTTCATTTTACGTTTGCTAAGCCATTCGTGCATTCATCTTAACTATTTTTGTCTACAATAATGAGCACCCCAGCCGTGAGTTCAATACAGCAGAATGAACGTTTTTTCCATAATTAGGAGTATTTCCTCATCTTTATTTTGTTATTTTTTCTTCTCTGTGTTAATATTTAACATCCGTATGGAAAACATACTCTGAAATACATTTTGTGTGTACACCAATATACAGGTTTATAAATGTGAGGATTGTGCAAAGTTTATAATGAATTAAATTTTGGCTAACGTTGTCTCGTTATTTCAAAATCATTCTCGAAGATGTTTTCAATCGATTTCGGCTGAGCTGGGGGAGGGGTTAATTTAAGCATTTTCATTTAGTCTTTTAATATTTTTCCGTGCGTTCAGTGCACACCAGCACTAAACTTTAAAATCGAAAAAAACTGTTAATTTCTGTTATCGAAATTATCACTTTGGACCATTGCTTAATCTACCTATATGTGCCAAATTTTGTAAATATTCTCCACTCAAATGTGATATCCGGCCACAATGTTACTCCATTTTATCCCATGTACACATGTCTGTATAATGCTGAAGAGTTGTGTTGTTTCTTGACTGTAACCTGAGTTTTCTCAAAAATTTCTATGAAGTAACTAAAAACCAGTTCATTTTACGTTTTCCGAAGTCTTCTTTTCCTTTTAGTTATTTTTTTTTTCGAATAATTTCTTATGATTACAATGAGCTCAACTGTCATTATCGGTGTAATAAATGGTAGGTTGTTTCTATCCTCTTATTTTATATTTGTATTTTTTTCTTATATTTCATTCTCAATAAGTACATATATTAATATGTGTGTGTACGTATATAGGTATATATATCTACATAAATGGATATACATGTTTCTAATTCATTTCTTTACACAAAAACCATCCGGTTAATAAATTTTATTGCACTAGCGAAATGATTCAAAAATAGATCTCCCACTTACACCAGAGGACGTCTCTGTGAATCGGATTAATGACAAATACAATTAATGAAATTAATCGTAATTTGAGCGTATGAATCGTGGTAAAATTATCTTTCTGTCCGTATGTTGTAAAAGCAAATTTTGATGTTGAGTATATGTTTGTTTGCGCATTTCTGCCAAAATTTTGTAGATATTTGTCAATCATGAGTGGTAACTGGCCTACACTGTATCTCCATTTTATCCCATGTACCCATGTCCGCATGATGTTGCAGAGAATATCGAGAAGATATGATATATGATATGATATATTGAAGATATATGTTTTTTTTTTGTTGTTGTTCCTCAGCGGTAACTTGAGTTTTCTTAAAATTTCCTTTAGGAAATTAAAAAACCATTCCATTTATACGTTTTTCGAAGTCTTTTCTATTCCTTATTTTTCCTCAGGTTATTTCTTACGATTCATCAGAGCTTGGGCTGTCATTTTAAATATTGAAAGAGTAAGATTATTTTTCATGTCTATTAGCATTTTTCTTATATTCGTTTTCAATACGTATATATTTGAATGTGTGTGTTAGTGTGTGCGTGAGTATGTACGTGTGCGCACGCAAACATAAATGTTTATGTATCAGTGTAAACATGCCCACGTTTCGCACACATATATGCGCACATGTACATATATCGGTTTCTATTTCTACTTTTTGCATAAAAAGCAAAACCTCAAGACACATTACATTTTACCTAAAGCCTTGCGATCAGTTAACACTGCACCAAATTTCAGAAATAAACAAATTGATTGCGCTTGCTTTATGATTTATAAATCGATCTATCACGACCCCGAAGGGCATTTCTGTGAACAGAAGAAATTAAAAAGTATAATCAGACAAAGGAAATAAAGCACTCGTGCAAATATTATCTCTATATTTGTATGCCGAACAAGCCATGCATTTCAATTTTGAGTGTAAGTTTGTTTACGCATTCCTAGATGTGCGTGCTGTGTTGCGCGATGTTCTTTACAAATTATTTCGAGACTATCTTTTTCTCAATACTTGATTGTCATTTACGGTGTTGTTTCAATCTAGTACGGTGTAGCGTTTTTTTTGTATTTTTCCTACTTCGATGATATTATAAATAATTCGAAAAATACTAAAGAATTCTTCGAAACTGCCAAGTTCTTAGTTGAAATTATCGAAGTAGGAAAAAGGCAAGAAGCGCTGTACCGGAATCTCTTGGAATATAAAATATCCAAGAGATAATATTTCTCATTTCTCATTCAACTACCCTTGACAGAGTTAAACTATTAGCACGACCCGTATGGTTTGTCTATTAGTACGCCTCGTATATTTTTTCTATTAATATGCCTCGTATGGTCTATCTATCTGTACACCTATGATAGTATTGTCTAATATTACATCTCGTATAGTTTGTCTATTATTATGCCTCGTACGGCTTATCTATTTGTACACCTCGTATGGTTTGTCAATTAGTATTCCTCGTATGGAACTTTGTTAGACTATTAGCACACCACGTGTGGTTTGTCTATTATAGTACGCCTCGTATATTATATCTATTAATATGCCTCGTATGGTCTATCTATTTGTACACCTCTGATAGTTTATCTATTAGCACACCTCATATAGTTCGTCGATTATTATGCCTCGTATGGCTTATCTATTTTTACACCTCGGATGGTTTGTCAATTAATACTCCTCGTATGGATCTTTTGTTTTAGGACGTCTTATATTAAGGAACTTTTAAAAGCCAATATGTTGGCATGTATCTCATGTGACAACTTGGAAATAAAGGTTTTTTTTTTGTTTGCTGTTTTTTTTAAAGTAAGAATCGTAATGAAATATTTCCAGGGTGAATTTCTAATAAATGTTTTCGTACGTCATTCTAAAATTCGTTGGAAATAAGCCAAAGTTTAGAACGTTCGAACTAAATTTTTTCAATTATTTTTGCTTTTAATTCTTTCGTTTGTGGACTTTGATCTGTGTGGGCACATTCATGGATGCGCTGAAAATGAGATCTTTGTAACAATTATAACATTTCGGTGGAGATAGCATCATATTTCATCATTGCCATAGGAAGATATAATCAAAAGGTCGCATTTTTATTGTTGTCTCGACCTGATAACATTCTAACATCCATCGAGATGGTGAGCCGCACGACTCTCAAACTGGGTTTCAAGATTGAATTGTTTTTGTCAAATGAAAATTGCCAAATTTTGTTGTTTGCCAGAAAGTTCACTTTAACCTTTCCGTGTTTTGTGTCTTTCATAAATGCCAACTTCAAGATCTTGAGATCTTGAAGTTTTCTAATGTACAAAATATTAAAAAATGAAGTGGCGAAAAATAATCCTGTTATTACTCTATTTCAGAATTTTACCTCAAAATGTGAAAGAATTTGTTCTTCATGGTCAATATTTAATACATAGTGAATATATCTGAGAAATTTTATAGAAACACAACAGTTTGGTAGAACTGGCAATATTCTTGTTTTCTTGTATCCTGTTTTCTAATTTTTCCTATTTTCTAATTTTGACAAATTTTTCCAGGATCATTGCAGCGGACAATTCTACTCACATACATCTAGAAACACACATTTACGATTGTCAGAGCCATGAAAAACCTTCTGGTCTACATTTGGCGCCTCGCTGTGGTCATAGCGGTGAGTTCTACTTTACTTTGTGACAGTTGAAGTCTATTGATTAATTCTCATTCACGAAAGACACGAGCCAGCAAATGGATGGCAAAATCCTGTTATATGCTGTTGCTTTCAGAGGGAATAGAGTACTTATCGATAACATGAAAAAGGGATCTTTAAAAATTCTTTGAGTAGGCTTTAACGTGAGGTTCCTAAAGGTTAAAGTAGGAATATTTACTTTATGGAAAGGTATCCAAAAACTAAAACCTGGTCTCTCGACTAGAGGTTTCAGGAGAGGTGCATCTATTGTCTATAAACATATACATTGACAATTAAAGACTCAATGAACTTATTAGTGGAACAAAGAAAGAAATTCGCAAATAAAAAATTCTATTTGTTACTGCCAACTTCGGCTACGCTGTTCATATCTCCGCTTACATGAATGAATCCCATTTTGCACTGAAGAACTGAAAGAGTTTAGAAGAGATTTTTGCAACCGCATCACTGAATTCTCACACACCAACTGTTGCTAAGCTCAATGAAATGGAAGGAAATGATTTTTGAAATGTTATTCGTTTTCTAGTCATTACACAGACTTTCTATTCCAATGTGGAATGTATTTAACCCATGATGTCTATGTTTTCTGAGATAATAAAATTCTCGCAGTTTGGAATGAAATGGTTAAATTGTGATATGGAACGCCCAGACCCGCCTCCGTAATAACATATGTTTTCGGTGAGTGTTCGTATTGAGGAAAGAAACGTAAGTCGGAATCGCATATCGTCTCTCATATAGGAGATAGGAGGAGATTTTTAAAATAGATATAAATACCTTAATGGAGACTTAAAAACATGAATCCAGGCTCACAAAGGTAACAGGGTGAATTCTACGTGATCTTCTATGTTAAATTTATCACGAATCATTGTGATCTCAATCTCTTGAACTTTTAAGCGTTGTTGTAATTATGTGCATGACATTTTGAGAATGCAAAAATCTTAAGTACTTTTAGATCCCAGAAACGGTATAACAATTTCACGCCCGTTTCTCAGTCGTTTCAAAGTTATAATACAAGTCAAGTGCTCTCAGATCAATTAGTTTTTTGTAAAAATTTGAAAATTTTTTCTCAGAGTCAACAATAATTGAAGACATTGTATAACACTCATTCAAATCAGTGGGTTCAGCTGTGAAAATTGCAGGTTCGCTTCAGAAGGTAGAATTGATTTCGCTTGCACCTTTTCTCGTCCACCAGGTGTCAAAGGGTGGAGGCGCGGAGCTCCAAAAGGGTGCGGTGAGTGCGGCGACATCACGGAGCTTTCGGAGGCCAGATAAATGTTGCATTTCTTCTTCAACGTTCGGGTTGAATAAGTTATTTCCTTGGCGCAAGTATAATTCATAATGTTGAATGTTTTTAGCAATTTTGGTAGCATTTGAACCATCAGAACTTAAATCGAATCCACATTTGCAATTTTTGATCAGTACTGAAAAAACACTTTTTTTACACGCTGTACAATTGCTTGTAATACTACTAATCCGACATCGTACTTTTTTGCACGTTTAGTGTTTAGTGGACTAACAAAAACGCCGTTAAACTTTGACATTTTTGTGTAATACGTCTTATTTAGGAGGGTTTTACGTACACCATTAGTTTTTAAGTCATTAGTTGTTCTAGTTGTTATGCACGACCCGTTTTAAATTACAAAAGTTAGAAATGCATTCTCCAAAGCGCAGTGGCACCACTCAATGACGTGGAGCTCCCTTAGGGTGGCTGGGTGGAGGCGATGTGGGTGTGGGGGTGAAGGGTATGCATTCAACTGACGCCGACGGGTGTTGGACTGACGCAAGCTTGGCAACGTCATTCGTGTTTTTATTTAGGGTAGATCTTCAGGAGGATTTTAGAGATTGTACAGATGCTGGGTCGTTTTCTCACGAGATGGCGATATTTGGTTCTTTTGAGCTATTGAATGAAAACTTCTCAGACGAGATGAAGTCCTTCCTCGTAGCGTTGAAATTAATCGACGACGCGATTTGGACGGTTGTGTGAAACTCACCATTTGCGTAAAAATAGATTTGAAATAATTGTACTCTGGCTGAAGTTTGACTCTAGCTCTTCGGTTCAATGTAGGCCGACGTGGTGACATACTGACACGATTGTTTGATGCAGGCTGACGTGGTGACATACTGACACAATTGTTTGATGCAGGCTGACGTGGTGACATACTGACACGATTGTTTGATGCAGGCTGACGTGGTGACATACTGACACAATTGTTTGACGCAGGCTGACCTGGTCACAAGGATCTCTCCTCGTATGGAGTGCGAGTCTCCGAACGTGGTTAGTGTCAACCCTAACTCGATCTCGGTCTTCACTTCAGGGCAAGAAATCGTGAGTGTCCCTGGCGCTACTGTTTTTATGATATAAATACTGAAATATGATGGTTTATAATTATGTAAAGTTGAAATGGGATATTTCATTTTGTACAATTGCTTGATAATCTAAACTATTGTACATAATCAGCTGAAATTCTGCTAAAAATGCACTGACGGTCTTTTACAATTGTTAAATGCTTAGTCAAGGAGCAAATTTTTCCAAAACATGTAAAGAAAGCAAATAGACTTTCAAGATTAACCCTAGAAGCGCTCGTAAATTCGCCGCCCCTTTGCACTAAAATGTTTTCCACAAAGCTTCTTTTATTTCGTCAAATGATTCCTCGATGATTTCAGGTGTACCAACGGCAGCGTGTATTGAGCCTAACTTTTCCGCTCGGTGAGACCATCGAACTCCCAGCATCCACGATCGGAGCATGTGCCAAACTTGCCGCAGATGCTGGTAAGACCAATAAAGAAGTATAGAATATCTCACTTATGTTACCGGTTAACTCTCAGTTTGTGGTGGGTGTAGAAAAAGCCTCTGAGCGAAAAGGGAAGAGTACAGATAAAACTTGGTGAATAGACTATAGGCAAGAATTTTTTGTCTAACCTTTGAGTACAAAAAATTAAATGGCTTTTGTAAAAATTTCCAGAGGAAAAAGTTGCCAGTAACGTGAAATATCAGTGAAATTGCCATGGTGGTGTTTTTCGCTTAAACAAGTGCCTGCTTCTTTATATTGATTTGAAAAATGATGAATCTATGAGGCTCTAAGCATGACGAGAAAAAATTTGCTTTACCGAAAATTAAGTTTTTGAATTTTCGAAGAAGTCCTTCAGAAGATTTTGCCAAAACTTATCAGAAAACGAACGAAGGTCCTGTCACGAGATTTGGTCCCGCCTCCTTACTAAATTACTTTAGTAAGAAAATCAGGTTCTCGGAATTGAGGACTTGGCAAACCTCCACAAATGACACAATACTCAAGAAATGCAAGAAAATACACAAGAACACAGTTATTAAGGGAAACAATCAACAGATACCTATACTAAAATTAGGGCTGTACTCACCGATGATTAGAGACCCGACTTACATCAGCGCGTTTCTGTGCGCTATCTGCCTCGATGAAATGTGATGCTAGCGTTAACGGGGGTTTTAAACGCCAGTGAAATGCTAAGAAATTTTTATCATTAAACACCCTACTACAAAACATTAACCGTAAATTACTGGGACTGTAAGTTACACAAATTGACAAGGGCTGCTCTACCTAATTGACCGGTCAATTTCTCTAAGTAAACTACACACCGAACACATATAAAGAAATGATGCCTAACTGTCGGGGTGGCGCACTCCAACGGCACAGTAGATGGTTATTAGCCTCGGATCACAAATTCATTCGCCCAAGAGCAGCTTCAGTTCAAATCCCTGTTTCATACACAGTGCAGATAATGTCTTTCGACGTTTTTATGAAGAGACCGAACTTGCAAACGAAAAGGAAACCGCCCTCCTGCAGGACAACAAAATTTACCGATTATTTTGATTCTACAATTTTCTCATATATATATTTACATATTCGACATTTAATTCAACTGCACCAATTTTCTTTTTACGTTATATGAACCTATTGTTTCTAACGGTATCTATCGTAACAAAAGAACGAGTCCCACCCTCCCGGCGAAGCCACTAAGAATTTTTTCTCTAAACGACCTCCACGGTACGGGACCTTCTTCCCTCTGCAAAAGTAGATGTAAAATTTTAATCTATTGATTCAAAAAAATATATCTTAACACGTTTCACTTCTCACTTATTTTTCAACGTATGACATTTTAAGTTAACATCTAGTCACGACGCACCTTATCGAAAGGCTCGCAAAAACTTACTAATTCTTGTTCTCCGCGCTACCCAGAGTGTTCTTTGAGGGCTACCCTCCTACCCAATACATGGCCAATAGTACTTCTCCTGCACTTCAAAACACACGACTACCCCATTCCATTGGCTGTTCTGGAGGTCGCACGCATCTTATTCGCTGTGACAAGAACGCGACTTATCTCGCCCATCTTTTACGAGTCAATCTTGAAGTCAGAAACCGTTGCTATGGTTACTCTGTATCTCAAGTACAGCGATTAGTCACTGTCACCCCTCGTGGTTTTTCTTATTACCAGCGTGTTCGGCGAACAAGGCTTCCCACGGCTCTACCCTGGACTGGGCCTCTCGGTCAGCAAAAAATTTTTGCGTGCGGTTACACACTGCCCCTCTGTGCTCTCGAGGTCTGCTTTCAAAGCAAACATTAGCCCTAGACTCGAGTGCACAACTACACTCACACGATACATAAACTTATGTTGAATCAAAACATTCAGGCCTCTAACACACATGTTGGAGCGACCCATCTGTACCGCTGGAATGCGCCTGAACACAATATATAAACTCACAAATTATTTAGTTCAAACAAAAAGGTAAATACGCACAACTTGTCCCAAAAATTTAAGCATGCAAGTATATTCCAATAAAACATGAAAGTATATCCTAACAAGTATATCCTGACAGTCCCAAAAAAACTTGCTCAAGTAAAATAGAAAGGTTATTGAATATGTTGCACGGACCCTCTGGCGTGAACTTAGAGGTAATCAATGGTAATTTACGCGCGCATGCTTCTAGAATGTCATAGAAATAATTTCATGAAAAATATTAATTTCTTTAATTTCGTCATTTATTTCAAAACATTCTCTCACTGGTTAAATTACTTTAAAATTATGTTAGATGCCCTAAACTGGAAGCACTAGCCATCTTGACACTAGAGTAACGTCAGCACCCAGAGGGTGACAGATGCTGGCCGGTACATCACAATGAAGAAATAGTGTGACACGAAGCTTTGACAGCGAGTGAGTCTCAACTCAACCCTCTGAAAATAAACATCTTGAATGTTTAGAAATAATGCAAAGTTTTATCAATGCACAATTTTTTGTTTTCGCAACGTGTAAGATTATAAACAAATACAGTTAAATAACTCGTAAGCGATTGAGTTAAATTATAAAGTTAAAGTGATTCGTCAAACTTCACTTGCTGAAATCCTCAAAGAAAGTAATGTAATGTGTTGTAATTGCAAACAAATATACAAAGTTCTCATTGAGATATTCGTGGAACAAAAAGGTTTCAAAATGCTTTGGTTGTGATCAACAACTCCCTCTCTTTACAACTGTGCAGGTCTAGCAGCGTTTGAATTCAAGTCTCAAAACTCAAAGTGTCTGGCCTACAGTAACAGCAACCGCTTCTTGACGTGCTTCATTCTCTGCTTGAGGGTCGTCTACGTCACGAGCCACAGCTTCTCTGAGAAACCCAGACTAGTTACGTTTGGTGAGTCCCTCTTCAGCTCCGTGAGGTGCCATCAGCTAGATCCGTTCAATCTTTCGCTCAATTATACCGTACAAAAATGCGTCGGACGACACGTTTCGCCCGGTTGAACCCTGCCTGAATTATTCATAGATGATGGCTTAAGTGAGGCGTAAAGGAGAAGTAGTCACCTTCTCAATTAATAAAATCAATACTGAGCTGCAATTCAAGTGAATTCAAGGAGGAGGAATTGAAAAATCCTTGAAATGTTATTTGGGAAAAATTACGCTAGAGAATACTAAGTTTATTTTTTAGTATGTGTGAGGTTACGTTAGTTAATGTGAGTGATATTGAGTCTATAAAAATGAATGGTCAAGTAAGGGAAAGTATAGCTGAAGTTACAAATGAGTGATTAATAGATTCTGAGGTAGAATAGGACATACGTTCAGGATTGATGTGACAATGGATTCAGCGGTGGTGGTAGACCTGAATCTGAAAGGCATTGAAAAATGAGACAAAGATATTAGCAGTAAGCTAGTTGACTGTGTATTTTTGAAAACGGCTCGTATAAAATTTATAATTATGAAATTTAAATTCGAAAAATAATGAAGTTTTGACTATACTCGTATTGTGGGTAGGATATATGAGTTGAAATACAAGGAGGATTTAGAGTAGTGAATTCTCTTTTCTTGTCAGCAATGACGCATCGTAGTGAAAAGTTTCTCGTTGATGAAAAGCTCTTGTTATCAATAACATATCGTAGACTACTACTTGACGTGGTGTTTTAAAGCTATCTCTTTTTGAGGGCTTAAAAGTATTGCACGACTTTCTGTAGCCATTACATATGAAGGAAAATCATCAGGAATGCCTGACTTGTTCCTAATAGAAGAAAGTCCATAAATAACGGAAATTAAGAGAGAATGATTACAAATCAGTGAGTGCAGTGTTGAAGACAAAAAGTTCCGTAATGCTCTAGAGGATGGCGAATTCAATAAGAGATTCATATGATATCTTATGTTCGTTTGAAGGACGAGTATGGCAAAGTTGAAGATGTTAGCGAACATTATGGAGAAGAAGTGAGTCTGAAGATTAGCGAAATGAAATGGTTGTATTCTGAAAGAAGGAAAGTAAATAGCACGCGAAAGTTTAAAATTGAGTCTAGGAATTGATGGAAAATGTACAGTTTTAATTAGATGACAAAAATATACAGACACACACGACAGGTTGCAAGTAATATCGATGTCATGATTTGAACGGGAGTGTAATAGCTCGGGACCTCCCAGGGAAATGAAGCTGGGAAAACATGCAAGCCTAAGTAGTTCCCTTGTATAGAATGCGAGAAAACCTCGTGTGATGTGTTGGTGCGGTTGTCTTGTGTTTTTCACGCGTGTTCTTTCAGATGCGCTAGTTTATGGACAGTGTACAGTGAGTAATTAGTTCTCATGTGTAAAGAAATCTATTATCATAAAGCCACCACTTCAGCATGTCTGTGGTGTTTGGATAGCAAAATATTGAGTAAAGTTCTAATATAGTGCAATCAGGAAGTATGAGAAACATTTGTGCCGTAAAAATAGTTGTAACGAACATGTGTTGTTAGATAAAACCACAAAAGGCTGAATAGAGTTGTTGGGTATAACTAATAAAAGTGAGGGCAGCAGTTGACAAATTTAGCAATTGTGTGTAGGTAGAACCAGAAAACATAAAAAAATAGTGATGGGTAGAATGAAAATGCATAGAGAATATGCTGATAGGTAGAGTAAAATATGCTAAAGTTTGACAGATATTTCCAGCGAAAGATTAGGGAATTATGTAACAGGGTACGTGAATCATGTATTTGTCGCTACACCAGAGCAGAAAATTTCTCTTCTGAAATCTAAAGGTGTTTTCGTTTAGGTGCAACTAATTTTGATAAATCTCACAATACTCTTCTTGGGTCTATGCGAAGTGAGTGCGAATCTACTGAACGTGGTGCATCAAAATTTAAAAATTTTTCATGACTAGTGCATCAATTCTGCGTGTCAACACGGATAGGTTCGTTCAATGGTTATTTATACAATCATCTGTCGTTTCCTCTGGGGTTTGCGGTTTGCTACAGTTGTCCGATGTAAAAAATTACGCTGTAATCAAAATGAATGTTCAAGTTTTCGCTGGAGATGAACGAGCATATTTTGGACGTCATTATGTTCTGTTGTTCAGAATTTATAGTTAATTTACGAGGGAGGTTAATACTAGCTGATAAATTTACCGCACAGAAGTGAATTTTGTGAGATAAAAGTTTTTCTCTATGTGAACGATTTGCTAAAAGCATCAATCGCTAATGAAGACGATTGAAGAGCAGAGCCGCATATATTGATCAATGTCAGAAAATTAATTTGGGCTCTGCTCTTTAGATAAAAAAGTAGGGTTCACCTTCAATTCTGAACGATTTGAACTATACATACGTGCGTGTAAAGCGATCACGTCCTTGTCGCGATGCAGCCGGCAGCGTAGGTTCTTCTACCGATTATTCTTCTCTGTTTTTCTATTGATTTCGCTACGCTGCACATAGGTTTTTCTGATCAAAATTCTGAAAGTTGACGATTTTTGGACACAAAACAGTACGATCCGCCGTCAAATCGGGAAAAGAACTTTCACTGCCAGCTGCTCTACTACCAAGACACAAACTATTCAAAACTCCGACCTGGACCTTGAATTATTGCTGTATGTTTTCAGATGAGGCACCGTGGAAACCAGGCCCATACAATAACACCCGGGAGTACATGCTCGAGAAACTCATCTACCTCGACGAAAGCAACACGCCTCAGCCCTATAACGCATTTCAATCCTATGGTACGTTGGAGATACATTTGAGAATGTCCCATATATGTTGATGTTCATTGTTTAGTCAGCGTTATAATTCATTCGTAGTCTTACAATAAAATTACGTATCAATTTACTATGAAATTTTTTTAACGCAGTCTTCTGTAATATATAACTGTTTCTTACGTTCATTTATCATTACGTTCAACAGTACCACATGTCACGTGAATTGGCGGGACTCTGTTATTAGCCCGTATTGCAATCAATTTTTTAATATCCAAACAGCTGATACGCCAGCTGTTGCTTAAATTTCTACAGCTGATATATTTAAACAATCATAAAATGTTACATATTACGGGTGCCATTTGATGGCTCTGGTATTCTAGTTTTTTGGATGAAATGAAATTTTCCTGTTGATATTGTGTGTTAGCGAAGTAATAAATTACTACGTCTACAGGAAATTTTCTGTTTTTGCAGACCCTCGCAGCTACGAGAGAGGGTACAGCTATGCAACGCTTCAAAATAAATCAACCTTCAGGTTCTCGCAACTTGACGTCGACCTGTCCACGTGCCTCTACTACGATGGAGATGCCGGGATGCCAACTTTGGTTTCTTCGATATACTTCATTGATGTCCTCGTCCTCCATTATTTCAGTGAGTTTAGAAATGCAGTTATCTTTTTCCCAACAGTTTTATGAGTATTCCCCTACCAAACATGTACGAAAGTGTCAATAAAAAATTAGGGTTCCAGAATGCGAAACGAACGTTTGAGAAGGGCTGAAACTATTCGTGTGATGGTGAATGGTTTGATGAAACCTTCTGAAAAATAATTAAATTAGAAAATCATTACCTGTTTTTGCAATTGTTGAGAATTCAGCAGAATTGTATAGGTGGTCTCATTTTGTGGAACTTTAATAAATACTTTAAGTGTGAAACTTTACACGTTTGACAGGAGCTTACACATTTCACTGAGGCTCATTTCAAAGAAACGCTAGTTGACATCTTTACATTTCCAGCGGAGATCTGTGGCGACACTATCAGACTTCCCCCAAGAATAATCTACACCAATTTAGGAAACCCACAAACCCTTTTGGTCTACTCACACCGTGGTTACGGATGCTCGGAGTTCCCAGGGAAGACCTCCGTGAATTGTACCGTGAACATCGAGTACGACAAGCTGTTCGCCATCAATTCGTTATCAGAGGGACTTAATGGTCCAAACGGAAACTGCGCCGGACTCACTCTCACAGAAAATGCAGAAGGTGCAGAGAGGGATATTTGTGGAAGATTCGAGGTAAGTGATACCATTCATGAACGAAGTAAACTAATAAATTCACATGTCGGCGATCCAATGTCTCACAAGTCAATCTAATTCATCGACAAACGTTTGCAATTTTTCATACCAGAATATTTCTTGTTTTATAGATTTCGTTCATTTGAAATTTATTTAGTTTACTTATAATCTTATTTATTATTCATTATTCAAAACCAAGGTTAATGAAGGAGAATACCTTTCAAGCTTCACCATCTCTCAGAAATTTGATGATCATAAGTCTGTGGGTGTAAATTGTATTCCTTCTCTTATTTCGTAAGCAACTTTTCTTACTTGTGATGAGAGTTTACTTCGAGAAACGAACGCTTGTATTTCAAAATATTTTATGATATTTTAAATGGCAAATCGAACTTAACTGAACTATCAAGAAACGAAAAATTTTCAATGTAAAACTTTATTACGGGCAACCATAAAATTGCAACTTAAATCATATTTAACACAGATCAAACATCAATTATAGGACGAAACTGAATGCTAGCAATGTTGTTACAACTGAAGTTAAACCAAACCTGCATAATTCCGTGGATGCAGTATGAAGTTTTCCAAAGGAATTTACTAGATGTGGACATGAATTTTGTTTCTGGCATGGTCAAAGTAAACAAGCAAGCTAAAATGCTATGTAGAAATGTTTCACGCATGCTAAAATATGTACGTAATAAAAATTCATGAAATTCATCTAGTTTGACCGAATATTTTTTGGCTTTAAAACAAAGTGGAGTGTTCTGAGCGTTAGCCTTCTTATCAATTTTTTACCTTTTTGTTTTCTAGTGAACAGCGTCAGATGCCAGTAATGAATCCTTCGCTACTTGCTTTTGTAAAAAAATTTCCGGTTCTCTACAGGTTATAGAACTAACCGAAGGTGGACGCGTTGCCTTCACTCTACAAGGTTCTGCACCTGACGCAAGACTTGGGTTCTTCTTCGTCTTCAATTATGCTTAGGTCACGGCAAGGCAATTCTGTGCCATGTACCGGTGGCATGACTGTGTGGTGCAGGGGTGGCATGACTGCCCTGTGTTGTGCAGAGGTGGCATGACTGCCCTGTGTGGTACAGAGGTGGCATTACTGCCCTGTGTGGTGCAGAGGTGGCATGACTGCCCTGTGTAGTGCAGAGGTGGCATGACTGCCCTGTGTGGTGCAGAGGTGGCATGACTGCCCTGTGTGGTGCAGAGGTGGCATGACTGCCCTGTGTGGTGCAGAGGTGGCATGACTGCCCTGTGTGGTGCAGAGGTGGCATGACTGCCCTGTGTGGTGCATCTTGTATCGGTTATATATTATTTCATCTTTATTATTATAACTGCTATAATTCTACAGTTTCACAGTTCTAGTCGTGTAGAACTACTCTCGCAGAACTACCGTCTCGCAGTTCTAGTTCTCAGTTCTACAGTCTCACAATTTTACAGTCTCACATTTCTACAGTCTCACAATTCTACAGTCATACATTTCTACTGTACTTCAAGTCTTTATACTCATTCCACAGCTGTATTGGTGCCATATATAGAAATTTCACGATTGCCGTAACTTTGCAGCTGCTCTGGTTCAACGGCTGAACTAACTTTGCAGCTCTGCAGGCTGTACGACTGCGCTAATCTTGAAGCTATGCAGACTTAACGATTTCATGATCTTTGCTGATGAGTGTTTCTTTCGAGAGCTCTAACTTAGTTGCTGCACTAGTATACGAGTGCACTGCCGATGTGCTAATTTGATGCTTCGGTTGGAATCCTTGCCTTAGAAATTCAATAACTATAGAAATGTTCCGCTGTGTGAGGCCACCTTGTCTGGTCACTTCAAGTGACGCGTTTTGGATCTGACAAGTTCTCTGCGTTGCCCATCAGTGCAACGCGCGATACCGTCTCGCTTTGAAATCGCAGCGTGACACCGAGTTTGATCCGGATCTTCTTTGCGTTTTGTGTTTTTAATATATTTATGATGTGTTTATTTAGAGCTGGTTTTGGTTTATTTATTTAGGGTGGTTTTTGAATATTTAGGGTTTGTTTTGTTTTATTTACGTAGAGTTTGTTGTGCTTTATTTATTTAGTGTTTATTTTGTTTTATTTAGCAAGTTCTGCAGTGAGTTAAGTAGGTTAAAACTTTCTTATATTTTATACTTCTTTGCCACAGTGTGTTATTTCGTAATATAAATATGAATTTAAAGCCCTTTTTTGAATTTTGATCAATTAATCCGCATTTAATTTTGATAGTTTGTGAGTTGCAAATATTACTCAATGGGATAGGATATTTATTAAACAACATCAGAATTCAGTATGCAATCTCTCACAATTTAAGCAGAATTTGATACATAGTTCGTGTCACATACAAATTTGAAACTAAATTTTCTCATTTTTGAATGTTCTTTATTTGAAAGGCAGCATAGTGAATGTATATGATATATGTTTTAATTATACATTTTATATAATGTGATATACGAATGCATTTAGACTTCCACTATGTATTAATCAAAGGATAAATGAAATACCCTTCCACTAATCCAAGCACTTTGAAGCCTCGTAAATAGAATGAAATTTTACTTACTTACAAATCAGTTCGCCAGTAAAAGATATTCACGAGGTTAGAGTGTAGACAAAAAATTGATTTGCATGCAGAAGATGCAATATTTACTGGATTGTTATGTTCTATTTAGTTCATGGAAGTACAGCAAAGAAGTTGAACTTATATCCTCAGAATAACATTTATATTTTGTGTGACGCGTGTTTAATGATTTGAAGAATTCACTTTATAATCAATCTCTGTTGTTTTATTGATACCTAAGTCGCCGATTTTTTGATGCAGAATTCAGCTTCATGATAAAGATATAACCGATTTAATCCTCTTTACAACCCAGCTATCCTAATAGAATTTATCGTAGAAGGGTTCTCTCCTGTCCAACCTTGCAGTCTGCGTGGAAATGAAGACATTTCCTGGGGGAGATTACGGCCTCACGCGTCCAATATCGGGGTAGTCCCAAACTTCCCCGCAGTCGATGATAAATGTAACACCTACACTGAGTTACGGTCACCATAATTTGAGACGCTCCTCATGCTTCCTACATATAGAGGGTACTGACGTTGCACGCTCTGAATGTGCTCTTTTGAGTGGAGGTGTGTGCAGGGAACGTGAGATCTGTTGCTGACACACTGCATTACCGCCTCAAATTGTGCATGAGAAACAAGGTAAAATTAGAGTTGTGAGGGTGGCCTTTTCTCAAACAAAAAGTTGCAAATTTTGTAATTTTTCAGAAAAAATTTGGCATGGAAGTCATTCAGAGGTAATTTAGTAAAATATCCTATCGTCAAGTGCTCGAACTTGAAGATAAAAGCCGAAATAATAGATGGTACTGTAGCCAAGTCAACAAAAAACTTTGAGCTATCAGCTGTCCCACTACAGTGGTCTAAATTGTACAAAAATCCAGCCACAGGCTCACGGATTTGTGTTATCGATGACTTCATGGCCTACAGAAGGAGTTCGCAGCAGACTTCGCTGGCATTTAGGAGCTACTGCTGCCAGAGAAGCAGTACGTGCATTAACGAGTTGTTTGTTAATTTCTGACTTACAAATGTTTCTTGACGGCCTTGGTAATTTCACTTGCAGATGAGCCCACCCAGTTGTAGTCTCGCTGTTTTAGGTCTGCTGAACCTTCGAATTCTCAGTTTAAGGTTAAATAAAACACAGCAAAATGAGCGGCTACCTTAGCTGTCGCCCTCCATGTGGCAACTGAATGTAAAGCTTTGAAGGGCTTATGAAATACAGTAAAGAACTCAAGTTATCATTCTTATGTGATTCTTTATAATATCAAAAAAAGTGCTAACTTTAGTGAAACTTGTTTGCATTCGTTGACTAATATTTTTGAGAGTTTTGGCAGCATTATTTTTGAAGACGCTTCAAAAACAGGGAGAACATGAAACAGAACTCTGTAACGATGTTCATGAGTGTGAATCATATCGAATGTGCTTTAATTGGACTCGAATGAGAAACGAAAAAGTTACCGATCCTTTACCTGGAGATCTTTTTCTTTAATTCCCAAAGTGGTAGAAACAACATACCTTTTTTAGAATATAAACCTAACGTGTCTCTTGTGGTAACGACTATAATTCTTATTTCCTTAAGGGAAAAAACTCCTTAAACTGTTCAAAAATTTCCCTCAATTTTATAAACCAGCGTTCCAATCGAGGGACTCGGAGAAAATATCTATTATTACGGCATGAATTTTATGAAATTTCCGTACTAAAAATAGTGGCACAAAACAGTCTACCTGAGTCAGAAACATGAAAAAGATTGTTCTACAACGGTTTCCAAGTACAGAATATTTCCAGAAATACGTGAGGCCTAGGTGCGGTTATTATAATATATTCTACAGCGTAAGAGATGATTCCTCCGATCCTCTTAAAAATTTGTTGTTTGGAATTAAAGGCTCCAATACATGCACTGTGGAGATCATCTATGGATATAGGATGCGTGCATGCTCCTTTCAAATTGGGAGTAGTTATTCCAGTGGACAAGGGGGGCGCGAAGCATTCCCCCGCTAATTACCGCCCGATCACCGTAACATCCCATGCAACTACAATTTTTGAGAACATTGTGGTTAGACATCGTGTTGCGTACCTTTAGAGCAATGACCTACTGAACAGCACGGTATCAGACGGAGGCGGTCGTGCCTCTCACAATTGTTGGAACATCAGCTGCAGGTTACGGGGCGCTTGGCTCATGAGTCGGTGTAGACGTGGTGGATCTGGACTTTGTTAAGGTTTTCGATAAAGTGGACTATGGCGTGCTGCTTAGGAAGCTCCGTCTTTTTGGCATTAGTGGTGTGCTCTTTTAATAGATTTATAACTTCCTAACAAATAGAAAACAGTTTGTCTCAATGTACGGGAGCCGCTCGATGGAGTCGGTGGTTGTGAGTGGTGTACCTCAGGGTTCTATTTTGGGTCCACTCCTTTTCTTGGTCCACATTTCGGACGTCGATGCCAATTTGTTGTCCTCACGAGCCTCATCCTTCCCTGACGACACCAGGGTCTTGAAAAATATTGCAACGGTGGAGGATTGCGAGGCTCCACAGAGTGACCTCCAAAAGATTTTCGAGTGGGCGACATGAAACAACATGACTTTCAATGAAAATAAATTTGAGTTGATGCGGTAGGTTTGCACCCTGACGCCTCATATGCGTACAGCCCTGCTGGTGGTTCAGCGATTGAACGAAAGTATTCAGTCAGGGATCTGGGGGACGTGATCTCGGATGACGGTGTCTTCGGAGATCACATTAACCAGGTGGTGCTTAGGTGCAGACGTCCGATTGGATGGATTCTGAGAACCTTTAAGACAAGGGAAGCCCCACTGATGCTAAAATTGTTCAAATCGTTAGTCCTCCCATTGGCAGAGTACTGTTGCCAGCTCTAGAGTCCGAGCACTGTCGGCGAGCGAGGTACAGAAGTTGGAGGGTGTACAGATGACCTTCACTGCAAGGATCGAAGGTATGCAGTCGCTTGACAACTGGAAACGGCTACTGCACCTGTCCCTGTTTTCGCTGCAGCGTCGCCGTGAAAGGTACCTCATCGTACATACTTGGAAGGTTTTGGCACAAAATTTCAGGGACCTGGCGATGAGACTTGCAGCCCAGCGGCACATTCGGCGAGGGGAAACTTGTATCATTCCAACGTTTAGCAGCATTGCTCCCTATATGCTCCCCAGCGCCCCGCTGGGGAGCATCAGGACGAGGCATGAAAACTTGTCTGTTATGGGACTGCGTCTGTTCAACTGTCTTCCGGCTGGTATCTGGGAGTTTGAGAGGATGCTGGAATTATTCAAAAAGAGACTCGATGAATTTTTGAGGACGATCCCGGACAAGCCTCCTTTACCCCATTACCACAAGCCTGCAGAGGGTAACAGTATCCTGCAGCAGTTGGCATATATGGGAGCGACCGCCCCCTAACCTTGCTCCGGCAAGGGAAGGAGGCCAAACGGCACTCGTTCTGGGAGCTGCGGCCTGCCTCGGCTGTTGTGAAGCTGCTGGCTCCCGTTTCTGGGGCTCCGTCGCTACGGGGAGGTGGCGGCGTCAGCTGAGACTCATCGTGGCCTAGAGCTATGCTCCAAACTACATCTCAGGAATGTACATAATACGTGTTATCATACATACGATCACACCACATCCGCATTTTACCAAAAATTTGGATTAAAAATTAACCCATCAATAGCACTGTGAGAAAATAATTCGAACTTACTTCTGCAGTATGTGCTGCAGCATTCAGTTATTGTTGAGACTCAAAATAGCGTTCTATTTTGTTTTGATTCATTTCATTGTTTTACGGATTTTTATTTTCCGTGATAGTTTGTTCCACAGGAAGGCACCTGATACTGACAAAACTTTTCCTCCAAACGTCAGATGACAGTACTTCACTGATACGTCACTACACAGATTTTGCATTTGGTTCGTTACAGTATTTTATACGACGAAAAAAAATAAAGGTTCCGTTAATTCTGTCACTAATTTTCTCTACAAGAAATTTGAAGGACATACTATGATCGAACCAAATGCAAAATTTTTGCTAAAACAAATGGTTCAGTTTCATCACTTTTAATCGTTAGAGTCAGATGTGGTCATTTTTCATTTGCTTTTTGGGATTTGTGAACAGCAGAATTCGATGTAAACATGAGGCTTCATCTAACGGCAGGCAGCGTTCCCGATTCGTAACAATATGATAGAAAAAGTCGAGAGTGAATGAAGCAATTATATTCGATTTTGGTCTCATGGAGCGCTGCGAGCATGAGCCAGACAATGGTTCGAATTCATGACAATGCCATAAATTGAAAATCGCAGCTATATAATTCAGTCTGGGATTTTAAACTTTACGAAGACGTTATAAAAAATCTCACTGCTGCTACCACTGAACGTAGTTAATTTAGAGTTAATTTCTACGAGTAAAATAATTTAAGTTAATTTAATTAAAAGAAGGGTCGCTGCCACCAGAGACAGTAGTCTTGAATTTTATGATTAGGAGTGAAGTTTTAATTTATCCTAGGAATTTATGGGGGTCGTTGGCGCGCATGCGGAAGCCTTTACGTGCTCCCCTACCTCATATATCAACACTTCTTTGGCATCGCTGCCTCAGTTTCTAGGCACATGCATCTAGTGGTGATTCTTGCTAGGGAGAGGTGAACGAAAAAAAACACTCATATATCTTCGTCAGTAACTGGGCAAACATTGTTGGCTACAATTCACTTGGCTACAGTACTTGCTGTGATTTCGGGTTTGGTCTTCAAGTTTGAGCCCTTGACGTGAGGCAATTTCACTAAGTTGCCACTGAGTGGCTTCGATGCCTAACTTCATTTTAAGAATTGCCAAATTTACAACTTTAGGTTTGGGAAAAAGTCAAAGTAACTACTCGAATTTTACCTTGTTTCTCGTGTACAATATTTCGGCGGTAGTATAGTATTTCGGAAACAGATCTCAGGTACCCCCCACACACCTCCACATTAAGAACGTATAACGTCAGTACCCTCTACTTGTAGGAGGCGTGAGGAGCGTCTAATACTATAGTGACCGTAACTAAGTGTGGGTGTAACATTTATCATCGACTGCTGGGAAGTTTGGGACTACCCCGATATTGGAAGCATGAGGCCGAAATCTCCTGCAGGGAATGTCTTCATTTTGCAAAGGCTAAAACCCTGCTAAAATAAATTTTATCTGGATGGCTGGGTAGAGAAAAGGATAAAATCGGTTAAATCTCTCTCGAAAAACTAAATTTCGCTTCAAATTATCAGCGAATTAGGCATCAATAAAAGAGCAATGATTATCAATTGAATTCTTCAAATCATTGAACACGTGTCACACCAGGTATAAATGTTTTTTTTTGAGGAGGTAATTTCAACGGATCTGCGTATTTTCGTAAAATAGGAGTAACACAACAATCTAGTAAAAATTGTATCTTGTACACAAACATTAATTTTTGGTTCACCGTGTAACCTCGTGAAAATGTGTTACTGATAGACATTTAAAAGTATGAAAAATTAGATTCTATTTACGAAGCTTAAAAGTGCTTAGATTTGTAGTTCTTAACAGGTGGGAAACAGTGGTTCTTAATTTTTTTTCGTCAATTCCCCACTTTTTAGTGAGCCAACTTTCCATTCCTCACCCAAGCAACTTCCTTTTACTTATCTGTGACATTCCTAACCCAGCAGTTTTGTCACTTTTACCCAAACATGACATACATTACATCATTATGTTATTTGTATTAAAACAGACTGTAAACGCTTATGATTTGGTAAAAATTCCACATTTGGATGTAATGTACTAGATTTTGAAATACTATTGATTTTTTTGTGGATATAAACGAATGTACGATATTCCCTACCTGGCAACTCCGCCGTTCCTCACCAGCGGGGATTCCCCAGAGGGTAAGAACCGTTGGATGAAAAGAAGGGTACTTCATTTATCTTTTTAGTGCAACGTATTGGAAGCTTAAATACACTCATATTTTATTAAAATAATTGCAAAATTAAAAGGCAAATTTTGCGCACATGCACCATAACTACTTTCAAACAGAGAAGGATCAAATATTAGAAAAAAATCAGACGATACGAACGATTTTTCAAATTTTACTTATATTGAGAGAAGTTGCACATTGAAGTCTAATCTGGCTGAATAAATTTCCATACTGATTGCGCAATATTTGTAACTCACGAACTATCAGAATTAAATACGGAACAATTTATCAAAACTGTATAAAATGCTTTCAATTCGAAATTTAAGCTTCAAAAACCTGCAGTGGAGAGAAGTGTAAAATATAATGATGTTACAACCTCCTTAATTCATTGCAGAAGACTGTACATAAATAAAAGAAAAAACTCCAAATCCATAAAGCAAAACAAACCTTAAATAAATAAAGCAAAACCAACTCTATGTAAACACAACACAATAAATATAATAGAGCACAAAACGCAATGGAGATACGGATCAAACCCGGTGTTACGCTTCGCCTTTCAAAGCGAGACGGTATCGCGTCTCGCGCAGGCAACTTGTCAGATTTAAAACGCGTCAATTGAAGTGACCAGACAAGGTGGCATCGCAAGGGGGGAACATTTCTATAATAAATGAATTTCTAATTCAAGGATACCAACTGAACTTTCTAATTGGCACAGTTTGCTAAGTTGGTGTACTCGTAAAATTAGTGCGACACCAAAATTAGTGCTTTGGAAAAAACTCATCAAGAAAGATCGTGCTATTGTTAAGTCAGTAGAGCTGTGAAGTTTAAACAACTTAAACAATTCAAACAATTTATTTACCACAGGTGATACAGAGATAAAATGTTTCTTAAGTCTAGTACAATGGTCAAATTTGAGTATAGCTACCTGTGGGCCCGAATAAGTTCAGTGACTTCTAGGGCATCCTACCATCAAGGTTAGTCTTAGGAGTACAATAATGTTTAACATAATTCATTTAAACTAGAGACGCATTAGACTGATCAATGAGATAATTAACTCGAAATTAGATTCTTCATTTCAAAATATAGTTCATATGGACTAGATTTAACAGTATATTCGACAAACGATTCAAGAACAGACAGAAGATCGGCGAAATTAACCAAGGCAAGTTACATTATTAAGACCAGTTATGTAGGGGACATGGTTTGACTCTGTGATCTTACACGTCTAGTAATCTAATAGGAAGTGAGACTCAAGATTTTTTTTAAATACCTTATAAGAATTACTTTCACGGATCTCCGCAGGTATTGAGTTCCAAGTTTTAGTTCCAACGAAGAGGATACTGTGTTGTGACCGAGCTTTTAAGTAATAAGGAAGCATGAATTTACCTCTATTTCGGGGTAAATGGTCGTGATGACCAGTTCGCGCAGTTAATAGTTGTTTTAGGCTATTGGCGCCATCATTTGTTAATGTTTTGTAAATGAAATTGCAAATGGAGATTTTGTAGAGATCCGAGAGCTTAAGTATTCGTAAATTTTTGAATGAGTCATTTGTGTGAGCATTATATTCTAGATTCTTTACCGCTCTTATGGCTCTTTTTTGCAGGGTAAAAATTTTGTTGGTTTTATTTTTATCAGTTCCGTGCCATGCTTCTATTCCGTATTGCAAGTATGGTGAAATGAGCGTTCGGTAGAGCATTTGTAAGGCTGTTTCAGGCAGGAAATTTTTAACTTTATTTAGGATTCCGATAGATTTTGATAATTTAGAACTAATATGAGCGATGTGCTCTTTAAAGGTTAGATGTTTGTCTATTATGATGCCGAGGAATTTACTTGAGTTGGTATCTTCGATTTTACCTTCGCCAATTTGAATGCGAGGGAGAGATGTATTTTTCTTGTATGAGAATGTAATATATTTTGTTTTATCGATATTAAGGCTTATTTAAGCCACAATGAAACCTTATGAAGTTCATTATTTATACGCTCCGCCATCCTAGCGGGATTTTGGTCTGGAAGGACCGCAGAAAGAGTACTGTCATCGTCAAAAAGTATGAATTTGAAGAATGATGTAGATTTAATGATATGATTGATAAAAATTAGAAATAGGAGAGGCCCAAGGACCGATCCTTGTGGAACTTTATGGCTAATTGTCTGTGGGTCTGATTTTGCGTCGTCAATGACAACGTATTGTTTCCGATTTGCTAAGTATGATCTGAACCAATCATGGGCAGCCCCTCGAATGCCATAACAATGTAGTTTCGAGAGTAATACGTTATGGTCCACACAATCGAATGCTTTTCGAAAGTCAAGAAATACGGAGAAAACAAGCTTTCCTTCATCTATATTAGAATAAAGGTATTGCAAATGATTTAATACAGCTTGTGTCGTAGATTTCTTAGAACGAAAACCGTATTGTTTGTCGTAGAGGAAAGATTTTTGTTCAAAATACGAATACACTTTTTTATACACAATTTTCTCGAATATTTTGCTAATAATTGGTAGTACAGAGATAGGTCTATAATTGTTAATGCAGTTTTTATCACCATTTTTAAAAATAGGGGTGACTCTCGCAATTTTGAAAGAGTTGGGGAAGATACCTTGAGAAAGGGATTGGTTGATAATATAAGATATGCACGGTGCTATTATATCAGCTATAGCCTTAAGAACTTTAGCCGAAAAATTTTTAAATCCACTTGATTTATTTTTCAAGTTGTTTATGCACGTAATTACATCGGAGGGATTAGTTGGCGTGAAAAAGAAAGAGTTAGGTCCACGGACATGGTCCATGTATTGCAAGTGGTCTCTGGGTTCACTGAAGACACTATCGGCTATATTTTTTCCTATGTTTACAAAAAAGTTGTTAAACACAGTTGCAATATCTTTGTTCTCCTGGGATTTTATATTTTCGTGAACGACGGACTCAATTGTTTTCGTAGTATTATTATTCGGTTTATAACATGAATTAAGCAGGCGCCAAGTTTTTTTAATATCAGTTTTGTATTCAGTAAATTTGCGCTTGAAGTAATCTCGTTTTGAGGTTCGTATTTGATTTGTCACATGATTCCTGAATCTGTTATACGTTACTTTAGATATTCGCCCTTCGTATAGTAAGGCTAGGTACGCTTGACGTTTCTCTTTATATTGATCACGATATCTTTAGTAATCCAGGGCTTTTGTCTATTTTTCGGCGTAAGTTAGTCGTGCCGTTAAACCAGAGCAGCTGCAAAGTTACTGCAATCGTAAAATTTGCGCAGCTGTTCAGCCAGTACAGCTGTATAGGAAGCACAATTCAAAACCAGAAAAATCTAGGCACCAATACAGCTGTAAAATGAATATAATCACTCAAAGTACTCTAGAACTACTGTATGACTGTAGAATTGTGAGACTGTAAAACTGAAAAACAAGAACTTTCTAAGTGTAGAAATGTACGACTGAAGAACTGTTCAGTTTTATAACTGTAAGACTGTAGAAATGTGAGACTGCGGTACTACGAAACTGTAGAACTATGTGTTACAACTGTAAGGGTATTGAACAGGAGCAGGCTGCACAACACTGGGCAGTCATGCCACCTCTGCACCATACGCGGCAGTCATGCCACCGGTACTTGGTTCACATATAACAGCCATGCCACTACCAATACCAGAGTAAGGAGAAGAAGCCAAGCCTTGAGTCAGTCGCAGAACCTTGCAAAGTTAAAGGCAAACCTTCCGCCAGGGCCTGGCAAGCCCGGAGACTGTTGAGACACGGAAAAAGGAACTTTTATTTTACAAATATATTGAAGCATGCATTCATTAAACTAGTCTGCATGAAGATTGGCCATGACACCATTTGCATTTTAGGTAAAAAGACCTCCTGAATCCGAATATGACTTCCGTTTCCCCACATCCACTATTTTTGAAGGACGCCTTCCTCACTCCTTATCCCTACTTTCCGAAGCGAAGAGGAAAATTTCGGTGGAGGATTGGTGGAGGGATTTTTTTCATCCATACATTGTAAAAATACACGATAAAAAATGACCGTTTTTTAACTTATTTGCTGCATATTCCGGCTTCGAACCAGCATCCTCCTCCTCCTCCTCCTCCTCAAAAACACCATTATATTAAAAATCTATACGGGAGCAATATATAGTGATAATAACCTTAATATATAGCAACAATGATAAAAATATATAGCAACAGTACGGGAGAATGATTGCACTCGGTTGGCGCTCTCCATACCTCGCGCTCACAGGTTTGCACATGAATTTTCATGCTTTAACAAGTTTAAACTTGCAAAGGTCTGTACTATAATCCTTATCTTTTCTCCGTCCTCGGTACCTCTATACCGATCGTAGAGGCAACTTGTTGTTGTTCTAGGCGTTGAACAACAGTGCTGTGCTAACCACTGTACCACGTTGAACAACAGTGCTCTCCGTGGTACAGTGGTTAAGGGATCGGGCTCGTATGTTGGAGTCGCGGGTTCGTGTCCCGGCGCTGGCGCGGAGATTTTCCCCGTTGGGTATAAGGGAAAGCTCAAGCACAATACCCCACTCAACCCAGGTGTCGGAAATGGGTACCGGCTTTACGGGGGAATCGTCATGGTGTCCTATATATAGGGTTAGTTATAAGACATTTGAAAAACCAATGCTAAGATCATATGTATCGGGCTTGATTGGAAATAAAGCATCCCAAAGATGCCGATGTTAACCTTAACCTTAACCTTGATTCTGCGTTTCTAAGTTGTCTAAATTGTGTAAAACGATAGAATTTTTCAACACTGCCTTTTTAAGTGAATAACAGTACACGATTGTGAGTTCTGATTGATATTGAGCACTGATTTACTGTTTAATTATGCCACGCGAGTGCAAAAATCATCCCGATAGTAGAAGCTTCAGGATGATTGTTCCTGCGATTGTCCCCCGCAGGAACTGCGGGGGACTGATTTTAAAACATCTACGAAAACCCCTTACTCCGCTTCTTAAAACTGCTTTTAAATTTTACTTTGATTGTCAAGTTGTGCTTCAAAGTTTGCTTCAAGCAATTGGAACACAAGGATTGAGCTCCAAAAGTTTGCTGCCTTGCTTGTTACAGCATCTTGACCAAATGTCTCAAAAGTACTCTTGAATCAAAGCGATTCGCTTTTACCATGGTTTGACGTAAACCTCGCTGTCATCTCACAGATTGTTACTATTTGTACGACTTCCACAGTCGGGTTCTCTTACAAAAGTCACCAGACAATTCAGTATCCGAATATTCCTTCAGCTCTATGACCAGTTCTTCAAACCGAGTGCCCCCCAAACCCCATCCTCCACAGGAAAAGGATTTGAAAGACTTTGAGCCACAAACTGGAACATGGAATGATGATACGTTCTCCGATGTTGAAGACTCATAAGCTGATGTAACTCATCGACAACAGCATCTCTCGTTACTCAGTCATAACTGGATGATCTTGTCAGGGATTTGAAGTTACTTTGGGGTAAATCTCAACTTCTTGGATCTCAACTTCAGTAGTGGAATCTCTTAGAAAACGGCGTTAAAAAATCTTCTTACAGGACCAGGCATTCAACCGTGAACTTGCTTCTCTCGGACGGTAAAGGCTTTGTATTCTTTCCTAATACAAATGCATTGATGATGGAAATGAAGATATCATGTAACTCAGACAAATGGATACTGTTTATAGACTCATCAAAGACAAGCTTGAAAATTATCCTTTTAGCCAACTGGAATGAGTTGCCATCAGTTCTGGTGGCATACTCTGTAGATAAGAAATAGTCGTGCTAAAACATCAGCCGAATCCTTGATGAAATCAGTTATCATGGTTATACTGCAAAAATGTGCGTGGACTTCAAAGTTGTTGCTCTACTCAGGAGCCTGCAATCAAGCTTCCCAAAATACTGCTGCTTCCTATTCCAATTGGACAGCGTATTCTGAGATAAACCTCACATCGGACAGAACTGGCCTCTACGATATAGTGCACAGAAGAATGTCGCTCTCGATCCTCTAGTTTCGAAAGAAAATATATTCTTGCCGATTTTGCACTTCAAACTCCGATTGATTAAACAGTTTGTGAAAGCAATGAAAAAGACAAGGAATATATTTTAATTTTTGAAAATTTAATTTTCTCGTCTCAGTGAAGCTAAAATCAAGGAAGGAGTTTGCGTGGAACTCGAGATTAGACAACTTTCCCAAGATTCGATGCTTATTGATCATTCAAATCGAAAAGAAAAACGAGCTTGGCTAGCATTCCAAAACTTGTGTGAGAACTTTTTGGGTAACAACAGAAGTAATTATTATGTCGCTCATATAGAGGGATTGCTGTCAGCGTACAGAGCCATGGGGTGTGACATGTTTCTTAAGGTGCGGTTTCATCACTCCCACCTGGACTTCTTCCTCGAAAATCAAGGACCAGTTTCGGATGAACTTGGGAGGTGGTTCCTCGAAGAGATCACTATGTCCAAGAGCAGATTTTCAGGGAGGTGGAATGAATGCGAGCATGTTGGCAGAGTAGTGCTGGTTTTTGGTACAACAAATTTCTATCTCAGAGTACAAAGGGAGAGCAAGTGCCAAATGAAGGTACTTATCTTATTTATATGTTAGTCTTCACATTTATTATATTTCTCTTTACATTTATCATTTATTATTCGTTACAGTAAAATAATCCTCATCGAAAAGTGTTAAAAATGGTCTGAAAACGGTGGGTGATGGGAAAAAACGGGGGTTTTATTCGGATTTAGGGAAATTTTTCACATAAAAATCAGCATGAGCATGAATAGTGTCAGGGCTTCAGGGCTCAAAATTTTTATTTGGCAGACCAGAGTTATTCGCATCTGACATTGTTCACTGAACGACATAAAATTATGACACTGATTGGAAGGCTAGCGTTCACAACACTCCACCCTGTTTTAAACGAATTTAATCGAACCAGATAAATTTCAACAATTTTGATCACGTTCATGTATTAGTACGTAATGAAACTTTTCACAGAACATTGTAGCACACTTGTTTATTTTGACCATAACAGAAAAAACTCATTTCCACATCTAGCAAATTTCATTTGGAATGCTCTCATAGAATAAGGCAGAATTTAGTGTCAGTTGCAGCAACACTGACAGCTTTCAGTCTCGTCCTATAGTTGATGTTTGTCTCGTTTTATTTGAGTAAAGGCAAGAGTTCATCGGTATAAGATTTCAGTTGGAATTTAATGGTTAACCGTAAAAGATTATGAGACCGATAATTCTACGTTTCTTGATAATTCAGTAGAATAAAATATCCTAAAATAGTTTGAAATGCAAGCATTTGTTTCTGTAAGTGAACTTTCATCACGAGTAAGAAAAATTGCGTTCGAAAAAAGAGAGAGAATACAATGGACACTCACTGACTTATGAACAATAGATTTCTGAGGGATGGTGAAGCTAGAAAAATTTCATGCTACAGTAACCAAGGTTTTGAATAATAAATAAACTTGAAAGGTAAACGAAATAAATTTGAAATGAAATAAATCAATTTAGCAGTACACTAATTTGGGTGAAAAAAAATTACACACATTTGTGAACGACCTGGTTTGAGTGGATGATGAATTTGATCGGTTGAATTATGTTCAGTTTGGGGGGGCAAAAAAATAAACTACGTTTATCAAATAGCCAGATTCCACGTTTCTAGACCACGAACAATTTCGAAAATGTTCAATTTCAATTCCCTCCACAACGTTCAATTTTAATGAATGTTCAATTTCAATTCCCTCCACAAGTTTCCATCGGATTCATCACCGGGGACTGACTGGGCCATTATAAAATGTTTATCTTCTTCATCCTCAACCATTCCATGGTTTCGTTTACAGTGGATCGTTGTCTTTTTGGAATGGCCATCCACGTTTCAATTTTAAAACGAGCTGAATGTAGGAGCTGTTCTTCCAATATATCATGATATTTTCTGTTATTTTTTTTTAATAATTATAATAATGAAGGCATTTACGGATGCTTTATTTCCAATCAAGCCTGATACATATCACCTTATTCATGGTTCCATCAATGATGCAAAGTTTACCTACCCCCGATGAGCTAAAACATCATCAAACCATAATTGAGCCACCTCCAAACTCAAGTGTGGGTAGGGTACACTTTGGTTTATACTCTTCGTTTTGTTGCCTCCAAGCATGGTATGTGCTGTTTCTCACAAATATTTGGTTTCATCTGATCACAGTACTGAGTTCCAAAACTCTGCTGGCTAGTTCAAATGGTCGTTGGCATACTTCAGCCTGGCCTTGATGTAACGTTTTTGGAGAAGAGGTGTCCTACGATGGGTGCGAGAGCGAAGACTTTCACGGCGTAGTGCCCTACTGATCGTGTGTTTGCTGGCTTCGATTCTAGATGCCTTGAGATCATCCTTCAATTCTTCATGAGTAGTTTGAGGCTTCTCCAACCGAGGCTATAGGATCACAGCTGTGCACATATCTTCCTATATCTCAGACCTTCATTACGGAGCTCCACAATACGTTCGCGCAGGTCTAGGCTGATGTCCTTATTCTTACCCATTCTTACGACCTTTCAGTACGAGAGCTGCTCAACTAATGACACGTTATTGGAGATAAATGCTGACGAAAGCTCGGTTGCTAAATGCTAAATGGTAGAATTTATAAAAACACATTGGAATGATCAAACAATAACTTTAACAACATCAAGAAAAAAGTCGGGTATTGTAAACTGTTGTTCGGGTATTCATTATACATGTTCCTATATATTTTTGCTGTTGAATTTTTGTGATTTTGAGAAATATTATTGATTTTTTTACTAATGTTAAGTCTAATTTTCGTAATTTCACGTGGCTTAGAAGTGTGGAATCTGACGATTATGTGAACGTATTGAGATATTTTTTGCTCCCTATTTTATTTGATTGTTCACTTCGCTCATTAATGGTATCACTAGCCTGGGTTCCTACACAAATATCCCTCTCAACACCAGTCGAATTCTCCGTGAGAGTGAACCCGTCGCAGCCTCCGTTTGGTCCATTGAGTCCCCGTGAGACTGTGCGAATGGTGAACCAATCGTCGTACTCGAAGGTGACGGTGCAATTCACGTCGGTCTTCCCTGGAAACTCCGAGCATCCGTACCCTCGGTGTGAGTAGAGTACAATGCTGTTCCATAGTGCCAGATTGTCTATGTTTGTGTATGGGGGAAGTCTTATAGTTTCGCCACAGCTGTCCACTGGAAATATAAAGTTCTCAATTAACGTTTCTTTGATATGAGATACAGTGGAATGTGTAAGCTCTTCTCAAACGAGAGCATTTGATAAAATTTGGCAAAACGAGAGCACTTACATACTTGCGCTAAATTCACAACCGTTGCAGAGACAAGTGGCGGTATTCTCTTTTAAGTATTGTTCCAAAAGTTTCATACAACCATTTGGCGTCACAAGAATAACCCTTCTCAAACGCATCACCCTTCTCAAACGCATGTTTCTCTTTCTCAAACCCTATTTTTTTCATCACCCTTCTCAAACGCATGTTTCTCTTTCCCAAACCTTAATATTTTCATCACCCTTCTCAAACGCATGTTTCTCTTTCCCAAACCTTAATATTTTCATCACCCTTCTCAAACGCCTGTTTCTCTTTCTCAAACCTTCATTTTTTACTAAAACGTAAACGTTTGTTTTGTAGGGGAATATTATATTAATATTATTATTCAATGCAAGGATGAATGCTGTGCATTTGAAGAATGCATTTCCGGACTTACTGAAATAAAAGAGGATGAGGGTATAATCGTAGTATATCGGAGATACCAAAGTTGGAAACCCAGCATCTCCATCGTAGAAGAGGCACGTGGACAGGTCAACATTAGAATGCGTGAAGCTGAAAGTTGATCCATCTTGAAGCGTTGCATAACTGGACCCTATCCGGGAGCCTATATAGGGTCTACAAAAAACATAAAAATATTCAAGACGCTGTAATTGATGTTCTCGTTAAGATACGATATCAACAGTAAAATCTCATTTTACCCAGTAAATTAGAATCCAAACCACCATATGGCCCCCGCAATATGAAACATTTTACGATTAATCGTGTCAGCTGTTGAAATGTAGGCTTAATAATGCTTGGATACTACACTGAGAAAAATTTTGTTCCAAAACCGGCACACAAAAGTGTGTCAACAATATATATAATCAGTCTACGTATTTTGACGCACTTTCGTGTGTCATGGGCTGATACGACACACTTAAGTATGACAACCATTACACACTTAACGTAATTTAATTATATTTCACTTAAATATTTCACTTTTTCAGACTGGCAACTGATTACACTAATGTACTGATAATTTCAAAGAATTTGAGGAAAAAGTAGCAAAGGTATTAAGGTTTTTGGGGAGATTTGTACTCCATTCAGAAAATTTAAACGCTATTCGGTTTTCTACAAAAAATATTTAGCCATTAATGTAAACGTGAATACGTGATTCAACTCTCTACACTGCTTTAATATGTGGTTAAATGAAATATTTCAGTGTTTCAAAATTTTTCTGGAAATTCGTTTGACACACACAGGTGTGTTAAAATTTTCTCAGGGTAAAAAATTGATACATGGGCTTATAACAGCAGAGTCCCATCGTTTCACTTGACATGGCGTATTGTTAAAAGTAATGAAAAGTTCAGATTATGACGTTTATACATTACGGAGGTCTGCGTTAAATTATGTCATGATGAATAATTGATATCTCATTTTGCTCCAAGCCTACAAATGAATTCTAATGCGGAACGAACAATGAACATCCACAAATAAGCGGCATTCTCAAATGTATCATCAACGTACCATAGGTTTCACCCGCACCCCAGGGCTCAGGCATGTTACTATCGTTTAAGGTAGATGAGTTTTTCGAGTCTGTACTCCCGGGTGTCACTGTATGCTCCTGGTTTCCAAGGTGCCTTATCTGAAAACATGGAGCAATCACTCAAGATCCATGTAGGAGTTTTATATGGCAGTGAAAGTTCTTTTACCGATTTGATCGCGGATCGTACCGTTTTTCGGTCAAACTCATCGAATTTCAGTTGGAAAAGCTAAAGCTTCAAAATTTCGCTCAGAAAAACTTACGTGCAGCGTAGCGTAATCAGTAGAAGAATGGAGAAACAGAATCGGTAAAAGAACCTACCCTGCCGTGTGCATTGCAACAAGGAAGTGATTTTTCACTCAGGTATGTATGGTTCAATTGTTCAGAATTGAAGGTGAACTGCACATTTACATGGAAAGATTTATTTGCTCTGAAGAGAAGCCAGAATACATTCACAAGGAGAAAGTCGAGCCGTAATTATTGGTAGAAGTTAGGAAAATGATTGACGAGATGGAATAATCAGAGAGCTTGCAATCGTTTTAGTAAGCGATTGATGCCTTCAGCACATTATTCAAATTGAGAAGAAATTTTATCCTACAAAACTTTCTTGTGTTGTTTAAATTTAACCTCTGTTCGTCAACCAACCTCATGAATTAACTGTAAATATAGAACAGAACTTAATGATGCCAACTACAAACACCCTCATTTCCAATCACTTCTAAGCCCTCGACCAAAACTTGATCATTCATTTCAATCACAGCGTAATTTGTTGATATCGGACTACTGTAGGGAACCTAACTCAGAGGCAACCGTAGATGATTATATACATAATCGTTGAACAAATCGATCCGGGTCTCATCCGGCATCTCCGACGCAACAGACATCTTGAAATACTATAGATTTATGGTAATCTTTCTCTTCACTCATGACAACTAATTTTGCACTGTGCACTAGTCCATAAACTCGCATATCTGAAGAAACACACATTTAATACACAAGGTAACCACACCAACACATCAATCAGAGTTTTCTCAAATTTTGTACAAGAGAACTACTTAATAAGCTGGCCTGTTTTCTCAGCATCATTTGCTCGTGGGGTCCCGGGCTGTAACTTATCCATTCAACTTATGACATTCTTATTACTTGCAACGTGCCGTATGTGTCTGTATATTTTTGCCAATATTAACGAAAAATTTAGATTCAAATTTAAACATTCGCCAGCTAGCCTATTTATTCTTCCTTCCTTCAGAACTCAAACGATGTGCTTCGCTGATATTTAGACTCACTACATTTTCATAATATTCGGTAACATTTCCAATTCTTTCACATTCGTAACTCAAACATACATAAGTCATTTTAATCTCTTATGAAATTCGGAATCGTTCACAGCATTACCAAACTCTTCGCTTTCAACACTGCACTCACGAATTTGTCCAAATTTTCTCCCAATTTCCGAAATTTATAAACTTTCATCTACCAGGAACCAGTCTGGCATGCCTGATGATTTTCCCTTCAATGTAAGGACAACTAACAGTCGTGTAATAATTCTAAGAACTCAAAGTGTGATGATGTGATAACGCTTGGTCAAGCAATTGTCTTTGCTATGCTATTACTCGTACTAACAAGAGCATTTTAGCTGTTGTTTTTTGTCTTACATGTGGGCCTGAAATGGAATTTTCTACTTTTAATTCTCCTTGTATTTCAACTGAGATATACCACCCATCACACACTCAATGCCTTCATTATTTCTCAAATTAAAATTTTTTAATTATGATTTTTTTAATTCATTTTCGAAATAAAGTCAGCTACATCGTTGCAGAAAATCTTCAATTTGTTTTTTCACGCCTCTCATATTCTGGTATTTCCCCACTCTAAATCCAGTGGTCCACCAACATCAATTCTGAACGTACGTCCTTCTATTCTACCGCATAATTCATAAATATCTAATCTGTATCTTCAGCTATACTTTACTCTGCCCTTCCATTCATTTTTATAGACACAATATCTTTCACCTGAACTCAGGTAACCTCATCCGTACAAAATATAACTTAAAATTCTCGAACGTAATTTTGGCAAATATCATTTCCAGAGTTTTTCAACTCAACCTCTTTGAATTTGCTTAAATTGCAGCTCTTTTTGAAATTAAAAATTTTGAGAACGAGTTTCGACTGGAGTTTCCTTAACGCCTCACTTGCGCCGTGACCAATGACGTCAGGCATGTTCAACTGGGCGACATGTATCGTCTGACGCATTTTAGCACGCATATAACTGAGCGAAAGATTGAACGGCTCTAACTGACGGCACCACAACGAGCTAAAGAGGGGCTCACCAAACGGAACCAGTCTGGGTTCCTTGGAGCAGCTGTTGTCCATGACGAAGATGTCCCTGTCGCAGGAAGTGTCGCACATCTTAAGGCAGATGCTGCTATCGTAGGCCAGACACTTTGTGTTGAATTCAAACGCTACAAGGCCTGCGGGATAAATAACAGAGAAATGAACACCATGAAAGTAGATAGAAACACTTTGGTTCCACGAATATCAAAATTAGAACTTCTTATCTTGATTGGCAATTACAACAGGAAATTACTATTTTTGAGGATTTAAACATGTGTAGTTTCACAAATCAACTTAACTTGATAATTTAGTAAAATCGCTTAGAGGCTGGCTTCTACCTGTCCGCTTAGAGGCTGGCTTTTTCTTCACCTACCACGAGCTGGAAGCTAAACGGTAACATACATAAAATATTCTATACTCCTTTATTGGCCCTACCAGCTTCTGCGGCCAGTTTGGCACACGCTACGATGGTGGATGCTGGGAGTTCAACAGTCGCCCCTCCAGCGAGCGGAAGGGTTTGGCTCAGCACACCCTGCCGTCGGAACACCTGGAAATCAAGTGATATCATTTCGAAAATATGATGAAAAAAGGTTTTGTTAATATTATTTCAGCGGATATGGGTGGAGTACATAGGAATGCTTTAGGTCTAGATTTAGGCACGAAGTATTATTAATTTTTAAAACAAGTGTCTGGAAAAATAACTACTTAAATTAACATTTAACAATTGTGAAAGACAGTCAGTGTATAGTCAGCAGCTTTTTCAATTTATGATGTACGTATAGTTTAGACTGTTACTCAACTCAATCATACAGTAACGAGAAAGACATATGAAGTTTGAAATATTATAAACAATCGTATCATAATATTTACATCACAAAGCAATAGACATCAGGGAGACTCACGACATTTATTCCCAAAATGCAGAGCGAGATCGAGTCAGAGTTGACTTGGATTGGCTTAAGAAGGTCGCACGTCGTGCGAGGAGAGGTCCTTGTTATTACGTCTCCCTGCTTCAAACAAATGTGTTAGAATGCCACCATGTCCGCCTGCACCATGCAATTGTGTCAGTATATCACCATGTCAGCCTGCATCATGCAATCATGTCAGTATATCACCATGTCAGCCTGCATCATGCAATCGTGTCAGTATATCGCCATGTCAGCCTGCATCAATCATAAGAGCTAGAGCCTCAAGGAACCATACTTGAAATGATTTCAAAGCTATTTTTCATGAAATGGTGTTTCACACAACCCCCTTTATCGCATCGTCGAATAATTGCCACGCTTCGTGGGAGGACTGCATCCATCTGGTCAGTGATGTTTTCATTCTATACTTCTAAAATAAAATAAAAATCGCCGTCTCATTAGAAAACGATCCAACACTTGGACAATCTTCTAATGTCCTCCTGAAGATCTACCCTGAATAAAAACACGAATGACGTTGCCAAGCTTGCGTCAGTCCGACACTCGTCGGCGTCAGTTGAATGCATACCCTTCACCCCCACACCCACATCGCCTCCACCTAGCCAAGCTCCGCGTCATCGAGTGGTGCCAATTCGCTTCGGAGAATGTAGTTGCAATTTTTTGTGTAATTTTAACAATTATATTATTCTTGTTATATGTAATTGTTATACGAAATGTAAAATAAATGTAATTAAACAATTATTTGGGTTTCGTTTGCCTCGCTGGAGACTGGTGGCAGCGGAGACCAAATATCATATTGAAATGATTCAAGAACGCAAAGCAGGTCGTGCTCAACAAGAACTATAACAACTGATGACTTGACGGTTGAGTGGAGGAAAGACCCATCAAAATAAGACCTATTTCGCAAAAAATGTTAAGGTTCAACGACGTAATTATTTGTTCACTAAACATATGTCGTGCAAAATCACGATGTCTGATTAGTAGTATTACAATCAATTGCATGGTGTGCAAAAAACGAATATTTTTATAACACTGATCACAAATTGTAGGGGTGACTTCAATTTGGTTTTTAAAAGTTCAATTTCTGCCATATATTACTGAAAAATTCAACATTATAAATTATATATGTGCCAAGGAAAGAACTTTTTCTGCCAGAACGATCTTGTAGGAAAGAAAAAGTTAGTTGGTGTGTCAAAGCTCCGTGACGTCGCCGCACTCACCGCGCCCCTTAGGAGCTCCCCGCCTCCACCCGTTGACACCTGGTGGACGAGAAAAGGTGCACGCGAAATTAATTTTAACTTCTGAAAATAACCTGCAATTTTTACAGCTGAAACCACAGATTTGAAGAAGCGTTGTACAACGTCATCAATTATTGTTAACACTGAGAAAGAACTTTTAAATTTTAACGGAGTGACTAACTGATCTGAGAGCACCTGACTCGTTTTATAACTTCGATACAACTGAGAAATATGCTTGAATTTGTTAAAACGTTTCCGGTATCTGAAAGAGCTAAGAGTTTTATTTTTCAAAATGTCATACATAAAAGTTATAAAGTTTGAGATCACTATGATTCATGATAAATTTAACAGTGAAGATCATGTAGAATTCGTCCTGTTACCCTTTCTGAGCCTGGAATCATCATTTTGGGTCTCCTTGAAGATATTTGTATTCATTTAAAAAAAAATCACCTCCCATCCCCTATGAGACAACGATACGCGATTCAGACTTACGTTTTTTTCAATACAAACACTCACCGAAAACACATGTAATTACGGAGGTGAGTCCGTGCATTCAATGTCACATTTTAATTATTTCATACTGAACTGAGAAATTTTATAATCTCTAGGAATTTAGACATCTTGGAAAAATACATTCCACATCGGAAAAGAAAGTCTGTGCAATGACTAGATAACAAATAAGATTTCAAAAATCATTCCCTTCCGTTTCATTGAGCCTGGCAACAGTTGGGATGATAGAACTCAGTGATGCGGTTACAAAAACCCCTGCAAAACTCGTACAGTTCTTCTGTGCAAAAATGTAGAACCAAGGCTTGGCTTTACTTCAGTCTGCCTCGAGATTAAAAAAATGCTGTTTGAAAGACGACTCTGGAGACAAATCAGGAAAAATTTCTGCTTGGAAGAAAACTACATTGGCTTTCATAGATCTATTGACTAATCCATGTGTACTTTAATTCATTTTAAAATTCTATTAACATTAGCTAGTGTCACGCTGTCTATATTACTATCCACGACTGTGATAAAGATTGCCGACTGTGCAATACTTTTATCGAAGCCTCAACCAAACGTGCTTGATTGAATGAAGGACTTTTACGAAGTGTGAAAATACATGTATATACTAATCAAATGACTTGTATTTGTCCAATAAGTACCAAATTTTGTCAACTTTCTCACTATATTATTATCAATCATTCAAATGAGATGTCTTATTAATTTGTTGTGGGAGTTAAAGCAAGGCCTTTTATGCAGTTAACTCACTTTTTTTTCATTTGTTCATGCTCGCTCGAAAAGATATTTCTGAATATCTGCCAAAACACACACTTTAATATTATTTTCCCGGTGTCAAGAAGGCTAAAACTTATACGTTAACGCACGTGTGAGCTGTCATAAGTGTTTTCAGCTCACAAAGTTCACTTTCTTTATCTTCATTGTTTTCATGAATTAACAAAAACTATTGAACTTCAACTAACGAGCAATGGGAAATATTTTAATTTTTTTCTCTATCTTTGACCAAGCATTGAAATGGACCGTCATGGCGTCTGTGTACGTTTCTAAGTTGAAAACTTTTGCATCAATACATTTAAAATAATAATGTAATTTTATTAAATTTTTTAACAATATAGGACATCATTGTTTTCTTCTCTTATTCACATCGTAAAATGCTCCTGTTAGCCTTGTGCGGTGCAATTTACCATTTCTTAAGCTCGTTAGTATATTATGCTGGCCTTTTCTAGGTGGTTGATTTCACGTAATACTCTGATTGTGTTGTACCTGTCTCGGTTGCCGTCGTAGAACAACCGTTTTCATGTTTCTGACTCAGGCAGACTCTTTTGTGCCACTGTTATTAGAAAGGAAATGCCATAAATACTTGGTGTGATGGAAAACATCTTCTCTGAGTGAATTAACTGGCTTACAAGTTAACATGCAGGAGTGAAAATATAGTTCTCAATGCGAACCTCGTCGTCTTAGACGCAGAGTTATTTTAATCCACTCGTTTCACTTTCCAAAATAATTCCTTATACCGCAAGTCCCTGAGCTCGTATTGCAATGTAAGTGTGCTATAAAACGAGTGTTTTCAACAATGCTTCGTCCCTGAAACTGAGTTTTCTTTTATAATAAAGTTACATGAATTATCAAACTTAGATTAAGCAACAGTAGGAGTAGTAAGAGGACTACCAATCAAAGCCCAATTCACCACAATTAGCTTAAAATGGAAATTACTTAAGAAAAAATTTTCATGAAAGATTTATTCTTTGACGAATTTTTTACTTTTTATAACCAGAAATCAGTTACACAAACGACCAAGCATCTTTTAGATATAAATTCCTTTGTTCAATAAACAAAAACAATAAATAGTATGTTTAGGAATAATTCCATTCTTTGAAGTATTTTTTAGGAATATATAATTTATCAAAGTTTTGAAAATACATTCCTTGAAGTGGATGTCTGTCTTTATTAATATAGATAAAATTATATGGTTCTTCTTATGTTTTAGAACAAAACTCTTTAAATTCATCAAAAGGCATGTCCTGAGATATGATATCTGTGTAAATGTTCTTCATATCAGTTGAGTCTAAACCAAAAAGAATCAGAACGTTAGCATTTGTTCTAATTGTTTGTCTCGGTAATAAATAATAATTTTGTGATAAGTAAATTGAACTGCAGTTGTTTTGTCTACCTCTAGTGTAAAAGCTATCAGCTGGACTTTGATCTCTTTCAGTTGCTATATCGTCGAAAATGAAAAGATTTTTCTTTTTTGACACTACGTCACTTGGATCGGGAATAGCTGTCATATCTTGAAAATATTCAATTTTAGATTTTGAGTTTCTTTTAATAGGTAAATTTTCAAGAAAATCGTCAATAGCACCATTTCCCTTTTCAAATAATTCAATTATTTCAGATTGGTTATAGCCTTTATCAAAAGCATTCTTTAACACTTTATATTCTGGTTGATGTATTGATTTACTGTACAGAAAAAAAGATTAAAATCGACAAATTTTTATAACAGAAGCTTTATTAATAAAGAAGTTTTACCACAGTTTAATCTCCCTACGATGAGACATCTCAAGCCAGGAGAAAAAAAAATGAAGTGATTCTTTTGATTATTTCTTTTACTGTCTTTCCAAATATACACCATTTTATATAACTAATAAACTACAACTGATTTTCCAAAATTTATTTTCTGTTTAAAACAATTGCAAACATTGTTTTTAAAATTTGCTACTTCATTAAGTTCAATTCTTCAATGTATTTTTCTCTCTTATTGGTTGTCTCGTTGGGCAATAACGAGAGAAAAAGCTACCTTTGGTGTCATAAGAAACGTTACTGATTGATGTTTCAAGATGAATGATATCTGACTCTAATTGAGTTATAACTTCCCTATTTAATTCGACATCATTTTGAATTTGATTAAAATTTAATTGCAATTGATTCATGTTTGCAGTATTGAGAACAACTTCTCTTTGAATGTCTGGAATAATATCTTCCATTTTATTAAGTTAATTCTTCAATGTGTTTTTCTCTTTTATTGGTTGTCTCGTTAGGCAACAACGAGAGAAGGAGCTACCTTTGGTTGTAAATAAAGTAAATACATCGAGTTTGCAATTTTTTGAGCATCGATTACTTCATATGGAATATTGCTTTTCATTTTGATTAACTTAAATTTTCAGAATACTTTAAAATTCACATTGGAAAAAACATTGAAATTTTTCAAATATACTGAGAAAATAATTTATTAAAAATGGAATCATTTGATGTATCACATCTATCTAATACTAAGAATACAAAAAGGCATAATAATTTAAAGAAAATTTCAGTAAAGATGACTTCAGGTAGTAATTTTTGTAATATATGTAATATTTACATCATAAACTTGAGAAGACCTGAGAAAAACATGAAACACAATAAAAACGTGAGTAAACTATTAATCTCGGATCTGTTTTTTGATAGAAACAAAGGTTTCTCTAATATATGCAATATAAATGTCTCTAATCTAAAAACACATTTAAAATCTACTAATCATATTAAAAACATAAATCAAGAATTAATTTCTGATTCATATTTTGAGAAAAAGATATGTAAGATATGTAAAGTAGAAGTAAAAATCTACAACAGCATAAGAAATCAACGAAGCATTTTAGAAACGTTTATGGCTGTAAATTCAAAGGAAAAAAATGTGCTATAAATGATAAATGCCTGGAATATATGTTCTCTGATACATCAGTTTTAGATCCGACAGTTTTCATGAGGAATATGACACCGGTTGTGAGATCAATTTTGGGAGAGCAAAAGTTTGATAATATGAAGATACAATTGGCAATTTTAGTTCAATTTATAGAAACAAAGAAAAAAATGAAAAGGTATATTCAACAGCATGGATGAATACAGGCAAGTTTGTAGGCATGTCGAAAAACTTCACAAACATTGATGATCTGTATAAAGAAGCTATTAGAAAGATTGAAGAATATACAAAAAACTCCTCGGGCTGGATAACAGACAAATTATTAGACTTCAATGTAAAAATTATTGAATACAAACCTATCAGAGGTTCTAGTTATATAGAATTACCTGAAAAGTTTCAAAAGTCTACTTATAAACTTGTTAATATTAAAAATGCCGATAATAAATGCTTTATGTGGAGTGTAGCGAGATATTATTGCCGAGATGAGAAAAACGGCAATAGAATATCTAGAAGAATAAAAACTGAAGCTGAAAAGTTAAATTTCAGAGACATAACATTTCCAGTGAAACTTAAAGATATAGATAAATTTGAGAGAAGCAATAATGTGTCAGTAAATGCTTACAACTTTAATTACTTGAAAGAATTAGGTCCTCTGGGAATAACAAAGGTAAAAAATGAAGATGTTATATCACTTATATTGTTAACAGATGGAAATAAAAGTCATTATGTATTAATGAAGTAATTAAGTCCATATATGCAAACTAAAGATGGTCATAAAAAAACAGGTCTGTCCATATTGTTTATGGCCATTCACAAAAGAATGTTTATCAACAAACCACATTAATGATTGTTCAGTTCACACTACTACAAAGTATGTTCTTGAAGGAGGTAAATTGAAATTTAAACATTACCAAAAACCAATTAGGCATCCTTTTGCAATTTATGCTGATTTCGAATCAACGTTGGCAAAAATAGATACGTGTCAACCAAATCAAAACTCAAGTTACACCATGAACATTCACAAACACAATCCTAATTCATTCTGTTGCTATACAAAATATGAAGCAGATGAATATTCCCGTTTAGAAATATTTAATGGTAAAGATGCTTCCCAAAAGTTTGTAGAATATTTAGAAAAAGAAACCAAGAGAATTTATAGTCTGTTGAAAATAAATAAGAAAATGTATTTACCATCAGATAAATTCGAAAAATATAAAGAAGCCACAAGATGCTATGTATGTGGCGGAGAATCTACGGAAGATAACTATAAAGTTAGAGACCACAATCATTTGACAGGTCATTACAGAGGTCCAGCTCATTTAAAATGTAATTTAAAAATTAGGAATCCAAATTTTATACCGGTGTTTTAACATAGTCTGTCTAATTACGATGCTTATTTGTTCGTGAAAGACTTGGGAAATATATCCAGAAAGTTGAACGTTATTCCACAAACAGATGAAGAATATATTAGTTTTACACACACCATAAAAGTTGATTCTTATGTATGTAAACATACAGGAAAAATTTAAAGATATCACTAGAGACCTGCGGTTCTTAGACAGCTACAGGTTTTTACCTTCGTCTCTAGATAAACTTTCGAAGAATTTATCCGAGCACAAAAAATTGTCGAAGTTCTTTCTCAATGAAGAACAATTAGAATTGATTAACAAAAAAGGTATTTATCCGTATGAATATGTAAATACTTATGAAAAAATGAACTGTAATAGTTTACCTGCTAAAAGTGAATTTTACAGTAGATTAAATAATAAAAATATTTCAGAAGATGAATATCAGCATGCACTCAAAGTATGGAGAGCTTTTAATTGTAGAACATTCAAAGATTATCATAATTTATATCTAAAAATCGATACATTATTATTAGCAGAAGTATTTGAACAATTTAGACTACCATGAATGAATACTTATACTCTAGATCCAGCACATTATTTTACTGCTCCAGGATTGTCTTTCGATGCTCTACTGAAACATACAAAAATAGAATTGGACTTGTTTGAAGACCCTGATATGCTCCTATTCATCGAAAAAGGAATAAGAGGTGGGATTTCTACAATTTCAACACGAAATACGAAAGCAAACAATCCATATATTCCAGAAACATTCGATAAAGGAAAACCAAATAGTTTTATCACATACATAGATGCAAATAATCTTTATGGCTGGGCTATGTGTCGATCATTACCTACTGGTAACTTTAAATGGAAAGATCCAAAGTCGAAACTCAAAGCAGATAAAGGTTATATATTAGAAGTTGATTTAAGTTATCCGAAAGACTTACATGCTCTACATAATGATTTACCATTAGCTCCAGAAAATATCAAAGTAAAAGATGTAAATAAATTAGTTCCACATCTTGGAAAAATAAAAAAATTTGTTGTACATCTTAAATCTCTAACACAATATCTAGATCTAGGATTGAAGTTGGAGAAAATTCATAGAACATTAGAGTTTGATGAAAGTCCATGGATGAAATCATATATTGATATCAATACAAAAATGCGTCAGCAAGCTAAATCTGAATTTGAAAAAGATTTCTACAAGCTGATGAACAATTCAGTATTTGGTAAAACAATGGAAAATATTAGAAATAGAGTAGATGTGTGTTTAGTAAAGTCAGAGAAAGAATTAATTAAATTAGCAAATAAACCAAACTTTACCAGTTTTAAAATATTCTCAGAAAATTTGATAGCATGTCATATGCAAAAACAAAGACTGAAATTTGTTAAACCAATCTACGTAGGGTTATCTGTATTAGATATAAGTAACATTAATGCATAATTTCCATTATAATCATATTAAAAAGAAATATGGTAATAAGGCAAAGTTGTTGTTTACAGATACAGATTCATTATGTTATGATATCGAAACAAAAGATTTGTACAAAGATATGGAAAAAAATAAAGACTTGTATGATACATCAAAGTATTCTAAAGAACACTTCCTATATTCAACTAAAAATATGAAAGTAATTGGGAAAATGAAAGACGAAACGTGTGGAATACCAGTTGAAGAATTCGTCGGTCTCAGAGCAAAACTATATTGTTACAAAACGAAAAATTCCGTGAGTAAGAAAGCAAAAGGTGTAAGTAAGAACATAACTGAGCACAATATTACAATGGATGAATATAAAAGAGCATTAAATAATGAAACAATATACAAAACGATGTACAATATCCAAGTGTTAACCACGAATTATATACTAAAGAAATAAATAAGATTGCATTAAATGGTAATGATGACAAGCGACAGATATTACCAGATGGTATCAACACACTAGCATTAAATCACTATAAAATATATTCAATAAATACGGTATAAAAATGATTGTCTACAACTAAAATGACTTCTACAGCCAATATTTATTATCTGTTAAAAAATGAACAGTATTTGAGTGATTTAAAATCAATAGTTAATAAAGAAAAAACTGGGAAGGGTATTGTAAATACATTGCTTAGAAAACTTCCATTACCAGAAATGCATTTGAAATTACCATCTAATATTCAATCTGAACAAGTCCCGAACGGTTCATGCAACAATAAACATACCTACTCATTTTGCGGTCCAGGAACTAAGGTACAGAAGCGAATTCAAGAAGGTTATAGAGGAGTTAACTCACTCGGTCGGGCCTGTAGGAATCATGACATATTTGTCATGCCTTTCTCCGTCTTTAAGTCATTTGGGTTTTAGCCCGCCATTTAAATGAACCGTTTCTCATTTTACTGTTCCGAAATTTCCAGAGCAAATTCGTGATTTTGAAATGAGCGATTTTAGGTCAATAACTTAATTCTATCAGCGAAATTAATCGTTAATGTCACTAAATGTCGATTTATGAAGGAGATAATATCTTTATTTAAATTAAGAATAAAAAACTCCGATACTTATCAAACGTTCTAGTTCTGTTCGCGCCTGTAGAAGTAATTGCTGGAGTTCTCTGCCAATCTTGATTCTAAGTCTGTGGGCTGCGCATTCTGGGGTTTTAACCACGGATCTGGGTTTTTATCTGTCTCCTGGGGTTTACAGCCACGACTTGTGTTGGCAAAACAATTAATTTCAAGGAGCTAAAATGATTGTACTATTTGGTAACCTCGAAAACAATAGAAAAGTGTAAGAAAATTTATTCATTTACGCCCTTTTCGTTGATCTGGGTTTTTTCCTTTAGCGTATGCTGGGGTTTTCTGGTAACATTCTTATTTTGGCGTCCCCTGTGGAACAGCTTCCACGTCACTGTAGCAGAAGCTCTTCCGAGAGCAGGTGTGACCTTTCGTGCTCAGGCGCCCTTCTAATTCTCTTGTGCCTGCGCATTAAATGTGTTTAATCCTTTTTTAAGTGATGATCGAACTTAATATAAATTAAGGAACTAATGTGAAAGTGTGCCTTATATCTGTAAGAACGGTAGATAGCCATTCTACCTTTGCCTGTGTCAAATTTTCACATGTGTGCTTCGGTAGCTTCAGAATGTTTCCACTGGGCGTTTTGTCTTGTTCAAGTGATTTTTTATTTCTCTGTAAGTTTTAACCACTGAGTCTCAAAATCATTTGTATGATCGAAGAAGTGCGTTATTTATTGAAGGGGCCGAGATGCTTTGATTTGCAGAGTTATGATAGCATTTGATTCTCTTGTGCATTTAAGAGTCATTCTATATGCAGGTGTCTTGTATTACTGCGCCTCGAGCGCCATATAAAAAAATGGCCGACCTTGAGCCCTTTCGTGTCTTTGTAAAGTTAAGCCTAGTCTGGTTGTAAATCTCGTGTGCGTTTGATAACAACTTAATGTGATTCCTTTTACTTTACAGGCAATGTAAAACGTAATGATTAGGTTAGGATATGTGTCATAGCAGAGGTCTCGCATATAAAGATGTGAGTATTTAAGTTTAAGACGTACCACCTTGTTTTCCGTCGTGTCAAGTGATCTAAGCTCTAGTAATAAATCGAAGTCGATTAGAAACTTCTTATTTAATTTTACATTTGTTTTCTCGCAGTGCTTCTTATTTTCTTGAAATCTGCGTTGTTTTCGAAACTGATTCGCTCCTCGTTGAAAACTATGGCTACTCTGTAAAGTTGCTGTCCTTATCGGTAGAGTATTTTTTATGAAATAATTTCGTAGTTGAGTAGAGTTTCTCTTTTGTATCGTTCGGGCCCCAAAATTAAGGTGATGTTTTTTAGCCCTTTTTAGGCATTTCATTTGTTCACGATAGAATTCATGAGAAATATTTTATAAATATACATACATTGATTTTTGATTCCCCCTCTTTTTCTGTCTATTACGGAAAGTTTGCGTATCGTGTAACTCATAGCTTTGTTTTGTTGCTTTCGTCTCTATGACTCAACTTTTTAAGCCGTTTATCTCTTACTGAGAAGTCCATGATTGAACTTGTGTGCAACCTAAATTTCACACCCTTTCGATGTCATTATAATCTAATCTTTACTGATTACGTGAGTAAAATTGCAGCAATTGGGTGAAAAATCCTGACTTTGAAAGTAGTAATATATTGGCGGCTCTATTATGAAATGGCTTACCTTGCTTCCGTCTCGTTTCTTTCAAATTTGTGTGAACATTTTGTTGTGACTACGACTCAGCATTCCGGTGCTGTTTCAACGATTCAAACCACTTCGAGGAAATATTGTATCTGATTGAAATCAGTGCTCCAAGGAAAAGATATAAAGTTCCGAGCCGAAGCCTAGGTAGTGCCTCCATTTGTAGAACTAAATAACTCTTGTTTTTGCAGTGACGTATTCAACCGCGCCCAATACAACCTCCTTCTTCTTCCGGTGTTTTTCTTACCTGGCGAAGGGGAACAAGGGCGCGACAGTCAATCTTTATGGAGTGGCATACTCCCGAGACCTCTGCTGACTAACAGCTGCATCGCTCCTAAACGAAGTAAGTGTCATTAGACTTCGCGGCGTAGGGGCCGTTATTAACCCGCGCACTGTAACTGGTCGCCTCATTTACCAGGCTCACTGGTTGCCAGACGTAAGGCATAACCCCAAGTTGTTATACACCAAAATGATCGTCTCAGCGAGTGCTACACAGCTGGAGCCAGAAACCCCCACATTGTGGGGGTTAAGGCAGAGCTCCAACCACTTGGAAGTTGGGAGGGGTAAGCACAGTCAGTGTGGTAAATGAGGCGACCGTGAGAGGGTGTGCGTGCGAACAGTCAGTGGCAGCCTCAGTTACCAGCGAAACTACTCAGGGCCTTATTTCGCCTTATTTCGTAAAAATGGCAAATAAGACAAATCTGAAGTCAGTAGCGTGTAGAGCAGTATTTTATTCATATTGTGTGAAAATTACAAGTTTCGAAACACTATACTTACAGTAATATAACCAGACATGCAAACATGCATTTATGTAGGAACTAAAACGAAGAATGGATAACACCTAGTAGACATAAATGGTCATAACTTTTTTTCTAATTGTTGTAGAGGAAAAATAAAAACATCAGCAGGTTTGGAAGGATTTTCTGCATAAAATAGCAGTGAAAAACATTACATTGTTCCCAAAACACAAAAATGGCCATTGATCTCTTTGAAGCAATGTTGTGCAAAAATCTACGGAGTTTGACTCCATATTACAAAGAAACGGTTCAAGTTATCAAAAATCTGACAACATCAAAGTGTAAAGCAACATTTTTTACTCATTACTTCATATTTTTACATCTCTGCCTATTACGGTAAGTGAACAGGGAACGGCAGAGTAACGCGGGTAAATTGACTACTTTTCTGAGGGATGCGCGACCGTGCGCGGGTTAATAATGGATTCGGATAGACCACGGCAGGACTCAAGAGTCGTGCGGCTTGATCGAATGACTCGTTTTCAGGAAATAATTATATCAAAATTGTCAAGCGCCAGAAGGGAAGCCTGGACTGAAGAAGAATGGAACCAAGAATCCCTCGAGTGTCTTCACCAATTTCAAGATTGGCGAGGACTCGTAGAAAACGAGTTAGAATATCTAAGAAAAATTGGAGCCGGACAAGAAGCTAAAAATCTCATGGCTGACTACCGGCAATTAAAGAGGCAGGTAAAGTGCTTTCTCAACCCTCGTGTGAACGACCTTTCCAGCGAGAGTTCCACGTCAGCTCACTCAAGAAAGGACGGTCGAGGATCGGGGCCAAGGCGAAGCACCTCCTCTAGAGCTATGTCCGTGGCGGAGTCCACGAGGCTGGTGGACCTGGAAAGTTCTATAAAGAGGATCAACATTGCGCACCAAGCACGAGTTGCGGAGCTCAGGTCGCAGTGTGAGCTCGCTGTGAAGCTTGCTGAAGTAGAAGCTAAGGCAGAGAAAAGTAAAATCTCACTTGAAATAGACGAGATCAACAACAGAGGTTTCTCCGGCCCCGACGTTTCGATCGGCGCAGTCAGCGAAACGGAAAAATCTAGGCACACCGAAGAATGGGTCTCGCAGAACCACGGCAGTGTGTTTTATTGCGCCCCTCCACCTAACCTTCGTGACTCTCAGGCACAGCAGCGGGACGCTGCTTCCCAGTTTCAAGATCGAAAACGAAATAAGGCCTCCGAAATGCGTCAAAATGCCCCGTGCCCGTCGACGAGCTCCGACTCTAGTTTTTTGAGTCGTTCAGAGGTACGTCCCCCACCGAACCTGGAGAGTAGAGGAATTTACAATGCTGGACTTCGGAGTTCTCGCCCGCGGAGAGTTCGGGAGTCAAGACCCACTCGAGCCGCTGACAACAATCAAGGGAACTCTACCAATTACAACCCTCAAGACCCGCTTTTGTGCTACCTAGAAAAACCATTGGCCAGCAGTGACTACTGCGCGGGAAATGAACTTAGGCTCGACGCCGCTTCAAGGCATCTAGTTTTAATGGAACTAAAAAAGTCACCTCCCAACCCTTTCCGAGGCGAGCCTAAACGTTACCATACTTGGTTCGCTGAGCTTCGCAACGACTTAAAGAACCTTTCTTTAAATCCGAGCGACGTGGTCGGCATCCTAGAAGCGCGCACATCTGGAGAACCTCGCGACACAATCGTCGGATTAAGGACTTCATTCGGAAGTGATCCGAAGCGAACTTTGGACGAAATCGTCTCTCAACTAAGAGAACGATATGGCTCGTCGGAGCAAATCACGGCGGAGTTCAAGAAGATGATCGAGAGATTCGACCAAATAAAAACGACTGAATTTGATCCCAAAACCGCTCAATCGCTGCAAAAGTTGGGCGACCTGTGCTACAGCATCCAGGGGCAGATGAGGGAGGTGAGAGACTTGGAATACTACAATTACGCTCTGGGCCTCGAACCAATTTATGAGAAGCTCCCAGATTTTATTAAATGCCGGTGGAATAAATCCAAGCTCAACTACCAGAAATCTCATAAGCGCCATCCCCCTTTAGAGGAATTCTGCAGGTTCTTGCGCGAGAACGCTCAGCGCACGTACTCGGGAGTTCTCACCAAGTTGGACAACGACCAGCATACTGGACCTAAGGGCAAGTCCAGCAAGCGAGCCACCGTGCTTGCTGATGAATCCTCGCAAGTGGAAAACACGAGAACCGAATGCCCCTTACACCATAGCTCCGGGCATTCTCTGGCGTCTTGCAATAGATTTTCGTGTTTGAATGCTGCGGATCGTAAGGGTATCGTTGTGGAGTGCGGTGCGTGTTTCCGATGTTTCGGAGCGCACCGTATAGCTCAATGCACCGCAGATCAGAGGTGCGAAGCCTGTGGTTCCAGCTCTCATCACACGCTGCCTCATTCGGACGGGTCTGAGGGGCAGAGGCGCCGCCACTCAGAAAACTTCGGCGTACGAGGAAGAGGTTTTGCTTCGAGGGGAAGACCAGCGCCTCGAGGACGCTGGGCCCGCAGGTCTTCGCCTCTCAACGAGAGACGCGACGCTCCAGAAATGGGAAACCTGTATACGGAAAAGTGACAACCATCGAAAAACCGAAGCTGCTCTAAGATGGTCTTGGTGGACGTGACGGCGCCCGGAAGAAGCAGTAAAACTCTCCGCACTTACGTCATCCTGGATGACCAAAGTACCAACTCTTTCGCCACATCTTCTTTGTTAGATTTCTTTGCATTACCTCACAAAAAGGAAACGTATTCCATCACCACGATTTCAAGTTCTAAAATTAAATCCTACGGTCGGACTACGGAGAGCTTTCGAGTAAAGGGCGTAAACCGCTCTGAGTCTTACGCTCTTCCCCCGCTATTCGAGCACGACGGCATTCCTCATAATAAGTACGACGTGGCAACGAGAGAAGACGTCTTGAAGAACCCCGACATCGCTCATCTTGCATCGGAATTTCTTCCTTTGGACTGCAATGCTCCCGTGAGTTTGTTGCTGGGCCGAGACGCTGAAGACGTATTAGTTGCAGATCTAGTCCACCGGAAGCCCCCTGTCTACAAAACACCTTTGGGATGGGCTGTTGTTGGAAGAGTCAACCCTTCAGAGCCTCACCCGTCGAACATGCAGATGAGTGTGTATAAAACTCAAGTCGAAGATCACTTTTCGGCTCAGCCTTGTTTCGGTCCTCTGGCTCCAGTCTTCGACACCAGAATGGACGATGAGAGTCCTGGACCGTCCGTTGAGGACAGGAAATTCTTGTCGCTGATTGACGAGAATATAGTCGTAAATGCTGAAGGGCATCTAGAAACTCCGCTGCCATTCAAAGATAGCATGTCTAAGCTTCCAGACAACACGAAGGCCGTCTATCGCCGCTCCAGAAACACTTTGACGCGGTTAGTCAAGGACCCCGCCAAATTACAGCAGTGTTTGAAGATAGTCCAAGACTACGTGGATAGTGGACACGTAGAGGTAGTGCCTTCCCAAGAACTTCAACCGGCCGAAGGACACTTTTGGTATCTCCCGGTTTTTCCCGTTACACATCCCAAGAAAAAGAAGGTGCGCATCGTCTTCGACTCTGCGGCGCAGTATTTCGGACGCAACTTAAACGGAACCTTGCTTCAGGGGCCAGATGCCAACAACAGTCTTCGTGGAGTGCTCCTTAGGTTTCGCGAGAACAAGGTTGGTTTCGTTGCCGACGTGGAAAAGATGTTCCACGCCTTCTATGTCCGTCCTTCCGACCGAGATTTTCTCAGGTTCTTCTGGTTCAAGGACAATGATCCTTGCAAAGCAATTGTCTCATACCGGGCAAGAGTGCACGTCTTCGGAAATCGATCAAGTCCGGCTGTCGCAACACACTGTCTGCGCCACGCCATTAGGGAAGCCTCAAGAGAGGAGAGAGAAAACGGAGACAGACTTGCCTGGAAGGCTCTGAGCTACGTCGAGCGCGGATTTTACGTTGACGACGGACTGGGATCCGCAGGTTCAGCTCAAGAGGCCGTCGACATTCTAGTCAAGACTCGTGAGTACCTGGAGACGTTCAAGGTTCGTCTTCACAAAATCTCTTCTAGTCATCAGGAGGTTTTGAACGCATTCCCGGAATCGGAACGCGAGGAAGGAAAGGTGGAGTTTTGGGAGGATGGTTGTAGTCAGCGCACCCTAGGAGTGACGTGGAATACTACGACCGACCGGTTTGACGTACATACCGAGGTGGTGAACCGCCCGTTCACGAAACGTGGTTTGTTAGCCACCGTCAATTCAATCTTCGATCCAATCGGCTTAGCTAGCCCCGTCGTATTGGGAGGCCGACTGATCATGCGCACCTTGATCCCTCCCGTAAAACAAGACCCAGAAAATTTGGCAAGGTTGGGGTGGGACGACCCTCTTCCCTTCGCTCATCTTGCGACGTGGGAATCGTGGAAAGAGTCGTTGCGAGGACTCTCCGACCTGTCGTTGGATAGGTGCCTCATTCCTGGAGACTTCGGGGAGGTTCATTCACGAAGTTTGCATTCCTTTGCCGACGCCTCTGAACAAGCCATAGGACATGTCACCTACTTACGATCAGTCGATGTGAGTGGACGAGTACACGTGTCTTTTGTAAGCGCTGACAGCAAGGTGGCTCCCAGAGCTGCCACAAGCATACCACGTTTGGAACTCTGCGCGGCTGTCGAGTGCAGCGAGGCCTCCAGAAGAATATGCGAAGAAATAAGCGTCGAGATCAACGACGTAGTGATGTACTCAGACAGCAAGGTAGTGCTGGGCTACCTCAACAACGAAACTAAAAGATTTTCAAAGTATGTGACTAGAAGAATTGAAGCGGCTACGAAGGTTCGTCCCAAGGAACTCTGGCGGTACGTAGCCACAGAGTGCAACCCGGCGGATATGGCCTCTCGTCCTACAAGCGCAGAGAACCTGAAGAGGATACGCTGGTTGACGGGCCCTTCCTTTCTGTGGGAAGATCATCTGCCTGACGAGCAAGAAGGCGCAGATATCTCGTTTTCCGTGAGTTTGCCCGAGGAGAAACTCGTCCAGGAATGCTCGAATTTCGTCACCTCCCTTCAGACCCCAGAGCTTCAGCGTGAAGTTCCTGCCTACTTAACTGGTGACTTTGTCTCTGTTCGTAGAGCATCAAGACTGGCGACGAACTTCTATTTCAAATGGAAGGACCGAACTCAGCAAAGAAAAGGAGTGGCTCTGGCCATCAGACCCTTGGAATCACTAAACTTCGGGGGTGAGAAGTTAGCCATCTCTGACGTTCAACACGCAACCTTTCAAGACGTGATCAGTAATCTCAAGAAAGAAAAGGACATTCCTCTGCGCCACCCTTTGTCTTCTTTGAGCCCCTTTATTGATGCTGACGGTCTGTTGCGAGTAGGCGGACGCCTCAGGCGCGTCAACTTGCCCGGGTGTATAAAGCACCCCATTGTGCTTCCCGAAGACCACCCGCTCACCTCTAGCATTGTGTCTCATTATCACAAACTCTCAGGGCATCAAGGTGCTCACATTTCCCATGGAGCCGTACGAGATGCATGCTATCATATAGTGCACGGAAAGAAGGTCATCCGTAAGTTCGTAAATGACTGCGTCGTCTGCAGAAAATTGAGAAGGAGACCCGAAGAGCAGAAAATGAGTGACCTACCGGAGGACCGACTTGCTTGCACCGCTCCCTTTACGAACACAGGTTTGGACGTGGCAGGCCCGTGGCAGGTCGTCGAGGGAATCTCTACGAGAAGCAATAAGAAGACTTCTAAGGTATGGGCCTTGGTGTTGACCTGTCTAACCTCTAGAGCGGTGCATGTGGAACCGCTGCCTGCCATGGACACTTCCAGCTTTCGAAACGCTCTCAGGCGATTCATGTGCGTTCGTGGATCGTGCAAAATCATAAGGAGCGACCGCGGTTCTAATTTCGTCGGCAGCTATAACCAGGACCTCGACATGAGGTCACTCTCCAAGACGCTGCAAGACTTCGATGTACAGTGGATCTTTAATCCCCCTCACGCACCCCATTTTGGTGGAGTTTGGGAACGTAAAGTGGGAGCTATAAAGAAGGCCATGTTGTTCTCGCTTTCCCAGTGCTGCATGCGAACGCCTAGTAGAGATGAGCTCTACACCTTTTTTCAAGAAGCAGCATCAATCGTCAACAACACGCCATTATGGTCCCTATCGAGCGACCCTAATGATCCACAACCCCTGACTCCAAACATGCTCCTAACGTTGAAAGAAGCGGGCGACAACCCTCCTCTCTGCGACACCTCCCCTGCGGACCTCATAGCCTACGGAAAGAAGCGCTGGCGTAGAGTCAACCATCTGGCAGAGGTCTTCTGGCAGAAGTGGAAAAGTGACTACATACAGGAGCTTCAATCGCGCTCCAAGTGGACGAAGAGGACAACCAACTTGAGCCCTGGAGACATCGTCATGCTCGTCGAGCCCGCTCCGAGAAATAAATGGGCGATGGGTAGGGTAGTCAGGGTCAAGAAGAGCGGGGACGGTCTAGTACGTTCCGTAGTGGTATCTCGGGCCGCTGCTGCGGGAGGTACGATAGCGTGCGAACGTCCGATAGGAAAGGTAGTAAGTTTAGGTCTCCGAGGAGACAACTAGATCTCATAGTGTCAGATTCTCGAATCAATTTGATTAGTGTACTCTATCTATCGTGCCCGTCGCAACTGTGACGCGTCCTTCCAGTCTCCCTGTCGAGCTTACCTATTTTTTAATATGCTTATTTCAAGCGATCGGCGGAAGGTGTCTCACTGCTGCTGATGGGGGGAGGCGAAGAGCTGCAGACTTCTCCTTCCTCTCCCGGTAGTGGTGTGATGCGTGAAGCACTTTCGTTTTTCCTCTCCTATCTATCTCTCACTAAGTCAGTTTGCGGTTTGACTACTATAGAGTATTAGATTTGAATACTGACGGGGTTCGCCTCTAATTTGTTGTATTATTCGCTCGTAACGTTCCTAACACTAGTCACGTGCGTTTTTCTTGTGTCTATCGGACTGAGGAAGATTAATCTCTATCTAGATTTAAGAAATTTCGTACTGTAAACGGATTGATTTATGGTCTTTTAGTATAAGCGTAATGTTACTGATTATCGTGTACCAAGCTAAGGTACTCTTTATGTGCTCTCTTCAAGCCGTCGCAAGGATGTTTGCCTGTGTATTTTTCCAAAATAGGGGGGAGTGTCATGCCTTTCTCCGTCTTTAAGTCATTTGGGTTTTAGCCCGCCATTTAAATGAACCGTTTCTCATTTTACTGTTCCGAAATTTCCAGAGCAAATTCGTGATTTTGAAATGAGCGATTTTAGGTCAATAACTTAATTCTATCAGCGAAATTAATCGTTAATGTCACTAAATGTCGATTTATGAAGTCGATAATATCTTTATTTAAATTAAGAATAAAAAACTCCGATACTTATCAAACGTTCTAGTTCTGTTCGCGCCTGTAGAAGTAATTGCTGGAGTTCTCTGCCAATCTTGATTCTAAGTCTGTGGGCTGCGCATTCTGGGGTTTTAACCACGGATCTGGGTTTTTATCTGTCTCCTGGGGTTTACAGCCACGACTTGTGTTGGCAAAACAATTAATTTCAAGGAGCTAAAATGATTGTACTATTTGGTAACCTCGAAAACAATAGAAAAGTGTAAGAAAATTTATTCATTTACGCCCTTTTCGTTGATCTGGGTTTTTTCCTTTAGCGTATGCTGGGGTTTTCTGGTAACATTCTTATTTTGGCGTCCCCTGTGGAACAGCTTCCACGTCACTGTAGCAGAAGCTCTTCCGAGAGCAGGTGTGACCTTTCGTGCTCAGGCGCCCTTCTAATTCTCTTGTGCCTGCGCATTAAATGTGTTTAATCCTTTTTTAAGTGATGATCGAACTTAATATAAATTAAGGAACTAATGTGAAAGTGTGCCTTATATCTGTAAGAACGGTAGATAGCCATTCTACCTTTGCGTGTGTCAAATTTTCACATGTGTGCTTCGGTAGCTTCAGAATGTTTCCACTGGGCGTTTTGTCTTGTTCAAGTGATTTTTTATTTCTCTGTAAGTTTTAACCACTGAGTCTCAAAATCATTTGTATGATCGAAGAAGTGCGTTATTTATTGAAGGGGCCGAGATGCTTTGATTTGCAGAGTTATGATAGCATTTGATTCTCTTGTGCATTTAAGAGTCATTCTATATGCAGGTGTCTTGTATTACTGCGCCTCGAGCGCCATATAAAAAAATGGCCGACCTTGAGCCCTTTCGTGTCTTTGTAAAGTTAAGCCTAGTCTGGTTGTAAATCTCGTGTGCGTTTGATAACAACTTAATGTGATTCCTTTTACTTTACAGGCAATGTAAAACGTGATGATTAGGTTAGGATATGTGTCATAGCAGAGGTCTCGCATATAAAGATGTAAGTATTTAAGTTTAAGACGTACCACCTTGTTTTCCGTCGTGTCATGTGATCTAAGCTCTAGTAATAAATCGAAGTCGATTAGAAACTTCTTATTTAATTTTACATTTGTTTTCTCGCAGTGCTTCTTATTTTCTTGAAATCTGCGTTGTTTTCGAAACTGATTCGCTCCTCGTTGAAAACTATGGCTACTCTGTAAAGTTGCTGTCCTTATCGGTAGAGTATTTTTTATGAAATAATTTCATAGTTGAGTAGAGTTTCTCTTTTGTATCGTTCGGGCCCCAAAATTAAGGTGATGTTTTTTAGCCCTTTTTAGGCATTTCATTTGTTCACGATAGAATTCATGAGAAATATTTTATAAATATACATACATTGATTAGGTTTTCGATTCCCCCTCTTTTTCTGTCTATTACGGAAAGTTTGCGTATCGTGTAACTCATAGCTTTGTTTTGTTGCTTTCGTCTCTATGACTCAACTTTTTAAGCCGTTTATCTCTTACTGAGAAGTCCATGATTGAACTTGTGTGCAACCTAAATTTCACACCCTTTCGATGTCATTATAATCTAATCTTTACTGAGTACGTGAGTAAAATTGCAGCAATTGGGTGAAAAATCCTGACTTTGAAAGTAGTGATATATTGGCGGCTCTATTATGAAATGGCTTACCTTGCTTGCGTCTCGTTTCTTTCAAATTTGTGTGAGCATTTTGTTGTGACTACGACTCAGCATTCCGGTGCTGTTTCAACGATTCAAACCACTTCGAGGAAATATTGTATCTAATTGAAGTCAGTGCTCCAAGGAAAAGATATAAAGTTCCGAGCCGAAGCCTAGGTAGTGCCTCCATTTGTAGAACTAAATAACTCTTGTTTTTGCAGTGACGTATTCAACCGCGCCCAATACAACCTCCTTCTTCTTCCGGTGTTTTTCTTACCTGGCGAAGGGGAACAAGGGCGCGACATATTTTATTCCCAACATCCAGAAACGAAAGACAGAAATTATGCTGATGATATTCTAGTGAAAAGAGCCGCTGAAATTGCAACTGATCCAAATGAATCAGAATACGTTCGACAAGATGCTAAATTAGTTAACGCAATTATGGCAGGGAAATCATGGGCAGGTATGGGCATTTCGACAAAAAACGTTCAAACACGCTCACTGATGTGAGCGATAAAATCTTGAATGACTTATATTATAATCCAAAGACCGGTTATACTGGGATGAATCAACTTGTTAAAAAATCCGGCTTATCTTCAACTCTTGTACGAAATTGGTTAGAAACTCAAAAAACTTACACTCTACATAAACCAATAAAACACAATTTTAAAACGAGAAGGGTGAAGGTATCAAAAATTGATGATCAATGGCAAGCTGATTTGGTTGACATGCAAAACTATAAAGATAAAGGAAAAAACTAAATTTTAACAGTAATTGACACTTTCAGTAAATATGCATGGGCAATTCCAATAAGTAAGAAGACAGATGAGGAAATCAAAACTTCTTTCCAAAAACTATTTAAAATACGAATTCCTTCTAAAGTTCAGACAGATAAAGGTTTAGAGTTTACAAATAAATCCACTCAAGAACTATTCACGAAACATAACATTCAGTGGTTTAGTTCAGAAAATGAAACCAAAGCTCAAGTTGTGGAACGCTTCAACAGGACGTTAAAAACTAAAATGTGGAAATATTTTACACATATGAAAACTAAAAAATGGGTGAATATTTTACAAGATTTAATGCAAAATTACAATAATAGCTATTATAGGACAATTAAAATGACACCTAACCAAGCATCATTGGAAAAGAACAGTAAAAAGGTTTATGATAACTTATTCCCTCCAACCGAACCATCTTTCACATCACTGAAACTCAAAATGGGGGATAGAGAAAGAATAAGCAAGAAACGAAAAGACTTCCGGAAGGGTTATTTACCAAATTTCACTATTGAGTTATTCATTGTAACCGAAATACTGTCTACTGAACCAATTACTTATAGATTAAAAGAGATGGATGGTGAAGAAATAAGAGGAAGTTTTTTGAACAAGAACTATCAAAATATACTAGTGATGTTTATGAAATTGAGAAAATTCTCAAGAAGAGTAAAGGCAAACTTCTGGTCAAGTGGAAAGGTTATGATGAACCTTCATGGATCTCAGCAACTGAACTTAATGTCAGTTCAGAGTGAACTTATATTAAGTTCAAGTCTTTTTGAATTTTTCTCTTTAAAAAATGGCGTTGATTGATATCAAAACTAAATCAGATTTACTAAACTTAACAAAGAGTTTGAAAAAGCAATTCTTAAATGATAAAATATTCGAACAAGATTTATACCAAGATGTTAAAAAGTTTACAAGTTATTGATTGAACCTTTATCTAAAATTGCTGACGAAACTAAACAAACTAGGTTGGCTATAAAAGATGTACCTCATGAAAAACTTGAAACTATCAAAGGAAAACCTGTTGAGAAACTAGCTTTGCCCTCTTCTGAATCCAACACTGTAGTTGGGCCTATCGCATTGAATTTCTTGCGTTTTGCATGGAAACTTGGAAATGAGTATGACAAAGCTTATGGCATACGATGGGATGGAAGTAAAGTTATGCTAGGGAATAAAAAGGTAGATATTTTGGGTAATGATTTGAAAATTGGAGATAGCGTATACGAAGGCACAACTGGATAATGGGAACTATTAACAAAGCAAAATCCTTTTTATTTTAGTGACGAAGATAAAAGAAATTATTTTGACATGTTGTATTTAACTGATGCTTATTTGAGGGAAGACGGTACCATAGAAGCAAATAGGGGTGAGAAATATTCTAAATTTATCAAACCCTTTATCAAATGGTTCAACGAAGAAAAGCTAAAGCTGCAGTTGAAACAATTAGATCAGCAAGTCCATCGAGTCGTGAATCAAGTCGTGAATTAAGCCCAGAACCAATTCCTTTAAGAAACCCAAGAGTAGTAGAATCCTCAATTCCGAGTCGACGCCAAAGTCCTTCAAGTCAGAGACCATTTTTCGACCCGTCACGAAGGTCTACTTTTAGACCAACTCCTACACCTATACCTTCTCCTACATCTTCTCCTATACCTCCTCGTCATCCTCTCTGGGAGGATTCAGACATTTCAGGATCAGGTATTATTGTATTACCATCTAACATTAATGAACTTGTAAAAAGACACCAGTTATTGTTCGGTTCGTTTAACGCTGGAAATACAGGAGTTTTTAATGAACTGCAAATACTTACACATGAAATTTTAAAGCAAGGTCTATTAAATACTGCTGAAGTAAAGTTGTTTGATGATTTATTGTTTAAAAAATGGAATCTCAAAGCATTGTAATTAGTGAAAGAAAAAGTGACATAAGTATAAACTTTAGTCCAGCAATAGAATTGGACAAAAATAAATTTCACGAAATGGCACTGGTTGGGTTAGACATGTATCATTCTATTCCTAACATTGATGAAAATAATAATAAATTTCATTATGAATTAAATGGTGTTGAAAATGTAATTACACTTCCAACAGGATATTATGAAATAGAAAGTATAAACGAATTCATTCAAAAAACATTGGCAGGTTTTATTGAAATCAAAGCAAATACTAATACTTTGAAATGCGTTATAGGTCTCCATTCGTCTACGTTAAACGTATTTATCAATAAAGAAAAATCTTTAAATACAATATTGGGATTTGGAGAAATTATTTTAGAATTTGTTGGAGAACATGAAAGTATAAATATAGTGAACATAATGTCTGTTAACGCAATACTCGTTTATTGTAGTGCAATTAACGGCTCATACCTTAACAGTTCTTTGCATAATATTTTATATTCCTTTTTCCCAAACGTCCCGCCAGGATATAAAATAGTAGAAAATCCAAATAGACCAATTTATCTACCGATATATCAACCTTTACTCTATGATTTGAGAATTTGGCTTACTGATCAAAATGGACATGCTCTGAATACTAGAGGTGAAGAAGTAACTGCTCGATTACACCGAAGGTCTAGAAATTAAAATAATTTGATAAAATTATCTTTAAAAAATAGATTCTTGAAGATGGAATGAAAAAATTAAAGTTGATGAATCAATTGAAAAAACTGAAACGCATAACTATGAACCACAAATAGGTACTGATCTGAATCGTGAACATAATGATATCAAGATCATTATCCAGAATCAAGATCAGTTTGTATTGCCTAGTAAAAGTTTTATTTATATAGAAGGAGCTTTGAATAAAGAAGATGGAAGTGATTATAATTTTAAAGATGAAAAAATAACAATATTCAACAATGGATTAAAGCATTTGTTTGATAGAGTTTCTTATAGAATTGGAGATGAAGAAATTGAAGGTTATAGTTACCCTGGAATTACAACAACTCTAAAAGGATTAGTTAGCTATCCGCGAAATGTTAAAGAAAACATGATATTTTTCTGGAGCGTTGATACTAAGAAGAATGAAAAATCAAACGAAGGATTTAGCGATCGAAATGACTACTTAAGTTCAGCTAATGGGAAATTTAGCGCTGCTATCCCACTCGAACATGTGTTTGGATTTTGTGAAAATTATATGAAGGTAATTTATGGAGTGAAACATGCTCGGACTTTAAGAAGAGGTGATAATTCTAATGCTATATTTAAATCGGATGAGAAAGATGCAAACCAGCAAGAGAAAGTAGTTGATATTAAAATTACTATTACAAAATTAATTTGGGAAATGCCAGCTTACAAACTGTCTGATGAGTATAAAATAAAGCTATATCGTCAAATTAAGGATAAAATAACATTATCTATTCCTTATTTGAATAGACAATTGGAACAAACCATTGTAAACTCTCAACAGAAATTCTTAGATTGGACTTTAACTCCAAATTCAGGATCCCAAAGACCTAGATACATAATTTTAGCGTTCCAAACTAAGAAAGCTAATTCACAAGTTGTAAACAATGCATTTTTCGATCATTGTAACTTGACGAATGCATATTTTCAGCTAAATAATGAACGATACCCTGATCACAATTTACAGATTGATTTCAATTCTAACAATTATGCTACAGCTTATAAGATGTTAATAGATTATGTACCTAATGAAAATTGTGCTATCGAATACAGACACTTTAAATATTTGTATCCCATCTATGTGTTTGATATCAGCAGACAAAATGAACGTATCAAAGAAACTACATTTGATATTAAAATTAAAGCAGAATTTAAAACTAATATTCCTGATGATACACATGCATCTGCACTGATTTTATCTGACAGAGTAATTCGATTGCAATCTGACGGTGATAAAATGAGTTTAAACTACTAAAAATTAAAACATATTCACATAATAATGTTTAAAAAATGTATTGTGTAAAGTGTAAAAAGAAAACTGATACTGATAATCCTCAATATTTAATTACAAAGAACAATAAGATACTGGTCAAAGGTATGTGTATTATTTGTAAAAAGACAAAGACTTCTTTTGTTTCTAAAGAGAATGCGACGAAAGGGGGTTTTATATTTACAATTCCAGCTTTATTAGCTGGCCTTGGGGCTGCTGGCTCTTTAGCTGGAGGTACTGCTGCAATAGCATCCGCAGTTAATAAGAAAAAAGCTGATGATAAACTCTTGTCAGAAAATAAAAGGCATAATGAAGCAATGGAAAGTAAAATAGGTTCAGGTATACGGTTAACTCCGAGAAAAAAAAAAACCTAGTGGAAAGGGTTTCTACTTGAAACCACCAAAAAAGTAATACCTAACCAACCATTATCTAAACATGATTTAGAATACTACATGAATATATTAAAAATTAGAGAATATTCGTGTAGAAAACGGGGAATTTTCCCCTCGTATAAATTACAATTGCTCGTATTCATTCCAGACGTTGGCATTGCAGTAGCCTCAATGCCACTTCACCATGGTTTTCAAGGGGCTCATGATATGCTCGTCTGCGTTGAACCTTTTATGTTCACAGCGCAGCAGAGCTCCTTCCGCGCGTACGACTGTGCATCAGTTCATGTCCAGGTCGGGACAGTGCTGGATAAGAGGCAGGGAGCGCAGTTACAAGGTCGTGTCTCTGGCTGTCCAATTTACCGTGTGGCAGCGGTTATAAGTATGTGCCGTGTTGTGTGCTGTGATAAGGTACAGTGTTGGTGGTGTCTCTACGGTCACTGTTGCGATCACGGCTACATCTTCTGCTGCGGCCATTGTTGAGGTCACGGCTACATCTACTGCTACGGCTACTGTTGAGGTCACGGCTACATCTTCTGCTGCGGCTACTGTTGAGGTCACGACTACATCTTCTGCTACGGCTACTGTTGAAATCACGGCTACATCTTCTGCTACGGCTACTGTTGAGGTCACGGCTACATCTGCTGCTGCTATGGTTGAACTGTTACACCTGCCGCTCCTACGCTATACGTTTACCGAACGTAGATCTTCGTGGAGCCAGTTAGCCAGCGCGATGAGCTAAATCCATTCGGTCTGCGCTTGGAGAGGGTCTTCTCGGCACGCGGGAACCACTTCGGGACTACGCGTGGGACGGCTCTCGACGGAGGTTGGTTGGAGAGGTAGTGGGCGCTACTAGCTTTGACCATTCGTTGGGAGGCCTTACGAGCAATTGTAATTGTCCTACAAAATTATGTGAGAACCCATAAAAAATTCATGCGGCAACTTGTATTTCATCGAAGTGATCTCGTTACGTTCTCCTTTCAAATATGACTAGTCATTTTAGATGAAATCTCTTCAGTATAACGTGATTTTAAATGAAATGCGTAAATGCGTAAGTGCGTAAACCTAAAGTATTTTTTGGGAATATCCTTTCTTTTCAATGTAACTTACTGCACATCTCAATATTGCGTGGGTCTTGCTCTGTTAGTCTCCGGCTATAATGCGTGACTTTCTCTAACAGGTTGCCGTTTCTTGGGAAACTTCGAGCTGCTGGGAAGGGGGTCGCCCTCCGTTCTCTACCTATTGAGAGCGGAACCTTCCGACCGGCTGGGGTGACGGCCCGGGAACCAGCCAAGATTTACTTACTTTAATAAACTCTGTTCTCGTGAACTGTCATTAATGGCCCATCCTGAATTATTTTCAAGAATTCGAGGTATTTACATGAGAGATACTTTACCTAAACACCCTCTAGAAACGGAATGCGGAATCCTAAATTTAGACACTGAAAAAGGATTAGAAACGCATTGGACTTGTTGGTATAAGAAAGACAATATATGCTATTACTTTGACAGTTATGGTTTAATTTATCCAATTGAATTTAAAGACTACTTAACAGATTCTGTTGATGTTATTTTCTCTACTTACAAAATCCAGAAAATAGGTGATGTAATTTGTGGACATTTATGTCTAGAAATGCTGAAACGTTTAGAAAATGAAAGCTTTCATGCAATTCTTTTAGGTCTGTATAAAACCTCATCTAGTTTTTAGAAAATAAACTATAGTTAATTTTTTTCTTTTAAAAATGTATTGTGGAAATATTTATGCAGCAAAGTTGGTCTTTTTACCTTCCTTTAAAGAAAATCATGAACATGAAAATAGTGAAAATAATTCTGAAGGACTTTTGCAAAATGTAGAGCAAATAAAAAGTTTACTTGAAGATTCTAATATAGAGTCATTGAAAGACACTATTGAAGCTCTCAAAAATGAAAGAACTGAATTGGAATCAATTATAAACGAGTATGATGAGAAATATGTGACTCTGATAACAGATTCACAACTTAAATTTTCTGATATAGACTCAATCGTTAAATTCTTAGAGACGTTAATTTATGATTTTTCTGAAAAGCTAGGTGCTCTTGAACCAAAAATCGTTTCAAATGATGAACGACTATCAAGCATAGACTCAACATTGATGAAGAAAATTGATGAAATTGATGCTAAATTTGAAAAAATTGATTTTTGAGTCATCTAGACAAATTGAAGAGTCTAGAGTCAGGTATTGAAACTAGAATTGATGAAAAGCTGTTAAGTAAAGGGTCAGCATTAACCGATCAGATTAAAGGAGTTGAAGCTAAATTTGAGGTTGTGGACTCTAAGATAACCAATTTGATAACCAATTTTTGAAAAATTCCTGAGATTCAAGAGAATTTCAAGAATCAAGGGTCAGTTATAGAAAATCAAATGGATGAAAAACTGAAGACCTTAGAAACTAAAATTAATGATCAAATTGATTCAAAGAACAAATTAGTAAGTAATAAAGTTGAAGAACAAGAAATTAGTATAATTAACATTGTGAATGAAAAAGAAATGAGCCTGCAGACATCACTTAATGATCAAATTGAAGAAAAGCTGAAGAGTTTAGAATGAACACTGAACAATATTGTTGAAGAAAAAAGTAAAAGCTTAGAGGCACAACTAACTGAAATAAGTGATAGAAACCTTTTTGTAATGGAAAGAACTGTGGCCTTAGCACCCTCGTTTGTTGAAGTTGACAATAAGCTGACAAATTTAGAGTCAACCATAAACTCATCCAGCGAAGAAAAATTCAATGATCTTAACAAAATTATTATGGAATTACGAGCAGAGTCAGTCCCATTAAGAAAAGTAGAAGAACTAGCTAAGAACTTGAGTGATGTTGAAAGTCTTTTCCAGGAGTTTTCAAGAGATATTATTTCAAATCAGAATGAAATCAGTCAGTTCAAATTAATGCTTCAGAATGAAACTGATAAAAATGTAAATTTAAACTAGGAAGTGAAAAGTTTGAGTGACCGAGTAAACAATTTGATATCAATGAGAGTTAGAGAAAATTTAGAGAATTGAAAATTCTATGTATAAAAAACTGATAGGCGTAAATATTTTTGGACAACAAGGAAAAAAATGATTTTTATCTTCACAACCAGGACCTCCTGGAATAGGTTTTAAATATCTTGATAAAGATCAAAATTTCGATTTAAATAATAGAAGACTTGCAAATATTTCTTTTCCAATCGAAGAATTTGACGCTACAAATAAAAAATATGTTGACGAAGTATTGAAAAATTTGAGGCTTCATCTCAGAAAATATATAGAGGTAAGAGAAAATCTTATCAATGAAAATTATCAGTTCAGAAGTGATTCTATCCAAGCATCTATAGATGAGAATACTGCAGGTTTTCAAGAAAAACTCAGTGAAATTATGACAAATCTCGATGAACATAGTAGAATATCTGAGGAAAAAATAGAGGTTATTCGAACAGGTATTTTAGAACATACAGACTTTTTGAAAAATGAGATAAAGAGGTTGGAAGAAGAGGTAATAAAAAGTATGAAATTAGACTATGCAAATCTCGAGAGAGTATTCAACGACATGAGTTCATACATTGAAACTTTTAGAAATAATCTCCATGAACAGGATAGAGAAACAATTCTAAATACAAATGAAATAGAAAAATTGAAACAGTCATCGCAGAAATTGGAGGATGATAATTCTGATATTAAAAACAGATTAATGTCGTTAGAGAATACTTTGAGACGAGAAACCGTTGAACCGTTGAACTAAAAAAACATGGTTTTCTAAAATGTTCCTGAATGGAGTAAAATTAATTTCATATGTTACATACGGTTAGATTAAGAAAATGGTAATTTATATCTAAAAGATACTTAGTAGTTTGTCTAAGTCGTTTCTGCTGATAAGAAGTCAAAATTGTCGAAGAATAAATCTTCTATGAAATTTTGTCCTAATTAATTTATATTTTTATGTAATTGAAATATTTGACTCTCTCTCCATTTGCTTCGTGACGTTCTCTCCAGTTCGTGCGGGAATACTATTGCAGGTCTTTGCAACCATGAAAAACCCTGAGCTTTATCTCGGGATTCGAACCTTCAGCTTTAATCCATTTCATAACGCTAGCCCGACACGTTAACCACTCGACCAATGAGTTTTTATCATCAGTGAAGAATTTTGGGCTATTTACCCAAAGGTATTTTGAAAACGGGATGAAAAGTCCTTCGATTTTACATATCACAGTCGTGTTAAAACTTACTTTACTTCCATCCGGTAAAGAGAAAAAATAGAAAATTTTTAATTTACGTATCAGCCTTACGTTTTGTCAACATAAAAAAGTGTCATATTTGGTGAGTTCCGAACCCTTGACGTCTCGACCACAGCTTCCGGCGATGGCGCCTTAGTGCACGCGGCTACCACGAAAGGTGAAAGTTGGGTGAAATTGATGTGTATACTTTTTACATATCTCTTAATTATATAAATTATATCGTTTTAGCATCTCTGTTCAGCATTCTATTTGGAATTGTAAATTCAATTTTGGGTAAATGTTGAGGACTTGACCATAATTGATTTTCGAATTTTCGATGCCAATATATGGTTAATGAGATCAAAAGAAACAAGTTTTCTTCAATGCACTTTCCGGTGGAAACGATTATTTTAAAAGTTATAGCGGTAAATGAGTTACCGGAACTCCAGTGTTTCAGGCGGGGAAAAATATACCGCGCGGTCCGACGTGAAAGTAAACAGGCGTTGCCGCGCGCCAACCAAGCCGACTTCGCTAGAAAAAATATAGAAGAGAAGCAAACCCCCTATTACAAACGTAAAGAGGTTGGGTCGTGAGGGCTAGCAACAGTTCTTTTAGTAAAAATTATAAAGAAAGGTTTTAACCGACCCATTACGTCGAACGTTCGACGTATCTGAGAGCATTCGAATGAATTCGTTCGGATCGACAAATGAACTCGTCATCTCAGAATTTATACTAATGCATACTAGAATTTCACTTTATTGATAATTCTCACTAGAAGAACTGTGGCTACCCCGCACGACCCAACCTCTTTACGTTTATAATAAAGTGTTTACCGCTGCTTCGACGTCACTGGCAGCCCTGAGATGACGGTATATCGTCGGTTCAACGTATCTGGGAACTTTCGAGTTCAGTCTTTCGCATCGACAATATAACTCGTCATCTCATTAATTATGTTTATGCATAGTAGAATTTCAATTGATTTCCAATTTTCACTAAAAGAACTGTGGCTACCCCTCTCGACCCAACCTCTTTACGTTTGTAATAGGGTGATGCTTCCCTTATTCATTTATTCCCGCCTTAAACACTGGAGTTCCGTTAACTCATTTACCGCTATAACTTTTAAAATACTCGTTTCCGCCGGAAAGTGCATTGAAGAAAACTTGTTTCTTTTGATCTCATTGACCATATTTCGGCATCGAAAATTCGAAAATCAATTATGGTCAAGTCCTCAACATTTACCCAATTTTGTTTGTTTTCAATAGTTTTTTACATGATAGTTCAGACGTAATCATAAAGGATTGAAACTTGACAAGTCTACCACGAATTCACAGTTCATTCTCTATATATGCATTAGAAAAAATAGTTGAACGGGAAACTGATTTGAATTTGAACTCGTTTTTGCAAATAAGGAAAATGATAAAACGGAAGTAGTTTTTATTGGTGAAACCCTTGTGGTTAGATAAAGAAAATTTAAATTTATATCTAGAAGTGACTTAGTCGTTTGTGTAAGTCGTTTTGGCGTACAAAAGTAACAAATTCGTCGAAGAATAACTCTTTCCTTAAAATTTTTTCCTAGGTAATTTTCATTTTAAGCTAATTGTGGTGAATTGGGCTCTGATTGGTAGTCCTCTTACTACTAGTAGCAATACATTGCCCTTAATCATTTACTTCAACTGGGTATTACATGTATTACAGTACCATGTGTATGTATCAACCGAATCATTTGTTTCGACTTGTGACATAGGTATTGCCATACTCATGTGTGTGTATCAACCAAGGTTCCTTGCTTTAAGATATTTTGAAAACCAATGATGTGCGTTGTGTTTCATTTTTATTCGGAAATAAGCTTTTTTCGATCTATAGGAACTGATAAATATCTGTTGAATTTGGTGTTCAACATGGTGGAAATAGTACCGAAGTTGATAACTTGAGTAGCGTTCCTGAAGTAGAAAAACCTTCCAATTTAGTGTTTAGATTTTATTTTCCGTCGAAATGATTAACTTCACTGATATTCACACCATTTGAGCTATTATCTTGAAGTATGAGCAAGCCCTAACTAGATAAAGCATTTATACGTCCGTTGATGAGATGAAACATATTGATGCAAAATATGAATAACTCTATCTAAGCAGAAAGACGAAAGAAGTGAACACGCTCACAGCAGAAAACATTATCTTTATCAACCAGGCATAATGTTACACCGGGTGTTCACGCAGTTATTAGCAATGTAAACCGCATATAGAATCAAAACCATTGAGAAACTTTTGCCCAAGATTGTAGCAGTAGACTGACAGAGAAGTGGTAGCCCTTCATGATTTTACAGTATTAAATGTATGCTCTTGAAATTTTAGATCCAAAATAGGATTCATTCTTGTGAGCGGAGGTATGAACAACGTAGCCGAAGTTGGCAGGAAGAAATAGAATGTTTTATTTGTTAATTTCTTTCCTTGTTCCACTAATGAATTGATTGAGAGTATATTTATTGACAATATGTTCATCACTGGATACGTTTATGGACAAAAGATGCCTCTCTCCCGAAATCTCTGGTCGAGAGAACAGGGTTCAGTTTTTGGATACCCTTCCATTAGGCAAATAATGCTAAATTAACCTCAGGAACCTTGTGCTAAAGTTTGCTCAAAGAAGCTCTAAACACCCTGTTCTTTTATGTTATCAATAAAAACTCTATTCCTTCTGCAAGCAGCAGCGTACAACAGGATTCTGCCGCCCATTTGCTGGCTCGTGTCGTTCGTGAAGCTGAATTAATCAATAGACTTCAACTGACACAAAGTAAAGTAGAACTCACAGCTATGACCCCAGCGAGGCACCAAATGTAGACCAGAAATGTCTTCATGGCTCTGACATTCGTAAATGTTTGTTTCTCGATGAATGTGAGTAGAATTGTCTGCTGAAACGATCCTAGAAAAATTATTCAAGATTAGAAAACAACTGATATAAGGAAACAAAAATATTGTCCGATCTGCGAAACTGTTATGGTTGTGTGAAATTTCTTAGACATATTTTTTTTGCATTAAATATTCACCTTGAAGAGCAAATTCATTTACCTTTTGAGTAATTCATAGAGTAATGAGAGGATATTCTTCGCAACTTAACTTTTTAATTTGTGTATATTAGAAAACTTCAAGATCTCAAGATCTTTAAGTTGGCATTTATGAAAGACACAAAAAACTGAAGGAAGAAAGCGAATTTTTTGGCAAAGAGCCAAATCTGAGAATTTTTATCCGAAAAACATTTCAATCTTGAAACCGTGTTTGAAAGTCGTTTGGCTCACCATACCGGTGAATGATAGAACGCAGTTCTGTATAGAATGTCATCAGAATGAAGCAACACTAAAAGTGCGGCATTTTGAAATCTTCCTATGACAATGATGAAATGTGATGCTATCTCAACCCACATGTTCCAGTTGTTACAAAGATCCCGTATTCAGCGCATCCCTGAATGTGCCCACACAGATCAAAGTCCGCCCACATTTAGTTTGAATATTCCAAGCTTTTGCTCATTTTCAACGAATTTTCAAATGACGTGGAACAGATTTTAACAGAAATTCCCCCTGTAAATATTTATTATGATCCTTACCTGAAAAAAACAGCAAACAAGCCAATCTTGATCGATAGCGGGGTTCAACGATAACGTAAACAAATTATGCTAGAAGACAGCTCTAGTAACGTCAGCATTACTCATAATTGTTGGGCAGTTCCTGAAGAAAGATGGAAGGGTTAAGTTCATGAAAGTACGCCCATTTAAAATTTTAATTAAAAGAAAGGGAAGGGACAGATTATATAAAAACTAACAGTAAAAATTAAACAAAATTCACTAAAGTTACAAAAATTCAAACCAGAAAGCAACGTCTCATATGCCTCGACTTGAAATGTTGCAGAGATCACGATACCTAACGTGACAGAATAAGAGGCGTTACCTGCCTCAATGAGTTCGGACTCTCAGACACTGCTGTCTTGATCGGTTCCACTACACTCACTCTTCAGCACCAGTCTCCGTCTCTTTTAACTCTACTCATCCGTTTGTTCAACCTTGAGATTCTTTGATTCAGGTGCTGATCACGATAAGCTGTTAGTATTGTGCTGTCTTACCTAAATCTTAATGCGGATGTGATTCTGTTCGTTAAAACTTTTTACGTATAGAACACAAATGTCCAACATTTTCTCGACACGACCACCCGAAACGAACAAATTAGACGCTAGGTCGCGCTAAGTATGTATGGCAGAAATATGAAAATGAATTTCTACTATTAAAAATATACATAACCGCTCTATCTTCGTGCAGTTACATTAGGCACGAATTCTTCTGTGAAAATTGATTCATTTCTCCCTATTTGATGCATCATTCAATTCCAACAAACGGTAATCGCTGCTGCGAAGATGAATTTAGAATATCGTTTGAGAATAACAATTCAATGATAAAGAGCCTCAGTTTGCTGCGCCCAAGTAGCCGAGACGCACGCATCGTTGTTCAGTGCACTCGACAATACGCGAACAATCACTTACGCATGATGGGAAAACGAATAAACTCTGGCTGAGATCCAATTAGGCGTAACTTCGAAGCTCGTAGAATTCGAGTTGCTCTTGCGATCGAGCAGATCAGCAGGAATAATATGCTGTCGCCCAGGAGTTGTCGCTTATTTCATGAGTTATACTTCTAGTAATTTCCAAACTTGATAGCTTTCGTGTTTGGATTTAATACTGACATTTTTCTCGTCACTCAATGTTCGAATACAAAATTTGTGTCCACAGGTCTTATAGAAATAACAACCCTATTTCGTTAGGTTGTTAAATACATTATTTATTATGAAATGTTATTTTCCCCCTTGAAAGGTTAGCTAAGGGACTGACATCACATTCAATAATGGTTAAATAACTTTATTGAAAGAAATTGAAAATATTTGAAAGATATACAATGAATAAAGAAGATAAAACGTAAGCTCTATTTTTTTAGTTTAAATTCACACGGGCAAAACCTAATGCGAATGGTTTGAAAATATTTTAAATATGAGAGCAATCGCATAAACTCTTTGATAAGTACTGTATATATACGTACATCATATCAGGCATCATGAAGTAGTAATGTCTTTTTGTCTATAAAATGTTCGAAAAATTACTGTAATTTTCATCAAAAACTGTAATGAAGTCATCACTACTAATAAATTATTTGTTGGTAATCGTTTTTTTTAAAAACCCTCTTGTGTATTCATAAACTGAGTGTAGCTAATAATCAGCGTTCTTGTTTTACGTATCAGATTACAGAAGCGAAGCGCTTTTTGAACCTTTCGCATTGATGGAATATCGCTCATTTCAATATTTTCTATCAGCAGCGATGTTTGAACCAACAATTCTGAATCACCGTGCATATTATTTATTCTATTTGTAGATATAATCTCATCCCTTATAAAATTAGCTAAATTACTGATTTCAACTTCATTAAATGAATAAATAAATTCATAAAATGAAATGAAATTAATTAAAAATAATGCAAAGAATAATGAAGAGAAAATGTAGACTGCCTTTTCTAGAATTTAAATTCACAGAATCAAGACTAAACACGAATGGTTACAAAAAATTTGTTGATAGAATTTTTGTCTAAGAAATAACTTGAGCGAATGCAAAGAATAGCATGTAACACATCCAACGTATCATGCAACGAATAATGAGCCTCTTCTCGGTTGTACTGTGAGAGAATATTACATTAATTTTCTGTACCTTCATTAATATAATCTTTCGTTTTACTCATAAACAAGTCCACACTGTGGCTTCTGTTTGACCCCTCATTTATTCCTATCATCAGTTGAGTAATTCCTACGAAGAACAAGCATGTTGTTGATCTTTCAAAAATGATTCGGTAATCAGGGGAATTGTGGAGTGGGAACTAAACCATTTCTAAGTCTATTCTACGCGAACGACATTCAATTTCACAATATCAATAAATTGTAAAATGAACAATCTAAAATTTATGATTTCATGAGAAAAATTAAATCATTCTACTATAGATGAAACAAAATTGTAAGCATTGGCTGCACAGAAACTTTGTTCCCTGTAGTCATTTAACGTAGGCCGTTCACCCTACAGGTGTGTTGGGAAGGTAAATCTATTGTATTTTATATCTTTATCATGCTGTGACTAGCAAGCACAGGCCTTTTCAGGTCATGGAAACTAACCCAAAAAAAATCTAGTGGAAAAGTTGAAAGCTTTTTGAGTGGAAATGTACAGCATACTCTCAAGGTGCGTAACATTCTTCAATAAATTACATGAACTGAATTTGACATCAACTGGAAATATTTAAGAGCATGCGTTCGTATATTTCAGGTACAAAAACGTCAAGAGAACATTTGAAACATTTCAAAAGTCAAAATGACCCAATGATATGTCAAAAATATCCTGGTTTCCTCAATGCAAAAACATAAGTGCGCACTAAATTGAATGTATTTATGTGTACACTAAATTGAACGTAATTGTGTGTATACTGAATTGAACTTATTTATTTGTGCCCTATATTGAGTGTATTGTGTATATGAAATTATGTGTATACATCATGCGTACACTAAATTGCATGAAGTCTAAATGTGTACACTAAATTGAATGTATTTATTCATAGTGGAGCGAAGAATTATTGTGCAGATAGAATCACCAATAAAATTGTTAAGTGATTATTGTACAATTAAAAGAATCCGTGTACAAAACTATCGTTGTGTATAAGATTTGAGAAATACATAGAACTTTCATCGTCGTGAAACTGCATTTCATTGGCGAGTAGTTAGATTTCGTTTGAGTGAAATAGACTTGGAAATACGAGTTGTATAGACTTGGAAATGATACAGTTGTTTCCGTTGAAACGAAGCACACGTGAAGTTTCCCGCGCCTTGTGTTGTGATATAAAGTTTATTTGATTTAAACCTCAGATGTTACTTCGTTCAAACGACTTTAAAAACAGTATTCATTTCAGTAGAAGGAGATTCAGTATTCAGTTGAAGAAAAAAGATTCAGTTGAGTAGACAAAGATTAGTGGATGGGCATATGGAAGCTAATGCAAATTTCTAACAAGACGAAAAGGAAAATCGTGATTGAAACAGCATTTGTATATCTGGTGCCGGCCAAACGCATTGCTAAACCTTGATTTTGTTTCTTCCTACTGAAGAATTTTTAGTGTTTAGCAGGAATTTTTGTAACTGTGTTGCATACTTCTCACACACCAACTGCTGTGATGCGCAATGAAATGGAAAGAAATGGTCTTAAAAATAGTATTTGTGATTGAATTTATCATTATACAGACTGATGTATTCGTATATTATTGATGTTCTAGTGTGGAATGTTTTTTTCCATGATACCTATGTTTCCTGAGGTAACAAAATCTCGCAGTTTAGAATGAAATAGTCAAAATGTGACATAGAACGCTCGGACTCACTTCCGTCATACATGTTTTCGGTGAGTGTTCGTATTGACGAAAGATACATAGTTGGAATCGTATAAGTTGGAATGGACATCAATCTCTAAAGGAGGTTTATGAAGATGAATCGAGGGTTAGAAAGGTCACAGGATTAATTTTACGTGGTGTTCAATATTTTATTTACAATGAATTAATGATCTCATACCCTGAACGTCGTTTTAAATATAAATGACATTTTGAGAAATAAAATAAAAATCTCAAGCACTTTCGGATCCCGGGAATGTTACATCACTCGAAGCATTACTCTGCACCCATTGTGCAGACTTTTTAACATCTTCGTAGTGTTCAGGGCAGAAATTTGCTTGCATTGTTGCATACGAATATTCAGCACGCTATGTGTATGATTCGAGCTGAAACAAAAAGAACACGAGAACTAGTTAGTTGGCTGAGCTTCAATTCTTGATAGTATTTTGAAAACAGGTAATGAGGTGAACTCTAACTACTTCGTCGAAATCATGAGTTTTATGTTTCGTCGTAAATTCTCACACATGCGGCAATGCCCTCGAATAGCTCTTTATGAAATATGGTGTCATGTACATGTGGTACCTTCACCTACTTCTTCTCTACATAAATGTACGGTGCTGCCATAGCGTGAGGTCCTCCTCACTCTAGCATGAGATCTACCCTTAGCTTGTACTATTGCGTGAGGTTAGGTAACCGAAAAATATTAATTGTTTCTATAAATTTAATTTAGCGAAAATCACTTAATTTGTGCATCTCAAACTGCACCTGGGTAGGCGATATATGGTGGTAGACTTCACGCTATAGTTGCACCAAATTTTATTCATGCTACTTCCATGTCATTTTCATTCCAGCCGTGCTCGTTTTTCCTCTATTTCTCCTTTCAGTGTCAAGAACCTGAACGGTGAGGAAAGAACTGCCTTAACTCCTACCAGGAAAAGTTTCCACAATTTAAAGCCTCCACCGTGCTCATAGACAGACAAACTGCGTCAGGGTGTTAGGTTCACACGTCGACTCGATAGTTTCGGCTGTTTTGGGAATGTAAGCCTAAATACCAAATAAACCTAAAATTTGATTGTATTTGCACATGCAAAACCTCAATATATTAGTAATTGGTGGCGCTCTCGAACTTTGCAACATTCAAAGCTAGTTATGTTCAACTTAAATCACGGTGATAGCAAGAGGATATTTCGCGGACTAAAAGAAACAAATGTTCTCTCCTCAGTCGTGTGAAAACGTTCACCTTCGCAAAAAGTGTTTCAGTTTTTTGTAATATATACATCGTTATGTGAAATTTTAAATGCAATTTGTGCTGAATTGTTTGCCTCGGTAATGTCTCCAGGAAAATCTGACAAGCTTTTCCGAAATTTTTCGTTGAATGTATTATGAGAGATAATTATACTCAGAGCTCATATGCCTTTGCTACAAGATACACGTGAGGTACGCTACACAATTTGGTACAAAGTTTTGATAAATAACATCTTTTGAGTGTGTGTAAAAAATTTGAATCATGATTTATAATTAGAGTTAGATTAATGTTGAAGACCATACAACGAGATTTTCTTCTTAGAAATTCAAACTCTATATTAACTAATTTTTATACACAATTCACAATCGTAAATTTGATGAACTTTGAAAATCTGAAAGTTCCTCAAACTTCAAAAATCTCACGGCTTCAAATCAAAATTCCAGCCTCGAAATATTCTTATGAGCGCAAAATTGAACCATTTGACTGCAACTGACAGAGAAAAGTTTCGCTAGCTCTTTCCTTGCTCATCTATCTTATCTGGTTTCACAAAATACTCATAACATCATCAACTTTCGAAACTTGAGCTCTTAATCACCAATAGGCCCCCCACAAGTTGTAGTTACCCATTTTTCATGCAAACCTTGTACATGAAGTGATCTGCAGCCACGTAGCGAAATATGCTCACATCACTACGCGAACTTTAAGACTTCTTATGCCTTGGAGATTCATTTTGAGCTGTTAGAGAGTTAATTTCTTGAAAACGTGACAGTTCAGTTAATTCCTCTTACATCTCCAGGCTTGATCACAGAATTGACAAAATAACAAATAGGTCACACAATTAGTCATTACAATGGGACAAGTGTCAAAAGAATCTAATGGAAGTAAATATTCAACTTGTATGTTTTCCAGCAGAAATTTTACCTCATTGTATGTGAGCACAACACCATAGTTGAGTTCGTTTACGAGGATAGTAAATGAGTGAAACTTTGAAGTGTAGCCACGTGTGAGTGAAAGTACAGAATAATGTACGCCCGCGCGCAAAACTGAATTTCTCTTCAATTCATTCCAAAGCTTCACAAATTATATCAGACAGATGGTTAGTTACGAACAGTAAGATCCATCCCTAATTTCTAATCATTACCAGCACCAATTAACTTCGTTGCAATTTGTGTTATCGCTAGTGATCGCTTATCTAGGTTATAATTTATAGAAAATTAGCACAGCTTTACAAATTATCGTTTACAAATTTGATCCTCATTTGGTTTTAGGAAATTATGCCCTTTCGTCAATTAAAAATTGGTAAAGTCATAATAACCATGCTACAAACTCCTCTTTGCGGGATAAAAAACTCACAATGCACGGTATTTTCTTTATGTTGGTAGTTGTGTCATGCAAAGCTGTTATATTTGCTTTCACTTCACTCCCTTTGATATGTATATCACTGTTATAAATAAGGTACTTTTTATTTCATTTTCGAATTGATCGCTTCACTTCTGTGGGGGAAAGTGCGACAATTTTCTGCGCTACGGACGCTCAAATCCCAGCTAATGTATTTCAGAAAGGATTGATACTCCGCATCAGAACTTTTTCATTGCTGACACGATTTTTATTTTGATGATCAAAATTTGAAACAAGGTAAAATTGGATTGTGTTGGCTGATAACCATAAATTTGCTTCCCCTGTTGAATAAATTATATGATGCAACAGAGAAAAGTATTCGATAAGCTCAAAAGATGGTCTCGGCCAGCGTTGACGTTCGTCTTGATGTTCGCATACATTGCCGTGATCAGCTTGGGAGCTAACTTCCTCGGCAGGACATTCACCACTTCACATGGCGGTGTTAACACTGAGATTCGGCGGTCTGGTCGAGCTGTTGCTGCCCAAACTTTGGCTGACATTCTTCACGGTGAGAGATGGGGTTCATGAAAAATGATTCATGTTGTCAGGAAATCTAAACAATCGTTGGTAGAGGCATGAAAGTTTTATGAGTGGGTTGGTCGTAAGGGTTGAGTTGCCATACAGAGAAAAAGTTTTTTTTCTTCCGCTTGGGAAACATCCAGTTTAATTAAATGAGTTAAAAGGTTTTGGAAGGTGGAGTGAAGGAATAAGGAGTTAACAATTCTTAGTGGTCGGAGATCAGGGCTTCGCGATAGTGTACTAGGAATCACCTGGGAGTAGGCGGCATTTACAGAACAGAACCAGATTCGAAATAGAGTATAAACAGTCACACCAGGAAAACGTTGCCCACAGGTGTGCTGGGTGAAACACCGTATGTGTCGTCGCTGGTCAAGTTACTAATAGACAAAAAGTGACAGTTAAAACTAATTGACTATCGTACGTATGACAGATTGTTTACAGTTTGTGTAACTAAAGCTGAAGTTTTGGAAACAAGTGTATAAAAATTCAGTTGAATGTGAAAAGCGTAAATATGCTAAATAGCAGTTGGTTGCACATTTTTTGATGTGTTTGAAAATTAGGCGGACAACGCAAGCAAATTTAGGCGGAAATTTGGGAATGCTGGCAATGCGCTTTAAATTTGTTTTAGTTATTAATGAGGACATGTTATCAGATTGTTCGGGAAATAAGTGCCGTTTCAGACAGTATGCTATAAAATTGGTTTAACAAATTGAATTTTTTCTTTAATTCAAGTAAACAATGATCATAACAAATTATCTAAAGGCGCTCTGCAATATTTTTATGTTCATTTCTTCCGTAACTCAGAAGCGACAAAGCGACCCATAATTTTAAACATGAAAAAAAGACTTCCGATTATTTTCCTTGCATGAGTTCAAGCTCGGAAAAAAAGCTGCTCGAACTACTGCAAGCATCAATAAGTCATGGCACGAAGGCACAGCACGTGAAAGAACAGTCGATAGTTTCAAAAATTTCGTGGTGGAGATGTGACCTTCAAGGATGAAAGCGGTAGAGGTCGGCCACCCATTCTTGAGAATGAAGATTTGAGAACGATTGTCGAGCAAATCCACAACAAAGGGTCAGGGAAATTTCTCAGCGACTTGCTGTCAGCATTTCAATTGTGTCGGACCATCTAAGGCAAATAGGCAAGGTCAATAAGCTCGAAAAATGGGTCCCGCATGAACTTAGTGAACATCAATGATCGCGCACGGCGTTTTGAGTTGGGTTCGATGCTTTTCTTGCAAAACAATAGCGTTCCATTTCTCGATTGTGTAGTCACCTTTGACGAAAAGTAGATTCTGTACGATAATCGGAAACGATCAGATATCCTGACGAGGTCCCTGAATACTTTCCAAAACCGAAATTTCATCCCCAGCAAATTATGGTGGCTCTCTGGTGGTGTGCAATTGGTGTTGTCCAATCCAGTTTTCTAAATGCTAATCAGACGTCACGGCTGAGGTTTACTGCAATCAACCTGACGAAATGAATACTCATTTACCGAAAAAGTGGCCTGAATTAGTGGATCGGCGAGGTATAATTCAACTCCCTGTCAATGCATGCCCTCATGTTGCAGGAATGACTCTACAGAAGCTCACCGACTTGGGATATGAAACTTAACCACATCCACCTCATTCTCTTGATCTTTCTTTGACGGATTACCATTTTTCAAGCATTTGGATTACTTTTTGAGCAACAAAGCATTCAGAACCAAAGAAGAGATCAAATTGGCTTGCATGGGTTTTCTAGCTTCTAAGTCACAAGATTTTTGTCAACGTGGCATGAATAGTCTCCTTGATAGATTGCAATTAATTAAAGATGCATGGCTGTTCAAGATTCATAAATACTTCAAATAATTTAAGTATCGAATGTCACTTATTTGATTCATGAAAGATTTTGTCCATAATCGTCAATTATTCTCCCAGTAACCTAACAATTATGTCGACACAATAACCATTACAAACAGTGTGCTAAGGAGAGCGAGGCCGCTATTGGAGTGGTCAAAGCAATTTATTGGGAAGGTGTGAGTCGAAGCCCTGGAAAATGAATAATTGATTACTCTAAATAATTGACGTGAAGAGCAATAAAAATCTAAATACTCATTTGAATAGGGATACTCCTAGAAAGTAAACTTTGGATTTTAAGGAACTTTGTATTTTTTTCGTGTAGGCGGAGGCACACAACTCTGTCATGGAGCCTGAGTTGAGTGAATTGCCAGCCCATGAGCGACGTTACAAAATATCCACCGGACGTTCGGAACCGTTCTTATTTAGGAATCGAGTGGTACATCAGCTGGTGTCGATTATAGAGCTGAAATAAATGCCAATCTTGGACTACAGACTGCGATATTGAGTGATGTGTAACAACGCAGCTGTTTGAGACGTTGCCTAGCGCTTGGTCATATTTCACATGGATTGCATCATTTGGGAAAGAAAATCGTTGTACAGCAGATATTCGGTTGGGATACGTTATATTTTGTGGCTATGAATTTGTCATTATTATCATGATTTTATGAACGTAATTTAATTAGTTTTCACAAATTGAGCGTGCAATTTTGTGTGCTAGCAAGTTTGCAATTGTTTTTTTATTGCCACTGATGTGAGGACTCATTGATCGCCTAAATTGAGCAGCTGTAACTGCAGGTTATTAATGAATTTACGCCCTCAGTCGACAATACTTCAATTAACCGTCGTGGTTGTTATTGCATATTCAAGGACTTATTACAGAGCAGTATAAGTGCGTGCTTATCTCGAAACATAAAAGGTATCAATAGCACGAGAAATACACAATAGAGCAATATGAGACGATAAGGACACGAAATAATGGCGGATTTTAAGTCGTTGATGCGCGGTTTAACTCGATGAGTCCAATGAATCATTTAATTTGCAAATTCGTTATTGTAGCTTGCGAGTGTGTAAGTGTGTGTGTGTGTGTAAACCCCAATATAACTATTGGAATTAACTTGAAGACATCAGCGTTTCATAGAGGTAGGTGAGCTTATTTCTCCTGACGTGGCAGGCGTAACACAAAACTTCGTGATACTCGAACGAACCTCAGCACGGAGGTATACATTATTTTTAAGAAAAACGAGCTCCTCCTTAACTCTGCTGATGAAATTGAGAATGAGCTGATCGATGTTTGCTGCAGCAGTGATTACTCATTTAACTCATTTTCCCTACATTCTAAAATTGGCGCGTCGACTTTTTAATATTGAAATTAATTTTTCCACAGGAACTACAAATTCTACAAATTAAATTTACGATAATTTAATTAGATATTCACAGAAAGTACATTCATGATTGAATCCTTTTCCAGACTTCAATAATGAAGCAACGCAGTCTGATGATCCCCATCTGGTACAAACAATCCGAGAAAATTACCTCGAGCCACCCTCGACTCAGCCTTACGCCCTTGTCTTAAAGATGGACCCGTCAGATGGACAAGAAAAAGTGGTTGACCAGTTTTTCAAAAACAAGGTAATTGGGTACACAATAATAGAGAAAATTAGATGATTGTCTGCAGACTCGTAAGTTTCTTGAGAACTAAATAATTCTGTACCTTTATTTATGGACCCATTTTGTGTCGTAAAGAAATGGTTTTACGTAACTTCAGGGGACCTGAACATCGAATGAAAATGTTTTGGGTGCTTGAATATTTTTTTATACGTTGTCGTATGAGTGGCTGGGGGAAATGACTTATTTTTTTGTTAGCTGCTGAGAGTTAGTGTATGAATTTCGACGTTATAGAGTTTAGTTTCCCTCGAAGACTTTGTTTTTGAGAATAAGGGGTGAAATTTTTCATTTTATTAGTCGGCATTGTTATTTTCATTTAGAGCGAGTTGTTCAGTCCTTTTACGAAAGCAGTTATTCGTTCAGTGAAGGCAGAGTTTGAGAGGGTGCAGAAGTGTTCTTCCATATCATTCGTTTTTCTCTATGTACGATTTGTTAGTTTTCATTCGGAGGTCAATAAACGTTTAGCTGTTGTCAAATTCATTTCTTAGTATAATTTCTAACTCCTGAAGCATTACAATTAAGTTTGTGCCTTATTCAATTGCGTCCGTTGTTACAGGTGTTAAATGCAGCATCCCAGTGCGTCCAAATATTGCTCTTTATTTCAGCTCCAGTGTCTGCTTTTTTTTCTCTTTGGTATAAAACAGCGTGTGTTATTCGCCATTTAGAGCACACAAGCCAGGTTTTTTGTTGTAGCCCAAACTCAGTCTCATTGATTCCCGCAGCACAGCTTCTTTGATGATGAATATCCGTGCAAAATGATACTGACAATCGTTTTCAAATTCATGAATATTATTAAAATATGAAAAAATACAGACATTCTATTACCACAAATTTTTTATTTACATAGAAATGAAAAACCTAAATTGGGGAGAAAATGATTAGTTGAAAATTGCTAAGGTATTGGATATTAAATGCACTTTCATGCGATAAAATTTGATTTTGTTACTTTAAGGGTAGTTTTTCCACAGCGAAATGGCGTGTTTGTAGAGTGTGGGGGCTGCGACGGCAAGTTCTTATCCAACACGATCTTTTTGGAGCGCTTCAGAGGCTGGACGGGCCTCCTCATCGAGCCAGAGCCATCGAATTTCAAGCGACTTCAGTCCAAACACCGCAAAGCCATCATAGCAAACTCGTGCCTCTCAGCCAAGCCCTACCCCAGTGAGGATCTTAAATTAGATATATATGATTTATTTAATTTACAAGGAATTTTCTTTTTTAATCAAACCGTTGTCGTAAGATGATAGTTTCTAAAGTCCTGGAAGGCAACCTTGACTCTTTCAAAAAGTCATACAGAATAACTTTCAGTAGCAATTTTTGGCATACCTTTGGGAAAAGTAGATTTCAACCTATATTATGCAAATTATATTCTTAGTTGACGCAGAGAGCTTCTTGGTTTTATCTTCCCTACATTTACATGGAATTCAGCCTACGGTAATATATTTTCCACGATGTTGTTGAAAGATATTGAGAATTTTATAGACAAATTCAAAAGTTTAATCGAATTACCCCAATGCGGTTATTTAAGTATCGCTGACTCTTTTGTTTCAGTTCATTCTGCGACAGAAATTTTACGTGAGCGAAATATTCGACCCACGTAACATTAGCTGGGACAAGCTGATGCACAACTTTCAAAGCACTGACTGCGAGCAAGTTCAGTGCTTCCCGCTCCTCTCCTTTCTTCTGGCCGCCAACCTCACATCGGTGGACTACTTCAGTCTCGACGTGGAAGGGCAGGAGCTCAACGTACTCAAAACTGTCCCATGGAGTAATGTTGACATCAAGGTTGGTGGCGAGTACTCTAATGGCCTCAGAATTGGGAAAGTTTGGGTTCAGCATTAAATAATGAATGGGACAGCTGGCTATGTTGTTGCGAAGTCGTTGATTGATATGAGCGTCTAGAAAACAGACAATGACGGGCTGTAAATTTACTTCTGTCCTCCACGACAGATAAAGGGAATTCAAATGGGAATCAGAAGTAAATGAAAGTACTTATAATCTCTCGTGCCAAATGAAGATGAGGAACATCCCTAGAAGGGATATTACTTTGAAGACACAATATCTATGTGAAAGAAACTCCTCAGCTCTGCGTCAGGGAGAAATATAATTTCTTACGCTGTAATCTGAACTTGTGACGAGAGAGTGACATCTCTGTTAAAAATATGGGAAATTGTGTAGTACTAGGTCTGTTTCAAGATGAAACTGAAGCATCTTAATGTCCATAATAAATGACGCTCCTATGTAGAAGAATATCTACTGAAACACATTTAAAAAACTCATAAATTGTCAGTGTGATTCTTTACCATTATTTGAAACATCCTCATGAATATTACTTGATATAAAACAATGAAAAATTCATCCACTAAATAGTATTTTGAATTTAGCAAAAAGAAGACAAAATTATACAGCTCAAAAATTTTCCTCTCAGTTACAGCATTTCTCGAAGGCAGATGCGGGATAATCTACAAATCTTTGGAAAACGCATCGGCAGGAACGGAGCAATTTCACGAGCAATAAAGCGTATGTTTAAATTAAGTACTGGTAAATCATAGGATTATTTGTTGTATGATCCAGTAAATTTTATCGCCATAAGTGCTTGACCAACAAAATATTACCTAAAAATTATGCAATACAATGCTAAAAAATTGTGTTCGGTTTCATGCTACCCTTCATAACAGTAAAATTATAAAATGTAGATCGATTTTCAGCCGGAGATCAAAGCTTCGGCGCCAGATTTTCTAATGCATAAATAAGTTATTACATCATATCCACATATATAATACGATTTCTTAGTCAAACTATTTCATTGTAGCTAAGCCCGTGACTCATATTAACATACTAAATGCGATATAATTAACATCAATGATTAACTTGAAGTTTTTATCAAATTGAATTTGGGTTTTACTTGAAGTTTTAAATCATTTCGTTTTTTATTTATCGTATGCTCATGAGTGAATGTCTGAAACTATTTTCAAATATGGAAGTAGTTCGCAGCAACTGAAAAAAACTGTTGGCAAATCTTAACTTAATAAATGAAGGTCAGCAAATCTGACTTCCTCACCTATCACTGAACATCAGGAAGATTCCAATGGAATAAAAGCATTAGAAAATACGGCTTTTTATCTATAACTAGCTATCCTCAGGTATCCCTAAAAAGACAGGGACATTATCAAAAGGGTGGCGCACGAACAATATAAGGAGCATCCACATTATCTATCAGATACAAAGCAAATTAGTGCGTAATAGTTAATACATAATAACTTACTTCACGATATAAGGCCATCAGTATGTTTACATATTTTTCACTTTGAAATCCTTCTTCGTCGCATCCCCGAAAACTGATAGCATGAGATCCCTTGTAGAGTGGAAATTTTGATATTATCATTGTGTGAAAGATTTTTTTTTTTGCGGTTGGTTCACACTTTTTACAAGGTTATAACGCTGATTTGTTTGCACAAAAGTGAGTTCCAAATTTCCGAACAGTCAACTTTCCTTATTTCACACCTACATTGATTAATTTCCCCTTCCTATACTTTCAACAACATCACTTAATTACGGTAGTAGAATCGTCAGGTTTATTTGTTAATGTAGTTGAAGTTTGTCCCCTGAGACGTTCTTTCTCTTTCGAGATCACTGTTTATAAACAATTTCTAGATTATTGAAAAATAACCAATGAAATGCATTTCGTACGTTTTTCTTTAAACATATCAGACAATTCTGGACGCGGATAGTATGATTTCTTTAATAGCTAAAACCGTATGACACACCTAGGTGTGTCAAAATGTTTTTCAGTGTGAGAGAGCTTTTGTCTACGACTCTGAAAGGTTCCTCTTCATTGACTTCACCGGCATTTTATGTTTACTAGTGCACACGTGCTGGTCGGCATTATTCTGAAGAATTTCAGCCATTCTTTCTTGAGTTGAATTCTCTCGTGCTACTCGATGTTGTTGTCCAGCGCTATGCCGAAGAATTTCATCGCTTATTTCATGTGTTTAGCTCTCTCCAGCTGAGCGGTGTTGCTCTGGACTATTCCGTAGAATTTCCAAACTCCGTCCAAGGGTGAATTTAGTTCTAGCTTCTCGTTGGCGAGCAGCATTGCTTCGTCTTGCCATTTCGCGTTCTTCATCCGATCGCCTTCGGCGTTTTTCTTGCTGTCGAAATCTTGCTGCTTCTCTCTTGCAGTGAGACCCATATCTATCATTGTTGGCCTCTTCTGCCGGAATTTCTTTCTGAAATGTGGTCAATTATCTGTTCAAAGCATTTCAAGAAAATCACAATTTCGAAAACAATAACTCAAGTTCCAAAATCTTGGGCTTTATACTAAGTGGTAGCCAGGTTACTGGTCAAACGAATTTAAAATATTTCTTTTCACATTATCAATTAAAAATATCAAAGTGATATGATGAATTTCAAGAGAGAAAGCTCCACAGAAAATTTCAATTTGTAAAAATAAGCCGATTGGCGTATTCTGGATACCATAATCATGAGTGGGTCACACGGACAGACGAAGGGACGGACGCGGCTCCTTTTATAATAGTGATTTTACAACCATGCATATCCACTTCACTTTTGTTGTCGGGTTTTGTAGTCATTTTCACTAACAGGCAAAACACCTTGTTCGTTGAAAAATCGTGTGTTGGTGACCCATTCCCACAAAGAATCATCCGAATTATATTGAGAAGGAAATGATAACTGCAACTTTTCACCTATAAAAACTATACCTATGAGTGATGGGTGAAAGTGTGCATGAGGAATTAACGGTATGCCATGAAATTTTAATCTATGCAGCGAGGCGAACGTTCATAGCTTTTACGAACGTTAATAGCTGTTTCGCGTGCAAATCCTGTCCTGGGCTAAATGTTCAGCGAAGACACTGAATGTAATTTCGTGGCATAGCGTTTGAGAGCTATGGAGAAGCCGTAGAAGCCCAGTCTGAAGTCGAACTTTAACACATGATTGCTATTCGCACGTTTGGTGAATAATTTATCCCAAGCGTTTATTCAACATTTCCATCATAATCACAATAATTTTTCACTCCACCGGGAATCAAAAGACGACATGGACGAATTAAAATTGATTGGTTTCATTTGTTTTCAGGTTATATCAGTTGAGTACAAGCACGTAGCAGAAGGAAAGGACGCCGTGACAACTTACATGGGGCAGCAGGGCTACCACCCTTACGTGGACGTGCCGGACTTGTACGGCCATCCCAGCGACACTGTGTTCGTACGGAGAGATCTTCTGCCCTCAACCAACTCTGCCCCTCCTAGTCTAGTTCACTGAACTCGAATTAGGGTTTTATTTCATTGAGAGTTAGAATTATTATTGTAAAGTATACGCTCACTTTTTCCACGGAAAAGTACAACTCTGAGACTCTAGAGGTAACAGTGCGGGACCTGCACGTACGGGGCGGGAAGTCGACTTATTTTTAAAAGGAAGACAGTGACGGGTGTACATAAAAAAGTTAAAGTTTGCTCTAAATGTCATTCATCGTTTGCATGTTTTATGTTCCCTGAAGTCAGATTTCTGACGCGATTTGGTTTTTGTTTTGAAGAGCCTGTGCCAACACTAATGTTGGCTGCTAATGAGTTATAAAAGATTGAACAATTGAACAAGATTTCATTTGATTACATGCAGTGAAACAATTTTTTTCGGCTATAGTCACTGAAAATGTTCATGTGAAACCTAAAAGCATCGGAACACAAATGAAATTAATTGTTAAACTCATATTTTGACAGACATGAGATTACGAGAAAATTATTTGCGCCTGAAACTTCTTTACGACGCGCCATGTAGCAACTAATTTTGAAGTAATTGCTTGTTTAGTTTAGCCTAGTGTTTTAAATGATGGGCTTAAGGTTATTCATTTGTAATTTAGTTTCTCAAGCCTATTTTTTTAATTATTCCTACAGTTGAGATAATTTCATCATTCCAGGGAAAACAGTCTAAGGGCATATACAAGTCGCACAGAACGTGAATTCTCGATATTAAATGTGAACAGGTGATACTAATGAATGATGCCTCGGCTTCCACAGAAATAGTGTACATAACATTCTCCAGTGAGAAGGGTTATAGGCCTAAAGAATTTGAGATCGAGCGAGAGAACGCAAATGGAGTAAATCTCAAACGTGTCTTGAAATGCGCAGTTACTGAGGAACTTAGGGCAAATTGGGAGGCTTTGGAGCAATCCACCAATTTAAATAGGTTAGCAGCACTCTGGGTCCCAAGTGTTTAAACTGTAAACATTTGAAAAATGAATAAAACCATATTTGAAAATATAAGACTGAAAGCTCTCATAAAGTCTGAGATAATTGTCTTCCAATATAATTTGAAATTAATATAAATGTTATTTGATTAATCCGTCAACCTGCCCATAACCATGACAACAGTTTGTGTGTTCTCATCTAGCGTCATTAATTAAAATGTAGTCGTAGCACCCAGAGATACTATGCAAAAAAAATATGATCTGAATTGAAGGTTATAGTCAAAGAATAGGGGTTTCTTCTTATTTATTAGGGATTTTTCGAGCTAAGCCAGAGGGAAGGTTAATTTCTCGTTCTTGTTTTTCGTTCTGGAGGCGGAAACAGGATACTTTAATATAGTTCTCAGGGAGTTGAATTTGTAGTTAAATATTTCGTAAATTTCAAAGTTTAAACGATCATGAATTTTGCACGTCATCCAACAGGAAATATTTAGGTTCTATAATTAATTTTGCTGACCCGTGTTGTATGTACGACTAGGACCATAGTCAATATTAGCTCAAATGTAACACGATCATTAAGTAAATAGGTCAGTTTACTCGACCTACCTCCAATTGCAATGTCACGAATGGTCTAAGTTTTCGAGAAGCGCAGTTTGATAATAAATACCAAAAGATTGTCTGAAAAAATATTCTGCTTCTATAAAGTATAATAAAATAAAAAAAATTTCGAGCATTTTCGACCCGAAAACACTCAGGAATGAATGGCTAATAATTATGATTTTTCGTCACACTTACGTTTTTATACCATGAAAAAACATTTGGGTTCCGTTAATTCTGTCACTAGTTTTCTCTACATGAAATTTACAGGACATATACAATGATCGAACCAAATGCAAAATTTGTACAAATACAGATGGTTCAGCCTTTATATTTTTGATCGTTAGAGCCAGATGTGGTAATTTTTCATTTGCTTCCTTGGATTACGTATCGTAATATTTAATGTCGCCAAAATGAGGCATCGTTTGCCTGCAGGAAGCGTTCCTCAATTGGTAATAATATAATAGAAAAAGACAACAGCTTTCTTGAAGAAAAGTTTTAACAATTTCAGTATAACTAAAACTTTTGGTTTTAATTTTTTTGAAACTATTCACATTCATATTACAATAAAACAAAAAATTAAACGATCAAACACGATGAAACAGATTTAAAAAAAGATTATAATTGTCTTAATTTTATTCTGAAGCAAGCCTAGGGTAACTCCTGAAACGGTAACAAGATGACTTCACGACTTGTCATAAGATCGTTTCTCGAAATGAAGAACTTGTGAAGTGCATTACAAACTTTGGGATAATTTGAATGAAGAAGTGGTATAACCGCTTCAATCTAGAACAAATATCCCTTGAGAACAAGCTACGGTGTGGCAAGCTTTCAGCCATATTAGAAGTCACGAATTTTTACTGAACGTTCATCGAGCAGCCACAAAAGCCAGTCATACAGCTATAGAGAAGAAATTATTAAAAAATAAGAGTAAATACGTGATGCAGAACGACGAAAACGAGTGAAAATGTTATCGTCGAATAACTAGCAACTCCGCATGGACAAAGATCTTGCTCATTTAGCCCATGTGATTCAAGCGTATTTGACTAAAACCAACACTTCACTTGTTCGACAGCCTTCCTACTCTAAAGCCATGGTGCTTGTGAATTTCGGTCGTTCCGTACACTGAAAACCACTTTTGAAGAAAAACTCTGAGTCAAGAGAAAAATAATGAGTGAAGCGCTAGTAGAACTCCACATAATTCCAATAACGAAATCCATAGATGTTCCCAGCAGCGATAGCAGCGCTGGGAGAAGTACGTGGACTATCCTTGGAAGTAATTGGCAGGGGACTTAATAAAACTTGCGAAACACTTCTTTTCTTCATGGACCTAGGTTTGATTTTATACGTTGTCAAAACGCGCTTAATTCATGTGTTTTTGAGCGGTGAATTTTGTTGTCAGTAGTTTTTTGTTGCTATTACTCATTCCTTTGTTTCTTTGTTGTGCGAACAGTGTTTTGCAGGTAACGTTTAAAATTTCAGTAGTTTAAAAGCGTGAAATGCATTTTCATATACACAAAAATGAACAAAATGCCAATGCACAAAATATTTCTGTAAACTATGATATCATTCTAACTTTCAAGAAAACCAAATTAACATTCTGCTCTCAAACTTTAGAATGCTGTTGAGGATTACTAACCAACTTTCTTGAGATGAAATGAAATTAGCAGGTTTAGAGCAAGCGCTTCAACTCGGCTGACATATAGATATCCAAGTATATTAAGAAGAATTCACATGCATCAAGATCTCATTGACTCGACATCAAACTTTCTTGGCTACAGTTCACTTGGCTACAGTTCACTTGGCTACAGTTCACTAGGCTACAGTTCACTTGGCTACAGTTCACTTGGCTACAGTTCACTTGGCTACAGTTCACTCGGCCACAGTTCACTTGGCTACAGTTCACTTGGCTACAGTTCACTTGGCTACAGTTCACTCGGCTACAGTTCACTTGGCTACAGTTCACTTGGCTACAGTTCATTTGGCTACAGTTCACTCGGCTACAGTTCACTTGGCTACAGTTCACTTGGCTACAGTTCACTTGGCTACAGTTCACTTGGCTACAGTTCACTTGGCTACAGTTCACTTGCTACAGTTCACTTGGCTACAGTACTTGCTTTGATTTCGTGTTTAGTCTTCATGTTTGAGCATTTGACATGAAGCAATTTTACTGAGTTGCCACGGAGTAACTTTTACGCCTAATTTCATTTAAAAATTACCAAATTTACAACTTTAAATTGAGAAAAAACGGAAGTAACTACTCGAAATCTACCTTGTTTCTAATGCACAATTTTGATGAGGTAGCGCAGTGTGTCGGCAACAAGTCTCACGTACCTTCCACACACCTCCACTCAAAAGAGCACATTCAGAGTGTGCAACGTCAGTACCCTCTACTTGTAGGAGGCGTGAGGCGCGTCGCGCGTCTCATATTATATAGTGACCGTAACTAAGTGTAGGTGCAACATTTGTCACCGACTGCGGGGAAGTTTGGGACTGAGGCCGTAATCGTGATGCGTGAGGCCGTAATCTCTTGCAGGGAATGTCTTCATTTTCACGAAGACTACAGCGTTGAACAGGAGAGAACCCTTCTGGGATAAATACTATCAGGACTGCATGGTTGTACAAAGAATAAAATCGGTTAAATATTTTTCTTGAAACTGATTTCTGCATCAAATTTTCAGTGAATTAGGAATCAATAAAACAACAGAGAGGGATTATCAAGTTAATTTTTCAAATCATTAACCACGCGTCACACAAAGTATAAATGTTATTCCGAGGAAATCAGTTCAACTCCTATGTCATACTCTCATGAAATAAATAGAACATAACAATCCAGTAAATATTGCATTTTGTGCATGCAATTCAATTTTTGTTCTACAGTGTAACCTCGTGAATATCTTTTACTGGCGAACTCATTTGTAGGTAAGTAAAATTTCATTCTATTTACGAGGCTTTGAAGTGCGTGACTTAGTTGAAGGGTATTTCATTTATCCTTTTATTAATACGTAGTGGAAGTCTAAATACATTCGTATATTGTATTCTAATGCATGTATAATTAAAACATATATCATATAACTATACTATGTTGCACTGAACGTACAAAAATGGAAGAAAATAGTTCCAAATTTGAATGTGACACAAACTATGTTTCCAGTTGTTCTTATTCTAAATAAATGCACATCGATGTCTGATCTTGCATAATGAATTCCATATCACATTGAGAAATACTTGAAACTCACAAACTATCAAAATTATGTGCGAATTAATTGATGAAAATTCAGAAAATGGCTTTCCATTCATATTTATCTCACGAAATAACACACTGTGGCAAAGAAGTATAAAATATAATGTAGTTTTGGCCTACTTAACTCACTGCAGAACTCTCTAAATAAAGCGAAACAAACTATAAATTAATAAAGCGCCACAAACTCTCTGTGAATAAAGCAAAACAAACAATAAATAAATCATAAACCGATCCTAAACAAGTAAACCAAAGCTAACTCTAAATGAACAAAACACAATAAATAAAATAGAAAACAAAACGCAACGAAGATCCGGATCATACTCGGTGTTACGCTGCGCATTGCAAAGCGAGACGGTATCGCGTGTTGCGCTGATGGGCAACGCAGAGAACTTGTCAGATCCAAAACGCGTCGATTAAAGTGACCAGACAAGGTGGCATCGCAAGACGGAACATTTCTATAGTTATTGAATATCTTGGGCAAGGATACCAACAGAACCGTCAAATTAACACAGCTGCAAACTTAGTGCACTCGTACAACTTGAGTGAGACCAAAGTTGATGCTCTCGAAAGAAAACACTCATCAGGCAAAGTTGATGCACTCGTCATGTCTGTATAATATCGAGTTTAGCGCAGTCGTAGAGCCTGTTGAGCTGCAAAGTTAGCCCAACTGCTAAACCAGAGCAGCTGCAAAGTAACTGCTATCGCGAAATTTCCACGGCTTTTTCCATTACAGCTTTTTAGGCTGCACAATCAAAAACCAGAACAGTTTAGGCAACAGTAGAACTGTAAATTTAGTAAAATAATCAAAGGACTGTTGAACTGTATGACAGTAGAAATTTGAGACAGTAGAACTGTTAGACTGTATAACTGACGCACTGTATAACTGTGAGACTGTAGTACTGTTAAACTGTAAAAATTGGAAAGTGTAGTTATGCGAGACGAGAAGTTTGAAATTTTAGAACTGTAGGAGTTATAAATGTAAGGATGTATGGATATGGAACAGATAGAAGCTGCACCACGCGGGGCAGCCATGCTACCTCTGCACCACACAGGGCAGTCATGCCTCCTGTGCACCACACAGGGCAGTCATGCCACCTCTGCACCACACAGGGCAGTCATGCCACCTCTGCACCAAGCAGGGCAGTCATGCCATCTCTGCACCAAACAGGGCAGTCATGCCACCTCTGCACCACGCAGGGCAGTCATGCTTCCTCTGCACTACACAGGGCAGTCATGCCACCAGTACTTGTCATAGAGCTGTCATGCCACCTCTGCACCAAACAGGGCAGTCATGCCACCTCTGCACCCCACAGGGCAGTCATGCCAGCAGTACTTGTCATAGAGCTGTCATGCCCCCTCTGCACCAAACAGGGCAGTCATGCCACCTCTGCACCCCACAGGGCAGTCATGCCAGCAGTACTTGTCATAGAGCTGTCATGCCACCTCTGCACCAAACAGGGCAGTCATGCCACCTCTGCACTACACAGGGCAGTCATGCCACCAGTACTTGTCATAGAGCTGTCATGCCACCTCTGCACCAAACAGGGCAGTCATGCCACCTCTGCACCCCACAGAGCAGTCATGCCAGCAGTACTTGTCATAGAGCTGTCATGCCATCTCTGCACCAAACAGGGCAGTCATGCCACCTCTGCACCCCACAGGGCAGTCATGCCACCAGTACTTGTCATAGAGCTGTCATGCCACCTCTGCACCAAACAGGGCAGTCATGCCACCTCTGCACCCCACAGGGCAGTCATGCCACCAGTACTTGTCATACAGCTGTCATGCCACTAACCAACATGATCAACTATTAAGAAGTTGAAGCCAAGTCTTGTGTCAGGCGCGGAACCTTGCAGAGTGAAGGTATAGCGTCCGCCTGAATCCAAACTCTGTGGAGACACGGAATATCAAATGTTACAAGAGTAAGTAAACAAGCATTCAGTTTGGCACCTGGCACAGTTTGCAAGAAGACATGAACATAAAACAATAATGCATAGGCCAGCGTTTACAACACTCCACTATGTTCCAGAGGCACAAACAAATTCATTCAAACCAGATAAATTTTACAAATTTTCATAAGAAGGTGCTTAGTATATTATGGAACTTTTTAATTTCATTTTAGCTTGCAAGTTAATTTTGATCATTCCAGAAACAAAACCCATTTCCACATCTAGCTAATTTCTTTCCAAAACTTCAGAGGGCTTCCATAGAATACTTAAGGCAGATTTGGTTTAGAAGCACTGACAGCATTAGGGCTCGTCCTATAGTTGATGTTTCGTCCCGTATTAAATGAGTTGAGGATGAAGTTTATTGGACTGAGATTCAAGTTGAAATTTCATAGTTGACCGTAATGTAGTATAAGCCTGTGAGAATTTTGTGTTTCTCTAGTGTTCAGTGAGGTCAATTAGCCGTGTGAATTATGAAATGATTTGACATACAAGGTGTAGTTTTTTAAGTGAACAGATTTCTGAGGGAAGGTGAAGTTAGAAAAGTTTTCACCCCCAATGACCACGGTTTTGAACAATAAATAGGGTAAAAGGCAAATTAAATAAATTAAAATTAAAATTGAATTAATTAAGTTACGAAAATTGCACTCATTGGCCGAACTTGATCGACTAGACGATGCATTTGATCGGTTGAACTACGTACAGTGATGGCAAAACGAAAATCCGCTCATTTAATATTATCCAAAATGTGAAAATTGGACATTTTTCAACTGATCAAAGCAGTTTATACACCATTCTATTCCATATCGATTCTTTTTTAAAGTTTTTTGTTGATATTCGATTGTCAATTGAACTTTGCAGGTTTTCTCGTTTATTTTTATAGAAAATAAAAAATCAAGACGGAAAAAATGAACTCCGCATTTCGTAATTTGAAAGTTAACCAGCTATGTCTTGCTTTTACACAAAAAGGTGTCTACAATCGGTACAACTCTTGCCCTATTCAGGTTAGTGTTATAATGAATTAACGTTTAATCGGAGTACCTCGGCTTTCTCTTATAAACTTTAATAAGCTGATTAAATTCCACTGTGTTGGATTTTTCATCAGAGAAATTGGCAGAAGACTGAAATGTGATGAGAATACTGTACAAATGACCGTGCAAAAGCACCCAAAAACGGGCAGTGTGCGAGATTACCGAAAATCTGATCATCCTGCGTTAACTTCTTCTTAAAAGCCCTCTTCTTGGCGAAGAGGGCTTTTTAACGATGAAAGCAAGTTCAACACACCAGGCAGGGATGCCAGGCAGTACGTATGACGGAGGAAAGAAGTGGAATTTAATCCCAAGGGAGCAGTTTAAACGCTGCAAGGTGGTGGAGGTTCAAGCAAGGTGGTTATGTGATTACTGATCAGTGCTCATAGTTCAGGGCATCTTGTTCGGTAACACGGTTGGATTAATTCGATAAAATACACTGGTATGTTAGATGCATATTTTACGACCAGTTTTAATCAAAATTTGAGAAATAATTTTAACTTCATGCAAGAAATTTTTTCCATTCACACAGCCGGCAATGTCAAAAGGTTCCTCCAGGGGCATAACATTCCATGTTTGGACTGGCCTCCCCACCCACCAGACCTCAATCTAATCGAGAACGTACTGCACTACATCGAACAACAGCTATGCGTTGCGAATGTTCGCAATTTTCAAGAACTGTGACAAAAAATAAAATAAAAATGGGACACCCTTTCAACCGTGTACGGTCGCAAGTTAATTAAAGAAATGCGTGAGAGACCTTTTTGGCCGTTAATTAAATCACAGCCACATTATGCTACTTTATACTGACTAGTTTACATTGTTTTGGATTTAATTTGTATTGAAATTTCCTAATAATAAGCTATTTTGTATATTGTGGACTTTCTTTTTGCCTATGTGAGATTTTCATTTCCTACTGAATAACTGCGAACACCTGCTTAGTCCAAATCAAAATCGAATATAAGCACACAATTTTGAAATTGAAATTACTTCGTAATTTAAAACTTTTCGAAGATATTGGCATAGCGAACTTTTTTTTCAAGAACTGTGACAAAAAATAAAATAAAATAAAAATTTGACACCCTATCAACCGTGTACAGTCGCAAGTTAATGAAAGAAATACGTAAGAAACCTTTTTATCCCAGATAAGAGACCTTTTTATCTGAGTGTGGGGGGTTAGAATTTTCCCACCGTGGTCCGCTGCGAGTCGTAAGAGGCGACTAAAGTGGACGGAGCGAGGGGACTGGGGATCCCCTTCTCTGTAATGATTTTCCCGAGAGGCAGCAGGCCAATGAAGGGGTTGAGAGGGGTCGAAAGACCACTCAAACCCTAACACTAGGATCTATGAATGTAAGGGGGTGTGGAAGTAGAGCAACTGAGAGTAAGAAGGAGGAAAGTAAGAAGAAGATGATGATAACCCGGAAGATGGATATGTTGGCCCTGAGTGAGACGAAGTTGAAGGGTAGTGGTGAGTTGATGTTTGGGAGTGGGGGGGGAGAGTATCTGGAGTGCGTGGGGGACATGCAAGAGAGGGTGTGGCTATATTATTGAGTGTATGAACGAGAGAGAAAGTAGTTAACTGGGGTGAGGTGTGATGAAGAATAATGTGGGTGCGAGTGAAATGGGAGGAAGAGTCATAGGTGTTTGTGAGTGCGCACGGACCGGGATCGGAGAGGAGTGGGGAAGAGAGAGAAGAGTTTTGAGAGAAATTGTCCGAGTGCGTTGCAAGAGTGGGGAGTGGTTGTAGAGTTGTGGTGATGGGGGACCTGAATGCAAGAGTGGGTGATGAGGTGGTGGATGGTGTTGTTGGTAAGTATGGAGTAGCTGGGTTGAATGAGAGTGGTGAATTCTTGGTGGGGTTATGTGTGGAGAGTGAGTTAGTGATTGGGAATAGTTTGTTTCAGAAAAAAGTATAAACAAGTATACATAAGTGAGGACGAGTGGAGGTGTGATAGAGGAGTGAGCATTGATTGATTATATTCTGGTTAGAAGGGGAGTGATGGGTCGTTTGCTCGATGTGCATGTGTTCCGTGGTGAGATGAATGGGATTTCGGATAATTACTTGGTGGAAGCAAAGTTGAGAGTAAGTGGAAGGTGGGGAGGCGTAAAAAGGAGGAGTGGAAGGGAGGTGTTAAATGTAAGCAAGTTGCATGATTCTGAGTGTGAGTGTGAGTATCAGGAGAATATGAAAGTAGAGTATTGGAGGGTGAAGGAAAGTGAGGTGGGTGGAGTGGAAGGGGAATGGAAGTTGTTTAAAGATGCGGGGGAGAAATGTGCATGGGAAGTGTGTGGGGTAAGGAAAGTTGGAGGGGGGATTAGAAAGGGGAGTGAATGGTGGAACGGAGAAGTAGGAGCGGCTGTGAGAAGAAAGCGGGGGGCGTTCGAAAGGTGGTTGCAACGAGGCAACCAGCAAAATTTCGAAGAGTATAAGGAGAGGAAGACAGAGGTACAAAGAATGGTAAGGAGAGCAAAAAGGGCGGCGGATGGGGAATGGGGAAGGAAGTTGGGAGGTGATTTCATGGAGAGAAGGAAGGTTTTCTGGAAGGAAGTGAAGAGAATTAGGAAAGGTCTGGGGGAGAATGTGGCAAGAGTGCAGGATGCAAATGGTAGGCTGCTAGTGGAGGGTTGTGATGTAAGAAAGAGATGGGCGGAGTATTTTGAGGAACTGCTGAACGTGAGGGATGATAGGGTTGCAAGAGTAGTAGGTGTTGGAAGTGATGTTAGAATGCCTGTGTTTTGTGAAGTGAATAGAAGTCGAATAAGAAGTGCAGAGGTGAAAGGTGCGTTGGATGAAATGAAAAATGGGAAAGCTCCAGGTATGGATGGCTGCACGGTTGAATGTCTAAAGAAAGGAGGAAATGTGGTTGTGGAATGGTTGGTACGTTTATTAAATGTATGTTTCGAGGCTAGTAAAGTGCCGGTTGATTGGAGTAACGCGTGTGTAGTTCCGTTGTACAAGGGGAAAGGTGACAGGTATGAGTGCAGTAATTCTAAGGGTATAAGTCTACTGAGTGTCGTTGGGAAGCTGTATGGAAGAGTTTTAATTGGAAGAGTGAGAGTATTGACGGATCGTGTACTTGCTGAAGAACAGTGTGGTTTTAGGTGTGGTAGAGGTTGTGTGGATCAAATGTTTGCTGTGAGGCAGATGAATGAAAAATACTTATTAAAGGGTAAAGATGGATATTGGGTATTTATGGATCTAGAGAAGGCGTATGACAGAGTGGATCGTGAGGCTCTATGGCAGGTGGTAAGCCTGTATGGAGTGGGTGGGAGACTGTTGAATGCGATAAAGAGTTTCTACATTGATAGCAGAGTATGTGCGAGAGTAGGGAATGAGGTGAGTGAATTGTTCCCAGTTGTGACAGGTGTGAGACAGGGATGTGTGATGTCGCCGTTGTTGTTTAATTTGTTTATGGATGGTGTGGTGAGAGAAGTGAATGCCAGAGTGTTGGGAAAAGGTGCGCAGTTGGTGGGACAAAATGGTATGTATTGGGAAGTGTGTCAGCTTATGTTTGCGGATGATACAGCGCTTGTGGCTGATTCAGAGGAAAAACTGAGGAGACTGGTTGCAGAGTTTGGTAGAGTGTGCGAAAGGCAGAAATTGAGGGTAAATGTGAATAAAAGTAAGGCGATGAGATGTTCAAAAGGTGGAGTGTTTGGAACTTTGGATGTGAGGTTGAATAGTAAAGTTTTAGAGGAGGTAGAGCATTTTAGGTACCTCGGGTCGGATGTGACTGTTAAGGATAGTATGGAAGTAGAAGTGAGGCATCGAGTGAGTGAAGGTTGTAAGACATTGGGTGCAATGAGGAAAGTTTTTGAATGCAGGAGTTTGAGTATGAATTCTAAGAGGGGACTGTATGAAAGCTTGATTGTGCCAGTTTTGTTGAATGGAGCAGAGTCCTGGGGGTTGAGAGCAACTGAGAGGAGGAAGTTGGATGTGTTTGAGATGAAGTATTTGAGGAGCATGTATGGAGTAACAAGAAGAGATAGGATCAGGAATGAGTTGGTTAGGGGGCAGACGGATGTTATCAAAAAGTTGAGCAGGCGAGTGGATGAAAGAGTGCTTGGATGGTTTGGGCATGTTGAAAGAATGAATGTTGAGCGGCTAGTGAAAAAGATTTATATGTCGGAAGTGAGTGGTCTGCGTGCGCGAGGTAGACCACGGATGAGTTGGATGGATGGGGTGAAACGTGCTTTGTATGAGAGGGGTCTGACTGTGGACGTGGCGAGAGGGATGGCTGCGGACAGAAGTGAGTGGGGGCAGTGCATAAGAAGGTAATTTTATTTTTGATGCGGTACTGGAAGTTGCATGCGTGTGATGGGGTTGACCTGTCCTGTGCTGGGGAAGGGGCTGCACTCAATGAAGCGGTCGGGGTAAACCAGCTATGGCTGTCGGGCCTGACTGTGGTAGGTGGTTGTGCTGGGCTGCTGCTGATCCTGGCAGTTCAGGTGCGGCCAGTGCTGCCTCTCTCGCCTCCTAGTGCCTAAGTGTGGTGATTGTGGCCTGCTGTCGGCTACCCTCCCATAGGGAGGATAAGCCCGGTATATATATATATATATATATATATATATATATATAAATATATATATATATATATATATATATATATATCTATGTATGTGTATTCAATTGTTCACTTCTTTCATGAATTGTACAACTTACATGTGGGAGCACTTCACAAATGTTCTTCTTTTCACCATCTTTTTCCAGTGTGAAAGTAAACCCGTCACAGCGGCTGTTTGCTCCAAGAAGCCCCCGTGTGTTCAAAATAACATAGTACCCATAGTCGAACTCGATGTTCACGGTACACTCCACGTTGGTCTTCCTTGGAAACTCCGAACATCCGTACCCTCGGTGTGAGTAGACCATAATATAGTTGAAGAATGATTGATCGTCAGCGGTGTATGGTGGGGGAAGTATTATGGTCTTGCCGCAGCTCTCCACTGAAAATATAAAGTTGTCAATTAACATTTCTTCACTATGAGCCCCAGTAAAACGTGAGAGTTTCTCTCAAAAGAGAGTATTCAATGAAGATTCATGAATGAGAGCACCCCTACACTTAATGTGCTAAATTCACAGCCGTTGCAGAGACAGGTGACGATATTCGGTTTTAATAATTTTACCGAAAGTTTCATCGAATCATTAGGCGTCACAAGAATAGTGTCATTCCTTCTCAAACTCATGTTTCTCTTTCCGGAACCTAAGTTTTTACTAAAACTTTCATAATTGTTTGGTAGGAGAATGCTCATTAAACTGAGTTAGAAAAAAAGTCGAGTACATTTCGAAACTCACTGAAATGAAAGATGGGGAGGGTATGATTGAAAAATATCGGAGACACCAAAGTTGGCAACCCGGCATCTCCATCGTAGTAGAAGCACGTTGACAGGTCGACGGCGTCCAACGAGAAGGTGAAAGTCTGTCCATTTTGAAGCGTTGCATAACTGTACGCTGTCCAGTAACTGAATGGGCCTGCAGAAACAGAAATATTTTCTAGACTAAATAGTCAATGCTTTTGCTAGCACAAAATTTGAACAATAAAATCTCATTTTTTCCGAAAAATTAATATACGACAACTATCAAATGGTACCCGTAATATGAAACCTTTTGCGATTTCCGTACCAGCAGTTGAAATTTAGGGTGAATCGTATTGGGATATTGGACACATAAAGAAGAATTGTTATTTGTATCTGAAAAGGTGCAAAGATATTGCAAAATCTGCCTCTGTGTCTGATGGCAGCAAAAGAGATATTACTTTACTAGCTTGTGGTATGTCTGCTGGTGGATTTTAACATCAACAAAATCGTTGACGTTGACGATCTATCAAAACTCAACCCCATTATCCTCTACTCCCACCGTGGGTACGGAAGCTCGGAGTTTCAAGAAAAGACCAACGGTAAACGACAGAGTCCCGTCGTTTCATTTGACGTTGCATATTTTTGAAATTATTGAAAATATCAGAGTATGATATTAATGCATACATCATGGAGGACTGCGTTAAAGTCATGTCGTAGTGAGTTGATACCTTATATTTTTTCCATGACTACGAAGGAATTCAAACTTGGAATAAACGATGGACATCCCCAAATATGAGTCATTCTCAAATGTATTATCAACGTACTATAGGGTTGACCAGTGCCATAGAGCTTAGGCACGTTGCTTTCGTCAAGGTAGATGAGTTTCTCGAGCATGTACTCCCGGGTGTCATTGTAGGGGCCAGATTTCCACGGTGCCTCATCTGAAAACACACAGCAATAATTCAAGATCCAGGCCGGAGTTTCAACTAGTTTGGGTCTTGGTAGTAGAGCAGCTGGAAGTGAAAGTTCTTTTAACGATTTGACTACGGGTCGTGATTTTTTGTGGCCAAAGTCATCGAATTTCATTTGGAAAAGCTGAAACTTCAGATATTTGACCAGAAAACTTCCGTGCAGCGTAGCGAGATCGGTAGAAGAACGGAGAAGAAGAATCGTTAGAAGAAGCTACGCTGCCGCCCGCATTGCGACATGGACGTGATCGCTTTACACGCACGTTTGTATATTTCAAATCGTTCAAAATTGAAGTTGAACCGCATTGTTACATGGAGAGTGCAGAGCCGCTACTATTAATCGAAGTTACAAAAATGATTGGCGTGACAGAGAGATAAAAAAAAGCTTTTTAATTTGCGCTTGGTGCAAGCCTCTATGAAATGTTGAAATTAAGAAGAAATCTAATCGTACAATGCTCACTTCTTTTTAATAAACTCAACTGCTTTTTTTCAACTTCACCTGTTTTCATGTGAACTGAGTGTAAATTCAATACAGTGGAATCAATGTCAAAAAAAATAAACACTGTCATCTCCAACCCCATAGACGCTCAATCAGAACTTGCACATTCATTCCGATCACAGCGTAATTTATTGGATATGGGTCTTATTCGCACTATTGGCGCGCTATTTTTAAAGGCTTAAAGACTTTCCACGCACGACATTCAGTAGATTAGCACTCGCTTCGCATAGACCCAAGAAATCGTGCAAACTGTTTAAGGGGGTCATCCGCTAAAACCTGAATTTTGATCTGATTGATCTGAAATTTGACCAGCATATGAATTTTTACAAGAAAAACATTTCATTCGTGTAACTTTTTCGATTTAGGCCTTAGTTTTTCCGAAAAATTTGAAATCTAACTTTTTCAGTCATTTTTTATACATGTTTCAAAGAAATAGAAGTCATTGAGTTTTATGCTCGAACAAAAAAATACCGTTTTAGAATCCTTGGAACAATGCTAACAAAAGTATGTTCAGTTTTTGTGTATTTGAATCTTTTTTATCTATATATGCGAGAATTTACCACAATATTAAGTAGAACGAATTTTTGGTTTTGAACTATGATCAAAAAAATTAATTTGCATTTTAATTTTTTTGATCATAGTTCAAAACCAAAAATTCGTTCTACTTTATATTGTGGTAAATTCTCGCATATATATATATATAAAAGATTCAAATACACAAAAACTGAACATACTTTTGTTAGCATTGTTCCAAAGATTCTTTTAATTTTTTTTAGAAAATATACGAACACACATTTGTTAGAAATGTTCCAAAAATTCTAAAACTGTCTTTGTTTTCTTTCTAGCATAAAACTCAATGACTTCTATTCATTTGAATTTTGAAAATAAGTAACTTAATTTACAGTACAGGCCACAAACAAAATTTTTTTTTTGAAGTGTAATATAATGGAAAATTTATATAATTGAATGCTGTTTTCATATTTATTTCGATAATCTTCAGGCATAAATTCATATTCACACTGTGAATTGTAATTTCCATGAAAAAAAAAATACTTTTTTCGTAAAAATTTTGAAATTTTTTATTTTCAGTCTGATTCTTAAGAAATTTGACTATTATATATAACTTTTGAAAAGAAACACAATTTTGTGAATACATTTTCTTGATTCAGGTTTTAATTTTTGAAAAAATTGACATATTGGTTTTTAGTCCATTGGTATTGCTATTTCAAAAGAATAGAACTCATTGAGTTTTTATGCTAGAACAAAAATAACAACAGTTTTAGAATCCTTGGAACATATCTAACAAAATTTTAGTAGCAAATTTTCCATCTCCCGATTTGTTTTCTTTTTATATGGGGCCGAAATGGGGCCGAAAATTAAAGATTTTGGTCCCCTTATACCCCCTAAGGAGGGAGATTTATTGTCCGTAGCGCCATAAAATTTTAGGACCGAATAGTTCACCACCTAAGGGTCCTTTTCTAACAAAAACATGAAAAATTACCATCGGAGCGACAGGGACCTGGCAGGGGCCTTGGATGACCCCCTTAACTCTATTTTGTTGTTTATCAAAAATGGTAACACCTCAGTGCAAATATCTTCAGGGATCAATACAATGATATTATTGTGCGCTCGGGTGTAGCGAGAAATGCATGGTATGACGAACGCTGTAAATTTGGTAAACTTTCTCTGTAAATAGATATCGCCCTTTTGCTTTTTTATTCTACCTATCAGTACACATTTTATCCATATTCATTCCTTCCATCACAACTTTTTCATTTTTTCTGTTTCTTTTCATGCAAACCTTTGCCTCATTTCTAAAAATTTTTTCTCATTGTTTGGTAATTACACACATCAATCTTATTTCCCACTTTCCGATTTTCAACACGTGTTCATATTAACTGAATATTCCTCACAAACGTTTCACATACTTTCTAATTGCACCTTATCAAAACTTTACTGTATATTATGTCATCCAGACACACCAGACATTTCGAAGAACTAGATTCATGGTAATCATTCTCCTCACCCATGAGAACTGGTTTTGCACTGTACACATGTCCATAAACTCGCGCGTTTGAAAAAAACGCATTTAATACACAAAGCAACTGCACCAACACATCACACAAGGTTTTCTCGTATTCCGTACAAGGGAACCACTTAGGTGTGCCTGTTTTCCCAGCTTCACTTCCCGGCAGAGATCTCGGGCTATTACACTCCCGTTCAACTCATGACATCGTTATCACTTCCGACCTGTCGTGTGTGTCGGTATGTTTCGTGTCATATATTAATGCAATTTTTACATTTTCAATCAATTCGAAGGCTCAATTTTAGGCATTCATCAGCTGTTTATCGTTCCTTCTTTGAGAAATTAAACGATGCACATCGCTAACATTAAGACTCTCTTCTTTTCCATAATGTTTGCTACCATTACCAGTATTTCATATTCGCCACTGAAGCGAGCGTAATAAACAGCAGCAAAAACTCTTTGTCTTCAACACTGCACTCATTAATTTATCCTCATACTTTCCCAACGTTCATAAGATATAGACTTCTACAAGACCCATGTCCGGCATATCTTCTGAGTTTCCTTCGAATGTAAGGACAACTAACAGTAGTGTAATAATTTTAAGCTTTCATGATGAGATGGTCTAGAGACGCTAGGTCAAGCAGTCGTCTTCGGTGCGCAATTACCAACAAGAGCTATCCAGTTGTACTTTTTTCTGCGATATTAACCTTCAATAATCAGCTCACTCATCTTATATGTGGCCCTGAAAAGGGAATTCTCTACTTTCAATCTTCCTTGTAATTCGACTCAGATATAAAACCCACAGCACACTCAATACCTTCATTATTTCCCTAATTTGATTTTATGATTATGATTTTATAGAATTCGTTTTAAAAAACAGTCACCAACCTCATTGCAAAGTATCCATGCCTCATTGTGTCATGATTTTCAGCTTAAGGTGTATCCATACTGCAAAATCCTGCATTACACCATCATTAACCCTGAACGCACGTTCTATTCTACCACATACTCCATGAATCACTCATCTGTAGCTTCAGCTATACGTTGCCATGCCCTTTTGTAGACACAATATCTCCTACATGAACTCAGGTAACCTCACCCGTTTGAAAAACTTACTATTCTCCAACGCATTTTTTTCATACGTTTGAACAAATTTTCAGTTCCACCTCGTTGAATTTGCTTGAATTGCAGCTCTATATTGAAATTAATATTTTTGAGAGCGTGTTTCGACTGGAGTTTCCTTTACGCCTCAGTCGAGCCATAATCGATGGTGTATGGCAGTGTTCAAGCGGGTGACATGGATCGTCCGACGCATTTTAGTACGCATATAACTGAGCGAAAGATTGAACGGCTTTTACTCACGGCACCACAACGAGCTAAAGAGGGGCTCACCAAGCGGAACTAGACTGGGTTCCTTGGAGCAGCTGTTGTCCGTGACGTAGATGTCTCTGTCGCAGGAAGTGTCGCACTTCTTGAAGCAGATGCTGCTATTGTAGGCCAGACACTTTGAGTTGAATTCAAACGCTGCAAGGCCTGCAGAATAAATAACAGTGAATTCAGCACCATAGGAGCAGGTAGAAAATCTTCGGTTCAACATATATAATAATAAGAAATTTATACATTGGTTTGCAGTTACGACGGGAAAATGCTTTCGTTGAGGATTTAAACACGTGTAGTTACACGAACCAACTTAACTTGATAATCTAGTATAATCAATAACGAGCTTTTTAGTTGCATGTGTTCACGAGCAACCAATGACGAAAAGAAAAAAATTATGGATCCGTGAAACACCCATTAATAATGAATATTCATAGTGTTGGCCAGAAAGTTAAGTAGATACTCGCCCATCTACGAAGCTTCGTAAAACACTATTTTTTTCGAATTTTGATTTGCCGTATAACATCTTTATACAACAAATTCTGACCCATACCATTCCGCTTGCTCACCATCTTCTATCTGTATTGTTACCTGTTTTCCTAGAGGCTCTTCCTTCACCTACCACAAGCTGATAGTAACCGGTACCATATGTAAAATATTCTACACTCTTTCGTTGGCCGTACCAGCTTGTGCAGCCAGTTTTGCACATTCTTTGATCGTGGATGCTGCGAGTTCGAAGGTCTCCTCTCCAGCGAGCGGAACGGTTTGATTCAGTACAGTCTGCCGTCGGTACACCTGAAATCAATTAGGAATCATTTTGAAAAAATACATGAAGTGTTGTGGAAAACATTTCAGTGCATAAGGACGGCAAATTTATTAACGCTTTTAGGGTTAATCTTAAGAGTCTGTTTGCTCTTCCGTGTCTGTCACCGTGGACGCACGCTCCATGTTACCGGAGCTAAATTGTTTCAGAATGTGAGGGAAGGAAAACTCCGCGAAGTACGAAATTAGAACTGTGTGTTCGTGAATGTGCCGTCTACCTAACTAAATGGTAAAAGTGAACTTTCAGTGTTTCGGTGATTCAATTATTATCACTTTAACAAGCAGATCAGAGTGGCGAGATGTGAAAACTTTGTGTTGCTCTCGCAGTGCTGGTGAGGGGCAACGCGAACAAGCTCACCCCTGCCCCCTCCATCCCCCCTCCATCTCCACTCCATCCCTCCAAAACACCTTGACTCTTAACGTGGAAGAACAAGTGCCGTTATCTCCAGGTACAAAATAGAAAGTGTGCTCTGTCAAACTCGCATCTTTGGAAAATAATGGTGACCATTTTTTGTGAACTATTTTTGTTACAATAGAGCATGAATGTTGAAAATTTCTAATGTACTCATTCAATTTTTGATTAAAAAAATTAGCTTACCTTATTATCATGTTCTTTTGATGGACAATTTTGGTTAACTATTGACGTTAAATGTGAGAAGGATAAAAACTTCTTCTTCTTTGAAGGAACTTTTAAATATAAAAATTAAATAAACTTGATCCAGCAACTTCGGAAATAATTTACCATGTTAAACATAGTAAGCCTGTGCTCACAGACAGAGCATAATTCCACAATGTGAAGTAAACTTGAACAATCCGACGTTTCTCGAAAAGTTCACCAGAGCAATCTTCTGATGGAAGAGTTGAAGTTCTTTTTCTTCTTTTCTTCTTCTTTTTTTATTTTCTCTTTTCTTCCCCAAGCAGGACAGCAAGCAACGCTGCTCTGCCGACCGCAAGCATCCTGCCCCCTCCTCCCGCTCACACTCTGTCCTCCTCTGTCTTACACCCCAAGCCCCCCCCTTGCTTTCCTACTGGCAGTCTCTTTTTATCTACCTTTAAAAGGCGAGGTCTTCTACTTTAACCCAATGAACAAAATTTAATTTTTCTTCCTCTCTATCAACGTCACAATGTATCAATATAGAACTCGTTCAACTACTCTGAAGGTTGCCCCATCTGAAAAAACATCCTCCAGTACAGCTTCGTACGAAAAGCTCAGTAAAAAGCGTAAAGCACCAGCCATAAAGCGGAAAGGCAGACCTAATAAATCCGCCCCTGTGAATCCATCAGTTCAAGGTCCTCAAACACTCAAAACGAAAAATGCTTCTCGGACGTTCGTGAAGTCTGGTATCAGCAAGTGTTTCTCAGCCCCTGAAGCATCACTAATGACTGCAAAATCAGAGTCATCTGACACGGGCGAAAATCTCTCAGGCGCTGCTTGTAATAATTCAGCTCCCAGTAATAATTTATCTGCTCAAGTTTTGAAACCTGCTACGGGCACACCCGAAGCGAGTTCAAGAAATTCCGTACAAGCAGCACTCGACTCTCAACCCCACGCTTTGGACTGTGTCCGAGTAGATTCATCGTCCACAAAGCCGAGAATCTTTAGTGAAGAAGATACGTCCTCACTGGCGGAAGCTGCCACAGCACTGCGAGCTCCTTCGTCTCGCCGAAACGATTGCGTCATGGCGACGTCGCCCCTGCCCTGCGTCACTGAGAAAGCGCAAAATCGTTCACCGCCGACGGAAACACCAACGTCATCGTTAGAACGCGATAAAATTTTGGATGTGTGCAATCAGTCAAAAAGCATAAGGGGTAATTTTAAATATAATTTTATGATAAATTGTGTGTAGACCTTTCAGGCGGCGAAGTTATGTTTGAAAATGCATACGCAGCAGCTGATACTGGCAGTAAAATACCTCAGAGCGTAAACTGCGAGGATAACGTAAGATTTTCAGTGGAGAAAAATACAACCAGACCTGTTACCGCTTTTGATGGGTACTTACATCCTCTCCAAATGACCAGTTCCTAAACTATTCACGAAATAAATAACACGCTGTCTCTTACAGCTGCATTTCTCAATAAAGCTTTGAGACAAAATTGTCCCCCTAGCCCAGCGTCGATTTTTTCCACTGTATCAAATATTCAAGTGATTACAGAACAGCTTTTTGATTTAAATTATCGTATCAGCGCTCATGATTTTACGCCGGTGGTAGCTGCGAGTAACCATCCTTATGCGAAATCCCCTTTAGACACTTTTCTCGTTGGAGACAATAGTCTCACAAAAATCAACAGAGATGACATTGATAGTGCATGCAGGATTCAGACCAAAACTTCGGAACGTCTAAATGATCTCTATGATGAGATTGAACGCGCACCTCCTTTCAGGAACTATATAATTAGTTTCAAAGGTTTGAGCCTCTCGTCCCAAAATCTCACGAAATTAAAAAATCTGATCATGACAAAGAATCTTCTTTCTCGTATTTATGTGGTGAGTGCCTGCAGTGGGCAGCAATTGTACATGGCATCGAGCCTGTGCAGAAAAATTGGTCTTAAACTGATTCCGCTGCGAGCAAATGTAAAAACCGGTCCTGTTGATGAAGCTTACAACAATGTCCGCACTTGGCCCGTTACGCGAGAAGACACGCATCATTTTCTTCAACAAATTGCTCTAAAATCACCTTTGAGACTAACTTCACATTTTATCTCCTGTGTCAGAAACTCCCATGATCTGAATGAAGAAATTGAATACTCTAATGATTATTCAAAACAGCAAAATGAGTTGAATGATTGTTCTAAGTTGACCGCCTATCCACGTGAAACCTCCAGCAGCATAAACCGATGTTTGCCTTCATATAACAAACCCTCTCCTCCCCTCTCTTCCCGATGTTTGCCCTCATATAACAAGCCCTCTCCTGCATCCGCCACAAACAACTCCGGAGTGCCTACAAAAAATAGGTTTTCATTGCCATCCAATGCTGATGAAGAGGATGAAAAGCCCCTCTCAGACACGAGTATAAATCAACATCCAATCACATACTCGGAAGCAGTAAAATCAACAGGAAGAGAGAAATCGTTGCAAAATTGCAGTCGACAATCGATGGAAAATCCACTACCCAACTGTATGCACAATCATCACCAGAAAAATATAATTGAGACGAGCATTTCTCAGTTCTCTGCAAATCCCCATACGAGAAATCACCACAGAACGGGAATTCAGAGCCAGAAAAACGTAAATTCCCCGCACCTCTCAGAACCTCTTAATGATGAAAAAAGTGCGAAAAAACGTCTCCAGCCCCATTTGTGAACGCATGAATTCCACAATGGATGAATTGAAACGATCATGGAACATAAAACTGATTCCCACCAAAGCCGATGGACACTGCCTCCTCCACGCAGTAGCTCATCTACTTACAAAACGACCAGCATCAAAATGGAATTACAATTCCCTAAAGGCTGCAATCAAAACAGAGAGTGAAGCAAACTACAGCACATATGCTAAGTTTTTTGACAAGAACAGTGGCGACATGCAAAACCTCATAGATAATTACGTTGACGAAAAACATTTTGACCAAGCTGCTGTAGACCTTATACACTAATCATTTCAAATGTGACAGGCCAAAAACTTCTCGTCCTGGATGAACAAGATCATTGTGTTTTGAAAATATCAGTCGTTCCCATTTCAGAGTTATCAAATAATAACCCTCCACTACAGCTCCATCGTAAAAACGATCACTTCAGTGCTCTTGTCACATAAGGCAAAAATCAGACCGGGGTTACCTCATCTTGACAAAGTGCCGCTGCCCAGCCAAATAGTAGACTTTCTTACATAGCAGATGCTGGGCCAAACACCCTGGGCAACTTAGACAAAATTGATAAATCCCCTGAACGATCCCATCGAGATAGTAACCTCGCTACCTTTAAAAAGAGTGCTAATATAGGTAAAATCAAAATCAAGCATGTAAATGCTCGAAGCCTGAATGGTAAATTGGATGAAATCAGAGTAATGGTAGTCACTGAAAAAATTGACATTTTGCGTGTCTCAGAAACATGGTTTGATTCACGAACCCAAAGTTCATTTTTTAACATTCCTGATTACGTGTTGTACCGCTACGATGGCGCTAAAACCAGCCGAGGTAGTGGATCTTGTATTTTTGTGAAAGAAATGTACTCAACATCTTCACTACTAGCGAATAAAGTTTGCGAAGGAATTGAAATGGTTTGGTTAGAAGTGCAAATAAATAAACACAAATCAATAATCATTGGCAGCCTTTACCGGCACCCATCGTCTCCCCTAAATCTAACACTAGATTTCATTGAGGAAACCTTCAAAGAAATCCTTCAGGCAAAAAAATCATTCTTTGCTGTCGGAGATTTCAATGTTGACCTAATGGACAAAAACAATAAGCTAAGCAAACTATTGTATAAACTAAGCTTATCACAAATGGTCAAAGAACCGACTCGCATCACTAAAGTCTCTGCAACTCTCCTCGAACTAGCAATCACAAATAATCCCACCGCAATACTTAGTACAGTAATATCACCTTCTATTTCCGATCACCACTCTATAGAATGTGAAATTAATATTGCGAAGGAAAGACAAAAATACCGCTTAATGACCTATCGCTCGAAAAGGCACTATTCAGCAGAACTATTTCAAGAAAAACTACTCGATAGGTCTACCGAATTCCAGAAAATGATGCAATCTGACGATGTTGACATACAACTGTCAATTTTCAACGAGAACTTCACAGCAGCTCTCGACGAATGTGCACCTTACGTCACCAAAAAAACCAAGCCAAAACGGACTGTTTGGATTACTGACGAAGTTAAAGAGATGAGCAGAATAAAGAAAGCTAACTTGCGAGAGTACAAAAACAATAGATCAAACAGTACCTTATACAAGAGATATAAAGAACATGAAAAAATTCTTCGAAAGAAAATCACTGAAGCGAAAGAAACTCACTTCCACCAGGCACTGATAACGGCTAAAAATAACCCGAAGCGAACTTGGGAAATCATTAGTGAGGTAGCCCCATATAAAAATTTAGATCGCATAAGTAATTTTGAAAATCCCTTGGTAACAGCCACGGATTTCAACACATTCTTTTCAAAAGTAGGGGCTCAAGTTTTCAGTGAGGTGTGTACCAATCCAGATGAAACGACAATTGAAAATTCATGCCCCACTGCACCCTCGAGGACTGATGTCAAGTGGAGACCACGCCCTGTCGATTTACCGGAGTTACGAAACATCTTATACTCACTAAAAAACACAAAGGCAGTTGGACATGACGGTATCAGTCTTCAATATACCAAAGATAGTTCCCTGTTACAGCACCATGGATTCGTCTGATAATTAATTCATCAATAGTAACCAATACGTTTCCAAACCAATGGAAGCACTCCATTATTAGACCGTTGCACAAAAGTGGTGACCTAAATACAGCATCAAACTACAGGCCCATCAGTCTTTTGCCTGTCATGTCCAAACTATTGGAGAAAGTGGTGACAAATCAACTGTCATTTCACCTGGACGAGTCAAATTTACTCCACCAAAATCAATATGCCTATAGAAGAAATACTAGCACTCAAGACGCTCTGCTCAATATATCTGAAAAAATATACAGTGACATCGATCAAAAGAATGTAACACTCTTGCTACTACTCGATCTCTCTAAGGCGTTCGATAGCGTCCAACATGAAAGACTTCTACGTAAAATACTGAACTTGGGAATAGACATGCAATGGTTTGAAAGTTACTTGTCAAATCGATCTCATGCAGTCCGCATGGAAAACAAATTGTCCCCATTCACTCAAAACAATTTTGGTGTTCCCCAAGGATCCATTCTTGGTCCGCTACTGTTTTCTATTTTCATTAATGATTTCCCTCCAATGCCTTCTAACGCACGGATCTCAATGTATACATATGATGTTCAAATTGCAATAACAAGTTCTGTATCGGAAATACCACAGACGCAAATTAAAGCCGAAACTTTACTGACTAGCCTGAAATCATGGTACGACCGAAATGGTCTCAAATTAAATGCTAATAAAACACAATGCATTATTTTTGGATCCAAAGATGCAATCAAAAAAACTTCAGATCTTACTCTTGCAGTTGGAAATGATAAAATTAATGCATCAGAAAAAGTTAAAAATCTAGGTATCTGGTTCGATAGAAATATGTCCTTCAAATCTCACGTTGAGACTACTTGCAACAAAATCTACGGAACTTTAATGTTTTTTCATCGTATAAAAAGTATGCTAGACGAAAAATCCAGATTATTAGCCATTCAATCCCTTGTGTTATCGCGCATTGACTACTGCAGCCTAGTATGGGGAGACTTACCTCAATACCTTCAAAGGGACTTACAAAAATGCATGAATTTTGCAGCCAAGGTGGTATGCAACGGTAATTTCAAAAGAAGTGATCACGTAACCCCTCTCCTCAATAAACTCGGCTGAATCCCTATCCAAGAAAGGCTCCTCATGCAGAAGGCCCAATACGTATTCTCCTCGTTATATCTTCCCCAGAGCAATGCTGAGATAGTGCTTTTCCATCCACCCACTGTAACCAATCAAAAACCGAATAGAAACACTAATGTCTTAGTCAACTGTCGTTCATCTCACTTAGGGCAGAAGGCTCTGTCCATATCAGGCGCCTTACTGTGGAACAAACTTCCCCTGAGTATTAAAGTCCCTCATAGACCGAGAGAATTTAAAGCCAAAATAACTCGTCATCTTGTGTCTCAATAATAATCCTTAGTTACAGAACATACTGAATGAGTACTGACGAATCTCATTTACCTGGTATCTCCATTGCTGAACAATCTCCCTCGCTCATTGTTTTATAATTCAAGACATCAAACAACAGTTTTGAAGTATGCGTAGGTATTATGATTTGACCGCCTATACGTTGTCATTTGCGGACATGCTTACTTGTATATGTGTGTACGTATACAAGTGTATGTGCGCATACGGGTGTGTATATTTGCACGTACAACTGTGTGCACTAGAGTAGATGAACCAGTCGAAGGTGCATTTTATGTCATTCCTCTCCGTTTCTGTGCAAGCATCAAACTAGACCGTCATGGTACCTATGCGTGTGTGTGTGTTGATCATTTACAGACATTCTGCACCATATTACATAGATAATGTATTTTTTCTAATATGAAATTGTAAAGCATCCATGTAAAAAAAAAAAATTCGTTGGGTGATCATACATTTATACTGCAGTAATATACTTATTCGGCTTATAGATATACGCTTATAATAATGTGATACCTATGTTTATTTATCAATTGACGACAATTTGCGCCATATTTCAAAAATAATGTGTTTTTTTTTTCTAATATGAAACCTTCATAGGACATTAATGTTTTCTTTTTTATTCACGTCCCACAATCGTTTTCATGTTTCTGACTTGAGTAGACTGTTTTGTGCCACCATTTTTAGTACGAAAGTTTATGAAATTCATGCTATAATAAAAGATATTTTCTCCGTTTCCCTCGATTGGAATTCTGGTTTATACTGACTAGTTTACGCTGATATTTGCGCACATGCTTACTTGTGTAAATGTTTACGTGTCCACGCTATGCGTATGACACTCTGTAGAATGCGTATGTATTGCCTCGATGCACAGAAATGCATTTGTGTATGCTTACGAGTTAGGTGTATGTGCGTGGGTATATGTGTGCATGTGAATGTGTAAATATTTACATGTATACGTGCACATATGTGTGTACTAGACTGACAACTAGCATTTTACTAGAGGTAATGGTCTTTTTTCTGTGCACTCTCAACTTGTAACATTACTTAACTCGTCATATCTTTAGTATTGTAAACGTGGAGGGAGTATATATGGAGGGAGCATAGCCGTCTGTGAAGGGAACCAGTTTTTGAGATTTCTCCCATGTTTGTGGTAACCAATAGCCGTCTCGCAAGTGTGACGTCAGCACGGAAGCCAGTTACCTACTAACTACGCTAGGGTGTGCACATGCTTGCTGATTGCTCTTCCAGCTGTTGAGTTTATCGTAATTATTAATTTGGCATTCTAAGACTCCGAAAGATAATAAATTGTGTTTCCTCACTCGAGGACACTTAATAATATCAAAATTACTAGCAAAGATACATTAAGAGTTAAAAACTGTAAAGATTACAGGCCCTTGAATATAACAAATTAGAGAGCGACTTGCACGCGCACCTCATCCTTCGATTTGTGGAGCGGTACTAATCTTGCTTTGGCAAATGAACGAGTTGTAGAGGAGGCGAGGAGGAGCCAACTTCAGCCAAGCGTCTGTGGTTGGCTCACGTGTGGGGCCTTGCCAATGCCCCAGTCTCCCAACTTTTGCAGCTAATTTGAACCCGATTGGAATCGGCTATGCTCCCTCCATATATCCTAGCTCCATGATTGTAAAGCATTCATGTAAAAACTATACATTTTTTGTGCGATCATCTATTTATATTTAAATAAAATCCTTGTTAACTAATGACCGTTATGTAAAAATTGTTGAATCCGAAATACAAAACCTATAATCTTCTTGGTCCTCATGCTTATATGTACACATATGTATATGTGTGTGTGTGTATGTATGTGTGTGTGTGTGAGTGTGTGTATGGATATATACACACATGCATACGTATATGTACATATGTGTGTATATGGATATATATTTATATAAATATATTTTTCTTTTTTTCATGCTTCCTTAAAATGACACTTGTGAACATTGACCGAAACAAGCGATTTCATATATTATTTCCTGGCGTCAAGAATTGCGAAGTTTTATGTCGTGTACATGTAAACTGTCAAAAGTGTTTTCACCCCACAATGAAAATGCATCGTCCATGAAATTGTGTTATCTCTTACAATTATCATTACATGTATTATCAAATGTAGATTAAGCTAGGTTAGGAGTTCATTGCCCTCAATCATTTCTTTTCGACTAGTGACACGAGTTTTTCAATACTCGTGTGTGTGTATCATCTACGTGTCTTAATTTTAAGTTATTTTAAAAACCAATGATGGTACTTTTGTACCATCTCTATTGGAAATAAACAGTTTTTCTTTTTTCTTTCTTTTCTTTTTTTCTAAGCATGTTTTGGAAAAAAACTTGCTCCTTGACTAAGCATTTAACAATAATATTGTGATAAACAGTCAGTGCATTGTCAGCAGAATTTCATCTTATAATGCACGAATAGTTTATATTATCACGCTATTATAAAATAATGATATATACTATTTCAACTTACCATTTTCATAAACAATCATATCCCAACATTTATTTCATAAAAACAGTAGGCACCTGGGAGACTCACGATTTCTGCGTCCGAAATGCAGACCGAGATCGAGTGAGAGTTGACCCTGACCTTGTTCGGAAACTTGCACCTCGTACGAGGAGAGGCCATTGTCACCATGTCAGCCTGCATCAAACAATTATGTCAGTATGTCGCCACGTCTGCCAGCAGCAAACAATCGTGTGGTATGTCACCACGTCAGCCTGCATCAAACAATCGTGTCAGTAAGTCACCACGTCAGCCTGCATCAAACAATCGTGTCAGTAAGTCACCACGTCAGCCTGCATCAAACAATCATGTCAGTAAGTCACCACGTCAGCCTGCATCAAACAATGGTGTCAGTAAGTCACCACGTCAGCCTGCATCAAACAATCGTGTCAGTATGTCACCCCGTCAGCCTGCATCAAACAATCGTGTCAGTATGTCACCACGTCTGCCTGCATCAAACAATCATGTCAGTATGTCACCACGTCAGCCTGCATCAAACAATCGTGTCAGTATGTCATCACGTCAGCCTGCATCAAACAATGGTGTCAGTAAGTCACCACGTCAGCCTGCATCAAACAATCGTGTCAGTATGTCACCACGTCAGCCTGCATCAAACAATCGTGTCAGTAAGTCACCACGTCAGCCTGCATCAAACAATCGTCTCAGTATGTCACCACCTCAGCCTGCATCAAACAATCGTGTCAGTATGTCACCACGTCAGCCTGCATCAACCAATCGTGTCAGTAAGTCACCACGTCAGCCTGCATCAAACAATCGTGTCAGTATGTCACCACGTCAGCCTGCATCAAACAATCGTGTCAGTATGTCACCACGTCAGCCTGCATCAAACAATCGTGTCAGTATGTCACCACGTCAGCCTGCATCAAACAATCGTGTCAGTATGTCACCACGTCAGCCTGCATCAAACAATCGTCTCAGTATGCCACCACGTCAGCCTGCATCAAACAATCGTGTCAGTATGTCACCCCGTCAGCCTGCATCAAACAATCGTCTCAGTATGTCACCACGTCAGCCTGCATCAAACAATCGTGTCAGTAAGTCACCACGTCAGCCTGCATCAAACAATCGTGTCAGTATGTCACCACGTCAGCCTGCATCAAACAATCGTCTCAGTATGTCACCACGTCAGCCTGCATCAAACAATCGTGTCAGAATGTCACCACGTCAGCCAGCATCAAACAATCGTGTCAGTATGTCACCACGTCAGCCTGCATCAAACAATCGTGTCAGTATGTCACCACGTCAGCCTGCATCAAACAATCGTGTCAGTATGTCACCACGTCAGCCTGCATCAAACAATCGTGTCAGTATGTCACCACGTCAGCCTGCATCAAACAATGGTGTCAGTAAGTCACCACGTCAGCCTGCATCAAACAATCGTGTCAGTATGTCACCACGTCAGCCTGCATCAAACAATCGTGTCAGTATGTCACCACGTCAGCCTGCATCAAACAATCGTGTCAGTAAGTCACCACGTCAGCCTGCATCGAACCAAAGAGCTAGAGCCCAAATGTGAATTCGATTTAATTTCTGAGAGTTCAAATTCTGCAAAAATTGCTAAAACATTCAACATTATGTATCATATTTGCACCAAGGATAGAACTAATTCCACCCGAACGATCGAGAAAAAAAACTAAGTTTAGCTGGCGTCTCAAAGCTCCGTGACGTCGCCGCACCCACCGCGCCCCTTTGGAGCTCCGCGCCTCCACCCGTTGACATCTGGGGGACGAGAAAAGGTGCAGGCGAAATCTATTTCATTTTCAGATACTGACCTGTAATTTCTAGAGCTGCACCCACTGATTCAAAAGAGTGTTGTACAATGTCATCATTCATTGTTGACAATGAGAAAGAACTTTTAAATTTTACAGAATGACTAATTGATATGAGAGCACTTGACTCGTTTTATAACTTCGATACAACTGAGAAATTTGCTCGAATTTGTTAAAACGTTTCCGAGAACTGAAAGTGCTAAAAATTTAAATTTTACAAAATATCATATGTAATAGCTCAAGAGTTCGAGATCACAATGACTCATGATAAATTTAACATTAAAGATCACGTACAATTCACACTGGCACCTTTCTGAGCCTGGATTACTCTTTTTGAATCTCCATAAAGATATTTATATCCATTTAAAAATTCTCCTCCCATCCCCTATGAGACAACAAAAAGCGATTCCGACTTACGTTTTTTTCTCCAATGCGAACACTCACCGAAAACACATGTTATTACGGTGAGTCCGGGCGTTCTTTGTCACAATTTAACTATTTCATTCTGAACTGCGAGAATTTATTATCTCAGGGAACATAGACATCATGAAATAAATATATTTCAAATCGGAATAGGAAGTCTGTGTAATGACTAGTTAGCAAAAAACATTTAAAAAATCATTCCCTTCCATTTCATTGACCTTAGCAACAGTTGGTGGGTGAGAACTCAGTGATGCAGTTACAAAAATCCCTTCAAAACTTTTACAGTTCTTCAGTGCAAAAATTAAAACCTAGGTTTGTCTGTTCTTTAGTCTGCCTCGAGACAAAAACAAAAGTGTTATTTCATAGGCAATTGTGATTGCCGTCTTGTTAGAAAACAGCATTGGCTTCCATAAATCTATCGACTAATCCTTGTCTACTCTTATTCATTTGAAATTTTATTGACATTAACATGGGTCGCGCTGTCCATGTTGCTATCTACAATAATGATTGCGAGTATACAATGATTTTATTGTAGCTTCAATCAAACATGTTTAAATAAAGGCCTTTTTCCAAAATATGAATATAGGTAAATACGTTCAAATATTTACACACTACATTTTCTGCGAAATTTCTATTAAAGCGACTTGTATTTCTAGTATAAATACAATGTTTTGTCGACTCCATCCTTTTATTATTGTCACGCATTTAAATGAGATATCTTATTAGTTTGATGCATGGTCATTTAGGCAGTTAGCCCACTTTCATTTCATTTGTTCATGCTCGCTCGAAAAGATATTTTTGAATATATGCCGAAACAAACATTTTAATATTATTTCCTGATGTCAATAAAGCCAAAGCTTATCCGTCAATGCATGTGTAAGCTGTCATAAATGTTTTCAGCTCACAAAGTTCACTATCTATATTTGTATTGCTTCCATGAATTACAAAAACTCTTGAACCTCAAATAACTAGCTATGGGAAATATTTTTCCCTGTCTTTGTACAAGCATTGAACTGGACCGTCAGGCCATCTATTTACGTTCATCAATTAAAGACATTTGCATCAAGACATTTAAAACATAATGTAATTTTATCTAATATGGTAAACTTATAAGACACTAATATTTTCTTCTCTTATTCACATCGTAAAATATTCCTGTTAGCCTTGCGCGGTGCAATTTACCATTTCTTATGCACGTTAGTATACTATGACGGCCTTATCTAGGTGGTAATTTCACGTATTACTCCGATTGTGTCGTACATTACTTGGTTGCTGTTGCAGAACAATCGTTTCCATGTTTCTGACTCAATTTGACTCTTATGTGCCACTGTTATTAGCACGGAAACACCATAAATTTGTGATGTGTTAAAAACTTTTCTCTGAGTGAATTGGTTGTCATACAAGTCGATACGTAGCAGGGTAATTATAGTTCTGATTGTCAACCTCGTTGCCTTAGACGCAGAATTGTTTTAATCCACCCGATATACTTTTATATGTAATTCCTTATACTGCAAGTCCAAGAGCTCTTATTTCAATGTAAGTGTGCACTAAATTGAGTGTTTTCAACAATGCATCGACACTGAAATTAAGTCTTCTCCTAGAACTGTAGTTACATATATTATCAAACCTAGATTGAACAACATTAGGAATGCATTGCCCTCAATCATTTGTCTCAACTATTTGGGTATTACGATACCCATGTGTGTGTATCAACCGAATCACTCGTTGCGATTAGTGACAAGAGTACTACCATACTCATGTGTGTGTTTTATCTAAGGATCCTTGTTTTAAGATATTTTAAAATCCAATGATGTGCTTTTTGTTACATCTTTAGTGGAAATAAGCTGCTTTTTTTCATTACGATTTGTAGGAACTGATAAAGCCCTTTTGAACTTGGTGTTATGGTGGAAATTTTACCACAGTTGATGACTTGAGTAGCATTCATGAGGTAGAAAAACCTTTCAATTTAGTGTGTTAGATTATATTTTCAGTCGAAATGATTTACTCTATTTATATTCACACCATTTGGGCTATTGTTTTGAAATATGAGCAAGTCCTAACAGGATAAAGCATTTATACGTCAGTTGATGAGATGAAACATACTGATAAAAAATATGAATAACTCTAAGTAGAAACACCAGAGAATTGAATATGCTTAGAACAGAAAAACTTATTTCTCTTGACCAGGCATGATATTACACCGGGTGTTCACGCAATTATTAGCAATGTAAATTGCATATAGAGTCAAAACCATTGAGTAACTTTCGCTCAAGATTTTAGCAGTAGACTGACAGAGAAGTGGTAGCCCTTCATGATTTAACAGTATCAAATGAGTTCACTTGAAATTTTAGGTTCAAAATGGCATTTATTTTTGTGAGCGAAGATAAGAACAGCGTAGCCGAAGTTGGCATCAACAAATAGAATTTTTTATTTGCTGATTTATTTCCTTGTTCCACTCATAAGTTCATTGACGATGTGTTTATGGACAATATGTTCATCAATGGATATGTCTATGGAAAATAGATGCATCTCTCCTGAAAATTCCAGTCGAGAGAACAGGGTTCAGGTTTTGGATACCTTTCCATAAAAAATATTGCTAATTTAGCCTTCAGGAACCTTGCGCTACAGTTTACTGAAAGAACTTTTAAACACCCTATTCTTTTATGTTAATAATAAAAACTCTATTCCCTCTACAAGCAGCCGCAAATAACAGGATTCTACCGTCCATTTACAGGCTCGTGTCGTTCGTGAAGCTGAATTAATCAATAGACTTCAACTGCCACAAAGTAAAGTAGAACTCACCGCTATGACCCCAGCGAGGCCCCAAATGCAGACCAGAAGGTTCTTCATCGCTTTGGCAATCGTAAATGTGTGTTTCTCGATGAATGTGAATAGAATTGTCAGCTGCAACGATCCTGGAAAAATCACTCAAGGTTAGAAAACAACTGACATAAGTAAACAAGAATATTGCTAGATCAGCCAAACTGTTATCTTTCCCTAAAATTTTTAAGATTTTTTTATATTAAATATTGACCATGAAGAACAAATTCATTTACCTTTTGAGTTATACATAGAGTGGTAATAGGATTAGTTTTCGCAACTTAATATTTTTTTGTATATTAGAAAACTTCAAGATTTCAAGACCTTGAAGTGGGCATTTATGAAAGACACAAAACACTAAAGGGAGAAAAAGAATTTTGTGGCAAAAAGCAAAATTTGAGAATTTTTATCAGAAAAACAATTCATTCCTGGAACCCAGTTTGAGTGGGCTCACCATACCGATGGGTGAGTGATAGAACTTAGTTCGGTTCAGAATGTAATCAGGAGGAGACAGCTATAAAAGAGTGGCCTTTTGATTGTATCTTTCTTTGACAATGAGGAAATGTGATGCTATCTCCATCCAAATGCTACAGTTGTTCCAAAGATCCCATTTTCAGCGCATTCCTGAATATGCCCACACAGATCAAAGTCCAAACACGAAAGAATAAAAAGTGAAAAAAAATTCTGAAAACATTTAGTTCGAATATTCCAAGTTTTGGCTCATTTCCAACAAATTTTCACGTGAAGTACATTAAATTTAAATAAAAATTTTCCCAAGAAATATTTCATTATGATTCGTACATGAAAAAAAACAGCAAACCAGCAAATCATGATTGATGGATGGGGTTCAACGAGAATGAAAATAAATTATGCTAGAAGACAGCTCTAGAAACAACGGCTTTGCGCTTTGAAGTCGGGCAGTTTCTGAAGAAAGATGGAAGGGTCAAGTTCATGTGAGTGCAAAAATTTAAAATTTAATTGATGGAAAGGGAATGGAACAGATTACAATTTGAAAAACTATGAAATTTAATATCAATAATCAAAAAAATTTCACTAAGGTTACAAAAATTCAAACTAGGAAGCAACATTTCAAATGCCTCGACTTGAAATAGTTGTAGAGATCACGATTTCTAGCTCGACAGTATATCAGACTTTACCTGCCTCAGTAAATTCGGACACTCAGGCACTGCTGTCTGAACAGGTGCCACTACACTGACTCTCCTGCACTAGTCTCCGTCTCTTTTAACTATACTCGTACGTTCGTTGAACCCCGAAACTCCTTTATTCAGCTGCAGATTCTGATAAGCTGTTAGTATTGTGACGTCCAACCTAAATTTTAATTTGGATGCAATTCTGTTCGCCAAAACTTTGTACGTATTGAACACACGTGTCCAACATTTTCTCGGCACAACCAACCGAAACGAACAAATTAGACGCTAGGTGGCGCTAGTAATATAAGGCAGAAATATAAAAATGAATTTCTACTACCAAAAATAAGAATTTTACTCTATATTTTCGTTTAATTACATTAGGCACAAATTCTTCAGTGAAAATTAAACATTTTTTCCCTATTTAATGCATCGTTCAATTCCAACAAACGGTAATCGCTGCTGGGAAAACGAATTGAGAATTTCGTTTGAGATCAACAATTCAACGACAAAGAGCCTCAGTTTGCGGCACCCAAATAGCCAAGACGTACGCATTGTAGTTCATTGCAATACACTCGACAATATGCGAACAATCACTAACGTGGTCTTGGGAAAACGAAGAAACTCCGGCCAAGACCCAATTTTGCGTAACTTCGAAGCTCGTAGAATTCGAGCAGCTCCTGCGATCACGCAGATCAGCAGGAATAATAAGCTGTCGCCCAGGAGTTGTCGCTTATTTCAAGAGTTATTCTTCTGGTAAATTCCAAACTTGATAGCTTTCGTCTATGGATTTAATATTGAATTTTTTCTTGTCACACAATGTCCGAATAAAAAGTTTGTTTCCACAGGTCTACTCAAAATATAAACCCTATATCGCTTGAATGTTAAATACATTATTTATTTATATTGAAATGTTTTTTCCCCTCGAAAGCTCAAGTTAAGTAACTGTCATCACATTCAGTAATGGTTAAAACTTTATTTAAACAATTTGAAATTAGTTAAAAGACATACAATGAATAACGAAGATATATCGTAAGCTCTGTTTTTTTTTAATTTAAATCCACAGAAGTGAAACCAAGTACATACGGTTTGAAAAATATTTTACACATGGAATCTATCGCATGATCTCTTTGATAAACATATATACATACAGCATACCAGGCACCTTGAAGTGTTGATATCTTTTTTCTCTATAAACTTTTTTGCAGAGAAATAACCAGAGCGAGTGCTGAGAAGAGCATTTAAAACAATCAACGTTTCATCCGACGGATAATGAGCCTCTTCTCGGTTGTTGTGTGGGAGAATATTGCATTAATTTTTGTACCTCCATTATTCTAATCTTACACTTCACTCATAAACAGATCCACACTTTTGTTTCTATTTGACCCCTCATTTATTCATATCATCAGTTGAGTAATTCCTAAGAAGAAAAAGCATATTGCTGATCTTTCAAAAATGATTCAGTAATCAGGGGAATCGTAGGGTTGGAACTAATTAATTTCTAAGTCTATTCTACGTGTACGACATTCAATTTCACAATATCAAAAAATTCTACAATGAACAATCTAAAATTCATCATTTCTTGAGGAAAATTAGATCACGCTACTCTAACGAAACTGAATTGTGAACATTTCTTACTCAGAAACTTCATTCCCTATAGTCGTCGTATAGTAAGTAGGCCGTTCACCCCACAGGTGTGTGGGTGAGGTAAATATGTACACTTTATTTTTATTATGCTGATTACTATCGTGCATCGGCCTTTTCATGTCTTGACAGCAAACTCAAACAAAATATCTGAGTGAAAAGTTGAACGCTTTTTGAGTGGAAATGTGCAGCATACTCTCAATGTGCGTAACGTTCTTCAATAAAACATGACGTTAATCTGACATCAGCTGGAAATATTTAAGAACATGCGTTCGATCATTTCAAGTACAAAAAATTCAAGAAAACATTTTAAACATTTCAAAATCAAAATTACCCAATGATATGTCATAAAAATCCTCGTTTTGTAGTGCGAAAACATGAGTGAGCACTATATTGAATGTATTTATGTGTACACTGAATTGAATGTAACTGTGTGTACATTGAATTGAATGTTACTGTGTGCACACTGAATTGAATTTATTTATTTGTACAATGAATTGAATGTGTTGTGCATATGAAATTGTGCGTATATATCATGCGTACACTAAATTGTATGTAGGCTAAGTGTGTACACTAATTTTCCAGACCAATTTTAGATCAGCTAATCTTCCGCGGGGCCAGTTCGAGTCTTCCTGAGAGTCATATTCTGGCATTTCCACTCACGTATCATGGTTCCAACCGAGTCAATAGGAACACGTAGTTATGCATATATCTCCCGATTTCCCAAGCAGTCATCATGGAGCTCCTCAATACGTTCGCGAAGGTCTTCGCTGATGTCTTTATTTTAAACCATGCTTACGACCTTTCAGAACGAGAGCTGTTTTACCAATGACACGTTATTAGAGATAAATGCTGACGAAAGTTCGAATGCTAAATAGCAGAACGTATTAGAATATTCTGGATGAATACCACAATAATTTTAATGTATAATAGAGAAAAAAGGTCGGGTATTGTAAACGTTTGTATTATTTATTATACATGTTCTCATATATTTTTCCATAAATAATATATGTCGGTTTTAAATGTATTTTCACCTTTTTATTCCTATTTAAATATAGTCCAATTTTTTTAATTGCACCTGGTCTAGATATGTAGGATCTGACGATTTAATCCACGTTTTGCATTATTTTGCCCCCACTGTATTTCCTTGTGAATGTATCAGGGGCTCCGAAAGGAGCAAATAGATTATCAGGTGAAACATGACTCATTTCATGTTACATCACTCGCAGCTTTACTCAGCACCCGTTGTGCAGGCTTTTAACATCTGCGTAGTGTTCAGGGCTGAGATTTGCTAGTGTTGTTGCAAAGGAATATTCAGCACGCGCTCCGTATGATTCGAGCTGAAACAAAAAAACACGAGAACTAGTTAATGAGCTAAGCTTATTCTTGATAGTATTTTGAAAACAGGAAAAGAGGTGAACTCTTACTACTTCTTCGAAGTCATGAGTAATTTGTTTCGTTGTAAATTCTCAAACATGTGACAATGCCCTCGAATAGCTTTTTATGAAATATGGTGTCATGTGATTCCTTAACCTACTTCTGTTAAGGTAGGATGCCTTCCTACTTCTCTACATAAATGTACGGTGTTGCCATAGCGTGAGGTCCTCCTCACTATAGCATAAGATCTACCTCTAGCTTGTAGTATTGCGTGAGGTTAGGTAATTGAAGGATTTTGATTATTTCTAAACATTTATTTAGCGAAAAGCACTTAATTTGTGCATCTCAAACTGCACCTGGGTAGGCGATATATGGTGGTAGACTTCAAGCTACAGTTGCACCAAATTTTATTCATGCTACTTCCTTGTCATTTTCATTCCAGCCGATTTCGGTTTTCCTCTACTTCTCCTTTCAGTGTCAAGAACCTGAACGGTGAGGAAAGAACTGCCTCAACTCCTACCAGGAAAAAATTCCAAAATATAAAGTCTCCACCACGCTCATAGACAGACAAACTGTGTCAGGGTGTTAGGTTCACACGTCGACTTGATAGTTGAGGCTCATTTGGGAATGTAAGCCTACGATCAAATTAACATGAAATTCAATTGCATTTAGCCTTAGAAAATCACAAAGATTTCAGTGATAAGTGGCGCTCTCAGACTTAGCAACATTCAAACCTAGTTATGTTTAATTTAAATCACGGTGATACCAGCAAAAAGATATTTCGCGGACGAAAAGAAACAAATGTTCTCTCCTCAGTCGTGTGAAAACGCTCACATTCGCGAGAAGTGTTTAAGTTTTTGTAATAGATATATCGTTCTGTGAAATTTTAAATGCAATTTGTGCTAAATTATTTGCCTCGGGAATGTCTCCAGGAAAATATGGAAAGCTTTTCCGAAAAGCCTCGCTGCATTTATTATGAGAGATAACCATACTCAGAGCTCATAAGCCGTTGCTACAAGATGCACGTGAGGTACGCTACACAATTTGGTACAGGGTTTTCATAAATAACATCTTTTGAGTGAGTGTAAAAAATTTGAATCATTATTTATGTTTAGATTTAGATTAATGTTGAAGACCATGCAACGAGATGAGGTTTTTAGAAGTTCAAACTCTAGATTAACTCATTTTTATACACCATTCCCAATTACGAATTTGAGGAACTTTGAAAATCTGAAAGTTCTTCGAACTTCAAACCTCTCACGGCTTTAAATCGAAATTCCATCTTCGATATATTCTAATGAGTGCAAAATTGAACCATATGGATGCAACTGACAGGGGAAGGTCTCGCTAGCTCTTTCGTTGCTCATCTCTCACTCGGGTTTTCACAAAATCTTCAAAAAAACATCAACTTTCGATACTTTACCTATTAATCACCAATCGGCCCCCCACAAGTTTTAGTTATTCATTTTTCATGCAAACCTTGCCTCTGTTGTGATCTGCAGCCACGTAGCGAAATATGCTCACATCACTACGCAAACTTTAACACTTTCTATGCCTTTATTTTGAGCGTTTAGGGAGTTAATTTCTTGGAAACTTGACATAGTTCAGTTAATTCCTCTTACATTTCTAGGCTTCATCCCAGAACTGACAAAATGACAATTAGGTCACACAATTAGTCATTAAAATGGGACAAGTTTCAAAAGAATCTAATGGAAGTAAATATCCCACTTGGTATGTTTTCCGGCTGAAATTTTGTCATATTGTACGTGCGTACGCAGAAATTACACGTATGGTGAGTAAAGGTACATGAAGGACAAACTTGTGATCATTGGGCAACATCATTTCACACTTTAATTTATATTCTTATTAAAAGAGGGTATCGTAGTTGGAGCAAAACAGCGTTGTAAAGATATAGAGACTGTTGTCCACGCCCGTATTAACACAATGATAGCATCCAAATTTGAGTGTTTTCCTTTGGTTTGTTGAACTGTTCCAAATTTTATTAAAACACTACTTATGACGACGAGTGATCCAGGATGAATATAAAAAGAAAGATCGTGCGAAGAAGTCCTATCTTATGTCACTCATTTCCCTCAGCGATAAAGTGAGAATCCGAAACAACTGACATTGCAAAAAATCGTTAACATAAATTTCCTAAGTTTGAACGATATAATATGCTGGCGTGGATTACTATAGAGCCCGAACTTGCTCGGATAAACTTCAATTTTCCGCCATGCCAGAATTAACTGTAATACACTGTTATTTCATGCCGCGCAAAAACTGAGAATTTCTTTCCAAGTCATCCTAAATCTTCCCAAATTATTTCTAACAAATGGTTATTTAAGAACAGTGAGATTATTTAAACTGTCTAACAGTAGAATACATCCCTAATTTCTAATCATTACCAGCACCAATTACCTTAGTTGCAATTTAGCGCTAGTGATCGCTTACATAGGTTATAATTTATAGGAAATTGGCCCAGCTTTACAAATCATATTTAAAAAATTTGATCCATATTTCGTTTTAGCAAATCATGCGCCTTCGTCAATTAAAAATTTGTTATGTCATAATTACCATGCTACAAACTCCTTTTTGTGGGATAAAAAACTCACAATGCACAATATTTTCTTTATATAGATAGTTGTGCCAAGAAAAGCTGTTATGTTCGCTTCTACTTCACTCCCTTTGATATGCATATCACTGTGATAAAAAAGGAATTTTTTATTTCATCTTCGAATTGGTCGCTTCACTTCTCTGGGTGCAAGTATCACAATTTTCAGCCCTACGGACGCTCAAATCCCACCCAATGTATTTCAGTTACGATTGACACTCCGCGTAAGAACTTTTCCTCGCTGACACGACTTTTATTTTGATGATCAAAATTTGATACAAGGTTAAAGTGGATCGTGTTGGCTGATAACCATAAATTTACTACCCCTGTTGGGTAAATTATATGATGCAACACAGAAAATTATTCGATAACCTCAAAAGACGGTCTAGGCCAGCGTTGACGTTCGCTTTGATGTTCGCATACATAGCCCGTGATGAGCTTGGGAGCGAACTTCCTTAGCAGGACATTCGCGACCTCACATGGCGGTTTTGACACGGAGATTCAGCGGTCTGGTCGAGCTGTTGCTGCCCAAACTTTGGCTGGCATTGTTCACGGTAAGAGATGAGATTCATAAAAAATAATGCATGTTTTCAGGAAAAGTAAAGCCGTGAACATTCGTTAGTGGAGGCATGCGAGTTTTATGAATGGGTGTGTTGTAAGGCTCGAGTTATCATACAGAGAAATTGATTCTGTTGCTGGCGCTTGGAAAGCATCCAGTTTAATTTAATGAGTTAAAATGTTTTGGAAGGTAGGGGTTTTGGAATAGGGAGTTGACAATTCTTAGTGGTCGGGGGTCAGGGCTTCATGATAGTGTACTAGGAATTAAAAAAAAAACACCGTGGCACCAATGACTAGGTGGCATTTTACAGAACAGTACCAGATTCTAAATTGAGTATAAACAGTCACACTTGGAAAATGCTGCCCAAAGGCTGTATGAAAGACCGTACGTGTCTTCGCTGGTCAAGTTACTCATAGACAGTTAAAACTAAAACTTAAAAAGTGACAGTTAAATCTAATTGAACAACGTAAGTATTACAGACTGTTTACAGAGTTTGTGTAGAGCTGAAGTTTTGAAAATACGTTCAGAAAAATCAAGTGTAAAAAGCGCAAATTTGTTAAATAACAGTTGCAAACTTTTTAACGTGTTCGAAAGTTAGGTGGACAACATAAGCAATTATAGGGGGAATTTTGGGAATATAAACAATATACTTCCAATTGTTTTAGTAATTAATGAGGACATGTTATCAGATTGTTCGGGAAATAATGGCCGTTTCAGACCGTATGCTATATAATTGGTTTTACAAGCTGAATTTTTTCCATAATTCAAGTGAACAATTATCATAATATATATTCTACAGGTGCTCTACCATATTTTTGTGCTTATTTCATCTACAACTCATTTCAAAAGCGACGAAGCCCATTATTTTAAACATGAAAAAAGACTTCCGATTATTTTCCTTGCATGAGTTCAAGCTCGGCAACAAAGCTGCTCGAACTACTGCAAACATCAATAATGCATCGCGAGAAGGCTCAACACGTGAAAGAACGGCAGATGGGTTAAAAAATGTCGTGGTGGAGATGTGACCTTCAAGGATGAAGGCGGTAGGGGTCGGCCACCCATTCTTGAGAATGAAGATTTGAGAGCGATTGTCGAGCAAGGTCAAAAAGCTCGACAAATGGGTCCCGCATGAACTCAGTGAACATCAGTGATTGCGCGTACGTTTTGAGTTGGGCTCGATGCTTTTCTTGCGAAACAATAGCGTTCCATTTCTCGATTGTGTAGTCACCTCTGACGAAATGTAGATTCTGTATGATAATCGGAAACGATCCCTGAATACTTTCCAAACCGAAATTTCATCCCCAGCAAATTATGGTGGCTCTCTTGTGGTGTGCAATTGGTGTTGTCCAATACAGTTTTCTAAATACTAGTCAGAGCGTCACGGCTGAGGTTTACTGCAATCAACTTGACGAAATGCATACTCATTTACCGAAAATGTGGCCGGAATTGATGAATCGGCGAAGTCTAACTCAACTACATGGCAATGCACGCCCTTATGTTGCAAGAGTGACTCTATAGAAGCTTACAAACTTAGGATATGAAACTTACCACGTCCACCTTATTTTCCTGGTCTTTCTCTCACGGATTACCATTTTTCAATCATTTGGACTACTTTTTGAGCAACGAAGCATTCAGAACCAAAGAAGAGACCAAATTTGCTTGCATGGATTCTCTAGCTTCAAAGTCACAAGATTTTTATCTACATGGCATGAATAGTCTCCTTGATAGATTGCAATTAAAGATGCATGGCTGTTCACGGTTCAGATATACTTTTAAATAATTTAAGCATCGAATGTCACTTATTTGGTTCATGAAAGAGTTGTCTATAATCCTCAATTATTCTCCGAATAATTCAATTATTATGTCGACACAATAACCATTACAAGCAGAGTGCTAAGGAGAGCGAGGGTGCTATTGGAGTGGTCAAAACAATTCATTGGAAAGGGGTGGGTCTAAGCCCTGGAAAATGAATAATTGATTACTCAAAATAATTGACATGAAGAGAAATAAAAATCGGAGTACACATTCCAATAGGGATACTCTCAGAAAGTAATTTTTGGATTTTAAGGAACGTTGTATTTCTTCCGTGTAGGCTGAGGCACACAACTCCGTCTTGGAGCCAGATTAGAATGAATTTAGAGCGACTGGTGACTATTATAGAGCTGAAATAAATGTCAAGCTTGGAATACAGACTACGATAGTGAGTGATGTGTAACTATGCGGCTACATGAGATTTTGTCATGTGTTTGGTCATATTTTAGATGGATAGTGTCATTTAGGAAATAAAATCGTTGTACACCAGGTATTCGGTTGAGTTACATTATAGTTTTGTAGCTATGGAATTGTCTCTATCTTCATGATTTTATAAACGTAATTTAATATTTTTTTCAAAATTGCGCATGCAATTGTGTGCGCTAGCAAGTTTGCAATTGTTTTTTTGGCCACTGATGAGGGGACTCATTGATCGCTCAAATTGAGCAGTTGTTACTGCAGGTTTTTAATGAATTTATGCCCTCAGTCGACAATACCTCAATTAACCGTCGTGGTTGTTATTATGTATTCGAGGATTTATCCCAAAGCAGGATAAGCGCGTGATTATCTTGATACATAAAAGGTAACAACAGCACAAGAAATATACAATAAGGCAATAGTAGACGTTGAGGAAAGGAAACAATGGCGGGTTGTAAGTCGTTGATGCGCGGTGTAACCAGGTGAGTCCGTTATTCATTTAATATGAGAATTCGTTGCTGTAGCTTGCGTGCGTGTGTGTGTTTAAATACCAATATAATTATTGGAATTAACATGAAGACTTCAGCGTTTCATAGAGGTAGATGAGCTAATTTCTCCCGACGTGGCAGGCGTAGCACAAAACTCCGAGATACTCGAACGAACCTCAGCAAGGAGGTTTAAATTATTTTTAAGAAAACCTAGATTCTCCTTAACTCTGCTAATGAAATGAGAATACGCTGATAGATGTTTGCTGCAGCAATTATTACTGATTTAACTCATTTTTCCTTTCTCTAAACTTGGCAAGTCGATTTATTTGAAAGATTGGAATTAATTTTTCCGCCGGGACTACAAATTCTACAAATTTAATTTACGATATCTTTTCTAATTTTGCAGCCCTACGAAATATTTCTGCATTAATTCACGATAATTCATTTAGATATTCGCAGATAATACATTCATGACTGAATCCTTTTCCAGGCTTCAATAATGAAGCAACACAGTCTGATGATCCCCGTCTGGTACAAATAATCCGAGAAAATTACCTCGAGCCACCCTCGACTCAGCCTTACGCCCTTGTCTTAAAGATGGACCTGTCAGGTGGACAAGCAAAAGTGGTTGACCAGTTTTTCGAAAGCAAGGTAATTGGGTACACAATAATAGAGAAAATTAGATGATTGTCTGCAGACTCGTAAGTTTCTTGAGAACTAAATAATTCTGTACCTATATTTATGGACCCATTTTGTGTCGTAAAGAAATGGTTTTACGTAACTTCAGGGGACCTGAACATCGAATGAAAATGTTTTGGGTGCTTGAATATTTTTTCATACGTTGTCGTATGAGTGGCTGTGGGAAATGACTTATTTTTTTGTTAGCTGCTGAGAGTTAGTGTATAAATTTCGACGTTATAGAGTTTAGTTTCCCTCGAAGACTTTGTTTTTGAGAATAAGGGGTGAAATTTTTCATTTTATTAGGCGGCATTGTTTACTTTCATTTAGAGCGAGTTGTTCAGTCCTTTTACGAAAGCAGTTATTCGTTCAGTGAAGGCAGAGTTTGAGAGGGTGCAGAAGTGTTCTTCCATACCATTCGTTTTGCTCTATGTACGATTTGTTAGTTTTCATTCGGAGGTCAATAAACGTTTGACTATTTTCAAATTCATTTCCTAGTTTAATTTCGAACTCCTGAAGCATTTCAATTAAGTTTGTGCCTTATTCAATTGCGTCCGTTGTTACAGGTGTTGAATGCAGCATCCCAGTGCGTCCAAATATTGCTCTTTATTTCAGCTCCAGTGTCTGCTTTTTTTTCTCTTTGGTATTAAACAGCGTGTGTTATTCGCCATTTAGAGCACACACCACAGGTTTTTTGTTGTAGCACAAATTCAGTCTCATTGATTCCCGCAGCACAGCTTCTTTGATGATGAATATCCGTGCAAAATGATACTGACAATCGTTTTCAAATTCATGAATATTATTAAAATATGAAAAAATACAGGCATTCTATTACCACAATTTTTTTATTTACATAGAAATGAAAATCCTAAATTGTGGAGAAAATGATTAGTTGAAAATTGCTAAGGTATTGGGTATTAAATGCACTTTCATGCGATTAAATTTGATTTTGTTACTTCAAGGGCAGTTCTTTCACAGCGAAATGGCGTGTTTGTAGAGTGCGGGGGCTACGACGGCAAGTTCTTATCCAACACGATCTTTTTGGAGCGCTTCAGAGGCTGGACGGGCCTCCTCATCGAGCCAGTGCCATCGAATTTCAAGCGACTTCAGTCCAAACACCGCAATGCCATCATAGCAAACTCGTGCCTCTCAGCCAAGCCCTACCTCAGTGAGGATCTTAAATTAGATATATTTGATTTATTTAATTTACAAGGAATTTTCTTTTTGAATCAAGCCGTTGTCGTAAGATGATAGTGTCTAAAGTCCTGGAAGGCAACCTTGACTCTTTCAAAAGGTCATACAGAATAACTTTCCGTGGCAATTTTTGTCATACTTTTGGGAAAAGTTGATTTCTACCTATATAATGTAAATTATATTCTTTGTTGTCGCAAAGAGCTTTCTTGGTTTTATCTTCCCTACATTTACATGGAATTCAGCCCACGGTAATATGTATATTTTCCAGGATGTTGTTGAAGGGTATTGAACATTTTATAGACAGATTCATGAGTTTAATCGAATTACCCCAATGCGATCATTCAAGTCCCACTGACTCTTTTGTTTCAGTTCATTCTGAGACAGAAATTTTACGTGAGCGAAATATTCGACCCATTGCAGCATTAGCTGGGACAGACTGATGCGCAACCTTCAAAGCACTGACTAGTACGAGCAAGTCCAGTGCTTCCCGCTCCACTCCTTTCTTCTGGCCGCCAACCTCACGTCGGTGAACTACTTCAGTCTCGACGTAGAAGAGCAGGAGCTCAACGTTCTCAAAACTGTCCCATGGAGTAAGGTGGACATCAAGGTTGGTGCCGAGTACTCCAGTGACCTCAGAATTGGGTAAGTCTCCGTTCAACATTAAAATAATGCGCAGGACAGCCAGCTATGTTGGTGCGAAGTCGTTGATTGATATGAGCATCAAGAAAACAGGTAATGACGAGCTATAAATTAACTTCTCATATCCACAGCAGATGATGGGGATTCAAATGGGAATCAGAAGTGAATGAAAATGTTTGTGCTCTCTCGTGCCAAATGAATATGAGGAACATCCCTATAAGGGAGATTCATTTTAAGACGCAATATCACTGTGAAAGAAACTCTCCCGCTCTGCGTCATGGAGAAATATTGTTTCTTGCGCAACAATCTGAACCTGTCACGAGAGAATGAAAACTATATTGAAAATATGGGAAATTATATAATACTAAGTCTGTTTCAACATTAAACTGATGCATCTCAATGTCCACAATAAATAACGCAGTTACGTAGAAGGATAACTAATGAAACACATTTAAGAAACTCACATATCGTTAGTGTGATTCGTTACCATAATTTGAAACACGTTCATGAATAATTTTTGAAACAAAACAATGAAAAAATTATCACAAAATAGTATACTGACTTTAGCAAAAATGAAGACAAAATAATACATCAGCTCAAAAATTTTCCTCTGAGTTACAATATTTCTCGAAGGTGGATGCAGGATAATCCGCACATCTTTGGAAAATGCAGCGGCAGGAACGGAGCAATTTCGCAGGCAATAAAGCGTACGCCTAAATCAATTACTGGTAAATCATTGGATTACTTGTTGTAGGATCCAGGAAATCTTGTCGTCACTAGTGCTTGACCCCCAAAACCTTACCTAAAAATTAAGCAATACAGTGCTAAAAAAAATTGTGTTCGATTTCATGCTTCCTTTCGTAACAAAAAAATTCCAAAATGTAAATGTAGATTGATTTTCAGCCGGAAATCGAAGCTTCGGCGTAAGATTTTCTAATACATAAATATAAATGAGTTGTTGCATCATATCCAAACTTTTATTACGTTTCTTTTAGTCAAACTATTGCATTATAGCTGTATAAATGAGAACCCTCAAACGTAGGACACAAACCAACTCCGAATAGAACTTCCAATTTTCATCGCTAAAAATGTTTGAAACTCAATCAACTTTAAATACTCAGTTCACGATCTTTATCATCATTATCTACCAGAAATCAAATTGAAAATAAATTTTGCTAATTTTAATGATTACGATCACGCTGCTGTATATAATTTATGAGGATCACATTGGAAATAAGTGCGTAATAGTTAGTACATAAAAATGAGCTTTACGATAAAAGGCTATCATTATGAATGCATATTATTAATTGAGAAAAAGGATGAGCCTATCAATATGAATGCATATTTTTCACTTTGAGATCATTCTTCATTTCTCATCCTCGAAAATCGATAGCATGAGTTTCTTTGTAGAGAGGAAATTTTTATATTATTGTCGTGGGGTGTAGAATTCTTTTTGGGGATGGTGCACACTTGTTACTTGGTTAACGCAGATTCGTTTGTACGAAAGTGAGTTCCAAAGTTCCGAACAGTCGACGTTCCATATTTCACACCTAGAATGATTAATTTTCCCTTTCTGCACTTCCAACCACCTCGGTTACTGTAGTAGAATCGTCAGGTTTATTTGTTAATGTAAATGAAGATTGTCTCTTAAGGCGTTCTTGTCGACGTTCACAGTCTCTTTCGAGGTCACTGTTTATAAGACTTTTCTAAATTATTGTAAAATAGCCAAGCAAATGCATTTTTTACATTTTTCTCTAAACATTTCAACCAACTTTGGACACGGCTAAAATGATATCTTAAATACCTAATCAACCAGTTAAGGACCTCTATGTCAAGAAATATTCTAAACCAATCCGATGTGTTTTAAATATTAATACCCTACATACAATGTCACATGGAAGCCACGTGGTTAGGTGCTGGTTACGTGGATTTTAGTTGGCAAAATGGATTTACCACCGAATATACTCATCATAGCCATTTTAGTACGTTGCATGCTGGATTTGATACGTGGGATCCACGTGTGATTTCCTACTAGCGACCACATTGCCTTCAAATAAATTTTTCCACATGGGAGGCACGTGTGTATGCAACGTACTTGCTTGTGAACGACTTTCAAGGAAATATTTTGTACATATAAATATTAAAATTTTTGTTATATGTTTTTGATAAAATGTCAAAGATTCCTTTCAGAGCACATATTAAATTCTGCATTTATAACCAATTACCCGTTTACATATCAGATTAGTCCCAAATTTAACTATTATTTGCTTGATGGTCAAAAATACATACGTTATTATTTGTAGTATTCAGGTTCAAGCTGAGGTAGAAGAAACTCCTTGTGCTAAAACATCTAACATACGCCTTTTTAAGACTTAATTGTGTCTTATTCAGTTTTAATGCTCATTTTAAACATTTTTATTAACTAATAAAGTAATCATTGCCTATAAAATATATGCTGACAGAACACACCAATGAATAAATTGATAAACACACATGAAACTATTTGGATAAGTTTTGATGTTTCGATTTCGAAAGAATGTGCATCTGGCAACTACCCCTCCTCTCAGACGCTGTGGCGCCTCCTATTCAAACTTCCGTTCTCCGTCTTCCGTGACCGTTACTTAGTTCTGCTCAAGACGTGATCGTGTTAATTGTGCTCCTGTGTATTTCTAGGAACATCATTCAATTCGCAGTATTAGTGAGTCTAAGTGGAAGGTAGGGGTAATTAACAAGACGAGCTTTTCACTGTCCATATTAGAGACTCTAAAACTGAGCATAGTTCTTATGCGCTGCTAATTAAAGCGATACGGCTGGTTAATTTCTCTTCATTACTTTCTGTTGAACTGTAGCTCATTTTGGTACTGAAGCCGTGAATAATAATCTGATTGTTATTACAATAATTCTCTCATAAGCACGCCGTTGTGATGAGAAGTGATAAGTCGCTGGAAATCGGGTAAGATTATTATACAGAATTCTAGTTCTTATATATATATGTAAACCTTTCGACGGCAATGATGACTTTAATTGCGCCATTTCTCGTTTGCGCTGAAAGAATAAAATATCGTTTAATTCTTTTTCTTGTAATTCATTTTGTTGCTTTGTGGTACTTATGCTATAAAATATATTTACGTAAGCATTATAATTAGAAATACCGCCTAATAAATCCATCATTACAATTATTCGCTGGTAAGATTTTGTTTCTTATTTCATTATTTATTTTGTTGACCTTCATTTTGAGGGTTTTTCACTCTTCACATTATGGATGAGGTTTGTGGGTATAATTCATTTTGTCAATGTTTTGTCTGAATTTGTCATGATACAATAGAAATGTACGATGAAGGACAAATTTACACCCTAGAATGCATAAACATGTATTCACAACCATATATATGAATTTGAACGGATTGGAAGTGAATTGTTAGAAAATTTCATGCATTTGAAGGGTAAATTCATTCTTCATAGTTCATTTTTATAGAACCATGATGTTTCAAATGTGATCATTGAAGTTAGCGCTGCCATTATATTATAGAACTTCGATTTGCTTTAATAAATATGTTACAATTCATAACTGAACAATTCATCTGTCATCATGATTTTTCAAGTTTGAGTATTAATATTCCCTGCCATAGTATTAGTGAACTAATTTTTTCCAAAAAAATCATTGCAAAATTAAACAAAAAATTCCTTGCTGACGGTCAGTTTTTTCCATTCCAAATTAATGTGGTGGATATCTGCCCTGGATAAAATTTATGAACGTGCTTTTACCCTGAACACCCTAACCTGGTGTCCCAAAAAAATGTCCCCGACTTTTCGATTGATTATATCTCCGCAATCAGTTAACGTATTTGAAATGTCTTTTTTTCACACTGTTGCAAATTTAATTACTTTATCGAATAATTTGAGTTTTTGAAAATCGTTTAATAACCAATTGACAGTGATCGATTTACTGGAAGAGGTAGAAAAACTAATTGTTAAAAGGAAAGTTTTAAAAACCACACTGGTGATCTTCTTCATTCCTCAATACCTACTGTTAAAAATAATTTCACAAAGATGTATCTTACATACCGCCAAGTCTTTAAACCCTTTGAGAGGTCATTTACTTTCTTTTTTTATCATTTGAAGACACTCAAAATGCAGCTCACTAATGATCAAGTGAACATTCCATATCAAATGGAAGCAGGTGGTACTAATGAACGATGCCTCGGCTTCCACAGAAATAGGGTGTGCAAAATTTTCCAGTAGGCATAAAAAACTTGAGATAGAGCGAAAGAACGCATATGGCGTAAATCTCACAAGTGTCTTGAAATGCTACTCAGTTGCTGAGGAACTGAGGACAAATTGGGAGGCCTTGGAGCAATTTACCAATTTAGATAGAGTAGCAGCATCCTGGGTGCCAAGTATTTCAACTACAAACATGTGAAAAATAAACAAAACCATGTTTGTGAAAAAAGATATGACTGAAAACTCTCATAAAGTCGGAGATAATTTTCTTTTGACAAAATTGAAAATTAGTCAAATTGTTTTTGGTTACTTGTCTCAATCATGCCAACACTTTGTTTGTTCTCATCTAGCATCATTAAAATTTTGTCGTGGCAGGCAGAGATACTGTGACAGAAAAAATATGACCTGAATTGAACGCTCTAAAGTTAAAAATAGTGGTTTCTTCTTCCATATTATAATTTTTCGAGCTAAGCCGGAGGGACGATTGTTTCTCGTTCTTGTTTCTCGTTCTGGAGGCGGAAACAGGATAATTTAATATTGTTTTCAGGGAGTTGAGTTTGCAGTCAAATATTTCGTAAATTTCAAAGTTATAATTGAATATAAATTTCATAAATTTTACACGTTACCCAGCAGGAAATATAGGTACTTTAGTTTATTTTGACTGAACCGTGTTATACGTATGTTCAAGAACAGGGTCAATATTAGCTTAAATATTACACGATCATTTAGTAAATAAGTCATTTCACTCGCCTTACTTCCAATTGCAATGTTACAAATAATCTAAGCTTTCGAGATGCGCAGTTTGGTAATAAATACCAAAAGATTGGCCGGAAAAATATTTTGCTTCTAAAAAGTGTGATGAAATATAAAGTTTTCAAGCATTTTCGACCTGAAAACACTCAATAATGAATGGCTACTAATTAAGATTTTTTTTCATGCGTACATTTTTAACCATGAAAAAAACATTAGAGTTCCGTTAATTCTGTCACTAGTTTTCTCTTCATGAAATTCAAAGGACATAAAATGATCGAACCAATTGCTAAATTTTTACAAAGACAGATGGTTCAGCTTCCACATTTTTGATCGTTAGAGTCAGATGTGGTAATTTTTCATTTGTGTCTCTGAATTACGTATCGTAACATTTAATGTTGCAAACATGAGACATCGTTTAATTGCAGGAAGCGTTCCCCAACTCGTAATAATATAATATGTAGAAAAAGACATGAGCTTTCTTCCAGAAAAGTTATAACAATTTTAGTAGAACAAAAACGTGTGATTTTGAAATGTTTTGAAAGTATTTACATCCATATTGTAATAAAACAAAAGAATAAAACGATATAACATGATGAAACAGATTCAAAAAGTATTATCATTGATTTAATTTTATTCAGAAGCAAGCCCACAGTTACTCCTGCAAGAGTAACAAGATGACTTCACGACTTGTCATGAGGCCATTTCTTAAAATGAAGAATTTGTGAAGCGCATAACAAACTATGGGGATAATCCGAATGAAGAAGAGGTATAACTGCTTCAATATAAAACAAACCTCCCAGAGAACAAGCTACGGTGCGGCATGCTTTCAGGCATATGAGAAGCCAGGAATTCTTACTGAACGTTCATCGAGCAGCCCCAAAAACCTGTCATACAGCAATATAGGAAAAATCATTAAAAAAAGATTACACACGTGATGCAGTACGACGAAAACGAGTGAAAATGTTAACGTCGAATAACTGGCAACTCCGCATGGACAAAGATCTCGCTCATTTAGCCCAACTGATTCAATCTTATTTACTAGAACCAACACTTCACTTGTTCTACGGCCTTCCTACTCTAAAGCCATGGTGCTTGTGAATTTCGGTAGTTCCGGGAACTGACAACCACTTTTGAAGAGAAACACATAAAGTCAAGAGAAAAATTTTGAGTAAAGCGCTAGTAGAACTCCACATAATTCCAGTTACGGAATCCAGAGATGTTACCGGCAGCGATAGCAGCGCTGGGAGAAGTACGTAGACTATTCATGGCTGTAATTTGAAGGGGACTTAATAAAACTTGAGAAATAGATAAAATTATTTTCTTCGTGGTCCAAGGTTTGATTTTAAACATTGTCAAAACGCGCTTAAATAATTTGTTTTTAAGCGATGAATGTTGTTGTCAGTAGCCTGTAGTTTCTATTGCTCATTCCTTCGTTGCATTGTTGTGCGATCAGTGTTTTGAAGTTGACTCTTCAAATTTCAGTAGTGCAAACGCACGAAATGCATTTGCGTACACACAAAAATGCACAAAATGCCATTGCTCAAAGTTGTTCTGTAAATTATGACAATCTTACTTTCAAGAAAACCAAATCAACACTCTGCTCTCATAATTTAGAATGCTGTTGAGGATTACTGACTAACCTTCTTGATATATAATAACATATTCAGGTTTAGAGCAAGCGCTTCAAGTCGGCTGATGTGGAGATATCCACGTATATTAAAAATAATTCACAGGCATCAAGATCTCTTTGACTCGACATCAAACTTTGTTGGTTACAGTTCACTTGGCTACAGTACTTGCTGTGATTTCGGGTCTTCAAGTTTGAGCACTTGACAGGAGGCAGTTTTACTGAATTTACAATGAGTAACTTCTATGCCTAATTTCATTTAGAAAATTGCTAAATATACAACTTTCAGGGTTAGAAAAAACCATAGTAACTACTCGAATTTTACCTTGTTTCTCATGCACAAATGTGAGGCGGTAGTGCAGTGTGTCGGCAACAAATCTCACGTACCCTGCCAACACTTATATTCAAAAGAGCACATTCAGAGCGTTCAACGTCAGTATTCTCTACATGTAGGAGGCATGAGGAGCTTCTCATGCTATAATGACCGTAACTAAGTGTAGGTGAAACATTTATCATCGATTGCAGGGGAAGTTGGGACTACCCCGACATTGGAAGCGTGGGGCCGTAATCTCCTGCAGGGAATGTCTTCATTTTGCGAAGACTACAACGTTGAACAGGAGAGAACCCTTCTGGAAAAATCCTATCATGACTGCATGGTAGCAAAAAGGATAAAATCGGTTAAATTTTTATCTTGAAACTGAATTCTGCATGAAATATTCACTGAGTAAGGTATCATTAAAACAACAGAGAGTGATTATTTATCAAGTGAATTCTTCAAATCAATAAACACACGTCACACAGAGTATAAATGATATTCTGAGGAGATAAGTTCAGCTTCTTTGTCATACTTTCATGAAATATATAGAGCATAATAATCCAGTAAATATTCCATTTTCTGCATGCAATTCAATTTTTTGTCTACAGTGTAACCTTGTGAAAATCTTTTACTGACGGACTGATTTGTAGGTAAGTGAAATTTCATTCTATTTGCGAGACTTTAAAGTTCTTGGATTAGCGAAGGGTATATGATTCATCCATTTATTAATTCATAGTGGAAATCTAAACACATTCATATATTAGGTTATAATACATTTATAATTAAAACATATATGATGTGCTTATGCTATGCAGCACAGAATGTACATAAAAATGAGAAAAAATAGTTTCCAATTTGAATGTGACACAAACTATGTTTCCAGTTTAACTTGAATTCTAAATAGTTCCACATTGAAGTTTCATCTTGAATTGTGAATTTCCCATCGCATTGAGTAATATTTGCAACTCACAAACTATAAAAATTATGTGCGAATTAATTGATCAAAATTCAAAAAAGGCTTTCCATTCATATTTATATTACGAAAAAACACAATGCGGCAAAGAATTATAAAATATAATGAAGTTTTGGTCTACTCAACTCACTGCAGAATTCTCTAAATAAAGTAAAACAAACTCTAAATAAAAAACGCACAACAAACTCTCTGTAAATAAAGCAAAACAATCAATAAATGAATCAAAAACCAACCCTAACTTAGTAAACCAAAACCAACTCTAAGTAAACACAACACAATAAATATGATAGAGCACAAAACGCAATGAAGATCCGGATCCAACTCGGTGTTACGCTGCGCATTTCAAAGCGAGACGGTATCGCGTGTTGCGCTGATGGGCAACGCAGAAAACTTGTCAGATCCAAAACGCGTCAATTGAAGTGACCAGACAAGGTGGCATCGCATGGGCAGAACATTTCTATAATTATTGAATTTCTAGGGCAAGGATATCAACAGAACCATCACATTAGCAGAGCTGCAAATTTAGTGCACTCATAAAACTAGTGTGACACCAAAGTTGGTGCTCGTGAAAGAAAATATATCATCAGCAAAGTTGATGCAATTGTCATGTCAGTATAATGTCAAATTTAGCGCAGTCGTACAGCCTGTAGAGCTGCAAAGTTAGTACAACTGTTGAACCAGAACAGCTGCAAAGTAACTGCTATCGCGAAATTTACACGGCTGTCCAGCCGGTATAGCTTTTTAGGCAGCACAATCCAAAACAGAACAGTTTAGGCACCAGTAAAGCTATAAATTTAGTAAAAAGAATCAAAGGACTGTTGAACTGTAGGACTGTAGAAATGTGAGACAGTTGAACGGAAGACGGTAGAACTGAGATGTTATAGAGCTGAAGGTCTGAAATGAAGGACTGTAAAACTATTAGACTGTAGTTAAAGAAGTCAAAGTTCCAATTCTTGGAGATCTTAATTAAAAATAGGAAGACTAATGACACAACGCTTAGACTCAACACTCTTTGTAAAGAATGGGTTCCCTGTTCGCCTAGTAGACGACTCAATTAGAAAATTTCTCTCCTCTATTCGCACAAATGTTCCATCGGTTGCCTCTGTTGATAGAAAACAATGTTACGTTTCACTATTGTACTTTGGTGCTCAGTCGGAAAAACTAAAATCTGAACTATCCCTCCTTATATCGAAGTGTTTTACGCAGTGTGATTTTAAATTTATTCATGTCAATTCCTTGTCAGTTGGATCTTTTTTCAAATTTTAGGATGAACTTCCTAAAGGCATGCTTAGCTCGGTTGTATGCAAGCATAGTTGTGCACGATGTGGTGCATCTGGATATGTTGGATCTACATCCCGTAGCCTGCGTATTCGTGTGGCTGAGCATGCTGGACAAAGTCACCTTACTAATAACCTTTTATCAGCACCTTCTCACTCTGCAATACGCACACATGCAGAAAAATGCGACCTGCCTGTTAGACTATCTGATTTTGAAGTATTAGGCCGAGGAAGTAACCCAATAGAACTCAGAATATTAGAATCTCTTTTCATTTATAGACTAAAGCCAAAGCTCAATAATATGCAGTCTGCCTATCCCCAACAAATAGTTTGTTAGCAAATGTTTCTAATTTCATGTTTGTTTTTACCATTGTGATTTTCTGAATGATGACTGATTTGTAATCTTAACTTTTACAGTGTTGAGAATGACCACTGATAGTTGGTCGAAACGTTCACTTTTATCGATTTTATCATCCAATTAGTACAAAATTAGTACAAAATGAGTCTAAGCGTTGTGTCATTAGTCTTTCTATTTTTATATTAGACTGTATAACTGATACACTGTAGAACTGTAAGACTGTAGTAGTTATAAACTGTAGAATTGTGAAACTATATAGTTATACGAGTAGAACTAGGAGATATAGATGTAAGGATGTATGGATATTGAACAGATACAAGCTGCACCACGCAGGGCATTCATGCCTCCTGTGCACCACACAGGGCAGTCATGCCACTTCTGCACCACACAGGGCAGTCATGCCACCAGTACATGTCAAACAGCTGTCATGCCTCTAACTCTTATACTCAATTAGGAAGTCGAAGCCAAGTCTTGTGTCAGGCGCGGAACCTTGTAGAGTGAAGGTATAGCGTCCGCCTGATTCCAAAACCTGTGGAGATACGGAAATATCAAATGTTACAAATGCAAGTAAACAAGCATTCATTTTGGCATCTGACACAGTTTGTAAGACGACATAGACATAAAACAATGATGTAAAGGCCAGCGTTTACAAAACTCCACTATGTTCCAAAGGCACAAATAAATTCAGTCAAACCAAATAAATTTTACAAATTTTCGTAAGAAGGTGCTTAGTATGTTATAAAACTTTTTTCATTACAGTGTAGAACATCATGAACTGCTTTCTTACGCAGACGAATCGTAAATAAAAATACCAAGGGTGCTACTCTCAAAGTCAACATTTTTAAACTTATTTATTGTTTTAAAAGGTAAACGTTTCGAGCACCAGGCTCATCATCAGTACAAGTTGTCTGAAATGAACAAAACAGAGATGAATAGAAATAAATGTACGGGAAATAAACACAAAATTAGAGAAATACTACTAATAAAATCAAGAGGAAACTATGTACAAAGGGTGGGCACTATTCCTCTTGATTTTATTAGTAGTATTTCTCTAATTTTGTGTTTATTTCCCGTACATTTATATCTATTCATTTCTGTTTTGTTCATTTCAGACAACTTGTACTGATGATGAGCCTGGTGCTCGAAACGTTTACCTTTTAAAGCAATAAATAATTTTAAAAATGTTGACTTTGAGAGTAGCAACCTTGGTATTTTTTCATTACATTTTAGCTTGTGAGTTAATTTTCACCATTCAAGAAACAAAACCCATTTCCACATCTAGCAAATTTCTTTTAAAAACTTCAGAGGGCTTCGATAGAATATGGCAGATTTGGTTTAGTAATACTGACAGCATTAAGGCTCGTCCTATAGTTCAAGTTTCGTCCCGTATTAAATGAGTTAAGGTTGAAGTTTATTGGACAGAGATTTAAGTTGAAATTTCATAGTTGACCGTAATGGAGTATAAGCCTGTGAGAATTTTGTGTTTCTCAAGAGTTCAGTGGGGTCAATCAGCCGTGTGAATTATGAAATGATTTGACATACAAGGTGTAGTTTTTCTAAGTGAACAGATATCTGAGGGAAGGTGAAGTTAGAAACGTTTTTACCTTCAATAACCCCGGCTTAAGCAATAACTAGGGTAAAAGATAAATGAAATAAGTTCAAAATGAAATTGAATTAATCAAGTTACGAAAATTGCACTCATTGGTCACAGAACTTGATCGACTGGACGATGAATTTGATCGGTTGAACTACGTACAGTGGAGCCGAAAAGAAAATCCGCTACATCAATATTATCCAAAACGTGTAAATTGCACATTTTTTAACAGATCAGAGCAGTCTATACACCATTCGATTCGATACCGATTCCCTTTTAAAATTGTATTTTGATATTCGATTTTCAGTTGAAATTGGCAGGTTGTCTAGTTAATTTAAAAAAAAATAAAAAATTCAAGATTGCAAAAATGAGCTCCGCATTGCATAATTTGAAAGTTAACCAGCTATGTCTTGCTTATAGACAAAAAGGTGTCTACAATCGGGGCAACTGTTGCCCTATTTAGGTTAACTGTATAATGTAGGGATTTTTAGTCGAAATACTTCGACTATCTCTTATAAACCTTAAGGAGCTGATCAAATTCAACAATGCCTGATTTTTCGCTAAAGAAATTAGTAGAAGACTGAAATGTGATGAGAATACTGTACAAATGACCATGCAATAGCACCCAAAAACGGCAGTGTCCGAGGTTACCAAAAATCTGATCATCCTGCGTTAATTTCTTGAAGAGAAGACCGCGCTAAAAAGATCCCCATCTTCAGAAACAGATTTGAATTTGCTTGTCTGATCCAAAAACAGTGTGACTTAGTTGAAAAGTGTTCTCAATAGACTATTGAGAATAGGTTGAAGGAATTTGTTGTGAGGTTTGATAGCAAGATGCAAACCAATTATATCTGTGAAGAACAAAAATCACCGTGTGAACCTCGTCAGATTTCATGAGGATCTAACGTCTCATGATCGCGAAGAGGGCTTTTTAGCGATGAAAGCAAGTTCAGTTCGCCAGGCAGCATGTATAACGGAAGAAAGAAGACGAATTTACCCCCAGGTGCACGGTTTCAACGCTGCAAGGTGGTGGAGGTTCAAGCAAGGTGGGGGTGTGATTACTGATCATTGCTCATGGTCCAGAGCCTCTTGTTCGATAACAAGGTTGAATTAATTCGACGAAGTGCATTGCTATGTTGCATGCATATTTTACGACCAATTTTAATGAAAATTTGAGAAATAATTTTATCTTCATGTGAGAAAATTTTCCCATTCACACAGAGGGCAATGTCGAAATGTTCCTCCAGGAGCATAACATTCCATGCTTGGACTGGCCTCCCCAACCACCAGACCTCAGTCCAATCGAGAACGCACTGCACTGCACTACATCGAACAAGAGCTATGCGACGAGAATATTCGAATTTTAAAGAACTGTGAAAAAAATAACAGAAATGGGACACACTTTCAACAGTGCAGTGTTGATAGCTAATTAAGGAAATACGGAAGAGACTTTTTTTGGCTGTTAAATCACAGGCTCATTATGCTACTTAATACTCACTAGTTTACATTGTTTCGGATTTAATTTGTTCTGAAATTCCGTAAAAATCACATATTTTGTATAATGTGGACTTTCTTTTTGCCTCGGAGAAGTTATAATTTCTTACTGAATTACCGCGAACACCTGCATAGTCCAATTCATAATCGAATATAAGCACACAATTTCTAAATTACAATTACTTCGTAATTTAAAATTTATTGAAGGTATTGGCAGTTCGAATTTTTTTTAGCACCTGTCTATTCAATTGTTCACTTTTTTCATGAACTGTATAACTTACCGGTGTAAGAATTCTACAAATGTTATTCTTTTCACCATCTTTTTCCACTGTGAAAGTGAACCCGTCACAGCGGCTGTTTGCTCCAAGAAGTCCCAGTGTGTACAAAAAAACATAGTACCCGTCGTCGAGCTCGATGTTCACGGTACAATCCACGTTGGTCTTCCCTGGAAACTCCGTGCATCCATACCCTCGGTGTGAATAGAGTACAATGGGGTTTGACTCTGCTACATCTTCTACGGTTGATGATGGGGGAAGTATTATAGTCTGTCCGCAGCTCTCCACTAAAAATATAAAGATCTCAATTAACATTTCTTCACTAGGAGCCTCAGTAAAACGTGTAAGCCTCTCTCAAAAGAGACTATTCACTAAAATTTGATAAATGAGAGTTCCCAAACACTTAATATGCTAAATTCACAGCCGTTGCAGAGACAGCTGACGATTTTCAGTTTTAATAATTTTACCGAAAGTTTCATCGAATCATTAGGCGTCACATGAATAGTGTCATTCCTTCTAAAACTCATGTTTCTCTTTACGGAACCTTAGTTTTCTACTAAAACTTTCATAATTGTTTGGTAGGAGAATGCTCATAAAACTGAGTTAGGAAAAATGTCGTGTACATTTCGAAACTCACTGAAATGAAAGATGACGAGGGTATGATTGAAAAATACCGGAGTCACCAAAGTTGGCAACCCAACATCTCCATCGTAGTAGAAGCACGTTGACAGGTCGACGTCGGAATACGTGAAGGTGAAAGTCTGTCCATTTTGAAGCGTTGCATAACTGGTCCCTGCCCAGTAACTGTAATGGTCTGCAGAAACAGAAATATTTTCTAAACTAAATAGTCTATGCTTATGCTAGCTCACAATTTTAACATTAAAATCTCACTTCATCCGAAAAATTAGAATACAAAAGCTATCAAATGGCACCCTTAATTGAAACATTTTGCGATTTCCGTACCAGCAGTCGAAATGTAGGGGCAATCGTCTTTGGTTATTGGACTCATGAACATGAATTGTTATTTGTATTTGAAAAGGAGCAAAGAGAATGCAAAATCTGCCTCTGTATCTGATGCCAGTAAAAGAGATATTACTTTCTTAGCTTGTGGTATGTCTGCTGGTGGATTAAAACATCAACAAAATCGTTGGCGTTGACGATCTGTCAAAGCTCAACCCCATTATACTCTAGTCCCACCGTGGGTACGGATGCTCGAAGTTTCCAGGAAAGACCAACGGTAAACGACAGAGTCCCGTCGTTTCATTTGACGTTGCATATTGTTAAAAGTAATGAAAAGATCAGAGTATGATATTAATGCATACATCATGGAGGACTGCGTTAAAGTCATGTCATAGTGAGTCGATACCTTATTTTGTTCGATGACTACGAATGAATTCTAACATGGAATAAACGATGGACATCCCGAAAAATGAGTCATTCTCAAATGTATTATCAACGTACTATAGGGTTGACCAGTGCCATAGAGCTTAGGCACGTTGCTTTCGTCAAGGTAGATGAGTTTCTCGAGCATGTACTCCCGGGTGTCATTGTATGGGCCAGGTTTCCACGGTGCCTCATCTGAAAACATACAGCAATAATTGAAGATCCAGGCCGGGGTTTTAACTAGTTTGGGTCTTGGTAGTAGAGCAGCTGGAAGTGCAAGTTCTTTAACGATTTGACTACGGATCGTGATTTTTTGTGGCCAAAATAGTCGAATTTCATTTAGAAAAGCTGAAACTTTAGATATTTGACCAGAAAAATTCCGTGCAGCGTAGCGAAATCAGTAGAAGAACGGAGAAGAACAATCGGTAGAAGAAGCTACGCTGCCGCCCGCATTGCGACAAGGACGTCATCGCTTAAAACGCACGTTTGTATAGTTTAAAACATTCAGAATTGAGGGTAAGCGCATTGTTAGATGAAGAGAGCAGAGCCGCAATTATTAATCAAAGTTAGGAAAATAATTGGCATGGAAAAGAAAAATCGGAGACCCAGAAAATCAAAAAAGCTTTTTGATAAGCGCTTGGTGCAAGCTTAGTTAAAATATTCAAATTAAGAAGAAATCTAATCGTACATGCTCACGTCTTTTTAATAAACTCAACTTCTTTTCTTCAACTTCCCCTGTTTTCATGTGAATTGAGTGTATATTCAATGCATTGGAATCAATATCGCCAAAAATAAACACTGTCATCTCAAACCCCTTTCTAGACGCTCAATCAGAACTTGCACATTCATTCCGATCACAGAGTAATTTATTTATTTCGGACTACTGCAGTGAACCACACAACCTAGAGGAAACCGTAAATGATTACATACATAATTATTGAACGATCCAATACGGGTCTTATTCGCACTTCTGGCGCGCTCTTTTTAAAGGCTTTAAGACTTTTCACGCACGAAATTCTGTAGATTAGCGCTCGCTTGGAATAGACCCAAGAAATCGTGCAAACTGTTAACTCTATTTTGAGATTTATCAAAAATTATAACACCTCAGTGCAAATATCTTCAGGTTTCAATACAATGATATTATTGTGCGCTCTGGTGTAGCGAGAAATGCATGGTGTCACGTACCCTGTAAATTCGGTAAACTTTCTCTGTAAATACATATATCGCCCTTTTGCTTTTTTATTCTACCTATCAGTACACCCTATATCAATTTTCATTCCATCCATCACAACTTTTTCATTTTTTCTGTTTCTTTTCATGCAAACCTTTGCCTCATTTCTACAATTTTTTCCTCATTTTTTGTTAATTACACACATCAATCTTATTTCACATTTTCTGATTCTACCCACCTACAACACGTGTTCATATTAACTGATTTTTCCTAACAAATGTTTCACATTCTTTCTAATTGCACCTCATTAGAACTTTACTGTATATTTTGCTATCCAGACACTCCAGACATTTCGAATAACTTGGTCTATTGTTATCATTCTCTCTCTTCAATCATGAGAGATGATTTTCCACTGTACACATGCCTATGAACTCGCGCGTCTGACAGGGCACGCGTTGAATACACATGACAACCGCACCAACATATCACACGAGTTTTTTTCGCATTCTGTACGAGGGAACTACTTGGGCTAGCCTGTTTTCCCAGCTACATTTCCCTGGGAGATCCCGAGCTATTACATCCCCGTTCAACTCATAACATCGTTATCACTTCCGACCTGTCGTGTGTGTCTGTATATTTCGTGTCATATACTAAAACAATCTTTACATTTTAAATCAATCCGAAGGCTCAATGTTAAGCAATCATCAGCTGCTTATTATTCCGTCTTTCAGAAATTAAACGATGCACTTCGCTAACATTAAAACTAACTATTTTTCATATTGTTTGCTAACGTTACCAGCATTTCACATTCGCCACTGAAGCGAACGTAAGTAACAGCATCACGAAACCCTTTGTCTTCAACACTGCACTCATTTATTTATCTTCATTCTCTCCCAACTTAGACGCTAGTTCAAGCAGTCGTCTTCGGTGCGCAATAACTGACAAGAGCTATTTAGCTTTTTTTTGTACGATATTTACCCTCAATAATCAGCTCACTCATCTTATATGTGGCCCAGAAAAGGGAATTCTCTACTTTCAATCCTCCTTGTATTTCAACTTCGATATAAAACCCACAACACACTCAACACCTTCATTATTTCTCTAATTTAAATTTTATGATTGAAATTTTATAAAATTCGTTTTCAAAAAACAATCACCTACCTCGTTGCAAAGTATCTATGTCTCATTGTTCCATGATTTTCAGCTTAAGGTCTATCCATACTGCAAAATCCTGTGTTGCACCATCATTAACCCTGAACGTACGTTCTATTCTACCACATACTCCATGAATCACTCATCTGTAGCTTCAGCCATACGTTGCCATGCCCTCTTTCAGGCACAATATCTCTCGCATGAACTCAGGTAACCTCACCCATATGAAAAAGTTACTATTCGCCAACGCAATTTTTTTAAACTTTTGGAGAAATTTTCAGTTCCACCTCGTTGAATTTGCTTGAAATGCAGCTCTATATCGAAATTAATAATTTTGATAGCGTGCTTCGACTGGAGTTTCCTTTACGCCTCACTCGAGCCATAATCGATGGTGTATGGCAGTGTTCAACCGGGTGACATGGATCGTCCGACGCATTTTAGTACGCATATAACTGAGCGAAAGGTTGAACGGCTTTAACTCACGGCACCACAACGAGCTAAAGAGGGCTCACCAAGCGAAACTAGACTGGGTTCCTTGGAGCAGCTGTTGTCCGTGACGTAGATGTCCCTGTCGCAGGAAGTGTCGCACTTTTTGAAGCAGATGCTGCTATTGTAGGCCAGACACTTTGAGTTGAATTCAAACGCTGCAAAGCCTGCAGAATAAATAATAGTGAATTAAGCACCATATAAGTAGGTAGAAACTCTTTGGTTCCACTAATACTTCAATTAAAACTTTATACATTGGTTCGCAATTACGACCGAAAAATGCTTTCGTTGAGGATTTAAACACGTGTAGTTACACGAACCAACTTAACTTGATAATTTAGTATAATCGATAACGAGCTTTTAATTGCACCTGCTCACTAGCAAATAATGACGAAAAAAAAAGAAATTATGGATCCGTGAAACGCCCATTATTAATGAATATTAATAGGCTTGGCCAGAAAGTTGAGTAGATACATGCCCATCTACGAAACTTCGTAAAACTCTATTTTTCCGAATTTTGATTGGCCGGCAAACATCTTTATTCAAAATATTGTGACCCATACCATTCCGTCCACTCACCATCTTCTATCTGTATTTTCACCTGTTCTCTTAGAGACTTAGATGCTTTTTCTTCATCTACCACAAGCTAAAAGCTAAACGGTCACATAGGTGAAATATTTTATACTCCTTCATTGGCCGTACTAGCTTCTGCGGCCAGTTTGGCACATGCTTTGTTCGTGGATGCTGGGAGTTCAATAGCCGCCCCTCCAGCGAGCGGAAGGGTTTGGTTCAATACAGCCTGCCGTCGGTACACCTGAAATCAACTAGGAATTATTTTGAAGAAATAAAAGAAGCTTAGTGGAAAACATGTTTGTGCATAAGGGTGGCGAATTTACGGGCGCTTCTAGGATTAATCTTCAGAGTCTGTTTGCTTTCTGAACATGCTATGGAAAAACTTGCTCCTTGACTAAGCGTTTAACAATTGTGAAAGACAGTCAGTGCATTGTCAGCAGAATTTCATCTCATAATGCACGATTAGTTTAGATTATCATGGAACTATAAAAAAATGAAATATAATATTTCAACTTTACATGATAACAAACAATCATATCTAAATATTTATTTCATAAAAACAGTAGACGACAGGGAGACTCACGATTTCTGCGTCCGAAATGCAGACCGAGATCGACCGAGGGTTGACCTTGACCATGTTTGGAAACTTGCACCTCATACGAGGATAGGCCATTGTCACCACGTCAGCCTGCATCAAACAATCGTGTCAGTAAATCACCACGTCAGCCTGCATTGAACAAAAGTGTCAGTAAGTCCCCACGTCAGCCTGCATCAAACAATCGTGTCAGTGTGTCACCACGTCAGCCTGCATCAAACAATCGTGTCAGTAAGTCACCACGTCAGCCTGCATCAAAAAATCGTGTCAGTATGTTACCACGTCAGCCTGCATCAAACAATCGTGTCAGTAAGTCGCCACGTCAGCCTGCATCAAACAAACATGTCAGTAAGTCACCACGTCAGCCTGCATCAATAAAATCGTCAGTAAGTCACCACGTCAGCCTGCATCAAACAAACATGTCAGTAAGTCACCACGTCAGCATTCGTCAAACAGTCGTGTCAGTGTGTCACCACGTCAGCCTGCATCAAACAGTCGTGTCAGTATGTCACCACGTCAGCCTGCATCAAACAATCGTGTCAGTAAGTCACCACGTCAGCCTGCATCAAACAATCGTATCAGTGTGTCACCACGTCAGCCTGCATCAAACAATCGTGTCAGAATGTCACCGTGTCAGCCTGCATCAAACAATCGTGTCAGAATGTCACCACGTCAGCCATGCATCAAACAGTTGTGTCAGAATGTCACCACGTCAGCCTGCATCAAACAATCGTGTCAGTATGTCACTACGTAAGCCTGCATCGAACCAAAGAGCTAGAGTCCAAATGTGAATTCGATTTAATATCTGAGAGTTCTAATTCTGTCAAAATCGCTAAAACATTCAACATTGTGTATTATATATGCGGTCAGGATAGAACTATAATTATTCCACTCGAACGATCGAGAAAAAAACAAAATTTCGCTAGCGTCTCAAAGCTCCGAGACGTCGCCGCACCCACCGCGCCCCTTTGTAGCTCCGCGCCTCCACCCGTTGACACCTGGTGGAGGAGAAAACGTGCAGGCGAAATCAATTTTAATTTCATACACTGACCTTTAATTTTCAAAGTTGTACCCACTGATTCAAAAGAGTGTTGTACAATGTCATCATTTATTGTTGACACTGAGAAAGACCTTTTAAATTTTTACAGAATGACTAATTGATTTGAGAGCACTTGACTCGTTTTATAACTTCGATACAACTGAGAAATTTGCTCGAATTTGTTAAAACTTTTCCGAGAACTGAAAGTGCTGAGATTTTTATTTCTTCAAAATGTCATTTGTAATACGAGTAGCTCATGAGTTCGAGATCACATTGACTCATGATAACTTCAACATTAAAGATCACATTGAATTCGCCCTGTTACCTTTTTGAGCTTAAATGGATTCATCTCTTTGAGTCTTCATCAAGATATTTTTATCCATTTAAAAAAAATCTCTTCCCATCCCTCATGATACAACGATAACCTAATCGATTCCGTCTAACGCGTTTCCTTCAATACGAACACTCACCGAAAACACATGTTATTACGGTGAGTCCGGACGTTTTTTGTAACATTTTGAACTATTTCATTCTGAACTGCGAAATTTCATTATCTCAGGGAACATAGAAATCATGGAAAAAATTCATTCCAGATCGGAATAGAAAGTCTGTGTAGTAACTAGATAACAAAAACCTTTAAAAAATCATTCCCTTCCATTTTTGTGTGAGAACTCAGTGATGCAGTTACAAAAATACCTTCAAAACTTTTACAGTTCTTCAGTGCAAAGAAGTAAAACTTAGGTTTGTCTAATCTTTAGTCTGATTCGAGAGGAAAACAAAAATGTTGTTTCAAAGGCAATTGTGATTTTCGTCTTGTTAGAAAACAACATTGGCTTTCAAATATCTATCGACTAATCCTTGTCTACTCTAATTCATTTTTAAATTTTATTAACATTAACATGCGTCACGCTGTCCATGTTGCTTTCTACACATAATGATTGCTGAGTGTGCAATGATTTTATCGAAGCTGCAATCAAACATGTTTAAATAAAGGACTCGTTCAGAAATATGAATATATATGTAAATAGTACTACATTTAAACATGTACACACTATTGTTTCTGCAAAATTTCTAATCAAGTGACTTGACTCAGGTAGACTCGTTTGTGCGACTGTTATTAGAACAGAAACACCATAAATTCATGGTATGGTAAAAAACATTTTCTCCGAGCGAATTGATTGGCTTACAAGATGATATGTAGGAGGGAAAATATAGTTCTGATTGCCAACCTCGTAGTCTTAGACGCGGAATTATTTTAATCCACCCATTTTACTTTCAAAACTAATTCCTTAAAAGGCAAGTCCCTGAGCTCGTACTTCAATGTAAGTGTGCGCTAAAACGAGTGTTTTCGACAATGCATTGTCACTGAAATTGAGTCTTCTTTTATAATTGTAGTTACATACATTCTCAAACCTAGATTAAGCAACAATAAGAGTACACTGCCCTCAATCATTTGTTTCAACTATATGGGTATGACGATACCCATGTGTGTGTATCAACTCAATCATTTGTGTCGACTTGTGACAATGGTTTAACCATACTCATGTGTGTGTTTCAACTAAGAATTCTTGCTTTAAGATATTTTAAAAACCAATGAAGTGTTTTTGGTTACATCTTTATTAGAAATAAACTGTTTTTTTTTCTTTCCGATTTGTAGGAACTGATATAGCCCTGTTGAACTTGGTGTTACGGTGGAAATTGTACCACAGGTGATGACTTGAGTAGCATTCAGGAAATAGAAAAACATTTCAATTTAGGCTTTAGATTATATTTTCAGTCGAAATGATTTACTCAATTTCTATTCACGCCATTTGAGCTATTATTTTGAAATATGAGCAAGCCCTTACTGGATAAAGCCTCTATTCGTCAGCTAATTGATGAAATGAAACTTATTGATATAGAATATGAATAACTCTATCTGAACAAAATCACCAGAGAAGTGAATCTGCTCATAGCAGAAAACATTTTCTCTCTAGACCAGGTATAGTTACACTGGGTGTTCGCGCAGTTATTAGCGATGTAAACCGAATATAGAATCAAAACCATTGAGTAACTTTCGCCCAAGATTGTAGCTATAGACTGACAGAGAATTGGTAGCCCTTCATGATTTACCGGTAATAAATGTGTGCACTTGAAATTTTAGATTCAAAATGGGATTCATTCTCGTAAGCGAAGATTTGAACAGCGTAGCCGAAGTTGGCATCAACAAGTAAATTTTTGTATATGCAAATTTATTTCCTTGTTCCACTCATAAGTTCATTGACGATGTGTTCATGGACAATATATTCATCAATGTATATGTTTATGAACAATAGTTGCATCTCTCTTGAAAATTCCAGTCGAGAGAATAGGGTTCAGTTTTTGGATCCCATTCGATAAAAAAATATTGCTAATTTAACCTTCAGGAACCTTGCGCTAAAGTTTGCTCAAAGAACTTTTAAACACCCTGCCTTTTATTTTATGTTATCAATAAAAACACTGTTCCCTCTGCAAGCAGCAGCATATAACAGAAATCTGCCGTCCATTTACAGGCTCGCGTGGTTCGTGAAGCTGAATTAATCAATGGACTTCAAATGCCACAAAGTAAAGCAGAACTCACCGCTATGACCCCAGCGAGGCACCAAATGTAGACCAGAAGGTTCTTCATAGCTTTGACAATCGTAAATGTGTGTTTCTCGATGAATGTGAATAGAATTGTCAGCTGCAAAGACCCTGGAAAAATCACACAAGATTAGAAAACAACTGAGGTAAATAAACAAGAATATTGCCATATCAGCCAAACTGTTATCTCTCCCTAAATTTTTTAAGATTTATTTTTGTATTAAATATTGACCATGAAGAACAAATTCCTTTACATTTTGAGTAATACATGGAGTAATAACAGGATTATTTTTCGTAACTTAATATTTTATTTTTTGTACATTAGAAAACTTCAAGATTTCAAAACCTTGAAGCGGCCATTTATCAAACAATCTTTCACAAAACACTGAAGGGAGAAAGCGAATTTTGTGGCAAAAACAAAATTTGAGAATTTTTATCAGAAGAACAATTCAGTCTTGAAACCCAGTTTGAGTGGGCTCACCATATCGATGGGTGAGTGATAGAACTTATAGTTCTGTCCAGAATAAAATCCTGAGGAGACAGCTATAAAAGAGTGGCCTTTTGATTATATCTTTCTTTAAAAATGATGAAATGTGAGGCTATCTCCATCCAAATGTTGCAGTTGTTACAAAGATCCCATTTTCAGCGCATTCCTAAATATGCCCACACAGATCAAAGTCCAAACACGAAAGAGTAAAAGTGAAAAAAACTTCTGAAAACATTCAGTTTGAAAATTCCAAGCCTTGGCTCATTTCCAACTTATTTTGAAATGACGTACATAAAATTTCAATAAAAATTCACCTTGGAAATATTTCTTAATGATTCGTACATGAAAAAAAACAGCAAACAAGCAAATCATGATTGATGGATGGGGTTCAACGAGAACGAAAACAAATTATGCTAGAAAACAGCTCTAGAAACACCAGCTTTGCGCTATGAAGTCAGGCAGTTTCTGAAGAAAGATGGAAGGGTCAAGTTCATAAAAGTGCAACAATTTAAAATATAATTGATGGAAAGGGAAGGTAATAGGTTACAATAAGAAAAACTATGAAATCTAATATCAATAATCCAAAAAACTTCACTAAGGTTACAAAAATTCCAACTAGAAAGCAACGTTTCATATACCTCGACTTTAAATAGTTGCCAAGATCACGATTTCTAGCGCGACAGTATACGAGACTTTACCTGCCTCAGTAAATTCAGACACTCAGGCCCTGCTGTCTGAACAGGTGCCACTACACTGACCCTTCATCACTAGTCTCCGTCTCTTTTAACTATACTCGTCCGTTCGTTGATCCCAGAAACTCCTTGATTCAGCTGAAGATTCTGATAAGCGTGCAGATTCTGATAAGGGATGACGTCCAACCTAAATTTTAATTTGGATGCAATTCTGTTCGCCAAATCTTTGTACGTAATAAACACACGTGTTCAACATTTTCTCGGCACAACCAACCGAAACGAACCAATTAGACGCTAGGTCGCGCTAGAAACGTAAGGCAGAAATATAAAAATGAATTTCTACTACTAAAAATATGAATTTTACTCTATATTTTCGTTCAATTGCTTTAGGCAAAGATTCTTCAGTGAAAATTAATTAATTTTTTCCTTTTTAATGCATCGTTCAATTCCAAGAAACGGTAATCGCTGCTGCGAAAATGAATTTAGAATTTCGTTTGAGATTAACAATTCAACAATGAAGAACCTCAATTTGGGGCATCCAAATAGCCAAGACGCCCGCATTGTAGTTTATTGCAATTCACTCGACAATATGCGAACAATCACTAACGCGTGATCGGAAAACGAAGAAACTCCGGTCAAGACCCAATTTGGCGTAACTTCGAAGCTCGTAGAATTCGAGTTGCTCCTACGAACGAGCAGATCAGCACGAATAATATGCTGTCGCACCGGGCCTTGCCGCTTATTTCAAGAGTTGTACTTCTGGTAAATTCCAAACTTGATAGCTTTCGTCTCTGGATTTAATATTGAATTTTTTTCTTCTCACACGATTTTCGAATACAAAATTTGTGTCCACAGGTCTAATGAAAATGTCAACCCTACATCGTTACATCGTTTGGTTGTTAAATACATTGTTCATTTTGAAATGTTTTTTCTACATGAAAGTTCAGCTAAGTTCCTGACGTCACATTCAATAATGGATAAATAACTTTATTGAAACAATTTGAAATTAGTTATTAGACATACAATGAATAACGAAGATAAAGCATAAGCTCTGTTTTTTTTGAAATTTATATTCACAGAAGTGAAACCATGTAAAAACAGTTCAAACATATTTTATTCATGAAAGCGAGTATCTTTAAAAATACATAATATATATATGTACAGCACGTCAGGCACCTTATATCATACTGAGTATCTTCAAAAATATATAATATATATATATACAGCATGTCAGGCACCCTAAAGTGGTAATTTTTTTCCCTAAAAATAATTTTTTGCAGTGAAATAACCTGAGCGAGTGCTGAGAAGAGTGTTTAAAACAATCAACGTTTCATCCTACGGATAATGAGCCTCTTCTCGTTTGTAGTGTGGGAGAATATTACATTAATTTTTGTGCCTCCATTATTCTAATCTTACACTTCACTCATAAAGAGATACACACTTTAGCTTCTATTTAACCTCTCATTTATTCATGTCATCTGTTGAGTAATTCCCATGAAGAATAAGCATATTGCTGATCTTTCAAAAATGATTCGGTAATCAGGGGAATCATAGAATTGGAACTAATTCATTTCTAAGACTATTCTACGTGTAAGACATTCAATTTCAATGTATCAAAAAATTCTAAAATGAACAATCTAAAATTTATAATTTGAGAAAAATTAAATCATGCTACTATAGACGAAACTGAATTGTGAACATTTCTCACACAGAAACTTCATTCCCTATAGTCGTCGTACAGTAGGCCGTTCACCCCACAGGTGTGTGGGTGGGGTAAATATGTACACTTATTTTTATTATGCTGATTACTATCGTGCACCGGCCTTTCCAGGTCTAGACAGCAAACTCAAACAAAATATCTGAGTGAAAAGTTGAACGCTTTTTGAGTGGAAATGTGCAGCATACTCTCAATGTGCGTAACGTTCTTCAATAAAACATTACGTTAATCTGACATCAGCTGGAAATATTTAAGAACATGCGTTCGAATGTTTCAAGTACAAAAAGTCAAGTACAAAAGTCTTTAAACATTTCAAATTTCAATATTACCCAATGATATGTCATAAAAATCCTCGTTTCTTCAGTGCGAAAACATGAGTGAGCAGTATATTGAATGTATTTATGTGTACACTAAATTGAATGTAACTTTGTGTACACTGAATTGAATTTATTTATTTGTACGCTAAGTTGAGTGTATTGTGTACAGGAAATTGTGTGTATACATCATGCGTACACTAAATTGTATGTAGTCTAAGTGTGTACACTAATTTTCCAGACCAATTTTAGATCAGCTAATCTTCCGCGGGGCCAGTTCGAGTCTTCCTGAGAGTCATATTCTGGCATTTCCACTCACGTATCATGGTTCCAACCGAGTCAATAGGAACACGTAGTTATGCATATATCTCTCGATTTCCCAAGCAGTCATCATGGAGCTCCTCAATACGTTCGCGAAGGTCTTCGCTGACGTCTTTATTTTCAACCATGCTTACGACCTTTCAGAACGAGAGCTGTTTTACCAATGACACGTTATTAGAGATAAATGCTGACGAAAGTTCGAATGCTAAATAGCAGAATGTATTAGAACAAATACATAGAAAGAATATATATCTGGATGAATCCCACAATAATTTTAATGTATAATAGGAGAAAAGTCAGGGAATGCAAACTTTTGTACATTTATTCATTATACATGTTCTGATATATTTTTGCATATAAATATTTGTCGGTTTTAGATATATTTTTAGTTTTTTACTATTATTTAAATATAGTCCAATTTTTGTAATTGCACGTGGTCTAGATATGTAGAATCTGACGATTTAATCAACGTTTTATATCATTTTGCCCCCACTGTAGTTCCCTGTGAATGTGTCAGGGGCTCAGGAAGGAGCAAATAGATTATCAGGAGAAACATGACTCAATTCATGATACATCACTTGCAGCTTTACTCTGCACCCATTGTGCAGGCTTTTTACCATCTTCGTAGTGTTTAGGGCTAAGGTTTTCTAGCATTGTTGCATAGGAATATTCAGCCCGCGCCACGTATGATTCGAGCTGAAACAAAATGAACACGAGAACTAGTTAGTTGGTTGTCCTTCAATTCTTGGTAGTATTTTGAAAACAGGAAAAGAGTTGAACTCCAACTACTAGAGTAACATGTTTCGTCGTAAATTCTCACACATGCGACAATACCCTCGAATAGCTCTTTAAGAAATATGGTGTCATTTGATACCTTAACCTACTTCTTCTCTACATAAATGTTCAGTACTCTAATAGCGTCAGGTCCCCCTCACTATAGCATGAGATCTACCTCTAACTTGTACTTTTGCTTGCGGATAGGTTACTAAAGGATCATAATTATTAACAAACATTTGATTTGACTCAAATTGCACCTGGGCAGGCGATATATGGCGTAAGACATCACGCTATCGTTGCACCATATTTTATTCCAGCTACTTCCTTGTCATTTTTCTTCCATCCGAGTTCGTTTTGCCTCTATTTCTGCTTTCAGTGTCAAGAACCAGAACGGTGAGGAAAAAACAGCCTTAACACCTACCAGGAAAAGTTTCCACAATTAAAAGCCTCCACCATGCTCATAGACAGACAAACTGTGTGAGGGTGTCAGGTTCACACGTCAACTCGACCGTTCCGGCTGTTTTTGGAATGTAAGCCAATAGATCAAATTAATATGAATTATAATTGTCTTTAGCCATAAAAAATCACATTGATTTAAGTGATTAGTGACGTTAGAACTTAGCAACATTCAAAGCTAGTTATGCATAACTTAAATCACTAAGATACCAGCAATAAATGCGGAAAATCTCAGGATTTTCCGCGGACGAAAAGAAACAAATGTTCTCTCCTCAGTCGTGTGAAAACGCTCACCTACGCGAAAAGTGTTTCAGTTTTTTGTTAATTGTGCCAAATTATTTGCCCTGGTAATGTCTTCAGTTTTTTTGTAATAGATATATTGTTATGTGAAATATTGTTATCATTGTATGCAATTGCTTAATTATTTAATGTCTCCAGGAAATGTCTGGTAATTTTCCCGGTAATGTCTCCAGGAAAATCTGAAAAGCTTTTCCGAAAAGCCTTGCTGAATTCATTATTAGAGATAGTTATGCTCGGAGCTCATATGCCCTGGCTACAAGATGCACGTGAGGTACGCTACATAATTTGGTGCATGGTTTTCATAAATTACATCTTTTATTTTACATCAAAAGATGTATATGGTATATACCATATACATCTCTTGAGTGTGTGTAAAGAATTCAAATCATGGTTTATAACTAGATTTAGATTGATGTTGTAAACCATGCGACGATGAAATGTTTTCAAAAATTCAAACTCAATATTAACTCAGTTTAATACACAATTTAACATTGAGAATTTGAGGAACTTTGAAACTCTTAAATTTTTCAAAACTTCAAACCCCTCACGGCTTTAAATAAAAATTTCAGCTCGAAAAATTCTTATAAGCGCAAAATTGAACCGTTTGGCTGCAACTGACAGAGGAAAGTCTCACTAGATCTTTCGTTACCCATCTCTCTCACGGTTTTTCACAATATATTCACAAAAAAACTTTCGAAACGTGAGCTCTTAATCACCAATTGGCCCCCACAAGTTTTAGTTACCCATTTCTCATGCGGACCTTGCACCTGAAGAAGCGAAATATGCTCGCATCACTGCGCAAACTTCAAGACTTTTTATGGCTTGGATCTCATTTTGAGCGGCTAGGAAGCTAATTTCCAGAAAACATGACCCATTTCAGTTAATTCCTCTCACATCTCCGGGCTTTATTCCAGAATTGACAAATTCACCATTAGGTCACACAATTAGTCATTATAATGGCACAGGTTTCAAAAGAATCTAGTGGAAGTAAATACCTGACATGGTATGTTTTCCTGCAGAAATTTTGTCATATTGTATGTGAGTACGCAAAAATTACACATATATTAAGTATAGGTACATATGAGACAAACGTGTGATCATTAGGCTTCATCATTAAGCACTTTGATTTATATTCATAATCAAAGAGGGTATCGTAGTTAGAGCAAAACAGCGCTGCAAAGATCGAGGCGGTTGTCCACGTAGGAATTAGCACAGTGATAGCGTCCAAGTTTCAGTGTTTTCCTTCGGTTTGTTGAACTGTGAAAAATTTTATTAATACACTATTTTTGACGACTGATCCAAGATGAAAAGAAATAGGAAGATTGCGTAAAGAAGTCCTACCTTATGTAACTCATTTCCCTCAGCGATGAAATGAGAACCCGAACCAACGGATATTGCAAGCACAGGCGCGTGCAATAAACTGTTATTTCATGCAACGCAAAAACTGTAAATTTCTCTCCAATTCATTCTAAGCTTTCACAAATTATTGCAGACAGATGGTTAGTTAGGAACAGTAAGATTCAATTAAACATAACAGTAAAATCCATCCCTAATTTTTGTCATAACCAGCACCAATTACCTTCTTAGTTGCAATTTAGCGCAAATGATCGCTTAAGTAGGTTATAATTTATAGGAATTTGGCACAGCTTTACAAGTCATCCTTAAAAAATTTGATCCATATTTGGTTTTAGTAAATTATGCTCTCTCGTCAATTAAGAATTGGTTAAGTTATAATAACCATGCTAAAAACTTCTCTTTGTGGGATCAAAACTCACAATGCACAGCATTTTTTTATATTTGTGGTTGTGTCAAGTAAAGCTGATATGTTCGCTTTTACTTCACTCCCTTTGATATGCATATCGCAGTGATAAACAAGGAATTTTTATTTCATTTTCGAATTGATCGCTTCACTTCTGTGGGGGAAAGTGTTACAATTTTCTGCATGGTGGTGTTGACACTGAGATTCAGCGGTCTAACCGAGCTGTTGCTGCCCAAACTTTGGCTGGCATTGTTCACGGTAAGAGATGAGATTCATGAAAAATGATGCATGTTTTCAGGAAAAGTAATGCCGTAAACATTCGTTAGTGGAGGCATGCGAGTTTTATGAGTGGGCTGTCGTAAGGCTTTAATTACCATACAGAAAAAAATTTTTATTTTGCTGCCGCTTGGAAAGCATCCAGTTTAATTTAATGAGTTTAAAGGTTTTGGGAGGTAGAGTGAAGGAATAGGGAGTTAACAATTTTTAGGGGTCGGAGGTCAGGGCTTCGTGATAGTGTACTAGGAATAATAAAACAGTGAGGCACCTGGGAGTAGGTGGCATTTTACAGAACAGAACCAGATTCGAAATATTGGATAAACAGTCACACCAGGAAAACGCTGCCCACAGGCTGCATGAAAGACCGTACGTGTCATCGCTGGTCAAGTTACTTATAGATAAAAAGTGACACGTAAAACTATTTGAATATCGTAGGTAGGACAGATTGTTTACAGTGTTTTTGTAACCAAAGCTGAAGTTTTGAAAACAAGTTTTGAAAGATGTAGTTAAATGTAAAAAGTGCAATTTTGCTAAATAGCTGTTGCAAATTAGATGACATGTTCGAAAGTTAGGTGGACAACATAAAAAAATATAGGGGAAATTTGGGAGTGCTAGCAATGCACTTCCAATTTGTTTTAGTTATTAGTGAGGGCATGTTATCAGATTGTTCGGGAAATAATGGCCGTTTCAGATGGTATGCTATATAATTGGTTTTACATATTGAATCTTTTCCATAAGTCAAGTAAACAATGATCATAATAAATTATCTACAGGTGCTGTGCAATATTTATGTGCTTGTTTCATCTACAACTCATTTCAGAACCGACAAAGCCCATAATTTCATACATGAAAAAAAAACTTCCGATTACTATTCTTACATGAGTTCAAACTCGGCAACAATGCTCCTCGAACTACCGCAAACATTAATAAGGCGATTTTCCAGCAACAGGGCCTTAACAACTAAAGAAAAGCCGAATTTGCCTTTACGAATTTCCTTGCTTCTTAATCACACAATTTTTATCGACGTGGCATGAATGGTCTTCTTTATAGACTGCAAAGATGCATGGCTGTTCAAGGTGTTCAGGTAACGGATATTCGACTTGGTGAACCGGTGATAAGAGAAAATTGAGGTTTTAAAATTTACTATTATTCTACAAATTGAAGGAAATTTCATACACAGCATATGCGAAAGACTGGACAAAAATAAAAATAAAATAAAATAAAATAAATTTGGACTCCCGGAAAGCTACTGAAGGGTAAGTGAAGCAAAACTTGAAGCTAAAAAACTGCCGGAACGACGTAATAAAAACTCTCCAAACGCTGATTAGAGTCGGATGCTAGGAGCCGGCCAGATCTTTTATACAAGTCCGTCGGCCTTTCCTAGCTTCAGCAGTGACTGCTCGAGGCGAAGGTGCGTTGTGGACTCGAAACTTAACAGAACATTGTTTGTCCATTCTGCACGCTCTCAAGTTCCGCCTTCACTGAACGAATAACTTATTCGTAAAAGTATTGAAAAATTCGCTCCAAATGAAAGTAACAAATAGCGACTAATGAAATAAAAAACGTCACCCCTTATTCTCATAAACAAAGTCTTCGAGGGAAACTTTAGTCTATAACGTTGAAATTTATACACTAACTCTCAGCAGCTAACAAAAAAAGGCATTTCCCACAGCCACTCATACTACAACGTATAAAAAAAAATATTCAAGAGCCCAAAACATTTTCATTCGATGTTCAGGTCCCCTGAAGTTACGTAAAACCATTTCTTTACGACACAAAATGGGTCCATAAATAAAGGTACAGAGTTATTTAGTTCTCAAGAAACTTACGAGTCTACAGACAATCATCTAATTTTCTCTATAATTGTGTACCCAATTACCTTGTCTTTAAAAAACTGGTCAACTACTTTTGCTTGTCCATCTGACGGGTCCATCTTTAAGGGCGTAAGGCTTAACCGAGTGTGCCTCGAGGTAATTTCCTCGGATTATTTGTACCAGATGGGGATCATCAGACTGTTTTGTTTCATTATTGAAGTCTGGAAAGTGATTCAGTCATGAATGTATTATCTGTGAATATGCAAATGAATTATCGTACATTAAATTTGTAGAATTTGTAGTCCTTGTGGAAAAATTAATTTCAATATTTCAAATAAATCGACTTGCCAAGTTTATATACAGGAAAAATTAGTTAAATGAAAAATAACTGCTACAGCAAACATCGATCAGCTTATTCTCATTTCATCAACAGAGTTAAGGAGAATCTAGGTTTTCTTAAAAATAATTAATACCTCCATGCTGAGGTTCGTTCGAGTATCACGGAGTTTTGTGCTAGGCCTGCCACGTCGAGAGAAATTAGCTCACCTACCTCCATGAAATGCTGATGTCATCAAGTTAATTCCAATAATTATATTGGTATTTACACACACACGCACGCAAGCTAAAGCAACGAATTCTCAGATTAGATGAATAAAGGACTCACCTGGTTACACCGCGCATCAACGACTTACAATCCGTCATTATTTCCTTGCCTCATCGTCTCCTATTGCCCTATTGTGTATTTCTGGTGCGATTGCTACCTTTTATGTTTCGAGATTATCACGCACTTATACTGCTTTGTGATACGTCCTCGAATACGCAATAACAACCACGACGGTTGATTGAGGTATTGTCGACTGAGGGCATGAATTCAATTAGAACCTGCAGTAACAACTGCTCAATATGAGCGATCTGTGAGTCCCCATATCAGGGGCAAAAAAAACAATTGCAAACTTGCTAGCGCCCACAATTGCATGCGCAATTTGTGGAAAAATATTAAATTACGTCTACAAAATCATGAAGATAAAGACGAATTCATAGCCACAAAAAAGTAACGGAACCCACCGGAATACCTGGCGTACAACGATTTTCTTTCTCAAATGACGCAATCCATGTAAAATTTGACCAAACGCTAGGCAACGTCTCAAGCAGCTGTGAGTTACACGTCACTCAATATCGCAGTCTGTATTCCAAGATTGGCATATATTTCAGCTCTATAATCGTCATCAGTTGATGTGCCCCTTGATTCCTAAATAAGAACGGTTGCTAACTATCGGTGGATATTTGTTAACGTCGCTCAAGGGTTGGTACTTCATTCTACTCAGGCTCCATTACGTAGTTGGGTGCCTCCGCCTATATGGAAAAATACCACGCTCCTTAAAATCCCAAATTTACTTTCTGAGAGTATCCCTATTCAAATGAGTATTTCGATATTTATTGCTCTTCACGTCAGTTAATTTGAGTAATCAATCATTCTTTTTTCGTGGCTTCAACTCACCCCTTCCCAATGAATTGCTTTGACTACTCCAATAGCGACCTCACTCTCTTCAGTACTTCTGCTGGTTATGGTTATTATATCGACTTAATTATTAGGGTGTTCGGAAAATAATGGATGATTGTTAACAAAATCTTTTATGAATCAAATAAGTGTCATTCGATGCTCAAATTCCTTAAAGTATATTTCAACCTTGAGTCAAGGGATTGGAAAGCTTAGAGTATTAAAAAAGGGTTTGCATGCTTAATTTCTCTATTTATGTCTCCCGGTACTGAGCTGCAGCTTATCTTTATTTTCGAACCCCAATCTTCGCTACAGGATTCTACGGTAAAGACAATATTTGCTGAACGCAACTCTTCGTATTATATAAGTCCGTCGGCCTTTCCTAGCTTCAGCAGTGACTGCTCGAGGCGAAGGTGCGTTGTGGAGTCGAAACTTAACAGAAAATTGTTTGTCCATTAGTTTGAAGTCTTAGCCCTGCCTATATTCCCATTAATTTGAGTACGTTTCTAGTGCGTATCACTTTTTTTTCACTATATTCTTCAGTGAGTTCGTCAGTTGACCCCAGACTGGGATACTCGGGGCAAGCCCAGCCACAATCCAACCTGTTGCTGAACTTAAGAAGATTTATTTTCGTCTTACGTACTTTGAAGTTTGAACTGAAGTGTGCCAAAGGACAAACTCGCCACGTTACTTTAACTCTCGGGCTGCTTCGTTCGTTGTTGCGGGTTACAGACTATGGATGAGAAACATCACTGCTTTTAAAACTGCCATGAATTTTGGCGCTCGGACCCAACGATTCCTTCTCCAGTCGATCAGTCAACAATAATTTCACTCTCTACACTGGAAGCGAAGACCTGGCCGGCTACAAGCATCCGACTCTAATCAAGGTTTTGGAGAGTTTTTATTCCGTCGTTACCGCAGTTTTTTGGCTTCAAGTTTTGCTTTAATTACCCTTCAGTAGCTTTCCGGGAGTCTAAATTTATTTTATTTTATTTTTATTTGTATTTTTGTCCAGTCTTTCGCATATGCTGTGTATGAAATTTCCTTAAATTTGTAGAATAATAGTGAATTGTAAAACCTCAATTTTCTTTGATCAGCTGACCCAAGTCGAATATCCGTTACCTGAACACCTTGAACAGCCATGCATCTTTGCAATCTATAAAGAAGACCATTCATGCCACGTCGATAAAAATTGTGTGACAAAGAAGCAAAGAAATCCGTAAAGGCAAATTCGGCCTTTTCTTTCGTTCTTTATGCTTTATTGCTCAAAAAATTGCCTTATTAATATTTGCGGTAGTTCGAGGAGCATTGTTGCCGGGCTTAAACTCATGTAAGAATAGTAATCGGAAGTCTTTTATTCATGTTTGAAATTATGGACTTTGTCGCTTCTGAAATAAGTTGTAGATGAAACAAGCACATAAATATTGCACAGCACCTGTAGATAATTTATTTTGATCATTGTTTACTTGACTTATGGGAAAAATTCAATACGTAAAACCAATTATATAGCACACCATCTGAAACGGCCATTATTTCCCGAACAATCTGATAACATGCCCTCATTAATAACTAAAACAAATTGGAAGTGCATTGCTAGCATTCCCAAATTTCCCCCTATAACTGCGTATGTTTTCCACCTAACTTTCGAACACGTCAACAAATTTGCAACAGATATTTAGCAAAATTGCACTTTTTATATTTAACTACATCTTTCTAAACTTGTTTTCAAAACTTCAGCTTCATTTACACGAACTCTGAAAATAACTGTCATACCTACGATATTTAATCAGTTTTACGGGTCACTTTTTATCTATAAGTAACTTGACCAGCGATGACACCTACGGCCTTTATTCAGCCTGGAGCCAGCGTTTCCTGATGTGCGTGTTTATACAATATTTCGAATCTGTTTCTGTTCTGTAAAATGCCACCTACTCCCAGGTGCCTCACTCTTTTTTTATTCCTAGTACACTATCACGAAGCCCTGACCTCCGACCCCAAAGAATTGTTAGCACCCTATTCCTTTACTCTCCCTTCCAAAACCTTTTAACTCATTAAATTGAACTGGATGCTTTCCAAGCGGCAGCAAAACAACCAATTTCTCTGTATAGAATTCAAGCCTTACGACCAGCCCACTCATAAAACTCGCATGCCTCTACCAACGAATGTTTACGGCTTTACTTTTCCAGAAACATGCATCATTTTTCATGAATCTCGTCTCTTGCCGTGAACAATGCCAGCCAAAGTTTGGGCAGCAACAGCTCGACCAGACCGCTGAATCTCCATGTCAACACCGGCATGTGAGGTAGTGAATGTCCTGCTGAGGAAGTTTGCTCCCAAGCTCGTCACGGCCTATGTATGCGAACAATAAGGCGAACGTCAACGCTGGCCGATACCGTCTTTTGAGGTTATCGAATACTTTTCTCTGTTGCATCATATAATTTACCCAAGGGGAGTAGTAAATTTATGGTTATCAGCCAACACGATTCAATTTCACCTTGTTTCAAATTTTGATCATCAAAATAAAAGTCGTGTCAGTGAGGGAAAAGTTCTGATACGGAGTGTCAATAGTTTCTGAAATACATTAGGTGGGATTTAAGCGTCCTTAGCGCAGAAAATTGTGACACTTTCCCCCACAGAAATGAAGCGATCAATTCGAAAATGAAATAAAAATTCCTTATTTATCACTGTGATATGCATATCAAAGGGAGTGAAGTAGTAGCGAACATAGCAGCTTTAATTGACACAACCACAAATATAAAGAAAATGCTGTGCATTGTAAGTTTTTTCCCACAAAGAGGAGTTTTTAGTATGGTTAATATGACTTTACCAATTTTTAATTGACGAGAGAGCATAATTTACTAAAACCCACTATGGATCAAATTTTTTAACGATGACTCGTGAAGCTGTGCCAAATTCCTATAAATTATAACCTACTTAAGCGATCATTTGCGGTAAATTGCAACTAAGAAGGTAATTGGTGCTGCATGGTAATGACAAGAAATTAGGGATGGATTCTACTGTTATGTTTAAATAAATCTTACTGTTCCTAACTAACCATCTGTCTGAAATAATTTGTGAAAGCTTAGAATGAATTGGGGAGAAATTTACAGTTTTTGCGATGCATGAAATAACAGTTTATTGCTCGCGCCTTTGTTTGCAATATCCGTTGGTTTGGGTTCTCATTTCATCGCTGAGGGATATGAGTTACATAAGGTAGGACTTCTTTACGCAATCGTCCTTTTTCTATTCATCTTGGATCAGTCGTAAAAAATAGTGTATTAATAAAATTTGTCACAGTTCAACAAACCGAAGGAAAGCACTGAAACTTGGACGCTATCACTGTACTAATTCCTACGTGGACAACCGCCTCGATCTTTGCAGCTCTGATTTGCTCTAACTACGAAACCCTCTTTGATTATGCATATAAATCAAAGTGCGTAATGATGATGCCTAATGATCACATGTTTGTCTCATATGTACCTATACTTACTATATGTGTAATTTTTGCGTACTCACATACAATATGACAAAATTTCTGCAGGAAAACATACCATGTCAGGTATTTACTTCCACTAGATTCTTTTGAAACCTGTGCCATTATAATGACTAATTGTGTGACCTAATTGTTATTTTGTCAATTCTGGTATAAAGCCCGGAGATGTGAGAGGAATTAACTGAAATGGGTCACGTTTTCAAGAAATTAATTCCCTAACTGCTCAAAATGAGTTCCAAGCCACAAAAAGTCTTGAAGTTTGCGCAGTGATGCGAGCATACTTCGCTACGTGACTGCAGATCACTTCAGGTGCTAGGTCTCCATGAAAAATGGGTAACTAAAACTTGTGGGGGCCAATGGGTGATTAAGACCTCACGTTTCGAAATTTCTTTGTGAAGATTTTGTGAAAAACCGTGAGAGAGATGGGTAACGAAAGATCTAGTGAGACTTTCTTCTGTCAGTTGCAGCCAAATTGTTCAATTTTGCGCTTATAAGAATTTTTCGAGCTGAAATTTTTATTTAAAGCCGTGAGGGGTTTGAAGTTTAAAAAATTTAAGAGTTTCAAAGTTCCTCAAATTCTCGACGGTAAATGGTGTATTAAACTGAGTTAATATTGAGTTTGAATTTTTGAAAACATTTCATCGTCGCATGGTTTACAACATCAATCTAAATCTAGTTATAAACCATGATTTGAATTCTTTACACACACTCAAAAGATGTATATGGTATATACCATATACATCTTTTGATGTAAATTAAAAGATGTTATTTATGAAAACCATCCACCAAATTATGTAGCGTACCTCACGTGCATCTTGTAGCAAGGGCATACGAGCTCCGAGCATAACTATCTCCCATAATAAATTCAGCAAGGCTTTTCGGAAAAGTTTTTCAGATTTTAATGGAGGCATTACCGGGAAAATTACCAGACATTTCCTGGAGACAATAAATAATTAAGCAATTGCATACAAAATTCCACATAACAATATATCTATTACAAAAAACTGAAGACATTACCATGGCAAATAATTTAGAACAATTACCAAAAAACTGAAACACTTTTCGCGTAGGTGAGCGTTTTCACACGACTGAGGAGAGAACATTTGTTTCTTTTCGTCCGCTGAAAATCCTATAGGATTTTTGGCATCTATTGCTGGTCTCACCGTGATTTAAGTTATGCATAACTAGCTTTGAATGTTGCTAAGTCATACCGTCACTAATCACTTGAATCATTTTGATTTTTTATGGCTAAATACAACTAAATTTCATATTAATATAATCTACAAGCTTACATTCCAAAAACAGCCGGAACTGTCGAGTTGACGTGTGAACCTGACACCCTCACACAGTTTGTCTGTCTATGAGCATGGTGGAGGCTTTTAATTGTGGAAACTTTCCTGGTAGGAGTTAAGGCTGTTCTTTATTCACCGTTCTGGTTCTTGACTCTGAAAGCAGAAATAGAAGGAAAACGAACTCGGCTGGAATAAAAATAACAAGGAAGTAGCTGGAATAAAATATGGTGCAACCATAGCGTGATGTCTACCGCCATATATCGCCTGCCCAGGTGCAATTTGAGTTGCGCAAATTAAGTGTTTGTCGCTAAATCGAATGTTTGTAAATAATTATGGTCCTTTAGTAACCTAACCTCACGTAATAGTACCAGTAAGAGGTAGATCTCATGCTGTAGTGAGGGGGACCTCACGCTATTACAGCACTGAACATTTATGTATTGAAGAAGTAGGTTGAGGTATCACATGACACCATATTTCATAAAGAGCTATTCGAGGGCATTATCGCATGCGTGAGAATTTACAACGAAACATATTACTCTAGCAGTTAGAGTTCACCTCTTTTCCTGTTTTCAAAATACTACCAAGAATTGAAGCTCAACCAACTACCTTGTTTTCGTGTTCATTTTGTTTCAGCTCGAATCATACGTGGCGCGGGCTGAATATTCCTATGCAACAATGCTAGAAAATCTTAGCCCACAACACTACGAAGATGTTAAAAAACCAGCACAATGGGTGCAGAGTAAAGCTGCGAGTGATGTATCATGAATTGAGTCTCATGTTTCACCGGATAATCTATTTGCTCCTTCCTGAGCGCCTGACACATTCACAAGGAAATACAGAGGGAGCAAAATAATATAAAACGTTGATTAAATCGTCAAATTATACATATTTAGACCAAGTGCAATTACAAAAATTGGACTATATTTAAATAATAGTAAAAACTAAAAATATATCGAAAACCGACAAATATTTATTAGCAAAAATATACCAGAACATGTATAATAAATAAATGTTCAAAAGTTTGCATTCCCTGACTTTTCTTCTATTATACATTAAAATTATTGTGGGATTCATCCAGATATATACATTCTTTCTATTTGTTTGTTCTAATACATTCTGCTATTTTGCATTCCAACTTTCGTCAGCTTTTATCTCTAATAACGTGTCATTGGTAAAACAGCTCTCGTTCTGAAAGGTCGTAAGCTTGGTTGAGAGTGAAGACATCATTAAAGACCTTCGCGAACGTATTGAGGAGCTCCATGATGACTGCTTGAGAAATCGAGAGATATATGCACAACTTCGTGTTTCTATTGACTCGGTTGGAACCATGATACGTGAGTGGAAATGCCAGAATATGACTCTCAGGAAGACTCCAACTGGCCGTCCGCGGAAGATTAGCTGATTGAAAATTGCTCTGGAAAATTAGTGTACGCACTAAGACTACATACAATTTAGTGTCCTCATGATGTATACACACAATTTCATATACACAAAACACTCAATGCAGTGTACAAATAAATTCAATTCAGTGTACACAAAGTAACATTCAATTTAGTGTACTCAGAGTTACATTCGATTGAGTGTACACATAAATACATTCAATTTAGTGCGCCCTTATGTTTTGGCATTGAGGAAACGAGGATTTTTTTGACATATCATTCGGTAATTTTGAATTTTGAAATGTTTAAAATGTTCTCCTGACTTTTTGTACTTGCAATATTTGAATGCATGTTCTTAAATATTTCCAGTTGATGTCAGATTAACATCATGTAATTTATTGAAGAACGTTACGCACATTCAGAGTATGCTGCACATTTCCACTTGAAAATTTTCAACTTTTCGCTTAGATATTTTTTAAGGGTTAGTTGTCAAGACATGGAAAGGCCGATGCACGATTGTCATCAGCCTAATAAAAATGAAGTGTACATATTTACCTCACCAACACACCTGTGGGGTGAACGGCCTACAGTACGATGACTATAGGGGATGAAGTTTCTGAGTAAGAAATGTTTACAATTCAGTTTCGTCTATAGTAGTATGATCTAAATTTTCTCAAGAAATGGTAAATTTTAGATTGTTCGTTTCAGAATTTTTTGATATTGTGAAATTGAATATTGTACACGTAGAATAGACTTAGAAATGAATTAGTTCCAACTCTACGGTTCCCCTGATTACCGAATCATTTTTGAAAGATCAGCAATATGCGTATTCTTCTTAGGAATTACTCAACTGATGATATGAATAAATGAGGGGTCATATAAAAGCCCAAATGAGGATCTATTTATGAGTGAAGTGTAAGATTAGAATAATGGAGGTACAAAAATCAATGCAATATTCTCCCACACTACAACCGAGAAAAGGCTCATTATCCGTCGGATGGAACGTTGATTGTTTTAAATGCTCTTCTATGCCGTCGCTCAGGTTATTTCATTCCAAAAGAGTATTGAAAAAAAATAGGTTAACATTTTAAGGTGCCTCACATGCTGTATGTATATATATTTTTAAAGAGTTAATGCGGTTGCTTTCATAAATAAAACATGTTTTGAACTGTTCGTATTTGGTTACACTTCTCTGAATTTAAATTAAAAAAAAAACAAAACTTACGTTTTATCTTCGTTATTCATTGTATATCTTCTAACTAGTTTCAAATTGTTTCAATAAAGTTATTTATCCTTTATTGAATGTGATGCCAGGTACTTAGCTGAGCTTTCGAGGGGGAAAAACATTTCAAAATAAATGATATATAACAACTAAAGGATGTAGGGTTGATATTTTCGTTAGACCTGTGGACACAAATTTTGTTTTCGAAAATCGTGTGAGAAGAAAAAATTCAATATTAAATCCAGAGACGCAAGCTATCAAGTTTGGAATTTACCAGAAGTACAATTCTTGAAATAAGCGACAAGCCCTGGGTGACAGCATATTATTCTTGCTGATCTGATTGTTCGCAGTAGCAACTCGAATTCTACGAGCTTCGAAGTTACGTCAAATTGGGTCTTGGCCAGAGTTTCTTCGTTTTCCCAAGCCCACGTTAGTGATTGTTCGCACATTGTCAAGTGTATTACAATGAACTACAATGCGGGTGTCATAGCTATTTGGGTGCCGCAAACTGAGGCTTTTTGTTGTTGAATTGGTAATCCCAAACGAAATTTTAAATTCATTTTCGCAGCAGCGATTACCGTTCGTTGGAATTGAACGATGCATCATAAAGGGAAAAATTAATTAATTTGCACAGAAGAATCTGTGCCTAGTGTAATTGAACGAAAATATAGAGTAAAATTCATGTTTTTTCATGAAATTCATTTTCATATTTCTGCCTTACATTACTAGCGCGACCTAGCGTCTAATTTGTTCGTTTCGGTTGGTTGTGCCGAGAAAATGTTGAACACGTGTGTTTATTACGTACAAAGTTTTGGCGAACAGAATTGCATCCAAATTAAAATTTCGGTTGGACGTCCCAATACTAACATCTTATCAGAACCTGCAGCTGAATCAAAGAGTTGCTGGGTTCAACGAACGGGCGAGTAGAGTTAAAAGAGACGGAGACTAGTGCAAGAGAGTCAGTGTAGTGGCACCTGTTCAGACAGTAGTGCTTGAGTGTCTGAATTTAGTGAGGCAGGTAAAGTCTCTTATACTGTCGTGCTAGAAATCGTTATCTCCGCAACTATTTCAAGTCGAGGCACATAAAACGTTGCTCTATAGTTTGAATTTTTGTAACATTAGTCAATTTTTTTATTATTGATGTAAGATTTCATAGTTTTTTTTATTGTAATCTGTTCCCTTCCCCATCCATCAATTGAATTTTAATTTGTTGCACTTCTATAAACTTGACCCTTCCATCTTTCTTCAAAAACTACCCGACTTCAAAGCGCGAAGCCGGTGTTTCTAGAGTTGTCTTCTAGCATAATATGTTTTCGTTCTCGTTGAATCCTCTCTATCAATCAAGATTTGCTTGTTTGCTGTTTTTTTAAGTACGAGTCATAATGAAATATTTCTAGGGTAAATTTCTATTGAAATTTTATGTACATCATTTGAAAATTTGTTGGAAATGAGCCAAAACTTGGAATATTCTAACTGAATGTTTTAAGAAAATTTTTTCACTCTATATTCATTCGTGTTTGGGTTTTGATCTGTGTGGGCATATTCAGGAATGCGCTGAAAACGAAATTTTTGTAACAACTGTAACATTTGTATGGAAATAGCATCACATTTCATCATTGTCAAAGAAAGATATAATCAAAAGGCCACTCTTCTATAGCTGTCTACCCTGATTACATTCTAGACAGAACTACGTTGTATCACTCACCTATAGATATTGTGAGCCCATTCAAACTTGGTTTCATGAATGAATTGTTTTTCTGATAAAAATTCTCAGATATTGCTTTATGCCACAAAATTCGTTTTCTCCTTTTAGTGTTATATGTCTTTCATAAGTGCCCACTTCAAGGCCTTGAAATCTTAAAGTTTTCTAACAAGCAAAAAAATAAAATATTATGTTGCGAAAAACAACCCTGTTAGTACTCTATGTATTACTCAAAATGTAAATGAATTTGCTCTTCATGGTCAATACTTAACACAAAAAATAAATCCTAAAAATTTTAGGGAAAGATAACAGTTTGGCTGATCTAGCAATATTCTTGTTTACTTACCTCAGTTGTGTCCTAAACTTGGGTGATTTTTCCAGGATCGTTGCAGCTGACAATTCTATTCACATTCATCAAGAAACACATATTTACGATTGTCAAAGCTATGAAGAATTTTCTGGTCTACATTTGGTGCCTCGCTGGGGTCAAAGCGGTGAGTTCCACTTTACTTTGTGGCAGTTGAAGTCTATTGATTAATTCAGCTTCACAAACGACACGAGCCTGTAAAGGAGGGCAGAATCTTGTTATACGCTGCTGCTTTCAGAGGGAATAGAGTTCTTATTGATAAAATGAAGAACACGGTGTTTAAAAGTTCTTTGACCAAACTTTAGCGCAAGGTACCTGAAGGTTTAATTAGCATTTTTTTACGTTATGGAAAGGAATCCAAAACTGAACACAGTTCTCCCGACTGGAAGTTTCAGGAGAGATGCATCTATTGTCCATAAACATTTCCTTTGATGAACATATTGTCCATAAACATACCCTCAGTAACTTATAAGTGGAACAAGGAAATGAATTCTCAAATAAAAATTTTAATTATTGATGCCAACTTCGGCTACGTTGTTGATATCTTCGCTCACAAGAATGAATCCCATTTTGAATCGAAAAATTCAAGTGCACACATTTAACTATGTAAAATCATAGAGGGCTACCACTTCTCTGTCATTCTACTGCTAAAATATTGGGCGAAAGTTAGTCCATAGTTGTGATTCTATGTGCTGTTTACAATGCTAATAACAGCGTGAACACCCGGTGTAACATCATGCCATTGTTGAGACAGATAATGTTTTCTGCTCTGAGCGCATACACTTCTCTGGTGCTTCTGCCTAGAGTTGGTCATATTTTGTAAAAAGAAGTTGCATCTCATCTACTGCCGTATAAATGCTTTATCCAGTAAGGGCTGTCTCATATTTCGACATAATAGCTCAAATGGTTCGAATATAAGGGGAGTAAATCATTTCGAACGAAAAAAAAACAATAAATTTTAAGGTTTTTCTACTTCATGAATGCTACTCAAGTCATCAACTGTGGTACAATTTCCACCATAACACCAAGTTCAACAGGGCATTATTAGTTCCTACATATCGAAAAGAAAAATAGGAAAACAGCTTATTTTCAATAAAGATGTAACAAAAAGCACATCATTGGTTATTAAAATATCTTAAAGCAAGGATCCTTAGTTAAAAAACACACATGAGTATGGTTATACTCTTGTCACTAGTCGAAACAAATGATACGGTTGATACACATGCACTCAGAGAAATCTTGACACACCTGGATGTGTCATCATGACACACTTAAGTGTGTCACTATGACAATCCTTCTAGTTAGTCGGGAACGTAAACTAGCTTCCACCAATAGAACGTTGCCAAGGTTGCCGTTGCTGAGTGTTTCCTCTCTAATCAATGCCAATTAATCTTTTTAACGGGCACATTGATTTCAAATGTGGTAATTATAAAATTTATGCTTATTTTATGAAAGTTTTACTTCTTCCAACTTAGAATTGTGTAAACGGAAGAATTTTAAACCCCCGAGGAGAATACAGCTGTTGTATCTATGAGAATTAAGGCTCCCAGGGGGATATGTGAGGTCCCGAGCAAAAGGTTGGATAGGCCATCTTTCAGTTGAAATAAGGTAGTTTTTATTTGGTTACCGGTCAATTTTTTCGGTTACTATACTAAGCGCATTTTCAGTACCCACAACTTTCCTCTTCACTCGTTATCTGGTTTAATGAATTTTTTTCTTAACTTCCCATTTCCAAATGACTCGTGTATAGATTTGGCATCCCTTCACGTCCAAACTCATTAATGCATTCCTCTTTCCTCTCTTTGGAACGCCTGTATTGCGGTTAAGGAGGCTTAAAAACATAATTTATTCTACTCTTATCTAATTTTGTCTGATTATCCCCGTTCCGGTCTCTGGTCCGGTCTCTGGTCCGGTCTCTGGTCCGGTCTCTGGTCCGGTCTCTTGTCAGGTCTCTGGTCCGGTCTCTGGTCCGGTCTCTGGTCCGGTTTCTGGTCCGGTCTCTGGTCCGGTCTCTGGTCCGGTCTCTGGTCCGGTCTCTGGTCCGGTCTCTGGTCCGGTCTCTGGTCCGGTCTATGGTCCGGTCTCTGGTCCGGTCTCTGGGCATGTCTCTGGGCATTTCTCTGTTCAGGTCTTTGGTCCGGTCTCTGGTCAGGTCTTTGGTCAGGTCTCTGGTCAGGTCTCTGGTCCGGTCTCTGGTCAGGTCTCTGGTCAGGTCTCTGGTCCGGTCTCTGGTCCGGTCTCTGGTCCGGTCTCTGGTCCTGTCTCTGGTCAGGTCTTTGGTCAGGTCTCTGGTCCGGTCTCTGGTCCGATCTCTGGTCCGGTCTCTGGTCAGGTCTCTGGTCAGGTCTCTGGTCAGGTCTCTGGTCAGGTCTCTGGTCGGGCTTCTGGTCGGGCTTCTAGTCGGGCTTCTGGTCAGGTCTCTGGTCAGGTCTCTGGTCAGGTCTCTGGTCAGGTCTCTGGTCAGGTTTCTGGTCGGGTCTCTGGTCAGGTCTCTAATCGGGTCTCTGGTCAGGTCTCTGGTCCGGTCTCTGGTCGGGTCTCTGGTCAGGTCTTTGGTCTGGATTGGTCACGTCTAATATGTTCTGAGCACAGAATATTGAAGAATCATGAATTTTTCGGTCTATTTAACGTTATCTTTTGTTCGTCCTGAATTATGAAACCTTAATTTTCGTAAAATATGCCACAAAAATGAACACTATTTGCCGATGATAGCCTAATTCTTTCATTTAGCACAGAACCTAGTCGGTGGAAGCTGCTAAAAAATAGCTACCAAACATAAGAAAATGTGTTATAAAATCAATCAATAATTCGGAAAAATTCATCAATCGCCATTTCGATTAAATTAAAGTTGACGTACAATGTACTACAATAATTATTCTTCCATTCAGTTGGTCATCAAACTTATCGTTAAGCACAGAAGAGAAAGCTCGTAATATGCTGGTTGGTGCTCAAGGAAAAGGTATTTCATCATAATTGAGATTAAGTTGATTGCATGAGTTAGTCCACTGATTCCTCGTGGAATACAAATATGGCTTATGACGATTCTCTTCTTTTAGGCTTTTAAATCTGTAAGAAATGTATTCATCTTATATTTTGTTTTTATTCATAGAAGGAGCATTCTTTCAACATGTCTTATTTTAATGCTCTTAATTGCTAATAGCCTTGTATACATTTTTCTTTTGCAAAAAAATTTGGTGCATCTGTTGGAGGGAGTGCATGACAGATTGGGAACATTTTATTGTCAAGCACTAGATTACAGCCGACTAAATTTTTGGTTTCCATACCTAGTGATAGCTTCAGTGTGATTTATATGCGCTGATTAGACTGATTTCAATAGGCTGGTACCTTCGAAAAAACAGTTGTTTAAAGAAGTTCGAGGATTCGATGAATTACTCATTCAATGGTGCTTTGTGTCGTACGTCAGACATGTGCCCAACCCAACATCCGCCAGTCACAGACTACTGCGAAAATTATTAAGAGTGCCTCGGCTGCCGCCCGGAATCCCTCAGTCTCATATGTTCTGAAAAACAGTTCAGTGCCTTTCACGGTGGTACGTGTGCTTCTTGTGTGTGATGATTGCTTGTTCATAATTGTTTAAGAAAGGAAATTTAATTAGGCTTAGGAAGCATGCGTTTTTCTGGTGTTAAATGTGGCTAGAGCCAGTTTGTGTGTAGAACTGCAAAACCGTTCAAGGTTGAGAAGTGAGAATGGAATGTCAACTAACTAGAGCCCAAAGATGTGACTGAAGCTAACATACATGAGATTTGGAAGTGATGAACAATGTTCTGTCGAATAATTCTTTGAAGAATTCTACCAAGGAATTTGTTACTTTTTGCGCTAAAATATTGTTACTGGGTATATTCAAAATGTTATGTGGCTGTTTGTTAGTGACAGTTGAGATTGTGGTAGATGATTAATAAAATATATTTCAAACATAATTTAGCTTTGAGCAAACATTTATATTGTTCATCATGAAATGATTCTATTGAAATTTAAAATTTTTATCATATTTTATCAAATATTTTTCCCTCTTGAGTGCAAAATAGTTCACATTATTCTGACAGAAATGAAATTTGGTAATTTTGATACCTATAAGTATTCTTTGAAACATTATGGATGAAGCTAAATATTGCGTACTATAGCTGTTACAACATAATCTCAGCATTTCATAATAGCTGCATGTAGGTTTCACCTTTTCAGCATAATTTATGTATAATTTCCACTGATCCTTGCAGAAAAAAGTATAACTGGTTAAATGTCTGGTTTTATTAGCAAGATTCCATACTCAACTTAGTAAAAATTTAAGGATATGCTTCCGATTCATGATCAACAGTGGCAATTTGTAGCACATACAAATAAAAAACTTGAGCATTGCGATTTTGCCAAACGCAGAAGGCTAAATAAAACTGTGTAAGTAGTTTTGTACTATTAATTAATGGAAGGTATTTTTTTGGCAATCATACAACTTTTTCTCTTGTTCTACCACTGGCCTTCTATAACACGTAAACTTTATCATCCTCTAATTTGACTTTGTCAAAGTGATAGCTTGAATCTAAGGTTTTTTTAACTTTGATAGGTGGAAAAAATAAAACTTTCTGAATAACGTATGTCATTTCTCTAAAATTTGATTTGTGGTTAATATTATTACTTTATTTTGCTTCCATGTCATCTGATATTTTCAAACCAGTTCTGTAATCCATCATAGATTGCCTATAATATCTTTCAAGCTGTTGTTGATATAATGCAAAGGGTGGGTCAAAAGACTTGTTTTAAAGCCTTTTGCTAGATCATTTAATATGACTACAATACTTCAGTTGCTGACGATTTCAAATGTTTCAATGTTACAATGTTGGTAATTATTTTTGTTTTTTATTTTCAGAATTGTTGAAGACTTGGTATACTTGCATACCAAATATGATCTGATTTTCTGCAGGGTTGCTATAAAAATATTTTGTTAGTATCATAATGTTCCTGAAATTTTTGTGTCTTGCATAAAGTGAGTATGCTTTTAATGAGATATGCATAAGTCTGCTTGAGATTCATGTCAGAAAGAAGTGGTCTACACTTTCTGTACCAAGAAACATCTTTCAGTACATAGTGTGTATACTACCTGTTTTGTGCATTTGTGGGCATGTTAAAATGATTATCTCACAATCAAGTGCTGTTCTGGAAATAGTTAAAGCACTTAATGAAATAAATATATTGAAACTTGTCTAATTACTTTGCTATTTCAGTATTTTTGTGTTTTTCATAATTACCAGTATAAATATCCATTTTTGCTGGAAAAAATTTGGTTGTATTTGTATTTTTTTTAATCAATTGTGGAAACATTGCAATGGATTAGTATGATACCATGTGTGCTTTTCAAACGAGTATCTTTATGTTAACAAATTTCATAAACAAATATGGATTTCGTATCAACTTCATAGAAATTAATTAATTTATTCAATTTTCCAGTAAGAAACCAAAATTATTTTATTGCTGTATTCCCTTTTATAGCACACTGGGATATTTTAGGAAGCCTTCATTTTTAATTCTGTCCTAATCAAGAACACTAACAAAACAAAAATATTTTATCACTATCTTTTTTTCATAGCACATACAGTGATATTTTTGGAAGCCTTCATTTTTAATTCTTCCCTAATCAAGAACATTAGCTATTGAAAATTGTTAACAATTTTTAATTCATTCATGTCCATGTATTCTCATTCTCCTCCACATTGTAGAAGTTTTGGAAAATCAGGCTGACTACCTAGGCTCATTCTTTCATTATTACTGAAAACAAAAAGGGTAGATGGTGATAAGCAAGCCACTTAGCACATTGCTAACTAAACAAAAAAGGCAAACAAGCAGAATTATTAGAGTTTTTAAAATGTTATCCACATTCTCACCTCTTTTTTGTTTGTTCAGGTACCGTGACAAGTGGTCATCTGTGACAGCCTTATTTACTGCCAACTACGTCTGTGTCACTGGCATGTTGGGAAGAGGTCTGCATCATTGAGGGACATCAGTCATGATGGTCTGGCTAATTTGTTTCTACTGCTTGTCACCCTCTTCTGCGAGGAGCAACGCTCGGTTTGAAATATTTCAAGGAACTCTTTTCAGGAAGGTAAGGAACCTCTAGGTGTATCTATGGGAATTAGCGCTCCCAGGGGTACTATGTGAGGGCCTGAGCTAAAGGTTAGGTAGGCTTCCTTTTGTAGAAATAGAACAGGTTTCTGTTTTGTTACGGACCATCTTTTTTCGGTTCACTGCTGTCCTGTTTTTCTGCACCTACTACTTTCTTCTTCAACTTGTTTCATGAACTTCTTTCTTAGCTTCCTGTTTCTGTGCACCTTATGCATAAACTCCGCGTTCCCTCAACTCCATACTAAATGGTGCCTTCCTCCTTCCTCTCTTAGAACATATTTGTCGTGCAATTAAGGGAGGCTAAAACTTTCCTATATAATAATAAAGGAACCTCTAGGTGCTTCACAAATGTTGTTTGAATATTCAGACATCTTACTGGTGCTGATTGATTCATTTTTATCCTTTATAGCACAAAAATGGTAGACTTGTTGTTAAATAGTAGAATTCAGCACACATGAAAAAAGCCGCTGCTGAAAGGGCAGCTAGGATGTTTCTCCACGTTCATTCTGCAGTTAAATGTGAGTTCATCCTGTTTTGCCTCAATTGAACAGATGTTTCACAATTGGTGAGGTCGCCAACTAAAGCTTAGGAAGTCTTTGTACAAGTGAATTAGGACTTTTGTATGGTTGAGGAATATCGTTTCTGGGTATACTGTGGATGTTTTTAATTGTTACTAATTAGCGTCCCCAGGGGAAAAATGTGAGGGCCCGAGCTGAGAGTTAGGTAGGCCTTCTTTTTGTTGAAATAAAGTGTTTTTCGTTATGTTAAGGACCAACTTTTTTCGGTTCACTACTGTCCTGTTTTTCAGCACCTCTGACTTTTTTCTTCAACTTTTATCTTATTTCATGAACTTCTTTCCCATCTTATTGTTTCTATGCCATTTCTGCATAGGTTCCTCATTTTCTTATCTCCATACTAAATGGTGCCTTCCTCCTTCCTCTCTTCGATACGCTCTATTTTTGCAGCGGTTAGGGAGGCTAAAACTACCTTATAATCTAATATAATCTTTTTAATTGTTACTCATTGCTATTTTCTTCCACTGTTATTTGGTTTCTAAAGCACCTTTCAATATTAGTGGTTTTAATGAAATTAATATCTTGTTATCGTGAAGCCCTTTTCAATTGTATGGTTTTCATGCATAAGTTGTTGGGACACTCCATGTGCACAGATTCCCCGTTCCCTTCATTTCATTTTGAACAGCACCTTCTTTCATAATTGTTGAAACCTTGTTTTAGTTTGAGAAGTTCAGATCAACTTTCATCCAAATTCATATAATATTTTGTTATGTGCAGAGCAGAGTATAAAATATACAGAGGACTGATGAAGCTCGATAATTTTTGAAAATTCATCTCCACTTGAGGTCAGGAAATTATTCGTAGCCTTATCACACATGGCCGAGTAAATAAGCAATATTTGGTACTTGATGGTTGTTTTAGATTACACTTTGTGGATTCAAGTTTGAGTAAAATAATTAGTAAATCTATGCAGGATTTTTAAAGGCGTTTAAGAATATTTTTAAACTCAACCCTGGTTACATTGCTACGCAGTTGAGTGGGCATCTTTAATGAATAGATTCTTCACAAAACCACTGCTCAATAAAACTTGCCTAGGTGTGAGCGCATTGGGTTTCAGAATGAAAACCTTATCTAATTTGTTTCAGCACAACACCCGCGTCAGGGCGCTCAGTGGTCTCAACCTGTAGTTCCGACAGCCTCGGCAGTTATCGTCCTCATCCTACATCGTCTCAGTCTGTTTTGGATACTCGCCACAACAGTGCGTTCGACTTGAAAGTTACAGCCAAGTTCTCAAACGTACTGTTTCTATACACAGAGGATATATTGTGACGACACCTCTTTACAGTGCAATGAACCACGTTCTCGCTTAACGCGTTTCCTGCGAAGAACCCACCGGTGGTCACTCAAGGGATTTTCATAATGCTGCAGACCGACCTCCGGTCACTCACTTAATTTTAATAAATAGTTAATAGTAGCTAAAAACAAGTAAGACCGAGTTAATGATTGCTATTTTCAATTTTTGTTACTGCAATTGACTTTAAATTTGCATTAAATAGTGAACTGCAGTTTAACTCGGAGCAGAAAACGTGTTGAACGAATATATAATTTTTCTAATGGTAGCCAAGAACTTCTAGTGTGATTGCCTATAGCGACTATTGTATTCATGTAAATGAAAATGGAATTATTCCTTGATAAGAATGGGTTATTTAATGCGGATTTGACGATTTGATAAGAATTAATGCGTATGGATGAATAGGTATGGAATTTTTTTCAGTATCAAATAGAATGAATATTTTTATTATTGTGGTAGACTTGTTTAACTTTGCAAAGTTTCTGTTTCCTTTTTTTGCTCAAATGTGTGCGACAAAATTCATTGCATTTGTTTGCAAGTTTCTGGATTTACATAGAGACTTCCAAACTGGTGCTGAATAGCTTTAGTTTTTACTTCTGGTAGTTCCTTTGCTACCTGATAAGAATATGAGTCCTCTCAGGGGGATGCAGCTATTGTATCTATGGGAATTAGCGCTCCCAGGAGGACAATGTGAGGGCCGAGCTAAAGGTTAGGTAGGCTTTCTTTTTGTTGAAATAGAATAGGTTTTGGTTTTGTTGCGGACCATTTTTTTCGGTCCACTGTTGTGCCGTTTTTTTCAGTCCCTACAACTTTCTTCTTCAACTTTGATCTTGTTTCATGAACTTCTTTCTCATCTTACTGTTTCTATGCCTTTTCTGCATAGATTCCGCGTTCCCTTTACTCCATACTAAATGGTGCCTTCTTCCTTCCTCTCTTTGGATCGCATTTGTTGCTGCGGGTAGGGAAGCTAAAACTAACGACTAATCTAATCTGCTAAGAATATGAGTCCTAAAAACAAAAATATGTGCTATATTTTTATGCATAAATTAATTTTTATTTGTGTGCTGCTACTGAATATAAAATCAGAACATGTAGGATAAAATCGTGGATTTTTATGCGTTTTCGAAATGAAATTGGTTTTTTTAAAGATATAATAACTACCGTGATATTTCTATGCGGAACATAAGTGATACTTTTACAGCAAATGGCATTATTTCAGACCTTGATGGACGTGGTCGTGCATGAGCCTGTTTTTGATAAGTTCACAATTTTGTCCGTAAACTGGAACAAAACTTTCTTAGTTTGATAAGTGAATGGGGATTCTAATTTTTACAACTGTTGAATTTGAATAAACTAATTAAATATTATAAACTATGAAATTATTTGAAATTTGATTAATTTAAATGCCGTCGATTGAGTTGAGAATGAAATTTCGATTGGTCTCTTTCCAGGAATATCAGATGTTTTAAAACCATTAAGATGGAGGTGTTATTAACATGAACTTTTTTAGTGCTGAGTTTTGTACTTATTTAGTACTGAATTTTGTTTTGTTAATTTCACAATCAATTTATTAGCATAACAAAACTTTCCAAGGAGACTTGAACTTATTCATTAGATCCTCGTAAATTTATTATTGATGCAAGTTTATATGCAAGTCAGAGTATCTTCACCGATCGACCTCGGTATCGTTACCAATGGCGGTTAACACATCACGAATGACGGCCTTATGACTCCGTGAAACCAATGAACATCGTTAAAAGCGACGTTATGGAATTCCAGCTTTGCGTGGAAATATTTTTATTTTATATAGTTCAAAAGAAACACGATTACTTTCATTTTATGTTCACATGAAATTTGATATTCCAAGTTCTAAAAACAAGCTTCAACGTTTTCACTGCATCGAAACGTAAATTCTTACTTGAGATTTTGTTAACTTAGCTAGAATTTGAGCTCAGTATGAAGCTAAAAGTGATTATTGAAATTATTTTCGTTTGTTTGAACGTTTCTGACTTATAGAAATATGCATGGAAATATTAAATAATTTTATTTTCCATTTAATTTTGTATATAAATATGTTAGTAATTAACTTAGCTGCTTGAGCTGTGATCTGAGTCACAAACGTACAAACCTTTCAGTACACTACTTTGAGATAAATATTGCTGACAATTTCTTCGAGTGCAAATGAAACTCTCACATTGTATGTGCGTAGTAGTATGTAATTAAAAATTTCGTTTTTCAGATGACAAGTGTTAAAAAATTATTCCACAGTTTCAGATTAGAGAGAATGTTTCCTAGCGTTGTATGAGACCTTAACTTTACGTAAAATAGAAGTAAGACACTATTTCGTATGCTCTAATATTTTTTATTTTTGTAGAAAAGTACGTACAGTTGTTCAGTAAATTCAAGTCACTAGAATTATCGGATTTTATAGCGTCCATTGCCTTGAACTTCAATTAGATAAATATAATGTTCTATTTGTCAAACATCAAAATAGTGTTATTAAGCTGTATTGCCATAGTAATTTAATGAGAATTCTTATGTGCGATAATTATGGTAGAATTCTTTTGGCTGATACAACTCCAGAAAATAATTTGTTTTTTCTAATGTAAGACTTTCTCTAACTTTGTGAGAACTCGTTATTTATGGACCTCAAAAATGATGATTGAAAATATTTCTATTTATTCGAAAGTTCCTGGATTTATTTGTGAACGTTCAAACAATCCTTGAAATATTTTATTCTTCACCTTCATTTTGTTACTTGTGTTAAAGTGAAAAACTAAATAAGCATTTTTAGGTTCTTTCTTGAATTAAAATGAAATCTTTCTGTATACAGATAAATCGGGGTTTCATTTGTGCGAGATAAGTGTGAAAATTTATTTTCTTTTTCCAAATAAAATTATTTTCATCACAGTGAAAGACATGCTTAATTTTACGAGAAATAGATTATGAAACTTAACGCAGAACTAAATTATTTTCGTCCGTTTGAGTATTTCTAGACTTACATGTAAATTTGCACACAGTTGTAAATATTTTTTTTATAAATGAATTTTTTATTTTATTCGTGTGAAAAATGAGATTTCAAATTTCTAAGGTATTGTGATAAACTAGAATTTCATTCGTGCGTGATAACAGGTGTTGGAATTTTTCGTTTCAAAATGGGGAATCCTTGTGCTGAAGCGTGAGACCTTTACTTTCCAAGTTAAATGGAACTGAAAGGGGAAAATAAGATTGATTCTGATTGTTAGAATATTTCTCGATTATACGGAAATGTGCTCACAAACGTAAAATAATTTTGATCACTTCCAGTTCTAAGTAGATAAACATTCAGTGCTAAATTTGTTTCCCCCTTTTTCTATTGCTTTGAATCCAACTATAAATATTCCGAGAATTAAAAAGCATTGAAAATGTGTCATTTCAGTGTTGAATTAAATGAGCGAACTAAACTGATGCTGTTTTTATTTGAACAGATGAATGTAAGATGTGGTTATGCTGAAGCCTATGTTTAATGCGGAAAATTTTTAATTATCTTGAATGCAATTTAGCTTGAAATCAGTGCTTTCTTCTTTTGATAAACGTAAAGGCAGTGAAACCGTCACAATTAATCGAATTCATGTGTCATGTTAAAATACATTTAACGCTGTTGTGAGGAAGATCTTGTAGACGCTCTTAATTTATTCACAGATTTCAATTTATCTGTTCAACTCTGCATTAATTCGTGAAGTTTCTCTACACGACGGCATGAAATATTTTGAATGTTTTTGTAAAATTGCAGAATACGCTGATTTTATAAGTAGTACATTTTTCCTGGTGAAATATTGTGATAATTTATAATTGTGGTACAAAATAAGCCTCGAATGATTCATTGATTCTGCAAATACTCATTTTTCTTAATCCAGAAGCCAGACAGAGGGGTATGGTAGGAGTAAGTTAAATCTATGTTTTACTTTCCGTAGATTTCCCCTAAGTGTGTCATGACTGCTCTAAGTGTGTCATGGCGCCTCCATGACACACAATTGTGTGCCGGTTTTGCGACAAACGTATGACACGCTTAAGTGTGTCAAAATGACCCTATATTTTTTCTCAGTGCACACATTGGTATCGTAATACCCATATAGGTGAGACAAATGGTTAAGGGCAATGTACTCTTATTGTGGCCTAATCTAGGTTTGAAAATGTATGTAACTACAAATAAAAGAAGACTTAATTTCAGTGACAATGCATTGTCAAAAACAGTCGTTTTAGCGCACACTTACATCGCAATACGAGCTCAGGGACTTGCGGTGTAAGGAATTATTTTTGAAAGTAAAATGGGTGGATTAAAATAATTCCGCGTCTAAGACAACGAGGTTGGCATTCAGAACTATATTTTCCCTCCTACATATCAACTTGTATGCCAATCAATTCGTTCGGTGACAATTTTTGTTTAACACACCAAGAATTTATTGTGTTTCCGTGCTAATAACAGTCGCACAAACGACTCTACCTGAGTCAAGTCCCTTGCTTAGAAATTTTGCAGAAACAATAGTGTGTGAATGTTTGAATGTATTTACATACATATTCTTATTACGGAAAGAGTCCATTATTTAAACATGTTTGATTGAAGCTTCGATAAAATCATTACACACTCGGCAATCATTATGTGTAGAAAGCAACATGGACAGCATGTCCCATGTTAATGTTAATAAAATTTCAAAATGAATAGGAGTAGACAAGGATTAGTCGATAGATTTATGGAAGCCAATGCTGTTTTCTAACAAGACGAAAATCACAATTGCCTTTGAAACAACATTTTTGTTTTTGACTCTAGGCAGACTAAAGAACAGACAAACCTAGGTTTTACTTTTTTGCACTGAAGAACTGTAAAAGTTTTGAAGGGATTTTTGTAACTGCATCACTGAGTTCTCACACACCAACTGTTGCCAATGTCAAACAAAAGGAAGTGAATGATTTTTTAAATGTTTTTTACCATCTAGTCTTTACACAGACTTTCTATTTCGATGAGGAATGCATTTTTTCCATGATTTCTATGTTCCCTGAGATAATAAAATCTCGCAGTTCAGAATGAAATAGTTAAAATGTGACGAAGAACGCCCGGACTCACCGTAATAACATGTGTTTTTGGTGAGTGTTCGTATCGAAGAAAACAACGTAAGTCGGAATCGCTTATCATTGTCTCATGGGGGATGGGGGGGAGATTTTTTTAAATGCAAATAAATATCTTAACAGAGACTCGAAAAGAAGACTCCAGGCTCAGAAAGGTACCAGGGTGAATTTTATGTGATCTTTAATGTAAATTTATCATGAGACATTGTGATCTCGAACTCTTGAGCTATCACATATGACATTTTGAATAAATAAGAACCTTAGCACTTTCAGTTCCCGGAAACGTTTTAACAAATTCGAGCATATTCCTCAGTTGTATTGAAGTTATACAACGAGTCAGGTGCTCTCAAATCAATTAGTCATTTTGTAAAATTTCAGAGTTCTTTCTCAGTGTCAACAATGAATGATGACATTGTACAACACACTTTTGGCTCAGTGGTTACAGCTCTGGAAATTACAGGTCAGTGTCTGAAATTGAAATTGATTTCGCCTGCACGTTTTCTCGTCCCCCAGGTGTCAACGGGTGGAGGCGCGGAGCTCCAAAGAGGCGCGGTGAGTGCGACGATGTCACGGAGCTTCCAGACTCCAGCTAAATATTGCTTTTCTTCTCGATCGCTCGGGTAGAATTAGTTCTAACCTTGGCGCAAATATAATACATAATGTTGAATGTTTTAGTAATTTTGTAGAATTTGAACTCTCAAAAATTAAATCGAATTCACATTTAGACTCCAGCTCTTTGGTTCGATGCAGGCTGATGTGGTGACATACCGACACGATTGTTTGATGCAGGCTGACGTGGTGACTTACTGACACGATGGTTTGATGCAGGCTGAAGTGGTGACACACTGGCACGATCGTTTGATGTAGGCTGACGTGGTGACATACTAAAACGATTGTTTGATGCAGGCTGTCGTGGTGACAATGGCCTCTCCTCGTATGAGGTGCAAGTTTCCGAACAGGGTCAGGGTCAACTCTGACTCGATCTCGGTCTGCATTTTGGACATAGAAATCGTGAGTCTCACTGGCGCTTACTGTTTATATGAAATAAAAATTCAGATATGATTGTTTGTAATTATGTAAAGTTGAACTAGTTTATTTATTATTTTATAATTACGTGATAATCTAAACTATTTGTGAATTATAAGCCCCTCAGGGGGATACAACTATTGTATCTATGGGAATTAGCGCTCCCAGGGGAAAAATGTGAGGGCCCGAGCTGAGAGTTAGGTAGGCCTTCTTTTTGTTGAAATAAAATGTTTTTTGTTATGTTAAGGACCACCTTTTTTCGGTTCACTACTGTCCTGTTTTTCAGCACCTCTGACTTTCTTCTTCAACTTTTATCTTATTTCATGAACTTCTTTCTCATCTTACTGTTTCTATGCCCTTTCTGCATAGATTCCTCATTTTCTTATCTCCGTACTTAATGGTGCCTTCCTCCTTCCTCTCTTCGATACGCTCTATTTTTGCAGCGGTTAGGGAGGCTTAAACTAACTTATAATCTAATCTAATCTTTGTGAATTATAAGACAAAATTCTGCTAACAATGCACTGACTGTGTGTCACAATATTATTGTTAAATGCTTAGTCAAGGAGCAAGTTTTTCCCAAACATGTTTAGGAAGCAAACAAACTGTCAAGATCAACCCTAGAAGCGTTCGTAAATCCACCGCCCTTATGCACTAAAATGTTTTCCACAAAGCTTCTTTTATTTTTTCAAAATGATTCCTATTTGATTTCATGTGTACCAACGGCAGACTGTACTGAACCAAAACGTTCCGGTCGCTGGAGAGGAGACCTTCAAACTCGCATCCACGATCAAAGAATGTGCCAAACTGGCTGCAGAAGCTGGTACGGCCAATGAAGGAGTGTAGAATATTTTACATATGTTACCTGTTTACTATCAGCTTGTGGTAGATGAAGGAAGAGCCGCTAAGAGAACAGATAAAAATACAGATAGAAGATGGTGAGCAGGCGAGATGGTTTGGGTCAGAATTTTTTGTATAAAAGTGTTTGCCAGTAAATCAAAATTTGGAAATAATAGTGTTTAACCAAGCTTCGTAGATGGGCGAGTATCTACTCAACTTTCTGGCCAACACTATGGTATTCATTGATAATGGGCGTTTCACGGATTTATAATTTCTTTTTTTTCGTCATTTGTTGCTCGTGAACACATGCAATTAAAAAGCTCGTCATCGATTATACTGAATTATTCTATTAAGTTGGTTCGTGAAACTACACGTGTTTTAATCCTCAATGAAAGCATTTTCCCGTCGTAACTGCAAACCAATGTATAAAGTTCTCACTATGATATTCGTTGAACCAAAGATTTTCTACCTTCTTTCAAAGTACTCAATTCACTATTATTTATCCCGCAGGCCTTACAGCGTTTGAATTCAACTCAAAGTGTCTGGCCTACAATAGCAGCATCTGCTTCAAGAAGTGCAACACTTCCTGCGACAGGGTCATCTTCGTCACGGACAACAGCTGCTCCAAGGAACCCAGACTAGTTCCGCTTGGTGAGCCCCTCTTTGGCTCGTTGTGGTGCCATCAGTTAGAGCCGTTCAATCTTTCGCTCAGTTATATGCGCCAAAAAAAATGCGTCGGACAATCCATGTCACCCGGTTGAACACTGCCACACACCACCGGTTATGGATCGAGTGAGGCGTAAAAGAAACTCCAGTCGAAATACACTCCAATAATTATCAATTTTAATATAGAGCTGCAATTCAAGCAAATTCAACGAGGTGAAACTAAAAATTTCATCAGAATATTGAAAAAATTGCGTTGTAGAATAGTAAGTTTTTCATATGGCTGAGGTTACCTGAGTTCATGCAAGAGATATTGTGTCTACAAAAGGGCATGGCAACGTATAGCTGAAGCTACAGATCAGTGATTCACGGAGTATGTAGTAGAATAGAACGTACGTGCAAGATTACTGTTGGTCACGTGGTGTAATACAGGATTTACAGTATGGGTATACCTTAAGCTGAAAATCATGGAACAATGAGACATAGACACTTTTCAAAGAGGTAGGTGACTGTTTTTTGAAAACGAATTCTATAAAATTATAATCATAGAAGCAAATTAGAGAAATAATGAAGGTATTGAGTGTGCTGTGGGTTTTATATCTGAGTCTTAATACAACGAGGATTGAAAGTAGAGAATTCCCTTTTCAGGGCGACATATAAGGTGAGTGAGCTGATTATTGAGAGAAAATATCGCAGAAAAAAGTACAGCTAAATAGCTCTTGTTAGTAATTGCGCACCGAAGACGACTGATTTACCTAGCGTCTCTAGACCATCTCATTATGAAGGCTTAAAATTATTACACTACTGTTAGTTGTCCTTACATTCAAACGAAATTCAGAAGGTATGCAGGACATGGTTCTTGTAGAAGTCTATAACTTATGAAAGTTTGGAGAGAAGAGGATAAATTAATGAGTGCAGTGTTGAAGACAACGAGTTTTGTGATGCTGTTTATTATGTTCGCTTCAGTGATGAATATGAAATACTGGTAAAGGTATCAAACATTATTGAAAAGAAGCGAATCTTAGTGTTAGAGAAGTGCATCGTTTAATTTCTGAAAGAAGGAATACTAAACAGCTGATGAATGTTTAAAATTTTGCCTTCGGATTGAAAGATAATTTAAAGATTGCAATAATATATGACACAAAATATACAGACACACACGACAGGTCGGAAGTCATAACGATGTCATGAGTTGCACGGGAGTGTAATAGCTCGAGACCTCTGCAGGAAATGAAGCTGGTAAAACAGGCAATGGGAAAACATGCACACCTAAGTAGTTCCCTCGTACAGAATACAAGAAAACCTTGTGTGATGTGTTGGTGCAGTTGTCTTGTGCATTCAACGCGTTTTTTTTCAGACGCGCGAGTTTATGGACATGTTTACGGTGCAAAATTAGTTCTCATGGGTGAAGAGACTGATTACCATAAATCTAGTTCTTCGAAATGTCTGGTGTGTCTGGATAAAAAAATGTACAGTAAACTTCTGATAAGGTGCAATTAGAAAGTATGTGAAACGTTTGTGAGGAAAAATCAGTTAATATGAACACGTGTTGCAGAATCGGAAAGTGTGAAATAAGATTGATGGGAGTAATTACCAAAAAATGAGGAAAAAATAGTAGAAATGAGGCAAATGTTTGCATAAAAAGAAACAGAAAAAATGAAAAAGTTGTGATGGATGGAGTGAAAATGGATAAAGTGTGTACTGATAGGTAGAATAAAAAAGCAAAAGGGCGATATATGTATTTACAGAGAAAGTTTACCGAATTTACAGGGTACGTAATACCATGCATTTCTCGCTACTCCAGAGCGCACAATAATATCATTGTATTGAAACCTGAAGATATTTGCACGGAGGTGTTACCATTTTTGATAGACCTCAAAATAGAGGTAACAGTTTGCACGATTTCTTGGGTCTATGCGAAGCGAGCGCTAATCTACTGAATGGCGTGCGCGAAAAGTCATCAAGCCTTTAAAAAGAGCGCGCCAAAAGTGCGAAAAAGACCCATATTGGATCGTTCAATAATTATGTGTGTAATCATTTACGGTTTCCTCTAGGTTGTGGGGTTCACTACAGTAGTCCGACATCAATAAATTACGCTGTGATCGGAATGAATGTGCAAGTCCTGATTGAGCGTCTAGAAGGGGTTGGAGGTAACAGTGTTTATTTTTGGCGACATTGATTCCACTGTGTTGAATTTACACTCAATTCACATGAAAACAGGGGAAGTTGAAAAAAAACAATTGAGTTTATTGAAAGGAAGTGAGTATTGTACGATTAGATTTCTTCCTAATTTGAACATTTCAACGAGGCTTGCACCAAGCGCTAATTAAAAAGCTTTTTGGATTTTTTGCATCTCCGATTTTTCTGTCACGCCAATCATTTTTCTAACTTCGATTAATAATAGCGGCTCTGCTCTCTCCATGTAACAATGCGGTTCACCTTCAATTTCGAACGATTTGAAATATACAAATGTGCGTGTTGAGCGATCACGTCCTTGTCACCCAAACTAGTTAAAACTCCGGCCTGGATCTTCAATTATTGCTGTATGTTTTCAGATGAGGCACCGTGGAAACCTGGCCCATACAATGACACCCGGGAGTACATGCTCGAGAAACTCATCTACCTTGACGAAAGCAACGTGCCTAAGCTCTATGGCACTGGTCAACCCTATGGTACGTTGATAATATATTTGAGAATGACTCATTTTTTAGGTTGTCCGTCGTTTATTCTAAGTTTGAATTCATTCGTAGTCATGGAAAAAAAGGTATCAACTCACTACGACATGACTTTACCGCATTCCTCCATGATGTATGCATTAATATCATACTCTGATCTTTTCATTACTTTTAACAATATGCAACGTCAAATGAAACGACGGGACTCTGTCGTTTACCGTTGGTCTTTCCTGGAAACTCCGAACATCCGTACCCACGGTGAGAGCAGAGTATAATGGGGTTGAGCTTTGATAGATCGTCAACGTCAACGATTTTTGTTGACGTTTAAATCCACCAGCAAACATACAACAAGCTAGTAAAGTAATATCTCTTTCACTGGCATCAGAAACAAAGGCAGATTTTGCATTCACTTTGCCCATTTCAGATACAAATAACAATTTTTCTGTACGTGTCTAATATCTAAATACAATTACCCTACATTTCGACTGCTGGTACGGAAATCGCAAAATGTTTCAATTAAGAGTGCCATTTGATTGCTTTTGTATTCTAATTTTTCGGATGAAATGAGATTTTAATGTTATAAATTGTGTGCTAACAAAAGCATTGACTATTTTTAATATAGAAAATATTTCTCTTTACAGACTCATTCAGTTACTGGATAGGGTACAGTTATGCTGCGCTTCAAAATGAACAGACTTTCACCTTCGGGTTTGCCAACGTCGACCTGTCCACCTGCCTCTACTACGATGGAGATGCCGGGTTGCCTACTTTGGTGTCTCCGGTATTTTTCAATCATACCATCGTCATCTTTCATTTCAGTGAGTTTCGAAATGTACTCGACTTTTTTCCTAACTCAGTTTAATGAGCATTCTCCTACCCAACAATTATGAAAGTTTTTATAAAAACTAAGGTTCCGGAAAGAGAAACATGAGTTTGCGAAGGAATGACACTATTCTTGTGACGCCGAATGATTCGATGAAACTTTTGGTAAAATTATTAAAACCGAAAATCATCACCTGTCTCTGCAACGGCTGTGAATTTAGCACATTAAGCGTGGAGGTGCTCTCATTTATGAATCTTCATTGAATACTCTCTTTTGAGAGAAACTCTCACGTTTTACTGGGCTCATAGTGAAGAAATGTTAATTGACAACTTTATATTTTCAGTGGAGAGCTGTGGCAAGACCATAATACTTCCCCCACCATACACCGCTGACGATCAATCATTCTTCAACTATATTATGGTCTACTCACACCGAGGGTACGGATGCTCGGAGTTTCCAAGGAAGACCAACGTGGATTGTACCGTGAACATTGAGTTTGAGCATGGGTACATTGTTATTTTGAACACACGGGGACTTCTTGGAGCAAACAGCAGCTGTGACGGGTTCACTTTCACAGTGGAAAAAGATGGTGAAAAGAAGAACATTTGTGAAATTTTCCCACATGTAAGTTGTACAATTCATGAAAGAAGTGAACAATTGAATACACAGGTGCTAAAAAGTTCGCACTGCCAATATCTTAGAAAAGTTTTAAATTACGAATTAACTGCAATTTCAAAATTGTGTCCTTATATTCGGTTTTGTACTTCCAATTGGACGATTCGTAGAGAATCTTATTCGTAGAATAAAAAGAAGAACCAGAGTGAAAACGAACCTTACGTTTATTGCATACGTTTCTGAATTTTTAAATTCCATCATCAGTGCTGAAATAGGAGAAAACAGAAAAAATATCTAAAGATCCTAGTAAAAACAAATATATATATATATATATATATATATATATATATATATATATATATATATATATTCCATAAAATTCTCTTAATGTAAGAACCCTAATTTGTACTTATTCATACACAAACAGTTGCATACTCATAATTCACACAAACACACATATACACGCTAATCTAGATACACACAGTGAACACATACTATGATCACTGTGTGTATCTTGATGAGCGTGTATATGTGTGTTTGTGTGAATTATGAGTATGTAACTGTTTGTGTATGAATAAGTACAAATTAGGGTTCTGACATTAAGAGAATTTTGTGGAATATATATACTTGTTTTTATTAGGATCCTAAAAAATATTTTCTGTTTTCTCCTATTTCAGCACTGATGATGAAATTTTAAAAATTTCGAAACGTATGCAATAAACGTAATGTTCGTTTATGCTCTGGTTCTTCTTTTTATTATTCGGTTTCGATTTGGACTAAGCAGGTGTTTGCGGCAATTTAGTAGGAAAAGAAAATCTCACCAAGTCAAAAAGAAAGTCCACAATATACAAAATAGCTTATTACTATGAAATGTGGGGAAAATTCCCCACAGATTCGCTCGGAGTGTACTTCGATTTCTGTACTATTAACGTAAACGGCTGGTGCTGCGTGGCAGGTGAGGTCGCGCAGCAGCAGCGCATATCAAGGATAGGTCGATGGTAAAGATAGGTCGTCGGTGGTAAATGAGGTGTGTCAGGTGTGTCAGGTATACAAGAGGCCAGGCTGAGTCTCGGTCGAAGGGCTCTGTTACGTCGGCACGTCGGGAGTACGCTCGGCTCGTGACGTGGAGTTGTGACGGTCGCCAGCCTATCTCTTCCATCCCTTCTTCCTGCATGTTCAATAAGTTTATGGTTTGATTGTGTGTGTGAAAGCGTTGAATTTAGGTTCTTTTTCATTAATTAATTGCATGATTAAGGCGGGTTACGAACCGCAATTAACTTTCCTCTAAATAGGCGTGTTCGCTGCCCTAAAAGGGGGCCAACTTTACCCTGTCGCAGTGAACCGCCGTCTTTATTAACTATTACTATTAACTTAACTATTACCTATTATCTTTAACTACTATTGGGCTTCTGCCTCCATTACTATTGACACTCTACTGCGACTTCTATATCGCCATTACTGCCATCGTCTAACAGTCGCTATGCGCACTGGAGGATAAATTCTTCAGGTTGGTAGTCGTGTGTCTAATATTTGCCGATTATTGAAACTTAATATCTCTGTTTACCTTTATCAAGAAGATTGACTTTGGTCTTACCTGGTACCTATTTTTTCAGTATCTAGCGGGCACTTCGTCGCACTGCGCACTTCGTGCTTCACAACGTTGATAGCCAATTAAGCCATCTTGTTGGACAGCAGTAGCCGCAACTAGGTAATTACGTTGACCGTTAACTACTATATTCGTTCTAAATTCTTTGTATAAGCGCTGTTTCATAATATTTTCTTATGTAATTATTTTCTTGGGTACATTTCTTCATCTTTATGCACAGCTGTGAAGGGACTGGAGGCGTTGGTCACGGTTTAGCTGCTCTGGCCCTGGTTGTACCGCGGTCGCCGTGCCTGTTTCCTTCGGTTAGCGTCAGTTTGGCGCTAACTTTCGTCTTCCTGAAGTGCTTGTAGCAAGCGCGCACGTTGAAGCTCGGTCAATATCCCGTGACGTCCGTGTAAGCTGGCGCTGTTAGCCCTGAAACGGAGAGCCTCTCCAGACTCCTCGTTCCTGCGCCTGAAGACTGGCATTACCTGACACCCTAACTTTGAACCTTAAAAATTACATGCGTATTTTAACCTGAATAATACATAAATAAATATATCAATAAATAAAGGAATAAACAAACGCGATACTTGAGGGCGAATTGTCCTTTAGGTTTTAAAAATCCAATACTTTGTAAATCGGCTACTTGCCGTATTGTGTTTGGTTAAGTACTTGTTGCCTTGTAACTATTACGAATCTTCCTTGGCGTTCAGGCGACTGATTGAAAATTAAATTTGGAAACTTTGTGTCCTTGTCTTTATTAATCTTTACAGCTTCGAAACGGCTGTTGAGTCAAATGTGTCGAGGTAGTTCCTCACAGAAATTTCAATTCAAATTAAATCCAAAACAATGTAAACTAGTCAATATCAAGTAGCATAATGTGGTTGTGATTTAATTAACGGCCAAAAAGGTCTCTCACGTATTTCTTTTATTAACTTGCGATTGTACACGGTTGAAAGGGTGTCCCATTTTTATTTTATTTTTTGCCACAGTTCTTGAAAATTGCGAATATTCGCAACGCATAGCTGTTGTTCGATGTAGTGCAGTACGTTCTCGATTAGATTGAGGTCTGGTGGGTGGGGAGGCCAGTCCAAACATGGAATGTTATGCCCCTGGAGGAACCTTTTGACATTGCCGGCTGTGTGAATGGAAAAAATTTCTTGCATGAAGTTAAAATTATTTCTCAAATTTTTATTAAAACTGGTCGTAAAATATGCATCTAACATACCAGTGTAATTTATCGAATTAATCCAACCGTGTTACCGAACAAGATGCCCTGAACTATGAGCACTGATCAGTAATCACATAACCACCTTGCTTGAACCTCCACCACCTTGCAGCGTTTAAACTGCGCCCTTGGGATTAAATTCCACTTCTTTTCTTCGTCATACGTACTGCCTGGCATCCCTGCCTGGTGTGTTGAACTTGCTTTCATCGTTAAAAAGCCCTCTTCGCCAATAAGAGGGCTTTCAAGAAGTTAACGCAGGCTGACCAGATTTTCGGTAATCTCGCACACTGCCCGTTTTTGGGTGCTTTTGCACGGTCATTTGTACAGTATTCTCATCACATTTCAGTCTTCTGCCAATTTCTCTGATGAAAAATCCAACGCTATGGAATTTAATCAGCTTCTTAAAGTTTATAAGAGAAAGCCGAGGTACTCCGATTAAACGTTACTTCATTATAACACTAACCTGAATAGGGCAAGAGTTGTAACGATTGTAGACACCTTTGTCTAAAAGCAAGACATAGCTGGTTAACTTTCAAATTATGAAATGCGGAGTTTATTTTTTCCATCTTGGTTTTTTATTTTCTATAAAAATAAACGACAAACCTGCAAAGTTCAATTGAATATCGAATATCAACATATAACTTTAAAAAATAATCGATATGGAATAGAATGGTGTATAGACTGCTTTGATCAGTTGAAAAATGTGCAATTTATACATTTTGGATAATATTAAAAGAGCGGGATTTTCTTTTTGCCATCACTGTAAGTAGTTCAACCGATCAAATGCATCGTCCAGTCGACCAAGTTCGCTGACCAATGAGTGCAATTTTTGTAACATGATTAAATTTTAATTTCAACTTACTTAATTTATCTTTTACCCTATTTATTGTTCAAAACCGTGGTCATTGGGGGTGAAAACTTTTCTAACTTCACCTTCCCTCAGAAATCTGTTCACTTAAAAAACTACACCTTGTATGTCAAATCATTTCATAATTCACACGGTTAATTGACCTCACTGAACTCTAGGGAAACACAAAAGTCTCACAGGTTTATACTCCATTACGGTAAACTATGAAATTTCAACTTAAATCTCAGTCCAATAAACTTCAACCTAAACTCATTTAATACGGGACGAAACATCAACTATAGGATGAGCCTTAATGCTGTCAGTGATTCTAAACAAAATCTGCGTTATGTGTTCTATGGAAGCCCTCTGAAGTTGTTGAAAGAAATTTGCTAGATGTGGAAATGGGTTTTGTTTCTGAAATGATCAAAAATGACTCGCAAGCTAGAATGTAATTAAGAAAGTTTTATAATATACTAAGCACCTTCTTACGAAAGTTTGTAAAATTTATCTAGTTTGACTGAATTTGTTTGTGCCTCTGGAACATAATGGAGTGTTGTAAACGCTGGCCTTTGCATCATTGTTTTCTGTTCATGTCTTCTTGCAAACTGTGTTAGGTGCCAAACTAAATTCTTGTTTACTTGCACTTTAAACATTTGATATTTCCGTGTCTCCACAGAAATTGGAATCAGGCGGACGCTATACCTTCACTCTGCAAGGTACCGCGCCTGACACAAGACTTGGCTTCAACTTCGATGTAGTTGATCAGTTCGGTTAGTGGCATGACAGCTGTATGACAAGGACTGGTGGCATGACTGCCCTGTGGGGTGCAGAGGTGGCATGACTGCCCTGTGTGGTGCAGAGGTGGCATGACTGCCCTGTGCGGTGCAGAGGTGGCATGACTGAACTGTGTGGGTCACTCATGGTGACAGTATTCAGCAGTGCGCGGAATATCATTCTTTGCTCTTCTGGAATTGTACTTTGTCCTGCCTTGGTGTCTTTGGGGGTAGTGGAGTTTCTTGGTAAGAGTCACTTTTCTTCGGTAAGCCTCGCTTTCGGTGGGGTGCTTGAAGTGCCTCGGGGCCTTGCCCTGGGGAGGTGAGAGACTTACTTTCTTTTTTGCTTATTTTTTCTTGCGTTATTTCTTCACTTCTCTGGACCACAGCTCGCGTGTATGACTGATCCTGCCGCACGGGGGAGGCCCCCTTGGCCTGGCGGGTCCACCCGCCAGCCAAGGGGACCCTCCCAAACCGGTCATCCAACTCTTACACTTCCGGACAATAGCAGTGCATCACAATTCTACAAAAAACCAAATGCAACCACCTACAGAGTCCAACTAAAACGGATTGACCCAAGGAAGGAAGTTACACGTCAAAGTATTTTCAGTGCAGCATTCTCGGAACTTGAAGCCCCCCTAATCAGACTCACAGACAATAGACTCGGCTTCTATGCCGTCACAGATGATCCAAACGCAGTAGACAAACTCACTTCAACCAATGCTCAGGAAATTTTCAGACGCATTAACTTACAGCCTGTCATACCTCCAGACCTGAGAGCTAAACGCTCCATCTTCGTAAGACAGATAGACAGCTTCATAGGAGAAAAACCATCATCCGAAATTCAACAGGAAATTCAAAGACTCCAGCCCTGGCTCAAAATTGCCGACATAATCAAAATAAAGGACTACACCCATGTCATCAAAATCATAACAACTGACACTACCATAGCCCAAAGAGTGCTGCGCGACGGTTTTCTCATGTTCAACACCAAGATAACTTCACATCAATGTCAAGCAGAAAAATTTACCCACCTCTTGATATGCTACAAATGCTATAAAATAGAAGAACATGCCACCCACCAATGCCCTGCCACCATAACAGTTTGCTCAGAATGTGGAGATGTAGGACACACCTACACTCAGTGCCAAAACGAGCACAGAAAATGCTTAAACTGTGGTGGAGCCCACAGAACTCTAGCTGCCAGCTGCCCCACCAGGAAAAACGCAATAAAAGAGAAGGAACAAAAAATCACCCAAAAGGAAAACGAACGAACTCAACAAACCTACTCACAAATAGCAAAAACAGCAATTAAAGAATCCACAATACCGAAGCACACACTCACCCTTACCAACAACATACAGATCAAGCTACTCACACTCATCCTCGAGGCCCATATCGCCAGTCTAGCAGGAAAAGATAGCTTTGGCTGCCTTCTCTCCAGAAACCTACAATTGAACTACGGTATTGATGCCAAATTTGAGGACAGAGACTCCAAATCCTTTTTCAACTTCTTCTACAACAATCCGGATACTGAATTTCACATGCAACAGGAACAACAATCAGAACCATCAAGCTCGGGTATGCAATCTGTGGACGATACAAACAGTGACAGCGAACTCGAGGAGGAGGAGGTTGGTCCTTCAGTGAGGCCTAAAACCCATTCTCAAATTACCCAACAACTCATTGCCAATATCGAACCGGTACAGGATCCAACAGCGATGGCGGCAGAAATAGACCCGGAACCACCAACAGACCCACGAATTAAGAGAAAAATCAGCGATCAATTTCCAATAACTGAAAGAGAAAGAGAACCCTCAGAAACACGACCAGTAACAATCCAAATCTACCGTAGCTCCAATGACAAACTGCCCATTCCTCCCAACCCAACTCAGAAATGGTACATCAACGAACTAGCAAAGAAAGATTTTGGTTTAAAATTCACAGTACAGGACGCAGATTCAAGAAAAATACTCGAAATGATAAGAACAGAGAGATTGAAACTCACAGGCACCAAAATACACATTCTGAACCACGATAAGTATCTTCGACTACCCAAGCACTCCACCACAAGCACAGCAAAAAAATCCAAGCCTTAGCCATGCATTCTCTAACAATACTACAGCACAACGTAACCTCGTGGAATAACAAAAAAATCACCCTCTCGAACATTTACAATCAATTCGATCCAGACATCATCCTCCTTAATGAAACAGCAGTAACAACTGGGCAATCAATCAAAATATTCAACTATAATGTTTTCGCTGTCAATCACGCAAACGAACGCTACGCTGGAGCAGCAATAGGTATCAGGAAAAACATCAAATGCAGACTAATAGACAATTTTAATTCAGATTTGATCGCTGTAACTCTGGAAACACTGCAAGGACCAGTCACAATAGCAACTATGTACACACCCCATCGTACGCAATACCTCAACATAATTGACTTAAATACCCTCTTCAGAAGAAACCACCCCACCTACCTGATTGGTGACCTCAACGCACGGCATCCGTTTTTAGGGCACAACAGGTCAAACACAAGAGGCAGAAACCTACATACCCTAATAAGGTCAGGGATTTGTTCCCATGTTGGGCCATTCTTCCCAACCTACATCAACGGACATCATACTTCCACTCCAGACATCATGTTACAGAACCGCAGGGCTTACATGAACACACATCTTAGAGCAGGACCCTTGACTCCATCCAACCACATACCGCTACTCATTAAAATTTCAGCAAACCCAATTCAAGTTCCCATGCAACCCAGGAAATGTTTTCACAGAGCTAACTGGAAGGAGTACAGAACTGAATTACGACGGCATACACAATACATAGATTCAAATCCCACCCTAGAGGAAATTGATAAAGCAATAGATGACTGGACTTCAGCAATTCATACGGCGGCAAACAAACACATTCCCACAATAGCATACAGAACTATTCCAGGTATCAAGCCCAGTCAAGAAGCCCTTAACACTCAATTAATATACAAAGCAGCTTTAAATCATATGTCCACATTCGGTCCATCTAGACAGTTAATCAGATACATTACCAGCCTCAGAAACAATCTCAACACCATCTATTACGGTTTGTATACTTTATCATGGAACAACATCATGAACGACCTGAACATCGAGGAAGACATACATAAATTTTGGACCACAGTTAAGAAACTCCAAGGCACAAACAGTAATAAACAACATGCACCCTATATCAGGTACAACAATGCAGAATTAACAGAACCGGCAGACAAAGAGAGGGTATTCAGAGAGCACTGGCAGCAATTATTTACCAACGAGGACGATGAGGCATTCGATCATGAACATATTGTAACAATAGAGAACTGGTTCAATCATAACTATCAGCAAACAATACCATTCCACACAGGCGATCTTACCCGACTTGATCCATTGCAATGCCCACCAATTACCCCACAAGAAGCCATCAGTACTCTTCGGACATTTAAACAAAAGGCTCCCGGACCAACAGGAATAACTTTCAATCATTTAAAGAATCTGCCATTAAACATGCTGACCATTCTAACAAACATCTTCAACTATTCCCTATCAGCTGGGTACTTTCCAGACAGCCTAAAGAGAGCAATAATGATTTTTCTACCCAAAACTGGATCCTCCCCACACGAAGTCAAAAATTACCGCCCAATTTCACTAATAGACATTCATGCAAAACTATTTGAGAAAATTCTAAACAACAGATTCACAAGCCATTTAATACAGTTAAACAAACTAAACAAGAGACAGCACGGATTCAAAGCAGACCATGGAACACACACGGCACTAGCAGTTTTCCACGAAACCATAGTTAACCATTTATCAGACAAATGCAAAATTGATGTAGTCCTCCGGGACGTTGCTAAAGCCTTCGATAAGGTCTGGCATGTTGGCCTTAAATACAAGATAGTTAATCTAAACCTACATCCATCCCTTACCAAAACACTTTGCGACTTCATAACAGACAGAGCAGCAGCAGTCAGGATAGGTGGCATTACAGGACCCTTTTTCGAGCTAGAGGCTGGCGTACCGCAGGGTTCGTGCCTTTCCCCCACTCTCTACAACTTCTATACTCACGACTTACCTGACCCAGTACCAAACTCAGAATACATTGCATATGCAGACGATATCACTCAAATAGTAGCAATTCGTTCCACCAATATAAGGGATATAGCAAGAAACACAGAAATGGCAATCTACAACATTAATCAGTTCGAAAACAAGTGGAAAATAAAGACCAACATGCAAAAATTTACAATAGTACCAATAGCAAGACTAAAATCAGACACGGTTCATATTGACGATGTGCACATTCCATACCAAAACAAGGGCAAAGTTCTTGGTTTGAACTTCTCAATAAGAGGCTACACATTGCAACTGGGAACAAGAATGACAATAGCAAGAGCAAACCTGACCAAACTTTTCAGATTCAGACAGTTGAACACCAAGATTAAAAGGAAACTCTACTTAGCATATGTTAGATCAGCACTATTATACCCGGCCATTCCGTTACACACATTGTCTACTACCTCACTCAGAAAACTACAAAGAGTTCAAAATACCGCAACCCGTTTCATCACAAATTCCTCTCGATCAGATAGAATAACTTCACAAGCACTACATCGGCAATGCAGTCTCGAACCCATCAACACAGTGTTACATAATCAAGCAAACAAAACCTGGCAACACATACAAGATAATTTCCCCGAGCTATACGAAACCATCATTTCAGGTTACTATGAAAGACCACACGCGTGGTTCAGGAGCTCAAGGCTCCTAGCACTAGGACCACCTCCAACCCCTATATTTTCTTGAGACCAGGCCTAAGACGTTCAACATAACTATTTAACACTTTTTTTTTTTTTTTCAATTTATTTTTCTTGGGGAACCAGCGCGGGTAGGCCTGGTCTCCACTTATTAGGAAGGGCGGGCAGCTGGGACCCCAAGACCTCCTCCCCTCAATAGAAATCATTTTAAATCATCACAATTTAACAACGAAACACACAATACAATAGACATCCCGGCAGCGTATTTACAGTCGGTAACACCAAACAGTACTAACCCTCCAAACACTGCACAACCCCATAGCACAACACAAAGCCTTGATAGGTATTTTTCTTTTCAATATACATAAATACTCATCATGAACAGAATTAAATCAATCTAGTTATGCACGCGAGTTGTGTCCTTTGTCTCCTACTATCCATTTCCTTTTCAATTCTTTTCTAATCTGGCACACTCTGTGCCAAATTCTACCCTATTTCTGTCTCTTTCCTCCTCAGCATCGATGTAACTGTGTGATGCACAGGGCACAGGAGGCATGACTGCCCTGTGTGGTGCAGAGGTGGCAAGGCTGCCCTGCGTGGTGCAGCTTCTATCTGTTCTATTTCCTTACATCCTTACATTTATAACTCCTACAGTTTTAAAATTTCACACTTCTCGTCTCGCATAACTATACTTTCCAATTTTTACTGTTTAATAGTACTATAGTCTCACAGTTCTACAGTGTGTCAGTTATAAAATCTAACAGTTTTACAGTCTCATCTTTTTACAGTCCTTCAGTTTTACGATCTCTGTTCTACCGTCTTCAGTTCTACTGTTTCACATTTCTACTGTCATGTAGTTCAACAGTCTTTTGATTCTTTTTACTAAATTTACAGCTCTACTGGTGCCTAAACTGTTCTGGTTTTGAATTGCGCTGCCTAAAAAGCTGTGATGGCTGGACAGCCGTGAAAATTTCGCGATAGCAGTTACTTTGCAGCTGCTCTGGTTCAACAGTTGGACTAACTTTGCAGCTCTACAGGCTTTGTGATTGCGCTAAACTTGATACTATACAGACATGACGATTGCATCAACTTTGCCTGATGAGTGTTTTCTTTCAAGAGCATCAACTTTGGTCGCACTCTAGTTGCACGAGTGCACTAAGTTTGCAGCTGTGCTAATTTGACGGTTCTCTTTGTGTCCTTGCCCAAGAAATTAAATAAAAATAATTATAGAAATGTTCCGCCCTTGCGATGCCACCTTGTCTGGTCACTTTAATCGACGCGTTTTGGATCTTACAAGTTCTCTGCGTTGCCCATCAGCGCAACGCGCGATACCGTCTCGCTTTGCAATGCGCAGTGTAACACCGAGTTTGATGCGGATCTTTATTGCGTTTTGTGCTCCATAATATTTATTGTGTTCTGTTTATTAAGAGTTGGCTTTGGTTAACTTATTTAGGGTTGGTGTTTGATTTATTTATAGTTTGTTTTGCTTTATTTATTTAGAATTTGTTTCGCTTTATTTAGAGTTCTGCAGTGAGTTAAGTAGGCTAAGACTTCATTACATTTTATACTTCTTTGCCGCAGTGTGTTATTTCGTAAGATAAATATGAATGGAAAGCCTTTTTTTGAATTTTGATCAATTAATTCGCAAATAATTTTGATAGTTTGTGAGTTGCAAATATTGCTCAATGTGATATGGAATTCATTATGCAAGATCTGACTTCGATGTGCAATTATTTAGAATAAGTACAATTGGAAACATAGTTTGAGCCACATTCAAATTTGGAACTATTTGTTTTTCATTTTTGTACGTTCTGTGAAGCATAGTATAGGTGTACGATATATGTTTTAATTATAAATGCATTGAAATATAATATACGAATGTATTCAGACTTCCACTACGTATTAATAAAATTAAAATGAATATCCTTCCATTAACCCAGCACTTTAAAGCCTCGTAAATAGAATGAAACTTTACTTACCAACAGATCAGTCCGTCTGTAAAAGATATTCACGAGGTTACACTGTAGACCAAAAATTGATTTGCATGCACAAGATGCAATATTTACTGGATTGTTATGCTCTATTTATTTCATGAAAGTACGACAAAGAAGTTGAACTGATTTCCTCAAAATAACATTTATACTTTGTGTGACGCGTGTTTAATGATTTGAAGAATTCACTTGATAATCCCTCGCTGTTGTTTTATTGATACCTAATTCGCTGATAATTTGATGCAGAAATAAGTTTCAAGAGAAATATTTAACCGATTTTATCCCTTTACCACCATACAGTCCTGATAGGATTTATCCCAGAAGAGTTCTCTCCTGTTCAACGTTGAAGTCTTCGCAAAATTAAAACATTCCCTGAAGGAAATTACGGCCTCATTCTTCCAATATCGGGGTAGTCCCAAACTTCAAAGCAGTCGATGATAAATGTCACCTACACTTAGTTACGGTCACTATATAATATAAGACGCACGGTCACGCGCCTCATGCCTCCTACAAGTAGAGGGTATTGACGTTGCACGCTCTGAATGTGCTTTTTTGAGTGGAGGTGTGTGGAAGGTACGTGAGATTTGTTGCCGACACACTGCACTACCCCCTCGAAATTGTGCATTAGAAACAAGTTAGAATTCGAGTAGTTACTATCGATTTTTCTCAATTTAAAGTTGTAAATTTGGAAATTTTCAAATGAAATTAGTCGTAAAAGTTACTCAGTGGCAACTCATTAAAATTGCCTTATGTCAAATGCTCAAACTTGAAGACTAAACCCGAAATCACAGCAGGTACTATAACCAATTGAGCTGTAGCCAAGAAAGTTTGATCTCGAGTCAATGAGGTCTTGATGCATGTGAATTCTTTTTAATATACGTGGATATCTCTACATCAGCCGACTTGAAGCGTTTGCTCTAAGCCTGCTTATCTATATACTTATTAGCAAAACTCAAAATTTGTGCGAGTCCGTTTGGAAAATTGGCTGAGTCTACATGGTCGAGTGAGGTATTAAATTGAAGCCACTGGTGTCTATATTTGCAGAAAACTATTTATTTAAATTTTTTTTAATTTTTTTTTTTTTGATTTTTTTTCTTCTTTATTTCTTTATTTTTTGATTATTTACTTTTTTTTTAATTTTTATTTATTTTTCATTTATTTTTTTTCCATTTTATTTTTTATAATTTTTTTTATTTCTTTTATTTTTTTTTTATTTTCACCTTTTTTTTTATTTTTCTTATTTTTTATTTTTATTTTATTTTTTTTATCTTTTTATTTTTAGGCAAGTTGGACAACCCGATACTCGGGTTGAACCGGCTTAAGCTTAGCCGGTTACCGGAGGTAACCGGCTAGTCTATATACTTAATAGCAAAACTCAAAATTTGTGCGAGTCCGTTTGGAAAATTGGCTGAGTCTACATGGTCGAGTGAGGTATTAAATTGAAGCCACTGGTGTCTATATTTGCAGAAAACTATTTATTTAATTTTTTTTTAATTTTTTTTTATTTTGATTTTTTTTCTTCTTTATTTCTTTATTTTTTGATTATTTCCTTTTTTTTTAATTTTTATTTATTTTTCATTTATTTATTTTTATTTTTTTATTTTTTTTGTTTTATTTTTTTTATTTATTATTTTTTTTTATTTTTCCTATTTTTTATTTTTATTTAATTTTTTTTATTTTTTTATTTTTAGGCAAGTCGGACAACCCGATACTCGGGTTGAACCGGCTTAAGCTTAGCCGGTTACCGGAGGTAACCGGCTAGTCTATATACTTAATAGCAAAACTCAAAATTTGTGCGAGTCCGTTTGGAAAATTGGCTGAGTCTACATGGTCGAGTGAGGTATTAAATTGAAGCCACTGGTGTCTATATTTGCAGAAAACTATTTATTTAAATTTTTTTTAATTTTTTTTATTATTTTGATTTTTTTTCTTCTTTATTTTTTTATTTTTTGATTATTTACTTTTTTTTTAATTTTTATTTATTTTTTATTTATTAATTTTTTTCTTTCATTTTATTTTTTAAATTTTTTTTTATTTTTTTTATTTTTTATTTTTTTTTATTTTTCTTATTTTTTATTTTTATTTAATTTTTTTTATTTTTTTATTTTCAGGCAAGTCGGACAACCCGATACTCGGGTTGAACCGGCTTAAGCTTAGCCGGTTACCGGAGGTAACCGGCTAGTTTCATTTCATATCAAGAAAGTTGGTTAGTAATCCTCAACTGCATTCTAAAGTTTGAGAGCAGAATGTTGATTTCGTTTTCTTGAAAGTAAGAATGATATCATAATTTACAGAAACATTTCGTGCATTGGCATTTTGTTCATTTTTGTGTATTTGAAAATAGATTTCGTGCGTTTAGACTACTGAAATTTTAAACATTAACTGCAAACCACTGTTCGCACAACAAAGAAACAAAAGAATGAGTAATAGAAACAAAAAACTACTGACAACAAAATTCACCGCTCAAAAACACATGAATTAAGCGCGTTTTGACAATGTGTTAAATCAAACCTAGGTCCATGAAGGAAAGAATGTTTCAATTTCGCAAGTTTTATTAAGTCCTCTTCCTATTACTTCCATGGATAGTCCACGTACTTCTCCCAGCGCTGCTATCGCTGCTGGGAACATCTATGGATTTCGTTATTGGAATTATATGGAGTTCTACCAGCGCTTTACTCATAATTTTTCTCTTGACTTCATGTTTTTCTCTTCAAAAGTGGTTTTCAGTTTACGGAACAACCGAAATTCACAAGCACCACGGCTTAAGAGTAGGAAGGCTGTCGAACAAGTGAAGTGTTGGTTTTAGTCAAATAAGCTTGAATCACATGGGCTCAATGAGGGAGATCTTTGTCAATGCACAGTTGCCAGTTATTCGACGCTCACATTTTCACCTGCTTTCGTCGCAATTCTGCACATATTTACTCCTATTTTTTAATAGTTTCTCCTTTAATACTGTACGACAGGCTTTTATGGCTGTTCGATGAACGTTCAGTATGAATTCATGACGTCTTATATGGTTGAAAGCTTGCCACACCGTAGCTTGCTCTCAAGGGATGTTTGTTCGAGATTTTAAGTGGTTATACCACTTCTTCATTCGGATTATCCCCATAGTTTGTTATGCACTTCACAAGTTCTCCATTTTAAGAAATGACGTTATGACAAGTCGTAAAGGCATCTTCTTACCATTTCAGGAGTAACTGTTTGCTTGCTTCAGAATAAAATGAAAACAATGATAATCTTTTTTTAAGTCTGTTTCATTATGTTCTATCGTTTGATACTTTTGTTTAATTGCAATATGCATGTGAATGCTTTGAAAACATTTCAAAACCGGAAGTATTTGTTATACTAGAATTGTCATAACTGTTCTAAAAGAAAGCTGTTGCTTTTTCTATTATATTATTACGAAATAGGGAACGCTTCCTGCAGTTAAACGATGTCTCATGTTTGCAACATGAAATTTTACGATACGTAATCCAAAGAAGTAAATGAAAAATTACCACATCTGACTCTAACGATCATAAATGTAGAAGCTGAACCATCTGTATATGTAAAAACTTTGATTTTGGTTCGATCACAGTAAGTCCCTTAAATTTCATGTAGAGAAAACTAGTGACAGAATCAACGGAACCCTAATGTTTTTTCATGATATAAAAACGTAAGTGTGACGCAAAATCATAATTATAAGCCATTCATTCTTGAGTTTTTTCAGGTCGAAAATGCTCGAAAACTTCTTTAGTTTATTTTACTTTTTAGAAGCAGAATATTTTTTCGGCCAATCTTTTGGTATTTTTTGCAAACTGCGCTTCTCGAAAACTTACTCATTCGTGACATTGCAATTGGAAGTAGGTGAGAGTAAACTGACTTATTTTCTTCATGATATTGTTATATATAAGCTAATATTGACCCTGTTCTTAGACGTACATATAACAAGGGTCAATCAAATTTAACTAAAGTACCTAAATATTTCCTGCTGGATAACGTGTCAAATTTATGATCGTTATAAACTTTGAAATAGTCGAAACATTTGACTAGAAAATCAACTCCCTGACAACTATATTTAAAGTATCCTGTTTCCGCCTCCAGAACGAGAAACCAGAACGAGAAACAAACCTCCCTTTCGGCTTAGCTCGAAAAATCACTAATAAAGAACAAGAAATCCCTATTCATTAACTGTAGAACATTCAGTTCAGATCATATTTTTTGGTCTAGTATCTCCGGCTGCCAGGAACACATGTCAAATAATGGCGCTAGATGAGAACACACATGAACACAAACATAGTCGAGGACAACTCGAAGGATAAGTCAAATAACATTAAAATAATTTTAAATTATATTGAAAGACAATTATCCTAGACTTCATGAGAGCTTTCAGTCAAGTATTTTGTTGACAAACATGATTTTGTTCATTTTTCACATGTTTACAGTTGAAACACTTGGGACCAAGAGTGCTGCTACCCTATTTAAATTGGTAGATTGCACCAAGGCCTCCCAATTTGCCCCAAGTTCCTCAGTGACTGCGTATTTCAAGACACGTGTGAGATTTACTCTATTTGCGTTCTGTCGTTCGCTCTCAAATTTGCTAAGCCTATAACCCTAATTACTGGAGGACATAATACACTCTATTTCTACGGTAGCCGAGGCATCATTCACTAGTACCACCTGCTTACATTTAATATCGAGTATTCACGTTCTGTGCGACTTGTATATGCCCCTAGACTGTTTTTTCTGGAATGATGAAATTATTTCAACTGTGAAAATAATTTTAAAAATCGGCATGAAAGACAAAATTACAAACGAATAACTTTTAAGCTCATTTAAAACACTAGGTTGAACTAAATAAGCAATTACTTCAAATTATTTGATGGCTGGCGCGGCATCGTAAAGAAGTTTCAGGCGCAAATAATTTTCTCGTAATCTTATGTCTGTCAAAAGTTGAGTTTAACAATTAATTTCATTTGTGTGTTCCGATGCTTTCATGTTGCGCATGAGCATTTTGAAGGACTATAGCCAAAATAATAACTTTTCCACTGTATTAATCAAATAAAATCTTGTTCAATTGTCCAGTCCTTCATAACACATTACCAATCAAGAGTAGTGTTGACACAGACTCTTCAAAACAAGAACAAAATCGCGTCAGAAATCTGGCTCCAGGGAACATAAAATATGCAAACGATTAATGACATTTTGAGCTAACTTTAACTGTTTTATCAACACCCCTCGGGCCCAATTGAAAATCAAGGACGTTTCGTCGGTGGGAACGCGTCGGTTCCTATGCATTTTGTAGTAGTATGACGCTCGGTTTAAGGGTCAAATGTCCACTTTTTCGGACACAAAAATGCACGCGAATCGAAGTTGTTCCGCCCTACCTAACAGCCGTTTACCGCCTCAGAACCAGATCCGAATCGCGGCTGTCCGTCCATGGATTATATGTTAAAAAATCGCTTCCGGTTGCACGTGCCTCGCCTCACGGGGTGTACAATATTGCACTGGAAGCTTTGGATCTTACAATACATTCACACTTACTGCATTGTGAATTTATTGACCCATTAAGCTCAGTACAATATTGTACATCCAATGAGATCGATGCACGTGCAACTGGGAGCTCAGGTACATAAGACAATACATTAGAAAGGACATAGAATCCCGCTCTTTCTTCAACTTTTATTACAAAAATGAAACATTCTCTACACTATAATTTACATGAATATCTTACTTCCATTAATCACAGCCTTCTCACCAATAAAACACCAAAATAATATAGGAATTAAAAATTAGATCACAATCCGTTTAAAATGCTGCATGTAACAAACAAATATCAACTGCATAAACATAAGGATGGGAATGTAGTTTCCGTATCTCAAAGTTCCCTTTCAACGCTTGTTTGCATTATAGATTAGATTTTTGGTTAGCTTAAGCCTCCCTATCCGCAATAAATGCGACCCAAAGAAAGGAAAAGAAAGGCACCATTTAGTATGGAGGCAACACGTGCACTACATTTTGGGACATATCATATGTGTACCATTAGGTACATGACATACCGTAATAAATGAATAGCATTTCCATAAATTCACTACCTTTTTTAGAATTGATTTTAACCTACCTGGTAAAAATTATAGTACACATATATTGTTCACAATTTTTATAAAGGACAGGAATGGACTTAAGCAGTACAGTCAGTTTCTAAATTCTGCTACTCACAACTTAACCGAACCAACCGTAGCAATCGCACAAACGTTGTCAACGTTTTAAAGGGAACGCGGAATCTGTGCAGAAAGGGTGTAAAAACAGTAAGTTGAGAAAAATGTTCATGAAACCAGATCAAAGCTGAAGAAGAAAGTAGTATGTGCAAAAAAACAGGACAATAGTGAACCGAAAATATGTGGTCTTTAACATAACAAAAACATTTTATTTCAACAAAAAGAAGGCCTACCTAACTCATAGCTCGGGCCCTCACATTTTCCTCCCTGGGAGTGCTAGCTCCTATAGATACAATAGTTTTATCCCTCTGAGGAGTGTCTACGTTATATCGCGTGTCCAACAAAAATGTCTCGGAGTTTTTAAATGATTGTATCTCCGCTTTAAATTAACATATTTAAAATGTATTTTTTTTCAAAATGTACTAAATTTGGTTTCCGTTACGAATTATCAATTTTTTTAAAAATCGTTTAGTAACCACTTTACACTGATCGATTTGAAGAAAGAGGTTCAGGGGAAAGATTTTAAAAACAACGATGGTGTTCTTCATTTCTAAATACCTACCTTTGAAAATAATTTCACAATGATATATCCTACAGACCACCAAATATTAAAACCCTATGAAAGGTTATTTACCCCCTTATTTCATCATTTGAAGACACCTAAAATGCAGCGCACTAACGATCAAAGAATTTTCATCGCATTGGAAATGAAGCAACGAAAAACTGTGAAAAAAGTTCAGAGTGCAATTAATAAAAAAATCACGAAAGGAACTCATCCGATAAGAAAACTGTGTATCGTTTGAGTTAGAAAATTAGAAAGAAAATTAAATGCTCCTCTAGCTTTGTCGCAGTTTTTCGTTGCTTCAAATTCTAATACGATGAAAATTTTTTGATGGTTAGTGAGTTGCGTTTTAGGTGTCTTGAAATAATGAAATAAGAAAGTAAATAATCTCTACGAGGATTTAAATACTTCGTGATATGTAGGATACATCATTGTAAAGTTATTTTTAACAGTAGGTATTGAGAAATTAAGAACATCATAATTGTTTCCTTTGAACAATTGGTTGCCTCTGAACAATTAATTTTCCATCTGTTTCAGTAAATCGATCACTGTAAAGTTAAACGATTTAAAAAAAACTTGAATTATTAGAAAAGAAAAGAAAATTTATTGCATTGTGAGACGAAGAAATTTCATATATGTTAATTTGAAGCGGAGATATAATCAATGAAAAAGTTGGAAACATTTCTGTGGGAAACTCGGTATGTACAGGGTGTTGTGTAATGCGTTGCATATATTTTAACCATATACCGAAAAACGTAAAATAAAACGATTTTCACGAGTGACAAAAACCTCAAAACTCCGTTTTCGAGAAATAATGATCTGAAATAATTATAGATTCCCGTAGGAATAGCTCGAAGCGCGTGCCAACAGCCTGCCAAAGAAGTTAGATTTTACTCGTTGGCTGCATGGTAAGCCTATTCGTGTGGGATTCTAAAATTATTTCAGGCCACCATTTCTAGAAAACAAAGGAGTTTTGTTTTTTCCTACTTGAGAAAATTGTTTTATTGTGCGTTTATATAAATATATATTACATATATAGATATATATTATTTTTCATATATCTATACATCAAGAAATAAACGAATAGAAAATATATTTTTTCTAAATATACAGATATATCAACTCATGCATACAGAATTCCCTTTCAACGCTCATTTATAACATATATATATCATTCATGAGATCTCTCTCAAATTTTTTGACTTCATAGAAATGATTGACCTGGAGGAATATTTTGAATATCATTAAAGAAAATAACAAATGAAATTAAAGTTACAATGTAAGTTTTCAATACCCCTTTCTCAGCTAGGTCACCAATGAACAAGCACCGAAATTTTTTTTTTGCAAAAGAACTGCATCATTCATAAAATACATAGGTAGGCACCTAAAATCGATTGAATGTGCTTGTTTATTGGCTGGATGCTGAACAGCATCTTTTATAACAAATTCAAACACTGAAAAATAATATTTAAAATATTTCATTAGAGAACCAAATGGAAAATAATGGAAGAGAATAGCACAAAAGAATTTCCTTGCGTTACTAATGCGGTTTTAGAGAAAAAACTAGTGCACAATTAGCTAGCGCAATTATCTACCAAAAAAGTATTTGCAATAAACCATACCCTCAAATGATAGATGAGCTTTATGCACTTTCGGGTGCACTGTTACGCAGGACTCAATGCACAGGATTACAAATCTTAAAAAACAAATTAAATAAGAGAATAGTTGAAGACAATAAGACGAGCTGACATGGACAGTAAGAAAATGAATAAAAAATGCCCATCATGAAAAGGCAAAACAATAATTACAATATAAAATGACCCAAATGCACATCTCTCGGGCCCTGTAGGATTGCTAAGTCCCAAAAGTGCAAGAGTCATACAACGTTGTGCTATTTTTTGGCAATGATTCATAGTTACAGCAACCGATTTTTCATTATAAACTCACAGTTTGGGTTTATCACCAGCGTTTTCCTCTATTCTTGTTGGCACTGATACAAAGCATTGTGAAAAGCATATTGGTTTAATTTATTGTTCAATGTCAACATTTGCACTTATTAATATCGTGAAAATAAGTAACTTATTGTGACATCAATACACATTTGAGAAACAGTCTATGTAGCCACTCTGTGAAAAACTTGCAAATGAATCAAGTGAATGTGAACTGTTCCGTAAACTTGCTCAGTAATCTATCCAGAGTACTTTGATATGAATACCACTGTTCTAGTTGCAAAACAGTTGGACGAACAACCTTCACATAACTATGTTTAAAAAATTGAACTCAGCTTGAGCTCGAGAAATGACGAGAAAAATCTGAGGATGAGCATAACGGTTGATCGCCTCAACATCCCAGAAAACAATCAATATAATATCAATAAACATGTTTTGGGCATCTGATGCAATACTACGTAACAATTTGCCTAACGCAATGATTGTGAAGAACACAGTCGAAACACCAAGCGCGACCTTTGCAGAGGCAGTAACCGCCAGTACGCTCACGATGACACGCTGTCATTAACTGACAGATCGAGTCATGCCGGTTTCAAATGTTACGGCCGTTAATCAACTGAAAATTTTGCGCCTTCGAATCATCCAGGGCCAACTATGAACTTCACGTCCGAGCTCGACCGCGCTTGGTTTGGGGCGCATAGAGGAAGTATTAAGGCAAAGCAGGCCGACTAGCCTATAAATCGTGCATAATCAACCCTCGCGTCCTTAATACACCGGCGATACGTCCTTGATTTTCAATTGGGAGTGTATCTCATCAGCTGAGCTGTCCTGCACGTAACTTGCAACTCTTTTATTACTAGTTTCTACCTCCTATATGGTTATTGATGGGCAAATGAACGAGTGTGTCAAGTAAAAAGAATCTATCTGCGATGTATTCAGAGACAAAATCTAATTTTTAATAGTAAAATTTGCCATATCACTCATGTATGAAAATTATACTTCTTACTCGTATTATATATCATATGCAGTGTGTCTCAAATGAATGTACTCACATTATGACTGTCGTAACATGCTGCCTTTCTGATTTGCAGATGTATTTATTTCATCACAGCATGGCAAGAAATCAATTTAACTTGGAAACGAGGAAGTATGTTGTGAAATGTTATTGGAAGACCATTGATTAAAATTAGAAATTGAAAAACAATGTCGCGATCGTCGCATGGACGAGTTTCGTGACGTTTGCGAATCCCTTGGTGCGCTTTATCAGCGTTGTCTGGAGATAAATGGTCATCAATTTGAATATTTGCAGAAATGATTCTTCAATTAAATTTGTCTTCTGTGTTAGAAGCCCTTTTGTTTCACTCTATATTCATATACAATGTTTTGATGTCATTTGAAGTATAAGTACATTTTATTGAGGCATCTTGTGTGTACAGTATACGAACCTACACTGACTAGATTTCAATGACAGTATTAGGTAAAAGAAGGTACGCTGTTTCGTACTTTGAAAAAATCCACACAAATATTGCATAATTTTAAGCATTTTTGTAAATTTTTTCAACTTCAGTGTCCTGTGGTAAGGACGTGCGTTGCGCTCGCTCCGAAACAAAGTCTCTAACGCTAGAACGAATTTACTCCTAACCTGAATGAGTACACACTTTCGCCATGAGGATTCAAATGTGACTTAAACACACAACAAATAAAAAATCATCAAACTAAGTGTAAAATATTCCCTCAAAAAGTGTGAAAGTGCTCATCCCTCGCGAACACGAGGAAACGAACTCTCTCAATCTAGAAGATGGGGCCCAAGAAGCAACGCAACAGCAGCTGCGGCAACAATAACAGCGATGAGTTTCAACCGAAGTTTGGTCAATATCCTGATGTGTCTAGCCTAACGAAAGACGGCAAAGAAGTGGTTTCTGTCCTAATAAAATACTTCGACTTATTGATGACAAATTTTAAGAGTGATATTGATAAAATGCAAATAGAAATAAGTCACCTGAAAACACTAGTTGAAATAATAGCGGGAAAAGAAGCAGAGCTCAAGAAAACTCTCGAAGAACAGAATGAGAAAATAGATAGCTTAGCTTTCCGTCTCGACCAGTTGGAAAAAAGAGATCAGCGCCGAGACATTGAAGACAAAAAATGTACTCTCGTCATTTCTGGAAAGGATCTACCACAATCACGCTCGAACGAAATCTGCAAGGAAACCGTCTGCAAGCTCCTGAAGGACAATATCAACATCGACCTCTGCGACACTGAAATCACATCAGCTAACAGAATGGGGAAAAAAACAGTAGCTGGGAACGAAGATCGAAGAAACATTGCATTTGAACTAAAACATTATCACAAGAAACGTGAAATTCTCACCGCCTGCCGAGAAAAGAAACCAAAGTTTTTTTTATGAATGAATACCTCATACCTTCACGCGCTAACGCTATGTACATCCTTCGAATGGCCAAAAGGAAATTCCCGGATAAAATTGGAATACCGAGAACACAGGACGGAAACATCTTCGTATCTAACCCCGGAAACCCAGATTCAAGACGCCTTCAGATCAACACCCCGGAAGACCTCGAGAAATACCTGATGCAACAACTGGACATGTCATCAAAACAGATCATGGGTGACTAGACTTGACAAATGTATAACAGATGTGTGTGTAAACATTTAAATGACATCTGTGTGTGTGTGTGAAATTTTGTAACAACGTAATCAGCAATTTTTCACCTACCAATATTACTGTGAATTTTTTTTTACCACTACAGTTATTATTACGCGTAAACCATATTAGCTTATTGTATCATTGTCGTCATAATCTTTAAAGCTTATTACCTCTTGTATGTGAAAGTGTGAGAACGCCCTCAGCAATCTGTTTGCACCAATGTAGTGATATCGAACTCCAATATTATAACAAATATGTAATAGATGTGTGTGTAAACATTTATGACATCTGTGTGTGACATTTTGTAACAACGCAATCAGTAATTTTTCACCAACCCATATTACTGTGAATTCTTCTTTATTCACCACTACAGTTATTATTACGCGTAAACCATATTAGCTGATTGTATCATTGTCGTCATAATCTTTAAAACTTATTGCCTGTTGTATGTAAACTTGTGAAAACGCCCTTAGCAATCTGTTTGCACCAATGTTGTGATATTGAACTCCAATATTATTCGCTCTGGGACTGAGTTTGTGTGTACTCACGAAATAGAGCTAGATTTTTCTTTTTTACTCTATTCTCTCTTTCTTAATAAGCTACTTTTTAGACGGGAATATCCGTTTAGCTGGACTCTGTACTTCGTTTCTTTTTTAAGCTATATAGTACCTACTTCTTACTGTTTACTTATTTTAAATGACTGATCACGCTGAAATACTGGAAGAAATCAACCCGGATCTCAATCATTTGAGCAGGTTATATCCAAACCTAAACGACTCGCACGACTGTAGGTAAACTAATATATCAAAATTCAACGACACTATGCGAATAACTCGCCATGACTTTGCACTCGTTCGTTGGAACTGTAGGTCACTCTATCCAAAATTGGAAGAGATACAATGTACTATTACTGAACTTAAATATAACCTAGACGTGATTAGCTTCACCGAAAGCTGGCTAGATGACTCGACCAATAAAGAAAAAAGCGAGCGGGGGGAATATGAAATACAGACAGTAGAATTAAAGTTTAATGACATGACCCAAATGTTCAACAAGGCCGGTATATAGCTAAATAATAATGTATTGAAAAATAAATGGTGCCGGCCGTGAACGATGATGCTCGTCCAGGTGAGACGTGCGTTTTAGACGGTCCGAAGAATGGAGCCGCTGTCGTCTCCAGGCGCAAACCCCGCGCCTTCTGTTAGTGCACCCAGGTGAAACAATTAGCAAAATTTAAAGACAAGGAGTAACTACGAAGTATGATGATCTGACTTGCAGTCGTAACCAAGTAGTAACCAAGTAGTAGTAACCAAGTATTAACCAAGTAGTAGTAACCAAGTATTAACCAAGCTTGGTTAGAAATATTTAAACACACCTAAAATATAACCCGGATCTGATGCACCTACAAACACCGAAACTAAATTTACACCCTCCGATCTGATCTCAACCACCTCAACTAAATTTACACCCACCGATCTGATCTTAAACACCTCAACTAACTTAACACCCACCGATCTGATCTCAAACGCCTCAACTAATGTTACACCCACCGATCTGATCTCAAACGCCTCACCTAACGTTACACCCACCGATCTGATCTCAAACGCCTCAACCAACGTTACACCCACCGATCTGATCTCAAACTCCTCAACTAACGTTACACCCACCGATCTGATCTACACCTAAACCCATAAATAAATACACCCCGATCTGATCTACACCTAAACCCATAAATAAACACACCCCGATCTGATCTGCACCTAAACCCATAAATAAACACATCCCGATCTGATCTACACCTAAACCCATAAATAAACACACCCCGATCTGAGCTACACCTACCGATCTACTTCTAACTACTTAATATATAGATGGATTACCCTAGGCGCAATTATTTAACAGGAGGGAACGGAACATCAATGAGCTTCAGCCGAACAATCTAATACTTACGCACGACACGCGACAGCACTGCGACTTACTGCTCTAATGGCGAACCGAAGTGTTTTCATGCGGTGGTGAGGCGATGAGGTGATGATGACGGGTGCACACTGGCCGCCTCCTCCCATGCCGACCGTGGTGCGTCAACAAGGCACGAGCACACTGAATCGACGGACGGCGGAAGAAGCCGTACCGGATGGTGAGGTAGCGGAGCGTCAGAAGTCCAGATGTTGATGCGCTAGCGGTGCAGGCTGAGGATGGTCTGATTGTGATGTGCGCAATAGATCTGAGGTGGCTTTGAGAAAAAGTCAGTAGGCGATGAATAAAATGTCGACAGTGCGGGTCGCTATGCCGGTTGCAAGATAAATAATAGTTAACTGTACTATTGAAGTGTTCGTAATCAAATTATAAGGCTCTGCTCCCATATATCCCTAAAAATAAAAAGGCACTTCTTCGACAACCAAAGACATGATTCGTTTCGAAAATTTTCATAGTTACCATTCGCTACGAAAAAACCAGCGAGGTGGAGGCGTCAGCACATATATATCTAACCACATAGACTCGAGAATCATAGCAAATGCATCAATTAATCAGGATCATATAGAATCACTCTTCGTAGAACTGTCTAGAGATGGTAAACGCATTGTGCTTGGAACGGTGTATAGGCCTCCTTCAGCCTGTCCTATATCCTTCCAAAATAAGTTAAATCGTATCATTTCTCAGTTCAAAGGTCCTTATACAATGACATAATAATCTGCGGTGACTTCAATTATGATCTACTGAAACATGAAAGCTATGCACCAATCTCTAATTTCCTAACAGCCTTTCAGTCTCAATCTTTCCTTCCGGTCATCACAAAGCCAACACGAATAACCTCTGAGACTGCTTCGCTGCTTGACAATATCTTTATGACAGACTCAAGTGATTTTCTTTCTGGAATCATTAGTTCTGACTTATCATATCATTTTCCAATTTTTCTTGTTAAGAAAAATGTCTATATTGCTTGCACCAAGCCACGGGCTGAAACTTACTCATATCGTAAAGTAAGCGAGTCAAATTTAGAGGAAATGCGCACCGTTCTAGAAGAATCAATATCAACATTGCATATCTCTCATCACAATAATGCAACGAGCATTGATGAAGCAGTAGTAAAGTTGACTGAAACTATAATGGTCGCATACAATCAGTGTTGCCCAATTGTAACTCGTAGAGTTACCCCCCCCCCCCCCCAAAAAAAGCCCTGGATTACAGGAGATATCGTGATAAAATATAAAAAAACGTCAAGCGTACCTAACCCTCCTTTACGAAGGGCGAATATCTCGAGAAACATATAACCGGTTCCGAAACTATGTGACAAATCAGATAAGGACATCAAAAAGAGCTACTTTATGCGCAAGTTTACTCAATTCAAAACTGACGTTAAAAAGACTTGGCACCTCCTTAACTCCTGCTGTAAACCGAATAACGCCGATAAAAAGAAAATTGAATATGTTGTTCAAGATAGTGTAGCATACCATGGGAAGAAAGAAATTGCTAATTTCTTCAACACTTTCTTCGTAAGCGTTGGGAAAACTATAGCTGATAGTATTCCAAGTGAACCTATTGATCACCTGGAATACATGGATCACATTCGAGAACACAACTCCTTCTTTACGCCTACCAACTCTTCCGATGTAATTGCGTGCATAAGAAACCTGAAAAATAAATCGAGTGGATTACAAACGTTCCCGACAAAAGTACTTGAAATTATTTCTGATATTGTAGCCCCACTGATAGCTAGTCTTATTAACCAGTCTTTCCTACTAGGCACTTTCCCGAACTCCCTCAAAGTTGCTAGAGTAACCCTAATCTTCAAAAATGGTGAAAAAAACTGTGTAAAAAATTACCGACCCATCTCCGTACTTCCAATTATGAGCAAAGTATTCGAAAAAATTGTGTATAAAAAAGTGTACTCTTATTTTGAACAAAAATCATTTCTTTACGATAAACAATACGACTTTCGCTCAAAAGAATGAACAACACAGGCTATATTAAATCATTTACAATTCCTTTATTCTAATATAGATGAAGGAAAGCCTGTCTTCTCTGTATTTCTTGACTTTCGAAAAGCATTCGATTGTGTGGACCATAAAATATTACTCTCGAAACTACACTGTTATGGCATCCGAGGGGCTGCCCATGATTGGTTCAGATCATACCTAACAAATCGGAAACAATACGTTGTCATTGACGACGCAAAATCGGACCCACAGACAATTAGCCATGGAGTTCTACAAGGATCTGTTCTTGGGCATCTCCTATTTCTGAATTTTATCAATGATATTATTAAATTTACATCATTAATCAAATTCATAGTTTTTGCCGATGACAGTACGCTTTCTGCGGTCCTTCCGATCCAAAATCCCGCTATGATTGCAGAGAGCATAAATGATGGACTTCATAAGGTTTCATTGTGGCTTAAAGCTAATAAAACAAGCCTTAATATCGATAAAACAAAATCTGGTACATTTTCATACAAGAAAAATTTATCACTCCCACGCATTAAAATTGGCGAAGGTGAAATCGACGAAACCAACTCCTGTAAGTTCCTGGGCATCATAATATATAAACATCTGACCTTCAAAGGGCACATCGCTTATATTAGCACTAAATTATCAAAATCCATCGGAATCCTAAATAAAGTTAAAAATTTCCTGCCTGAAGCAGCTTTACTAATTCTCTACCAAACGCTCATTTATCCTTAGTTGCAATACGGAATAGAAGCATCCCAATTGAAAATCAAGGACGTATCGCCGGTGTATTAATTAAGGACGTGAGAGGTCGATTACGCACGATTTATAGGCTAGTCGGCCTGCTCTGCTTTAACACTGCCTCTACGCGCCCCAAACCAAGCGCGGTCAAGCTCGGACGTGAAATTCATAGTTGGCCTTGGATGGTTCGAAGGCGCAAAATTTTCAGTTGATTAACGGCCGTAACATTTGAAAGCGGCATGACTCGATCTGTCAGTTAATGACAGCGTGTCATCGTGAGCGTACTGGCGGTTACTGCCTCTGCAAAGGTTGCGTTTGGTGTTTCGACTGTGTTCTTCACAACCATTGTGTTAGGCAAATTGTGACGTAGTATTGCATCAGATGCCCAAAACATTTTTATTAATATTATATTGATTGTTTACTTGGTTGTTGTGGCGATCAACCGTTATGCTCATCCTCAGATATTTCACGTCACTTCTCGAGTTCAAGCTGAGTTCAATTTTTTAAACATAGTTATGTGAAGTGTTGTTCGTCCAACTGTTTTGAAACTAGAACAGTGGTATTCATATCAAAGTACTCTGGATTGATTACTGAGCAAGTTTACAGAACAGTTCACATTCACTTGATTCATTTGCAAGTTTTTCACAGAGTGGCTATAAAGACTGTTTTTTTCAAATGTGTATTGATGTCACAATAAGTTACTTATTTTCACCATATTAATAAGTGCAAATGCTGACATTGAACAATAAATTAAACCAATATGCTTTTCACAGTGCTTTGTATCAGTGCCAACAAGAATAGAGGAAAACGCTGGTGATAAACCAAAACTGTGAGTTTATAATGAAAAATCGATTGCTCTAAATATGTATCATGGTCAAAAAATGGCACAACGTTGTATGACTCTTGCACTTTTGGGACTTAGCACTCCTACAGGGTCCGAGAGATGTGAATTTGGGTCATTTTATATTGTAATTATCGTTTTGCCTTTTCATGATAGACATTTTTTATTCATTTTCTTACTGTCCAAGCTATGTCGTCTCAAACTATTCTCTTGTTTGATTTGTTTTTCAAAATTTGTAATTCTGTGCATTGAGTCCTGCGCAACAGTGCACCCTATCTATCATTTGTGGTTATGGTTTATTGCAAATACTTTTTTGGTAGATAATTGCGCTAGCTAATTGTGCTCTAATTTTTTCTCTAAAACCGCATTAGTAACGCAAGGAAATTCTTTTGTGCTATTCTTTGCCTTTGCTTTCCATTTGGTGCTCTAATGAAATATTTTTCAGTCTTTGAACTTGTTATTTGAAATGCTGTTCAGCATCCAGCCAATAAACAAGCACATTCAGTCAACTTTAAGTGCCTACGCATGTAATTTATGGATGATGCATTTCTTTTGCAAAATTTTTTTTTGCTGGTTCATTGGTCACCCAGCTGATGCAGGGTATTGAAAATTTACGTTGTAACTCTAATTTCATCCGTTATGTTCTTTAATGATATTCAAAATGTTCCCCTCCCTCAGGGGGATACAACTAGTGTATCTATGGGAAGTAGCGCTCCCAGGGGGACAATGTGAGGGCCCGAGCTAAAGGTTAGGTAGGCCTTTTTGTTAAAATAACATAGGTTTTTGCTTTGTTACGGACCATATTTTTTCGGTTCACTGCTGTCCTGTTTTTTCAGCACCTACTACTTTCTTCTTCAACTTTGATCTTGTTTCATGAACTTCTTTCCCATCTTATTGTTTCTATGACCCTTCAGCATAGCTTCCTCATTTTTTTATCTCCATACTAAATGGTGCCTTCCTCCTTCCTCTCTTTGATACGTGCTATTTTTGTAGCGGATGAGGAGGCCTAAACTAACTTATAATCTAATCTAATCTTCAAAATGTTCCCTTCAGGCAAATCATTTCCATAATGAAGAAAAATGTGAGAGGTCTATCGAGAATACTATGCATATATAATGTACATGAGCGTTGAAATGGCTCTCTGTACACTTGAGCTGATATATCTTTATATTAGGAAAGAAATAAAATATGATATATTTTATTGATTTATTTCTTGATGTATAGATTATCAAGAATATATATATATATATATATATATATATATATATGTATATATGTATATATGTATATATGTATATATGTATATATGTATATATTCAGCATATTTTGGTAGTAACCCTTCCTTGATACAGGTTTCATTAAAAATAATGCCATATTGATTATTAATAATAGTTTTGTTCAATTTTTCTAGTTTTCGGAAGACTTTACTTTGATCGAAATTTATTGAATTTAAAGGCTCCCCTAACGTTTTGTGATTAAAATTTTGCGACGCGTTTCGTCCTGTGTCCACGGACATCATCAAGCTAAAAATAGTTTGAGTTGTGCAGCTAATAGAATGGAGAAGTGGGCAGAGTGGCTGCGGTTACGCGAATGTAGAAATGGGCATTTGATGCAAGTTAGAAGGTGTACAGTTGGTCTGCGAAGTGAGGAGGGCTAGGCGACGTAGGTTCCGTAGTGGAAGGTACATTCTCCATTCTCTATTCTATTAGCTGCACAACTCAAACTATTTTTAGCCTGATGATGTCCGTGGACACAGGACGAAACGCGTCGTAAAATTTTAATCACAAAACGTTAGGGGAGCCTTTAAATTCAATAAATTCCGATCAAAGTAAACTCTTCCGAAAACTAGAAAAATTGAACAAAACCATTATTAATAATCAATGTGGCATTTTTAATGAAACATATATAAATATAGGGTGTTATGTAATTCGATGCACAGATTTTAACCAAATGCAGAAAAACGCAAAATAAAACGATTTTCATGAGTGACAAAACCTCGAAACTGCTTTGTTTTCAAGCCCGTAAGAATGGGCTTGACATGCAGCCAACGAGTAAAAACGAAACTTCTTTGGCACGCGCTTCAGGCTATTCTTACAGGAATCTATAATTATTTCAGGTCATGATTTCTCGAAAACAAAGAAGTTGTGAGGTTTTGTCACTCCTGAAAATCGTTTTATTTTGCGTTTTTCTGCCTATGGTTAAAATCCGCATCGCATCACACAACACCCTGTAAATACCGGGTGTCCCACAAAAATGTCCCCGACTTTTTAATTGATTGTATATCCGCTTTAAATTAACATATTTGAAAGGTCTTTTTTCACAATGCAATGAATTTTGTTCCATTTTCGGATAATTTAAGTTTTTGAAAATCGTTTACTAACCACTTTACAGTGATCGATTTGCTGAAACAGGTAGAACAACTAATTGCTCATAGGAAAAGTTCTCAAAACAACACTGGTGTTCTTCATTTCTCAATACATTACTTACTTCCTTATTTCATCATTTGAAGACACCTAAAATGCAGCTCACTCACGATCAAAGAATTTTCCTCGTATTAGAATATGAAGCAACGGTAAACTGTGAACAAGTAAGAGGAGCATTTAATTTTCTTTCTAATTTTCTAACTGTACGATACAGTGTTTTTTTATCGGACGTGTATCTTCCCGGAAATTTTTCATTAATTGCTCTTCGAACTTTTTCACAGTTTTTCGTTGCCTCATATTCCAAAACGATGAAAATTATTTGTTCGTTAGTGAACTGCATTTTAGGTGTCTTCAAACAATGAAATAAGGGAGTAAAAAACTTCTCAGAGCGTTTAAATACTTGGTGGTATGTAGGATACATCATTGTGAAATTATTATAAACAGTAAGTATTGAGAAATGAAGAACACAAGTGTTGTTGTTTTTAAAACATTTCCTTAGAACAATTATATTTTCTACCTCTTTCAGTAAATCGAACATTGTAAAGTGGTTATTAAACGATTTTCAAAAAATTAGACTATTCGAAACGGAAACAAAATTTAATTCATTGTGAAAAAATACATTTTAAAAATGTTAATTTAAAGCGGAGATATAATCATTTAAAAACTCCGAGACATTTTTGTGGGACACGCGATATAATGTAGACACTCCTCAGAGGGATACAACTATTGTATCTATGGGAGCTAGCGCTCCCAGGGAGGAAAATGTGAGGGCCCGAGCTATGAGTTAGGTAGGCCTTCTTTTTGCTGAAATAAAATTTTTTGTTATGTTAAAGGACCACATATTTTCGGTTCACTGCTGTCCTGTTTTTTAGCACCTACTACTTTCTTCTTCAACTTTGATCTGGTTTCATGAACTTTTTTCTCAACTTACTGTTTTTATACCCTTTCTGCACAGATTCCGCGTTCCCTTAAAACATTGACTCCGTTTGTGCGATTGCTACGGTTGGTTCGGTTAAGTTGTGAGTAGCAGAATTTAGAAACTCTCTGTACTGCTCAAGTCCATTCTTGTCCTTTATAAAAGGTGTGAGAAATAAAAGTGTACTATAATTTATACCAGGTAGGTTCAAATCAATTCTAAAAAAGGTAGTGAAATTATGGAAATGCTATTCATTTATGCCGGTATTTAATGTACCTAATGGTACACATATGATATGTCCCAAAATGTAGTGCACGTGTTGATATTTGTTTGTTACATGCAGCATTTTAAATGGATTGTGATTTCATTTTCAATTCCTATATTATTTTGGCGTTTCATTGGTGAGAAGGCTGTGATTAATGGAAGTAAGATATTCATGTAAATTTTAATGTAGAGAATGTTTCAGTTTTGTAATAAAAGTTCAAGAAAGAGCGGGATTCTATGTGCTCTCTAATGTATTGTCTTATGTACCTGAGCTCCCAGTTGCACGTGCCTCGATCTCATTGGATGTACAATATTGTTCTGAGCTAGCTTAATGAGTCAATACATTCACAATGCAGTAAGTGTGAATGTATTGTAGGATCCAAAGCTTCCAGTGCAATATTGTACACCCCATGAGGCGAGGCACGTGCAACCGGGAGCGATTTTTTAACCTAATCCATGGACGGCCAGCCGCGATTCGAATCTGGTCCTGAGGCGGTAAACGGCCGTTAGGTAGGGCGGAACAACGGCGATTCGCGTGCAATTCGTGTCCGAAAAAGTGGACATTTGACCCTTAAACCGCGCGTAATACAACTAAAAAACGCATAGGAACCGGCGCGTTCCCACCGGCGATACGTCCTTGATTTTCAATTGGGAAGGAGGTACGTAGCCTTTAGACAAGGCAACAATGTAACTCGTAAGCACGGTAACGAGGTAAGTAGCGCATGAGCAATGTAACGAAGTATGTAGCCCACTTGTAATGTGACGAGGTATGTAGCCCACAGGCAATGTGACGAGGTATGTAGCCCACAGGCAATGTCACGAGGTAAGTAACCTTAGGCAAGGTAAAAAGGAATTAATTCTTTAGTAAGGAAGTGAGATGATTCACCCTTAGGTAAGGTAACGGAGTAAGAAGTTCGAAGCCAATGAAACTAGGTAAATAACCTATAAAGAAGCTAATACGGTAAATAGCGTCCAGGACGTTAATGCTTCATCGAGGCTTAATAAAAAAAAACTGTTAAAAGGCTGAAACAAGCACCATTAAAACTTGACTAGAAAGAAGTTCAGACGTGCGAAGTTAAAATAATCAATAGGAATGAAAAACAGTAACGTGTGAACAAGACGGTTCATTGAAGAGAAGGAAAAGTGCTATCATTACGGTACACAGCGTAGTTCCGTTGAGAGCTCCTCCAGACCTGTTGTGTGTACGTCACAGCCTCCGAAGAACAAGCCGACGTTACTGTGATATTCTCCTGAGGCTCTCTAAATTTTCTCAAAGATGACTGATGCATTTTAAACATTTGCGTATGACCTAAACTTCGGTCGCAGTTGTGAACACTTATTGATGAAAGAAGTAAATAACTGAAATTACTAGAGACACGAATTTTTGTTAGCAAATTTCATCAGTCTCCTAGCTTATCCAAGTAGGATTTCAGTTCTTTTTTTATTTATGGTGAAGGTGAGCATAATTCATTTCGTCGTTATAAAATAGAATGAATATACTCAGCTGCTAGTCGAAATCTAATCTATTCAAAGCTTCTTGTGTATCCATATTTGTTGGCTTTTTTCGTATTTCTAGATATTGACTCATGCGTTAATGGTTTAATTTAAATTTATCAAATTGAGTGCCTTTCTGAACCGTTACGCAGGCGAGTGCTGGGCCAAGTGTAAGATGGACGTTAGCTGCACGGGGGCCTCCTACGACGCCGTGGCCGATCTTTGCTCCATGACCGACGGAGGCCCAGACACCATCGTCACGCGGCCTCTGCTCGAGAGCGTCGCGTTCTTCAAATTTCGTAAGCGAAGTTAATCACTTCATAACAATTTCCGTTACACACCCAAAAAATTAGAAAAGATTAGTTGATCAAGGTGCAGCTCACAATGGTCGTTGAATATTGAGTACCAGAAGTTATTTTGGTCATTATTAAAGAACGAAAGTAGTGTTTTTACATTAGTAGGTTTTCATAATAATGTCACTAGATAATACAATTTTTGTACGCTTTCAGCATAAAGGACTGAGGATGAGGACTCTTTTTAGTGCACATCATTGTCCCCTGAAAACTGTTCTGAAAGCGACGGAAATCATTAAATGTCTATATCTTCAAAAACACCTATTCTTATGAATAAGATATCCATGCAAGAAACGTTTGAATACAGCACCAAGAAAACACTTCTAAGCACACATCATTCTAAGACAGGATTCGGCGAATTATATATTATCATTAAAATTAGAAGCTTATATAGTTCCTTCTCTTCACTCGTCTTACAGCAAGAGAAAATGGAAATGCTACAAGCAGTATTCAATAGTGTATTATTTATACTTTCTTCGGTCGCTCAGCCGATAGGTTCTCATTAACTCTACTCGAATGTTAGGTCAAACTCTATCCAGTGTGTCAAGTGTATACAAATGTTTTCTGATGGCGATTGTTCAATGCTACTCGGCTTTATTAGCACACGGGGAAGAGTTATAGTCGAAACAAACCTAGCGTGTCGTTGCTTTGATTGTCGCAGTTATCGACATAGGAGTTGTCTGATGGATTTCCAACTTTTTGCTTCTGAAAAATCATCGATGTTAGCTTTCAAATTTTGAAATGCTTCGCAAAGAAAAAGGTTTCAAATATCTAAAGAGTGTACCATTTTTGTTGCAGAAAATCAACAACTGGGAACAAGTTAGGTCACTCATATTAAATAATAGTGATGCAGTTTCACACAGAAAACTCTTCCCGGAATGAGGTAATAAGCCAGTACATATTGAAACTAGATGATGTGTAGAATGAGAAGACGAATGAAGCTCTTTAAATTAAAACAGTGAAACAACGCCAATTCAAATACATCAACGTCCACAAAGCGAGTGTTTGTGCATGTTTGTGCACGTATGTGTACGGAAAGCTGGTGTAATAAAGTTCGGGCAAGGTCGATATGATGCCGCAGGAGGCGGGTATGAGCTCGGGCAAGAGCGGTACGATGCCGCAAGTGGTCGTTATAAGCAGGGTTGCGGAGTCGGAGTCGCATGTTTTAGGGTGGGGTCGGAGTCGCTTCTCTAATGTGTGTTGGAGTCGGAGTCGCTTTTCCGAATGTATTGGAGTCAGAGTCGGAGTCGTTCATTCGGATGGGGGGAGTCGAGATTGGAGTCACTATTTTTTGGTGTCTTCGATTCTAATTTTTGCTAAAAATTATTTAAAAATGTTTGAAACCAAAAGTAAACGAAACAGAGTTAAAATCCTTGAGTGGAAGAATAAAAAAGCATAGTTTATGTTGATTATTTGGTTCGAAGTCCGAAACAGCGTATTTATACTTATTTCCTTATACTGTCATTGATGTTTAGTCATTGTGGGTTCGCACACCTATATATATGATACCTACGAGAGCGATACAAAATTTTCGAGCTGGAGCAATAATGCATATTTTGCAGTTGAAAAGCAGGAATTGGTAATGGAAAGGATTTCAAATTCATTATATTTATTTCTCTTCAGCTCATTTCCTCTTCAATTATTACATAGGAAGCAGAAACTAGTCGTAAATGTGTTGCAAGTTAGTAGCAAAACAGCTCAGCTGATGCAATACATTGTACTCACATAAAGAGTGGTAACTTTGTACGCTCTTATATGTGTCTGTTCTCTATACCAGTGGTTCCTAACAACGGTGGTTTCTATTCTTTTTGTCATGCTTTGATTTATTGATTGACAATGACAAATCTTTACAAAATCGTGAAGTTATGTTGTGATCACAATATTTCTAGTCTTTAGGTTATGATAAATTGATAATGATTAAACTCTGCCAAAATATGAAGCTATGGCCTGATACATAAAGACTTCTAGTTTTCAGGTTATGTTATCACTTTTGATAAAAAAAATTTACTTAGCTTATTCTGATGTTAATAACTAGAATATTAGTTGATTTTTTCAGCAATATCTAGTGCCTATGTACTTCAAATTATTCTCTTTGTTTGGTTTATTCCCTTGTCTTTAGCTCAAGTTAACATGTATTAATAATGAAAATTTTTGCTCATTTCTAAAGTTATTACTTGAATGTTGTTTGGTTCTTTTAGATTTACATTGTATTTCACTATATCATTATCATGTTCAATTTTTATCTTCTAATCACTCCCCAGTTTTCAAGTAAGCATACGCTGAAAGGGAGATCTTTATAATTACGTTTTTCCAATTTTAAAACTGAAATAGTATTTCTTTCTCGGCATTACATATTTAATTACTTCTTCTTAAGGAATATTTGGAAGTGTTGTTAGGTAAACAATATCGGTATTGGAGCAAATGAAAAAAATTAAAATACAAAGTAAACGAACTGCAGTGAAAATAATCACACAATACTAGAAAAAAATTCACGTACTTTGACTCAAATTGTAACTGAAAGCAACGCACTATCTCAGCTGCAATGATTGTTGCCGTTATGCGATGGTACAAATTTTCTTACTGAAAACGTTCCATATCGCACCAAAAATAGAAAATGAAAAGAACGTAGGCGTATATTAAAATAAGAACGTGTTAAATACATGGTAAATAGTCACACCAGAATAAAAGACAGCATTATATTACACACACATAAGCTAGAAGTGACTTATATTCTTGAAGAAAACGTTCCGAAAACGACAGGCCCCTGCGACGAAAGCAGAGCAATTTTTGCGTATTATAGCCTAGATATAACAGAGTATTGAGTAATAATATGACACCTTTTCTGTATTGTTACAATGAAAAGTGTTGATGCAGAGAAGAATCAGCAGTGTGCAAAATTTACCTATCTTATATACATGTATATCATAATTTTTGGGATTTTGAGCTTCGTAAAAGAATAAACTATTATAATTTCGTTAAATTGATGCATACTCAGTAATAGAAAAAACTGTTGATACTTTTCTATGCTTCTCAAGGTAGGCACTGCCGACTTTGCCTACTCAGAAGACACCTGTCAATAATATATACAGAGTGTTGGAAAATTCAGTGCAAATATTTTAACCACAAGTTAAGTCATCATAGCCGTACACTCTGTTGTAATTTGTTTTCGCAAAATTCAGTTTCTTAAAGAAGTTACGGTGTTGTCAATTTTTTAACGGAAAACAATTTTCTAAGTAAAAAAGGTCATTTTCCAACCAATTTTGATAAAAATTACTCACAAAGTGAATCTTTCTATGCTCTACCCGCAAGTGTATGTAAAATTTGAAAGAAGTGTAAAATAACTGGGAAATGAAACGAGTAAATTCAAAATAGTCTACACAAATTTATGGTCTCAATTGTAAACACGAAAAGCCTGCGATGAAAGCCTATTTCAAAACCTTTTAGATGATGCAATGCATGACACAAATAATCAGATTAAGTGCATTTGCCAGGAGGAAAACTGATATAAGTTTACCAGTATCGACGCGCACCCACATGCTGCCCTGCCACTGCACCAGATAGGCACGGCTATAACAAACGTCAGTGCTGCGGTAAGTGGGTTTTTTCTTCGTTTGAGGAGAATGCTTGGAAAAAGATTTGAATTTAACAGTTTTAACCTGATGTGTGGCATTGACTATGTACTGTGAACATTTTGAATCTCATTATTTCAGCTTAAACGTAAATGAAAAACAGGTTCCCATGAACCTAGATATGGAAAAAAACGAAGTTCAATTTTACACTTCAAAATTATCTAGCTACTGAAGCTCACAGCACGTTAGGTTACTTTAGTACATCAGTCTGGATTAAGATTCAAGTTACAATAGATGTTCAAAATGTTTCCCAGTTTCTTCTATGCACAACCTGCACCGATTCTTAGAAGAGTGCCTTACTCGTTTGAACACTCCTCTCTTTTCTGCTATGTCTCAAGCAGCCACAGCAATCCTGGCAATCAAAACTTCCTCCGACTCCACGGACGTCTCATGCACGTGGCTCTTTATGTCCCAACTGAAAAAAGTTTAATGGGCTCAGATCAGGAGATCTAGAAGAACAGTTAACTGTGCCTCCCCGTGCTATCCATCTGTCTGGAAACTTAATTATCAGTGTGTCTCTTGGTGCTTTTGACTTGAAAAATGTGGTGGGGTACCATCGTATTGAAACAACATTCTACGAATATGAAAAGGAACATGTTCAAGTAATACGGGAATAGTACTTTGCAGGAAAACATTTTAAGTCTCTGTTGTCTGTGTAACAGGGAGAATGTATGGACCGATCAAGTGATTCCCTACAATGCCTACACAAACGTTGAAACTGCACCGATGTTGATGTTTGTGTTCAATAATGTTGTGGGGATTTTCTTCTGCCCAGTGGTACCGGTTTTAATGGTTAAAAACACCTTCTCGCGAAAAATTCGCTTCATCTGCAAAATGAACGGATGAAGAAAAATTCCAAATTTATCGTAGCTTAATAACACACTATCATGAAAAGACAACTCGAGGCTGGTAATCTGCTGGTAGCAATCCTTTAACTCTTTCATATTTGTAGTGATGATAATATTATATTAGGGATATTGTCTTCACACAAATCTTCCAGATGTGGATCATAAAAAAAATCCATCCTAATAGAACCCGCGATTAAAATATTCTTGTACCTGTGCACTGGTGAAACCCGCATCACAGATATCACCATTAATTAAGCATCCTTCATGAGTGTGAAAGGGTGACAGACCAACCAACCAAGGCAGACCAACCAATTTTATTTGTTCAATGAAATTTCCATTGTAATAACATCGGAGAAATCATAGACAGGAAATGCCTTAATCTACTAACTTATTGATTTAAGGAGACACCTGGCATTTTATTGTATAAGAACAATAAACACTGTATAATAAAACGCCAGGTGTCTCTATCTACTAATAAATCAATATACAATATAATAAATATAAAATAAATATACAATGTATGCTTTTGTGCATGCTTTCTTCTATGTTATTACAATGGAAATCTGCTTCCTTGGCTGGTATCACAAATATCATTCAAATTAAATGAAAGCCCTCGCATCTGCTCACTTCTATTTATAAGTGAAAAATATTGCATGAAAATTGAATCTATTGTTGAGAAAATGCAGCTTATCGCGGTAAAAAGGTATGGTATTTTTTTTTAAACTTCTTGGTTAATAATAATTTAAAATGTAATACACAGTTCTTGCTTGCTTGGTTGGTGTGTGCGTCTATGACGTTCTTAAGGATGCTTAATGACCGTATCTGGGGTAAAATTTTCACTAGTGCACAGGTACAAGAATATTATAATCGTGGGTTCTACCAGGATGGATCCATGTGTTCATCATCCAAGTATATCTTGAGACTTTTTCAAAGAAAATTATAGAATCCCGTCATTTTTGACGGATCATGTACACTAGTAAACATATATAATAGTAAAACTGGATTTTTAATATTATCCTGCCAATTTGAAAGTTTTTCGTAAATAAAGAATACAATAAAGATATGTACAGGTTGCAACACCTGCACCCATTAGGAAATAAAATATTCATCTTATAAATTGTGAATAGTTGGAGTCACGAAGTTGTGAATAGGTGGAGTCGGTGATGGAGTCGCCAAATTCTAGAAATGGGGAGACGGAGTCGGAGTCGCTAACGTATGAAAAAGTGGAGTCGGAGCCGGAGTCGCAGTCGCCAAATTCTGAAAAGGTGGAGTCGGAGTCGCAAATTTATTCCTCTGACTCCGCAACCCTGGTTATAAGGTCAGGTGAGGTCGGCAGAGAGCCGATACAGAATATGGAAAAGCCGTAGAAGTTCGAATTGGGTCCATGGAAAGCCGATACGTACACGATAAAAGTGGGAATTTACGAAAAATTGTAAATGAGATTCAATGGTTTTGCAGTCGTTTTTTACTGCAATATAAAATGAACATGGCTACCAAAAAACTGCTGTTTTTCCGAATAAAACACGGATAGAGGTTTTGCCTATCGCGGCACAGAAACTACTTGAAAATGTCTTATATTTTTAACCGGGAAACACCGTTCCAAGCATAACCCGTTACTATTCGTTTACCACCCGTTTTAATTCAGTTCTATGTAAAGCGATCATGGATCATTGTTGCACTTGCTTTGATTCTAGAACCTATGTGTTAGGATATGTAAGCAATGACCCTCCGCAGCGCTTATTGTCATTGCGTAGTTAGTGGTAGCTATAATAATTTTGCATTTGAACCATGTCTTTAGATGTGTTATCTAGCCAGCTTTTGGGAAAGCTAAGGATTTCATAGTTACAATCATATTCAGTGACAGTGCAATGTATTTCGTCAATTTTTGGATATAGTGACCTTCAGTTACAACACAGCAGCGAAAATCATTAATACTTATTCTCGTCGATTCATTGAACATTTTGTTATTAGTGTATTCACAACTTCTAGTTTCACTTAGGTTTAGATACACAGTGTGTAAGGGGAGAATACTCCCATTTTGTAAAAGTCCTATACTATTCGACTGATCTTCGTGAAAATTTTCATTGGTATGTAAAATTGAACAGGGATTAAGAGTGAACACAAGTGTTTTTCCCATTTTCCCCATAGAAAACGAGTTATTCAAAGAAAACGGAAAAATGGGGGGTCTGTGCAAAATCCATGGACTGAATCAGATTTTGAGATACAGAGATAATATTGGTATCGAAAGAAGCAGAATTGCATTCTCTAAAAAACAATGGACAGTTCTTTCAGAATTTACGAAATACTTTTTGAAAAAAATGAAAAATACAAAAATTGAACCCATTTTCTCACTTTTCCGCACAAAAAAAATGCAGCTAATTTTCTATTTCGAAAAAGAATGCAAGTCGACATAGTCTTGTAGAGGATTAAATTCCGGTTCTTTTGATACCAAAATGATTTCTGTAGCTCAAAACTCAAAATACCTTAGGTGTAGAAATCGTAAATTGCAATTGTTCAGGCGCACGTGCTGAAGAGCGCTCAAGTGCTGAACGGAGCGCGCTCTTCGGCATGAAAACCTACCCCCAGCAATTCAGGCAGGCGACTGAACATATTCCTCAACTATAAACTCAAGCACACACTCATGGACAGATTGCCAAAATCTGTAGATAAAAAGGTTTCATAGAGAAAAATCTTGAATGGTGTATGGCAACCACCGTGCCCCGCACCCCACCGCTCTCGCCCCTACCCCCTTTTAACCCACTTCCCGCCCTTCTCTGAGTGTAAAACTTCACGAATGTGTCCGCTAAATATATACGTACATTTTAATGAATGAAAACGAATTCCGAACAGGTTCAATTTTTTGGGTAGTATTCTCCTCTTAAATGGTTGAGATCTCGGTCGATATACTCATATATCAGCATGATCAACCATCAACTGGATGAACAGTGAGAAAATACAATGCATCACAAAAATTAAAAATATTAGGTAAAAAATATAAAATAAAGATCAAATCAAAAGTTGTACTTCTGATAATGAAAAAAAAATTCAAAGTTGAACGTAAAAGAAAGGTAAGGGAGATTACACAGAGATGATCAGTATTCAACCTAGTTTAATTTCTTACCGGGTACGCGCACACAGTCAAGAACATTAGAAAGTATAGATTGCTGATAGCATTAAAAATGAAAGCGCTAGATAAGCTACTTCAATTATTTCACCATTTAAGGTATATATTCGAATGAAACTTAATTTTAAACATTTCTGCCACATGCCATCATCAGTGGTAAGAATTCTGAAAAGTACAAGGTGAAATGTAAAAATAGACTATTTTAGAATGACAAATCTAAAGACAAGCTATACAATTACGTTAATTGCGATTATGTATTTACAATGGCTAAAGAAAATGAACTAAGAGTGTTGTTTAAACCCGGCTTAAGTTTAAAAATGTACAAGGACTCTAAATGCGCATATCTGTATAAAACTGTATTTTTGCTAAGATCGAAAATTGATTGATGGAAATTGCATTATCGCACTCGTACGAATGTTCTCGAACGGCAGAAAATGGGGGCTTGGACAAAATTAACCCTGTTCTAAAGCTCCTACCAGGATGCTCGCAAACTCGAGTGCGAAGAGTACTAGGATGTAAATCCAGTGTACTCTGATGCAAAACGTGCACAACTGAACTTATAAACAAAAGTAGTTTGTATTCCGGCAGGAAGCTTATCTCTATAATTAAAAAACGACAACATTCTAAAGTTGTTTACCAATACAATTTTAAATTCACATCAGGAAAACACTTCTAAAACATACCAGCCAATTCTTTCTCTAACTCCTCAGACTGCGCACCAAAGTAAGAAAGAGATACAAATGCAGTCCAATGGGCGGGGTCGATGTTTCCAACTTCAGATCCGTTGCCATAGAATCAATAAACGTATTTTGAATCTATGCAACTTACAGTGTTGCCATTGTTTTTGAAAAAATATCTCAAAAAATCAAATTCTTGGTGTAAGAAAGCGAAATAATTTAGTACATATTTTAGAGGCGCGGGATATCAACGTTTTGACACTATTAATTTTAAAAGACCCCGGACAAAAGCTGTAAAAACTTAGGCCTAGTCCTGAAAAACTCTTTTTTTCTATAAACAGGGCACTCAAATTTATTTCATTTATGAATTAGGCAGTCTATAAATGAAATTCTTTTATTTTATTCTATTTCCATGTCAAATTTTATATTTTACTCTTTTTTATTCAAATAATCCAAGAAAAATTGGGCGTGAGATGATTCACGAAAGAACAGGAACGTATCATATCTGTAACGTCTATAAAATACGGGCTTAAATGACTCGGGGCAGGTCGACAGCCAATGAACTTCATTTTCACACATAAATATGTTGGCAAAAGTTAGGCCCTAAAGCAAAGTTGGCTTCTTTTGATGTAGAATAATAATTTACTAACATACCGCTGCATGAGACTATTGCTATTTGTCAACTATAACTGTTCCTAAATTCTACAACAAAAATCATAGGTCTCCCGAGAGTTTTTCAAAACTTTTTTAGAACCATCTGTGCTGAATTCATTTTTTGTGCTTGATTCAAAATATTATGGGCAGACGGAATGTACGGCTACGGGCCTGTCTTTGGGCCGAACTTTTGCCAACATATTTTTGTGTGAAAATCGGGGTTGCGGAGTCGGAGGAATAACTTTGCGATTCCGACTCCTACTCCACCTTTTCAGAATTTTGCGACTCCGATTCCACCTTTCCAGAATTTGGCGACTCCGACTCCGGCTCCACCTTTCCGGAATTTTTCGACTCCAACTCCGACTCCACCAATTCACAACTTTATGACTCCATTTCCAACTATTTACAATTGATAAGATGAATATTTTGTCTCGTAATAGGTGCAGGTGTTACAACCAACTCATATGTTTATTATATTCTTTATTTACGAACGAGTTTTAAACTGGCAACAGAACTTAAAAAATCAAGTTTTACTATAAAATATATTTACTAGTATACATGATCCATAAAAAATGATGGGATTCCTTTCCTTTCCTCTAAAAAAGTCTCAAGGTATAGAAGAGAAAAAAAACATAGATCCATCCTAATAGTACTCGCGATTAAAATATTCTCGTAATTGTGCACTGGTGAAACTCGTACCCTAGATACGGTAATTACGCATCCTTAAGAAGGTCACAAACGCAAACTCCAACCATGCAAGCAACAACTGCGTATTACAATTTAAATTATTATTAGCCAGGAAGGTTTTAAAAAATATACTATACCTTTTTACCGCGATAAGCTGCACTTTCTTATCAATAGATTCAATTTCCATGCATTATTTTTTACTAATAAATAAAACTGAGCGGATGTCAGGGTTTTCATATTATTTGAATGGTATTTGTGATACCAGCCAAGGAAGCAGATTCCCATTGTAATAACATAGGAGAAATTACGCACATAAACATATATTTCCATTTTTTTCAAAATTTTGGGATCAGCAAAGACAAATTTAATTTTTTGACCTATGCTTTCGGCTAGATTAGCTCTAGCCGTCATCAGGGGAACGATGTATTTTTAAACAAAACCTCTTATGGTTAGGCAGTCTATAAATGAAATCAGTCGCCCTTGATCAATGATTTTCGGCTTGCATGTAAAAATTTAAAAAAATGTTTTGTATACTAGATACCCGCGGATACCATAAGAGGTTTTGTTTAAAAATACATCGTTCCCCTGATGACGGCTAGAGCTAATCTAGCCGAAAGCTTGGGTCAAAAAATTAAATTTGTCTTTGCTGATCCCAAAATTTTGAAAAAATGGAAACTTCACTACCAAGACGTCCTTTATTTTAACAAATAAACATATATATATTTATAAGTAGATAGAGACACCTGGAGTTTTATTATACAGTGTTGGTCGTTCTTATTAAAAAAAATGCAAATTGTCTCCTTAAGGGGATCAACCCAGACTCCTGCCAGGCCCCTGTCGGTCCGGTGAGCTTCTTTTGTTTTGTTGTTGGAAAAGGACCCTTAGGTGGTGGACTATTCGGTACTAAAATTTCATGGCGCTACGGACGCTAGATCCCCCAGTGGGTTGTAAGAGGACTAAAAATCTTGAATTTTCGACCCCAATTCGACCCAATATAAAAACAAAAAACGGGAAATGGGAAAATTTGAAACCTTAACTTTGTTTTTAATGCTTCAAGGATTCTAAAACTGTCTTTGGTTTTGTTCTAGCATAAAAACTCAATGAGCTCTAATCATTTGAAATATCAATAAAAATGTACTAAAAAATCAATATGTCCTTTTTTTAAAAAACTAAGGCCCTAATCAAAAAAACGAATAGAAAAAAATTGTGTTTATTTTCATAGGTTACATATAATAGTCAAATTTCATATGAATCAGACTATATATATAAAGTTCCATAATTTTTCTTTGACAAGAAAATATTTTATTTTTTTCTATTTTTCTTGGAAATTACAATTCACAGTATGAATATGAAGTTATGCATGAAGATTATTGAAATAAAAATATATACAGCATTCAATTACATAAATTATCAATTATATTACACTTCAACAAAAAATTTTGTTTCTGGCTTATACCCAAAGCCTCTAACTTTCAACATACAAAAGAGGACTCGTCAGTGAGGTTTTGTGATGGGAAAAAAACGACAGTTTTAGAATCCTTGGAACATTTCTAACAAAAGTACAGAAGTAAACTTCCAAATTTGAGAAAAAAATTATATTGCTCCTATATAAAATATTGATCTAAATTTGGTCGACTGGTTTTAGAGTAGTCCTGGCTCGCTAGTAGACGGCTCCTAGTTTAAGTTTGGCAAAATACAGTATACAGTATCCAGTTTACTGTAGCTTCCATAAACACAGTAGAAAAAGCTCTGCTCCGGCCATCTGACCCAATCATCAGGCAATGTCGAGTTAACCGTTTTCGTCAGTCTACATCTGTGTTGCCTACTGTGTGTGTGGTGTGAATCAGAGCGAAAGAAGTGAAAATTGTGAAGACAATACGCGTATAAAAAGAAAACTGTTCAATTTAGGCATTTTGTGACTAACTGCGTTAGTCAAGAATTATTTTCGAACGTGTTTTATTATTGTATTCTGAGTATTGTGTAAGCGCATTAATTTTAGAGTCACCACTGATAGATGGCGAGATGGCGGGCTGAACTGGCTGAAAGGGCAATTTTCGCCTAAATTTTTATAATTATTGTTTTTTTGTCCAGATGAAAACCTGAAAATACAAAATACTGGGTTAGGTGCAGTGAAGTAATTTTTATTATCTTATTAACACATTTCATTGACGTGTGAGTTCGTAGAATATCAAACTAAGTTAGTTAAATATGAAACTTGGGTCAATGTGAAGTTTAATGCAATCACGGAAATTGATAATTATATTCCAAACAATCACTAAAGGAACCCATTTAAGAACGTTTTTCATGAACGACATTCTGCTCGCTGATGCGTTATTTTCGAATTATTGAACTTTGAAGTTGGCAGTCGCGCGCCCAAAGAAGCGAGCGTAATTTATTTAAAAACGGAAGCTAACCCCCTATTACAAACGTAAAGAGGTTGGGTCGTGAGGGGTAGCCACAGTTCTTTTAGTGAAAAGTATAAATAAAGCTTCTAAACCACCCATTAGGGTGACGACCGCAATCTTGTTTACATCGGGTCTAACATGGCGACCACCATGGGCGCCGCCATCTTGGACCCGATGTCAACAAGATTGCGGTCGTCACCCTAATGGGTGGGTTAGAAGCTTTATTTATAATTTTCACTAGAAGAACTGTGCCTCCCCCTCACGACCCAACCTCTTTACGTTTGTAATAGCTTCCGTTATTGATTAAATTCCGTTTCACGCGCTCGCTTCCTTTGGCGCCAAGGCCAACTTCAAAGTTCAATTATTCGAAAATAACGCATCAGCGAGCAGACTGTCATTCATGTGAAACGTTCCTAAATGGGTTCCTATAGTGATTCCTAAGATCGGAATTCTTATTTTCCGTGATTGCATTAAACTTCACATTGACCGAAACTGGCGCCGTTGCCGGATTTTGGATGGATGACGTCAGACCTTCACCATGCCGAGGCGCAATAAACCATCTATCGGTTATGCGCCGCAACTCAACAAAGTAACATGTTCTTTTAGTTGATGGTTGAAGTGGGACGTATTTATGACCTGGATTAGCTTAATTCGCAAAATTTTATAATTAATGTTTAGCTAATTATTCGAGGTCATCTATAACTTGTAAACACATATTTCTTCAGGAAGTATTTAAAGATCGTTTGTGCTTTCATGTGCAAGAAAGGAAGATTCAAGATGGCCTAATTCACCCTAGTTCATATGAAATAGCTAACTTCAGTAAATGGGTAACCTACATGTTTAGAATTGGTTTGAATTTACTAGGAAAAAGAACTAAAATTGTAGGCTAATTGTAGACTCTCATTTTGATGTTTTAAAGTTATTAGTATTAGAAATAGTCATTTTGGTAATGCATTTTCATTGGGAATATTGGGCATATATTTTAAGTTAAAAATTACCACTGAACCGTGGTAAAGGACAAGTTCAGGATTGGCAGATTTTAAACATTTTAACTGTCAATTGAGGTTAACTCCAACATTCATAAACATTTTTCACAAATATCTACTAATTTTGGTAAGGTTTTTTCTATATATTATTTAGTTCATACCAAGGCTTTTGGATTGTCTGAGATTTTTTATTTTCTCTGATATTTACATGAACCTTTTTATCAAACACAAAATATTCCAAGTTACTTTTGTTATTGTTACTAACTTTTTGTCTACTTTTTAATATATGATTGAAATATTGGTCAATATTGAATATAATGTTGTCAACGAATTTCATAATTTCGTAGGTATAGATAGGTAATATAGTGGATTTTAAGACGTTTTGCACGAATGACAATGTGCCCGGAAATGGTTAGTTTAGGAGATATAGGATAAATAACGCCAGGTAAGAATAGCATTAACGGCAGTTTCGATATGGCTCTTCCGGCGTTTTGCGGACGCGGACCACGCCAAGTTTTTTGGCGGGAGTCATCGGCCTCGGTATGGTTGAGTTAAATTAAGATATTTTAGGCTTACTTAGGTTAGGATACTTAACTAAATTAACTTTACCAAACCTAACCTTACCTATCGTTACGTCAGAACCGGATTTCTGCTTATTTACCTCTCCGTTTGTTCAATTTTATAAACGACGTTCCTATAACTTCAAAGTTAAATATCTCCAAAAATAAGCATTTCCGGGCACATTGTCATTCGTGTAAAACGTCTTAAAATCGACTATATTACCTATCTATACATACGAAATTATGAAATTCGTTGACAACATTATATTCAATATTGACCGAAATATTTTTTTATTTTGAAAATAATTTATTTAGCTCAGTTACATACAAAAGTGTCTTAATTGTTCAGTCAGCTTGGATGATTATGGCACAAATCTGCTTTAGATCCCTAATTGCCAACAGTTCATAGTTTTTAATATTTTACATATCAGTTCTTATTTTGAAAAAAATCCCCCTAAAATTTCTTGAGCTATACCTAGGTATGAAAAAACGATTATCTTTCTTGTGAATATATTTATGCCTAACTTCCGCGAGAAAGAAACATCAATTTGAATGCAGTATTTACAGAGTGATATAGAATTTTATATGAACAACTTGTTCCAAGATGTGCAGTGTCACTAATTTTCAACATCCTAGAGAATATATTTTTAGTATCTTTTGTTATTTACTGCACCATTCAAATAAAACTTTTTCAGTATGCATAAAATATTCTAACCCACATCTGTTTATTTAAAGCTTTTGAATTTTATCAATTTGCAGTGAAATTTTTGTTTGATATTTCAAAAACAATTATTTTAATGTATGAGCTGCAATTCAAAGAAACTTTTGTATTGGATATAAATAATTGTTAATAAAATTAGTGTGAATGATAGTCACGTCGAAAAGTTCGGGGGCCCCCGCGCCACTCATGATGCGGCCGGGGTAAACCAGCGGTAGCTGTCGGGCCTGGCTGCTGAATTCATATGCCTGGAATGCAAAGGATGTGCGATCGTGATTAGATGGAGATGTAGGAACGTTGAAAAATTTTTTTTTTCTTATATATGTTTTTTGCATTTTTTGGTTCTCTGCACTTGTAGCTACCCTTCCCTTGTTGAGGGAGAAAGCTCTCGGCTATACATACATACATCGATATTATTCGCTTGTAGTTTATAAAAAAAAATTAAGAATTTTGTTTCACATCCTTCCAATTATTTTCATTCTAATACTCGATTTTTGACGGACGTAGAGGTTGGTTTTTGAGTAAAGCACCTGACCCATCATAGGGGCGATTGCATATTTTTTGATATCAGGCTTGAGGCTAGAGGTCATTCGACAGGGCAAAATTTTTGAGCTTGCCTAGGTGGCTTATTAATAGATTGATTTGTATACCAAATATCTGATCGTAGCTACCAAATATCCACGTGAATGTATTGGTTAAGGTTGCGCAACTGATTCATATATCCTAAATAAGGGTTTATGATATTTGATATTGGTGTGCGGTTAGCATGGTACGTTAATATTGTTGCTTCTTCACCCTAGCAAAATCAGAATCACTGGTGATCTCTGTACGATGGATAAGAAATGCTCCCAGCTGCCAGTGTATGACGTCACAACCATATGTATATATGCTCGTGACGTCATACACTGGCAGCTGGGAGCGTCTTTTAATCGATTGCGTAGAGGTGGCCACCCGTGATTTGGAGTTGATTAAGGTTGCGAAGCGAGCGATTCATTGGATGTAGAGTTTGGTTGAGGTTGATTTGAAACCATTCACCGGCCTAAGTTGGTTTTAGAGGTGATTTGAGGTTGATTTGAAGCTGTTCACCGACCAAAGTCGGTCGCAGTATGGACGTATTGAGGGCGCAGTATGGATCGCGGAGACTGGACATTTGACCCTCAAATAGACGGTAAACCAACCTCAAATCGTCCATGTTTCCACTCATATTTCACCGGTGCACCGTCCTCCTCATGAATAAGAAAACACAATTTGACCTCCCAAAGTACTTATTATTAATTTGCACATCTTCACACACAATATATGTATGTATAAGCAAGTTTTCATCTCATACACCCCCACATACACGCACAATACCGTGAAGCTCTCATCGAAATTATGTACAGAAACTTGTTCGCTATCATTGGATTCTGTACTAAACAGCCGCTTTCTCCCAACCACTATAGTGACTTCATTGCCTGCGCCACATCAGAGATCAGGTCTAAAGATATAGGGTGTGTCAACTGAACCGATGTTTATCAGAGCTATGATATATAGTTTTGATTGTTTTTTCATTCAAAATGCCAGACCTTCACTGTATCAAAATTTTTGAAGATCTAGTGTTACTTTTTATCTACATGAACAAAAAGGTTGAGTGAAGAAACGTTAACTTATGCATATCTTCCGTTCTAGTAGTGAAAAATAACTCCAATCCGTTGATGTTGCTAGATAATGCGTGTGTATAATATTTTATTTATTTTAATTGTTTCTTCGAAGGGCATGGGTCATTTTTGGGTCAAACGAGTTCGAATACGCTTTCGGTTTCTTCTGCAATTATTTGTGATACCAATATCGCAAATAATTGCAGGAAGCTTAACTTTTCGAAGCCTATTTAGTTGCGTTCCGTGATAAAATCAACGATGGATTTGGAATTACCTTCATTTCGTTCTTTCTATTCATCACAAATGGAGCAAAATATCTGACTACTCCTGTGATGTCACGATTTTTATCAGAAGCGTGAACATGTATGAAAAATTGATAAAGTCCGGCTCACACGACTGTCTCTCAAAGCACCTTGCCACACAGAACTATTTCAACGGAATCAAAAAACATCGGCGAATCTCAGTGGCGCGGATGTCGCAGATGTGTTAGTCACTAAATTAGTCTCTTACAGAACAGCCTGATGAAAATGCAGCGTCGCACTCCTTCTCGTACGGTGCAACCAAGAAATTCCCAAAAAATGTGCCAAAAAAGATGAAGATGAGTTGCTAAATAGGAAAGGTTTTTAGAATCAATCATAATAATGAAAGTAAATAAGTGAACTTCGTATGGTTTGTCTTTTAGTGGTGCACCTCGTTTGGTTTGTCAATTAGTACATCTCGTACCGTGTGCCTATTACTACATATACCTCGTATGGTTTGTCTATCAATTAAAGACCTTCAAATAAGAAAAAGTTAAAAATCCAATGTGTTTTAATACATTTCATATATCTACATTTATGGAAAAAATGGTTTTTCTTTCCTTTTTATTTTCTAATAATGTTAAGGCTTCTTAAAAATATTTTGCTTTGTTCAAACATCTTTACAAACGTCGTGGTGAGAACGATCCAACATCGGCCGGCATAAGATCTCGTAATACGAACTCGGTGAGCCACTGCTTGAGAAAATGTAAAAGTTGACTTGATTCCTGAAGACAATGAGAAAGTTCGACATCAGGCCAGTTGCAGACGGTGATATTTGGCGTCGAACGCTTGCTAATTCAAGTTGATATAGAGCGACACCAAAACCGAGCGTTCCTTCAGAGATGATTCCAGATACGATATCAAAATCTGAAACACAAAGAGTCTGAAGATGTGAATTCAACAACGGTTTATTGGAAAGAAGGGATGCATTCTCTTGTAAAGAATGTGAAATGGTAGAAAGAGTATAAAATGAGAGGAGGGGAGTTTATTCGAATTTAACTGTCCAAAATTAATTAGAGCACAGTGTTCTTACTTCTTACGGAGTCTACATTCAACGTTACATCTGCACAGGCAAACGTTTCGATTTACAGCACGTAAACCCATTTATGCATTTAAGGGGGTCTCCTTCCCTACGCTTGGTCAAACTTTTCAATTTTATTTTTTTGCATTTCTGTATAACAGAATATCTTACTTTGTTGTGTCCAAGTCTTTGCTGACATTTTCTGATTTCTTTTGTCGTGTTATCTTTTTCTGGCAAATGTTTAATTCTCGTAATTTCAAGAATAAAAATTATTCATTGACATTTTATTAGAAACTAAGCAGTTCGCAAGTCGTAACGAAAAAAACAGAACTTTGGGAAATGCATGTGCTTCAGCCGTATACGAGCGGTTAAGGAGAGTGCTTCTGGGCAGACCGTGTGAACTATGTGGCTGAATTTTCGTAATTCTTTGTTTTATTTTCAGTGATCACTCTCTAGATATTCGTTTACTTTTATTTACGTTACCACTGCATGTTTGCGCTCCTTGAAAGCTATTACCGAGAGGCCTAGTACGTCTTGTACCCTGTCACGGGAATTACCTTTTTTTATTACGTCTTTATATGGGGTTCCTAAATACTTAATACGGGTTATGGGAATCTAATTCAAATTTTAATTAACCTGAAAACGAAAATATACCTTCTTCTTACATTAACATTAACTGTTTTAAAGTACTACGTCGTCTCATTCTCTAACTTCCTAGTTTTACTCTTAAGACCTTTAATATGTGCGACTTGAAATGTGTTCAATAAGTTTCAAGGTTGATGCAAGACTTAACTTAAATAAATTACTATATAACATATCATGATCAATGTAAGATAAGTAATATTTGCCTAATATGTATTAACTGGCTTCTAATATATTCATGTTTCTCCTTTTAAAATAAATTTGAATTTTGCCCGGACTGCATTTTTTTAACCCAGCCCTAATATCGCCGACCTCAACGTACCGTAGGCTAAATCTGTCGCCTCAGCTGTGCTGTTTTTAAAAACACTATCCTCGTAGTAGTTTCGCGCTAAGCCAGCCCGCTTGATGGTGTGTTAACGGAAAGGTCTGAAATGTCCTCTTATATGTCATAAATATCTGAAGCTATGTAGTTCTTTCCGAGTTGATGACTTCAGACTTACCGCCTGAATATTCTCTTCCAGTCATGTTGGACTGCCATCTGTGAGTCGCAAGGGTGCTGCATGATTTTAATCTTTTACCGGCGCATCATGAGGTTGCCGAAGCCTTTATTTTTCTCAATTCTAATAACTGTTAACACCAAGATTTGTATTCCAACGCTCTGAAGATTGTTTTGTAATCCGTATCGTTCTTTCCTTCATAACATCGGCTTCCTGTTTAAAGTATTTTCTTTTTTCAAGTCTAATAATTTTCAATACCTAGATTTGTATTCCAACGCACTGAAAATTGTTTTGAAATCTGGAACGTTTTTTCCTTTATGATCGTGCAAATCGACCAACATCGCTCCATATCATCGAATTACATCGATTCAAATGGTCCTTCGACTCTTCATTGGTTGTGAAATTTTCTATCTACAAAATTTCTTTAAATGTCCTGTTTTGGCGGATAACTTATTTGCCACGAGCGATACATCAATAGTAGGGTTTGCATTCCCAGAATCCCGAATGATTTGGGACTGAAATTTTCAGGTCTGGAAATTTACGGGATTCTAAATAGCATACATACTTCATAATATTGGTGAGCAAATAACTTAAAATTATGCCTTTTCCCTGAAAATCCCGTGATTCTAAATAGCATACATATATCAAGATTTTAGTGAGAAAATAATTTAAAACCGTTCTGTTTCCCTGGCATTCCTGGAATTCTAAATAGTATACATATTTAAAGACATTAGTGCTAAAATAACTTAAAATCATGCTGTTTTAAATGATTAATGACTCAGACAGCTCACGATAGGACTTTAGTGTTTTATTATTTTTGCAATTTACATCACTGCATAGTGTAGTCTACGCTATCTTATGAACTAATTCAACTATTTCGTCAGAATATTTTTTGTGGTTTGGTTTTGCAGGTAATAAAGAATAGACTGTAAAAGACACGATGGCAACGGCCGATGGTGTAGAAACTAAAGCCTTGTGTGGCTATACCATTTAAAGATGCAACTGGAGAAAGTGCGAAGTGTGTAAAGTGCGGCAAGAGTTTGCTTTGCAAAGGCTGGTCTACCAGTGGTTTGTTACGTCACCGAAAGAGTGAACACAACATAGTGAAGTCTGAAACTGTAGATCCAGTTGCGTCAACTAGTTACTGAGAAAAAGATCTCGTATTGGAACAAAGTGCCCTCGTGCAAGGGAGAGCAGTAGTGAAAGCACTAAGCCTAAACAAAAAAAAATCGTAAAAGGGACATCAAAGTACTCCGGAAGAACAAGTGACCAAGCTTGTAGCAGTTGTTAGCGTGTCAGTAAATACAGTTACAAAGAGTAAATTCATTAGTGAATCATTCTCAAATAAAGGTTTTTCGCTCCTAAAATAGCCCAAAACTGCGATGGGCATGGGCAACAATATGCAATAGCAGAAATATTAAATACAAAAAACCCAGAATCCCGGAAATTCCCAGTATTGTCTCCCTGAAATCCCGGGATTCTCATTTTGTCCCGGGATTGTTAACCCTCATCAGTGGATTGTTTCTTATTGACACATGAACACATTCGAGTATAGTTACTTGTAGGACCGAATAAGTTGTAGCGACTTTGAGAATAGCTACTTGTGGGCCTCAACAAATTTGAGGATAGCTACTTGTGGGTTCGAATGTAGGCCAGCGACTTTAAGGGCATCCTTTCATCAACGCTGTTTTAAGGCGTACAACTATGTGTAACTTAATTCATTTAACCTAGTTACATACTCGACCAAAGGTTCCACCTTTTATTTGCTTCGAACCTCGCAACCCCTGAAGTAAATTTTCAACATATATTATTTACTTGAACTTTTTTCGCATCCCCAGGGGGTGCGAGCACCCCAGGTTGGGGACTCCTGATCAATGAATTTGTTCGTTCAAGAAATGATGCTTAATTTTAATACAATAGGTAATGTGGGGGTAAATGAGAATACTATATATATTCTAGGATAAGCTTGAGATCAGATTTGAGATCAGTTTCATTAATTTCGGATTTGATTTGATTGCCTTATGGGATTAATGTTCTGGAAGAAATAGGGATTCAAGATTCGTTTTGAAAGCTTTGTAAGAACTTTTTTCTTGAATTTTCGCAGAAATTGAATTTAAAGTTTTGCTATTCGAGGACGCAAAGTTGTGACTGAGCCTTTGAATGGTAAAAAAGTATGAAGTTCCTTCTATTTCGGGATATATGATCATGATGGCCAGTTTATGCCGTTATTAATAGTCTACTCTAAAGTTTTTGTCTCCCTCATTTGTCAAAGTTTTACACTTGAAAATTACACAAGGAGAACTCGTAGAAATTTAAAAGCTTAAGAATGTTCAAACATTTGAATGAATCATTCGTGTGAGCATTACATATATTCTAATTTTCTTGCCGCTATAATATTTTTTTAGAGTGTAAAGAGCAAATTTGTTTTATTTAATCACGCCCGTGCTATGCTTCTGTTACATATAAAGCAATTGGTCACGTATTGATGAAATTATTGATCACGTTGCCATGTGCTGTCCGAGGAGAAAAAAAGCGCAGCGACATTTTCAGTGACCCTCAAAGCAGGGTATTCCGCTGGGGACTGCCCGGCTGCACAGACGCCAATGTCGCCAGATTTGGACGCCGCCCCCTCTCCCTTCACCTCCGTGTTGCTATAGAAATGTTAGGTTAGTGTAATTTAGGTTAGGTTATGTCGATTAAAAAGTTTGAAAATCCCTGTTCTTGAGTGCCGAGATGGAGGGTCGAATGGCCAAACACCAGCGGTCGTCGTTGTCATAACTTATTATAATGATTTAATGCAATTTAACTTTGGTATTCCGCTGTACTATCCACTTACTAAGTACTTGTAGTAGTGTTTATAATGTAGTGAATAATAATAACTGTATAACGAATAGATAGGTTAATAAACCTCAGTAGTGCTACATAGTTAAATATAAACACCAAGGTTGCTACTCTCAAAGTCAACATTGTAAAAATTATTTATTGCTTTAAAAGGTAAACGTTTCGAGCACCAGGCTCATCATCAGTACAAGCGTTCTGAAAAGAAGAACGCGAGATGGACAAAAATATATGAAAATTAAACGCAGAATTAAAAAAAAATACTACTTCTAAAATCAAGAGGAAACTATGTACAAAGGGTGGGCACTATTAGTTTCATTAAGAGGCGGCTTACGTTTAAAAATGTACAAGGACTCTAAAATTCTTAAATCATTCTGATGGCTGGCTGAAGCTAAAATGCTAAAATTACTGCACTGTACACTGGAGCCACACTGTTCACTATGGAGGCGCACCGAGGAGTGGGGGGGATGGGCAAGAATCCCTCCAGTACGGCTACTACGTCCAGCATGCTCCGCTACTCTAACGCCCAAAGTTCTGCAGGTCGAGCCTTCATAACTAGATGCACATAGTGCACAACGAAATTCATATATTAGAGAGCGGCGCATGCTGGAAGGTAATTTATATTTGTAGTTGAAAAATGAACCTATAGTGAATTTGTTTGTAAGAATAATTTTAAAATCAACATCAGGTAAACATGAGTGAAGAATTTTGACAAGCTCTGTTCTCATTTGTTCAGATTTAGGCCCAAAGTATAGAAAAGGTAAGCATAATCTCTTTCTAGTACTATCGACGGGATTGGCCGGTAAGCTATATTTGGAATTTAAAAAACGTTTTATCAAAGATTGAACTAAACCAACAGGAAAACCATTATTCTTGAAAAAATTACACAAAAAAGAGAATTCATCGTAAAGTAAATTGTAATTTGAACATACATTAAAGGCTCTATGTAATAGGGTTTTTATGCTATTAACTTTAAAGAGATTAGGTGTGAAACTAAAAAAACTGGTACCAAGTCCCGTAAAAGTAGGTTTTCGGTAAACGGAAGTTAAGAAAATACCACCACGTTTTGAAATTAAGACATCCAGAAATGAAATCTTACTACCGACCTCTGGTTCAACTGTGAACCTGATATTGCTATGTTTTGAATTCAAATAATCAAGAAATTGAGCAGAATGGGACGGGTCGTGGAAGAGCATAAAAGTGTCATCGATATATCTCTGATAAAATATAGGACGAAATTGAGATGGGCACTCAGCCAGCCATTTGGTGTCATGGTGGCACATAAAAATGTTTGCAAAGGTAGGACCGAGTGGCAAGCCCATACCCAGTCCATCGACTTGTTTGTAAAATTTCCCATTGAAACAAAAGAACGAATTTAAAACAGAATGCTCCAACAAGGTTTTAAAAAGGGAACGAGTTAGGCTGATTACAGTGGGTGACGGGTTGGTAAAATAGAAGGTTTAAACATATATCTATGGTTTCAATAATAGGAACATTATTGAAAAGATTTTCTACATCAAAAGAAGCAATGTGGTATTTTTCAGCATTTGTGAATAATTTAAGCCTGTTGACAAAAGTATAAGAATTATCAACTGAGTGATCATTTACAGTAAAAGGTGATAAAATTGGCACAAGGAACTTTGCCAGTTGATAACTAGCAGTATTATAAGCTGCAAATATTGTGCGGAATGGAAAATTAGTCAAAAAATTTGCTTTATGAATTTTAGGGAGTCCGTAAAGAATTCCTGGACTTGATCCAGTAATGTAAAGTTTTTTATAAAGATCATCAGCTATATGCCTTTTATTTTTGAGTAGCCGCAAAAAATTGTTAATTTTATCTTCAATTTTACGTGAAAATTTATCGATAGGTTCAGAAATGACAGAGAATTTAGTCGGATCGGAAATAATACTCTCCATTACATCAGTATAAACACACTTGTCAAGAAGCACAATTCCATTTCCTTTATCAGGCTTACAGATGATAATAGACTTATTGGCAGCTAAATTCTTGAGAATCTTAAAATCTTCCTTTCTAAAAATGGGGGAAAATACTTTGTAGGACTTGAAGCCATGAAAATACCTACGAGCAATTGATTGGACTTTCTTTAAAAAATCTGGCTTTAAAGTGGCAGTGAGATTGAAAATTTTCATTCGGTCAAACATTCGTTCCCAAGATAAAAAATATCTATAAAAATCCAAATGAAAAACAGGAAGGCAGAAATCCAGCCCGAAAGCTAAAAGAGTTTTACATCGAGGAGAAATTTCAACTGAACTAAAATTAAAGATGATTTTATCTGGATCGACAGGCTTCAAATCGTTATCAATACCTAACACACCCAGTTTGTTTCGGTGCGTGCGGGCCGTTTCTGAGTTGAGGATCGTCACGTTGCGCTCAACAAGACGCCGCACAAGAAAACGATCGAAGATAGAGAAATGTTGAAGCATTTCTTGAGCATCCTGGTGTTGTTCAGTAAAGCGGTTGATTGAAGTTTGCTTGCATATAATTTCGTAGAGCAGAAGTTTTCTTTGCCATTGTTTGTAAAAACTTGAACACTGTAGTGCACGTTTGTAGAGTTTGAATCGCAAAAAATTTAGGAATTAAATTTGTAGGCGCCGAAGCGTCTCGGCCGCCTACTGGGCCCCGAACATAAACTGCCACCCTGGGCAGGGCTCAAGGGGCGACGTTTTTCGTTTACCGCACGTTACACATGTCTTAATTTGCTACCATGGATCTCAAAAAACTCAATTTGAGAGTATAAGCAAGTGGTTGCAAATTTTATTGGCATGTCTGAAAGAAAAAATACACAAATCATTTAATTACAAAAATGAATAAATATACGAATAGTCTGAGAAGGAACTACACAATTACACCAGTCATTTGATAAGGAACAATTCCACATGCACAAAATTTCAACATTATCGATTGCACAAAGCATTATCTACTTCATTTCAGGATCATCCGAATTATTGACTCAAGATACAAAAATCACATATGAACAGCAACTGTTTTTTCAGTAGATAATTTATCGACTGAACTATCGAGAAATGTGCCACGCAGCCGTATAACTCAGCAACGCAACAGGAGACTGATAGGAGACTAGTCAGTAACGCTCGGGATGCTAATCACCACTCATAACGATAACTACACCAATTCAGATACAATCAGCTTGTAATATTTCACCACTATCTCACGAATAAAGTTTCTTCTACCTAGATACATATCAATGCTCTTGCTAAATACGAACAAATGGGAAGAAGGAAAATACTTTTCAGATACTCATAACCTATCGGTAACGATTACAACGAAGGTAACAAACAGAAGAGGGAGCAGCGGGGCACACCGACTACAGCCAGCTTAGACCGCGCTATAGCTCGCGCTGCGATGTACATGGCATGGCGCCCGGAGCGGCCAATCGGCGGTTACATTCCCCCCAAAATTTATCAGTACAGGTATGAAAATTTTACACAAAGAAGTTCAAATCTTAACGGTTACATAGGCACCTATGAGGCATACCAAGGATTGAAAATCATTGCTTATAACGTATCGTAGGTACGTTACCAACAATTTTATTCAAAAAAAGATATCGAACGTTTTTATTCAACTTCGATGTTAACACAGAATCATACACAGAACAGCGTACAGGCATGGTTATAAAAAGAATTACGAGTTTTATTTGCACCGAACTTTGACACATCGCTTTACTACCTTTCAAGGTATATTTATTTCACGCAACATCTAATTGCAAGGTAACAGAACAAGCTTTGAAATGGGCCTGTGCAACAGAACAGAGGCGAAATTATTAAGGTTCGAATCTCTACACCTAGAGACCAACACACTAGCGGACCTTACCAGACCCTTCTTATCAGGAAAGGTTTGGATTACTCTACCTAGGGGCCAATGATTTCTAGGTAGTGATACGTCGCACACCAGAACGATGTCGTCAATCTTTAATGAAGGTTTTACGTGCGGCCATTTCTGCCTTTGATTTAACAAGACAAGATATTCTTTACGCCAGCGATACCAAAAGATATCAATTAGGTACTGAACTTGGCGCCACCTACGCCTAAGGTAACAATCCTCCCTTTTGAAGACTCCAGGCGGAAATGTTACTCCTGAATTGAACAGTAGGACATGATTAGGCGTTAGTACATTCATATCATTAGAGTCGTCGGATGCACGAGTCAAAGGCCTATTATTAAGTATACACTACTTCACATAGTATGGTTATAAAATCCTCGTCGCTACATTTTATCAGCTGCTGGCGAAAACACGTGCCGAGCACTTTGCGTATTGATCTTATTTCCCTTTCAAACGCTCCGCCAAAGTGAGATGCTGCAGGAGGATTGAATTTCCAGGTTATAGACCTTTGCTTCAGCCAGTCTTCAATATTGTTTTGATTCCATTCTTCTATCGATTCCCTGAGTTCTCGCTCACCGGATCGTAAGTTCGTGCCGTTGTCGCTCGTAATCGAGGTTACGTTGCCTCTTCGACAAATGAATCTTCGTAGCGCTTGAAGAAATGAATCTGTGTCAAGGGAATAGGACATCTCCAAATGAATAGCACGGCTTGCCATGCAGGAAAAGACCACTCCGTACCGTTTACATGCTTTTCTTCCATTAAGAATTTCGAACGGCCCGAAGAAATCCACGCCCACATGTGTAAAAGCCGGAAGGTCCCCGGTTATTCTCTCTTCGGGTAGATCTGACATTTGTTGCTCCATTTGCTTAGAATGATATCTTCTGCAGCTAAAGCAATTTTTGATCACCTTTCTGACTAAGGCATTGCCTTTAATAATCCAGTACTTCTCTCTCAGAGAAGCCAATGTAGTTTCTCTTCCAAGGTGCCCTACTTTGCAGTGGACTGAGCGTACGAGCGACTCCACAATCGGAGAAGGAGGTAGAACAACAGGGTGTTTATTTTCGTAGGAGGCCGAGGAATTGCCAAAACGGCCACCTACTCTGAGCAAACCAGAAGCGTCCAAGAATGGGTTCAGTTTTCGCATGGGGAAGATTTTGTTACGTTATTCCTAGTAGTTAGTTCACTGATCTCTTTTTGGAAATGCTTCGTTTGAATATACTTTACGATAGCTACTTCTGCTAAGTCCAAGTCGTCGACCGTCACCTTTTTGTTCAATTGGCCCGAGCCGAAACGGAGAAAGTTCTTAAACTTTAGCATACAAGCTACTCGAACTTTCAGTTTGTACCAGTTTGACGTTGCGTTCATAAAGATTTCGAGAGGAGTATCAGCGCTGCTTAGGGTTACGGAGTGACACGCTACAGTAGCTACTTCTTCCTCTAATGAAATGGAGCTGCATGGTTCAACAGGAAATTCTGCCGATACATTGTTTAAGAAGCCAGGGCCACTTGCCCATAAAAGCGACTGAGCAAGGTTCCCCCCGCTGGTGCCACGACTAACCAAGTCCGCCGGGTTATCGTTAGTGGGTACATAACGCCAGTCGTTCGGGTCGGTATAGTTTCTAATGAAGCATACCTTATTACTCACAAAGCGCTTAAAGCGTTTATCATCAGTCTTAATGTACCCTAGTACAGTAGTGCTGTCGCACCAAAAGTATAATTTAGAAATTTCGTAGGTCAGTTCGGTACGGAGTTTATTCGCCAATTCTACGCTCAACTTAGCGCCGCAGAGTTCAATTCTCGGGATCGTTTTGAGGGTAGAATTATTCAAAGGCACGATACGCGATTTACTAGCAACGAGCGACGCGGATACCGTGTCGTCGTCGTAAACAAATCTCAGATAAGTGCAAGCGCCGTATGCAATTTCGCTTCCATCGCAAAACGTATGCATTTCGACGGTGCTCTGAGCTTTAGGCAGCATGAAACACCTAGGTACACTTAACTTCTCCAAAGCGTCAATATCCTTCAGCCAAGCAATCCAAAATTCAGTCATAGAATCAGGCAGGGGTTCGTCCCAGTGCAGTTTTTTCCTACACGATTCTTGGAACAGTTTTTTGCTTTAATAAGAACTGGTTGTGCTAGACCGGTAGGGTCGTATACGCAGGCTAGGAATTGTAACAATTTTCTCCTGGTCACAGGCAAGGATACGTTTACACATTTAGGTTTGCTAATGCTCAATTCGTCTTTTCTCGTATCCCACAGCACGCCTAACGCGCGCTCACCGGAAGGGGCCTCACAGAGCGGAGAGACCGTAGAGCAGCAGGTATGCACATGGTCGTTGGGGATACGATCAAATTCGCGCTCAACTAAGGGAGAATTACTACGGAATTTAGCAAGGTTAAAACCACCTTCAGAAATTGTTTCCTTTACATCCTTCGTTAGGCTTATCAATCCTGTTTCCGTCTCTTTGGATACCAAGAGGTCATCGACATAAAAGGATTTACAAATAGCCTCCCTAGTTTCCCGTGAACACCGACAGTCGCGAGCCGTTTGTTGCAATGCAAAACTAGCGACGCTAGGGCTACTAGTGGCGCCAAATACATGGACGCGAAGGCGATACTCTGAGATTTCGCCACAAGAATCGTACCAAAAGAATCTTAGGTAGTCAGCGTGGTGTTTTGGCACTCGTACCTGATAGAACATTTTTTCTATGTCCGCAATTAGGGCGAAAGTTCCCTGTCTAAATCTGAGTAGAACGCCTATCAGGTTGCTAGTTAGATCAGGGCCCTGCAATAGGCTGGAGTTCAGAGAGACATCGTGATAAGGCAATGAGCAATCAAAGACTACGCGCAGAGTGCCCTTTTGTTTATGGTAAACTCCGTGGTGAGTCAGGTACCAACATTTACCGCTACTTGTTGACAGCTCATCAGCAGGAACCTGCTCTATGTGATTCTGCTCTATCATAGTTTGAAATGATGCTCTATAGAGCTCGAAATATTGAGAATCTCGCTTGAATCTTTTCTCGGCTTGAAAAAATCTATTATAAGCTTGATTGCGATTACAAGGGAAATTAACGTCGTTTGTTTTAAAGGGCAATTCAATTTCATAATGCTTATTAGGCAATCTATTAATACTAGAGCCGACTTTATCAATAAATTTCAGATCATTTTGAGAGTATTTGTCGTCGGAGTGATCAACAAAATCATGAGCGAAGAGCTTCTCAATCTTTTCGTTAAGAGCATCAGCGTCTGTTACGGATATACGGTTACAAATCCTCCTGTTACTGCAACGGCCAACTGGACCGTTCACAGTCCACCCCAACAGATAACGGGATGCAAAGGGTTGATTACCTTCGCCTTTTGCGGTCTCCAACGACATTATTAGCGAGGGAACGTTCATTCCAATCAAAATATCTACGTCTACATTAACGAAATTAAATGCAACGTCTTTCAGATGCTGGAAACCCTTTACGTCATCGTATGTAGGAATGTCGTCTTTAGTGAATGGCCAGTTATCAGAACTCCTGGTGTACAAAACTGGTACAGTTACAGAAAATGTTCGATCAAGGTCTGATACTTCGAGGTTGTTAACAACACGAGTAGCAAAGGAACCATTTTTCCTCTCCATAGTCATGAGTTGAACACACGTCTGGTGAGTTTTTATCCCTAGTTTTGGCAGTATGCGCTCATTAACCCAACAATCGCTAGAGCCGCTGTCTAATATCACATTCACAGTCAATTCGGCGTCGCTACCAATGACTCTCACCTTCGCGGGTAAAACGGGTGAAAGAACCTTCGTCGTTTGTCGGCCAGACAACCGGCGATTACAGAAGGTGGAGCATGACGTGGTCGTAGCAGGGTCTTTGGAATGGTCGTCTTGACCAGAATTTAGGAAAGACTCTCTCTCTATAGCAGGCGGTTGCCGCTTTGGAGGAGACCGAGCATGCATGACTGTGGGATGCGTTCCCTTACACTGGGAACAAACCAGCTTCTGTTGGCAGCTTCTGGACAGGTGGTTAGGTTTCAAACAAGCAAAACAAAGCTTATTACTGCGCACGAATGCAGACTTCTCCTCCCGAGGTTTTCGCTTGAAGAAATAGCACCTTTCGAGTGTATGATTCCTTTTGCGACAGCATAGACAATACGGTTCCTCGGGGGTGGCATCGTCGATTTTCGTTGATAGAATTCGTCGTTTCACAGGTGGTTTATTCTTAGCCCGGTTATCGGATAAGGTGCCGAATACGGGTTGTTTTAGTACAGCTACTTCCGATCCAATGAACTTGACAAGATGATTCAAAGTGATGGGGGTAGAGTTGTCTAGAAGCTCTTGCGTCTTGCGCCGCCATCGTTTCCTGAGTTCATAGGGCAGCTTTTCCGTAATTTTTAGTAGTTCAGCCGGACTCTGTAGCCGATTGCTAAAGGAGGAGCTATTTTTGCAAGCCTGGCACTCCAAGAGAAGGATATACAGTGCATGCAGGTCATCAGCGCATTCAGGTTTCACCTGAGGCCAAACCGTCAACTTTTCCAGGTAAGCGTTCGTAACCTTAAAGTCGTTTCCATATTCCTTCTCCAGCAAGTTCTTTGCCGTGGAATAAGCTAAGTCAGGGTTAAGATGAGTGCAAGTGCGTACAAGTTTACGTGCTTTACCGCCTGTAAATTGGTCCAAGTAAATCAGTTTTTCGCCCTCGTTAGAGCACTTGGCTTCGATGACTCTAGAGAAATTCAACCAGAAACCACGGAACTTCGTTATGTCGGATCCGTCGAAGACGTCGATTTCCTTCTTGGGTAAAGAGAGCCTATCGTTATTCATCATAATCGCTGCCGAAAGCTCGTTCTGGCGAGTCAACACATTTACGAACTTATTGCTTATATCTTCATCAACCGTCGCAGGCTGGGATGTCGCTGCAACGTTCGTGGCCGCTGATAGGTTGGCGGCAGAGCCGAGTTCAATGTTCGTGGCTGGTTCGGAAGGCATTCCATGTTGCGTGGTCTTCAATATTCCGTGCAAAGGTGGGGGAGTCCCAGTTAGCGAGCCCGTTCTTACTGGTAGATGTTCAGCTTCATCTGAAATTGATTGTGCGCAGTAATTTTCTATTCTTTCCAGCTCTGCTGATAGCGCAGACAATCTCGTTTCCTGCTGCGCAGTTGTCAGTTTTTGACGTTGTTGTTTAAGGTGTAGAGATTTTTCGTCGTGCTCTTTCATCAATTTTAGTTCTTCGTCTTCCTTGGCTCTTCTAATACGTATCCGTTGTCCTTCTAATTCCGTCTTCAGACGGTGCTCCTCTATTTCTAGGGCCAAGCTCTGCGACAGAGAAGCTCTATCTGCCAGGTGAGCTGCCCTGTCTTCAGCCAACCGTAGTCGAACGGAAGACGTTCGTGAAACAAGAGAAGATCTTTGAGAGGACGTGGTAGCTCTAGATTGCGCCCTCCTTAGTCTTGCTTCGTCGTTTAGATTTCCATCGCATGGGTGAATTAATTTTTCAACTCTCTCTCTGAATTCCTTTATAGGCTGGAGGTGAGGTTGTAGCCATTCCTTGTGGTCTTCGCCGCATGCTTCGTGAAGTGCCTCCAAGCGAGTTAGGTAGTCGTTATACATCTGCTTTATTTCCACCAAATTACTGTTAGAATCTGGCAGCAGTTCTAAAATTTCGTTTCTTTTCCTCGTAAGAGACGCAAGTCGTGCCGAGGGTGGATCGGCATCATCCGAACGGCTTGCTCGTGGTGGTGTTCGTAACATCGTGAACTAAAATTTGCAACTATATAGGCGCCGAAGCGTCTCGGCCGCCTACTGGGCCCCGAACATAAACTGCCACCCTGGGCAGGGCTCAAGGGGCGACGTTTTTCGTTTACCGCACGTTACACATGTCTTAATTTGCTACCATGGATCTCAAAAAACTCAATTTGAGAGTATAAGCAAGTGGTTGCAAATTTTATTGGCATGTCTGAAAGAAAAAATACACAAATCATTTAATTACAAAAATGAATAAATTTACGAATAGTCTGAGAAGGAATTACACAATTACACCAGTCATTTGATAAGGAACAATTCCACATGCACAAAATTTCAACATTATCGATTGCACAAAGCATTATCTACTTCATTTCAGCATCATCCGAATTATTGACTCAAGATACAAAAATCACATATGAACAGCAACTGTTTTTTCAGTAGATAATTTATCGACTGAACTATCGAGAAATGTGCCACGCAGCCGTATAACTCAGCAACGCAACAGGAGACTGATAGGAGACTAGTCAGTAACGCTCGGGATGCTAATCACCACTCATAACGATAACTACACCAATTCAGATACAATCAGCTTGTAATTTTTCACCACTATCTCACGAATAAAGTTTCTTCTACCTAGATACATATCAATGCTCTTGCTAAATACGAACAGATGGGAAGAAGGAAAATACTTTTCAGATACTCATAACCTATCGGTAACGATTACAACGAAGGTAACAAACAGAAGAGGGAGCAGCGGGGCACACCGACTACAGCCAGCTTAGACCGCGCTATAGCTCGCGCTGCGATGTACATGGCATGGCGCCCGGAGCGGCCAATCGGCGGTTACAAAATTGAAGGTTAAGCATTTTTTCAGAAATTCTATATCCATTTTTGATTTTGCAAGTTTTCGAGAGAGGTTATCGAAACTTCTTAGTAGTCTTACACCATCTTGGTCATATTTGTCTCTTACGTATTGTAGAACATCATGAATTGCTTTCTTACGCAAACGAATCATAAATAAAAACACCAAGGTTGCTACTCTCAAAGTCAACATTGTAAAAATCATTTATTGCTTTAAAAGGTAAACGTTTCGAGCACCAGGCTCATCATCAGTACAAGCGTTCTGAAAAGAAGACCAGCGAGATGGACAAAAATATACGAAAATTAAACGCAGAATTAAAAAACTACTACTTCTAAAATCCATCGATGGAGTCTAAGTCAATGGAGTTTTAAGTCGATGGACACACGCTTCAGGGAGCGTGTGCGCACTCCATCGTAGTTAGTAGGTAGCTGACTTCCGTGCTGACGTCACACTAGCAAAAACGCTATTAGTTACCAGAGAGGCAGAGACATAAGAGAAATCTCAAAAGCTGGTTCTGGTTTCTGTCGACTTTGCTCCCTCCTCTATATTATAGCTCCATGCAGTCGTTAGGCCGGTGACACACTTGGCGTTTTCTTTCCGATCGGATTTTTTACAGTCGCCGCCATATCAGTAGTGGCGCGTAGGATTACATTGTTTCGGACACACTGAGCGGAAAAATAGACGAGCGGATTATTTGACGCTGACGGCAGCAATGCAACCGCCCACTGCCACTACAATCGATGGTTTTTTAATCGCCTCGACAGAAGTGGTGGCATACGTGGCTCAATGCGTGGCTCACTTCACTTGTCGTCCAGTCTGCCGCCAACCGCTCTAATGTATGTATTCAGCGCTCTGCATTGGTGTGCTTTGCCATGGCTGAAGAGGTTGTAATTGACGATGAATTACTAATTCACATTGTACGGGAAAGGCCTGAGCTTTGGGACAAAACTTTGGACACTTTTAAAGATAGGAACGCAACAAGGAATGCATGGCATGAAGTTTGTCTACAACTTAAGAATGATTTTGATAAACTGGAAAACAGCAAAAAGAATGACTTCGGTAAGTATAAATATTGAATCACTCGTGTTTGGTGACCCTTGAAAAAATTCATATTTAATTACTATTTCTAATGTATTTATATCCACAAAATCCGAAAATAGCAAATTTTTGTTAATTAGTTAATTGAAATTCTTTTTAATTATAATAACTTAAACTTTAATAAATAAATTTAGGAAAAAAATAAAAATACAGTAGTTTTATAAAATAAAATGAATTTGAAATATATTTTTTCACGGGTCTTCGAACACGGAAGACGCCAAGTAATATCATACATTTATTTCATGCTACGGAATTAACATTAACAGCCTTGAACTTATATATTTTCTCTTTGCTATTGAAAATTAACTAACCCATACAAAGAATGAAATAAAAAAAACAGACAACACCGTACAAACTAATTAATGCTATATTACATAAATTATAGATATCTAAGATCATTTAAATAGCATTCCAAGTAACAATTAATAGGCTTTCAAAACGAATTTTCAATATAATTTATATATTTGACATTTTAAAATTTTGAATGAACATAATACCTGTTATATACATAATTCTACTGGTCAGTGAGATTAAATGTTTTTTTATGCTAAACAGTATCATATGTATTCACAGTTTATGTGCTTATGCTTATATTTTCTGCTTTCTCCTGAATGGGTCATCAGATCTTTGACATTTTTCAGGGAATACTACCAACACTTGACACTACGCAGGGAATGTTTCTCACGTTGTTGGCTTTCAAACCTCCTCTTGTACTGCATGGTACTTGGATGTTTTCAAGTCCCGACATTGACAATGTATCTTCAACTACGTACCCATCTCTATCTCTAACATAATTATGAAGCACAATACAGGCCTTGACAATATCAATACAGGTTTGTATTCAACCGGACAATAATACAGGCCTCCACCGGTTGAATACAATTCCTCAGTTTAGTATTTTCCGTCGTACATGATTTTTCAGCAGGTTGTGAAGTTCGTCGAATGATGAGATTGACATTCTAAAATAATTGAAAAAACTTTTCTTCGTCGTTTCTTAACTCAGGAAACAATGTGTAGGTGGCTCCAACTTCTTCTCTCCTCTGATTAATCGGATAAACCCAAATAAGCCTATTTTTTCCTTTTTCTGTAATCGACGCCCATATAGCAATAATGCAAGAAGTTGTTCTCGATTTACGTTGCGCAACTCTTGTTTGTTGCACGGAGGTCAGTGATCAAAGAGTGCCGTCGGTGCGCGACGGACATTTTACCGCACCGCCTTATGTGTAAGCACTACATTGCGTTAGAGCGGCGACAGTAAAAATTCCGATCGGAAACAAAACGCCAAGTGTGTCACCGGCCTTACGCTCTGTTTGCGAGTCGCTGTTCCAGGAGCCACGATGATATCGCATGTTCGCGTGCAACCTTATCACATCTGCTCCTCGTAAACATCTAGATCGAAAATTTGCAACTGATATCGATAAATTTATTATCTTTGGAACTCTTATTACAAGCAACAAATATTTTTCGTCTATTTTCTACAACGCTAATTAATATTTTCGCTTTTGTAGAAAAATGGATTTCTGTTTGTGCCAACCTTCGTTTGAAGTGTGGAACTTTGAGAGAAGGAAAGTTGCTTAGCATCTGGCTCATTTTTTTCAACACTGTGCAATCGTAGGTGCACATGCAAATTAAAATTCATACATTCTTACAAAATGTTTCAAGTAGGAAAAGCAATGCATATGTTTCGCCGTTAACGTCGGAGTTTTGACCTCTTTTTTTCTTTGCTTGATCTCACTGTAGATGGCACTCATCTAAGGAGCGATGGACAGCTTGAGGGCCGGGTGTATTATTATTTCTTCATGGTACATGACTGTTTCTTCCTTGTTGTAGGAAAGGAAATTCTTTATCGTTTCTCAATATAATTAAGGGAGAAGAAATTAAGGGTACAGGTATAGGTTATGAGTCCTGACTGCAGTGCAATTCAGATGTGTCGCATATATACGTCCGTACCTACCTACCTACCACCCTCTTGATCAGACGATTAGGATCAGTCTAAAAACTAAAAAATACTCGTGTGAAAGGATAAACTTCAAATTTTTCTAGATTAAGTTTACTCATTGAAACAGAAAACAGAATTTTAGGACAAACAATTTCTGTCCAGTGGAATTTGAGTTACTGGACTACTTACCAAACTATTCTGAAAATTAAGCTCAGTAAATTAAATAGTAGAAAATTTAAGAAGTAGGTCATCCTGCATTCATAAGATGAAGTTAACTAAACGAGGACTGTGTAATGAGTTACGTCTCTATTCGTGTTGGTAGCACACGTGTTCACATCACACGAACGCTACAAATTTTGGCTCAAACGGGATCAGTTCGAAAATTAATGACGAATCAGGCGATAAGGCTCAGGCAACAAAAATTACTCAATTTCAAAATCGATATTAAGACAGCTTTTTATCTTCTGAACTCTTGCTTAGAAAGGTATAGAGAATATCTCCATCTATTCCAGGAGCTTTAAAAATGATTGAAAATAGCTTCAAGAACGCACAAGGATAAGTATAGATATGTTTACCTCTGTATGTGTGTCTATGTCATCTGAAAAGCACTTCTTAGGGTGTCGACATTCAAAAATGAACTACGAACTGTAAATGCAGCATCTTACCAGAGACACGTCTTTTAATAGTAATAAGTCACACTTAAACCAACGCATTTTTAATAAAGAATTCACGAATTGCGACTTTCCTTCTGATCTCTTCTATTTCCATAATATCTATCTGTTCCGGTTTAGAACTTCACCCTACTATAATGAGCACTACTCTAACCATCAAGCTAGACGTTTACACTAGTTAACCTTAACCTAAAGTTTCTAGTTATGCACTGAAGTCGAAATTCTCGTCTGGTCCGATTATTTTAAGATCGAGAAATCTTCTTGCTTGTATAGTGCTGTATGTAAACACTACGAGCAAAAAATGTGCATTTGTTATTGTCTTGTCAGTTTACTCCTGTCTACTTCTGGCTCATAACATTCTGTGCAAACGCAGCCTTGAATCCCTTTTCAAATGTACACTCCTTTTAATTCCCTTCGACTAGTTTAATAGGAATAAAGTTCTATCGGTCCAGAAACCACACAGCATGAAAAGAACAGTCCCAGAGAGGAAAACAAACTGCGCTAAATGAAGGTTCTCATCTATCAACGAAGCCTCAAGGGATGACGGCTCATAGTACCTACTCACTCGCCAAACGCAGAACAGAAATGGCCCAGTCGTCGTAAGTTGAATTGTAAAATTAGTCAAAGATGCAGCACAATAAATTGACATGAAAATTATACTGGTTAAATTTACTCATTCAAGTTATAATTCACATTAGGTTCGTTCTCGTAATGGCCTAAAAATTTACCTAGAGCAAACGGGTCGTGTGAAGCTTTAGGAACAACATGCAGTCGAGATGAGCACCAGAATGCAAAGGAAAATTGGCAACGGTGTCAGGATACCAAGTACTTTAGTAAGTGGGGATCAAGGTAAAAGAAACGGAAGAGTTCAATTATATAATTATTACGTTCGAAGCAAATAGCTGTCGATAATTCAAAAAGAAGAAATAAATAGTAATTAATCGGAGGTACAGAGATAACTTTAGAACGTAGAAGAAACAGAGCATGAAGGATATTACTGGGATTTCTAGATTGAACGTTTGCTTAAGATTCCTAGCCGAAAATATAAGTAACACAGTGTGGTACTAGGCAGGCCAGACCTAATAAACCTGAAACAATGAAAAAAACATTGACAACTTTATAAAAGTAACCAGTGACAAAGTTGGTATAATTTTAGATCTCAAAAATTCAGTAGGTGCCAAAAACAAGTCATAAATAAATATTCGAAAATACTAGCAAATTACTAGACTTACTGAACGGTACGGCAGACAAGACACAACTCTATGACGTTTCAAGCCGCTCGAAGAACAGTACAATTTACGGATAAAAGGGTTGGACCGTTATGTGATTCACAGATGTCCGTAACCTAGAGAAATTTCCCTGACAAACGGCATAGGTAAAAGACTTAATGTTATAGGAAAGAACGTCATTAAAAAAAATCAAGTTTCCTTTAGAGTTTACTCAGAATTTCCATGAATTCAAGATGGATGAGTAGCATGATTAAACTCTAATAAAGTACACATGATGATTTTATTCCTCTACTGTGGGGGACAAGGTAAGGCAACATGAGATAAGACAAGTTGCTCTGAACTCAGATCAATGTCGGAAAATTTTGAGCGGTTAATGAAGGAGGTTAACGCCCTATAGTAGATTAATGTGATTACTAGTGATTTCGTCCGCTTTAGGAAGGCGACAGTGAGCTCTTTTCTAGAGCAGTGAATACAAGCGTGAGGTGAAATACAAATAGATTACGCAGTTATTGATCGTGAAAGTCGAAATATTCTCAAATAAATCAAGGCTCGCACACACACGTTTAATAAGCAAAGCAATGAAAAGGCTAAATACAGCACGTCGCTAAGGGATGTAAATAACTAGATGTACCGTAACCTCACTCGGTAATCAGCCTTAGCCCCGGAGGTGAGCACACGAACTTCAGCTCGCAAGAGAACTGAATAGCCACTCTGAACATGCCTTAATCAATTCAAATGCTTGATTGATGAAATGCGGCTTCTGATGCTCTATACCTCGGATTCGCGGCCGGTGACTCGCCCCACCTTCGGGGAATTTCCCCCACTGTACGGTAATCATATATAGGTATTTTATCTGTTTACAAGAAAGTAGTGGAAACCGCAGTATTTGTTTAACGCTTACTGGACAAAGGCAAGATTACTCTCTAAGTTCAAGAGTCTTGATCGTTAAATTCTTAAGCAAAAATAATTTTTCTCACAAGGTGAAAATGAATTATTTCACTCCTCATCTTTTGAACTGGTTTCACATCAATCTACGAAACTTTTATAAAGAATATTTGACCTCAGGTTTTTCAGTAGAAAGTAGAGATGCTAGGGCGATGTTACTTAATGCACTGATAGGAGACAACTTGGTTTTCTTCCTCTTTGTGAATCAATAGCTCCTTGCGACAGGTCCTGTGATAAATGTTCGTCGTTGTTCCAATTCCATTCAAGATGAATGAATGAGTTGAGGAAATATGCGGTACTAAATTTCAAGCGAATTTAATCCGAAAATTCGGCTGGTGTTTTAAACAAGCCTGATCTAAAACGGAGACATTGCAGGCGGAGCTTCTGCAGAAAAAAGCGAGACAAGCGCGAAGCCTAATTATATTATGCTGTCTTTTTTTCAAATCTAAGGAATTGTGCATCACGAACAAGCAGTTTAAATGAAATTGCAACGATAGCCACTTTTAAAATTGACATTATTACTCAACGAGTTTATCATGTCAGAACTAAAAATACACTAAAGATGAACGTTTCGACCACAAGGGTTATCTTCAGCGTCTGTGGAAACAGGTATTTTTATTGAGAGAAGAACAAATAATATACATATGTTTGGTTAAACATTTGTGAATGCTAACAAGAAAATTGCAAGAGGAAGGAAGATTGAGCATCATTTAAAACCGGTTTGTCTTTCATGATAAAAAGAGACTCTAAAATTCGAAAATCAGTTTGACTAGAAGAGGTTACAATTATCTGGAAATCGTCTAAACGAACTGGCAAGTCGCTCTTTTCATCATTGGCACGCACAGAGGATTGAGAGGGAGAACAAGGGGCCTATTTGTTCGAAAGCTTCGTCCGGCATGCTCTGCTACACGAATACGCAAGGCCTTTTTTGTGGACCCAACGTACTCAGACGCACACAGTGCGTAACGATACTTGTAGCTGACTGAAGAGAGCAAAGCCTTCGGAAGCTTATCTTAGTAATTGAAAAAAGAACTAACTTTGGATGCGTTCACTAAAATTAACCGAAAATTAATATGCATGAGATGTTTTGATAAAAGCGATGAGTTTTTCAATCAATAAATTTTCAAATTCAAAATTCTCTGACCGCCCACCTATGACAACTGTAAAGAAAAAATTTCTATTTTGTTATAACCTATTTCGGTTACCAATCTGAAAAATTGAAAAAAGATTTGCTGACGCTTTTATCAAAACATTTCATGCATATTAATTTTAAAAGTGACTATCCTTGCAATTTCATTTATAGTTAGACTTTGCAAACGGCAAAACATAGACGTAAATCGTTACGAATAAGCAGTGAAAGGAAAAAACAGTAACAAAAGATGACCATGAACAAGTTATCCGTCAACTCCGTGATGCATTTTGCTAAGAAGACCAGCTTTCTGAACGACGAAAAACAGACAGTTGAATCATGACAGTGGTCCAGTTCTTACATTGTACCTAAGTTATAATTATTTGGAGAAACTTAGAATTTCAGTTATTCGCCATCTTTCTGCCTTCCACGTTTATTTTTTGTGAAAAATTCTGGCTTTATTTTTCGGAATTCAAAATGCCAATGAGAGGATCCTGCTCAGTAAGTAAAAGAGAGACATTGCAGGTGTACTGGCGGTGATGCACATCATTCCTAAAACCCATCCAAGATTGTTCCCAGCTGTAGGAAAGAGGCTATCTTCATTTAAGCTAAAAGGGCTTACTCTAGAAGGGATGAGGGTCTCTACGCCGTCATAGAAGCAGAATATTCTTCCATACCAAAACTCGGTTACGTCTTAAACAGGAAGAAGGATAAAAAGGAAAACCAACGTGGCTAAGAATATCATGATAAAAAACAAACGTTTAGGACTATAAAAAATCCATCTTCAGTGTTCTGAAATGCAATAAATCGAAGTATTAAAACATTGTAACTATAAATCCTCTGAATAAATCGAATGAAAGATAATGAAATTTAAAAGACATGATAAAACAAAAACTATACAAAATTTTTTAACAAACAATGGAAAGTTTCACCGCCGTTTCACACTCATTTATTGACGGACGGTTTTTTAAAATGTATATCGATTCTAAAATGCGGAGATCGGATAAATTTGATGTTGAATCCAAAATTTTAAAATTTGTATTTTTAAAAATATGGTCTTTCTCCAAACAGTGCTCTCTTATGGATGAATTGGATGGTTTGGTGAGGTTACAGCCGGTGCGAAAGGAGACTCCCCTGTGTTGTGCACACCTCACAAACAATTGGAGCCCAGTGCTACCAATGTAAGAGCGCTCGCAGCGGTCACACGTACGAGTATATTGATATACAACTGAGGTGCGCAACATCACATCCGGAGTATCCCTTCGCTTAAAATATGATCCGAGTTTTTTATCATTTTTAAAATATGAGCAAGGATTTATTTGTGGAAAAAACCTCTTAACTGTTGACACAACTTCCATTTTCATTTTCTCTGTGCGGGATCCTATAAAAGGTAACTGAAAATACAACCTTGGCTTCGGCACAGTAAGAATTTTTGGCTTTGCAGTGAACTTCCTACTCAAAAATTTCCGTAATTCACTAGTAAAAATATTTTTCGGGTAATTATTCGAACAGAAATAACTTTGCAAATAATTCATCTCTACATGGAACAACTCGTAAGAAGATGAAATTTCAAAAGCTCTGTGAATTAAGGTGACTATCCCTGAAATTTTGTATTTTGAGAATATATTACTGAAAAAGTTCGTGCCCAATTCCGTGAAAGTTGCTTTACGAAACACTGAAGTTGTGAATTTGTCTCCAGATCTTGTAACTTTTACATCTAAAAATGGCAATTCATTATTCACTTCCAGTTCACATGTGAATTTGATATTCCTATGACATTCATTAAAGTATTGGAAAAACTGCTCGGAATCACGGCTGTTTTTGAAAAGAATAAACGTATCGTCAAGATACCTTCGGTAAAACACTGGTTTAAAATTATCTGGACATGGTTTCAAAAACTTTTCTTCAAAATTGTTCAGGAAGATATTAGCCACAATGGGGGATAACGCAGATCCCATTGCCAAACCATCAACTTGTTTATAAATTTTGTTATTAAACTTAAAGTATGAGTCCTTGAGTGTTAACTCGAGCAATTTTTTCATAGTTGTTCTGGATAAACCTTCATGGACCATTGAGGGTTCTGTAAAAATTTTATCTAAAATACCGCATATAGCCTCGTTTACCGGCACATTGGTATATAAAGATTCAACATCCAAACTACACATAACAAGAGAATTTGCATTAACAATAGAATTCAGACAATTAACAAATTCAAAAGAGTTGTTTAAAAGGTTTTCATTAGGTACTAAATGAGACAGGTACGGAATTAAAGCTTTACGTAAGCGAAAATTATGCATATTGCGCGCGGACAGAATTGGGCGAATAGGTATGTTTGGCTTGTGAATTTTTGGAAGTCCATATAGAAACCCCAGCTGTGAACCGGTTGTATAGGCATCATCATAAAGTTGGTCATTTATTTGATGAGTATTTTTCAACTTTCTCAAGGCGTTATTCAGCCTATCTTCCAAACGGATTAACAGTCGTTTTTCGTCATCGCTCACAGCTAAAAATTTAGATGGATCACTTAAGATAGATTCTACCTTGTTCACATAGTCTATTCTATCTAAAATAGCGACACCTTTCCCTTGGTCTAAGTTGGTGACATAAATAGACTTATCTTCGGAAAGGGTTCTTAATATAGTAAAGTCGTTTTTTGAGAACACTGGGCACACATTCTTCAAAGGATTGAAAGTATAGTAATATTTTAAAGCTATACATTTGAGCTCATTTCGTAAATTGAGCAACGAGTTTGAACCCCTTTCATAGATGTTTTGTTTGGATAGAACATTAAACAGCTTTTCAAAGACCAAGAAAAATTTGAAGTAATTCAATTTACGTATGGGTAGTCCAAAGTCCAGGCCAAGCAGAAGTACTCTTGTTTCTTCGTTCGTTAGTTTCCGCTTGGAGGTGTTGTGGATGACTTTCTGGGGATCTTGTAAGTTTCTTATTTCGCACACTCCTAAATTGTATAATTTCCGTCGCAGATTCGTCTTAATATTATACAATTAGATTCGTCTTAAACAGGCTACGTACGCGTAAGACTTTCCTTCAAAGTTTGCTAAAATCTGCTTACAGGAACACTTCACAAACGAATTTGAACGGTGTGTCGCATTCGTTGTCGGCCAACAAGTACTCTTTGCCATCGCTCTTCAATCTTGCACAGTGATCTCCTGCTCTGTAGTTGTTCGGTTCGCCACTTAGCCAGACACTGCTGTGAAGGCCAATGGCCCTGCCGTCCCGCGTGTACTGCCAGCCTATTTTGGTAGGACGGTAGAACGCTCCTATCCAGTAATGTTCACTCGAACCTAGAAAGGAAATAGAAGTAAGAATTACTCACTTTTAAGGGTAAAAAATTAAACTAAAGTAGTTACGAAAGATATGAATTACAAAACAAAGCAGGATTTGCTATCCATTTGCAGGAAGATACACGTTCGGGCAGAATATGCTCAAGATCTAGGGAAAATATGCTTGAGTCTGAGTTTGAATTTCAATTGATTTGAGAAATAGCTTCGCATGAGTAGTTTCTAACAATAAGTTGATAGATTCATAATGCGATCACGATATGAAAAAATTCTGTGAATTCCCTTTCGTCCTGAAAAGCAACAGCTGGGGTATCCGACTCGATTTTAGCATGCTCTGTGAGTCACTGCTGTGAGTTAAGAACATAATTATTATTTCCTTTTTTTATTGTTCACGAAAAATCAGATTGTAAATTTATAGAAAAAAGTATGATTTTCGTTATTTACAAAATATGGAAATATAAAGTGTATACATTTACCACGTACTTAAAATTTGCATTAGTGCTTAAAAATAGTTTACTGATAGAAAAATGATAACACTGCAAGCAAATGGTTGAGGTAACTTTTTACATAAAGCCAATATGGAAGTTCTTGATGTATTATATATAATAAGAAAGAATATTTTGTCAAAGAGACATAGTTTGAGCAGTGTAAACGTTTCCATTTTCTCATTAAAGAAATGCTCATCAGTAGAAAAGAATATAGCCACTTTGTTTGTTTTGTTTTTGTTTGTTTTTTGTTTGAACGTTGCAAGAGGCCCATTCTGAAGCGGCTACATTAACCCGTGTCATCAGACACTAATTACGTACACCAGAGCTTGTGAACTCTTGCCAGCACATTTATTTCAACAAGAGAAAAGAACTATTCGAAAGAGTTCAAGTTCCACTATTTAACAACTTTCTTTTTTTAAACGTCACTAACACAAGGTGTTAAAAAGTCTCTGTGTAGTAATTTTTGTTGCGAAAAAGTATTTAGAACATTGTACATCACTTCAAATGAAAACATTACCCTTTAAAATCTTTGAAAGAACTTTGTGAGAGGTTCTGGGCGAGTTGTACCGCATTTTAAACACATAAGGTGACTCATACACCTTGGTTAGCATGCTGAATCGCACGTGCTCAGGATGAAGAATGAATTCACTATCAAGACTCTTTTTTCAACGATAACCAACGTGCCTGAGATGTGACAATGTTAGCATAGCTATGAACTATATGAATACTCTTTGCTGGGAGACTGTCTGAAAACTTTAGAACCGTTATATATTTTTCCTTCAAGCTATGCCAATGCTGCTTATGGATTGCAGCACCACCTGGTGGAGGATTGATGTCATTTCACGAGCATCTGTTTCGTTTTTTGGCTAAATACAATTGCAGATGTTGAGACTCTTTCGAATATTCTTCATCGACAAGATTAACATAATGCTATATCAAACTCACTTTTATTTTTGTTATAATGTGATTGGCGATTAACAATTCATTAAGCTCCGCATTGTTTCAAAAATCTAGAGAATTAGTTTGGCATCATGAAATATAAGGTTTCTGTTTCTAGCACGTAAGTATTATCTACATCGTTCACCTTGAGTCATTTAGTCAATATTAGTTAGTCTGTGCAATTAAGTTTGTCATTTCATAATAAGACACTAGTAAAATTATAAAGATGACTAAATTAATTTTGTATTATTACTGGATAAATTCTGCGAGACGTGAAATTTTCGTTGCGCGGACAGCGGCCAATTTTGGCATGGAAGCATTTCTCTAATTTTACTCGTGAATCGTACCGGCTTTGGATTTTTTGCTCCGTATTATTTGCTTCTTGATAAATATTTCGTTGGTTTTGTTTCTTTGGGATTTTACGTGGAAGCTGAACGTCCTATTTGCCACTGTCCAGGCGCGCAAAGTATTCGTCAATTAGCCGTCTTTCAAACCTCATCACCATGTTTCAGAATAACTTGTGTTTGCGATTATTCGCTTCCTTTCAACATCTCCTATGCACTTACAGTTAAGAGTATTTGTTAGCAGTGAGTGGCTCAGAGAACCAACGGCTGGAAACCGTCGGACAAAAAAATAAAAAGCTCACGAGCCCAAAGCATCAATAAGCAGCCACACGTGATCATTAGTTCTGTTCTACACTGAGTATACATGACATGCTATACTTCGATTTTTGATTGACCTATTTCAATAGCTAATTAAATTCTATCCTGCTCATCCACTCGTGGGAAGAATATAACCAGGCGTGCTCAAGTGTTTTCTCTATCCCGCACTACCTTTCAGTAGTCTTAAAAGTGAAGGTTATAGCAAAGACTATCGATATAAAAGGCATTTTTGTTAAAAATGAACGTTTCAAACCCCAAGGTCATCATCAGCTGAAGAAGGAATTACGCTCTCTCACAATGAAATATTTTACGTGTGTTGACCCCCATATTATATTAGTGCGCAATTTTAGAACCGGTACTCTGTTTTCATTCAAGGATAAGCTACGTATGTCTATGCTCTCCTCTAACGTGTATAAATATTGTTACCCACTTTGTGGGTCTGTGTATGTTGGTTCTACTACTCGCGCACTAAAATTTAGAGTATTTGAGCCTATTGGCAGGAGTTTCAGAACCGGTAAACCACTAAGCAAGCCACCTCACTCAGCTATACGAATTCATTCAGATCAGTGCAAATCTCCCGTCCTGCAGCATGACTTTTCCATCTTAAGTTCTGCTAACTCAGTCACTGATTTATGTATTATCGAATCCCGCTTCATTAGCTGCTTAAAACAAGATCTAAACGATGTGCAGTCGTCACACCCCTTAACAATAGCTTCTGTTTAAAGTTTTTACCATTACTCTTTTTTTGTGTAGTTTTTCTTCAATGTATGAATGTATATTTTTCCGTGTATTTTTCAGGCATCCGCTGATGATGACTTAGGGGTCGAAACGTTCGTTTTTAACGAACGTTTATCGGTATTGTTGTTGGAAAAACATAGGGAAAAAATTTAGAGTCGAAATCCACAGAGAAAGATCTTAAGTGGTACTTGATGAGGGCGGAGTCAAACACGTTCTCGTCAGAGGGGCTTATAGCCAATATAATGAGCAGTAACACCGTGAGAAAGAAGTTGAAGGGTAGAACCGCCAGTAAAACAGCAAAAGCAACATATAGAAGGGGTTTTGAACAATCACGTCCGAATTTTCAAAGAGCGCGATTGGCTGTACGGAAAAGTTGAGGACAGCCTTCCGAACATTTCGGTAGAGCTGAGGGGTTAAGTTCAGTCTCACGCAGAGAACCGTCCAGGAAAAAGTGCATCGGGACTAAGTGTTAACTGAAAATATCACACTCTGAAAATATGTGAAAAGTTAAACTTGTTAAAAGAAAATTTTTTTTGAGTCAATAGATTAAAAATTGTACGTCTATCTTTGCAGAGTGGTGAAGAACATCCCAACCAGACCGTGGTAGTCATTTTATGAAATATTAAGTTTCGACGTCAGTCGGGAGGGTGAGAGATGTAGTTTTTTTGGAAAAGATGTTTTTGAAATAAATGTGATGGAAATTTAATGTCATTCATTAAGTAAAAATTAAAATATTTTTGAAGGAGCGTAATAATTTACGAGATTAAAAGTAACGAGATGTTGAATTAATCTTGCACGTGGACGGTTTCTTGTTTCCATTTCTGCCTGGGAAAAACCACGAGAAGCTCTGAAGCAATCGTTTAAAGATATTTTCTGAACTGTGATCAACTCAGGGAATCTGAGCTGAAGCTGTGTTTGTGCGAATGAATCTGTGATTTGAAGTTAGGACCATGTCTTCTACTGTTGGAAACGCTATGATAAATGGGTCTTATTCTATTATGTTTGATGTGTAGCTAACGTAAAGGGGTTGGCTGGCCGGCCGAATTGATTAGGATAGCACTGTCATGAAAGCTATTGGGCGCGTACAGCTTTCAGGTTGGAGTGTTGTAAAGGGTAGGGTGTTTGAGGCATTGGTATTTGCACTATTCCTAATTATATGTTCATTGTATGTTAGCTTTATAGAAGTGTTGTATGACTCACAGCCGTAATCATAAAATTCAGCAAAATTTATAAGGTGTATAATATACCCAATATCGGAAGCATCTCTCGTCGACACAGATGAGCACAGAAACCGCGCTGATGTAAGTGGGTTCCCTTCACATCGGTGAGTACCGTCCTTGTTTTTAGTATATGTGAAGTACATTTTCTTTAAATTCAATTATTTGTGTACTCTGGTTTGCCTATAATTTCTTGTGTTTTCTTGTATTTCTCATGGAAGTATGACAATTTTTAATTACGAGTGTTCGGTCTCCTCATTGATGCAAATCAAAGAGAGGCAGTATAAATTCTCGTGACAGCAACATCATAAAATTACTGAGAAGTATGGGGACTTCGAGTGTATAATTCTTGTTCCCCAATGACATATACTGCAGCAAAGTTTTGGATCGAACTGTGAGAGTTAGCCCCGTGAAAAGGTACAGACCTATAGATTCCCCAACTGAAGAGTATAGCAATCGTCAAAGGTCGAAGGTCGACAAACAATCGTCAAAGGTTACAGATTCCGACTGGATCAGCCGAAAAGTAATACCCATGAAAAGAAATTAAATTCTTACTTCTATACAGAAGTATTGCAATTGAACATTACCGTGAGTTATGCATGGAATTGAAATTAAGTGATGCGTCAGACAGAACTGTGGATAAGTTACTAGAGAATCTGGACGCGAGGAAAGTCGGGAGCAGCTGAAAATTAATTGTTAACGGTAACGTTCAAAATGATTGAAAAAATAATCTTGAAGCTACGAAATTATGAGAGCAAGGCAAAATTTTATACGGAAACCATTCGATGAGTGAGCAATTGACAGATAGGCTTACACTTCGAAGAAACTTCACGTGAAAGGGGAAGCCGCACAAGTCAAGGTATTCAGTGCTCAGGCAAATACAAAGAAGAAAGAAGATCGCTACCAAGAGACTGAAGGAAACCAAGAGAGACACCAAGAAGGCGTTCTTAATCCTGTTCCTGAGGCCGGCTGCAGAAGTCATAACAAACGCTGAGCTAAAGAATCAGCAGTAGCGTAACTTGAGTGCTCCACCAAGAAGAGCGCTGTGAGGGTGACGAAAACGATGAACAATAGGGAGTGAATTTCTAGAACCGAAATTCCCTGCAATCTAACTTTGTCGTATATAAAATAATACATGGAGCGTTTTGTAAGAGTAACGGCAAGAAACGTAACGTGGAAAACGTGGTTTGCAGAAACTGTTGAACAAACAATTAAATTTGTTCAGGGGGCAAGAAAAAATGCTAGGGATACGGAAAGTGGACAAAAAATGAACGTAAGCGCGGAAATAAATGTTCTGAAAAGTGTGGTGTGTAGGTCATGGTCTAAAGCATTCGGAAACTGGTAGCAAATATCTTGGGCGCTGAATGTGTAAAAAAGCACAGATGAGAGGTAATCCTACGAAACGAGATTATTTTTTCTCGTTCGCTGTTCCCTTTACCAAGTCCAACTGAATTTTTATCACTGATGATTGCCTGCGCCGAAATATTTAATATTAGGTTTCATTTGAATACGAGGGGTAGTCAAAAAGTTCTCAGACAAATGCCATAATTTCTTTATTTAACAACTCATTACTTTTATTTTTCTACTTGAGCTCCATTGTTGTCTATACCCTTTTGTAATCGATGTTTCCACCTGTAAATGCCTTCCTGATAGAATTTGGGGGGGCTTGTTTCACTAGGTTCTGTACAAGAGAGATGTTTTCTTCATTTGTTGCTGTGGTAGGTCTTCCTCCTCGTGGGTCGTCATCAAGTTGGACTCTTCCCTCTTTAAAGCGTTTAATCCAATCATAAACGACTGCTCTACATGGTGCAGAGTCTCCATAAACCTGCTGTAAAGCTTCGATGATCTTAACAGGTTTCCAATTTAGTTTAGTTAAAAATTTGATGTTAGCTCTGATCTCAAAATTTGCCATTTGAAGGTTTGAAAATTACTATTTTGAAATGCAACCTCTCTCGATGCTGACGTGACATAGACTGATGAGACAGCTGCAAGTTATCATAATATCAAGGAAGCTCTAAGGACAGGTTTCAATTTGTAAAATCTTTCAAATCTCTATTCAGTTTAAAATTATGACATTTGTCTGTGAACTTTTTGACTAACCTTCGTAGATACCTCAAATATTTAAAAGATTAAAGTAGCTTATCATGCTCTTTCGTATTTATTCTAGATGCTGCGGCTCCCTGATGATTTTGATGCAACTATTTATGATCACAGATGAGAGGTGATTTCAGATAAACGAGAGTATTATGCACGAGTAGATGAGATATAATTTTTGCTCAACTAGAGTATAATGTAAGCGTAGATGAAATGTACTTCTTATAAACGAGAGTATAATGTACGAGCATAAGGGGAAACACAATTTCATCTAATCATTTTTTCGATTCAGACCTTATTTTTTGACAAAATTGGACATATTGGTTTTTTAGTTCATTTTTATTGATACTTCAAATGAATAGAACTCATTGAGTTTTTATGCTAGAACAAAACCATAGACAGTTTTAGAATCCTTGAAGCATTCTTGAAGAATTGTAAACAAGTTATTGTTTCAAATTTTTCATTTCCCCGTTTTGTTTTGTTTCTATATGGGGTCAAAATGGGGTCGAAAACTCAGGATTTTTAGTCCTCTTACCCCCCCCCCAGAGGGGGATCTAGTGTCCGTAGCACCATAACATTTTAGGACCGAATAGTACATCACCTAAGGGTCCTTTTCCAACAACAAAACAAAGGAGCTCTCCGGACCGACAGGGGCCTGGCAGGGGCCTGGGATGATCCCCTTAATTTTGTAGCTAAGAAAGGAAAGACCAAAAAGTTCGAGAAAATGAATGACCGAATGGGTCAAAAAATAAACGGCCCAGAAGATCGAAAAAATAAACGCTTGTGAGGGTCGAGAAAATAACATGCCCATTGAGTCGCAAATTTTAATTTCAATGATTTTTATCTCTTTTTTTGCGTCTGTTTCGGTAGGTTTTGTACACTTATGTTGTTCGTATTCATATTAGGTTTCCACTAGGCACGATCTAGTAATCTAGTTCAGTGAGGTAGGATGACATAGCTAATGACGTCACGAAATTTTAGGGGAATTATGTTTAGTTTATGAATTCTTTCATATGCTCGATCTATCGATCCAACCGAACACTTGTTATCGATTGCTATCGATGTTTGTAAACATAACAGTAATTTCTGATTAGGGTTTTGACGATTGTACGATAGAAATGTACTTGCAAGAATTTTCTTATACTAGATTGATATATGTTGATTTTCCATTTTAATTCCTTTGATAATTACCTCATTCAACGTGGAATTTTCAATGTACCCTTTACCAAGTTTTACTGGTCTTAAAATAAAATAATTATAATTTGTGTATTATGAAGGAAACAGTTAATAAATAAGGATTAAATATGCATTAATTGCACTTGTAAAACCAAATGGAATTAAAAAAACGCAGTGCATTATTTTCGGATTCAAAGACGCAATCAAAAAACTTCAAATCTTACTTTTACAATAGGAAATAATGAAATTAAGCCATCAGAATAAGTTAGAAACTAGGTATATGGTTCGATAGAAATACTCGTATATGTCCTTCAAATCTAAAGTTGAGAAAACTTGCAGCAAAATTTGCGGAACTTTAATGTTTTTTCACCTTATAAAAAGTATGTTCGACGGGAAATCTAAATTATTGGTCATTCAATCTTTGGTGTCATCGAACATTAACTATTGCAGCTTAGTATGGGGAGATTTACCTCAATACCTTCAAAGAGAGTTACAAAAATGCGTGAATTTCACAGCCAAGGCGGTGTGTAAATTGAATTGTAAATTAAAAAGAAGTGATCACGTAACCCCACACCTCAATAAACTCAGCTGACTCCTATTCAAGAAGGGTTCCTTGTGCACAAAGCCAAATACATATTCTCTTTATATCTTCTTCAGAACAATGCTGAGATAGTGGGTTTCCATCCCCCCCCCCCCCCACCGTCACCAACCTAAAATCGAACAGAAACAATAATGTCTTAGTCGACTATCGTTCATTTTACATTGGGCAGAAAGCTCTGCCAATATCAGGCCCCTTACTGTGGAACAATCTTCCCCAAAGTATCAAAAACACTCAAACATTGAGAGAATTTAAAACCAAAATAGTTCGTCATCTTGCGTCTCAACAATAATTGTAAGCTGCAGAACATACCCATTTCTCATATATTATTGTAAGGTATTTATATAAACAATTTAACTTTGTCGTATGATCACCTGTATGTGTTTAATAAGATGTTTATCAACTCATGACCTTTATGTTAAAATATTTTATTTGAAAAACCAAACTTGTGATTTATGCTTGTACCATAGTATCTATGTACATCTGTGTGTGTATATATATGAATGCACAATCATTCATTTACACACAGCAGTTTCTGTAAATTTTCTAATCGAGCGACTTGCGTTTGTCCTATAAACATCGTATTTTTTCTATTTTCTCCCTTAGTTGTTGTCAAGCATTAAAATGAGAAATATCATAAATATGTTGTGTGAATTAAAGCATACTCTTTTAGGTAGTACACTCACTCTTATTTATTTTTCACGCTTCCTTGAAATGATATTTTTGAGTATCTGCCGGAACAAACAATTCTAATATTATTCCCTGACGGCAAGAAATTCCAAGCTTATATGGGAATGTACGCGTAAATTGTCATAAGTGTTTTACCCATAAAGTTCATTATCTTTATTGCGTCCATGAATTAACAAACATTATTCAACTTCAAATAATTAACTGTAAGATACGGTTATATTTTTTCTCTCCGTCTTCGTACAAACATTGAACTGGACCGTCTTGGCACCTATGTATGTTTATCAAATAATGATATTTGCGTCATGATATTTCAAAAAATAATGTAACTTTTTCTAATGTGTTAATCTTATAGAACATTGACGTTTTGTTCTCTTAATCACGTCCTAAAATGCTTTTGTTAGCCTTGTGTGGTTCAATTTATAATTTCATTTCACTCGCTCTTGAGTATATTATTACAGCCTCATCTAAAATGGTTAATTTCACGTATTACTCCGAATATGTTGTACATGTCTTGCTTGCCGTTGTAGAACAATCGTTTTCATGTTTCTGACTTACGTAGACTCTTTTGTGCCACTCATATTAGCATGCAAATATCATAAATTCGTAGTAGGATAAAAAACATTGTCGTTTCTGGAATTATACCCTCTCTTCTGATTGTAGTTAAATATTTTATCAAATATAGATTAAGCAACAATAGAAATATGTTGCCATCAATCATTTGTTTCGACTAGTGACATGGGTATAACGATACTCAAGTGTGTGTATCAACTAGTGATCCTTACTTTAAAATATGTTAAAAAATAATTATCTGTTTTTTGTATTATCTCTATTGGAAATAAACTGTTTTCATTTCTTTTATTTTCTGGTAAGTATTCCAGCCTACCCACACCTGCCCGAGGTGTCGTGGTTATTATACGCCCTTGGCGCTATAACTCATAACACACTGTCCATGAGTTATAGCGCCAAGGGCGTATAATAACACCACCTCGGGCAGGTGTTATTGTTATTATACGCCCTTGGTGCTATAACTCATAACACACTGTCCATGAAAGCTGATAATCTAGTGTTTATACGATTATATATTTAATTGTTGTCAGCAGCTAGAACCAACGGCGAGGTGGTTCCCACTGACATCTGGGTGTGTTAGTTTAAGTTTTCTGTATTTATGTTGAAAAAATTTTGTGTATATAAACGGAAAATATTATGCGACTCCCTTGTGTATGAAATACAGTATGAAGGAAGTTTTCATCAAATTTAGACACCCCGAAACCCAAGCTTTTCTGGTAACGTTCAGACAACCGACCGTCTCTTACAGCATCTAAATCCCAGGAGAAAGCCGGGACACCAAGGTGTACCTATTCAATAACAAGCTGTTGATGTGTTTCAACTGTCAGGCATATGGTCACATGTGCACCATCAAGTGATGTCGCAGCACTTCAGCATATGCATGAAGTGAGCAGAAGTCTGCCATTCCGTCTTGAACTGTGACTGTCACTGCAGTTCCGATCAGATATGGTTTCTTCACTGCAGAGGCCCTCATGGAGTTGGTAGCATCCAATGGGACAAAAAAGTGGAAGAGCAATGCCTGTTACAAATAATAGAGATGGAAAATGTCCACATGAAAAGAGTGAAATAAATGAGGGAAGGAGTATACGAAACGGAACAAGTCTCACCATCCAAAAAATCAATCACTCATTTCGATTGCAAAATGAACGGAGCTCACAGGACAATATCGCCTTGAATTTTTGGAAAATGTATTACTCAACGTCATGGAAGTAAACCCAGCTGTAAACCTGAAATCAAAAAGATCCCGTAACAAACACACATTTTCTGTGAAAGTTTGCAATGCAACACCTGAACGAACTACTCATCACCGTTGAAGAAAATCGGGATTTTGCAGTTCAGAAGGGCCTCATCTACGTTTATGAATTTGTTTTGAACAATTTTAAAGTTTTCAAGAGTGGTCTTGTGGAAAAATGTGACGAAGATGCCGCCATGCGACACAGGTAAAGCCTCAAAACCGGCTTGCAAAACTTTTACAAGTGTCCTGCAGTCAATCCTTGGAGAACAAGCAAGATCACGAATGTACGAAATAAATCCGAGACCCATGTTGTATAAAAGATATCATGAATACGGCCATTCGTGATCTTGCACTCAGAGAAATCTTGACACACCCAGGTGTGTCAACCTTGACGCACTCACAGGTCGGGCGAGAATGTAAAGTCACCGCCAGTAAGACAATGAAGTATCGGTTGCCTGTTTAGGGGTTTTGTTGATCCAAATTTTACATTTTCAACAAAATGTTCAATTCATATACCATAACAAGTAAATGTAAGCAAATTTATGTCCATTTTTTTCACTTTCTCAGTTAATACGATGAAAAAAGGAAAAAAATAAAGTTATTGCGTACGTTTTTTTTCACGCATAAACATATTTGTTCAGTTCATTCCAAGATATAAGATATTCACTTCAGGGGACACGTTTCTTGCGTTTTAGGACTATGTGTACCATTAAGTAAATTACTTATTTGCATACCCATATAAATTTTTTGAAGTTTATCTGCATCAAGATCTTTTTAAAATAAAATATTTAAAATACAAGGTGAAATGTTATCACGCAATTGTATTTCTCACATATCTCAGGAAGTATTTAAAATCTATTTCCCAATTCTGCTACTTGCAACGCAACCAAACCAATCTTTAACAACCGCAAAAACGCGGTAAACGTGTTAATAACTAAAATGCAAGATATTAATGCCGATATACCAGATGGAAATTACTATGAAAAATTTATAAGGCAACACTTTCGTTTACGACTCAAGCTTGTCGGTGTAATAAATTTACTTACACTTTCCAGCAGAATTATGCAGTTAAATTAGACGTATAATGAAGATAATGAAGGGCTTGGTAGAATGAAAGCTATTAAGAAATAGCGCATGATAATTGCAATTATCTTCAGTTCGCCAATCACTAATCTATTTATCAAGTACTGAAGTAAATAGCTCATTTGTGTTCCTTCCAACGTCGTGAGAGGCAACCGCAGCTCACGCAGATATCCCGCGGCCTCGCCACCATGCATACATGCAATGCCATGCATGCATGCAATGGCATGATTAATTAGTATCGGTCTGCTTGTCATTGCGGGTAGTCACGCGTGCATGTGTAATCCGCGAAGCACCCATATCCAGCGTACTTTTCGTAAGAAAGTGGTGTCCACTATCTTAGTGGTCTCATTCAAGACCCGAGTGATTTGTTTGGTGTATATTGAAAGCCACATGTACTTGTGCACCTGTTAAAACATATTGCATTCAATTACGTAGCAGTGAAACAGCTAAAGTGGCATCTTCATTTCTGCCGCCATGATTTTTGTACCCGGGCTACCTAACTAGTTCGTTCACTTCATGATGATAACCTGAAAGTCATTCGTTCTAAAGCCTGTTTAATGTTTTGATTTTATTTCATGTGTAAAGAGGATATGTATTTGAGCGTCAAATGTGATTTTTCATGCGTCAGCCGAGATACGGGCTTGTGGGTTGATAGATTACAGGTGACTCATCTTAAGCGTCTTTATGCGACCTTGGCGTTCAAGTTCAAGGTCGCATCCTCGACGATTCGAATTTCTTGATTGTTTTCGGAAGTAATAGAGTAATAATTTATGTTGGCGTATAAATAAATGGGTTTGAATTACTGGTTATTAATTTGTAATGATGCAAATGTGTAAAGAAGTAATTAATTAATGTTAGAATGAAAAGCAACAGGGATGAAATACAAAACCATGTGTTACAGTTTCATGTGTGTGGGACATGGATTAACTTTTGCAGTCAAAATCATGTTATTATGTTAAAAGGTAATGAATGAATATATAATCAGTAACAGTATTAGGATTAGATAAAATCAGATATGATATGATTATTTTACTGAAAATTATCATTGATAGCCTATGAAAATTCATTTAAACGCAGCCACGGTATATGTATCTTGCTTTGGGAAATTCATTTATCCAATCATGCGCATGAAATTTCAAGTTCAATATTACATTCAACAATGGCCATATGTTTAAAAAAAAATAGCTTTGAAGAAAACCAAACAAGCAGGTACTATAAAACTATATTACCTGATTTTTTGGACTAGGCTAAAGTTATTAGTCACACTAAGAGAACCTGGTGAAACCATGAATGTAATTCTTTTACAATTATTATTGGCTTTAGTCTTATTGTTGGAAAGCCTAACTTTTTCTTTTTGCTTGCTTTTCACTAAGACCTTACTTGATACTCATTTGGTATGTTCTTTTTCAAAAATATATCCTAATTTGTTTTAAAAGTTTTTGATATTTTTCAGCATTTGAAAATGAATTACAAACAGTGTTCCCTCTATTCTTGTAAGTCCAGATTTATAGCTTCACTTGAATATTATTAAACTAAACAGATCATTGGCCCAGTAATGGCTTGATAAAATTATTCTCAGTTCCTTCAACTTGTGCTCGGAGTGAGCCTTCTCCATTAACCAGTGGTTGTGAGTTCACTCAATCAAGGACAAAACTCATGTAAGTACTACTGCTCATTATATTATTAGTGCTTTAATTTTCTCTGCATGAAATTCTTATTATAATTGAATAATTGATTAGCCTATATTAATTATTAGGTTATTAACTTGTAAATGGTACATAAATTATTGAAAATAGTTTTTCTTCTAATTCAATTCCATTAGAGTTTACTGATTAGTAGGTATTGGAAAGAAAGGCTTTAACTTAAGCGTAATATGGGACCCAAACATAATCAAGTATTTTGGTTGCACGTGAAAGTACTTCCATTAATTTTCTGTAGTTTGATGTTTTGTACAGGTTATTGTTAATGTAAATATCTATAAATAATGACTTTATAGCAGGCCTCTCCAGAATATATACCTACAGAATAGGATATGAGAAGACTGTCCTCAGAAAAGTTTGTTATAATGAAACTCAAACTTCCAACTCAAAAGTGCTTGATAATCAATGAAAATTTAAATCTTTGTTACAGTCTACAATTCTTTTTAACATGTTCAGGCTACAGAGGATTTTGGTAAAATGAAGAAAAGTAGAATTAAATTCTTTGTTATCTTTAAAATAAATGTTTTGACTTACTGCAAGATATGTGACAGCCAAGTTCAGACTGTATATATGTATAGATAATCAAAGCAACAGATATGCTGAACATGGAGTTGCCAGTTTGCTTAAGCAATTCATAATTCATGATTGGAAATTCTTGAAACTAAAATAGATCCAATCAGAAGTTGATTTTGATAAGAAGATGTTGATTGCACTTATGTTTTCTATACAAATAAATGAAGAATGAACATAGTTTAAAGTATAATAGCTTGAATAGGTATGTTAGAAGAAGTACTTTAATATAAATTTCTAACCAATAATTACGAGGCCTGTCGAAAAAGTATCCGACCTTTGGCCAGAAAAAATACTTCAACAACCTGACGGGGTTGGGACCCTAATCCCCTTCAAAGTAGGCTCCTTGTGCATCCACACACTTAGCCCACCGATCCTTCCACTGCCGGAAACACCTCTGGAAGTCTTCTTTTGGAATGGTGTTCAGCTCTGTCGTCGCGTTCCGCATTATCTCTTCTCTACTCTCAAAACGGGATCCTTTCAGTGGTGTCTTCAATTTTGGAAACAACCAGAAGTCGCAAGGAGCCAGGTCTGGAGAGTAGGGAGGTTGGCGAACGGTCGTAATTCCATGTTTGGCCAAGAAATTGCGGATCAAATGGGATGAATGTGCGGCCTGCCACAACGCCTGCCACAACGCTGCTCACTCTCCGCTGATGTGCGGCCATCTTTGAATCGGTTGAACCACTCCTTAATTTGTGTTACACCCATAGCATCTTCCCCAAACACCTGCTGAATCTTACGAATTGTTTCAATTTGAGAATCACCAAGCTTTTGACAAAATTTGATGCAGTGTCTTTGCTCAATTCGTTCAGTCATCTTGCAAGAAAACTAAATCCGACAAACACTTAGAACAGCACCTTACTTGGCGACCACCAGCCAGTGACTGGCCCAAGTGAATGCGGTGAAAAAAGTCAAGCATGCGCATTAAGATTCCTCCTTCCACCGTGCACAGTGGCGCCGCCTTAGAATCACTACTTTGCGCGGGAAAAATTAAGGTCGGATACTTTTTCGACAGGCCTCGTATGTCTGACAATATAAAGTTACTGTCTACATTTCCTTGTTCCAGAGTAGATGGAATTAACTAATCGTAAAAATTCGTAAATTTTAACGTTGGGTTTCAGCACGTATGTTTCGCGAGTTCCGCACACAGCGAAGGCGGGCGAGCATTGACGTTCGTCCACAAAATGAAAATTTTGGCTATCGGATGTTTCACATTGTGATGATGAAAATAAAACACAATAATAATTGTTAGACGAAAACTCTCTAGGTGAGGAAAAAATCATGCGAGAGTATATTTTTTGTCTTTCTTGAATAATAACATGACCTTAATTTTTTCAGATTTGCATTGAATTTGTGGGAATCACTGATATGAATATCATCGATGCAATGCGAGGTAATCTCCTGGAAATATGCAGCTGGAATACTTCAAGAGTCTCGTGAGGTGTCCATACCTCGCCCTGTGAAGACAAGTAAAAAGGTAAGAACTTCATTCTATTATTATTTTAGCAGTTTTTGTCCCTCAATTATTAAGAAAAAATGAAAATGAAACATTTGTCTTCTAAAGGCAGTTGTTAAAATAGTCGAAGCGAACGCAAGAATGAAGGCAAAAATTTCATTTGAAAAAAGTGAAAATCATTTGTTGTCATTTCATAATTATTCCTTCATTGTAGAGTTGGCGTGCGGAGTGAAAATTAAATTACTTACACTAATGAAGGAATCCTGGATTTAAATATTTTTTAGCGAATATTGACCTAATGTTAAATCATAACAAGTAATTACCCATCAAGTCAGTCTTCATATGGAAGATATTAGAGATATGAATTTTTAGAAAAATAAATATTTAAACCCATCATGTTCGTACTACAATGCGAGGAAATTTGTTCAAACCCTACGTTATTACTGAAAATGTAGTCGAACGTTATTCTAATAAGCATATCATGGATGCTAATGAACTTACAAACGACCAAGCAAGCATTTAAACAAACTAAATAATAAAAGTTTTATTGTATTCAGGTCAAATTTCTCAAGATTATAAGTGACACACATACTAAAATTTTTCTTTTTTCACCCAGGAGCCATTACCGATGACCATCTTCGACGGTCCAAACATTTGGCTCCAGCCACATGCGAGAGACTTGTGGCAGAAGGAGGAAAAGTCTGCGCTTTTGAAGGACGCTGACATAGCAGTCGAGGGTGGAAGTTGCTACGGTTTCGATTGCTGCCATCCTAAATGATGCTGCGCGACTTTCCATAAGATAAAACTCAAGTAAGTGACAATTAGGTCTCGTCTTCAGACTACACCTTTTCACTTCAAATTAATCCAAGTCAAATTCGAATTAATCCAAGTCAAGTTTGAATAATCCAAGCCTACTTCAAATGAATTCAAGTCAAGTTCAGTTTAATTCAAGTCAAACTCCATTTGATCCAAGCCAAAGTTAAATTAATCCCAGTGAAATTCAAATTGATATAACCCTAAGTTGGAGTCGAAGTCATTAGCTGTACAACTGTGATTAAATACTTGTTCAGAAAATTTAGGTATTGACTACCCAGTTCATAATTCAAGGTACACTCCGCATTATACTCCGTCTAACGAAGATAGTGAAATTCACAGTACTCATGTCCCCAACAAACTTACCTATTTAGTATAAAGTCTTAATTATTTAAACAGTCTCCTTTGTATCATTCATGAACAAAGAATTAAAATTTCATTATAAAGCAGAACTTCCCTTTCTAGTTCCAGGTTGCGTTTATCAGCTGATCTCTTAGCAGGTCAAACAATTCACAGCATAAGTTGTAGGAGGCTTTATAAAGGCAATAGGATACTGCTGGGTTACCTCATCTATTGATAGGCCCTTGAGACTTCTTTCGCGACCACCTTGATTTTTAGTTTCCATATCCTCTTCGTTGACTTTCATGCCATTTCTTTTTCTATTGCAATACTAACCTGCTGTTTTATTGTGCAGGGTACCCTTGGCGGGAATCACTTCGTGCATAAGTTCAATGTTTTTAACAGTCGATACTAAATGTATGTCTCCTCAGGGGGGTACAGCTGTTGTATCTATGGGAATTAGCGCTCCCAAGGGGACAATGTGAGGGCCCGAGCTGAGAGTTAGCTAAGTAGGCTTCTTTTTTTTGTTGGAATAGAATAGGTTTTTGTTTTGTTACGGACCATCTTTTTTCGGTTCACTGCTGTCCTGTTTTTCACCACCTACTACTTTCTTCTTGAACTTTGATCTTGTTTCATGAACTTCTTTCTCATCTTACTGTTTCTGTGCCTTTTCTGCATAGATTCTACGTTCCCTCAACTCCATACTAGATGGTGCCTTCTTCCTTCCTCTCTTTGGATTGCATTTGTTGCGGATAGGGAGGTTAAACTAACTAATAATCTAATCTACTAAATTTTTGTCTCTTCTCCTTGCTCTCTTTGGATCGCGTATGTTGTGGTTAAGAGAATCTTAATATTAAGCTTACGAATAAATTATTAATGAAAATTAATAACTGAACTTCGGAAAGACCACGAATCTGACCCTACAGATTAATCACACTGTTATGAAGTTGTGTCCACCTATCCCATAGATGCTCATCAAAGCAACAATTTTACTAACATCATGTAAAAAATGTGTTAAATTTGTTGATAAAAATTCATTGCATGTATTCTTACTTGAGCAGAACAGGCTAGCAGGATCCGGTGCCCGTAACTCGACCAGTCGAAAACCTCGTCCAGCGACAACGACAACCTCGTCCAGTCCTCACCTCCACCAAAAGATCTCGGTATCGCTGCCAGTGGCCGTCAACACATCCGAGTCATGGCCATTTCACATAGCTTAAGGTTGCGTTGTGGAATTTTAGTTTGGTGTAAAAAATTTTCGTTTAAACTCGTATTGAGTTCCAAAGGAACACGCCTACTTTACAGTGAATGAGAATTTCATTTGTGCGATGATAAGCAATAGGAAATTATTTCACCGTTTCAGAATAGAGAGAATGTTTCCTAATGTTGCATGAGACCTTTTTTCGTTAACTTGAAGTGAATATGATACTAAAAGGATTAATGTAGCTTTTCGCTTGTTCATACATTCTCTAATTTATGTAGAAATATCCGTACTATTGTAAAAAAATTAATGGTCACTACACCTTTTTCAGTTCAAATTAATCCAAGTCTAGTTCAAATTAATCAAAGTCAAGTTCAAATTATTCCAAGTCAAGGTCAATTTAATCCATGTCAAGGTCAAATTAATCCAAGTCAAGGTCAAATTAATCCAAGTCAAGTTCAAATTAATTCAAGTAACAATCGAATTAATCCAACCCTCAGTTAAGTTAAAAAATGATACCATCAGTTGTTAATTTGAGCGTTTTTGTGTTTTATATATATGGGTCTATTGGATGTGATGAGCAAGACAGGTTTCGAGGTTTTATTTACACTCGAATATATTTATATACGTGAAATTTTACTTTATCACATGCATGAAATCATATACGCAAATACAAAAGATTATCATTGGACGATATGTAGATTTAATCTTTAAAAGGAATATTGAAATGTGATTCACTGAGTACGAATGTACGATTCCGTTTGATTACTATTCAAAGGAGTACATTACTACACTGATACATTCATGCTTTAGCAATGAAAATATTGCCTTCCATTCTAATTCCGTGTTAGTCAATGTGGAGAAGTGTAGGATCCACTTACAATACACAATAATAATAATAATACAAAAGAAATATTTCTAACTTAATGCTGATTTTATTTGTGTGTGTTTACAATTCAATATATGATGCTTTCAAGACTTAAATAACTTCTATGATAATCATTTAATGAATATTCAAGTCTTGATAATATTATATATTGAATTGTAAACACGCACAAATAAGATAAGATCAGCATTATGTTAGAAACATTGTTTCTTGTATTATTATTGTGTATTGTAAATGGATCCTAAATTTCTTCACATTGACTAACAAGGAATTATAATGGATGGCAATATTTTCATTGCTAGTGCAGGAATGTATCTGGGTAGTAATCTAATTGTACTCAAACGAAATCGTTCATTAGTACTCAGTGAATCGCATTTCTATATTCCTTTAAAAGTTTAAATCTACATATCGTCCAATGATCTTTTGTATTTGCGTATATGATTTCATACATGTGATAAAGTGAAATTTCACGTATATAAATATATTCGAGTGTAAATAAAACCTCGAAACCTGTCTTGCTCATCACATCCAATAGACCCATATATATAACACAAAAACGCTCAAATTAACAACTGATGGTATCATTTTTTAACTTAACTGAGGGTTGGATTAATCCGGTTGTTACTTGAATTAATTTGAGCTTGACTTGGATTAATTTGACCTGGACTTGGATTAATTTGACCTTGACTTGAATTAATTTGACCTTGACTTGAATTAATTTGAACTTGACTTGGATTAATTCGAACTTGACTTGGATTAATTTGAACTTGACTTGGATTGAATTGAACTTGACTTGGATTAATTTGAACTTGACTTGGATTATATTGAACTTGACTTGGATTAAATTGAACTTGACTTGGATTGAATTGAACTTGACTTGGATTGAATTGAACTTGACTTGGATTAATTTGAACTTGACTTGGACTGAATTAAACTTGACTTTGATTAATTTGAACTTGACTTGGATTAATTTGAACTTGACTTGGATTAATTTGAACTAGACTTGGATTTATTCGAACTTTACTTGGATTAATATGAACTTTACTTGGATTAATTGAACTTGACTTGGATTATATTGAACTTGACTTGGATTAATTTGAACTTGACTTGGATTAATTCGAACTTGACTTGGATTAATATGAACTTTACTTGGATTAAATTGAACTTGAGTTGGATTATATTGAACTTGACTTGGATTATATTGAACTTGACTTGGATCAAATTGAACTTGACTTGGATTAAATTGAACATGACTTGGGTTAAATTGAACTTGACTTGGATTAAATTGAACTTGACTTGGATTAAATTGAACTTGACTTGGATTAATATGAACTTTACTTGGATTAAATTGAACTTGACTTGGATTATATTGAACTTGACTTGGATTATATTGAACTTGACTTGGATTACATTGAACTAGACTTGGATTAAATTGAACATGACTTGGGGTAAATGGAACTTGACTTGGATTAAATTGAACTTGACTTGGATTATATTGAACTTGACTTGGATTAAATTGAACTTGACTTGGATTATATTGAACATGACTTGGATTGAATTGAACTTGACTTAGATTAATTTGAAGTGACAAAGGAGTAGAATTACCTGATTTTATAGCGTCCATTTCCTTTAACTGCGATTATTAATATGTAATGTTCTATTAGTCGTGTAAAAAATACCACTATTAAGCTGTTTAACCACAGTTATTATAATAATTCTTATAAGTGATGAAATCGGGTAGAATTCTTTTTGCGGTTACAACTTGAAGAACATTTTCTCTACAGCAGTGTAAGACTTGGTCCAACTCTGCAACAACTCCTGTTTTTTACGGAACCCAAAATGAAAAATAAAATATTTTCCGTTCTTTCGAAAGCTCCTGAATTTATTCGGGAACGTTCAAAATGACGTTTTAATATTTGATTCTTCACTTTCATTTCGTTACTTGTGTGAAAGTGCATGGATGACTTGACCGGTATAAATAATTGTCAAAGTTTTTCTTGAATGAAAATATAATCATTCTGTGTGGAGATGAATCATGATTTCATTTGTGTTTGGAAAGTTATTTTAATTTTCACAATGAAATCTTTTCACCTTTGCTTAAGACATGCGTTATTTTACAAGAACTTAAATTAATTATGAAACTAATAGCAGAACTAAATTATTTCCTTTCGTATGAATATTTTCAGGTTCACCTGGAAATGAGTACAGAGCAGAATTTTTTTATTTCACTTAGAGTCCTATAATATAATACTATTCATTAACTTGATCTGTGATTGATAGAAAAATATTTTAAAATGCGATTTAACATTTCTAAAGGTATTGCGAGAAAGTAGAATGTTACGTGTGTCACTTGTGTTTTGGGAACTTTTTGTTTCAAAATAGAGAATTCTTGTACTATAGCATGAGACCTTTACGTTTCATGTTAAATATGAAATTAAAATTGAAAAAATATGTTTTAATTGTTAGGATATTTCTTGATTACGCATGCGGTAAAGTTCTCACAGATGTACACAGAATTTATCCTAAACGTTGAATAATTTTTTTCACTTCCAGTTCTAAGTAGGTAAACATTTAGTGCTGAATTTGTTTCACCTTTTTTACTGTTTAGACTTCAACTATTAATTTTCTGAGAAATAAATATCGAGAAAATGTGTATTTCAGTGTTGAATAAAATTGGCGAACTGAACTGATGCTGTTTTTATTTGAATGAATGAAGGATGTGGTCATGTTGAAGCATATTTTTAGAGCGTGAAAGTTCTTAGTTATTTAGAATACAATTCGTTATGAATTCAGGGCTTTCTTCATTCGATGAATGTATAGGTATTGTAACCGTCAGAGTGATTCAAGCTCATATATCGTGTTAATATAAATTCAACATTGTTGTGGAGAAGTTATTGAAGATGTTCCCAATTTATTTGCTGATTTCAATTAATCTGTTCTACTCAATAAATTTTTGAAGTTTCTCTACACTACGGTATGCAATTTAAGAACTGATTTTGTTCTGTGGAAATATAGTGATAATTTTAAATTTGAAAGTCAAGAGTTGATACACCATAAGCCTCAAATACTCGTAGTTCAATAATCCTGTATAACCATTTTTCTTGATCCACGGGCGAGTCAGAGGGGTATGATAGGAGTAAGTTAAATCTATGTTTTAGGTTCCGTAGATTTCCTCTAGGTGTGTCATGACGGCCCTAAGTGTGTCATGTAACACACTTAAGTGTGTCATGTCGCCTTCATGACACAATTGTGTGCCGGTTTTGTGACAAACGTATGACACGCCTAAGTGTGTCAAAATGACCCTATATTTTTTCTCAGTGTGCTTGTTCTCCGAGGATTGACTGCAGGACACTTGTAAATGTTTTGCAAGTGTCCTGCAGTCAATCCTTGGAGAACGAGCAAGATCACGTATGTACGAAATAAATCCGAGACCCATGTTGTGTAAAAGATATCATGAAAACAGCCATGGAATGAAGTGTTGTCAAGACGAACAATTTTGTTCAAAGTGTAGCTCAACCGCACGCGAAATGGACAAGTGCACGTCAGATGAGATCAACTGTCACCACTGCGGCGAGGGACAAGTGACTGGAAAGCTAACAAAGAAATGTCGGTTGAGAGCAATTGAGGAAAAATTTATGGTCCTGCACAGCCAAGGCAGAGTGTCGAAAAGGCAATCCAGGGTATTATTCAATCAATAACACACTAACTTTTAAATGAACTCCATCAAGTCAGTTACGATACCCACCGACCTTTATAAAATGGAAGTAACTACCAGTAAGAAAATAAACTGCACCGACGACGAGAAGTCAATATCCGAACCTCAACAAAACAAGAAGAAAACAGGAATAGCTAATGAGAGTGACAAGGACCGAAGTAGGGGGTGGTTCGTTACTGGTGGTTCGTTACTGGAGATGAGATGCAGGGAGAAACAGGATATGTGAGAGTCAGAATATAGGCAGACTTTTTTATCGTGACACTCAACCTTAACCGTGATACATCAACTCTCGAAAACGAAAGAGAGTTCAGAGTGACGGAAGCTAAAAAGATTTTTGATGAATATACACGTGAGGTGAAAGGAAGCGTGAAAAAAGGGGATAGAATTAACTACGAAGAAGAGCTAAGCAAGTCCAATCGTTCGAGCATGAAAGAAAGAAAAGGACAGGGCGTGGAACTTCAAGAGAAAATTGTAGATTGATATTTCCAAATTGCCCTGATAAAGTAAGGAACTCAAATTAAAATTCTTATGAAGGCAACAAACGCAATTGGAGGGGATAGCGGGAGAATAATAGGCCTATGAGTTCATCCAATGAAATCTGCAGGGTAAGGCAACATCTAAAAAACGCTTGATCAACATCATCAATACGTACAAGCCAGCGGTGATAGCATTCCCGGATACGTTCTATGGAAACGATTTCACTGCCCATCACAGGGACTGGGGAAATGATACCAAGCACTGAAGAGGACGATTGGTGTAATATTTTCCCATTTAAAGCAACATCAAAATTATAAACAGCAACTCAGCCACCCAAACTTCAAGAGAGGCGATTGACCTCACCTTGCCCATCTCGGATGTAACACCGGATTTCAAATTTCCCGTGCGCCCTTCAGTTTTCGGCTGTGACTATTTCCTCAATTTGTTGACTATCAGTCACGGTACACATAAGCTATCAGTGTAACTGGTCAACGGATGCACGGAGACAAAGAGATGGAATTTCAGGAAGGGCAACTGGAAGCGATATCGCGACGACGAAACGCAGAGAAATGTCCATGCGCTTGAAACACCAGGTAATCCAGTAGCAGCTTTAGCCGAGCTATACATGAGGTATAGTTTCACTTCTAAAAGATGGGTGCTTATGTATAAGAAAAGACGGCATTATGTGAAGCCATAGTGGACAGGGGACTGCAAGGCAGCCTAGCTAGAAAGGGAGAAGTGCTACAGGATATATAAGAGAACGGGTCTAATGGAGGATATAGTGAAGTGGAAAAGAGCAAGGGCAGCGGCAGCGAGGACTTTCAGAGAGGCAAAACAGAACAAGTGGATAAAGTACGTCTCAGCTCTCACCCCCAACATGCTGAGCAACTCGGTACGGGAAAGAGTAAACAGAATCCGAGGATAGGCAAGGAGACGGGTAAGAAAGCTAAGCGAGGAAGGAATTCAATATTTTTCAACATAAAACATAACTGAAAAATTGAGACTTTCAAAACTATATCGAGCTACAGCAATTATTCAAATCAATTTATATTTTAACATTACAAGCAACTAGACAGACAGACCTTCATCGACATCACGAGCGACAACAAAGAACCCTATCACGTACCTTCCACCGTGCATAAATAATTGTCATCTTCCATTAAGGGCAACAAGATCACGACAGCTGAACCGGACACTATAGGTAACCTTTTAATCAAAAATATGCAGCCCAATGCTCATCAATACGTTTCAAAAGTGTATAAAAACTACGAAATTCCGAATATGTCTAACAATTGTAGAGACAAGCCATAGTAATCCCTATCCCAAAACCCAGCTAAGATCATACTAATCCAAATAACTGTAGACCTATATAATTGACTAGTTGCCCATGCAAAACATACGAAAAAATGGTTAAGAAAAGATTGATGGAATACTTCGAGAGCAAGAAAATATTTTCTGGTATACAGTGTGGCTTAGGGTAATCGCAAACAAAGCAATGCTGATTAGTACGGACGCGCTTTTCAGACGACACCAATATGAACCTCCTCATCATCTGTAACGAACCAAAATTAGAGTTGCGAAGGAGAGAATTTCAAGCTCAACAGCCATTCGCTCAAATCAGCATATTGCTGAGTCAACAATTTTAAACTTGAATATTTTTTGCAGTTTTACAAGCCACAAGTGCATTTCGGAATTAGTAATCCAGAAAATACGTCAGACCATAACTCAGTATAATATACAGACACTATTCTTGGATTCTGAGGAGACCAAAAGAAAAGCAACACATGACGAATAAGTAAAAAGAAGAAATAGTCCCATTCATCGTAAGACATATATGCGAGAGAACATGAATTGAAATCAAATGCATAAATTTGTTCTGATTCCGTACATGGACTGGTTCGCGGTAATTCAGAGAAAGGACGTACGAGATGTGTAACCTGGAATGGCTGCAGGAGCAGAGAAACATGTAAACACAACCAGTCCCGATGAAAGAAAAGCTGCAGCAAGTTGAGTCGACAGGAAGTGGTTGTAATCTGCAGGTTGCGACTAAAACATACAGCTCTGACTCACTGACTCACTGTTATCTCTAGGACCGGAGGCTCTCGGATAGGATAGAGACCCAGATGCGGATGGTGGGAACAGATTTTAACTATGAAACATATCGTGGAGGAAAGTACCGCGCTCCAGCAAACAAGCGACCGAGTGCTTAGATCGGGAAACAGGGGAAACATTAATGCGAATAACTTGTTACGTGACGGAAGACACGTCAGTAATGTACTGGAATTAATTAAGGAAATAAATTTGTTCGGAAATCTGTAAAGGCGAATAAGGTCGGGTAAAAATAGCCAGACCCGAGAGCTACCTTGGAATTTGTGTTCAATTTGTGTGCTTGGAAATTGTGTTCAAGAGCACATGCCTCGCACTGTATTGATAACTTCGACTCTCTGTTGAGAAGGAGTTTCATCACGAGTCATGCGCTCGACCAAAAGGAAGGCAGCTAGGTGGAATTTCAGTCCTAGCTACCGTCAAGGACCCTCAAGTTAATAAAGTTAAACGCCTGATAATCCCCTTCCATCCCAAATCAAATGAAAATATTTTATACCAGCAGGACCCGTGGAAATTCAGCGGACAATGTCATCGTTTAAGCTAGGTGGACCCGTAAAAAAATCCGTCAACATTACTTAACCCATGCTAATCTAACATACCATAAACTAACATATCCTATACTATCCTAACCTAGCCTAACCTATCCTATCCTAACTTATCCTAACGTATCCTAACATATCCTGGTAAATGGCCAAACATATCAATGCATGTAAAGGCCATCTTTTAATGTTACACTGAGGACTTCGGTATTCATGACACTGCAAACTCGGATGAAAGCGTAACGGACTAACTAACTAAGGAACTGAGGAAGGAACAAGCAGAATATTACTTAGATGGTCCAAATTTCCATATCATAATAACAACGATGATACTGGTCACACTACCGTGATACTGGTGGTGACAACATATGAGAGGCGCATGAAATGGGGGACGTTCGAGGTGCTGATGAGGCGACGTTATGGAACATTATACGTTGCGAAATAATCAGACTGAGCGGATAAGGCCTTTGTTCTTCGTGTATGTTCATTGAACCAATTTTCTGAAACGGTTATACCCGGTTTGGTGGAGTGATGGTATTGATAAATATCCTAAAGATACCTGCAGACTTCATTGTCTATTGTGGTGAGGTAGTACAGTTCAAACTTTAATTTTGAAACCTTTAACGTAATATGCTGTGAGTTATTGAAGAGCTGGCAGGCCTAAGTTACTCTTACTAATACTACTACGATGTCATTATGGCCCATTAATGAAATTAACTTTAGTAGAATTAACAACGTGACAACTAAATAGTCTCTGACGGAAGTTGTCGTTAACTTGAGTCTATCTATATATTAATACGCTTAAAACTAAGTTCGTGGGTAACGCTCTGATACGAGTTTGCGGTATCATTGATACCGAATTTCTGAGCGTTTCATAAAAAGATCGCCTTTACATGCATTGATACGTTTGACATTTTATCAGGATAGGATAGGTAGGATTGGTTAAATTAGGTTAGGGTTGGATAACTATTATTTTTATCATGTTTTAAATTTTTTATTCTTACAATTTTTTTATACATTTTTTTTATTTATTGTACGCGCAACCCCCATCCATGCGTACAGGAGCCTTTATAAGCACTTGACAATTTAGTCCTGCTGCTATCGTTCTCGTCACCTCCTCAAGTAAACACCTAATAAAACGTCTCAGAGTTTCCTTACCACGACCAAGGCCGCACCTCTAGCGGCACATATGGTGGCCAGTCTCGGTCTAACCTATGACGTTGTGAAGGAGTTATAATAAAGTTAGAAGAAGATTACTACGAGATTGAAAACCTACGAGAAATTTCTACTACGAAGATTTTTGAAATTCAGCATGAGTCAACGAAAGAAGAGAAAATTGTTAAATCGCGCAAATGACTGGCAGCAACAACAATACGAGTCTTCGACAACTACGACCGTCTGTACTCAACATCAGTTTCAAGATCCCGTACACTGTATTGGTAGAGACCTACGTCCAATTTTCAGCGTGGAGAAATACCTGCTACCCCTTCAGCACCAAAGTACTCATCTTTGAATCAGGAGAAGACATAAAAGTAGTTCTACAACTACAGTTTGGAGCGACTCCCTACAACGAGTGAGCTACAACGACTACTACGTCTACAGGGACGAGCGACTTCACTTCCTCTCCTCATCCCAGGGTACGTCTACAGGGACGAGCGACTTCACTTCCTCCCCTCATCCCAGAGTACGTCTACAGGGCGAGCGACTACACAACTTCCTTCATTCACCCAGTGGAAGCTAAGTAAATAATAGCTTGCACTGAATTAACAGTTAGTTTATCCGCCTTACCGCAGCAGCGCGATTGCTAGACAGCACAGGCAGGCAGAGTAACATTTTTTTGCAAGTAGTTTTTTTTTCTTGCTCCGTGAGAAGCAGATTATTTTTTGCATCAGCTGAAGGCAATGCGCAGTGCATAGACAGCATGCGTCAGGCAAAACAAGCAGAGTAGCAAGAGCTGTGAAGCCGCAGTAGTAAATCGAACTTGTGCAAGATAGCTGTAGCGTTTAGAAGTAAGTGACAAAAAATTTCTCTATGAGTGCATTATTTCATAATATGTGTGTTTATTGAAGTGATTTCTAGGGTGTGTAATATTGATTTCTAGAGTGTGCAATATTGATTTCTAGGATGTGTAACATTGATTTATAGGGTGTGTAATATTGATCTGTAGCAAAACATTGTTTTGCAAGTATTAATATTGTGTAAAAAATTATTAACTACCGTATGTCGGACACGTCCGAGTCAAACGAAACTATTAGAACAACCGCGACCAAAACAAGTAGAGGTAGAACAAGTAAGACTAGATTTCGTGCTGAGAGCAATCCTGAAATGACTGAACCAGCAGATAGCGCGGCCGTTGGCCCTTGTACAAATCCTAGTAGTTTAGCAAGAGAGATTGCAGCTAACATGCCGAGATCACGAACAATCCTATCAGGCTCGGAGCTACCCCTTTTTCGAGGAAGACGTAGACGAGAGGATCCGGACTTCATTGAGAAGAAAACGTTTAAAACGCAAATAGGAAACTTGCGTGCCTACATGACATTACTCCCGGATGTGAATTCCGACAGTGCAAAGAAAGAGTTGTTGGTTAGATCTGCTGACAAACAGGTAGGAGATTTTAATAGCATTGTCACAAAGTTAGTCAATTCAGATCTTCAATATTCTTTCGAAGATGTCCTCAAAATCTTGGACGACATCTATGTAGCAAGAGGCGAGAAATTTATTCACGCATTAGCATGCGATTTAAATAAGTTACGTTTCGTTAGGAATGATGCACCTGCAGCCCAGTTGGTAACCGCATTTGCAAAAATCAGAAAGTTGTCGGAACATTTATTGAACTCAAATTCAAGGGCGTGGACGAGACACCCATTTTTCAGGGCAAGTTCAAATCAAGTAGAACTAAAACGTTTTGTAGGAGACAGCATTGATCTTAGTCTCACCATCAGCGTGTTAGCACCACAACTCGAAGAATCATTTGCTAAGAAACTATTTGATACGTCGTTCAATACGTCAGAGGAATTACTGGCACGTATTTTTGCCGCGGTTCGAAATCAGCCCGAAAATAAACAAATAGTAGAGACTCACTACGAGACGCAGTACAATAGAGACACCTTTGTAGCCGAAATTGCCGAGTCAGAAGACAATATTGATGAGCAAAATTCCCCTCAGGAAAATGAAAATTTCTACGGAAATTACCGTAGAGGGCGTTTCGCTGGTCGGAGATCAATTCCTCGACCCTGGTTGAGAAATCCTAGAGTAGGAAGAAACGTTAGTGGCTATGTGGGCGACAGAAGAATAGGTTCACTTGAATGTAACACTTTGCGGGCAGAAAGTTCGAATCATGCCCCAGTGCACTCTGCAGCTAGAACGAGAGGCTCTTTGTTCTGCGGTATATGCAACGTTTCAGGACATGTCGAAGCCAATTGTCGAACCCAAAGAGATCAGAGCAAACCTAGGGCCCTTGGCCCCTGCTTTGCATGCGGTTCAAAAGAACACCACGTCCGAAACTGCAGAGCGTCAGAAAATGAAATCAGGCAGTATAAAACATACTTGCGTAGGTATAATGCCTACAGAGGCAATAACCATGGAAGACACGAAGTGCACTATGGTGAGGAATACGAAAGAGACGACAAAGATTTTTTAGAGTGAGAGAAATTAAAGGTGGCGAAAAAAAAGGTGGAGGAAAAAATGAGACGAAGCCCGAGAATCACCGCACAATTCTCGTTAATCCAAACGCTGTGGTCGAAACGAATCCAGATACTGAGATGACAAAGTGTAATCATGATGAGAGTTAATCATACATTGACCCATTATTTAAATGTAGAAATAGGTTTGCCAAGTTAAAAGATGAAGAACTGACTCATGAGATATCACAGAAAAAAGCAGTTGAAGTCTATTTTAACACTACAGTTGTAAGTGGAGAAAGACGTGAAAATAGAGCCGATCTTGTTACGTTTAGGAGAACTAAACGGCCGACCATTATACTGTCTAATATAGACAAGTACTTGAGTGCGCTGCTTGACAGCGGTAGTGAAAAATGCCTCATTAGTTACAGTAACATCAAAAACCCCAAGGAAAGGTTAAAACCAAGTTTTTTGAGCGTTATAGGCCTAAACTCAAAGAGTAATGTCAGCGGTGAGATTGATTTAAATATCTCAATACCTGGTACTGACAGAGTACTTAAGACTAGTGCTTTAGTAATTAAAGATGCTAAATTCAAATATGATCTAATTTTAGGTAGAAATGTATTAACCAACGGGGTTATAAATTTGAAGGACGGTTCACTCCTTTGGGAGGGAACCAGAGTACCCTTCAATGAAATAGAGATTAAGCCTACAATAAGTAGAGAAGCCATATTAATGGATATAATAAACAGTGATTGTTTAAAGTCGGAGGTAGTTGCCTGTGCTAAGAAGAGCACCAGATGCCGGGGCTTAATGAATGGTCGCGAGAGAAAAAAAGATGCTGTAAGAACAGGCAAGAAAAAAGAGGCTGAACTCGAGTGTGTACCCGAGCTGCCAAAGCCAGTGGCAAGAGAGAAAAAAAATAGACCTCTGGTGATTCACTGTGACGCAATAGAAGTGCCTGCTAATTGCATCAAGCTCATTAATGCCTTTGTAAAAAAAGCTAAACAAGGTAATTATATCGTGTTGAAACGAGGATTTGATAATGGAGCATTGATAGCAGAAGCAATAGTTACAGTCAATGAAAATGGGAATGTACCTTTATTAGTACTGAACCCGACAGATGAGGCCATTAATTTTAGTGAAAACACAATGCTCTGTAATATGGAAGCATTACCTAAAGAGGAAGTTGAGGCCGAACTTTACCTCACAAATGTAGAGGAAGCGCTTAATGAGGCGATTAATGTTGAGATAAACTGTCGCGCTAACCACCTAAGCGCCAACTTCCAGATAAACCTGGCATTGACATAGTCTCTTCTGCATTAAGTTAAATGATAATATGACAAGCAAAGACAATAAATAAGGATTGCTCACCTGAACTTCGAAGAAAAGTTGTCCAGGGAACACTTCCTCAATGATAGCCGGCTCTCCGGGCTCTCAGATGCCCGAAAGCAGGACCGGTTTAGAAGTCGTAACGCACAAGGCACGTGCTGCCGACTCCATAGGTGGTTGTCTTCTGACGTGTTAGCCGGCGAAGGCCTCGACGTCACGTGCGCTCCGAATCCGTCGCTGTGACTTCGGATGCAGCTCGCAAAGATAAACGAACACATTAAGGATGTTCGACATACGCATTTGTTGCCAGGAAGGGGAAGCAATCCATTATTGCCTGCTTGTCATATTTAATTAATTTAATTCTTTTAGGTCAATTAAGAATTGATTTTGACCCAGTCCCTTATACTACAAGATATTAATTAACTTGCATGGGACATACAAGAGGAGCAGGCTGGAGTTGCGACACAATCCCGGCAAAAGAAAAAACGGAGTTTTCATTTGAAAATTCCGTGAAATACACAAAGACATGCAATGTCCTTCCAGCTCAATACTGTAAAGGACCAAGTAATAATAGCTGCGCATAACACATAATTGAAAGGGTTTACAAATGCCCTTTCTTAATAAGATACGTTAATTTACTACGTTGCTGACGCGCCGCTTGCCTAAGAGGGCGGTCAGCAGGAGTAACTACCGGTTCTTTGGACAAGACCGAAGAATCCGTATCAGAAGAATTTGAAGAATTAAGCTGCTGAACTCTAGGGTGTTCAGAGGTAGAACTACCCCTTTGAGTTTCAAACCTCGCGGGAGGCTCGGAACGAGGGTATGATTCCGCGTCCGAACCACTCCCGTCTGCGCTATCTCCCACCTCCTCTGGAGTAGGATCGGTCACAACTAACTCCAGTGGGTACAGTAACGAGATTTTGATGGCGCTTTCAGTATTATCAGCCCTTATAATTCTTACAACACGGACTTTGCCGTCGCGACCAGGAAGCAAAGCACTGATGCGAGCCAAGGCCCAAAATGGTCTGGGTTTTATCGGGTGTTTTACAAGTACCACTTGACCCACAGATAATAATTTATTTTGCAAAGGTAAAGATTTCAGAGGATAGGGACCTCGCAAAGAAACAAGATACTGAGAATACCAAAGCTCCCTGAACTTAGCGACCATGACATCGCGTCTCTCCAAAAGAGTAAGCAAATGCTCGCGATGCTCAACATCGTCAGTCTCCAAGTCCGGAAGCTCATCGGACAGAATAAGAGAATTAGATGTAGGATAAAGCTGAAGAAATTGAAGGGGCATTATAGGTAGAATCGAGTCCCCCATCTCAGTGTAAGAGAGGGGACGCCGATTAAGGTTAAGAGAAATATCAGAAATAACAGTAATGAAGGAAGAATAAGAATAAGTGCTACGTCCAAAAAGTTTATATATGCAATCCTTTATGGACTTGAACAGGCGTTCCCATATCGCTCCAAATTGAGGACTATAGATAGGGATAGTTTTGAATTTAATATTAAAAGGTCGAAACCGCTCTTCATACAAAGAGGAAGTTAACACTTCCGATAGAAGATCGGGAGCGGCGGTGAAAGTTCTAGCATTGTCAGAATAAACAGTGTTAGGAATGCCCTTTTCGTTTGTAAATCTAATGAAGGCAAAGCAAAATTCCTCCAAAGTCATAGATGGAAGAACTTCAATGTGAATAGCCCTAGTCTGAAAACACGTAAATAACAGTAAGTACACCTTTTGCTTGTGACCAAAAGGGTCTAATACCCAAAAGTGGGCAGAGAAATCCATGCCAGTTGTGGCAAATGGCCTCACGAAATTAGTACGCGAGTCAGGTAAAGCAGGAGGATCGGGATAGGAAAAAGCTTTGGCGTTTAGCTTCTTGCATACAATGCATTTAGCCAAAACGCCGCGAACTGTGCGCTTGCAGCGTGGCACGACATAACCGTCTACCTTAAGTTTCTGAACGGTGATGTCGAGCCCCTGATGGTTAAGAAGTTTGTGAGTGTGCGAAATTAGTAAATGAGTCAAATGTGAAGAACTAGACAGCAAGATGGGGTTGCGAGTGTTATAGTCTAATTCCTCAGCATTCGCAATACGACTATTCGAACGAATGATACCGTGCGAATCGAGAAAAAGGTTTAAAGTTCTAACTAGCAGCGGCGGCCGAGGACTTTTGTTTTTCAAGGCCTCGAGCTCGCCTGCAAAGTGTGTACTTTGCATAGAAGTAATAAGGAACAGGAAAGCTCGCAATTTTGCATTGCCCAAATCTGCATGTCGAAAAATAGCGACAGCTTTAAACACCTTCTCAACCGTACCTAGTAACTTAGGATAGGAGGAGAAGCGTTCAATCTCCAAAATAGGAGCTTTACACGGAGGGACAACATTAACATTAATACATGCAGATGATATAAATTGATGGGGAATGCATCCCAAGTGGCCCTTGGGCCACTGGTCCTTACCTTCGCGAATCCAGTCAGGACCTGTTAACCATACATTTTTACTCTCGAGAAACTTTGATGCTTTTATGCCTCGAGTTAACATATCTGCCATATTGTACATGGTGGGAACGTATTCATAGTGAAAAGAAGCTTTAGTTGTACCTTCCAACGTTAGTCGCATGCTGTCTATATCCTTAATTCTATTACTGACAAAAATATTCTTTCGGGGAGGCTTACCACTCAATAACCAAGCCAGGGTAACCTGGGAATCGGTAAGAAAAGTTACACTTGAGACCGTGTAGGGAAAATTGACGTCACTTGTCAGAGAAACAAGACACTGGTACGCAAGATACACAGCCAGAAGTTCTAGAGAAGGAAGAGTTCGTTGCCTAGGAGGTGAAACTTTAACCTTAGAGAAAAGAAGTGAGCTGCGCTCTTTTTGGACACCGTACATACAGGTTCCAAAAGCTCTTTCACTAGCATCACAGAAAATTACGAGGTCAACTTTCTCAGCTTCAACAAGATTCATCCTAGGGAACTCAAATTCATGCAATTGAGAAAATTCCTGACAAAAATTACGCCATTCTTTACAGATATCATCTGGAACGTCTTGATCCCAGCCTAGTCTCAACGGTGTTAATTTACGTAAGATGAGTTTTCCTCTAACAGAGAAAGGTAACAGAATTCCTAGCGGATCATACAACGAAGCAATGTCTGACAGCATACTTCTACGAGTTTTACAGGAAGGATTTAAGCTTTTTACAGATATGGAAAGAGAATCAGAAGAAGAGTTAAAGTTGTAACCCAACACTCTGGAGTGCTCACAGGAGCTACAAAGAGAAGGGTCAATCTGAGACAGAAGATTAGAGTTATTAGACTGCCATTGCCGCAGTGGAAAGCCGCTTTCTTTGAAAGCTTTGTTTGCGCGTTGAAAAGTGTCAAGCGCAAGCTCGGGACTATTAGTTGTGAATATAAGGTTATCAACGTACAGTTTGTTAGACATGATGTCTCTAACCACCAAATCACTAATAGTTTTAGCATGTAGTTTGAGAAGAAAATTGAGAATGTAAGGGGAAGCGACAAAACCGAATAACAAGGTTGTGTACCTAAAATATTTATATTCCCCATTTTGAAAGAGAACAAAACTAAACTGATTTCGGTCAAAATTTTTGGCTAACTTCACTTGAAGGAAAGCCTTGAAAATATCTGATAGCACAACAACAGAATTAGAGCGAAAATACACCAACAAGCCAAGCAAATCATTCATGAGGTTAGGACCTACGTATGAGGCCTCATTTAGACTAGGCAATTTACCTCGCTTGAGCGAGCAATTAAACACTGGGCGTATCTTGGAAGTGGTAACGTGTTCTCTCACGACAGGCCTATGTGGTATCCACTTATGCTCACACACATTTAAATTCTCGAGAGAGAGAGGCTCAATTATACCTAGCTCGAGTTGTTCCTGAAAGACATCGTTATATTGCTTCTCTATCCCTTTACGAGAGTTAGAAGCAGCAACTTTCTGCGCGAGATAGCGCGCCAACCCGAAACTATGTGGCACTTTCGCTAGTATATTACGATTCCAAGGTATGTGAACATAATAGCGGCCTTCGTCATAAACTACGCTACTCTTAAAGTCTTTTAACTCTTTATCATTCTCCACTTCCTTAGCAGGCACCCCTATTAATTCTAAGTCTAGAAGTCTATCAAGACCGGCCTGCACATCACACTCAGTTCCATCCAAAGCAGAAGAACAAACTTTAGGAGGTTCAAAAAATGCCTCCAACACACCATGATAACGCTTAGCTTTAGATTTACTCTTTGTTTGCTTTTTTTGGTTATTTGCAATAGTCAAGGAAGAAGAAACTTTATGCAGAGCAGAAGAAGAGGAAGAAACGTCAGGCGAAACAACAGAAGGAGAAGAACTTTTAGGCGAAACAACAGAACAAGGCGAGCCACCGTCTTGCTTTTTAGCGGCCGAAGCCACAATAGGAAAAGAGGATTTATAACATTTTAGATCCCCGAAGGGTAAAAAACCGTTAGCTACACGCATAACTTTATAGCCAGCGACGTTTTGCAATTCAAGCACTCGAAAAGCTTGAAGAGCATCAACCCCCAGAATGCCGTTGATTTGAATATTGTCATCAACGACTTCAGGAAAGGAAGTAGACAGAGGAAGCTTAGTCTTAAGGAGCTCGAGTTTAGATTTCAAACCCTTCATCCCCATCTGTAGGTGCAAATTTTGCATTGCAAAAATATCAAGCTCATGCTTCTCACAGTCAGGAAGCACGAGCTCGACGTTAATGTGCTTGCCCCGCAACGGGACAGAGGCACCAACCGTGTTTACAGTAATTTGCTGCAAATCATCGTTAGAACTATTAGAACTAACGGTATTCAGGTCAATCAACGTTTGTTGACTTCCTGAGTCAATGACGAAATTTACACGTTTAGAAATATTATTAACTTTAGTAGAAAGAGCGATTACAGGGCACATTCGAAAACGTGCCTTTAACCGTCAAGAAGATGAGGCGGCAAGAGAAGAAAAACTTACAAACTTAGGGCATAACGGGCTAACGTGGGTATTAGCCTTACATAACGAACAATGAAAGGGCAAGCCTCTGCTTTTTGCAGGGCAAGACTTAGCTACGTGGTTGTGACTAAGACATACGGAACACAATTGCAACTCGCCTACTTGCTTCACGCGTTTTTCGTGAGTATCAAATTTACGGCAAGAAAAGGACGTGTGACCGGTCTGCTTACAAAACCGGCACACTTTCACGTTAGGAAGGTTAGAAGATACAGGAGAAGATTTAAACTTAGTTTCAGCTCGAGTCTTCTCCTCCACCCTATCATTGCGAAGGGAGAGACATTTCTTAGGTTTGGATTTAGTTTCCAACAGAGACAGCACATGATGCGCGTTCTCAAACATTTCTAAAGAGAAGAAACTAGCTTTACAGTAACGAAGAAGTTCTAACAAAAAAAAGTCAGGCAGTTTGGTTTTAATTATAGCAGAAAACAAGAGATTGCCTGATTTCTCGTTACGAAAATCTACTCCAAGCTTAGAAAGCTCAAGTAGACGAAACTTAACTTTAGAAAGAAAAGTCCCTATTTCTGCAAAGCTAAAGACACTGGGAGAATTTATTAATTCGTCCAGTGCAAGAGAAACTAGTTTGTCTGCGTTCAAAAATTCCTGCTTGAGCAAAGCCCAAGCAGCTTGGAAACAATTCTCATTGGGAAGTCCCTCAACCAGACTCAGGGCTCTTCCCTGCAATTGATTTTTTAAGAATATAAACTTTTGCTCCTCGCTCATATTAGGATAGGCTTGAAGAGCATTAAGAAAAGATTCCTGAAAATGGAGAAAAGAAAAAGGACAGTGTTCATTATCACTGAACTTTCTTAAAGTTAACTGAGGAGCTCGGAAAATGTTTAATGGTACATCCACAACAGAAACCTTACTAGCCTCAGAAGGAGGCGCGGTATCATTAGAGTTTGATACCTGTGCCGAAAAAACTGAATTTTTTAATTCAGCTATTAATTCAACAATTTGTACTTCATATTCAGCTCGTCTAACTAACTCCTCCTCAGAAATTTCCTCAAGGTCAGAAGGTAGAATAGAAGAGAGATGGCGAAAGTCCTTTAGAAGGCTACTCAACTGAGGAATAGCCTCCCTTAGGAGAGAAGGTGCACAGCCAGGAGCTAGCACTTTCTTTCGCAAAGCGGTAATACTACATTTTACTCCCCGCATTTTCATGCTAAGGGCTAAGGCGTTAAACGTTTCAGTCATGTTACGTTGGCAAAAAAAAGGAATGAGTAAATAGTTAATAGGCTTATTAGAAAAAAGTTCAGCTAATAAAGGTGTACACTTTTTTAAGTGGACAAATTAGGTTACATCCCTATGTTATATAGATAGAAAAAATAAAAAAAGACACATAGAATACACAAAAAGGTTCTTCCCCACCAATTTAAGTTTGATCACATTATAAATGGTTACACAATTTAAATTTTTCACAAAAATATTATTTTTAAATTTTTGCTTCAATATATTTAAGTTATTACTTACATACTAATACACAAAAGTGCAATCAGAAAAATTCTAATTGTGCAAGGTAAACAAGAGACTAGCTTCCAAAAGCACAGGGAGCCAGTAATACGAACAATAGTACCTTGCACAAAAAACGACACAAAAAAATGCACCTTAAGCTAAATGAGAAGAGAACCACCCCGGCCTCAAGCCCGGAAAGCTCGGCAATCAACAAGATTTTCCTAATTACGGAAAATTTATTACATTTATTTTAAGTTTTTTTTTTATGAAAAACAGTTATTTAAACTGGAGAAAGAAGAAACAAAAAGATATAGTCACCAGGATTATTCCTGAAGCAACTCCAGCCTTACTTAGCAGCTGACGAACGAATTGCGCACATCAGAACTGCGAACTTTCAAATGAAATGAAGAATTTTATAATTTAAGAAATTCTTCGTATAAATGAATTTTGAGTTGAAAGAACAAAGATTTGAAGATTAGATCACTTTCTTCGAAGTATTCGAAGATTAAATCACTTTCCTCATAAAGTTGCGAAGATTACAATTACGTTAAACTTGACTTCGAAAAAAGTAACTTTCGAAGGAAACAAATATTTAAGATTTATATAAAAAAAAACTTTTCTTCGAAAAAAAGAACTATGTCGCGCTAACCACCTAAGCGCCAACTTCCAGATAAACCTGGCATTGACATAGTCTCTTCTGCATTAAGTTAAATGATAATATGACAAGCAAAGACAATAAATAAGGATTGCTCACCTGAACTTCGAAGAAAAGTTGTCCAGGGAACACTTCCTCAATGATAGCCGGCTCTCCGGGCTCTCAGATGCCCGAAAGCAGGACCGGTTTAGAAGTCGTAACGCACAAGGCACGTGCTGCCGACTCCATAGGTGGTTGTCTTCTGACGTGTTAGCCGGCGAAGGCCTCGACGTCACGTGCGCTCCGAATCCGTCGCTGTGACTTCGGATGCAGCTCGCAAAGATAAACGAACACATTAAGGATGTTCGACATACGCATTTGTTGCCAGGAAGGGGAAGCAATCCATTATTGCCTGCTTGTCATATTTAATTAATTTAATTCTTTTAGGTCAATTAAGAATTGATTTTGACCCAGTCCCTTATACTACAAGATATTAATTAACTTGCATGGGACATACAAGAGGAGCAGGCTGGAGTTGCGACAAAACTCTGAGGTTACATCGGATTCAAACAAAGTCATCTCAGGACTTGGTGAAACAAAGACCATAGCCACGGAGAGACTTGAGTCGAAGGTCGATGTTCGCAGAGATTTTTGTGAGTGTGGTGCACAAGTCAAAAGTGTATCTAATGTACAGAAGGACGTACGCCATCCGTTAACATGCAATGATGTAACATGCGATGAAGTTGATGTAAAACTAAAATTACTGGAATTGATGAACAATTTCCGTGACGTGATCACGTTACAAGGCGAAACTATAGGAGTCACGAATGTGACAAAACATAAAATTGTATCAAAAACGGATGCACCAGTTATAAACATACCGCCATATCGCATACCTCACAAAAACCAGGAGGAGTTGGCCAAGGTCAACAAAGAAATGCTCTCACAGGGAATTATTGAAAAATCAACATCAGAGTTCAATTTCCCATTTATCGTGGTGAAAAAAAAGACGGGTGAAATTAGACCCGTGATAGATTTCAGAGCCTTGAATAAAATAGAGATCAAGGAGACATATCATATTCCACGAGTGGACGCAATATTGTCTACACTTGGTGGCAATACCGTATTTTCCTCTCTAGATTTAAAAAGTGCCTTTCATCAGGTGGAATTAGAACAGGAAAGTCGGAAATTCACAGCATTTAGTGTAAATTATCAAAAATTTCATTTCCGACGTATCCCGTTCGGGCTCGCTTCGAGCCCGAGCGTACTGCAAAGCGTAATGTCATCTGTTCTAGCACCTATTTTAGGAAAATTGTGATTTGTATTCATGGATGATATATTAATTTACTCAAAAACTAATGAGCAACATTTGTGCGATATTAAAACTGTCCTCTCTACGCTCCGTTCTGGCAAACTATTTATCAAACTCGAAAAATGTCAATTTTTCAAGACAAAAATAGAGTACCTAGGGCATATTATTTCGGCAGAGGGTATACATTGTAAATACTCCGAGAAATTGCAAAATTGTCCAGCACCAACAAACGTATAAGAATTGCAACAATTCCTTGGCTTAGCAAACTATTTCCGCAACTTCATAGCTCAATTCGCAGTGATTGCTAATCCCCTGTACAGATTGTTAAAGAAATGTGTTATTTTCGACTGGACAAACGACTGTCAAAAAAGTTTTGACTACATAAAAGCAGCTCTGACTTCTGACTCTGTTTTACGACACCCTGATTTTACGAAGACATTTCACATATTTACTGATGCATCAAATTTTGCCGTAGGATCTGTCTTGTTGCAGCCCGAAGATACAGGCGATAAATTAATGCGTCCAATTGGATATTTCAGCAAAACTTTAAATTCAAGTCAAGAGCGATACTCAACCACAAAAAAAAAGAGTTCTTTGCAATTTATAGTGCTCTTAAAGCGTTCAAATACCTAATTATTGGGTATCCCATCCATGTGTATACGGACCATCGTCCGCTAGCACCTCTATTCACACTAAAATTGCCAGACGACACCACCATGTCCAGATGGTGTATAAACATACATTCTTACGACCTGATTGTTCATTATTTACCAGGTAGACAAAACATCGTAGCTGACTACCTAAGTAGGCTACCAAACAACAATGATCAGCAAACTATTAAAGTATTAGAAAGCTGTGACACATTAATGCCTGAACTTGAATCTGAGACATGTATGGCGCAGACGCGAGCCAAGACGCAAGCAAAGCAAGACGTTCTCACTGACCAGACGATGCAATCACACGATAACGACGTGTTGACACCAAAATTAATTGACTATGTCCCGACAGAAAAAGAGATCTCATGGACTTTAAAAGAGTTCACTGACGAGCAAACACTTGATCCCTTTTGTATTGAAGTTCGAGAAGCATCACTTCATAAAAGTACGTCTACAATTAGTGACTTACCGAGTTATTTAATTGTCAATGACATTTTGTATCGACGACGACGCATTGACTCCCGAATTACAACAATACTAACAGCGGTAATGCCAGCTTCGTTGTTGAATAAAGCAATCTTAAGCATACACTATATGTACCATACAGATGCGTTGCACACGCTATTCAAGTTTAGACTAAAGTACTTCAATATTTTAGAGAAAACGGTTGTAAGAAAATTTGTTCAGGATTGTGAAGTGTGCAAACTTCTTAAAGCAAATCCTACCGTACCTATTAAAATATTAACAGCCCTGATAACAAAGGAACCGTTTGAAGTAGTTTCTATGGACTTTCTTGGTCCCCTTAAAACTACCGATAGTGGGAATAAATACATATTGGTTGTGATAGACCTTTTTTCTCGTTTCTGTAGGTTATACGCTACCTCTAACCGTCGGACAGACACAGTAATATCATGCTTAGGAAGTTGCTTCTCCGTATTTGGGTACCCCAAAACTCTCATAAGTGACAACGCAGTTGAATTTAAATCGGTATCAGTGAAACAATTTGCAAAAATTCACGTAATTGCTAAAAAAGAAGTTCTAGCTTTTAGCCCCCATTCAAATGCAATTGTTGAACGAAATAACAAGAAAATAAGCAATTTACTTAAATTATATATTAATTCCCTGTCTCATACCGAATGGGACCATTGTTTGGAGATGGTGGAGAACGCCATCAACAACGCATATAATTCTACTTTAGGTGATACACCTAGCTATGTACTGTTCAATAGAGACACGTGCACATTTTTCCGCGGGGAAGATCTCCCCATTTCATACAGTGACGATGACGAAATTGACTTAGTGAATTTTCGTGCAAGGGAAGCGGTGCGAACCGTAGAGAACGTTAGAAATCTTATTTTGAATAATACGGCTGTACGTACAATGTACAAGAACCTAAAAAGGAGGGGCAAAGATTTTAGAATGGGTGACAGGGTTTTGTTAAAAAATAATTACAAAACAAACAAGCTACAGCTGACATGACAGGGGCCGGGCCGCATTGGGTCCAAGCACGCAGGATTTCTACAGCGCCCATCCCTTTCCCTCCACCTCCAACCAGCTACAGCACCACCTCCAAGCAGCTACAGAAATGTTAGGTTCAATTAATTTAGGTTATGTTAGGTTAAGTTAAGTTAGGTTAAGAGGTTAGGTTAAGTTAGGTTAGGTTGGGTTAGGTTAGGCCAAGTTCAGTTAGTTTAAGGTTAACCTAAAAAAGTTAAAAAAATGCCTGTTTTTGCGTGCCGAGATGGAGGGTCGAATAGCCAAACACCAGCGGTCGTTTTAAAAACTGATTTAAATGCTTTAATAGAGGTTAAATTTGGTATTCCGCTGTAGTATCTACTTCCTAAGTACTTGTAGTGGTCATATTGCAGTGATTAATAATAACTCCATAACGAACAGATAGGTTAATAAACCTCAGTAGTGCTACATAGTTCAATAATTGGTACGAATGGCAACTTTAGTAGCTGCTCGGAGGTGGAGGAAGAGGAGTGGGCGGTGTAGAAATCCTGCGTGCTTGGACCCAGTGCGGCCGGGCCTAATTACGAAAATCAAAGGACACTGGGTCGAAATCAAAATAGGAGATAAAATCCATAAAAGTAACATGAACCATGTGTTACCCCTAAGTAAAAGGAAATGACAACGTTACAACGTATCGTTTCATCTATAACTATTTTGCGACTATAACGTTTCAGACGTGACGAGTTAAAATTTTCCCAAAAACACGACTGTGTGACTCTATGTATTAAGGTAATTAATTTTTAAGTATCTACTTTGCGTTTCTTGTTCGCATCATATTAATCTCATATATGCTATATCTCGTTTCATATTAATCACTTGTATGCTTGTGTTCAATAATCTCGTGTGTTCTAGTATTAGTGATTTTCATTGCTAGCAGCAAAGGAATTAACCTTCTAAACAGGTTACCCTATGTTACCGTTCAAGTTTGTAAGTAAAAGTCAAGATTACCGAATATCACAGAGAACATCCTTCAACGAATGTTCTCACGATCTGTGAAATTGCAATGTTTCACAACAGTCAATAATTGAGTTCAAATTTTGATGCTGAACAGCCAATTAAAAAATGATGGGCTAGTTCCGCATTTTCTAAATGCATCACATCAACAGTGCACCAATGTTGATGAAAAAATCAACCTCGCGACTTAAGGACATCAACAAATTATTCGAAATACATCGTGAATATATCGTGAGAAACTTCCGGGTTGAAAGTGGACACTGTTGTTAACTTATTTGATTGACAATCAGTTTGATAGTTTTTCACTTCAATTGTTTTTTTCATTCAGTTAACTGTCTCAGAAATGTTTAGTATTTCAGTTAGCATTTAATAATTTCAGTTAATACTTAGTTTTCACTGTTAACATTCAAATTTAAACGACGAATCCATTAATATTTTATTTGCGTTTATAATTGTATTTAGGGTTATATGCTTCTTTGTTTGTGTGTAACGTTATAAAATTTGTGGCCATGCTAATAGTCTTGGTTTTGTTTCCATTGCAGATCCGGGTGGCTGAGACGCGAGTAAACAATCACCACTTCAAATAATAAATACGGGAAACACTACATTATGGGCAATAAGATAAGTAGTATTAGTGTCGACACGCTAACTGCGGCTCTAGTTGACACTAAGGGCCAAATAACCAACGACTGGATAGCAGCAAACAGTAATACGGACTGGATACCAGACCGAGTGAGTGATGTGCTTCTCCTGATCCTAATCATAGTCATGATAACCCTAACAGTCCTAGTTTATTATTTGCGAAAGCAAATGGAGCTTCTAGCCGAGCGCATAAAACAAGAGGAATTTCAGCTACGTCGAAACAACCTCAAACAAAGGGAACATTATCAGAAATTTAACCACTGTAACTGTAGGGGGACACGTAGTAATAAATTTGCAACCCATCTTAGAATGGCCTAGGCACCCAAAACGACCAGCGCGGGCAAACATGCCAAGGCTGACAACGACTTTCGAAATGCTGTCAACGGAGGTATAACCAAATTTGGAAATAAATTTGTTATATTTCCGTTCTTTGTAAACGTATCAAACCCCATTAAATAGAGTGCAGCTCTGCTGAAAAATATTCCGTTTAAACATATTTCATATAACCAAATGTTTACTCGATGCCTAATCGATGTTTTTATAACCATAGAATAGCCCTACACGTAATTTAAGTTCTTATGAGTTCCACAATCTACTATTACCTCTGCGTTCACACCGTCGTTGCTTTAATTTAGTTTGCTTAATAGTCTGATAGTCATTCAAAGCTTTGAAAGCTTCCAACTTGTTCAATAATACCTAAAAAACATAATACCGCCAACTCCGGTGCGGTGTCTAGCCGAGACCGCATGACGTGGAGCGACTGTCAACAAACATTGATTGCCTAGACTCAAATTAACCTTCGGCGCAGTCAAGAACTTTGACTTCAATTAACCTTGAAAGCAGTTCTCCGTTTTCTCTGTGTAAGACAGGGAACGATGCCAAACTTGCGACTATTCAAGTACACGGGCCTGTACACCCATTTTTCATATCCATGTTAAATCGATCGAGGTTAAATGCAAAATTTTATTTAAAATTAGTCAATTTATGCGCATCGATATTCAGTTTCTTTTAATTGTGTTTTTATAACCTTGTACCTGGCGTTTTTATTTTCCCTTAACCTAAAATACTGACGGTTGTTATTTTTTATTTTCCATAGTAGTGTAGGAACTCGTGTTATAGTTTATACTGTTGAAGAAGATGGCATTATTATTGTTCACCAGTCGCCGCCTCCTTTCTTCCTGCTTGCGTTAATGCGTTTCTATATACTAATGTTAATTCGTTATAGTTTATACTGTTGAAGAAGAAGGCATTATTATTGTTAACCAATCGCTGCCATCTTTCTTCATGCTTGCGTTAGTGCGTTTCTTTATTCTGTTGTTATTGTTAAAATAAAACAAGGTGTATTATGGATAAAAAACACGTTTACTGGTATTTAAAATAACTTTGTTCAATATTGTGATTTTTGAGATGTTCAACTTTCAACAATCACCCGATGAGGAGCAACCAATTTGCTACGTTAGAAGTGATTAATTTAATTTTTTTAATCACTTATTATAAATTAAATTTTTTTTTTGCAATAAGTACCTCACTTTGAAAGAGGGATGGGAAGGTATGTACGCGCAACCCCCATCCATGCGTACCGGAGCCTTTATAAGCACTTGACAATTTAGTCCTGCTGCTATCGTTCTCGTCACCTCCTCAAGTAAACACCTAAGAAAACGTCTCCGAGTTTCCTTACCACGACCAAGGCCGCACCTCTAGCGGCACATTATCTTGTTAATTTTTTGCTAAATTTTTTGTATGTGTATTTTTTTATTTGTTATTTATTTATAATTTGTTAATTTTTATAATTTGTTATTTTTTATTTGTTAACTTTCTTCAATTTGTTCATTTGTTATTTCATTTGTTTTATTATTTTATTTATTTATTTTTTCAACTTTTTAAAATGTTTTATTTTCTTCCCATTTTTTATTTATTTGATTTTTATATTTTTTCACAATTTTCGTATATATTTTTATTTCAATTTTTCATTTTTCCTGTTTTTTATTAATTTAATTTTTTTATTTTTTCAAATTTTTGTATTTATTTATTTTTTTATTTCTTATTTTCTTTTTTTTTCATTTTTTTTTACTTTTTATAATATGTTTATTTTTTAAATTTTTTATTATTAATTTTTTTTCTTATTTTATTGATTCATTTTTTTTAGTTATTCTTTCTTATTTTCTTAATTATTTCATTGCAATTTTTTCTAGGTATCATTTCAGGCCCATAATTACTCGTAATTGCTGTACAAATTAAAGCGTAATATTACCATATACACTAAATTCATGATAGATTTCATTTTCAAATGCTGTCACTTTTCCATTATATTTGAATGTTTATCAGGTAGTATTTCATGGTAAATAAAGTAGTTAGAAACTTAAAAATAAAAACCGTAGGTTTATAAGTTTAAGCAGTTTTATTGATTATGATGTAACTGCGCAGAATAATGGAAGATTGAAGAAAGGCCAAGGGCTCTAAGGAAAGTTTATTTTAAACTAGAGACCACTCCGACTCCTCCCTCCAGGCATCTCTCATCCAGCGCACACTTCAATGCCAATGTATAAAAATTCGGTTTAAATTACAGTGGTGGCAAGAACAGTTGGAATGTTTAAATTTTAAATGTTACTAATTGCAAGTTGATCAATACAAAACACAGCATTAAAGTGAAAATATATCAGGTTCTTGCTCAGGGGACCAGAACGTTATAGTTCATAATTGATCCACCGTAAGAGTGTTCCTCGCACACTCCGCGGTTACCCAGTCTAGGCCATCAATGCGACGGCCCGAGAAGCTCCCACACGTCCACGGGCCCCTCCGGGCATGCAGCTTATAGACGCGGTGACGAGGTTCAAGCGCGCAAAACAGTACAACAATACAGAAGTACAACATGAGAACCTGGGCTGAAGTGTAACCGTAAACGTTATGTTGCCTAAATGCATTACACGGCACTGAAGATTAGATGAAGTGAACAGTGGCGGGTTGGTGAGGAATCTGATGCTTAAACTTGTTGCGTCTTGAGGTCAGCTGCGATCACGTCTTTAAATAAAGTTCCGATTAAAAATGTCTAGCACGTTTCAGACGCAGGTATCTTAATTTTACCTTTTGATTATAAATTTACATCGACATGTAGAATTTTGTACAGTAACTATCAAATCCATAAAAGAATAGAAAAAACTTCGCTACCTGCAATAAAAGGGACAGGAAAAAGAAGATTGACTCTATGAAGTCAGGTAACTTGATGAACATTCATTTTAATTTTCTCCCATAAATGGAGAGTAGAAAAATAGGCCATGCTTTATTCGGCTTTCAATGACCAAACCATTTAATTTTTTTTAAACTTGAACCTAACAATATCAATACAACAAATGCATGAGCTTAATTAAGTAATGTGCTGTTTCTTTTGTTTATTTCTGTGCGATATAAAATTACAAATTATTGTGCGCCCGCCGAGTATATAAATAGAACCGGCAAGAGACATCGCCGTTCATTAGCGGTGGCCTGACGTAGAGGTAGCATTAAAAGAGTCGTCGCTCTTCAGTAGTGGAAGCGTGACTGTCGAGGAAGCACCTGTACAGATCACAGATGCGTTATAGAAGTAGCATCACTTCGTATTAGCCCCTACCGTCCGATCTAACAGATTCTTTGCCACTACCGAAGCCTGTGCCAATTCCTGAGTACCAATAAAGGATAACCACGTTACTGCATTTGAGTCACTCCCGAACCTCATTCGCGTTAGTTTCGACCCGTACATGGAAAGGGACGGAACATTTATGGTGGCCAGTATATGGGGATGCCACATTAAAGATATCCACATTGCCGCATTGCCACATTGCCCATTGAAGAAGAAAGATATCAAGAATTGATCTTCGGTTCTGCTGATCCGTGATTTTAAGTGTGAGGAGTGTCACCCTGTTTGGAGTAACGTCGCATAGTTATCACATTACTTCAGAGCATCGAGAAAAGGAAGAATAACGTCAGCGCAGAAAATCAAAGAACTTCGAGGGAGAAAAAAATCGAAAATCTACACGCTACTCAGCCTTCACCAGTCTGGATCATCGCTACTCAAAGGAGAAGATGAAGTGAAGGGGTCCAGATCAACAACCTGATCTGTCGACGAGATCTACGCATTTACGCACCGTCATCTGCAACGAGAAGATCGACGAGATCTACGCATCGCCAAAATATTGTTCAACGTCACCAACTAGCTTCGCATAGCAAGCTGAGTATACGCCGATAATGTTTGCTTGCGAATTAAATAAGCATGAGCTCAATTTAATGATTATACATAATCATTATAAAATTAATAAATTAGAAGTTCTCTATGTAAAACGTTTTGAGCAGCATAGGCATTGCAAGCGCAGTGAGCACGCTGATTCTTGGGAGTGGGAGAGCCTGAATGCGGAAGCATTTGTGAGGCGGTAGTCCATTGTCAGTGAGAACAATTGAAGGAAGTTGTAGCCATTGTTCTCTAGCCCATTGTTCTCTAGCACATAAGTGTAAGCTGAAGCGGCCTGTCTCTGTCCAGTGTGGTGCCAGACTTCACGAGCCTTTGTGTGCTGAAATAGCCTGTTTTAAGTCCACTGAAATTGTGAGTTATCATTTTATTGTATGTAGAATATTTTCATTAAATGTGTGTAGAACATTTTTCTCTTAATGGTAATTAGAGGTCTAAGAATATAAGAGTATTGTGTACTTATGTCGGACAGTGACTCTGACGGATACGAGTACATAAGAACTATCCCGTATGTGACTAGTTTTGGAAGATTATCAATTCCTATTTTTTCCGCGAAGTCGACTTCAATACCTGTCACCATGACGACCACCACCACAGTCACCCCTGTTACCAGTGCAGTCACTACCACAGTTATCCCTGTCACTAGTACGGTTACCACTGTGACGACTTCTATTGTCGGTCCGATACCTAGTGTTGTAATTGCTGGGCAGGATCTGCCGCAGTTCAGGGGTAGAAAACGAAGGAATGACCCTGACTTCATAGAAAATAAGTCACTAGAAACGCATATAAAGAATGTGCGAGCATATTTTAATATGCTGTCAGATAATTCGGAGGAGGCGAAATTAAATTTATTGTTGCGAACTGCAGACAAGCGGGTAGGAGACTTCAATACTGTTGTCGCTTCCATAATTAGTGAAGGTTATGATTTAAGTTTCGAAGAAGTCGTACACCTGTTGGAGAATATCTACGTCTCAAAAGGTGAAAGATCTCTGCACGCGGTCGCCTGTGATCTAAATAACGTACGCCTAAAACGTAATGATGCTTTAGCGAACCAGTTTGTTGCTATCCTGTCCAAAATCCGTAAGCTAACCCACAGAATAATGACCAGCCCGGAGTGTTCAAACAGAGCCCACCCCTATGTAGTAAATTGTCCCGATCCTGTTGCTCTCGATAAGTATGTCGAGAATACTTTAATTGTTGCGTTAGCTATGGCCTTCATCAACCCCCTAGTAACAGAAGATTTTTCCAAAAAACTATTTAACAAACCCTTTAACTCGTCGGAAGAGCTCCTTCAAAGACTTGTCATTCGGAATTTTCCCGAGGATAAGCAAGTGTTAGCGACTCGATCTGAGAGATCTGTGGAAATCTATTGTGCAGAGGATGACCATTCGCCCGAATCAAACTTTGATGCAGCCTATGATGAGGCCGAAGTGTATACAATGACAAGAGGCGGATTTCAAGGTAGAGGTAGGACGCGTAGGCCCTACTCGAGACCAAATTTCCCAAGACCAACTTTCCGTGCTAGACCTCACGTAAAATCTTTTGTTGGAGATCGTGAACTAGGAACTCTCGAAGTCCAAGCATTAGAGACAGCTACTGAAGCGGGGCGTTGCTCGAATTGTAACAGTAATATGTGTGTCTGCCAAGGACAAGGTGTGTCGGTAACCACTGTGGCTAGGAAACCGACTGATTGGTACAAACCAGGTTCATATCAGACAGCCACCGAGCATTCACTGCGTGACGTAGTTTGTTTTCGTTGTAATAAGTTAGGACACTACGCAAGAGACTGTAGGTCCAGACGAGACTATTTCAACAAACCAGGTAGACCTGATCGTGTCCGTGCGCGAGGACAGCATAAAACTCGTGTACCAGAAAAAGGCCAGGTAGAAACTTACCAAACTAACAGTGGCGATAATTTTTTAGCGTAAGCCGCAGAGACGATTTCATTTCCGATAGAAATAACGTCAATGGTAAAAATGAAATTGAAATAACTAAGTGTGACTCTACGTCAGTAGCTCCCTGTGAACCCGAGGAGAATTCTGGTTCTGAAGATTCCCTCGTTAAAAATGTCGAGAGAATTGATGTGTTAAACATGTCTGGAGGTTCCCTCGCTAAAAATGTTGAGATAATCGATCCATTAATTAAGTGTCAAAATAGATATGAATCGCTGGGAGAGGCGGATTTAAGCGATTTAAACGATTTAAATGCTCATGGCACTGAATGTGAAAGCCATGTGACGGCGAACGTTTGTAAATACGAAGAAGATGAAGAAGTTGAAGTTACAGGACAAAAGGAATTATTTGTAATACGAAAAAGTCATAAGCCCATGATTGTGCTTAGAAAAGATGCAGACCTGTGGAATGCGTTGATTGATTCAGGATCAGAAAAATGTCTAATCAGCTACCACAGAATTAGTGAGATAAGTAATGACGTGAAGCCAAGTTCTCTGACTATAAAAGGCGTTAACGCTAAGAGTAATGTTGAAGGCGAGGTGGAGCTTGTCCTAAAGTTAAAAAACGGTGTAAGTTTGAAGACAAATGCTTTAATAATTAAAGATGGTATTTACAATTATGACGTCATTATTGGGCGTGATTTATTAGACAAGAACGCCGTTGTAGACTTAAAACAAAGATGTTTAATTATCAAAGACGAGAAAATTCCCTTTGCAGAGGTAAAACGACGAAAAAAGAGAAAGACAGAGTGTCTCGAGTATTTAATCGAGAATACTGAGTGTCTCATGGCGGACACGATTACGTCCAGAGCTAAGAAAAAAGTCCTAAATAAGCTAAGAGAGAAGAGAGAAATTCTCAGGACGTGTAATGCTGCGAGAGTAGGCGAGGAAGTAAAAAGGGATGGTAAGAGAGAAAATCAGCCTGTTCGAGGCGTAGTTGCAGTTACCAGTTCCCACACAGGGCCAAGGCCGTTAAGAGTTCATACTCATAGAGTGGAGATTGCTCCCAATGTAATTTTGAAACATGTTGGACATGTTGGAAAGTGTAAAAATGGAGAATACATAATAAAGAAAGCAACTTTAAAAGAAGGCATTTGTGTCGCAGAAGCGATTGTGAAAGTTAATAATAGGAGAAAGATTCCGTTGTTGTTAATTAATAGCTCCGACAGAGCGATTGTTTTACCAGAGAATGCAATTATAAGTACTTTAGAAAAAGTGGAGAAGGATCACGTTGAATCCGAAGTTTACTTGTCAGATGTACAAGGAGAATTAAAAGGAGGATTGAGTACCTTTGTGCAGGCAGCTAGTGTTGTTTAGGACAGTCATTTAGATGTCGAGAAGAAAGACACTAATAGTGAATCTGTCGGAATCACAGGAGTTGTCGACAAAGGGTACATTTCTGATTCCAAAGAAATAGCCAGTGGTCGGCGGAAATTAAATAATGATGATATCAAGTGTAACGATGACGAAATGAAGCCTGAATTGCTGAGTTTGTTGAATGAATTAAGAGACGTTATTACTATAGACAATGAATCGATCTCCGCTGCTGCGATTAAACCATACAAAATACGTTTGAAACCTAACGTGGATGTCGTAAATGTCCCTCCCTATCGTATTGCTCACCGTTACATGGAAGACTTGAAAGTCGTTAACGAAAAAATGTTAGACGACGGAATTATTAGACCATCGATTTCAGCTTATAATTCACCGATAATTGTAGTTCATAAGAAAGATGGAACCATACGTCCGGTAGTTGACTTTCGCAAAGTAAATGAGGTAATTTATGAAGAATCATTCCCTCTACCGCGAATGGATGAGATACTCAATAGTCTAAATGGTCAAAAATACTTTTCGAAATTAGATCTTAGGTCGGGATATCATAATATTACACTGACCGATGAGAGTAAGGAAATAACAGCATTTACCGTTGGTAGCAGAAAATACGAGTTCAATCGCTTACCTTTTGGTTTAAAAACCTCACCTGCATATTTCCAGTCAGTAATGACGCAAACGCTATCTCCTGTTCTAGGAAAACTATCTTTCGTCTTTATGGACGACGTACTCATTTTTTCAAAGGAAAAAGATCAGCATCTTGCCGATATAAAAGTTGTACTTGAACTATTAAGAAACGCTAGATTGTCAATAAAGACGGAAAAGTGCGAATTCTTTAGAGACGAGATTGAATATCTCGGACATTCCATTAGCGGAATGGGAACCAGAAACACCGGTACTGACAAAGTGAAGAATTTAGAAATTCCTAAGAATGTGAAACAGTTAGTCATTTCTAGGACTAGTAAATTTCTTTCGTAGGTACATAAAAAATTTTGCGAGTATCGCAAGCCCGCTCTATAATCTTCTGAAGAAAAATGTTGAATTCAATTGGTCTAGAGATTGTCAAAACGCTTTTGAAAAATTAAAGGATGAACTGTGTGAAAATACAATCTTGAGTCACCCAAACTTCGATCAAAATTTTCATCTGTTTTGTGATGCATCAAACGTCGGCATAGGAGCTGTTTTACTCCAGTCATCTACTGATAAAGTTCGAAACATGAGACCTGTCGCATTTTTTTCTAAAACGTTGAATTCCACCCAACGACGATACTCAACAACAAAAAAGGAAATGTTTGCTATAGTTGAAGCGTTGAAGTACTTTAAATATCTTGTTTTAGGATATGATCTGGTCATTTTCACCGATCATAAGCCTTTGGTTCCTTTATTTTCAAAGAAATTGCCTGAAGACAACACGCTCGCTAGATGGAGTATTTATGTGCAAGCTTTTGATGCCAAATTAAAGTATTTTTCTGGGAAAGCGAATAGTGCCGCCGATGCATTAAGTAGATTAAATCATGACAAAAATCCTTTAACAGAAAGAGAACTATTAGAGTGTTCTGAATTAAACCCATATGTAGAGACTTTTCCCGTTGTAACCAGGCTGCAAGCCGCTGCTGCGGGTAACAAATGTAACAAGCCGGTGACTGAGGGAGAGTTCGAGGAGACAATGCCAGGAAGTGAGGATGGAAGAAACAACAACAGTACTGCTGAGCAGCAGACAGCCCCCAGACGTGAACCCAGTGACCATAATAGCAGACAGAGAACGTGCTTATGCAGACTGGATAACGTTAACAAGACTACAGACCATTCAAGTATTAACGACAACTGGTCGTTAGACGAATTTAAACGTGAACAAGATAGTGATCCTTTTTGTTCTGAAATAAAGGATGCCCTAGAGAACGCAACGAAAGTTACTAATACTGACATGAATGAATTTCTGATTATGAATGACATTTTGTATAAAAGACGAAGAATTGACAACAGACCCAGCACCATTCTGACTATTGTGGTGCCATATACTCTGCTACACAAGACAATTTTATTTATTCACAATTTGTCCCATACAGATTTGAATCATACCTTGTTTAAGTTTAAATTAAAATATTTTCATCCGTACGAACGGACAATTACACGCAAAATTGTTGAATCTTGTGACATCTGTAAGATTCTAAAATCACGAATATCGACGCCGATTAAAATTCTAAATGCTCCAATTGGAACACGATGCTTTCAAACGGTCAGCATAGACTTCTACGGTCCATTAACAATGACAGACAACGGGAACAAATTTATTCTTGTCATAATCGACTTGTTCTCTCGTTTTGTTAAATTATATTCGACTAGTGACCGACGTACAGAGACTGTTACAGATTGTCTATGGAATTTTTGCTGTTTGTTCGGTACCCCGGACGTGTTGTTGTCCGACAACGCTTTAGAGTCTAAATCATCTAATGTGAGAAATTTCACAAAAGGACCTTCTATCTTGAAAAGGGAAGTTCTGGCTTATTCCCCTTTTTCTAATGGCATTGTTGAGCGATGTAATGGAAAAATTCGACACCTGCTCAAGTTATATCTAAATTTTCTTACTCATAATGAGTGGGATAGATTATTGGATATTGTGGAGAATTCGATTAACAATAGCTTTAATGAAACATTAGGCGATACCCCCGCATACACGGTTTTCGGTAGAGATACGTGTGTGTATATTAGTTCTACTAATTTAGAAGACTTCAATGTTGCGACTACATATGAAGATGTTCAAAAACAAAAATTTAAAGAGTCATCTATTGTAGTGAACAATATTAGAAATGCAATCATTAACTCTACAATCGAAAGAACTACCTATAGAAACGTGAAACGTCGCGATAAAAATTTAAAGGTGATGGACCGTGTACTAGTGAAAAACCATGCCAAAAAACACAAGCTACAGCTAAATTTCTTAGGTCCCGGTATCATTGAAAGGCTAGGTAAAAATTATGCAGATATTAAGATCGGTAACAAGATTATCCGATCGAACTTAAACCATGTACTGCCTTTAGATAAGTTAAAAGGGTAAAATTGTCAACCTAGTTTGGAACTGTTCATTTTCATATATTCCGAAATTGCCATTCCATATATGTTTTTAAATGGTATTTAGCTTGTAAGTGTGTTCTATGAGTTTTTAGCTTGTAAGTGTGTTCTATGAGTTTTTAGCTTGTAAGTGCGTTCTATGAGTTTTTTTTCTTAGGACTTTATGTATGTCTTGCTTTAGGAAATATTCTTGTTGCGCAAACACCTTGTGACGAGATGTTGAACTTAGGATGTTGTCATACTGTTATTGTGACATCAAAGTTGTGTTCATAAAGTCGTAAGCTAGAGTTGATAAACTTAGGTGCAATCTTGGAAATGTCGACACGAGAGTGCGAGTGCGAAACCCGCGAGAACTGCATCGCATCTGCCGCAACTTGTTTGAAAACAATGTCAGGCATTGTAGTTGGAATGAATGTGTCTTAATGAGAAGGAAGCGTTGCCTTAGTATGAAACGACAATTGTTTACTTTAAACTTGTGGCCATGCTAATCTGCTGTGTCGTTTCCTTTCAGATTCCTTGGGCGACTCCTGAACAACTCCAGAACATTACACATTCCGAATTACAATATACACATACACTTTACACCTTCACTTACTACTTGGTTTGCGCACTTATCTAATTTCAATAATAATTAATAATCAATAATAACTACTTACTTAATTTTAATAAGCACCTCAAAGACTTAAATCATTTTACTTCCTGCTCTGTTAGTCGCTTTGTGGCCCGCTAACATGGGTAACAAAGTATCCAATATTAACGTAGACGCCATTTTAACTGCTATTAAAGCCAATAATGGTCAGATATCGGATGAACTCATCCGCCATACAGAGGAAACGAGAGTCGACCTCATTCCTGATCAATTGAGCGACATACTGTTGCTCCTTTACACGTTAATCACGATTATAACTACTGTAATGATTATTTATATTAAAAGAGATCTCAACAGGGTTATTGGACGACTAAGTGGTGATGACGTAGCTTTGCGTCGAACCGCTTGGAAGGAAATCAGTAATAGTCCTAGGCAAATACTTGCACTTCCACCTCGAGTTAGCGCATAACACTACAACGCTAGACTTCCACATTCACATTAACATGACAAAACACACGTGCCTCATGCACAGAGTCCACGTGCACGTCCTTACAAGATGGAACTTTACGCATACAAGATGGAGACGACTGAATATTTCTATTTTCCATGTCTTAGAATATTTCTATTTTATACGGATTATTACTTGTTCTTGGTGTCGTTAATTATAACCCTTGATGTCGTTTTACTCGCCCTATGGAAATGTTTGTTCATGTTTCACGCGAGATAAGGAGACGAATTATTGCGAATAAAAACCAAATTGCACGCTTGTAGATTGGTTGAATTGAATTAGTTCATTTATTGATTATTCTATTTAATTTACTTTCAATATTTAATTTAGTTGAATTGAAATAAGTTAATTTGAATCGTAGGACGATTCGAATCGTACGGAAAAGCAAATCAACTTTTACCTTGCCATTTGTAGTAATGTAATGTATTGTTTTGCGTATATAAACTTATATTCTATATCTTTAGATAATATAGATTTATGATGGATTTTTCCTTCTAAATTTTTCATTTTCATTAAAATTTTTGTTTCTCGATTTGACGGTATGTGTCCAGTTTGTTCAAAAGAGTGTACCCTATGGAGATGATTTATTACGTACGTGATTTGATTTTTGATTTCGATAAGTTAATAAAATTGTGTGGTGTATCCAATATCGAATTGAATTTGAATTGAATTAATAAGAATAAATTGATAAATAAATTGTTTGAAGCTAAGTGGGAAGAGTGATTAATTAGTTGATTTTGGATAATAAATCAAGTATTGAATTGAAACTAAAATTAATAATGTTTAACGAGATGTAGGATTACCGTTGAATTTTGTTGAATTTATGCTTTGCTAAAGACAGCAAAAGCCATACCTGCCTACCTCCGTTCATAATTCGGAAGCATTTTGTGTCATACGTTCTGATCTGTTCGAATTAAATTGACGGATTGTAAGATTAATTGATAGTCAAAGGAAAATCAAAGTTAATTGAATAACGTTTTAAAAAAATTTATATTGTAATAAAGAATTTTTACGTGGGGGGAACAATTATGTGCGCCCGCCGAGTATATAAATAGAACCGGCAAGAGACATCGCCGTTCATTAGCGGTGGCCTGACGTAGAGGTAGCATTAAAAGAGTCGTCGCTCTTCAGTAGTGGAAGCGTGACTGTCGAGGAAGCACCTGTACAGATCACAGATGCGTTATAGAAGTAACATCACTTCGTATTAGCCCCTACCGTCCGATCTAACAGATTCTTTGCCACTACCGAAGCCTGTGCCAATTCCTGAGTACCAATAAAGGATAACCACGTTACTGCATTTGAGTCACTCCCGAACCTCATTCGCGTTAGTTTCGACCCGTACATGGAAAGGGACGGAACATTATTACATTGATATGCGAAAATAAACTGTAGGAACGATGTTAAAAATTCATTACGTCATTATGATGTTCTTAATATTGCATTTGATATTGATTCTCACAAATTCAATATTATTTTCATAGAAGTTAATATTAATTCCAAAAAATTATATTGAATCATGGCCCTTCAAAGTCATCCATTTTTAGAGAATAAAGACAATAAATATTGCAATGACATTCAAAAGCGTAAAACAGAACTGAGTTTTGCATACGTTCATGATGCTTTTCATTTAATAATGAAATGAAGTTACATGCTGCAGTCACTGCGAGCTACTACCTCCCTCTGCGATTTACAATGCCACAGTGGTTGCCTCGTCACATAGCGCCCCCACAAGTTGCGTAAATTCAGTGGCCGTAGTCGAGGCAATGTGTTGCCCCGTGTAATAGGGCCTTTAGCCATCAGAATTTTCACTGCTGGTTCATTTTTTGCGAACCGCTGAGTTCTGCCAAGCGTAGCAGAAGCGGCACCCGTTCCCACTCGGAAGCGGCACTCGGAACCGTTCCCGTACTATTCCCTTCACAATATTTTTGTTCCCTTTCTGAACACGTTTCGTATTTCAGTCAGTCTCTAAACGGCGGGTTATCGTTATAACTTTTTTTACATCAAAAGAATTTGTTCCAAAAAATAGCAGCGAACAACAATTAATACTTGAGTGAGATATGTTATTCAGTGTTGAGGGTTTCGTTGGATTTGTTAGTTATTATGAGAGACATGAATATTTTTCATTTTACTCTTCATTTGCAGTTAATTAAAACGAAAATTAGTTATGACGGACACTGAAAATTAACTAAACAAAAAAATTGCGTTTGGGCATGAGAAGGCAATTCGGAATACAAGCAAATTGATCGTGACTGTCAGCAACCACCTTCCTACGTAATACGATGCTCATTACGCTGGCTGGAATAGTTCAGGAATTGAAATAATACAGTCCAGGAACTGTTATCACATAGGATTACTCAAGTTTTTATTTTCACGGTGCAATACGGATGTCTGTAAAATACTGTATCGTTAACATGGGCGTGAGTTGGTTCAAAATACACTAATACTCAGTAATTTGAAGTAGTTGGGCATTGCATTAATTGTTGAGTACCGTCCGTTAACTATCAACACGCGTCTGTTCTAATTGGAAAAAATCTCATCAGTTTTTGATGACGACGATACTCTTGAGGTACTGAGTTTCTCATCTGGACATTCATTTTCAGAAAGAATTTTAAGTTCCAAAATATTCTAAGCAAATAAAAAGTGATTATTATTGGAATGAAACTTGAACTGTCATTTCGATTCTTGAGAAATTATAATCTAGTAATCATTGGTTTCTGTATATACATTAGGCAAATATGATGGATCATAACGATAATGCAAGATTGTGTGCGGCAGAGAAAAATACAGCGATGATGATGAAGGTAACGCCAACACGCTTACCTGAATTATCGACGACCCATGCTGCGAGCTTTTTGAAGTGTTCCGATGACCTGGGAGAGGCCAAGTCTCCTCCAAGCGAGTTACAGAAGGGACGAGCATCACAAGAAGGTTTGTCGTTCTTCGTATGCAAGTAGACGCAGCCATAGTCAGTCTCGACGAAAGGATTCACGCACGTCTCGAGAAGTTGTGGTACACTTTTGGCGACCACTTACCGAACATAAAAGAAAAGGAATTCTGTAGCACAGCATATTTGAACTGAATCCATTGCTCAATGGCTATACCAACAATTAATACTGTCCAAAATTGATGATAGCAAACATTGTGAATAAGCAGAGTTGTATTATGATTCGTGCACAGGAGGCAAGCGTTCTTAGATTTTCTCATTCTGAGCATTGGTGTTAGAACCCGTGCTTAATGATCCCTGGTATAGAAAACTGTACTTTCTTTAGCGTTCAGCTAAAAAAAGATAACTGAAAGGAAAACATTCTTTATGTAGTTAATAAGAGAAAGTAAACGGGGACATTTATATTGAATACACTTTATTATATTCGTGCTTAGTTGGTCGCTCGTTAGTTATAATACTATAATAGGTGGAAGAATGGACATACCAAAGGTACAAAATACGGAGAAAGAAATTGAAATTTTTCACTTAGTTAGTCTACTTTGAAAAATCTTACAGGTACTGGTAGATTTGAAAAACTTGGTAAACGTTCATAAAGAACCGATAGGAAAACGCAGTACCGACTATGAAGTTTAGATTGTCGTGAACTTAACGGATCTGCGATAATAACCGTTGGTGTTTGAAGTGTAGTGGGTGAAATTAATGCTCCTGTATGGAACACAGGATGGTGCGCTCAAAAATTTTAAAAAGAACTTCCATGTACACATACGAGTATGGTGACTTTATCAGAGCGATCCTTAAGTTTAGAGTTAATTGTTACCAGGGTTGGGGAGTCGGAAGAATAAATTGGCGACTTCGACTCCGACTCCGCCTGTTCAGAATTTTGTGACTCCGACTCCGACCCCACCTTCCCAGAATTTGGCGACTCTGACTCCACATTTCCAGAATTTTGCGACTCCGACTCCGACTTCGACTCCATCTTTCCAAAATTTTGCGACTCCATCACCGACTCCACCTATTCACAATTTATAAGATAAATATTACTGGTTGCAGGTGTGGCAATCTCTACTTATGGTTATTTTGATCTTTATTTACGAACGACTTTTGAATTGACAATAGAAGGTTAAAAATCAAGTTTTACTAATACATATCTACTAGTGCGCTTGATCCTTCAAAAATGACGGGATTCGATAGTTTCTTTTAAAAAAGTCGCAAGACATAGATGACAAACAAATAGATCCACCCCAATAGTACTCGCGATTAATATATTCTTGTACTTGTGCACTGGTGAAACTCGTATCACAGATACGGTTATTGAGCATCCTTATGAACGTCACAAATTCACACACCAACAAAGCGAGCATAAACTGTGTATTATATTTCAAATTATTATTAGCAAAGAAGTTTTCAACAAATTTGCCATACCTTTTTACCTCGATATGCTGCATTTTCTCAATGGATTCAACTTTCAAGCTAAATTTTTAATTTATAAACAAAAGTGAGCGGATGCCAGGTTTTCACATTATTTGAATGGTATTTATGATACCATCCAATCAAGCTGATTCCCACTGTAATAACATAGGGGAAATAACACACAAATAAACACATTTATTTATAAATTGATGGAGACATCTAGCGTTTCATTATATATATTGGGTATTTTTTTCGTGCAGGGAATTTTAAACCATAGGTTGAAAAACTCAAAATAAATTAATTTTCACGAATGATAAATTGCCCAAAACTCCTTAGTTTTGGAATTTTATGGACTTGAAAAAACTTTGAAACTTAAAGTATGTACCACGTTCGCGCCAATGTTAGCGCTACCTTTTTTACTTCAAATGAATCCAAGTCAAGTTCAATTTGAGGGTGTTAAGAAAGATGTTACGAACTATTTTTTTGCGAAATATTTTTTTTCCCAAAACATTTTTCGGGCACAATAATTTGTCAAGAAATTAATAGCTAAACAAATTTTGTCTATGAAAACTGTTGTAAGTCGTCGTTGTAGCATTGACTAAGATCCTTTTGTGGAAAAATGTGTCGCTTAATAAAACTTTCAACGTTGTGTGCTTGTGAGTGTGTAGGGTGTTGTGTATTTGTGCCTATAAGCTGTTGTTTTAGCGGTGCGAAGGGTGAGAAAGCTGGCATTCTGAGGACCGAAAGAACACGAGGGCAAAGGTTGAATTAGGGTGCTTAAGAACCCCGCTCTTGTGTTTATAAGAGCGAAAAGCAAACCTCGCACCACGAAGCATAAAACTGCTACAAAAAAAATACAAGATCTTAAACGTTGAAGACTAAGGGGGAGGGAATTCGAGTATCAGAGCGGCCAATGGTGAACGCTTTGCTAAGGAATAAAGTTAGAGTTAGCCGAACACCACTAAAAAGTGATTGGTTTCTTCAAAAAGGGCGTTAAAAAAAGAACAGAACCACAAGAAAGATCTGGTGCTTGAGGGAAGGCAGTTCTACTGACAAGGCCGTAACGTGAAGTACGAATAAGTACAGGTGCGTTCGCGGTGACATACGGGTTTAAAGAAATGACGGGACAAAGTGCCCATATTGAGCATACAAATTTAACGATGAAATATAATCTGGGAATTGATGTATGTTCTCGTTCTTATTTCAGAGAATAATTGCAAATAGGAAAACCAGGAAAATACGGCCGGAGCAATATTCAAACTAAATACGTACGAATTACCCTTGTGGGCAGGGGTACGTTATAAAACTCATATTATTAAGAAATTGCTCAGAAACTTAGTTGACAGAAATTGATGTTGCATATATATATATATATATATATATATATATATATATATATATATTAATATATTCTTCAATATAAAAAAATGCTAATTAAATCTAGCTATGAGACGAATTGAGTAGAGCAAAATTTCTAATATTGCAGACGGTGGGAAATGAATAAATAATGATGATGAAGAAAAGAAGTCAAGAGATCATCAGTTCAAGTCATCGTAGCACGTCATCGCTCAGGAATGCCTATCCTCAATATGAACTGAAGTCGTACTAAAATGAACTGTATCTCGCCAACACACAACACGCTCTTGAAAGTCGGTGCCTTGAGAATGCCGCGCAGTGCTTGGTAATGGGTGTTTGTGGAATGGAAGTGACCAAGACGACAGGGAATGCCTTAATATTCCATGTGCATTGTTGGTGCCCATCATTGTCTACATGTATGTATTATTGGGGTGTAACTTGATGATGCGGGGCTGGCTGGCCAATAGGTAGGTTAACGTTGTCATGGGAAATGTCATGACCTAATTTATCTCCGAATTTTATCAATAGCATTGATGTGTTACAATAGCGGTTGTGTTTAGAGGTAAATGTAGGTGCGCGGATTGTTAGGCGTTGCGTTAATACCCTTCATGATAAGCATTGTGCAGTAGCCTCACAAAAGGTGTAATAGGATGATCTTCTGTAATCCATAAACCTGTTTACCGAAACCTCGAGTATTATACTCGAAAATCCACATGTGCAGCAATTCTCGTCAACACAAAAATGCACAGAGAAAAACGCGCTGTTCGTAAGTGTTCCCTTCACATCGGTGAGTACTGCCCTTGTTTTAGTATATGCTCTGTGAATGTCAATTATTTGTATTTTTTTTAATTGACTATATGTTCTTGTGTCTTTCCCTGTATTTCGCATGGAAGTGTGCCATTCCTCATTACGGGTGTCCGGTCTTCTCATTAATGCAAATTAATGAGGAGGAAAGGACGCAAGTCTCGTGACTTGGGGGACAACCCAAGGATTTTTAAATTTTGATATGACTGTTTTAAAATTTGGCCAGTACATGTATTTCTTTGAGAAAAACTAATTGTAATCGTGTAACTTTCTCAAATTAGGCCTTAGTTTTTGAAAAAAAATTCAAAAATTATTTTTTTTAGTTCATTTGTAGTGATATTATAAAAGGAATTGAAGTCAGTGAGTTTTCAAGCTAGAAAATATTACAAGACAGTTTTGAAATCCTTGAAAAATTTATAACAAACTAAAGCTCTTCGATTTCCAACTTTGTACATTTAATATTTTTTATCACAGTTCAAAAAACAAACAATTCGAATATTTAAGTCAGTGATTAAAAATCGTATTTCAAAAGAAAAAATAAATGAAAATTGAAAATTCAAGAGCTTAGTTTGTTTACAAAGCTTCAAGGAATCCAGAACCGTTTTTGAATTTGTTCTAGGGCTTGAGAAGGCAAAAAAAAAAACTCATTGACTTCCATTCTTTTTGGAATATCACTAAAAATGAACTAAAAAACTAATTTTTGAATTTCCTTCAAAAATCAAGGCCTAAACCAAAAAAATTACACGAGTACAATTCGTTTTTTTCAAAGAAATACATATACTGTCCAAATTTTACAACAATCGGATCAAAATTTAAAAATCGCTTGGTGGTCCCCTTAAATCTAAGTCAAGTTCATTTTAATCCAAATCAAGTTCATTTTAATCTAAGTCAAGTTCATTTTAATCCAAGTCGAGTTCAATTCAGGTCAAGTTAATTTTAATCCAAGTTAAGTTCAATTTAAACCAAATCAAGTTCAAATTAATCCAACCCTAAGTTAAATTAAGAATTGACACCATCAGTCGTTAATTAGAGAGTTTTTGCGTTAGATATGTTTCTATTGGATGTGATGAGCAAGACAATCATTTTTGTTGCTGCAAGGAATACATAATACCTTCGCCTGTGTTAAAATCTAGAGACAAGCTGTCGTAAAATGTGCAAAGTATCCAGCATCAGGAGGCAGAATGCAATTCAGATCTTTGACTAGCGTGAAAGATACCAGTCAAATATAAAATACTAGTGTGCACGGCCCGTCATAAATGACGGGATTCAATACCTTTCTTGAACAAACTTTCCAGACGTGGATGACTAACAAATATATCCACCCTAACAGTACCCATCATAAAAAATATTAAAGTACCTGCCCACCGGTTAAACTCGTATCACAGATACGGTCATTATGGCTATCTCTATGAGCCATCACAGAGAATTAGCGAAGCCGACTCCAAACAAATAGTAGTTGAAACTCCACTGACACTGTCATGTTAAGCTAAGTGGACCCGTAAAAAATTTTTGTCAATATTACTTAACCTATGCTAACTTATCCTACCCTGATCTGACCAAACCTATCCTAAATGAACCTATCTTGATAAAATGTCAAACATATCAATGCATGGTGAGGCCGTCTTTTAATATTATGCCGAGGAATTCGGTATCTATGACACCGCAAACTCAGACATCCCATGTTTCTTAAGAAACGGACACCAAACAAATATATGAATAAATATATAAATAAACACACAGCGGGTATTATTATATTACATAACCAGTTCAGTTCGTATTGTACTACTCATTGAAGTAATTTTGAAACTTGTCCACCCACTTTATCTGAAATAAGAAAGAAGGCGAACTGAAAAAAGGCCGTAAGAAATAAGAAGTTCAACCTCTCGAGAGTTGATGAGCCAGAGCTTGTATCACAGATACGCTCATCTCACACTCTAGGCTTGCTTGGGGCAGACAGACGGGCGCTGATTTTTGTAGTATAGATTCTGCATTGATGGTAGTATGCATCCATTCAAATATTTATGTTCAAAGCGTAATTTTATGTTGCGCATAGCAGTATCGAGGATTTGTTAACTCGCATTTAGAGATTTACATGCGTGAAATTCATATACATGCGAATACACAAGATTACTATTTGACGTTATGTATATTTAATCTTTGAGAGAAATATACAAATGCGATTCACTGAGTACTTATGTACGATTCCTTTTGAATACAATTTACAGGAGTACATTACTACACTGATACATTCCTGCATTACCAATACAAGTGTTGCCATCCCTTCAAATCAATAGGCCAAGGCAAATATATGATCTATGTCGATAAAATAAATTGTAACTTGTTTATACGAAAATCGTTTGGACGAGCGAAAACGGACTTCGTTGCTATATTTTTTATGAATTAAATCTACATATCGTCCATTACTAATCTGATGTAGTAGCATGTATATATATAATTTCATACAAGTGATAAAGTGTAATTTCACGCATATAAATCTTCATTTGAGTGTAAATAATTTCTTTATGCTTCTATATGTATGTGTTACATAAAATTACATTTTGAACATAAATATTTGAATGGATGCAAACTGTCATAAATGTAAAATTTTAAAACCACTGTAGTGAGTATTGTAATAAAAAGTTTTTATAATTGACTTGTATCTTTTACACCGGTCAAAGATCTGAATCACACTCTACCTCCTGATGCTGGATACTTTGCACATTTTACGACAGCTTGTCTGTATAGATTGCAACACCGGCGGAAATTTTGGTAGTCCGCGCTGAAAGGAAAAACAAAAGTCTTGTTCATTATATTAAATAGATGGATATTTAATCCAAAAAACGCTCAAATTGACTAGTGGTTATCTCATTTCTTACCTCAACTTAGGGTTGGTTTAGTTTCAATTTGACTTGGATTAAATTGGCTTTGACTTAGATTAATTATAAGTGAAAAAGGTGAAGCCTTGATAGTTCCTATCCCATTAAAACAGGTTTTTGATATTTTTACAATGAGAACTGCGAGCATTTTACGGTTAGGAAAAGTACCTGCAGTTTCAAGCTATTAAGCATTGAATAATGTTTGTACGTTTTATCAATTTAATGAAATAGCTACTAAAGTTTATCATTGATGACTTGGTGTTAATTTCCTAACGAACATTTAAATTGCAATTTTTTTGTAATGGTAAAATGCTTGCAGGTTTTGCAAAAATATAAAAAAAACTGCTGTAGTGGGGTCGGAACTAACAAAACTAGCGCTAACATTGGTGTGCACGTGGCATCCTACTGAAAGTTTTAAAGTTTCTTCAAGTCCTTATAACTTGAAAACTTAGAAGTTTTTGCATTTTATCATTCGTGAAAGTCGATTTGTTTTGAGTTTTTAAACCTATGATTGAAATTTGTCCGCACAAAGAAACACGTTGTATTGTGTTGATTATTTTTAGCAAATAAAATCGCAAGTGTCACCTTAAACAAATAAAGGAATGAATAGATTTGGGTATTTCCTTTGCATAATTTCTGTGTTATTACAATATTCAACTCAGTATTGAACAAATAAAATTGGTTGGTCCGTCTTTGTTGGTTGGTCTGTCTCTTTCACGCTCTGAAAGGATGCTTAATGATAGTATCTGTGATACGAGTTTCACCAGCACAGAAGCACTAGAATATTTTAATGGCGGGTATTATTAAGATAGATTTATTTATTTGTCATCCACAGCTAGGAGATATGTTTAAAGACAATATCGAATCCCGTCATTTATGACGGGTCGGGTACACCATTATACATATATATATATATTACTGACAGGTGTCTTCTGAGTAGGCCAAATAGGCAGTGCATACCCTGATAAGAATAGATAAGTATCAACAGTTTTTCTATAACTAAGTATGCACCAATTCAATGAAATTGCAATGGTTGATTCAATTACTATGCTTAAAATCTCCAAAATTATGATATATCATACATACATGTAGATAAGGTGCGCAAGATTTGCACACCGCCTTTCCTTCTCTGTACCTACACTATGCGGGGTAACAATGCAGAAAAGGTGGCATATTACTGCTCAACACTATTTTATATCTCAGCTATGATAGGTAAAAGTTGTTCTGCTTTCGTCGCAGGGGTCTGATATTTTTGGAACGTCTTGTTTACGAATAAAAGTCACTTCTAGCTTTTATCTGTGTTATATGTTACTGTCTTTTATTCTTGTCTGACTTTTTACATTGTATTTGTCGCTTTCTTATTTTAAGAAACGTCTACGTTCTTTTCATTTTGTATTTTTGGTGAAATTTGGTACGTTTTCAGCAAGAAAATTTGTACTATCGCATGAATTCAACAATCATTGTAGCAGAGATAGTGCATAGCTTTCCGTTACAATATGTGTGTGAAGTATTTGCTGTTGTTTTGATATTATTTTTACTGCAGCTCTTTCACATTGTATTTTTTATGTGTCCCAATACCGATATTGATTACCTTATCATATTTCCAAAACTGTTTCTAAAAAATTCATTAATTATACAATGCTGAGAAACAGACACTATTTCATTTTATAAAATTGTGAAAATATAATTTAAAAACTCTCCATTTCAGCATATGCTTACTTAAAAACTGGGGAGTGATAAGAAGAGAACAATTAAACATGAAAATGATATGGTAAAATACAATATAACTTATGAAGAACCAAACAAAAATCAAGGAATAACTTTAGAAATGTACAGAAATTTTCATTATTAATACATGTTAACTTGACCTAAAGACAAGGAAGTAAACAAAACAAAGAAATAAATTTTAAGTACATAGGTACTACTGACAGCTGAAAAAATCAACTAATATTACAGTTATTAACATGAAAATAAGCTAATTGAACTTTTATTATCAATAGCGATTACGTAACCTGAAAACTAGAACTCTTTATTTATCAGACCATAGCTTCAGGTTTTGGCAAACACTGGTCATTATCAATATATCACAACCTAAAGACTAGCAATATTTATGATCACAACATAACTTTTGATTACTGCAAAGACTAGTGATTATCAATCAATATATCAAAGCATAACTAGAAGAAAGACTGAAAAAGATCGTTATTAGTAACCACTGGTATAGAATATAGGCACAGTAGAAGCGTACAGACTTACCACTCTTTATGTGAGTACAATGTATTACATCAGCTGAGCTGTTCTACAAGCAACTTGCAACACATCAACTAATAATTTCTAGATTCTATGTATTAATTAAAGGGGGAAAGAGAGAAACAGAAACAAACTGGATGAATTTACGATTCTTTTAATTGCTATTTTTATTTTTTTCACTGTAATATAAGCATTATTGCTCCAGTACGAAAATTATACTTCGCTCTCGTAGGTATCACATATATATGTGTGCGAACCCACAATGACTAGAAATCAATGACCACTGACCTTATTAGGTGATAGGTATAAATACGCTGTTTCGAACCTGGAACAAAATAATCAATAAAAACGTTGCGTATTTTTAGCTTTTCTTTTCAGTAAAGTATTTTAATTCTGGTTTATTTACTTGCGGTTTCAAACAATTTAAAATAATTATTTGCGAAAATAAGAAACGAAGTCGCCAAAAAATAGCGACTCCAACCTCGACTGCATCACATCCGAATGAACTACTCCGACTCCGACTCCACCACAATCGGAAAAGTGACTCCGACTCCGACTCCGACTCCGACTCCACCCTAAAACATGCAACTCCGGCGACTCCGACTTCCGACTCCGACTCCGCAACCCAGGTTGCTACGAAATATTTTACGAACTATTCAGAAAGCTGCGGCTAAATTAATTTCCTCAATTAATGACTAAATTGTGTTTTTTGAAATGATTTTATTCATGTCGTTTTAGAAATTATTTCATTCATGTCGTTTTAGAAATTATTACAAGGTTGCAATGTCGTTTCTTTAGCATTTCATTAAGATTCTTTAGTGCAAATTTTAGCACGTAATAAAACATCCAACTTGCACCAGTGCGCTCTTGTTGCATCAGCGTTTTGTGTACCTTGTGTGTTTGTGTAAGAAATTTGTGTGAGTGAAGCTTGTGATAGCATGTGTAAGCTAGAAGGGTTGTGGTCAGCCAGGCTGAGAACAGATGGCCGAGTGGTTGGTTCATAATAGACCTTGTAGAATGCAAAACACTAACTGACAGGAAGGGTTCACAGCGCTGAGCATAAGCTCGCTGGCCTTCGAAAATATACAAAAAAATATTGATCGATGAGTTTTGCTGAAGAAGGCCATAGGTCGGATGATTTTGAGGGGAGAAGAGTACAATCGCCAGGGTCACCAATGAAAACAGCTACATACGACGAGAGGAGGGGTTTAAATGATCAATTCTGAAAATTCTGAATGCATTATTGGTTGGATAGGAAAAAAGGGCATCCCTCATGAAGCATCTATTGCGTAGCTCTTGGGGAAAGGCAGTTCAGCGTAGATGCTCATTGTGGGTGGAAGTGCATAATTAGGAGCGTGCTCTACTGAAAGAAAATTGTGAAAAATTCATATGTGCTGTGAGTTATATTCGCGGAAAAAGATTTTTTGTACAAAATGGGAAATTTATAGGTTTTCTCTTTTTTCATGAAGATTTGAAAGACAAGTCTCATAAGCATCCAAAAGAAAGAGAATCCGATGTGATTTAGAAATGCACTAGCAGGGTAAGCCATTAGAAGAAATTTATAAGACTCAAATATTATTCAAGAAATCGGTTTGACGAAAAATAATGCTTATTGAAACATGTTGAAGATTGGAATAACTGTAACTTGCGGTGGAGTTATAGGTCAATCCTCAATGACATTGGAGAAGAGTCAGATTTGATTGATCGTACAGCTGTCTCCGCTCGTGTGATAGATTGATGCTTTGCAAAACGATCGATGAATTGAACTGGTGAATGACGGAAAGATGAACAGAACGAGTGTGGTAATCGTGCCTCGTACTGTTGGAAGAAACCCAATGTAGGATATGTCGCATTACTTCGATTTAAATTGTGAATTTTTAAATGTGTAGAAGGGTTATTTGACACAGCATATTTAGTTCCAATTAGCATCCATCATTAGGAAATAACTTGATGAGGGTAGTACGTCAAAGTAGTTGTAGGCGTATCGATGTCAATCGAGTAGCCCCTGGCGCCAGCCTATGAGCATATGTTGAAATTGTGCGGTAGACTCATACAATGTATGTTAGGATGTCCTGTAATTGTAAATTCGTAACGAATCTGGCGTATTAAACCAAACACCTGGAGATGAAATATCACATCAGAAGGAAGTGAACAGAAAATCGTGATTCGTAAGTGAGCGTTTGCGACTTGGTGAGTACCTCCATACTTTCACTCATGTTATTTATAAACATTCGCGTGTTTTTCATGTTTTCTTGCATTTTTATAGGTTTTACTCATAGAAGTGTTTTTTTTTGTGGAGGAAATGGCAATTCCTCCAACCCGAGATTTAGTCTCCCTTGTTAAGGCTTAATGAGGGGACTAACCTTGTTTCTGGAAACTTCAATTTGTCAAGATAATGCCAACATTGCACATCACCCAACAAAACAATAATGCAAGGAGCATTGATGAATCAGTAGTAAAGTTGACTGAAACTATAATGAACGCATACAATCAGTGTTGCCCAATTGTAACTCGTACAGTTACCCCGAAAAATAAACAAAAGCCCTGGATTACTAGAGACATCGTGATAAATATAAAGAAACGCCAAGCGTACCTAGCCCTCCTTTGCGAAGGGCGAATATCTAGAGAAACATATAACCGATTCAGAAACTATGTGACAAACCAGATAAGAACATCAAAAAAGAGCTACTTTACCCTCAAGTTTACTCAATTCAAAGCTGACGTTAAAAAGACTTGGCGCCTCCTTAACTCTTGTTATAAACCGAATAACGCCGAAAAAAAGAAAATTGGATATATCACTCAAGATAATGTAAAATACCATGAGAAGAATGAAATTGCTAATCTCTTCAACAACTTCTTTGTAAACGTAGGGAAAACTATAGCCAATGGTATTCCAAGTGAACCTACTGATCACCTGGAATTTATGGATCATATTCGAGAACACAACTCCTTTTTCTTTACGCCTACAAACTCCTCCGATGTAATTGCGTGCATAAACAACATAAAAAATAAATCGAGTGGGTTACAAACGTTTCCAACTAAAATACTTAAAATAATTGCTGATATTGTGGCCCCGCTGATATCCAATATTATTAACCAGTCTCTCTTACTAGGCACTTTCCCGAACTCCCTCAAAGTTGCTAGAGTAACCCCTATCTTTAAAAATGGTGAAAAAACCTGTGTAAAGAATTATCGACCTATCTCCATGTTACCAATTATTAGCAAGGTATTCGAGAAAATTGTGTATAAAAAAGTGTACTCTTATTTTGAACAAAAATCATTTCTCTATGATAAACAATACGGCTTTCGCTGTAAAAAATCAACAACACAGGCAATATTAAATCATTTACAATTCCTTTATTCTAATATAGATAACGGAAAGACTGTCTTCTCTGTATTTCTTGACTTTCGAAAGGCATTCGATTGTGTGGACCATAACATATTACTCTCGAAACTTCATTGTTATGGCATTCGTGGGGTTGCCCATGATTGGTTCAGATCATACCTAACAAATCGGAAGCAATACGTTGTCATTGACGACGCAAAATCGGACTCACAAAAAATTAGCCATGGAGTTCCACAAGGATCTGTTCTTGGGCCTCTCCTTTTTCTGATTTTTATCAATGATATTATTAAATCTACATCATTTTTTAAATTCATACTTTTTGCCGATGACAGTACGCTTTCTGCGGTCCTTCCGAACGAAAATCCCACTACGATTGCGGAGAGTATAAATAATGAACTCCATAAGGTTTCACTGTGGCTTAAAGCTAATAAAATAAGCCTCAATATCGATAAAACAAATTATATTACGTTCTCATACAAGAAAAATATATCTCTACCATCCATTAAAATTGGCGAAGGTGAAATCAAAGAAACCAACACATGTAAATTTCTGGGCATCATAATAGATAAACATCTGACCTTCAAAGAGCACATCACTCATCTTAGTTCTAAATTATCAAAATCCATCGGAATCCTGAATAAAGTTAAAAATTTCCTGCCTGAAACAGCCTTACTAATGCTTTATCGAACGCTCATTTCACCATACCTGCAATACGGAATAGAAGCATGGCATGGAACTGATAAAAATAAAACCAATATAATTTTTACTCTGCAAAAAAGAGCCATCAGAGCGGTAAAGAACCTAGAATATAATGCTCACACAAATGATTCATTCAAAAATTTACAAATACTTAAACTCTCGGATCTCTACAAAATCTCCATCTGCAATTTTATCTACAAAACATTAGCTAATGATGGCGACAATAGCCTTCAACAGTTATTAACTGCGCAAACTGGTCATCACGACCATTTAACACGAAATAAAAGTAAATTCATGCTTCCTTATTATTCAAAGGCCCGCTCGCAACATAGTATACTATTCGTTGGAACTAAAACCTGGAACTCAATACCTGCGGAGATCCGTGAAAGTAATTCTTACAAGGTATTTAAAAGAAATCTTGAGTCTCACTTCTTATCAGAATACTAGTCGTGTAAGATCACCAAGTCAAATCCTGCCTCCTACATGTCTGGTCCTAATAATGCAATTTGCCATGAGTAATATCGCCGATTTTCAGTCTGCTCCCAAATCGTTATTGAATATACTGTTAAATATTGTCCATATGACCTATATTGTAAAATTAAACATCAATATCGAGTTCATTATCCTGTTGATCAGTCTAATGCGAAACTAGGCTAAGTGAATTAGGTTAAACATTATTGTACGCCCTAGAATAATGTAATGGTAGGATGCCCTAGAAGTCGCTGAACTTATTCGGGCCCACAGGTAGCTATACTCAACTCTGACCATTGTATTAGACTTAAGAAACATTCTACCTCTGTATCTCCTGTGGTAAATAAATTGTTTAAATTGTTTAAATTGTTTAAAAAAAGATCAATGAGATCATAGGTAACGAAAATTGTAAAGGTAATAACTCTAGCGAGTATTTTTTTACTGGAGTAATTTGTGATCAAATTGATGTGGAATTTTGGGGTGCTACATCACATGTGAAGCGCTATATTATTCGGGAATTGCGTTGATCCAACAAAGCAGTGAATTTGATATTGTTGTAATGTGACAAGCAAAATAATTGTAACAAAACAGGGATGAAGGAAATTAAAGTGCTCTTTTAACGATTAGTTTACATGTGATATTGAAATTTCACTATGAGTAGGCTAGGAAAATTTCATAGATGCACCGCATGAGCGGCCAGTAATTGTTCGTGAAGTTCTGAAATTGAATTTAAAATAGCAACATCATGCCAGGAAGAGCTAGGAGAAATATTAATGCCCAGGAGAAAATGGGCCAGCGGCACCACCGCATCCTGAGGAAATCAGTAATATGCCAGTTGTGTCAAGTTGTGTGGCGGTTAAGGACCCAAGTTCAAGAAGGGCGAAAACATGGGTGCCTATTTAGCGGGAGCAAGGCTTATAACCCGTCACCTGAACAATATAGAACAAGTGAGAATCTTCTTCCTGAGCCTGGGTCAAGAAGAGACCAGGGTCTGCAACCAAATCATAGATACTCTTACACATCTTCAAGAAGCCAAGGAATGGCTACGCTCGTACTCGTAGAAAGTAGTACATCCCACTCAGGCGATTTTCGAAATAATAACAAAGAAGCAGGCGAGCAAGGAGTACGTTACATGCACACTGAGTACGTTACATGCATCGAAAGAGCCTACAAAGCGAATCACCCAGGACACCCGAAATTAGTAATAATTGATCTAATTTGGTTGAGGTTGAAGCCAGAAATCAAGAGGATGTTCCGAAGTGACGTGCGGCCTACCACGGTTCAAAAATTGAGAGAAACGGAGATAGAAGTGGAAAGACGACGACTGCTAACAGTTCCACGGCCGACAACAGAAAGAAAGGAACCTGAGAGACCATATCGAAGTGAACGAAGACCCTATCATGAGGTCGCACGTGTCGGGCACACAATGTGCTACTCGCCATACCACAGAAGAGGCTATGATGAAGCACAGCACAGGAGTGGAAGAGGCAGGTCGAGGAATCAATATCACCAAAATTACCCCATGAGTGCACCACAGCAGCATCAAGAGGTGCAACCAGCTCTGACGTGAATTTATCGCCTTACAGAATCGTGCAGCCACCGTACATTAATTGTGGCAGATTAGGACATACTAAGGCCAACTGTTGGATGCAACATTTCCCAGGCCCTCGAAAAACGTACCAGGAAGCCGTTAGCACCACTAGTAATTCCCAGCATAATTCTTCATGTAAATGAAACTCCTGTAACCGTACTTTTTGACACGGGAGCAAATATAAGCCTGGTGAAGGTACGCGTAGTTGAGGGCATCAAGAATGCAAATGTTAGGGGAACTTCTACAACATCGAAAACAATTAGAGAGGAACCTGTCCCAGTGCTGGGAAAGATCAACGTGCCTATAAAGGCTAACGGCCAGAACATATTACAAAGGTGTTTTGTGGTACCGGAAAATGCATTTCCGGGAGATCTGCTGATAGGAGTGAAAATAATGAACAAAGTCGGAGCAAAGATAGATTTCGGAAAATGTGGGGCGTCGATCGGCACGTGCGTGAACATGTTTTCAGTAGCAGGGCCGAAGTCCTCAAATATTTTGTGTGTGACATGGAAGGAGAAATTGGTGACTCTTGCAGAAGACATCACATTGAAACATCGTACTCAAACAATGGTAAAGTGCCGGGCAGATGCAAGTTTTGATGGGACAGATGTTATTTTGGAACCTAGAATCAAGTGGGCACCGTACGTAGGAGCCATCGCAGTAAAGGCGCAAAATGGGTATCTTCTAATGCCCGTGCCCAACCCTTTTGCCTTTTGCCGAAAAAATCGCTCTGACTAAAAGAGCGATAATTTCCACACGCCATTGAACCTCAGAGGAGAATTAAAGGACAGAAGAAACATCGCTGCGACTAGTGAGGCAGAAAATCTCCGCAGAGAAAAGCAGTTTCAGCAAATAGAGGAGCTTGAACTTAGTCACTTAAGCCCACATTAGACGGTGGCCAAAAGGGTAAGGGGTGCTCGCGACATCACCTAGCTCCACCCATTGCTTCTCTTTCTGTCGCAACTCGGTTCTCTGTGGCGGTGTTCCAGCGCACACGAGTGTCAATTTTTGTCATCGCTTTCCGCACGATCCGTGAGCATGCATGCAGGGGCTGCTGCCAGTAGTCAGTCAGACTTTGTATATGAAGCATGTCTGCAATTAGCTGTCCTCTTATTTCACCTGCGCCGCTTGCTGACTGCAGTAGACGGTCGACAAAATTATTCAAAGAAATTTTAAAAACTCACCCATGTTTATGGAGAGAGAAGAGTATTGACTATAGAGATAGATCTCTCCGAAGGATAGCATTGAACAAGATTGTAGAGGAAATGAAGCCAGAGATTGTACTAACTGCTGAGTAAACAAAAAAAAAATAAATACACTTCGGTCGCAGTTCAGGCCGGAAAACAAGCCTAAAAGAATTCCCAGAAATCAGGGATAGGAACTGACGTAAAAAGTATTCCCAAATTGTGATTCCCACTCCCAATAGTATTCCCATTCTCAGACGAAGGTGACATTCATTGCGCCTCAACTTCATCATTGGATGAAATACTTCATTCTCAGCCCGATGTAAGTAACAAATAAATTCTTGCGCTTGTATTTTTGCTTCTCCTGTTTCCTGCATAAAAATTACTTTTATGAGTTTTTTCGGAAGTTCGAAATCACAGTAGCGTGATTTCAGTTATAATAATTTGCAAAGCCCTGAGTTGCAGAAGTCAAAAATTACGGAAATTAGTATGATTTACACTATTTATACTTTCAGGAGAGTAAGTGTTCAAGCATAAATTTAAACCAAACCGTTAAGTAAAAATTTTCAATTTGTATGTCTAATGTTCATACCTATCATTGTTCAAAATACGAGTACAATCAGTACAGTGTTACAGTTTGTATGTCAGCCTGATGACTAAACCAAGCATTAAATAATCAAACCAATTATATAATATTGTTTTGATAGATATTTTTTCACTAATATCAGTGTTATTTTAATGTGTGATGAAATATTATTTATGATGGTACCTGCTCATAAAATTAGAGTTATTTGTACCAACACACATGTTGCAATTATGTGTACAAGTGCCTCAGTATTACCAGTATTGGATGTTTTTCATATTTACGGTAATCAATCTGCATTCCGCAGTGCAAAAAAAACTTTAATTGCAATCAAGCGTACTTGCATTCACGGGAGCAACACATTCCAAACCTCAGTTTTTATTGAAATATATATGACGTTGATATTAAACCATGTTAATTTTATAATTTTTTTAGATTGTATATATATTTTGTTTGTATTAGAACCCCTAAAATAATATCAATGCATTGATTTAACCTTTTATAACATTGAATTACTGTGAATTAACCGTAAAACATTAACATGACATGAAAGACATATATTGGTAAATACAATAATGAAAACAAATCCGGCTTTTTGCAGTTTTATTCGTATGCTTTGTAGGTCCTCTGCATTCATAGATAGCACCATTATGACGTAACCACCCACGTCCGATTTTCGTGGGCTACTGAGTGCTCAAGCTGGGTTTAGACGGAGGGTTTCTTCCCCAGGGTTACGCCCCCACCCTACCCCTCTCACCCGCTCAAGCTTCCCCACTTGCGTTTAGACGGAGGGTGAGATGCCCAGGGCTGCCGAAATTGGTGCGTACAGCAAATGTACAAGTTCCCCTTACAAAAATGAATTTTAATTTCTCTGGAGTGAGAATTTTATTACGGGCAACTTCATAAAAAGTGATTTATTTTGATTTCGAATGACAATAATTGCAAAATAAATGTAGGCAACCCCACAAACTATGTCAATATGAATGAGATTTATTTTGGTGCTGCTGCAGAAAGCATTCTCCTGGGAAATGTCAACAAAGTATGTATTAAAAAACTAGAAGAGTTTGGATTGAAAGATCTTAAGTGTAATTCAATAACACCATATTCAATGCATTTTTCCAATTTCGTGAAAGAAGAGCAGCATGAAAAGATAAAGATAAAGTGGCGAGAACTGTTTGTTCAGATGCTCCTTTCAAGACAGAAATTGTGTCTGAAAAATTCTGGTACGCAGCTTTGCTACTCGCTGCTTTCCGAGTTCATGAAACAGCTTTTGTCAATACCGCATTATATTGTTGCAGCTAGAGAATTTTTTGACCTTAACTACATATAAACAGAAAACAGGATTTCGTTAAAATGAGCAAGACTAAATGCACGAATGCGATCAAAATTTACGTTAGAGAACATAGATTGCACAAATTGGAGCCACCACGGTAGCTAAGTCAACAAATTAAATAAAAAAAGTTGGCAGATGAAGGAAGAAGAGGAGGAAAAATTTTGATCCAAACAGGAAAAGTAGGTAAAATCTTGAAATTTCCGTTTTATTGCTAGTTAAATAGATTTGGTACACTTAAAAAAATTTTGGTACGTTTTCATGGAGGTTTTATACAATCAGAAAAAAAATCGGCAACCCTGGAGATAACAGTGATTGGGTGAGGATGTCGAAATGTAATTCAAGGTACGTGCAAAAAAGAAGATGCTATTTTTAACCTGTAAACTAATTCACGGAGGCCGGCATAAGATACCAACGTATTCGTGGAGAATTCAAGAATTACTTCTTAAACGAAGGCCAAGTGCCTTGGCAGAAACGAATGTGTCAATTGGTTTAATAAGGAATGGAGGCAAATCAATAAAGCTTCGCGCAGATATAGCTTCTTTTATGACGGTATTGTTAATGCCCAAACTAAGGAATAACGAAATATAACTTGCCCAGCAGATGTATGTAGAGACCAAAATAAATGAAATATGCGCGATAGAGTCAGATAACAGGAAATAGAAATAAGTAACAAAAATTATATCAGTCTAAGTCCTATCACGAGCCATCTTGTGTTAATAATAGCATGACAGCGAACAATTTGTGTTACTATTGTTAGAGGTAATTACTTTTGAATTAGATCGAAAATCATTTCAGCTACAGATCATTTCAGCGATAGTTCATGATAAAAAAATTATATTTACAACCGTAATAAATACAATCAGACTGAAGCTTTGCTTCCAATAAACCTATCAATGTGAAAACTTTAGCTTTCAGCCACTTTTCCATATCAGGAGAGACTTTTTGGATTGAGATTACGCATGAGAACATAACGACAGAGCAGCTAAGACATACATCCTACCCTCAAGACTGTCTGGAGCGCACTGTCTCTCCGTCGTTCCCCAGGCAGTCCCAGCATGTAGGGCAGCAGCGTCGACACGCATGGGGTAGTAGTGGGAGGCGTTAGACCGGGGGATTGGGGGTTTTTTGAAGAGGCGGGGAGGGAGAGAGGGCGTTGCCCCGGGAAAGTCACCCTCCGTGTAAACCCAGCTTAAGCGCCGTGTCCGTGGGTGGCCAACACCGAATCGCACAATAGCATTGCATTGTGCTGTTCGGCGGCCCCCATGGCTTCGGAAAAGAGATCGCATATCTCGCGCATACCAGTGCCACTTCTCGCTTCGTGTAATATGGGCTTTAGACAACGAATAACATGAGGAAGTGAGAAACCTGCTTAAAGAGTTCCATTAAACAATCTGCGCCGATGAAATAGACATTGGTCTTGTTAAAGGCGTGAAATATAAAATTTTGTTAAATGACTTCAAGCCCATACAAACACGAGGGTTGCGAATTCCGTACGCCAGTGAAGAAATTATTGATAAAAAGGTATCTGAAATGGTCAAGAGTGGGATTGTGCATAGAAGCACCACCGTATGGAAAAATCCCCTAGTGCTTTTGAGTGAACCTGGAGGGGGCCACAGAGTGTGTTTTGATTTGCGAGCTGAAACATGCGTGTAATGAACGAACATTATCCCATTCCGAATATTGTGGAGACGTTGGAAGAAGTGGCTAGCAAGGAATTTTACTCCATTGTCGACGCTAAATCGGTCTTCCATCAAATTGAGCTGGATGAAGAGAGTAAAAGGGCTTTCAAACGATCAGTTTTTTCGTCAGTCACACTCACACTCACGGCTCCGCAACACCATATTTGGGCATGCTTGCTCTCTTTCGCTCTCTCTTTCGGCACTCAATGACGGACTTGCTTGACTGTCGCTTTGCTCTTATTTGCGTGTCAGTGTCTGCCCTCCCGGTGTCTAGTAAGCATGTGTGTCGCTGCTCCTGCAAATCAAATGGTCTCCGCCTGGCCTCGAGAAGCGACGGCTTCCTTTATTAGTTATTTTCGGGAGTATTCTGCTTTGTGGAAAGTGCACAGCAACGAATACAAGAACAGAGATATAAGAAGCAAGTCGCTCAAATATGTTATTGAAGCAGCACAATACGAGTATTTATTTCAAATGAGAATAGTTTGAAGAAAAAAATTAATACGCTTCGATGCCCGTTTAATTGAAACGTTCCTTCCAAAATATTTATTATTTTGCATGGGATACCCCCTAATTTATACGGATAGCACCCGATTTAAAGGAGCTTATTTTTCAGTATGTATGATGATGTGGGAAAAAATGATTCATTTGGTTACAAGCATATCATAATACATTCGTCTTATTGTTCTGTCAGAGCCATTTACAAAGGATTTTCATTCTTATTTATTGTTCACACAATTATTACTGCAAATATACATTATTTTTCTTTATTATTATGCAAACGATCAATATTTACCTATAAGTAAAATTTCAATAATTTATCCAGTATTTTCATAATAATTTCAAAACTTCGTAAGTGAATTCTCCTTAATATTTAATTTCAGCATAAAAATGTTTCATGAAATAAGTCTAAACGTTCATTAGCTTAGCCATATCACTGTCATATTCACATACAATATTAGATATTATCATGCAATATTTTGTTAGGTTTAATATATTTTAGAATATTTGCGTACGGATGCCATTTTTACGTGTGCATTCTATCAAACAGTTCTAAAAAAAAATCGCGTAAGATTCCAATTGTTATTTTTACATCCTGATCACGGGGATGCTAGAAAATGAACGAATATAACCCAACAAAAAAATTTATTTTGAGAGCTGGCCCATGCTGGTACATGCACAACTGTATAGAACGGGCGTAAAATATTACCTGCACTCGAAGTTATTATGAATTAGATTATTAGATTAGTATTAGTTGTTAGATTTGGTGGGACCAAATTTCACAAATGCTAAAAAAGGAAGGAGGAATGCGCAAATTAATTAGTTGACGAAATTTGGATATTTATCCCTAACTCTCAGCCAATCCGGCTGAGCCCATATTAGACGGATGTTTCTGGATTTTCTGGATGTTCAGCAAGCCAATCTTTTACCCATTATCTATTTGCGGTGTTTCTTCTTTTTGACTTCAGAGTCAATGTGTAAGGTTACTTTGAATACGACGAACCTCTCCCGATAACGCATAGTGAAGCACTGCCAACGTGGAGGGAGTATATATGGAGGGAGCATAGCCGTCTGTGAACAGAACCAGTTTTTGAGATTTCTCCTATTTCTGTGGTAACCAATAGCCGTCTCGCAGGTGTGACGTCAGCACGGAAGCCAGTTACCTACTGACTACGCTGGAGCGCACATGCTCGCTGAATGCTCTTCAAGCTGTTCAGCTAATCGCATCATCGTCAATCATTAATTTGGGATTCTAAGACGCCGAAAGATAATAAATTGTGTTTCCTCACTTGAGGACACTTAATATTATCAAAATTACTAGCAAAGATACATTAAGATTTGAAAACTATAAAGATTACAGGCCCTTGGTTATAACAAATTAGAGCGTCTTGCACGTACACCTCACCCGTTGACATGGGGTGGGGTACTCATCTTGCTTTGGAAAATGAGAGGAGGGGTTGTAGGGCAGGTGGGTGGAGCAGCTTCAGCCAAGCGTCTGTGGTTGGCTCAGAATTGTGACGTCACAGGCCTTGACAGTGCCCGAGTCTTTCAGCTTTTGCAGCCAAATTGAGTCCGATCGGAGAGCGCTATGCTACTTCCATATATCCTAGCTCCATGACTGCCAAGCTTGCCAGCGACGCGCCTCTTCAGTCAAGAGAACATACGTGTGAAAGCAAGTGTTTTGACCACAGTCCGTGAGTATGAGTGTGACTGACTGAAAAACTGATCGTGTGAAAGCCCCTTAATTAAGCACTATACAGCATTTGAAACGAAGCAAGGGAATTTCGAGTTAACAAGGCTCCGGATGGGGCTTAAAGTGTTCCACGTCAGTACCAGAGAGTAATTTGCCACGTTCTCAAAAAACAGCTAGGACAATTCGCTGCCATTTACTTAGACGATGGGCGAGTAAGTTCCATGACTTTCAAGAGTCATCTGGAAAATTTGCGAGAAGTTTTGCACGATTTTCAGAGTGCCGGAGTGAAGATTGGCTTAGATAAGTGCAAGTTCGCTCAGAAACAGGTGAAATACGTAGGGTGTTACATCAGTCGTGAGGGATTAATCCCAAAGCCCCAAAATATCGAAGCAATGCAAAATTCCCCAAGACCTCCGACACCACGAAACATCTGCACATTCGTGGCCGCCCTCAATTTCTATCGGCGGTTTACGCCGATACCGAACCGAACTTCGCAACCACAGCTGCTCTCCTAAACGCAATAACCAAGATAGGTAAAAGGTTTAAATGGCGCGAAGAGCATGAGCAGGCCTTCTGCAAACTGAAACGACTCATGATTGAAGCTCCGGTCCTAAAACAACTTGCTTCAAATGAAATTTATTATATTTATTTGAGTTGTGACGCATCAAATGACGCATGTGGTGCAGTGCTGAACCAAAAGGTGGGAGGCAAGGAACAGCCAATTGGATATTTTAGAAAGAGATTCAACGATGCAGAAATACGTTACTCAATCACTGAACGTGAAGGACTAGGAGTCGTAGCTGCGGTAAATCACTTCTCACCTTATCTGTATGGCAACAAGTTCGTCGTAATACCTGATCACACAGCCCTCAAAAACTTGTTCAAAGATAAAAACACTAAGAACAACAGAATTATGAGGTGGGCCCTGACGCTTTCACAGTATGATTTTGATGTTGTGTATCGAAGCTCAGAATGTAGTACCAGATGACCTTTCAAGGAACTTTGCAGATGAAAATGAAGAAAAGGAGGCCAACGAAGCCCCTAAAACAGTGCTCTTTACGTCAATGTGGGAGGATACACCCAGTGTGCAACAGGCGAAAGTCAGCTTGCAGAAAGGAAATGTAAGAACAGAACAATTAGAAGATACTGTGTGGGGTCCTGTACTAAATTACTTAGAGAGTGACAGAACAGGAAAAGCACCAAGTCTAGCCCTGAGCCCCGAGATTTTTGCTGAAGGTGGAATTTTATATTACAGGAAAGTACAACAGAAGCCAAATAGAACGAAGCGTTTAATAGTTACTCTGAGAGACACTCAATAACATTAGCGCATGATAGCACAGTGAGGGCACATCAAGGCCGAGCGAGGACGTGGAAAAGAGTGTTGGAATACGGGTACTGGGTAAACATGGCCTGTGACGTCAACAAATTCGTTGACTCTTGTATGCAGTGCCAGAAAAGAAAACTTAATAGTCACATTTGCGTAAACATGGGGTCATCCCTTGAAATTGACAAACCACTGGACCGAGTGAGAGTTGATCTATACGAAATGCCATTTTCGAGTGAAGGCAACATATACATACTAACGGTTGTCAATCATTTCAGTAGGTATGTTGCAGTATTTCCGCTCAGGGGCAAGACGATGGAAGAGATGACACGGGCGTTAACTAAGTTCGTAACAACGTATGGGTCTACCAAAACGCTGATCTCAGACAGAGGCACTGAACGGCCAAATAAGAATATGAAAACAGTTTTTTCTCATCTCGCAGCTCCCTTGTTAATGTAAATTAATGAGGGTAACGTCTCAGGACATTTTGATCCGAAACATGACAATAACGATTGGAAGGGACGGTTTGCTATGATTGTTCATTTTGACTCTGAGCCGCAGGTTGCCCTGCAATCAAGCCCAGCGATTCTGCGTCGCAGAGTTTCCTGAGGCACGAATACCTTTAGGTGCATTTCTATCTCTTTGTCTAACACTTCTCTAAATGTTCCGAAACACGGGTACGTACGCACCGACATAGTTGTTAGCGAGACCCCGGTTGATGACCAGTTAAATCGAGTCAACTCGTGGTGGTGGTAAATACTGTACACTTGCTTAGTTGCCGACTGATGATCACGTTCATATGTGAGTGTTGGTTGTAGCGTAGTGACGTAGCGAGTCTACTGTAACGCATGCCAAGTATGGCGGAGAGTATTTAGGTCTGAGCTGTCGACTTCTGTTTCATGGAGCAGCGAGGAGACACTCCGCGAGGAAGCCCTGATGAAGGAACGCTTTACTGCCGTCGTGCTAGTAAGGGGTTCAGATGCTGGAGCGCTTGGCAAAGAGGAAAATTTAAAAGGAACGCTCAGTAAGGGAGGACTTGCCCTGCTCCATAGAGCAGGGGCGAGTGACTATCGCCGGCAGGGAGAGACGAAGTTGTGTGCCCCAGCTAGGCCTGTGCCTAAATTATTTATTTAGGGTTGTGAGGCAGAGAGCGGCGCACATACAGTTGTAGGAGTGCTGGACGTGGTAAATTCCTTGAGAGGAAAGCGTGGGTGAGACTGATGGCTCCAGTAATAATTCATAGTATTAGCGTGGAGCGAACGAACGGTCAGCGAAAAGTATTGTGAGCTAATGAAGGAGTTTAGGCTGCCGTCGAACTGATAAGGAGCACTCGTGAGGAAGCACTGATTCAGGAGCACTTAGTAAAAAGGGGTTTATCAAAGAGCGCTTGATAAGAGAGGACAGGAAAGGAACGAACGACTGGGACCGTCAGGGAGCAACGAGATAGCGTTGTTTTGCTAAGCTCTTGCTTGAGATTATTGAACTAGGGCTGCGAGGCATTTGTAAACAATTTATTTACCACAAGTGATACAGAGGTAGGTTGTATCTTAAGTCTAGTACAATGGTCAAATTTGAGTATAGCTACCTGTGGGCCCGAATAAGTTCAGCGACTTCTAGGGCATCCTACCATCCACGTTATTCTAGGGTGTATAATAATGTTTAACTTAATTCACTTTACCTTGTTACGCATTACACTGATCAGTGAAATAGCTAACTCGATATTCGAAGCTTCATTTTACAAAATGGTTTAAATGGACCAGATGTTAACAATATATTCCATAAGCGATTTAAGAGCAGACTGAAGATTAACGATATTAACCATGGCAACCAAATTATCAGGACCAGTCATGTAGGAGACAAAATTTGACTTGGTGATCTTACGCGACTTGTATTCTGATAGGAAATGAGATTCAAGATTTAATTTGAATATTTTGTAAGAATTACTTCCACGTATTTCCGCAGGGATTGAGTTCCAAGTTTGAGTTCCAACGAAGAGGATACTGTGTTGCGACCGAGCTTTTGAATAATAAGGATGCATGAATTTACTTCTATTGCGGGTTAAATGGTCGTGACGATCAATTTGAGCAGTTAAAATTGTTTGAGGTTATTGTCGCCATCGTTGGTCAATGTTTTATAAATGAAATCACGGATGGAGAGTTTGCAGAGATCCGTAAGTTCAAGTATTTGTAAACTTTTGAATATATCATTTGTGTGAGGATTACATTTTATATTCTTTACCGCTCTGATGACTCTCTTTTGCAGAGTAAAAAGTTTGTGGGTTTTATTTTTATCACTTCCGTGCCAAGCTTCTATTTCGTATTGCAAATATTTTGAAAAAAGTGTTCGGTAAAGCATTTGCAAAGCTGTTTGAGGCAGGAAATTTTTACTTCTAATAAGGATTTTGATGGATTTTTTCTCTTTTCAGAGTTTATAACTCTTTTTTTATAATTCTAATCCCAGCATAACTTATAGATGAATTGTTAAATAAAAGGACTTGTAACTTAGACTTGTCCACCTTACGCTATAGGGACCGACGCCCTCAGTCCCCTCAGCTACGTCTCTATCTTTCGCGCCCATTCTAGTTCCTTCAGTTTTCATACCTTTTTTGCTATTGCTTTTGTCTTTTCTTCCCCTTATTTGCAAACTTGCTCTTTCTATGCGCTGGGTATCCGCAAGGGAACATTTTTTGTGTATAGCTTCTTTGTTTTCTACTATCCATACTATTATTGATCTTTTTTCTTCGCTTGCTTGAGATAGCCTTCGTTGTGGATTGAAGGCCTTAAACTTGCTTAATGATTATAATATGAATTAATCTTTCACCCATCATTGAGAATTCTTTTCTTGGAGAGCAATGAATTCCGTTTTCTCTGATCTGATTTACCTGATTTTAAAACAAATTTCATACCTCGCAGCGAGAAATAATATATGAATTACCTTCCCCCCGCTCGCCAGTTTTCAAAGTCAACTAGTATATTGTCTGAAACGTTAACGATGATCGTTCATCTCCACTCCTTTCATCTTAAGTGCAAGGTTAACGATGAGACAAGAACACCAATTCATACTTCAGTGCAATGATAGGTCAACGCCTTTTTACGTAATGCTTAGTTCTGAAAGTAAAATCGCCAGAACGCTTTGTGTTCTAGAAGTGTTAATCAATACTGTCTAGTTAAAAAGTTTTCGTTATTGAAACCACTTACATATATTCTGTCGTAAAAGCATTGCATTATGTACGATGGAAACTCATCGCAATAACGTGAGTTTCTATAAAGTACTACTGATGTCAAGGTCTGATCATCGTGCACTACATGAAAAATGACTCTTCGACCATGCATCATCTCACACTTGCTTGTGGAATATAAATCTCTCCCGAAAGCTTAAAAGTATTAAGAACGTTCCCAAACAGAGTGAGGGAACTTATATGATCTATTGACCGTAAATTTTCTAAAACTCAGAACACGAGCCGAGTAAACTCATTTCAATCACCATAAATTAGAGATGATGTTCGTTCGGTCCCGAATTCCTTAATTATATGAAAAAAAAATTCAGCGGCCGATGAACACGAGAGCAACCTTTGAACTCTCTATCGCGCTGTTTGTAGCAGTTGAACATTCAATGACTAACTTTGTAGTCTAGAGCATGGCGCAAATTTCGTTCATTGACCAATGTCCCAGCTTGTTGAGGACCGCTGGATTTGCTCATCGTTAGTTTAACAGCACAAATAAGCGAGGAACAGAGGATGAATGAGGTGCAGTGATAAATGAGACTGGTTACCATAAATTATGCAGCTCTTTATTCGAAGGAAGAGATCATCGACAAATTTTTCTCGCTCGTTTTAAATAACTGACAATCATCAGAGGTCGCTAATGCCCCCATGGTGCTCATGACGTTTTTCAATTTCGTTTCAGTTACATGCAAATAAAGAAACATTTGGCTTCTGCCCATGTAGTGCAGCTTTATGTGAACGAATTAATTTATAGCCTATAGGTCGTCGGTAAATACCGAACAGCGTATCAAACAAGTGTATTGAATGGTTTTCAGTTCTCAACTTCTTTTCAGTGACAATTTGAGAAATGTCGTGCCTTAATTATCTTACGCACTACACCATTTATATCATCTACAAGAAAATTTTATTAAAATTATGTTTTCTTGACAAACCATTTCATGAAAGGTTTTCAGCAACCACCGCTAAAGAAAACAGCGATTTCCTGCATCAGGAGTTCGCAATAACTGAAGTTGCGAACCTTCAAATTTGCCATCAATAGAAAACTGATGCAAAGGATATACTAGGAATAGTAGAGCTTGATTTGAATTGAGTTCAAATAATCAAGAGACTTTAATTACCTAGATAAGATTGCACTATCCGTGAGAAAATTTTCGAAGAACTTCACTACCATTACAAATAAGTTCCTCAGATTCCGAAACGTTACTGTAGAGTTTATTCATTGTTCTCAAAGCAGTTCACCAGCACATTGAAAATTTGTGAAAAAAATACACTGAACAAGGAATTTTAACCTGAACCAGATCGGTTGATACAAGCAGTTCAGTGAGATAAGTCTAGCACTAGGCTGATTGAGATACATTATCAGCGAAATATCGTGATTCAAGATCAAACGGAGAGGGAAAAAGTATTCAAAGGCGGTGAAACAGCAGACTGAGATACAGTTTCAAGCCAAAAACTAAACCATTTTTTTCAAGAAGTTTTTTTTGCGTGAAAGGTTGAAGCACCGAATGACTCCCTACATTGGGCTGCGAGACCTTATTCTGAAAACACTATACATGTAACTTTTTCATGTGAGTCTATGCCAAAAGCAGTGTGTATAGGTGGTTTTCCTGAATTGTGGGGATGCGATCATCATTTCATGAAGTTCACGTTCTACAGATATCCCATTCATTTTTTTTTACAGTGAGTGACTACTTCAGTTTAGCTTTGACTTATAAGAACATGGTTATTTGCCTATCAAGATCCTTGAATTTTACCCTTATATCAAATGAACTGATTTCTCCCTTCCCCTTCCTTATTTGTCTTCGCTACTTAGTCTTTTAAAATTGTTTAAATGTAGTTTCTTTTGACCGGTAAACCTCTATGTTCTACATTTGAGATGGTAATTAACACCTTTGCCTTGGAAGTTTGGTGCTTAAAAAATATCGAATATTTAGAAAATATTTTTGATAAACTAACTGAGTTTACGGATAGGATGTTAGGGCTAAATTTAGTGGTGTGATTTATTAATTATATATATCTCTAAGCATTTAAAAATACTTGCTGGGTAAAAAAATTAAATCCAAAATATAAATTTCGATTGAAAGTTTGTCAATACTAGTGAACAATTCTTGTTAACTCATATTTTGAATTTGAACGCGTTTATTATCTGTCATATACATTAAGGTTACAATAAAATATGAAACTGTAAATTGATATCAGCTATTTTATACCCCACATAATGAAGAGGACACCTTCAACTACTATTCGTTAACATTTTTACACTCATGCACTCATTAAAAGTTAACATATGTAGCACCAAAAACATTCTGTGCCCCGAAATACCATGAGCTAGGTATCTAACATATTCAGGTGCGGGACTTTAGGGGACGCATGTGTAATTTTACCCCTTATTAAACGAAAAAAATCCATCCGGCTCACAGACCTTATGTAGGGAAAACAACTAGGTACGAACGCCTATTGGATGACATAGTATCAGATGAAATTCTACAAACATTGCTCAGCATACCATTAACATAGAAAAGCTGTTGGAAAAACAATCCGTTACACAAAGTACACAATATGTGTACTTTTATTCTCAGAAAATCGTACGTTCTTCGATTTCCATTTTCTTTAGCTTAGTCGACCAAGGTTTAATAGACATCCATTGGGTAAATTTATTGGTATATGGCGGCTAATCGTACCTCAAATTTGACCACGAGCTAGTGCTTCTGGGTTCATCTCATCCCGAAGAATGTGCGGAAAAAAACACTATTCATGTAAGCATTAAGCACGATAAAAATGTAGGTAGTTCAAATTTTATTTCAAATTTTGCCGCAATTACTTCTCATACGTCGACTTAAGATCGTGCTGTCTACCAAGACAATTCGCGAGAAAGTTTTATTCGCTGAGCAATTACAGGTATAGCTCTTATAACGGTCGATTTCAGAACGGGACTCTCCTACAACGGGTAGGACGCAGTTTATTGGTAGTTATAACGGGTATGTTTTGCTCCTACAACGTCTATTTTAAGTTGATATTTATTACTTAGTTTTACTGTTCTTATCGTATACTGAATGATTATTTGTTACGATAAAGATACTATTACTATAAACCCAGTATGAAATATTAATGTTTAAAAGTATTTATATGCTATTTAAATTATTGATTTTTTTTTCATTTCATTTATCATTAACCATTTTCTTCGATAAGCAAGTTCTTTAATTGCTCAGTGATGAGTAACCACAATAAATATTTTTAGCAAGATAGTCGTAGTACAATTATCAATGAAAAATGTGTTTAAATTAATACCGTCATTGAACAACGTTCAGACTGTTGTCATAGTTCAATAAACTATTTTCTATTAGAGGCTATTATAAAAGATGTTTGTGTTGTAAACTAATGTAAACGTGCCGCTTGCAAAACGGGACTTGTCGCCTACAACGGGTGTTTTTCTAGAACGAATTCCTCCCGTTATAGGAGCTTCACCTGTATATGCAGATATTATTTAGGCACTGAACCGTTCCAGTTCTATTAAGAAAACATACTTGTTCTATAGAATTAGCGAAAGCAAGCTTGAAGAAAAGTGAAAAGATATGAAAGAATGACGACAGTTCACATAGTAACTTAATAGTTGTTGCATGTAGCTACCTCACATCACTTACTCTGGTAGCGGATGCCAGCGAGAGTACACTCTGCCTGGTAGGTGACAGTCTCACACGGAGGTTCCTTCACTCGCGGCAACAATGAGAACTGGTCTCCGGACGATGAGAAGCAAACTAGAAAGTAAACAACAGTCGAAGAAATGTGAATGCAAGTAAATGGCATAGGAAATTCAAATTACGTAATTTTTTGCGACATTCAAGGTTCCTCTTGGAAATATTTATCCAGTCTCATTTAGTTTTAGTTTATTGATCGATTCGATTCAAATTCTATTACGTCGAATTTTTCCTAGCATATATTTTACCAATATCTATAATTATAATGCACCTTTCTGCGATATAAGTATTATTCATACATTTGTGTCGCTAATTTCCTGCGACGCATCAAAACCTACTTAATGTCCTAATCGACTTTAAGGGTTAAGAAATACAATATTCGCAACCAGAAGATTTCTTAATCGATTTTCGTTTCACAAAACTTTTAGGGGTTCAAAGAGATTCCCGCTTCACCAGAATTTCTCCTCCTGCAGGTGCAAACGAATAACTAATTACATTAAACCGATACAAATGGTACTTCACAATATTACAATATGTCAGTTGTTAACTCAAAATTATACTTTATTCAATGGCTACACCACTCTCCCGTAACCGTCCACTCACTGATAGCACAACTGCTCGGCGCACATCAATACAAGAATACCGAGACGTAGAAAGCACGCAGTGCGCGAGAAGTTCAAGTTGAAGAATACTTGATTTACAAAACCCAGGGTTCGAACGTTATCCCCGCAGGTTGAGATACTGAAAAACCACAGTATCGTTAGGAACCAAGCTTAGCAGCAGCTCGCACGATACTTCATTTAAATTTCACTTATTACACAATTAAACACTTTAAACCTCGCCTAATGCTCACCTTCAACTTTAATACCATTGGCACTGACAAGATGAAGTTAGCTCGGGAAGCTATTTTAGGAAATTAGGAGGAAGTACAATTGAAGGAACCTATCCTCGGTATAGGACAGGTAGAGTTGTAAGCGTTAAGCTAATCGTTGCGTTAGGCATTGCCCGAAAGAATTTAGTTTATTTAACTTTCTCTTAATTTAGAGCAACTTTCAATAATTAAACATTTTAGTAAAATTATGCAAGATGAAAGTTTACTCTTTAAGTGAAAAGGACTCAGTCCAACTTTTGAATTAAATGGTTAAGTTGACGTGACTATAATGTCACTCTTCCAGAGACCTTGGTCACATTGGAAGTTAATATTTCCTTTAATTCATCATTCAGATGATTATTTTTACATTTAAAAGTTCATTTATTTACTCTCCTTAATTTTACTTCATTAAGAGAGAAGTTAAAAACCGAGGTAAGGTAAAGAAGTAACAAAACGCCATGCAGAGAAAAACTAAATGAACGAAATTGAAATAGTGGCCACTACAAATAATAAATAGGAAATTGAGAGCGCAGCCAGTGGAAAATTAACTGAAGAGGCTTCCCAGCAATACTCTGGTGCTAAAGGCCGATTCAAAGAGCTGCCTCTCAGTCTCCTCCACTCTGTGCCGCCCTGGCTCTGTTTGTTTTTCGGTACTTGATCGGGACCTCGGTTCATACCGAGGCTCTTCTTTCATCGTCGGAGCGAAGAACAACGGATGATTCGCGACAGATTCCCGGGCCACGAGAAAGCAATTTTAATTGCTCTCCTGCAAGCTCTGCTTGAGAAGCCTAGCGGCCAGCCGCTCCGATCTCCGTAACGGCGCCTGATCAGGACAGACATTATTAGCTTCATTCGACAAAGCAATAGGTTCAACCCTGTCTAGAGACAATTCCAATGGATACAGCAAAGATATAGCATAAATTCCGCTAGACCGATCAGGTCTCTTCAGTTCCACGCTCCTTACTTTTCCGTCCCTTCCCGTAAACAATTTAACCACTCGACCCATTTGCCAAAGAGGGCGTTGCTTCGTGGGGGAAGAGATTAGTACAATGTCACCTACTTTCACCTTATTCTCCCAGCCACTTTCGTACATATCATAGCTCTTCTCGCGTAGAGAGAGAAGATATTCACTGTACCAACGCTCTTTGAAGTTATTGAAAGACTCGTCCCTCATTGCTAAAGTTTTAACTAGCTGATCATTAGAAGGCGTGGTAACATGTTCTCGCAAGTCCCCAAACCACAGACTCTCACACTCTCCCAACCTAAGAAAGTTGTTAGGAGTAATATATTTGTAATTGACGTCATCAGTATCGCCGTAAGAAATTGGCCGCGAATTTACCGCGTTTTGAACATCACTGATTAACGTAAAAAATGAAAAATAATTAATCCTAGAACGACCAATTGTTTTATACAGACAGCTCTTAACTACCTTTATTAATCTTTCCCAATAGGCCCCCCACCATGCGCTATACAGAGGTATTCTCACGTGCTTTATGCTGTTCTTCAAAAAATAATCATTAATTTCGTTTTCCACGAAAGAATTCCTGAGCGCATCTGCAGCCTGTAAGAAACTAGGAGCATTATCACTATAAATAGATTTGGGTACACCATACCTATTCGAAAACCGCACACATGCAGACAAAAATTCCGCTGAAGACATGGAAGGGAGTGAATGAACCGCACGAATATTCAGACATGTCCCCCCCCCCCCCCCCCCGCTCTCTTACAGCATTCAAAGTAGAACTAATTCCCAAATGCTTTACCTTGAAATGACTATCAAGAATTATAAGGTTAGATAGGAAGTTTGTCTTAGATAGAACAACAGGATTCCTCACATTGTACGAGAGGTAAGAACAGTTTGACAAACGTCCCTTTGATCGAAGTACGCCGTTGTCAAGAAACAGATTCAACTGTTTAACAAGCAAAGGACAAACTTCAGATTCGCCCTTCAAGAATTTCAACTCCTCAACGAAGCCCTGTTCCTGAGAAATCTTCACCCAGTACTCGAAGGCTCGATTATGACACTCCAAGCGAGACCAATCAAGTTTTCGTGCTAGCCCCACGAACCTGAAAATTACAGCAGTCACTCTCATCAACTTGGTAAATGAGGAAAAGTTTTCAATAGGCATTACGGCAGTCTTAGAAAGACCGATTACTGCATTAGAGCAAGAAATTACAGTCCTATGGCTTACCGATAGGCAACCATAGTTCGCAGTAGGCCAAATCAAGGGGCGATCCCGAAAAAAGTTGGGACCATTTTTCCAAAAATCTATGTTTTTATCAAAATCTTTTACACTAAGACCTCGGGTTACAAGATCAGCTGGGTTCAGCTGCGTGGGCAAATATTTAAACTGACATTTTACTCCGTAAGACAATTCGCAAGAAGTTTTAATTTGAACAATATCTTTAATACGATTATTTGCGAAAATGTTCTTGGTTTTAGTACCTCCATTCAAAAGCCACGCCAGAACAATTTGAGCGTCAACACACAGTGTCACGCAACTTACATTACATTGAACAGATTTAAGGAGAGAATCCAAACACTTGAAGGCTAAAAAGACAGACAAGAGTTCTAAAGTAGGTAAGCTTTTCTCTTTAAGGGGAGCTATTTTGTTCTTGCTGAAAATTAAATTGGATACCATTTCCTCATTTTCCTCATACACAGCGTATGCGCAAAAGCCATAAAAAGACTTGGAAGCATCACAGCAGATAATCAAATGCACCGATTTTTCGGTACTCAAACCTTTACGAGGGAAACTGTAGTTACCGACAGAGTTGAGCTGATTGTTTAACCGAGTCCAGCGACTGGACATTTCTGGTGGAACTTCTTCATCCCATCCAAGTTTAGAAACCCAAGCTTCTCTTAATATAGACTTGCCCTGAATTACCAGCGGAGACACCAAACCTAGAGGATCGTAAATTTTCGCCAACTTCGCCACGATTATTTTTTTTATAACCTTATGGTCGTCGGGCTCGAAGTTCACAGATACACGCAAAGTATCATGCTCCTTTTCATAAAGGTAACCCAACACCTTCTCAAATTTAGAGTCGTGTTCAGAACCCCGACCATCTGATTCAAACCACCTCTGCAAGGTTTTGTTATTAGAACTCCACGACCTAAGGTCAAACCTCCCCTGAGCTAACCTATCATATGCTTTTGTGTACAGCTCTTTCAGCTCAGTGGTGGAATTTGAAGTTATGAACAAGTTATCAACGTACAAAGAATCACGAAGGAATTCATTACAGAGGTCGTTTGGGAATTTGGAAATATGTTTCCTAATCACGTAGTTTAGAATGAATGGGCTGGCCGAAAAGCCAAACACAATTGAAGTGCACCTATAAGCAACGAGTTTGCCGTCTTTTTTCCATAAAATACAAAATCTATTTTTATCGGTTTCCTCTAAAAGTTTTATTTGCAAGAACGCGGCACAGATATCCGAGAGCATCAAATAATCGTCATGTCTAATTCGCAAAAGCAACCCAAAAAGATTATTAAGAAGATCTATGCCTGGAAACGCTGCCTCATTCAACGAGGCGCCACCTTTTGTTTTCAAACTACAATTTAATACAGGACGCACTTTGGTAGTGACCAATGGATCTGCTCTAATAACTGGACGGTGAGGAATGAATATGTTAGCTCGTAGACTATCAGAGGTTAAATTTATTTCCTCTATAACACCTTCTGACAATTGCTTCTCAAAGACAGCACCATAAGTTTCGTACAAATTATTACTTTTAAGATTCTTCTCTACTCTTTAATACCGCGTGAGCCACGCTAAAGTTGCTCGGGACAGATTTTAACTTGTCCTCAAACCAAGGAAGTTTAACGTGATATTTACCGTTTAAGAACTGGACAGAATTTGAAAACTCGTCAATTTTACTTTGATCTTCAGAAGCCACAGTTTGGTCGTTCGAAATGCCGATCGACTCTAAATTGAATAATTTCTCTAAATGCCCCTCAATCTCACTGTCCTCCAATACGCTAAAAAGAGGATCGGGAGAGACAGGTTGCGGATTTAACACTGAATTAACAAAGTTAACTACACTGTTATCGCTTGATCTTGCGCGATCGTACATTTGATTAACCTGTGCCTTCGAAAGAAAGCTTTCAACACTACCAAAGGGAATAATTCGCCCGTTCAACGAAAATCCTTTTCCCCCCAGACAGCGAACCATATCCAGATTCAACAACGGTAGAAAATCAACACCTATGATACCTTCCAACACTACCCTATCAGTACCAGGCACCTCATCAGCCAAGGAACGCTGCCTAGACACATTCAACAGAGCTTTACGAAGGCACGTTATCTCGAATTGCATGTCAAAATTTTCGTGAACTAAAACTGGGAAGTGAATGGACTTTAACCCATGATTCAAATCAAACGCAACGCTCAGTTCTGCGAAGTTAGTTTGCTCTTTGTTAAGGAAGGTATTAATGACGAATGAGCGCTTCGTTAATTTACTAGGACAATTTAACCGCGCCAAAGCGGTACCAGCGATGTATGTTCGCTGTGAACCAGAATCCAATAAGAATTTAACTTTAGTCTTACGTCCACCCCGCTCCACTAATAATGACAACGTGGGCAGTACATAAGAGCTCCCGCTACCAGTGGAACTCAAACAATAATTCGTGCTAAGAGCTGAAGATTTAGCATTTCTGCACAAGGCGGAAATGTGGTTTTTTCGTTTGCAAAATATACACTCGTAAGTCAACGGAGAAGGGCATTTCTCTGAATGCCTTGAACTAGTACACCTACTGCAAAGAGAAAGTTCTTTGCAACGTCTAATTCTGGATTCATAGTCAGGGTACTTATTACATTTGATCATACTATGATTGTTAGAACAAAACTTGCACGATCTTTCATGCTCAACCGTTCCAATGTTCTGAAAAACTTGCCTCGAGTTGGCCAAGCTTCTACCCGTAGCTTCCCCACGAGAAAACCCAGAACTACTTTCCCGCTTGAAGCGGTCAGAACTAAAGTTCACTGCAGTTGACGATTTTAGGTTCAGGAAATTAAAGATTTCAACCGAATTCTCATAAATTTCCTCAAAGGAAGGGAAGTTGTTGTTCAGCTTCCTTATTAGCTCCTGTCGGAACTGCAAAGGAAGCTTACTAAAAACGAGGTAACTGATAAATTCAGCAGAGGACTGATCCCTTAATAAGTCACAGTCATAGGATGTAAGGTCGGCTAAGATGCTCTTCATATTGTTAATGAAAAGCTTACTCGAATGAAAGGAAGGGTCAAACGCTACCTTTGAATCTAACAACTTTTTGAACAATTCAGTTCGTAAGAGTTTCTTATTCAAGAAATGTTGTTCGAGAAGTTTCAGAGCCTCCTCATAATTACTGTCTGTTATTAGCAAATTTTGCACAACCTTGAACGCGTAACCCTTAAGATACGAACGTAGGTATGTCAACTTGACAGCAGGAGATAGGTTATCCCTACCACCAATAACATTCTGAAACTGATTTATAAACTGAAAATAATCAAGACTAGACGCTCCTTCTCCAGAAAAAGAAGGACACTCTAACTGAGGTAATTTTAATTCTGACTGCCTTGACCTTATGTCTCGTTCGACAGATTCCGTACCCCCTTTCTCAATAGCATTGAGCTTTACAGAAACTTCCAGGTGATAGCTAGATTGAAAATCTACTTCTTTATTTATCACTTCGTTACTCTCTTCCTGGTCAATCAAATCTCCTACAATGAGCTCATCATATCGACTCACCGAGGACAAGTGATCCCGAGCCGCAGCGCAATGAACGCTACGTTCGGCAGCAGTTGCAGCGCGCTCAGCCGCAGCCAGAGCCAAAGTGACCCGGCGCTTGTGGGTGCCCCGCTTTACCGTGTTAGCAGGCCCTGAAGCCCGCTGCTTTACCTGCTGCTCAGAGGTCATTATGCACCCTAATTAACAATAGACAAGTTACTGGAGAGTGGTATTAAAGTTGAAGTATTATGTCGCTAATTTCCTGCGACGCATCAAAACCTACTTAATGTCCTAATCGACTTTAAGGGTTAAGAAATACAATATTCGCAACCAGAAGATTTCTTAATCGATTTTCGTTTCACAAAACTTTTAGGGGTTCAAAGAGATTCCCGCTTCACCAGAATTTCTCCTCCTGCAGGTGCAAACGAATAACTAATTACATTAAACCGATACAAATGGTACTTCACAATATTACAATATGTCAGTTGTTAACTCAAAATTATACTTTATTCAATGGCTACACCACTCTCCCGTAACCGTCCACTTACTGATAGCACAACTGCTCGGCGCACATCAATACAAGAATACCGAGACGTAGAAAGCACGCAGTGCGCGAGAAGTTCAAGTTGAAGAATACTTGATTTACAAAACCCAGGGTTCGAACGTTATCCCCGCAGGTTGAGATACTGAAAAACCACAGTATCGTTAGGAACCAAGCTTAGCAGCAGCTCGCACGACACTTCATTTAAATTTCACTTATTACACAATTAAACACTTTAAACCTCGCCTAATGCTCACCTTCAACTTTAATACCATTGGCACTGACAAGATGAAGTTAGCTCGGGAAGCTATTTTAGGAAATTAGGAGGAAGTACAATTGAAGGAACCTATCCTCGGTATAGGACAGGTAGAGTTGTAAGCGTTAAGCTAATCGTTGCGTTAGGCATTGCCCGAAAGAATTTAGTTTATTTAACTTTCTCTTAATTTAGAGCAACTTTCAATAATTAAACATTTTAGTAAAATTATGCAAGATGAAAGTTTACTCTTTAAGTGAAAAGGACTCAGTCCAACTTTTGAATTAAATGGTTAAGTTGACGTGACTATAATGTCACTCTTCCAGAGACCTTGGTCACATTGGAAGTTAATATTTCCTTTAATTCATCATTCAGATGATTATTTTTACATTTAAAAGTTCATTTATTTACTCTCCTTAATTTTACTTCATTAAGAGAGAAGTTAAAAACCGAGGTAAGGTAAAGAAGTAACAAAACGCCATGCAGAGAAAAACTAAATGAACGAAATTGAAATAGTGGCCACTACAAATAATAAATAGGAAATTGAGAGCGCAGCCAGTGGAAAATTAACTGAAGAGGCTTCCCAGCAATACTCTGGTGCTAAAGGCCGATTCAAAGAGCTGCCTCTCAGTCTCCTCCACTCTGTGCCGCCCTGGCTCTGTTTGTTTTTCGGTACTTGATCGGGACCTCGGTTCATACCGAGGCTCTTCTTTCGTCGTCGGAGCGAAGAACAACGGATGATTCGCGACATTTGATATCTAATACTTTCGACTGTATTGTCTGATGTACATAAAATTATAAGATATGATCATTAAAAATAGGCGAAAAAAATCTTTTTTAATCGTTTTTTTCATATACTAATCCACCTCCCGTCGCCGAACATGAAAATTTAGTTGGAGGAACTATTATTTTGCTCCAGAAATACAAAACAGAAGAAGAAAAAGAATCAAACGTACAACATCCTAAGGCATTTAATCAAATGTAAATAAAATTTGTTGAATTTTGAAACTTTATTCATATCATGAACATTTTATAGCTCGTGCAAAATTTCGATATATAAACTATTTCTAGTCAATGAACGATCCAGGGGTCATTACGGCGCTGCCTTGCATGATTGTAGAAATCTCGTTGAGCAGCATAAGCCCCCACATTGTTTAGGTCTTTCGACACACAACACTCCACTGATACGAAGTTTCTAAAAACAAATATTATTTGTGAAATAGTTAACAAGATTAATTTCAGAAACACGAAAATATTCATACAATGAGTAGTATTACACTTTATTGAAGTGAATCTACCATTTGAGTACATTTTAAACAATCAATAGCAGGATCTTTCATCGTCAAAACATTTACAAGGCTTTTATTATAGTTTTTGACAAGCTCTCCCACAGTTTCAGTTGAAATATTGTTCCATTCCTCAATGGCGATGCGTTTCAATTTCTGAATTGAAATTCTTTGTAGCGCTCATGTTGATGTTGGCTTTTAATTCCTGCCACCAATTTTCAATGGTATTGAGATCAAGACTCATCGAAGGCCATGACAGCACATTTATCTTATTTCTTTGAGGCCAGCTAGTTGTAGACTTGGCCGTGGCCTTTGGGTCATTGTCATGTTGAAATACCCACCGCCTTCCACGTATCAAATCATTAGCTGATACCTTCAGTTTTTTTTGCCCAAAATAGAAATATAGTCCTAAGAGTTCATCTTCCCTTGAATTGCAACCAATTTTCCAGAACCCGATGCAGCAAAACAACCCCAAAACATCAGTGATCCATTTCTGTGTTTAACTGTTGGCACAGTGTTCTTCAGCAGGAAAGCTTCACCGTTCTTACGCCAAATTTTCTTCACATCACTGTGCCCTAAAAGCCCGATTTTGGTTTCGTCACTCTATGATGCTCTCTCCCAAAAGCCTCTGTTCATATCTAAATGTGACTTTGCAAAGTTCAAGCGAGCAGCAACATGACATGGTTTGTGGAGTGGAGTCCTTCGCGGTCGGCGTCCGTGTAGGCCTTCCTTGTTCACACAGCGCTGGATTGTGCGATGTCGCACGCTAGTTCCATGAGAGTTCAATCTATCGGCAATGTCGTCTACCTTCACTCGTGGATTAGCGTTGGCCTCACGACACAATTTTCGAGAAGTTCTCACTGAGAGTTTTTGTTTGCGACCACGCCCAAGCAACTTTTCTACAGTACTAAACATAGCAAACTTTTTTATAACATATTGTACTGTAGGAACTTGAAGACGAAGAATACAGCACGTAGGGAAATCATTTTAATTTTACTTCTTACTTTACACACCTAATCTATATAAGTGAAGAAACTAAAAACTAGTAGTCCTATTTTTATTAAACGTTTCGGAGTCCAGCTCCATCATCAGTAAGTCATTACTGAAATTTACAATGAGAATGGTTAAAAAAGCAAAGTTATTTCAAATTTTTTTCTCTTCTCTACAAGTAAATGAACTAAATGTAAATTTGCAAAGGAATGAACTGGGGGCATTATTAAGAACCGGTTTGTCTTTAGCTATGTACAATGATTCTAAAATTCTCAAATCCAAATCATTAGAAGCAGAACATAAAATTTCAAAATCATCTTCAGACACACGGGCACTGCACTGCTCCGCATGAAGGCGGACAGAAGAATGACCGGGCTGCGTAAGTCGATTCCCCGTTCTAAAGCTCACACCACGATGCTGGGCAATCCTCACGTAAAATGGCAATGTCGTCATTCCGACATAGCCCGATGTACATTGTACACAACTAAATTTGTACACAACGGACGCCCGCATTCGCTTAGGTATAACATCTTTATAACGAAAAAACGAACCAATTTTATGAGAATTAACAAATATAAGGCGAAGTTGTGCTGCCGAAAAATAGCGTTTGAAAAGCATCTCCAGTTCGCGTGACATTTTATCAGAAAAGCAACCCAAGTAAGGAAAAACGCAATAAAGACATTGCAGTGGATCAGCGGTGGAAATAGAATCTAAATATTTCTTGTCTAAAAATCTTCTGATATGACTGTTGACAATAGCCGAATGATAACCATTATTTGAGAAGAAAGACTGCAGCTCAGTAAATACGACATGCAGGTCATTAAAATTTGAACAGATATTGTATGCGCGGTGTAATAAGGTTTTAATTGCATTAATTTTGAACTTGTAACTACAGAAGCTAAAAAAACTCAAGCCCAGGCCCGTAAATGTTTCTTTACGATAAACTGACGACTTGAAACTATTATCCATTTTAGTGATCTTAGAATCCAAAAAAGGCAAACTATTACATCTCTCCACTTCACTGGTAAATTTAATAGCGGGATGTTTAGAATTCAAGTAGTTAAGAAATAAAGGAACATGGTTAGGGTCACGGAACAAAAGAAAAGTGTCATCTACATACCGTCGATAAAAGTAAGGTTTAAAATGCATAGGGCAATCTCTGAGCTAATCTCCTCCCAGTAGCACATAAAGACGTTTGCAAACGTCGGTCCCAAGGGGGGTCCCATACCCAACCCCTCAACCTGCTTCTACAATTTTCCGGCAAAAATAAAAATCGAATTCATCACAGACAGTTCCAGCAGAGTCTTAAAGTAATTTTCACCTAGTCCTAAAATTACATCACTAGACTTTTGAAACAAGGCATTTAGAATAATATCGATAGTTTCAGCCAATGGTATATTAGTGAATAAATTTTCCACGTCAAATGAGGCCATAACGTATTTATTAGAGTTTTGAATAGAAGTAATGTCTTTTAAAAAATGTGACGAATTTTCAAGTGTATAGTTATTTTTCGTTAGAAGATTCAATACAGGGACTAAAAATTTTGCTAAATTGGAACTAGGAGTATTACACGCAGCAAAGATTGGCCGAAACTGGAATTTAGAAACAAAATCAGGTTTGTGTATCTTTGGTAGACCATACAAAATTCCCGGAGAAGAACCAGACACGTAGAGTCTAGAATAAACCTCACTCGACAAAACCTTAATATTTTTCAATTTTCGCAAAAAGTTATTTATTTTATCTTCAATTTCAATAACCGTTTTTTCCCAGGGGTCTGATATGATTAGAAACTTCGACTCATCAGAAACTTAAGTCTCCATTTTAGACTTGTAAATGTTCGTATCGAGAATGACAATTCCCCGGCCCTTGTCAGGCTTGCAAACCAGAATATATTTATTTCGGCCCAATTCCCTGAGAGCAACGAAATCCCGCTTCTCAAATATTGCTGAGAAAATCTTGTGAGGCTTAAAATTATGGAAACTACGAAATGCTAACGCTCGTAGCTCCTGCAGAAAGCCTGAATCTAACTTCTTACTAGCGTTAACCAATTTCTCAAATGATAAAAAATATTTGTAAAAGTCTAACTTAAAAACAGGTACACAGAAGTCTAAACCAAAAGCTAATAAGAACTTTGTACGTGAAGGTAAGGTTATTGCACTGTAGTTGAAAATCACTTGGTCCGGACCACAAGGGCAAATATCACCATTAACACCAAGGCTCTCGAGCTTCCTCCTGTGCGTCTCAAGAGTGGTTCTCTTGAAAGACTCGTCCTGCGACCGCCGAAAACCACGAATGCAAAAAGCATCAAAACACGAGAAAAAAGCCCCGACCTCAGCACTTGCGGACGCCACCTTCGCTGTCAAGTACTTCACTGAACTATTCTTCTGATTCAACTCGTTGATTAACAACTTCTTCTGCCACGCCTTATAGAAATGCGAGGAATGAAGAGATTTTCTATAAAGTTTGAAGCGTAGAAACTTCGGAACTACACCATAGGATTTGCAGGTTGTCAAAAATTTGGCATCAAGAGAGGCCTTCACTAGTTTACGTGAAAAATCACAGTACGTGCGAGAATACTTGAAACCATCTTCGCCATATTTATTTTTCAAATATTCAGGAAATTCATGATTTTTCAGACGAATGTTCATCAGGAACTTGAAGACGAAGAACACAGCACGTAGGGAAATCATTTTAATTTTACTTCTTACTTTACACACCTAATCTATGAAAGTGAAGAAACTAAAAACTAGTAGTCCTATTTTTCTTAAACGTTTCGGAGTCCAGCTCCATCATCAGTAAGTCATAACTGAAATTTACAATGAGAATGGTTAAAAAAGCTAAGTTATTTTAAATTTTTTTTCTCTTCTCTACAAGTAAATGAACTAAATGTAAACTTGCAAAGGGAATGAACTGGTGGCATTATTAAGAACCGGTTTGTCTTTAGCTATGTACAATGATTCTAAAATTCTCAAATCCAAATCATTAGAAGCAGAACATAAAATTTAAAAATCATCTTCAGACACACGGGCACTGCAGTGCTCCGCATGAAGGCGGACAGAAGAATGACCGGGCTGCGTAAGTCGATTCCCCGTTCTAAAGCTCACACCACGATGCTGGGCAATCATCACGTAAAATGGCAATGTCGTCATTCCGACATAGCCCGATGTACATTGTACACAACTAAATTTGTACGCAACGGACGCCCACATTCGCTTAGGTATAACATCTTTATAACGAAAAAACGAACCAATTTTATGAGAATTAACAAATATAAGGCGAAGTTGTGCTGCCGAAAAATACCGTTTGAAAAGCATCTCCAGTTCGCGTGACATTTTATCAGAAAAGCAACTACATTTAGAAGAAGCAACTACATTTAGAAGCAACTACATTTTATCAGAAAAGCAACTACATGAAAAGCACTGATTTTCAACTACAGTGCAATAACCTTACCTTCACGTACAAAGTTCTTATTAACTTTTGGTTTAGACTTCTGTGTACCTGTTTTTAGGTTAGACTTTTTTAAATATTTTTATCATTTGAGAAATTGGTTAACGCTAGTAAGAAGTTAGATTGCTCAGACCGTTCAGGCTTTCTGCAGGAGCTACGATCATTAGCATTCCGTAGTTTCCATAATTTTAAGCCTCACATGATTTTCTCAGCAATATTTGAGAAGCGGGATTTCGTTGCTCTTAGGGAATTGGGCCGAAATAAATCTATTCTGGTTTGCAAGCCTGACAAGGGCCGGGGAATTGTCATTCTCGATACGAACATTTAAAAGTCTAAAATGGAGACTTTAGTTTCTGATGAGTCGAAGTTTCTAATCATATCAGACCCCTGGGAAAAAACGGTTATTCAAATTGAAGATAAAATAAATAACTTTTTGCGAAAATTGAAAAATATTAAGGTTTTGTCGAGTGAGGTTTATTCTAGACTCTATGTGTCTGGTTCTTCTCCGGGAATTCTGTATGGTCTACCAAAGATACACAAACCTGATTTTGTTTCAAAATTCCAGTTTCGGCCAATCTTTGCTGCGTGTGATACTGCTAGTTTCAATTTAGCAAAATTTTTAGTCCCTGTATTGAGTCCTCTAACGAAAAATAACTATACACTTGAAAATTCGTCACATTTTGTAAAAGACATTACTTCTATTCAAAACTCTAATAAATACGTTATGGCCTCATTTGACGTGGAATATTTATTCACTAATATACCATTGGCTGAAACTATCGATATTATTCTAAATGCCTTGTTTCAAAAGTCTAGTGATGTAATTTTAGGACTAGGTAAAAATAACTTTAAGACTCTGCTGGAACTGTCTGTGATGAATTCGATTTTTTTTTTGCCGGAAAATTGTACAAGCAGGTTGAGGGGTTGGGTATGGGACTCCCCTTGGGACCGACGTTTGCAAACATCTTTATGTGCTACTGGGAGGAGATATGGCTCAGAGATTGCCCTATGCATTTTAAACCTCACTTTTATCGACGGTATGTAGATGACACTTTTTTTTTGTTCCGTGACTCTAGCCATGTTCCTTTATTTCTTAACTACTTGAATTCTAAACATCCCGCTATTAAATTTACCAGTGAAGTGGAGAGATGTAATAGTTTGCCTGTTTTGGATTCTGAGATCACTAAAATGGATCATAGTTTCAAGTCGTCAGTTTATCGTAAAGAAACATGGTCAATATTGAATATAATGTTGTCAACGAATTTCATAATTTCGTAGGTATAGATAGGTAATAGAGTCAATTTTAAGACGTTTTACACGAATGACAATGTGCCGGAAATGCTTAGTTTAGGAGATATAGGATAACTAACGCCAGGTAAGAATAGCATTAACCGCAGTTTCGATATGGCTCTTCCGGCGTTTTGCGGACGCGGACCACGCCAAGTTTTTTGGCGGGAGTCATCGTCCTCGGTATGGTTGAGTTAAATTAAGATATTTTAGGCTTACTTAGGTTAGGATACTTAACTAAATTAACTTTACCAAACCTAACCTTACCTATCGTTACGTCAGAACCGGATTTCTGCTTATTTACCTCTCCGTTTGTTCAATTTTATGAACGACGTTCCTTTAACTTCAAAGTTAAATATCTCCAAAAATAGGCATTTCCGGGCACATTGTCATTCATGTAAAACGTCTTAAAATCGATTATATTACCTATCTATACCTACGAAATTATGAAATTCGTTGACAACATTATATTCAATATTGACCAGAAACATTTACTGGTCTGGGCTTGAGTTTTTTTAGCTTCTGTAGTTACAAGTTCAAAATTAATGCAATTAAAACCTTATTACACCGCGCATACAATATCTGTTCAAGTTTTAATGACCTGCATGTCGAATTTACTAAGCTGCAGTCTTTCTTCTCAAATAATGGTTATCCCTCGGCTATTGTCAACAGTCATGTCAGAAGATTTTTAGACAAGAAATATTTAGATTCTATTTCCACCGCTGATCCACTGCAATGTCTTTATTGCGTTTTTCCTTACTTGGGTTGCTTTTCTGATAAAATGTCACGCGAACTGGAGATGCTTTTCAAACGCTATTTTTCGGCAGCACAACTTCGCCTTATATTTGTTAATTCTCATAAAATTGGTTCGTTTTTTCGTTATAAAGATGTTATACCTAAGCGAATGCGGGCGTCCGTTGTGTACAAATTTAGTTGTGTACAATGTACATCGGGCTATGTCGGAATGACGACATTGCCATTTTACGTGAGGATTGCCCAGCATCGTGGTGTGAGCTTTAGAACGGGGAATCGACTTACGCAGCCCGGTCATTCTTCTGTCCGCCTTCATGCGGAGCAGTGCAGTGCCCGTGTGTCTGAAGATGTTTTTGAAATTTTATGTTCTGCTTCTAATGATTTGGATTTGAGAATTTTAGAATCATTCTACATAGCTAAAGACAAACCGGTTCTTAATAATGCCACCAGTTCATTCCCTTTGCAAATTTACATTTATTTCATTTACTTGTAGAGTAGAGAAAAAAATTAAAATAACTTTGCTTTTTTAACCATTCTCATTGTAAATTTCAGTTATGACTTACTGATGATGGAGCTGGACTCCGAAACGTTCAAGAAAAATAGTACTACTAGTTTTTAGTTTCTTCACTTTTATAGATTAGGTGTGTAAAGTAAGAAGTAAAATTAAAATGATTTCCCTACGTGCTTTGTTCTTCGTCTTCAAGTTCCTGATGAACATTCGTCTGAAAAATCATGAATTGTACTGTAGATCTTGGGATGCTCTCAAACGCTTAGATATGTCGACATAACTATTTCCAGCTTTGTGGCAGTCAATAATCTTTTGCCTGAGGTCCACACTGCGTTCCTTAGTTTTTCCCACAGTGGCGCTAGTGTACGAATGACAAAGCTCTACTCCTTTGGCTCCCCGTTAGCTCTGGCACAATTTTCTAGAATAATCTCTCATCTAAAATGTTCAAGAACATTTTACACGCAATTTTTTTTCAATAAAACAAGTATAACGGTAAATACTTATCAATGAAATGTAATGTTCTCAATTCTATGAATATTTTTGTCTTTTCGTGTTGCTGAAGTTCAGTTTGTTAAATATTTCAAAAGTATTATTTTGTTCTAGAAACTTCGTATTATTGTCACTAAAATGTACGTCACACCTTGAGAAAATCTTATGCCTGTGGCAACAATAGTTTTGAGTTATTCTAGAAAGTTTTGAAAGACGAGGGGTGGACGAATAATTTCGTCGCTAACTGTATTTGTAGCTAAGGTAGGCACGATTTGCACTGCCATTTATTTTCTGTATCTACACTACACGCAGTAACAATGCAGTACAGGTGCCGCATCATTGCCCAACACCGTGTTATATTACATCTGAAGTAGGTAAATTTCGTTCTGCCTCTGTCTCAGGGGCCTGAAGTTTCTGAGAAGTTTCGTATACGAATAAAAGCCACTTTTAGCGTCTTTGTATGCAATATGGTACCTTTTTTATTCGCTTTAAACTTTTTACCATGTATTTGATACTGTCTTATTTTAATAAACGCCCATTTTCTATTTATTATGCTTTTTTAGTGCAATTTGCGTCGTTTTCAATTAGAAATTTCTATCGTACTATCGCATAAATGTCTCAACCGTTGCAGCTGAGGCAGTGCATTCCTCTCAGTTACAACAAGTGTGTAACTAAGTCAGGTTTTTGTGCCTAAGTCAGGTGTTATTTATTTAACTGCAGCTTGTTTACATTATTTAAACTTTTTTTTCACAAATCCCAACTTCAATATTCATTATCTTGAACGTTTCCAAAACTGCATTATAAGAAATTCATTGATTATATAATACTGCAAAGCAGATGATACTTTGGTTTTTGAAATATAAAAACAATGATAAAAATCTTCATATGCTAACTTAAAAACTAACAAGTGATCAGCAGATAAAAATAAAATATAATATTGAAATAGTGAATGGCCATGTAACTCTGAATGAACTAAACAACATTCAAGGTATAAAATTATAAATTTGCAGAAATTTCCATTAGTAATACATGTTAATTTGACCTAATCACTAGGAAGTAAAGAAACGAAGAGATTGTAGTGTTCTCCCCCAGGCTGCAACACGCTTCGGGCAGACTTTGAGCTATATTTTTCGTGATAGGATAGCCCGAAGCGAGTGCCTGGGGTACAACCGTATTCGGCAGGATATGGACAACACGGGGGTAACACGGTAATTATATTGGTGACTGTTAGGTACACGGAACACGGACCATTACACTGGGCCCTCGGTGACTACTATGAGCACTGTTCGTTACTCGTAAATTACGTAATGATTGGAACACAGCACTAATACGTGATGGTTGAAATACAATACTATTCGAGAAGTACGTAATGATTGAAACACAATCCTATGTGAGAATAGTACAAATATGTGGTGATTGAAGTACAATCCTATTCGAGAATGTCATAAATTGAAACACAATCCTATGCGAGAATAGCACAAATACGTGATGATTGAAGCACAATCCTATTCGGGAATGACGTAATGATTGAAACACAATCCTATGCGAGAATAGCACAAATACGTGATGATTGAAGCACAATCCTATTCGGGAATGACGTAATGATTGAAACACAATCCTATGCGAGAATAGTACTAATACGTGATGATTGAAATACAATCCTATTCGATAATGACATAAATTATGTAATGGTTGAAACACAATCCTATGCGAGAATAGCACAAATACGTGATGATTGAAGCACAATCCTATTCGGGAATGACGTAATGATTGAAACACAATCCTATGCGAGAATAGTACTAATACGTGATGATTGAAATACAATCCTATTCGAAAATGACATAAATTAGGTAATGATTGAAGCACAATCCTATGCGAGAATAGCACTAATACGTGATGATTGAAATACAATACTATGCGAGAATTACGTAATGAATGAAACAAGCACCAACAGCGGGTAACGTCCGCGAGGACGCTACTTACGAACGCAGCGGCGAGACGTGATTGTTGGTGCTACGTCGTGCGACTGTTACGAACAGGTCGGCTGGTGCTAGCGGGGCGCCGAGACGAGGCTAGTCAGCTGGGTCGGGCCCAGCCGCCACGTGGTTCACCGTTGTAGCTGGTAAGTACGGCGAGGCTAGCCGGCCGGAGCGGGCGGAAGATGTCGTAGAGCGGCTTGGCCGACGCCGCCGGCGCGGGGCGTTGCAGCGTGACTTTTTTAAGGCTTTGAAACACCTTGAAGCGTCAAGACGCTACTAGGTTTAAGACCTTGCCACACCTTGGGGCGTCGATAGGCAGGGCCGGTCTCCGGAGCTTGGCGCAGGTACGCGAGAGACAAAGTCGATCTCGGAAGCTAGATGCAGGAACACGAGGCTGGTGCTGGAGATGTGACTTGAACGAGGACGAGGGCTTGAGTGGGCGCGAGCCTTGTTGGGGTCGCCTTATGTAGGCCTCGAGTGCAAGCCCTGAGTCCGGGCGTGAGTCCTGATTGGTCGCGAGTTTGTGGGCCTGTGGTGCTGGAGGCAGGAAGCCGTTGTAGCTTACGGGCACTTTTTCTCATAGTCGCGAGGCGGCTTCTCTCAGGTCTTGTGGAGGTCCGCGGCTTGCCGCTGGGATCACCACAAGATCAATGGGAAGTGCATAAGTACTACGTATTGCCGAAAAAAATCAACTAATGTTCCAGTCATTAACATTAGAATAAGCAAATGAAATTTCCATTATCTATTGTGATAACATAACCTGAAGACTAGAAGTCTTTAGGTATCAGATCATAGATTTAGGTTTTGGCAAAGACTAGTCATTATCACTATATCACGACCCAAAGACTGGAAATCTTTATGATCACAACATAACTTAAGGTTTCTGCAAAGACGGATCATTATCAATCAATATATCATAGTATAACCTAAGGACTAGAAAATATCGTTATAGGGAACCAATGGTAAAGAGCATATATACATTAAAAGCGTACAGAGTTACCACTCTATGTGAGTACACGGAACGCATCAGCTGAGCTGCCCTGCAAGTAACTTGCAACGCATTTATTGCTACACAGTTTCTATTTCCTCTTATGTTCATTGAAGGGGAAATTAATGAGACAGAAATAAGCAGAATGGATTTGCGATGCATTCAATGACTAATTCCTGTCTTTTAACTGAGAAATAAAAATATTCCATATCACTCCTGTGTGAAAATTATATTTCGTACTCGTATGTATGAAATACCGTGGGGCAAAATAATACAACATATTGGTTAAATAAATTGCTAGATTGCACATTTTTAAACCATGTAAAATTAAGACAATTGAACTAAATATAAAAAATCGTAAAAAAGGAGAATAACATCGAAAATCCACGAATATTAAATAAAGAGAAATGAAGGAACATGTATAATAAATACGTGAACAAAAGTTTACAACACATTTCAAGATACACATACATTAATACTTTGCTGGTTAGCCGTTTGTAGAGACCGCAGTGCGGTCGACGTGAGGGTTGGTGGAAAAGAGACTGTCTTCTGTGCAGCTACCTTTTTCTGGGGCGCTAGCTTCTCCACTCGGCTGCCCTTAATGAGGTTCGTGTGGGAACTGCCTACGCCGTTATCAGTCCGTTAGAGCAACAAAAAGGAATTTCTGCTAGTGCTGAACTACGGCGGTACCGTTAGGGTGAGATTTGTGTGGGTACCGCTAATTAGTCCGCTTGAGCAACAGAAACAATTTCTGTCTGTGCTGATCTACGGCGGTACCATTAGGAAGACAAGCAACTGTCTGCGCCATAATCAGTCCGTTAGAGCTCCTCACGGAATTCCCTGATTCGCCGAACTACGACAGCGCCTTCCTTTGCGACAAACTATGTGGAATAGTTTGTCCTCCCAAGGCGGTTCCTTAAGCCCCTTTAAGGCGAGGTGTCTTAATACGAGCACACTAAAGCCTGTATCAAAAGGAAAAAGAAAACTCTTTAAACCTTAGAATGTGAGCTATTTATTGCAGAATCTCCTTGTAGTGCCTCCTAAATGCACAGATACATTTCAGCAAAGACAATGATTTATTCGCTTTGTTAGGAAATATTTGAAATTTTAGGAAATATTAAAATATTTTGAATTCCTTATGGTAGGACTCTGTAATATTTCAGAGATTGTGTTTTTTTGTAGGGCTATTCCAACAAGTGCAGAAGGGTCGCTTAAACATTTTGTGAGTTTGAGAGCATCGAGGGAGCGATGTGTGTGGTTGCTTGTGTAAAGTGTGTGTTGTGGTTATGTAAGCGGTGTTTGGAGAGACTCGGCTGAACTTCCAAAGGAAAAATAATTAGCGACCAACGGTCGTATGGTCAGCAATAATTTCTACCCGAGGAACTTGAGAGTCCTCGGTCGAACGAAGGCGTGAGAAACATGCTTTTATTAGGAAGGATTTACGAGAGAGGCCAGGATAAGAAAGCCTGCGTTGCGGGAAGAGGGCAATAAACACTCACAGCGAGGTGTGACAGTGACGGACGGCTCGACACTTAAACTTGGGGGCCCTGAGCACCGCAAATAACACGACGCTCGAATTGGAAACGGGTTCAAGACGGACCTAAAATAAGGCGGAGTTGAACAAGTGTACTTCAGAAAGGCTAGTGACCAATACGAGGGAAGTAGCACCATGAGAAAGAGGATGATGTGCGGAACGGCCGAATGAACAGGCATTGGTCCGAGAAGGTGGGTCTTTGAGCGAGCACTCTGAAATAGCTGAAGAGCCTGATTGGTCATGTGTGAAAGTGGAGGACAACCTTTTCGAACATGTAGGTAGAACTGATAAAAACGAAATCAGTTTAACGCAGAGCACCGTCCGAGATAAAGTGCGTGAAAATAAGTGTTATTTGAAAATATCACACTCTGAAAATACGTGAATACTTATGAGTTGCATTATATTTTGACACATGAAAAGTTGTACTTATCAAAATTTCCTTTTCAATAGATTAACATTTTTTTGTGCACTATTTACAGAGGGGTAATAAAACATCCCACAAGACAATGATGGTCATACAAGGAACATTACGTTCAACATAAACAGCGCCGGGGAAGGTAAGCGTCATTTATTTTTGGCTCAGAAGAGAGGCAGTTGTCTTTGAAGGAAATACGTCATTTGGAAATAGGTGTGATAAGAAATTTAATGTCATTCATTGAAGTGAAAAATTGAATTATTTGAGGGAGTGTAATCTGCACGATTAAAAGTACATACATACATACATATACCGGGCTTATCCTCCCTATGGGAGGGTAGCCGACAGCAGGCCACAATTACCACACTTAGTCACTAGGAGGCGAGAGAGGCAGCACTGGCCGCACCTGAACTGCCAGGATCAGCAGCAGCCCAGCACAACCACCTTTCACAGTCAGGCCCGACAGCCACAGCTGGTTTACCCCGACCGCTTCATTGAGTGCAGCCCCTCCCCCCGCACATGACAAGTCAACCCCATCACACGCGGGCAGCTTCCAGTAACGCGTCAAAAATAAAATTACCTCCTTATACACTGCCCCCACTCACTTCTGTCCGCAGCCATCCCTCTCGCCACGTCCACAGTCAGACCCCTCTCATACACTCATACGATTAAAAGTAATAGGTTGTAAAAATGTTTGTCGTGCAGGTGGGAGGTTTCATCGCCTTGTTACACTTCTACATGAGGGAACTTAGGCAAAGCAGTGAACACCTACGTTAATAGATATTTTCTGATCGGTGCATAACTAAGGGATCTGAACTGAAGCAGTGATTGTGCGAATGTGCCTGTGATTTGAAGAATGACCGAGCCTTGCACGGATGGAAGAGCCCTAATAAATGCGTCTCTTTCTATTTTTGTTGGTGTGTAGCTAACATAAGGGATAGGCTGGCCAGCCGAATTGGCTAGAATAGTATTGTCATGAAAGTTATTGTGCGCGTACAGTTTCTCGATTCCATTTGTTGAGTTGGAGTGTTATAAAGGGTTGAGTTTTTGGGAGTCGATTCGTAATTTGCACTATTCCTAACGATATATTCATTGTATGTAAGTCCCTTTTAACGTGTTGTATGATCTGCTGCCGTAAACATAAAATTATGCGAAATTTATCTGGCGTATAATTGATGTCTCCCATCGATATAGATGGCGCACGGAAAATTGCATTTCTTCGTAAGTGAGTTCCCTTCGCCCTGGTGAGTACCGCCCTCGTTTTAGTATTAGTGAGGCAGTAATTTCTTTGAATCTAAACATTTGTGTGTTTTGGGTTGCCTGTAATATCATGGGTACTTCTTTCTCTTGTTTTTAATGAATTTTTATGGAGGTATGCCAATCCCTCATTACGAGTGTTCGGTCTCCTCATTAATGCAAATTAATGAGAGGCAGGACTTAAGTCTCGTGACAGCTTTTTGCCAAAATTATGTGCATAAACATGAGGTACTGCATAACACGGTACAACACGCAAAATTACCTATAAAATATGTATTCTATTCAGCTAGGTAATCAGACTAATGCTAGAATATTAAAATACAATACAAATGACACTTAAGGGCTAACTAAAGTAAATACGCAGACGCACCATCGGCGCTTGGCTTGGCTTGGCGATGCTTATAGAGAAGTCGAAAGGAGAGTTTGACACAGGGTGTGTCGGGAAGAGAAGGGGTGAAACGGAAAAGGATAGGTAGGAAAAAGATAGAGATGCGCTGTGCGCATATGATGCTAGTGTTGTGGGTATTTTTTGTAGGTAGTTTATGGGTGGTAGACGTTAACTACCCGTCAGGGCTTTGTATGATCGATCTTTAGTTAGTAGCCATCGGCGCAGCGAAAGAAACCTAGCCGGGTACAGGGAGCTGAACACATAAAGAAAATGTCTAAGATTATGGGTAATTAATAAAGAGTAGACTCGACACCACTTGCGCTGCGTGACACCGTTATTGTTAATAACGGCTTCGATACGTTGAGAGTAGTTCACTTCCAGCCTTTTACAAGTTCCGAGTGTAATCTTAATCCATGCTTCATTGCAAACTTCTTTGAGTTCAGTGATGTTAAAGATTTTTTCGCGTTCCGTATTAAGAAAATACCTTGCTTATAAAACTCTACGCGTCTCTTTATATACATAAATAAAATAAATTTATGCATTTTTGTTTAGCGTAATTTTTCTTATATTGTTACAATGGGAATTTGCTTACTTGGTATCACAGTTACCATTCAAATAGTATAAAAAACCGGGCACCCGCTCACTCTTGTTTATAGGCCTAAAAATATTGCACTTGAAAGTAATTTATTGTTAAGAAAATGCAGCTAATAGCGAGGAAAATAATGAAGCAAAAGTTTTCGAAAACTTCTTGGCAAATAATAATTAGATAAAAATGCACAGTTGTTGCTTGCTTGCTTGGAGTGCGTTTGTCTGTGACGTTCTTGAGGATGCTTGATGACCGCATCTGCGATATCAATTTCACCGGTGAACAAGTACAAGAATATTTTTATCGCGGGTACTATTACGAAGGATATATTTGTTAGTTTTCTATATCTCGAGACTTATTTAAGGAACCATCGAATCCCGTCATTTTCCGACTCCGAATGTCAAGGATTAATGCATCGAAAAGACTTGTTTGCACTCGACCGCTGCCATATTCAAGCGAGTTCTTTCTTGAAATTTCTTTATCAATAAATGATAATTTTTTCCTTTTTATTTCCGGGAACCATACAAATGTTAATTATTTGATCCTTATTTCATGGGCTCGAATGAATTCTCGTTGTGAGATGAAATAATTCAATTATGCAGAATTACTGGCTTTTTATACACTGACAGATGCTAAATGTGAAAGGCAATTCGGCATAGCCAAGGTGGCTGTGAGAGTGAATTTTTTTATAAAAACTTCAGCTCAGTGCAGAAGATAACAGGTTCAGTGCAGAACATAACATAACATGCAGAATTAATTATTATTCATGACGTTGTGTTCCGCACATTTTCCCTATATTGCATACGATTAATGCAACGCTACGAGGAAGAAGTGCGACTTTCTAGCGACTTCCCCTATAATACCTCGAAAAGAATCGTCATCTCGCCAAAGATGTGTTCTCGTTGATAAATTCAGTATTTCTGTAACACTACGATCCTAGCCCTAATCCGCCACAAATAACCGTTACAAAGCTCATCAGGAGTCATTTACCCTCCACCCTAACCCTTTTTACCCACAACAGTTTCTGCAAAATTTCTACTAATGCGACTAGTATATGTACTATAAATACAGTATTTTTTCAACCTTCAATCTAGCAGCTTGCATTTTTTCTCCCTATGACAAGCATTTAAATGAGAAATCTCATAAATGTTTGTGTGTTGTGTGCTCTTTTAGGTAGTCCACTCGCCTTTCTTTATTTTTTCACGCTTGCTCGAAATGATATTTTTCAATATCTGCTGGTACAAACAATTCTATTATTATTCCCTTTTGTCAAAAACGCCAATCTTATACGTCAATGTACGTGTAAACTGTCGTCAGTGTTTTCACTCCCCAAAGTTCATTATCTTTATTGTTTCCATTAATAAACAAACACTATTCAACTTCCAATAACTATTGATGGGATACCGTTTTACGATTTTTTCTCTCAGTCTTTGTACAAGCATTGAACTGTACCGTCATGGCACCTACGTTTGTTTATCAATTAGTGATATTTGCGTCATGACAGTTCAAAAAATAATTAACTTTTTTAATGCGTTAACCTTATAGGACATTAATGTTTTCTTCTCTTATTCATGTTCTAAAATGTCCTTGTTAGCCCTGTGTGGTGAAATTTATCGCATCATTTCTTACGTTCTTGAGTATATTATGACAGCCTTATCTAGGTGATTAATTTCACGTATTATTCCCATTGTGCTGTACATGTCTTGGTTGCCGTTGTAGAACAATCTTTTTCATGTTTCTGACTCAGGTAGACTCTTTTGTGCCACTTTTATTAGCATACAAATTTCAAATATTCGTTGCTTGATAAAGAAACATTTTCTCAGAGTCCCTTGATTGGCATTCTAGTTGATACGTAGGAGTGAGAATATAGTTCTGAGTGGCAACCTTGTTGCCTTACACGCAGAATTGTTTTAATCCACCAGTTTTACGTTCAAAAATCATTCCTTATACTGCAAGTCCCTGAGCTCGTATTCCAATATGAGTGTGTACTAAACAGAGTGTTTTCAACAATGCAGCGTCACTGAAATTATATCATCTTTCCTAATTGTAGTTACATATATTATCAAACATAGATTAAGCAACAACAGGAATACATCGCCCTCAATCATTTTTTTCGACTATTGACGTGGGTATTACGATACTCATGTGTTTGTATCAACTAAGGATCCGTATTTTAAGCTATTTTAAATTTAAAAACCATTGATGAGTTTTTTATCATCTTTATTGAAAGCAAACTGTTTTATTTTTCACCTCTTCGTAACTACTTCGATGAGGAAGCTAAAAGTCACGAAGGTTACCAGCCACTCTTTTTCTCTTTCCGAAGAATATATTTCTAGGTCTTTGTAATTTTCGGTAAGTTCTGCGTGCAACGCAATTTTAACAAAAACGAAAAGGCAAAAACCAGGAGACATATCATTTTTAAAAAACTGTACGTCCAAATTAGAACGTTTAGGGCTTAGACCCATCTTCAGCTTGTAACCTTTACCCATTTACCCATTTCTGAAACCTTTACCCATCCTCCTGTCACTTTCTTCCATTCTTATTTGTCACTATTTCGAGATACCAACAGTTTCTCTAGCATAGGTTTTCAATATTTCAATATTGTCAATTCAAATTGTTTTAGCCAATGGTGGATCTAGGTTATTAATGTTTTCACTATTGCCATTTCAGATTGTTTAGCTGAAGATGGGTCTAGGTCTTTGTAAATTTTACCAGGTATGGTCTTATAGAGTTTAAACAGATTATACATATCATTCAGTTTCTTAATGATTAATCAAGATCGAGGGTTTTTACACTAATTCATTGTTGACCTTTGTCATAACGTATTTTTCCGCAATTGCAACGACACATGCCGAGCAACACTGATTACCTGAGCTGAGAGCGGGAGGTTGATAGTGCGAGATGGCTAATCCTGGTATTCCTTTCTTTATAGTTCATCGCCTTCGGAGATGAACCCTCTTTATTGTAAAATACTTTTTAAAGGGACGAGTGTAAATCATCCTAATAGATCTGGAGATCCATCCTGCCATGATTAAAACAATTAACCGCAACCGAAAAATGATCCATCTTCCCATACATATCTTTCCAAAGCCCATAAATGGATTCCAAAGAACAGTTTACATTGCAACTATCATGTCTAACCAGCTTCTCTGTCAACAGCCTTGTGATATAAAGCTTCCAGCGTTCAATTATTAAATAAGCGATCTTCTATGTTTTTATTTTCATTTGTAAATTAGGAAGGATGAGAGCGTAAAGAGGAAAAGATGAGGCAAATCTATATGTGAGATAGCCCTGAAAATAAGATTTTACTGAGGCCCTTTACACACGCTTACCGAAGATAATCATTTGATCAGATACAGGAAAAAAGCTCCAGAAAATACGGAAGCGATTCTTTTAAATTTGATTTAGGTTAAACATTATACACGACATAGAAAAGAAAAAAATAAAAAAGTCAAATATCAGGGAAAAATTACTGAAGTTCAACAATTCAAGTTAACAAGAAAAACGCTCCAATATTTTGATAGATAATACATTTAGCTATCTAGAAAACATGTTGCCGGCTCTGTCTTCAAAAATTTTGGAGACATTTTCCGCAATACCCATTTTCTCCAATTTTTCTAAAAAAATGAATTTTCATATGAAGTTACGAAAAAAACACGCGAGTCCTGAAAAATTACTGCATCAATATACACCAAGTTTGAAAATTTCATAAAAATCCGTCAGAGAATGACGGATATTTTTTGTACCCAAACTACCTCCTGACACCAACCGTAGATCAAACGCATTTTACCCGGCCTGCAACATCTTACACATGTAGCTTTGTTCGGAGTTTACTATTGCGGGCACATTGTAGATCACATCAAAGTTTATGATTGCTTCTCTGTAAAAAAACTAATTTGATACAGATGCGCACATTGAAAATTCAACGACAAGAAAATGGAACGATTGAGTTTGTTAACGATGTATGACATTTAACTTATTACTTGTCCCCTATTGGCTAATTTACATTGCTGATAATACACTCAAAAGACAGTGGTAGGAGTTTGAATTAAGAAATGCATAAATTAAATCGAAAAACAATCTTATCCTGAGGCGTTGTACTCAGTGATTGACTTTAATCTCACCTGGTGACTGGCAGCAACACCAATCCGACGAGTTGTCAACAGCCAGCTCGGTGTCAACCTTGGCAATGTGGCACTCGTAGTCTTTGTAACAGGCAACGTTAGCGAGCTGATCGACGCTACTAGCGTGAGCGAAACACAGAGCAGCGGAGGCAACTCGCACTGACATGGGCGAGAAGGCAGACAAAGCAGAAATGTAAGCAGCAACCTTCTGCCAATGGCGCCAAGCTGGAGTTGTAGCGGCGATGCGCTGGGGCACCAGCGACAGGCACAACAAGTTCCAAATTAAATGCATTGAATCTCAACTTACCCTAACCTCAAGCGATTCTCTGAGGTACAACCCCCCTCGAATACTAGGGGAATCTCTTATTGCGCTCCGTTACGCAATCAAGTTAATGAAGTAACCGCAGTCCTAAACTTCGTCTAATATCAGTGAACAATAGAATTCAAATTAACAAATATTCTGCATCATTGAAAAATAGTGTGTAACCTTATCTTAGTACTCGGGTTGTATTTCAGACTAAAAAGCATAATTTTAATTGTCTCTGCGACTTAGTATAGATAATTGAGCATTATCGATGCATGTCGTGAACATCTAGACACATGAGTATACATAGTAGGTAAAAATTTCGTGTTCGAATTCAATATATTAGCTTTATCATATAAAATTTTACTCCCCACCGAGTGCTCATTATTCAAACGTAATTATAATCGGCGTAGACTAATTTCTTTAATTGAGTTTTTAGTAATACTGTTTGCTAATTGCATCTCTTTGAGGAACCGGATAGCGTTTGTGTAGGTTTCACGTGTACATAAATGAGAGACGTCATAGATGAATAGCAGGCGCGTGCTCACCTACGTTGATGTATATCTATAAACGTTTCCTTTTTCCTGTTATCTATAAACGTTTTCCTTTTCCCTATAACCATAGGCAGAGTAATAAGTAATCACTAAGCATTTACATCAGCTCCTTTTTTTCGGTATCAAATGCACGTAGAGTACATTTCTCTTAAGCAGACAGCAGGAGTGATTTGCGAACAAAATACAGAGGGTGATGTACTACGTTTTATACTGATGGTCTTATTGCCCTCATGAGGAGACTCTCCAGATAGCGTCTTGATTAAATTACAGTCTATGTAGGTATGAGTCCCGCTGAGTGTATAGCTGACACCATCAGATTATAGACCTTAAAAAGAGAATAATTTTGATAACATATTTTCATCGGACAGATTTATTAATATGATCTTACAAAAATATATTGACCATGCATGTGAAAACATGCCTCAGAGTAGATTTTATTTGATGCTTTCAAATTGAGTAAGTGAAAAAAATAATTTCTATTTGTTTCTGTTCAAACCCAGCTCTGTAATCATCGGGGAGAGTAGCATCCGTAAGTCTGATTCAACCGTGTACACGAGGCGATGTTTGTTCTATATTAGAGAATAGTTGTAAAAGATACGCGCCTTTTGAATGTAAGAATCGCTCGACTTCGCCGTTGGAAGCCTCGCTATACCTCAAACTGTATATATAAAAACAGGTACATCATTTATGATTGTAAGATGTGTATTTCAATGATAAAAACAATTTAGTACCCAGCTCAGAGGAGTTTGTATTTAAATTAGTTTTTTAAGTCAATTCATGACTAAGTAATACAAAAAAGTTACACCGAGGTTATGGGATACCAAATAAAGTGAAGTTTTTTGCATGATTCAAATCTATATCAACTTTACTCCAAACTGCGGCCGAAAATATGAGACAATCATTTTGCACATTTCCTGCGCAAATCTCACACACTTCCTCAGCTGAAGCATAGTACATGAATGCTCTTACTCTGCCGTCACTAATAAAAATTCAGATCCATTTCCTGCGAAGAATAACAGATGCTTTGTTTGAGAAAGTTTAATCTAGACTTTACAGAGTGATCTTCAAGATAGCAACCGCAGCTTAAACAACCAAAATCATCAGAATACGAAAAAATTACTTTGGTTGGATTAATTTGCTTATTGTGCTGAGAATAGTTTCCTATAACTAGGTGGAAAGCGTTCAAATTGGTTGCTCTTCGTTTTGAGACGGCTGAAAGTTGTTAGAAGGTGAATAGAACATTACACGTTTTACACGGATTAAAATGCTATGAAATTGGAAGTATTCTTGGGCTGTTTAAAAAAATTCACTAAAGAACGGCCGCAGTGGCGTATACATTAGAAATTTGGAATTCCATTCAACATTTTAGCTATCTGTAACGAAACAATAATATTTTTGAATCTCACTTTCATCGAATGCGGTAGAAAAATAATACTTTAAAAATATTTTAGCATTAGCTCGTTCTCAAATAACCTGGAAATAGTAAAAGATGATATCAGATCGTTAATAAAATCCAATCACTGAAAACTTGTTTTGAAATAACAAAAACGATGAATTTAACAACGGTAATTAGGGGAGAACAATACAAAACTAACCAAATTTATGTATAATTCTGCAATTTATTATTCTCAAGTATTCCGGCAGGGAAGTATTATACTTTTTGTTTAGTTATAGTTTTAAGTCGTAACCGTGCAAAGTCTCTAAAATACGAGGGTCAAAACTTGTGGAGCACGTTTCTAGAATTTCGAATTTGTTAATTGAAATGAGCTCACATAAACCACTTGCTCAATTTTGCCTATAACTTGAATGAAACAGAGAAACAAGAAAATGACCAATTCGATGACTGTGACCAACATCCTCAGCAACCCTCACGTAAAATGATATGTAGGTTCAACCCACAGACCCCTTTGCGTGAAAACGGATGAGCATGCTGGTCGCGGTCATCGAACTGATCCTTTCCTTTGTTCTCCGTCTTATTCTGGTGTTAGACAAGTTGCACAAGTGGTTGGTGTGAACATCTAATTTCAACTGATAAATTCAAAATTATCGATACATGATCTTATAATTTAGACCTTCTTATATGAGAATCTTTCAAGTAGAGAGCTCACCTTGAGGAATGATATATCGTTAAATTATGTATTCCTTTAGTACCGACTGTATTTCTTCAGGTTTAAAGTTTCCTCGCTAATTTTTCCGTACTTTTCGCCTGTAGAACATTTTTTGTGATTGGATTTGAACAGAAACATAGTTTTGTTTTTGTAGCTTCAGATTATTTAAAAATGAGCTTAGGGTTCTAAACGACCTTATTATAAGGTTTTCAAGGTTTTTATTTTCTATGGCCTACGTGGTTGATTTACAACACAAGGTATATATTTCTATAACTACATTCAACGATTTTATGGTACGAAAGAATACTTCAGGACTATTTCAGTGATTTTTGAGATTTATTAAGAGATTGAAATTTTTTGAGGTAACTTCTCGTAGCAGTGCAAAATTTTGTGTCTACATGTGAATGACTAACACAGAAGGAGGGATTTACCGCATGAGTGTTGCACAGATGATACTGCTGGAGTAAGTACATTCTTCCGTTATTTTTGATAGCTGTGAGATGCAAATAGTTTTTGCATGAGATGCTCATCCAGAGTGAAAATTAAGTAAAGAGGCATCCGAAACGTCATATATTAACATATTCCTACGCTTCTAGTTTACACTTTGCAAGGATTTTACTGTTAGTGGCGCAACAATGAGTATTCATAATAAGGGTTATTTTAGGATAAAAAGGAAAACCAACGTGGCTAAGAATATCATGACAAAAAACAAACGTTTCGGATAATAAAAAATCCATCTTCAGTGTTCTAAAATACAATAAATCGAAGTATTAACACATTGTAACTATAAATCTTCTGAATAAATCAGATAAAAGATGATGAAATTTAAAAGACACGATAAAACAAAAACTATACAAAATTTCAACAAACAACGGAAACAATGATATTCTTAGCCCTGTTGGTTTTCCTTTTTATCCAAAAAGTGAGATTTCCCAGAAATAAATCTATTTCATTTATAGGGATTATTTTAAAATGAATTTTAATTAGCCGCACGGAAGTAAATCTTGTAGCGTTATACATTTGTTACGAGACAACTACAAGTGATTATTTCTATTTTCAGATTCTCTAGAACTGCATTCGCAAACTTCAATTTACCAAAGTGGTCATTTGTATCAAAGCATAGACATATATGTTGGTCACAGCTCTTTTGCTTCCCATTGGCCTGGACCATTACATTGGCACTCTATTGTAACCATATTATTGAGGATGTACTCACAGAATTTTTATCCCAAATACCATTTTCCTCAGGTACAACTACCGTGTTAATTGTTTGTCTCAATGACATTATATAAAGATATAACACTTTTTCTCTCACAAATTCAGTTTTAAAACAGAGATATAATGTTAAATTTGACTTAATGTGTTTCTGTTTGTTTAACAAAGGTTATCTTCTGTGTGTGCAATATATCCTGAATTATTTTTGTTCAATTGCGACTTGAATGTAAAACTGTGAAGTTCGTTTGGCGCGAAGTCCAGCTCCGAGGACGGTCGAGAAAGGGATGAATTCACTCAAGAAAACGATGGTTCCATTAGCGACGCAAGCCAAATAGCTCTCGACATTATAGCTGTGCTTGCCATCAGCAATACCTAATGATGCTGTTTGCTGCTGTTGTTACAGCTCTTGGGCTCATTACTGCTGGCAAAGACTGCTGCTACTACTCAAAAGTCTTTCCTCACATGAAGCAAACAATTTTACGGGTACTCAAATGAGATCATTATGCATCGTGTATTATTCATCGATGTACTTGTGTAGAGCGAACAACTGACGGTTTTATCATATCGTATTTGTGAGTTAATGTGATTCCCTTTCTTTGGGCTTAAAATTTGCGATCAGCACAAGTGCAAAGAACTTCAGCGGTAAATCGGCAAAGCGGTAAATTTGACCTTAGAAATAATGAACTTAGGGAATTCTAGGTCTCGAAAAAACGAACTCTTATGAGACTCGTATACACACAAGCTAAGCGCCTGTAATTCCATGAATTCCAAAAACGTCTATGAATCAAAATTACGTGCATTAGGCTAGTCGTTACATACATTTTCAAGAGTAGAAATATATCGAAAAACTATCAGGTTGATGTATGCGTAATGACCGATATCAGATTCATTGCTGGAAGTGATGATGCCCACAATTTTGAACACATTCATTCGTTCATTTAGTTTGGATCATTTGCAATTATTTTAAGGTGCCCCTGGGTTTTGAAACGAAGTTTTCTGAGACAATAGCATTTCTCACTTCACAGTAAAGTTCTCTAGGGATGTCCATCTTCCGGTTTTATTCAAAACTGAAAGACAAAAAAGAGAAAACCCATTCAACAATTTCATTCGTAAGCTTCATTGCCCTCAAAAGCCCTCTGAATAAATTTCGGTGCTGTGTTCTCATTAACACTTTCATGAAACTCAAAGCGTAACATATTTTTGATGCGATCATCCGTCGAAAGGAAGATGTGTACATGAAGAACGGAAATTTATAGAAGAAATTCAAATTTTCCGGGAAGAAAAATACAAACCAGTGGTACAAAAATTCTAATATGTTACCGAATGGTCAAAATTTAACATATTCTCAGAATTTATAATAAAGAAATTGTTCAAAGGTTTTGCATAAACCGGATCAAATAAAACACAAATAAAAAATAAAAAATTTATCATGTTGAAGCATCATGCAAAAAATAATAAAAAATTAAACCTACGGGAGTGCATTGGCATAGTAACTTCAAGAAAATAAGTTTTTATAGGCTGTAAAAATTCCTATTGCACGCTCGGGCGAGTTACAGAGCGGCAAAAGCAATTACGATCATTGAATTTTACGTTTAGTACAATATTATTGGCCATCAAAAACGAGACTCAGACTAATCAAAGTTCCGAGTACGTAAGCTTAAGTTGTGAAACACAACACTGAAATTTTCAGGCATAAGGATTCAGGCAGAAAAAAACATGTGTGGTGGTACATCATCAAAATATATAACTGCTTCAGTAAAATGACTTTAAAAAATTAATGATTTTTCCATGGTATACTGTATACAAAAAATTCTTTAGACATATTTCATGTTTCTAGCACAATAATCTATTAGGTTCCTAGCAGGGTTGCGGAGTCGGGAGTCGGAGTCGGGAGTCGGAGTCCCCGGAGTCGCAGGTTTTAGGGTGGAGTCGTAGTCGGAGTCGCAGTTGTGGTGGAGTAGGAGTTGGAGTCGCTCCTCTAAAGTGTGGTGGAGTCGGAATCGCTTTTCCGAATGTGGTTAAGTCGGAGTCGGAATCGGAGTCGTTCATTCGGATGCGGTGGAGTCAAGATTGGAGTCGCTATTTTTTGGTGTATTCAATTCTAATTTTTGCAAAAATACTTTATGATTGTTTAAAACCAGACGTAAACAAAACAGAGTTAAAATACTTTACTGGAAGGGTAAAAAATACGCAATGTTTTGTTGATTATTTTGTTCGAAGTCCGAAACAGCGTATTCATACATATTACCTAATACTGTAATTGATGTCCAGTCATTGTGCGTTCGCACACCTATATACAGTATATGATACCTACGAGTTCGAAACAAAATTTTCGAGCTGGAGCAATAATGCATATTTTGCAGTTAAAAAGAAGGGTTTAGTAATTTAAAGGGTTGCAAATCCATTCTATTTATTTCTCTTTCGTTCATTTCCTCTTCAATTAATACCTAGGAAGTAGAAACTAGTCGTAAATGTGTTGCAAGTTACTTGTAAAACAGTTCACATTGTACTCACATAAAGAGTGGTAACTCCGTACGCTCTTAATGTGTTTATATTCTATACCAGTGGTTCCTTACAACGATCTTTTCTATATTTGGGGTAACTGTACGAGTTACAATTGGGCAACACTGATTGTATGCAACCATTATAGTTTCACTCAGCTTTACTACTGCTTCATCAATGCTCGTTGCATTATTGTGTTGAGAGATATGCAATGTTGGTATTGATTCTTCTAGAACGGTGCGCATTTCCTCTAAATTTGATTCGCTTACTTTACGATATGAGTAAGTTTCAGCCCTTGGCTTGGTGCAAGCAATATAGACATTTGTCTTAACAAGAAAAACTGGAAAATGATCTGATAAGTTAGAAGTAATGATTCCAGAAAGAAAATCACTTGGGTCTGTCATAAAGATATTGTCAAGCAGCGAAGCAGACTCAGAGGTTAATCGTGTTGGCTTTGTGATGATCGGAAGGAAAGATTGAGACTGATAGGCCGTTAGGAAATCAGAGATTGGTTCATAGCTTTCATGTTTCAGTAGATCATAATTGAAGTCACCGCACATTATGTCATTGTATGTGGACCTGTTGAACTGAGAAATGAAACGATTTAGCTTATTTAGGAAGGATATAGGACAGGCAGTAGGAGGCCTATTCACCGTTCCAAGCACAATGCGTTTACCATCTCTAGACAGTTCTACGAAGAGTGATTCTATATGATCCTGATTCATTGATGCATTTTCTATGATTCTCGAGTCTATGTGGTTAGATATATATGTGCTGACGCCTCCAACTCGCTGGTTTTTTCGTAGCGAATGGTAACTATGATAATTTTCGAATGGAATCATGTCTTTGGTCGAGTCATCTAGCCAGCTTTCGGTGAAGCTAATTACGACTAGGTTATATTTAAGTTGAGTAAAAATACATTGAATCTCTTCCAATTTTGGATAGAGTGACCTACAATTCCAACAAAAGAGTGCAAAGTCATGGCGAGTTATTCGTATAGTTTCGTTGAATTTTGATATATTAGTATACCTACAGGCGTGTATTCTTTTGGTTATGCTATGATGTATTGATTGAAAATAACTAATCTTTGCAGAATCCTAAAGTTATGTTGTGATCAAAATATTTCTAGTCTTTAGGTTATGATACATTGCTATTGATTATAAGGTTTTCCAGGTTTTTATTTTCAATGGCCTACGTGGTTGATTTACAACACAAGGTATATATTTCTATAACTACATTCAACGGTTTTATGGTACGAAAGAATACTTCAGGACTATTTCAGTGATTTTTGAGATTTATTAAGAGATTGAAATTTTTTGAGGTAACTTCTCGTAGCAGTGCAAAATTTTGTGTCTACATGTGAACCACTGATTGTATGCAAATAGGCATTCAGTGCAAATATTTTAACCACAAGTTGTCATCATAGCCGTACACTGTGATGTAATTTTTTGCCAAAATCTGAAGCTTTGGTCTGATACATAAAGACTTCTATTTTTCAAGTTATTTTATCACTGTTGATTAAGAAAATTTACTTAGCTTATTTTGATGTTAATAACTGAAACATTAGTTAATTTCTTCAGCAATGTGTATTGCCTATGTACTTCAAATTGATCTCTTCGTTTGGTTTACATCTTTGTCTCTAAGTTAAGTTAACATGTATTAATAACGAAAATTTCTGCTCATTTCTAAAGTTATTACTTGAATGTTGTTTGGTTCCTTAAATTTTTTATTGTAATTCACTATATCATTATCATGTTCATTTTTTATCTTCTGATCCCTCCCCTGTTTCTAAGAAAGCATACGCTGAAATGGAAATTCATAATTATGTTTATACAATTTTATAAACGGAAGTAGTTTCTGTTTCTCGGCGTTATATAATTAATTACTTCTCCTTAAGGAAGGTTTGGGAATGTTGTAAGGTAAACAATATCGGTACTGGGAGAAATAGAGAAATAAAATACAATGTAAACGAGCTGCAGTGAAAATAATCACACAATACTAAAAAAAACTTCACTCAGTCACTCACATATTGTAACCGAAAGCAATGCACCATCTCAGCTGCGATGATTGTTGCAGTTATGCGATAGTACAAATTTTCTTACTGAAAACGTTCCGTATTGCACCAAATATAGAAAAGGAAAAGAACGTGGGCGAATATTAAAAAAATAAAGTGTCAAATTCATATTAAATATTCAGACGAGAATAAAAGACAGTATGATATTACTCACAGATAAGCTATAAGTGGCTTTTCTCTTTGAAGAAAACGTTACGAAAACGTCAGGTTTTTTGCGTATTATAGCCGAGATGTAACAGAGTATTGAGCAATAATATGACATCTTTTCTGCATTGTTACAATGCACAATGTAGATACAGAGAAGAAAAGGCAGTGTGCAAACTTACCTACCTTATCTACATCTGTATCATAATTTTTGAGATTTTGAGCATAGAAAATCAATCAACTATTATAATTTCGTTGAATTTATGCATACTCAGTAATAGAAAATACTGTTGATACTTTTCTTTGCTTCTCAAGGTAGGCACTGCCTACTTTGCCTACTCAGAAGACACCTGTCAATAATAAATACAGGGTGTAGAAATTTCAGTGCAAATATTTTAACCACAAGTTGTCATCATAGCCGTACACTGTGGTGTAATTTTTTTTTGAAAAATTCAATTTTTTAAAGATTAAAGATGTTACAGTGTTTTTAATTTTTATTCTGGAAAAAAATTTCCTTTGTAAAAAAAATCATTTTCCAACCGATTTTGATAAAAATTGCTCACAAAGTGAATCTTGCAATGCTCTATGCGCAAATGTTGGTCAAATTTGTAGGGAGTGTAAAATAACTAGGAAAATGAAGTCAAAGGTCAAAATGGCTACACAAATTAATAGTCACAATTGTAAAAAACGGAAAGCCTACGATGAAAGCCTATTTCAGGACCTTTCAGATGATGCAATGCATGATAAAAAATAATCATATTAAGTGCATTTGCCAGGAGGAAAACTGATATAAGCTCACCATTATTGACGCGCACCCACCGTTTGCCCCGTCACTGCACCAGATAGGCATGGCTAGACGAACGTCAGTGCTGCGGTAAGTGGGTTTTACTACGTTTGAGGAGAATGCTGGGAAAAAGATTTGAACTTAACGGCTTTACCTGTTTTATGGTAATGACTATGTTACTGTGAACATCTTGAATCTCATTATTTTAGCTTAACGTAAATGAAAAACAGGTTCCCATGAACGTAGATATGAAAGAAAAAACTGAAGTTCAATTTTACACTACAAAATTAACAAATTAACACTACAAAATCAACAAACAAACAAATTACACTACAACTACTGAAGCTCACAGCACGTTATGTTATTTCAGTACATGATGTATCATCATTCAGGATTAAGATTAAAGTTACAACAGATGTTCAAAATGTTTCCCAGTTTCTTCTGTGCACAACCTGCACCGATTCTTAGAAGACTGCCGTACTCGTTCTAACACTCGTCTCTTTTGTGCTATGTCTCCAGCAGCCACTGCAATCCTGACAATCAAATCTCCCCTTGAATCTACAAGCGTCTCATGCACGAGGTTTTCATGTCCTTACAGAAAAAAGCTTAATGGGTTCAGATCAGGAGACCTAGAATGACAGTCAACTAGTCATCCACGTCCTATCCATCTGTCGGGAACTCAATGATTAGTGTGTCTCTTGGTGCTCATGAAAAATGAGGCGGGGCACAATCTTATTGAAACAACATTCTGCGGTGAATATCCAAAGGAATATTTTCAAGCAATACGGGAATAGTCTTTTGCAGGAAAACATTGCGAGTATCTGTTGTGAGTGCAGCAGGGAAAATGTATGGACCGATCAAGTGATTCCCTAGGATACGTACCCAAACGTTGAAACTGTACCGATGTTGATGTTTGTGTTCAATTATATTGTGAGGATTTTCTTCTACCCAGTGGTACCGGTTTTAATGTTTAAAAACACTCTCTCTTGAAAAATCTGTTTCATCTGCAAAAAGAATGGATGAAGAAAAATTCCAACTGTAGCGTAGCTGATTGGGGCACTATCTTGAAAAGACAACCCGAGGTTGGTAATCTGCTGGTAGCATTCCTTGAACTCTTTCATATCTGTAGGGATGATCGCTCGCACGGAAAACATTTCGAACTTCAGCATGATCTTTAAACCCCTGTGCATCAGCAACACAATGACAACTAGCATTAGGATGATCCTGAATGTAATCTAGAACCTCTTGCTCCCGTTCATAATTCAATGTTTCTCTCCCTGCATCAGGTCGCGTAACCTCAAAAGAACCAGTTTCTCGAAACTTTCTGTGAATTGTAGTGAAGGTCCTGAGACTTTCACATTTCTGTTCGGGAACTTATTTTTGTATAGAATTACTGCTGGCCTCGAGTTTCCTTGTGTTTCTCCGTAAGTCAAATGAATGTCAGCCATTAATTCATTTGTAAATCGTTGCATGACTGGGCAGTTGGCTGTGTTACTCTTCACGCATTGGAGTCCAGAAACGAACTTATAAACAACCAATCGTCTAGCAGAAAAACTTTCTTCGAAGCTAAAAATTTGTTGCGGTCAGTAACTTTATAAGTTTAAATCTTGTCGTTTGAAATTGCTCTCACAATTTCTTTCTAGAAATTTTTTGACATAACTTCAATTACTTAGGAACATTATTTTTTTTTAATGTTAATGACACGGTTGCAAATGCAACGAGCCTTATTAGGGTTTTAAAGCCGTGATTACCCAATGAATTGCCGAAATAAGAGAATACGTACCAAGACAAGATTTAAGTTATGGTTTTATAATTTTTTAATTTTAATCTACATACATAAAGTATGCAAATTTCACCATGCTTAATAACTCTAAATAGTACAACTAGTGTTTCATCCAAATATACTCATCAAACGTAGTAAAACTCACTTACCGCAGCGCTCACGTTCGTCTAGCCATGCCTATGTGGTGCAGTGACAGGGCAACATGTGGGTGCGCCTCAATACTGGTGAACTTATATCAGTTTTCCTCCTGACAAATGCACTTAATCTGATTATTTTTGTCATGCATTACATCGCCCGAAAGGTGTTGAAATAGGCTTTCATCGTAGGCATCTAGTTGTCAGCGTGTTTTAGCGCGTTTTGGCCCACTTACCCCGACTATAAATAAGTACGCCGCATTCTTAGTGGCGCATTTTACACGTCTACCTCCCTCTGACAGTACCATCACTAACCGCCAGTAAAGCTTCGTGTTCTGCCCTGCGTTTCAACAACCTCGATCCGCAGTCACCGTTCACCAGCGGCATATCGTTTTTGACGATTGAGATCAATAATTTGTGTAGCCTATTTTGAGTTTGACTCATTTTCCTACTTATTTTAGACGATTTTAAAATTTTATCAGCATGTGCGCATAGAGCATTGAAAGATTTATTTTAGACCAATTTTAATTCAAATGGGTTGAAAAATGAACTTTTTACTGCGGAAATTGTTGAACAGAATGAAAATCGAAAACGCTGTAACTTTTTAAACTCAATTTTGCTTAAAAAATTCACCACTGTGTATTGCTATGAATGACTTAACTTATGGTTAAAATATTTTCACTGAATTTTCCAACACCCTGTTTATATTAGTGTACATGACCCGTCATAAATGACGGGATACGATATTGTTTTTATACAAATCTTCCAGATGTGGATCATGAAGAAATAAATTCATCCTAATAGTACCCGCGATTAAAATATTCTTGTACTTGTGCACTGGTGAAACCCGTATCCCAGATACGATCATTAACCCTTTAATGGTTTGCTCAACAAAATTGTCAAGGTATTTTTAAGCCTAAAAAAATATATGAAATTGCAGTTACTCAATGTTTTCTCTTCTTCTGGTGGCTAATCAGAATTGTTACGCGTCAGGTAGGTGAAAAAAGTAGGCAATAGACGGCTATGAGGTAGTGGCAAGCCTCAACGTCAACAACCTTTTGATCCCTGTGTACGTGTTGCCAAATTTCTCAACTTTCCTAATTCAATTTCAGGGTATAACTAGTAAATAATCTATGCCTATTATACATCAGATATTTAATTTGTTGTCATAGACGTCTTTGAACACATGTTTTGTGGATAATTATGCAATTATGACACCGTGTGGGGTACTTGAATATTGGTCCACAATTTTGTTGAGCTGCCCATTCATGGTAAAAATTATGAGTAGAGAAACAGCTCAACAAAATTGTTGAACTATGTTATTTATAGTGGTTATTCATTGCATATAACCTTAGCAGGCCCCAAAATTGATGTGCCAGGTTTCAATGGCACCAGTAATAGATATCTGCAAGGTGTGGCTCCAAATTAAGCTGACAATTCTGATGATGGCGTGGACACAGACAACGATGTTGCTGATCCTGATTTCATTCCCAACACAAGTGGTGCTATAGCTGATGACACTGATGAAGGCAATGATACATGTGATAAAGGTACTACTATATTGCATGATGCAAATGAAGGTAGCTCAAACTAACAGCTAAAGGGACCAAGTACCAAGGTTAATATCTCCGAATACAAACGTGTTTATATATATATATATACATTTTACTACCAATAGTGAACACAATAATGACAAGAAATTTTGGAAGTTTAGGCAGCTGTCTGAAAGGCTTTGTGACCACTGTAAGAAGGTTGAGGGCATCCCATACCTGAGTGTAGAATAATGAAAAAATGGTGCCTTACAAAGGCACTAGGGCAGGAAAATTTTGCTAGTACATCAGAAATCAACCCAATAATCAACCCACTTATTGAAGTGGGGCTGCAAGATCTTTTGTAGATCAAGCTGTAGTAAAATCATTCATGATTTACTATTCAAGGAAAAACAGAAGGAAAAACATTTATCTATTCAAGGAAAAACATTTATCACAAAAGAAAATGAGAAAAACCTCTCGCTTGGTTAAAAAGTGATGTTGATAATGACACGATCTGCCCCTAACCCTCAATCAGCTGTTGTTTTTGTGAAAACTTTTTCACAATATTCTGTTAAGTGTGATGTATTCTCGTACCTAAAAAATAAGCAAACTTGCTGCTTTGATTGTCACAAGAAGTGAACATGCGCCAGGGCGGTGATTGCCAGTGACTCCAGTCGTACCTTCCAGTTACACTGAAACCCATCCAAAAACCTTTTTTATTTGATACAGAATAACCCAAAGATTTTCAGTTGATATGGCCACAAAATGTTGATTGCCGGTTTACCCGTCATTTTTTGTATTTCATAATAACATTAGAAGGAAATAAGTTTGTTACCTATGTTATTGTTTGTGAAAAATATAATGATATAATGAGTCAGTATGCATGTCTACCTTACTACCATAATGAGGCAGCTCAACAAAATTGTAGCTACCGTAATGTGGCAGCTCAACAATATTGTTGAGACTCGTAACTCGAGAAATATGCTGGGAACAAAAAATTATCTCAAACAAAAGTTGTTACTCTACTTCAGAGGTAAAGGAATTAGACATGAAAAAAAATTTTTTTCCCCAAATTCTACATGTGACCATTAAAGGGTTAAGCATCCTTATGAGTGTGAAAGGGTGACAGACCAATCAATTTTATTTGTTCAATTAAATTTTAATGTTACAACATAGTAGAAATCATGCACAGGAAATACCTAAATCTACTAACTTACTGATTTAAGGAGACACTTGACATTTTATTCTATAAGAAAAATCAACACTGCATGTGTAATAAAATGTCAGGTGTCTCTATCAATTTATAAATAAATATATGTTTTTGAGCGTAATTTCTCCTATGTTATTACAATGGGAATTTGCTTCCTTGGAAGGTATCACAAATACCATTCAAATAATATGAAAACCCTGGCATCTGCTCACTTTTATTCATAAGTAATAATATTGCATGGAAATTGAATCCATTGTTAAGAAAATGCAAGTAATCGCGGTAAAAAAGGTATGGTAATTTTTTAGAGACTTCTTGGCTAATAATAATTTAAATTGTAATACACAGTTGTTGCTTGGTTGGTGTGTGCGTCTGTGACGTTCTTAAGGATGCTTACTGGCCGTATCTGGGGTACGAGTTTCACCTGTGCACAAGTACAAGAATATTTTTATCACGGGTACTATTAGGATGGATCTATTTGTTTTTCATCTGTATCTTGAATAACGTCAATTTTGACAGATCATGTACACTAGTAAACATATATAATAGTAAAAATTAATTTTTGACATGCTTTTTATTAAATATTGATTGTAATATAAAAAAATTTATTTAGAAATTAGTAACTTATTACATCACATGTTCCCAGATCATTTTTTCATCAGGATTGATTGGAGCTAGAGGGATATGATGGCAATGTTCCCCCTGCAGCAAAGAAAAAAAAACATTCTCCTTGTAGTGATATAAAAATACCAGAATTTATACTTAGTGTTCAAAACATTACCGATGAGGACCTCGGAAGATCGATGAGGACCGTATTCCAAAATTTCAGATTTCAGAGTGGACTCTCATAAATGTAGTAACAAGCCATATGTTTTGAGGAAAGGCCAATTCGTACCGGAAAAGACACAGGAAAACCGCCTTATGAGTTCAAAACGATTACTTACAAAGTTAAACCCCCACGAACATGGGAATTAATTTTTCTGAGGGGAAAAACTGAAACAAGGATCAGAAAATACCAGACGGAATGACATGTGGTCATGAGCAAATCCTTCTGAAGTACCTACGATGATGCACACCCAAATTTCCTGTTACTAAGATTTATAGTAGTGAAGGTAATTTCATGCCCCCTTACATATTCCCCACAGGGTCTTACGGTTATTTCTGCATGATACATGGATGTTCTAAGAACGGTTGTTAAGCCCTGGATAGTTAACGAACTTTGGAAGAGTTGTTTCATCCAAACAAGACGTACTCGAGCTTCAATCCGAATTCGATTCTCCTCTTATTCTTGTGCGGATTTTGAGGAATGACATCACCTACGAGACTGGAGTGGAAGTTCGACGACCTGATATAGAGATCAAGATCTCTTCTCAATACATCAGCCAGTCACCGCCTTTAATTGGGAAAACGTCATTCCTCAAAATTTTCGAAACGTTATTGTCAACATTAAAGTACGTCGAAGAAGAACTGTCCAGTTTACGATGGGGCGCATTGGACGTCTTGGTTGTGCTCCAGGAGCACAGTAACGTTTTTACGCAGATCACCAACCGTCTCGTCATGAACCGTTATTGTCCCGGCTTTGGATTGATGCTGGAGGAGTACGAATGCCTCGTCGACTCGTTGCAGCAATTCGTTGAGACTAAATTTTTGAATAGTCACAACACGAAAGAAGAACTATTCGAAGATGTCATGTCTAATATCTGGCACCACTTCAATAGACTGTCAGATTGGAACTCTGACGAAAAATTCTATTTCGGAAAATCGGAAAAGTTTGCCGGAGTTGAAGATATTAATGACTTTTTACCGAAGACCAGCCCTCCGGAAGACTGTTCGATCTGCGTGGGGACCCCCTTGGTCGATACTCTGAACTTCGTCATCTTGTCGAACTGCTGCCACGTGTTCTGTAGCCGGTGTCTTGGGAGCTGGTTCAAGAGAAGGTCAGTGGCACTAAATAAATCCTAGCCTCATGTCTTAACCAAGTGAAGTTCTTGTGTTTATGAGATACATGCAATTGTCTGTGCTTTTTCTTATTTTTCTGTTAATGATAATTCATCCGTTAAGGGTTGACCATAGACTACAGCAGGTCAATCATTTTTCATTTAATTTTTTTTTAATTAAGGTGAAATTCAATCATTGTCTACATAGTGTGTCATAATTCAATATCTTAAAAACTATATAAAATTTATTAAAACGAGAGCATAGTCTTCACTAATTAACCACAAAAGGCTGAGTTTTTTAAAAACTCAATTGCTGAAGTATATCAGATGCGCACATCAACCTTTTTCAAATATGTTTTTCAGTTGAGACCCACATAGTACAGAAGCGTGCTTAAAATTGTTGAACTCAATGTTGCTCGCCCACACTGTCGAATGTAGTACAACTCACTCGAGTCATGTATTAAATGTCACAGCATAAATCCCACAGACTTCGAAGCTTTTGAGAGTATTTTTTGCATAGCGCTCACTGGTATTTTTTGTTGCAGTTCCACCTGCCCTATGTGCCGCAGTGAGAGCTTGTGAATGAGCCGAGACACCTACCTGGAGCTGCAAGCCGCACTGAAGACTTCTGCGCTGAAGTGACTCTTCATCTAAAGTGACCACGACTGCACGTCACATCCAGGTGATTTGCGTCTCTATTAGCGTCTTGAGGTACTCGTTGCTTTATTGAAGTCGGTCATCTGGTTAATCTTAAAGGTGTTGTTTAACTCTCGCAGAGCTCACATGTGGACCTCAGAACTGACCTCGGTGATTACCGTGACAAGTTAGGCGCTGATATTTTATTGTTTTTCTTTTCTCTAGTTTAATGAGCGGTTACGTTTATTTCGGTAGTTTTTATTCACCTTGTTTATTGTTGATGGACGTGTTTAGTTGCTTTTGCAATGCCGGCAATCAACGTTTTTTCTTCTCAGCGCAGATTCAAGACGATCCAGTCGCGGTAGACGTTCCTAGTCACACACAAGGGCGGCTGAGTTGATACTGGAGCTGGCCACATTTCCTGGCAGCCAACGGGTTCCCTCTTCATGCACTGAGTGTCGGACATGACCTCATTTTATTTTTATTTTATTGCAATTTAAATGACTGCAACTTCTGCCTTATTTATTTATTACCTCCATCAATGTCAAGGACGCTAGGGCAGCAAAACTGTTTGACTGCTCTTCAGTTAATATGGTGTATTGCCATCGACAAAAACTTTGCATGTATTACCAAATGTGGTGTTTGGTATAACTAAATAAATTTATTTATTATTTTATTTATTTGTATCCTCGTTAAAATTACACCTCATTACAAGATCACAAGGTTTACCCAATGGATGGAGCAAGGCGATAGTGATCGATGTCTCTTCCGGTTAATTATTTGTAAAATTGCGCGTGCGAGTATTAGTCCAGATGCTTCGCATTCTTTCTACGCTCGCCGTGAAGTTGCGTGTGGTGATCTATCACAGCGGGAAAGGTCATGATGCAAACTACGAGCAGATGTCTGTACGCGGTCACCTAGAGCTCTTATGTGGAACCCGAAACTGTTAATTGTTTGTTTACTGATCATTTACTAGGCCTCAATACCTAAATTTTATAACGTGATACATGGTAGGTATTTGATGTTGAATTTTGCTCGTTATGGTAGAGATAATTTGTTTGAAATGGAATACCGAGCACTCAAGATTTCATGCGATATTCATGACGCGATAGTATACCAAAGTTCCCGGTCATCAACTGCAGCAAAATGACCAAGCGGAAAACAAAAATTTGGGAATTAGTTTTATGAAAGTCTTAACTTTAATTGCAATAGGTTCTTAACTTGAATTGAAGAAACATCGATGTATTTTACGAGGAAATTTTTAAATACTTTTGGCACGAGCAATAAAAACCTCGCCAGTTGGTTCACCCTATCCATAGGGCACCACCATAGTCCGCTACACACATCTCGCCTTGACGCTCACGTTTGTGTTTTTGAGTGATAAGCTGTGTGATGCAGGAGTTGAGTTCTCCCTCGGTGTTGCAGAAGGAAATTTGTCGTAGTGAATAGTCTTTTGCATTCTCAGAATCACTTGAACTCAACTCAATTTAGTTTCACACCTACATTTGGTTTCACTTCATCGCAAAGTAACCTAATTCTAGCGAGGCCTGTATTTAGGAATTGTGGTTGAATGTGAGTTGTGAGTACCAACAAACGTTATGGAACAAAGTCTTATGCTCCATAATCTCAATTTAGCATTTCCTGTTTCATAAATAACATGTTTTTGCTAGAGCTATAATTCGTTCGTAAAAACCGTTTTCAAATGAACAGCTTATCCAAACGTTTTTTTATCCCCCATTTATGTGTTCGGATAACCCTCTGGATGACCTTCACAACACTCATACATCTATATTGCAATGGAAAAAATCGATGGCAGCGTTCAGGTAATGTAGCTTCCGAAGTGAGAGTAGCGACGGACAGACGAAGCAGGCAAGCTAGCAAGCAAGCATCAAATTGTGCGTCATTACACTGACAGTTGCGTGGAATGGATAACTTTGTATACTGTGTCAAATTTGGCTGAGGCGACTGTCGGTTATCGTTTTTCTAATTTCTCAATAACAAAACACATTAATTAGGTGGACTTCCAGAGATGATTTTCAGATGAATTCAATGTGCGGTGTTCAGGAAATAAAAAAGCGCATGAAGTTTATGATCCGACCGATAAACTACGTCACATTGAAAGTGCGTGAAATTTCAATCAATAGCATTTCAAATTATGGAACTTGGTTGTTATAGAGCATATTTCCACCGTAGTGGGACTACAAAAATTTCATGATTTAACAGTAACCAAGTTTCATACAATATTTCAGTTTAATGCAAAAAGCAGGAAATAAAAACTGGCGCGTAGATGAGGCGATTACCGAAGTAAAACATTCCCTGTGATGACTCTACGTCGCAAGTTTTGTCAAATAATTAGTTTGCGTAAAATTTTTTACACAGATCTGTCGTGCGATAATATTGATTTGCAAAATCTGCGCTAAGACGGAAAAGTGATCAACTCAACAGTGAAAATTTTTACTAACAAACTTTTCAAGATTTTCCAATGTCATCATCACCCGACAGACATTGTCGCGTCTTACAGGACACGACAAAATTCAAAGAATTTTGATAATTTATTCCGGCAACATTTTGCGGATCCGCGCTTCGTCCGCAAGAATGACGCCAACGTTTTATTTGTTTGAAGTGCGTGGGAGGAACAGGTTCCCGGATAATCTTAAGTTTCTGTGTCGTTAGAGAGTGAACTTGAGTGGGAAACTCATTTAATTTGTGTTACCGCGCTGGCTATATTTTTCGGGTGTTTTCACACGACTTGTGTTAGATAGCGGTGAACGGCCGGTTTCTGGAGCATTCGAGGATGCTCCCGGCGGCCGGCAAACCCACCTACATTGAGTCAGACTAGCCGTTACAGTTCGGTAAGGTCTGGTGTTTTCTTTCGGTGTAGCCAGTAAGCTGCAGTGTAATGCTGGGAATTAGTCAGGTTCTGGTTTAACGGTATTTTAGCTGAACACTGTGATTTTGCTAATGAACTTTCCTATCTCTGTTTCACTGCTCCAAGTGATTTGTGTTAATGTCCAAATGTTTTTTTTTGCTCAGCAACATTTGCATAATAGCCAAGCCATGTAAGCTATGTTGTCATATATAATATTGTAAACAGTGTCATAGGCAGTAAATGCCACATGGAGAATCTGACATTTCAATGCTTTTTAATCCGACACGGAGGATTATTTGAAGTTTATTACATTTCATAGATTAACAAAATAGCACAATTTATATTTATTTGATAATACAAACCAACCACTGCTTCACTATTGAAAGATTTGTGTACTGAAAATAAAAACTATGGTGATTCTTCCATGGATTAGACATCAGTTGTTGATATTGAAAAATTCATGGCACGTCGTGCTGGACTCGTACCAACTTGGGAACATGATTTTCTTGCCTTTGTATTATTTACGTCGTGCCAGATTTGTACCAACTTGGGAACATGATTTTTCTTGTCTCTGTATTATTTCTTGTCTTTGTGTTATTTATAACATTCATTAATAGAAAGATGTGAAGCAAGTAAAATAAACTTAGTCGATTGGCTTCTTACCTATGAGCTGTGCTGGGCAAGTTGCGCCAGTCAGCAAGGTGGAAGCCTAAAGTTACGGCATTCAGTAGACTGAGAATAGGCGCAGAAATTTGAGACCACTAGCTCGTGTGATTTGTGTTTTCAAAGCGACGTTGACAAACGTGTACTTGCCTCTCTCATTTTTTTTATAATAGAATTTATTGATAATGGTTGATTTGATAACCTGAGTGACTTGCCCTGCTTTAGAGACCTAATTTTGCTGTCTCTTTTTCCACAGATAGGGTAAAGTAAAAAACAGAGCAATCAATTATTTTATGTCCTAGAATATGCTGCTCCAGGTCTAAAGTGAGGGACCTTTCCCCATCGTCTGTAAGTATTTTAAAGTATTCTCTCTCAACCTGTAACGTTACCTAACTCGTCATCTCTTTATAGTGTGAAGCATTCATGTGAAACTATAAACTTGTTGTGCGATCGTCCACCTTTGTTCAAATAAAGTGCTTATTGACTAATGACCGCTGTGTTAGGATTGTTGGATACGGATGTACATTCATGTATATAACTTTGTGCTTCCTTAAAAGGACACTTTGAACATTGGCCGAAACAAGCGATTCATGTATTATGGCCTGGCGTCAAGGATTACGAAGTTTATGTCATGTACATATAAACTATCAAAAGTGTTCTCACCTCACAATGGAAATGCATCGTCCATGAAATTGCGCTGTCTCTTATAGCTATCATTACATGTATTATCGAATGTAGATTGGGCAAGGTTAGGAGTACATTGCCCTCAATCATTCCCTTCGACTAGTGACACGAGTTTACAATATTCGTGTGCGTATATCATGAATGTGTACTTTCTAAATGTGTTACTCGACTAGAGACTTATTTTTCTTCCCGGTCGATGCAACGGAAACCTTTCTTGTTTGTGAACTTATTTCCCAGCCTACTGTTCCTGCGCACCTTGTGCGTAGATTCCGCGTTCCCCCAACTACACGCTAGATGGTGCCTTCCTCTTTCCTCTCTTGGGACACCTTTGTCGCGGTCAGGGGAGGCTAAAACTTTCTTATATAATAATTCTAGTAATAGTGATGCGAATTGTTGTTGTGCTACGTCGTTAGCAGGGCGGTGAATTCTCTTTTTATGTGCTACTATTCTATGGCCTCTTATGTCCCACTCAGCTATTTCTCGTGCACCCTTGAGGTGTGAACTTACTTTCTTGTTGTGCGGTGCTATATACATCAGTTAATCATTCGACTATGATCTTGAATTAGGCTTCTCTTGTCACGCAATTCGTGGTCCGACTCTGAATCATACCTTTCTGGGCAGATTCACGGAGTCGTTTGGATAAGAAATAAAACCGAAGAAACCTCGACTTCTTTTGGAATCCTTGCGCCTACCGTTATATGATGTGCCGAAACGAAGATAGAAAATTCCGTTAGCGCACAACATTACAGACATGCATCACATTTTTCACATTTTGCAGACGACAGACACGCATCACAAATAATACACAGAGTATCTCCATGAGGAACAAGTTTGATGTTTACGACACGGAGCAAAACAAAAGAAAACATCAGAAAACACACCGGTACATCAATACGTCACACAGGCACACGCTACACTCATACCGGCACGCAGTTCGGGTGAAAGGTTGGGGTGTGTGGAATTTCTGTGCGGTTTGTTCGGAATACAGTTGCGGTTTCAATGATAAGTGATTAACGATCAGAAAATACTGAGATCTGGTTGATTTTCCGGTCAACCACGAATGGTTGACTGATATGGAGAGGAGGGCTTGTAATCCCGGAACAAAATTAAAATCCAGAATTCGCGGGATTTCTTTACATTTTACATTAATGCAACTGTAATTTGTTGCTCATGGCTAACGCAGTATTTGGCGATTTAGGGAACGAAAAACCTTTCTCTGAGAAGGATTCCCTAAAGAATTCACTCTTTGTAACTGTATATACTGACACCCCATCAACTCCTACAAGCTTGGCCACTTTTTTCTTCAGGAGTACCTTGATGCACCTTTACGAAGCGTATTAATTTTGTTTGTTTAGGGTTAGTGCTTTAACTACTGCTCTCCCTTGCATGAGGGCGCCTTGTTCCTATACGAATTCCATTTCCTCAGCTACTGGTTGACGCAACTGGGTCTACAGTTTTAAGCTTCACTTTGTGGTATTCACCCTTTAGATGTAACAAACCACCGGTAGACCAGTCTTTTCAAAATAAACTCTTGGCCCATTTTATACTCTGCGCACTTTCACCAGTTGCATCTTTAACATAGTATCGCCACACAAAAGCTTTTGTTTCTACAACCTCGACACCGTTGCCATCGTTTTTATTACAGTCTATTCTGTATAACCCACACAACCAAACCAAAAATTATATTCTTATGAAATAGTTGAACTATATTATGAGATAGTGTAGACCAACCTGTGTAGTGATGTATATTGCAATAACATCGAAACGCTAAAGTCCTATCTTGAGTTCTCTAAATGATTAATCATATTAAACAGCACGATTTTAAGTAATTTTCTCACTAACATCTTGAAGTATGTATATTATATAGAATCCCGGGGACTCCCGGGAAACAGCGCAATTTCCTCATTTCCTCACTATATCTTGAAATACGCTTTCTATATAGAATCCTGAGAATTCATGGGAAACAGCCTGATTACAAGTTATTTTCTCACTAATATCTTAAAGTATGATATGTATACTATTTAGAATCCCGGGAATTCCAGCGAAACCGCATGGTTTTAGGTTATTTTCGCACTATTATCCTGAAACATTTTTGCTATTTTGATTCTCTGAAATTCCCGGGAAAAAAGGAATTTCCAGACCGGGAAATTTCTGCCCCAAATCTTCTGGGATCCTGGGATGCAAATCCTAAAGGAGAGGTGCGTGGGCGATGAGTCTATTGGGAGGTGTGAGAGTGTTGGCCGTGGTGAGTGGGCTGTTAGAGCGTGGTGCTCACGTACGTTGTGGTACTGTCATCGTAATACTCTTAACATGGTGCTCTCGACATGGTACTCTCGACATATTACTATGAACACAGTACTCTCAACATGGTACTCTCAACATGGTACTCTCAACATGGTACTCTCAACATGGTACTCTCAACATAGTACTCAACATGGTACTCTCGCCATAGTACTTCCATTGGGGTACTCTCATCGTATTACTTTTAACATAGTACTCGCGACATACTACTCACAAAATAGTACTCTCATCATAGTCCTCTCAACATGGTACTCTCAACAATGTAGCCTCAACATAGTACCTACAACATAGTACTCTCAACATAATACTCTCATTGTGGTACTCTAATCGTAATACTCTCAATATAGCACTCTCAGTATAGTGCTCTCTAGATAGTACTCTCATCATAGTACTTCCATCGTGGTACTCTCATCGTAGTACTCTCAACACAGTACTCTCAGCAAAGCACTTTCAGCAAAGTACTCTCAAGATAGTACTCTCATCATAGTCCTTTCCACATGGTACTCTCAACAAAGTAGCCTCATCATTGTACTCAAAACATAGTAATCTCAGCATAGTACTCTCTCAACATAGTCCTTTCAACATATTACTCTAATCACAGTAATCTCATCGCAGTTCTCTCATCGCAGTACTCTCAACATAGTACTTTCAACATAGTACTCTCATCATAGTGTTCTCAACATAGTACTCTCATCATAGAGCTTTCAACACAGTACTCTCATCATAGCGTTCTCAACATAGTACTCTCATCATAGTACCCTCAATATAGTACTCTCAACAAAGAATTTTCAACTCAGAACCCTCAACACATTTCTCTCAACATAGTACTTACAACAATGCTGATTGAATCTGGACTCTGACCTCTAACATCGAATTTTGGCTCCAACTGACTAACGTGACTTTTATGAAAGAAATTGGCAACTAAAAATTGTACCTAGCACTCAAAAACCGCATGACACAACAGTTGTTTGTTTGTACCAAATTCAGGAATTCCATACCTCTTGACATTAGCGATGCCCCGCCTGTTGTGCCTTCGAGAGTAGGCTCGGAACTTACATGCTCTCCAATTGATGGACAAACGGAATGTGAATAAAGCTTGGATAGAAGGTGGAAGCAAAATGAATGAAATTTGGAAAAAAAACTTTACCATGCTTAATTCTTCATCACTAAAAATGAAAAGGAAAATCCTCAACCGATTAAGTTACCATCTGCTGGAGAAAATTTTGACCAGAATATTGAACTGTACTTCCTGTCAGCTTGATATTACTATTTTGACTTATACGCTTACTTCATACATCGAAATGATCGATTTTTATGGAGTCTCAAGCGCAAGATTGAAAGAAGTGCCAATGTTGAAGTGTACTTTGTGAGTTACTTTTTTCTTAACTTGGGGACAACTTCATAATTGTAACAGATTCTCTAAAATTCTCCATCACATGCCAGCTGATCTTTTTTCTTCCTGTTCCTGTCAAACGCACGACACATAAATGAAGTTGCGTCTCTATAGCGATTAAACATCATGAAGTTATTTCCAGTTCCTTCGTTTCAGAGAAGAAACATAGGTCCTCTAAGTTATCCGCAATAGTTTAACTGCAGATTTTGTTTATCTCTCGACAGGTTGGCATAAGAACCTCGGAGCTTATTTAGCCCACAATGCCAATTTTGTTGTCTGCGAGTTGTTGTGGGATGTTCCGGGGTGCGTGTCTTCACGTGTGTGTTCTCTGCTGTACCTGAACTGGTGTGTGCATGTGTGCTTGTGTGAATTAAGAGTGTGCAACAGTTTGGTTTGTGTAGGAATGAATGCAAATTAGGGTATTGTACATTCAGAGAATTTTGAGGAATTTATGTGCATTTTATTAGGATTTTAAAAGTTTTGTATTTATCAACTGTTTTAGCATTGATGATAAAATTTAAATCATTCTGAAACGCTTGCAATAAAGAGATACTAAATGTATTGCCTATTTTTCAGCACAATAAGCAATAAATATATTGCCTGTTGGAAATATATTGAACATATTCATATGTATCACTTTTAACAATGTACATACTTAAAGTAAATAATTCTTTCAAAAGTTTGGGCATTGTTCTAAAATTTACGGACTCTCGTAACAATTTCAGGTATCCCTTTAGCGGAAGGGAAGGCAGATTACCTCGACCAACACGAGAGTGCCGGAAATCCTCCTCGGCTGTACAGTTAAAGCTCAAAAAGAAATCTTGAGTTTCACTTCCTATCAGAATACTGGTCGTGTAAGATCACCAAGTCAAATCCTGTCCCCTATAAAACTGGTCCTAATAATGTAATTTGCCATGGTTAATATCGCCTTGAATATCGCTGTTCTTGAATCGTTTGTCGAATATAGGCCTACTGTTAAATCAAGTCCATATGAACTATATTGTAAAATGAAGCATCTAATTTCGAGTTAATTATGTCATTGATCAGTCTACTGCGTCCCCAGTTTGAGTGAATTAGGTTAAACACTATTGTATTCCATAGGCTAACGGTGATGGTAGGATGCCCTAGAAGTCACTGAACTTATTCGGGCCCACATGCAGCTATACTCAAATTTGACCATTGTACAAGACTTAAGAAACATTCTATCTCTGTATCACCTGTGGTAAATATATTGTTTAAATTGTTTTAATTATTTAAATTGTTTAAAAAGCGCAGACCGGCACATGACGCGTTGCCTGCTTCCCTGACCGGGAAGAGTCTGGCGGTCCTTGTAATGAGTGTCCAGTAGTTGAGTTCTCGTTATTCTCTCCCCTGGAAATTGACACCTAATTGACACTGACGCAGTGCAGCCTGCACTGTGCACCAGCTGAGCAGCCTGCACTGTGCACCAGCTGAGCAGCCTGCACTGTGCACCAGCTGAGCAGCCTGCACCGCGCACCAGCTGAGCAGCCTGCACTGTGCACCAGCTGAGCAGCCTGCACTGTGCACCAGCTAACAGCCTGTACGGTGCACCAGCTGAGCGGCCTGCACTGCCCACCTACTGAGCAGCCTGCACTGTGCACCAGCTGAGCAGCCTGCACTGTGCACCAGATGCGATGTCTGCACTGTGCACCAGATGAGCAGCCTGCACTATTCACCAGCTGAGAAGCCTGCACTGCGCAACAGCTGAGCAGCCTGCACTGTGCACCAGCTGAGCAGCCTGCACTGTGCACCAGCTGAGCAGCCTGCACTGTGCACCAGCTGAGCAGCCTGCACAGCACACCAGCTGAGCAGCCTGCACTGTGCACCAGCTGAGCAGCCTGCACTGTGCACCAGCTGAGTAGCCTGCACTGCGCACCAGCTGAGCAGCCTGTACTGTGCACCAGCTGAGCAGCCTGCACTGTGTACCAGCTGAGTAGCCTGCAGTGTGCACCAACAGAGAAGCCTGGACTGACGTATTTTCTATGTTCACTGAATTCTGTACCTGACCTCCGCATACAGATACCACAACGTATTAATTCTTCGAATATGGTTTCATCGCATTCGGATTTTTCCGTCAGCTGGCGTCCGTGTTAGTGAAAGATAGCGCTCAGTCACATGGGCGACCAACGTCTCTACACTCACTCATTTCGCTGATCTTGCGTCAGTTTCACAATCAATTCCCCAAGCTGTTCAGTTGCTCCCAGTACGCATTATGCCAGCGTTAGCGGCCATCATATGGAAGGTCTGGCCTGGGATGGCAATTTGTAAGCTAGCTTGTAGAATAAGCTCTTTTTTTGTAGTTGTAATTCACGATCAGCAGTGCTAATTTGAAGAAATACACATAGGTAAAGCTGACCTCAAGTCTTGGCTTTTGTCTTTCTTAAGCCACTTTTTATGCTCACATTTTTTTTGTATTGCTCGGTCACAGTGGTTTTGAGCGCTCACCTTGCGCGAGAAAGATCGCAGGTTCGATACCTACGGCCGCACCACCAGTCCGGTGCTTCTTCCCATTAGTAAAGGGAGGAACCTAACCATCATTCCATACAGGACCCAGGTGCATAGTACAGGAGCGGACTCCAGGAGTTGCGCTGTGGCATTTGTGACGAGGGATTTGGGTCTTTTACCTTATGGATTATATAATTAGAAGGAATCTTATCTGTTAAGCAGCTTTACTTCGAAGGTATATTTTTAAAAATGAACTTCAAAATGATTTTGATGAAGCTTTTCAAGCATCAGTTTATCATTAGTCATAATGTATCATCAGTCATAACGGTACTGGGCATACTTCACGTCTCCAAAATTATGTTCTCATTCAATGCATAAATTTACGTTATAATAAATATACATTACAACAAATATTTTTTAATGATTATAATGATAACAGGTTTATTGCAGAATCACACGAGCATGTTATGAGAAAATCAGAATGAATGACGACATAAACTAAACATTTTCGTCATTTCTTTATCTCCCAATATTTTATCATTTTTAAATTGAGAACTATAATGGATAACTTTCATGCTGGAAATACCGTAAACTGACATGATAGTAGATGGACACCAGTCAAGTAAGTACTTGTGTCGCGCTGTTCGTGCAAATGAAGTACTTTGTGGGACTCTGTCGAGGTTACAGGTCACAGAAAGACCGATTTATGGTTTATGTTTTAGATTTGAGTGAGGGTGGAAAATGAACAGTCTCTAACAGATATAAGCTATAGATCAGGTTACATTCCTCAACCAGACATCACTCTCACACACAGATGATCTACCCCATTTGGAGACAGAATTTCACTCCATATCATCATGAGCGAGTAAATTTGGTGCGAGTCACTGATTCAGCCGAAAGTTGTCTACAGTTTCAGCTCTCTAAAATATGTCTAGAGACTAGATTGAAATAATAAAAAACATTCCACAGCTCTCCTCAAAAATGCCTAAAAATTCAGTGACGGCTTTTGAATATTTCTACTATTGCTATTCAAAATATCACACTACTGCTTCAATATTTACCTGCAAGCCTTTGAAGCAACCTCACAAGACTAAACTTTGCGATTCTAAAAGTACGGAAGCCTGAACATGACATGAACTGAAGTCAGTTGTATTCACGATAGTGGCTGCATTCCATCAGTAGAAACTGTATTAGATGGGGCCGACCTCTCACGTACACAGCGAGGGAGAACAAGTCTGGTTGTGCGTCACAAACTCATATTTGTAGCACACTTTGTAGATACGGGGCCATGAAATCTGTTACAAAATTAACGTATGACTTGATAGAAATCATGTCATCAATATCATTTTTACAAAATTTGAATGATGTCATTCACAAAATCAACTATTCGTGATTAGTGTCTCAAGTTGAACAGTTGTTTTAGAGATTCAAATTTACAATTCTGTCAACCACATCTAATAAACAAGATCACGGCATTCATCATTCATATGTACTCATAAAACGTCTTCAACTTTACTATTATAGTTTGCCTCTCCATGATCCCGCGCTATTGCATATATCATGACAGTCGTTGAATTTTATTCACTATTTCATCATTTTTCTTGTCAAAACCAAACCAATTTTCGTCTCGCTGTCGTCAGGTAGCAAATAAAATGGAATCGCACGTGTTCGGTCAGAAAAAAAGCGCATTTTCTATTAAACATAAGCTTTCCGCAAGCTGGTCAGCAATAATTGAATTTGAGAAGGAACTTGAGCTTGACGGGAAACTGTACGAGTCAGGTGCACGCTACGCCATGCAGTAGCCACCTCACTGCCTCTGTCAGCCGCTCGCTACTCCTTCCTCGAGTCAACACGCTGAAAGCAAATAAGAACAAGGTACAGACACCTGATCTTTGTCTTACCATAAAGAAAATTTAAATAAATAATTACCATCTGTTTGACCAGTCTTCATCAAAAAAGCGACCCTTCAATAAATTGCTCAAAGAATGAAAAGATAATAGTTCGAGTCTTTTAGAAGAATCTACATAATACGAATGGCAAGGGTCCAGAAACCTTATGGTTTTGGCAAATCCGCAAGCTTCCTCACCTCAAGGCAGAACACCTCGAAAAGTTTACTCCAGGTAGTGAATTTACGTCCGCCTGTCCTAATTCTGGTGAGTTGAGCAGCGTTGACGCCGAGCGCCTCCAGCAGGAGAGTAAAGGCCCCGATACACTAGGCAAAAATCGCGGTGATAACCGCCAGCACGCCTCGCAATGTGCCTCCCATCCCTGCACACCAGCCAGTTGGCAGAGTGGCCACCGAGCTTTCAGCGATCCGAGCATGTCTGGATTAGGACGGTCGTTCTTGCGATGAGCAGTAAATTTTTAAACGTTGACGGGAGTGGTGCGCAGCAATGTCTTGCTCCGCAATTGAGTGGACAAAACTCAAACACTGAAATGTATTGACGCATTTAAAAAATTCGACGCTTGCAGAATGTGATAAGCAGCGCTTACAGAAGGCTATAGCACAGCGCAATGTGCGCTTCGTTTTGATTCTGTGCTCCATACGGCTGGTCGCTAGCGCGCACCTACCCGTACGACAAGCTGAGGCAGACTGACGCCTTGCATTGCATTCCAAGGTGCTTCATCTTGCGTGCTGAGCGTATCATGTCGCCAGTTCTCACTTCAACTGGCGGACGGATCCACTGCCGCAATTTCTTGAGTCATGAACGCCAGTGTATCGGGGCCTTAAGGAGCAGAAGCCGAGCACATACAGCAGGTAAAGGCCCCGATACACTGGCGTTCATGACTCGAGAAATTGCGGCAGTGGTTCCGTCCGCCAGTTGAAGTGAGAACTGGCGACATGATACACTCAGAACGCAAGATGAAGCACCGCGGAATGAAATGCAAGGCGTCAGCCTGCCTCAGCGTGTCGAACGGGTAGGTGCACGATTGCGACCAGCCGTATGGAGCGCAGGATTAAACCAAAGCCCACGTTGCGCTGTGCTTTAGCCTTCTGTAAGCACTGCTCATCACATTCTGCAAGCAGTCGAATTTTTTAAATGCGTCTATAGAATTGAGCTTTCGAGTTTTGTCTACTCAATTGCGGAGCAAGACATGGCTGTGCACCTCTCCCGTCAACGTTCAAAACGGTACTGCTCGTCGCAGTGACGACCGTCCTAATCCAGACATGCTCGGATTGCTGAAAGCTCGGTGGCCACTCTGCCAACTGGCTGGTGTGCAGGGATGGGAGGCAAATGGAGTGGCGTGCTGGCGGTTATCACCGCGATTTTATCCCAGTGTATCGGGGCCTTAAGTGAGGAGCAGCGTTGAGCTGAACGCCTCCAGCAGGTGAGTAAGGAGCAGCGTTGAGCCGAACTCCTCCAGCAGGTATCTATTGTGCTCACGAAAATTTGCCAGATTTGGTGTAATAAATAGTTGAGAAACATACAGTAAGCGCCTACTGAAGTCCAGGGTTGGAGGTAATAGAAAAGTCTGATTATTGCTGCTCGAGCACGCCACATAACACTTCCACCTACAGTCGGACGTCGAAAAGAATGGAAACTTTAAAATTTATTTCGTACGTCCTGCCCTATATGCTTGGAATATAAATAAACCAATCTATTGACTGCTTTCAATCTAGCTTAAATATATTTGACGAGCTTACTCACATAAATAAATTCGTCAGCACGCCCCGCTAGCCTAGAAATTCATACACAAAGAGAGTACCACCACCTGTGCTCTACCGAAACTACTCCAAAAAACAAGAAGTCCAAAAGATCAGTGCGACTGTGAGCAAAGCCTGTGCAGGCGAGTTTGTTCGCAAGTGTGATATTAATGCGGTGCTTGTTTTGTAATCGAAGTAATTTTGATCACGCGTCTCACTTGGTGATACATAGAACAGTTGGGTGTGATATGTTTGATATGTTCGTGTTGTAACAAGTAGTGCGTGGTTCTTATCTGGAGAAAACGATGAGTAACAAGCAGTATTCAGAAACGAAAGTGGAAAGGCAAGCACGAAAGCCGAAATACAGTGCTGGAACTGGATGTGCTACTATGTTCCTGTTTAACAGGCAATTGAAGCAGTTTCAATTTTTTTAATATGCTGCAATCGAACTGCAAATGATGTGCACAAACGGACTAAAAAATGAATTAAGAAAACGGTGATTTATTGATATTCAAATGATCATCAAATGAAAATAAATAGTATAATGTTTCGAAAGATTATTGGAATCTTCCTGACAGAAAAAAATATCTACATATGTAAAACATAGAGAAGATTATAAAAAACAAAAAATACAGACAAATATTGTCAAACAAACTCCCACCCAAGCCTCTAGGATATCAAATTTTTACGTAAAACCACACTCTGCTAACAAACTGAATTCCACACTCGAACCCTCAGCAGTACGAGTGAATCAAAACGGTGAGCATCGCTCAAAAGCACTCCCAGTTATCCGCTACAACAAAACAAGTACAAAAACTACCAAAACGTCTGACTTCATGAACTTTGAAAACTCTTCAAGCCTCGGAGCATTAAAACGGAGTTTGGCAGGAAAAACGACTTTGAGAACACCTCAGATAGAAAATGTCAGCTGATGGGCAACAAGACACCTGCCGGATGAGCCCAATAAATGAAGACTCATACGGACAGCTAAAAATAATTTGTGCTCGAAGACAGATAAGAAAAACACCCCAGACCAAAATTATCTACGAAAGCTGAGGCAAATTCTCGACCTCAAGACAACGATACCAGCCTCTTGGATTCTTCTTGTAGCAGAAACATGAGCAGCGAAATTTTCATCTAAATTCTAATTGGTGTTGAGAAAATTTCTAACACCAGCCCTCTACAACTGATAAAAACACTGACAGATGATATGTACCTACTACTGTCAAGATTACCAGAACGTTCAGGCAAATAAGTGAACTTCTGAAATCATGCCGACTTCATGCCCGACTTCACAAGCATGAGCCTCTTCCGGCATCTTTAGATAAGAACCATCACTCAACACCCAAGTCAACAAACACGATTAGCGCGAATTTTGGTTCTCTGTTCTAGTCTTTGTTCCTGCTACCTTAAAGTATTAGTATTTTTTCTTTGCTTCTCCTAGGATGATGTTTTTCCATAACAAAATAATCCTATATATTAGCCCTGACATAAATAACTTCAACGCACTGTACCCTGACTTTAGCAACTCTGATCACTGCCCATACCTGACTTCTCAAAGTTTCTGTAATTCGCACACAGTGAAGGAAAAAGACGCGTCTCTCCTGCGCTGGAATTGCAGGTCGCTCTACTCTAACATGGACAAAATGAACTGCACAGTTGCTGAATTGTATGGCAATTTCTTCATACCCATGGAGCTGACTGATAAATGTGACTTTTAACAGGATAAAATTGCCAAATTACAGGGCTCTCTGTTTTTACTGTGAGATGACAAACGTGGCGGTGGTGTAAATGCATTCATCTGAAAATACCTTATTCCAAAATCATTCCTGAAAAAACAGCAAGCTTTGACAGCAATGAAACATTTATTTACGACAAAGAAGACAATGAGTATTTTTCATTGCAGCAATCTACACGACACCTTTTGAAACTGATTCACATTTAATAGACTGAAATTCACATTACGAAAGGGCAATCTCCAACTGAGCATACAACGGCCACACAAATTAAAGCTTGTGAGTACGTTGTTTGATTTCGAATGTCGCAATAATCATAAGTATTATTTCATATGTAAAAACGTAAAAAGGAAATCCCTAGAATTCAAGCAGTCTCAGAATTTCTAAGCCCTTGGGCTAATAATTATTTGCTCAAGGGTTTAAAAATTCTAAGCCTACCTGATTTTTAGCTATTTTCTTTTACATTTTTACATATGAAATAATACTAATGATTATTGTGACCTTCGACATCAAACTTACACTCATACTCAATATCATGACTACCTGACAAGAAATAGAAAAAAGCGCGCACTCTCTTAATTATTACTCCTAAGTCAGATCTTAAAACAATATTGTTTCGATGGAACCAAATCCTGAAACTCGATACCTCTCGACCTTAGTAATGCCTCCACCTACTTGGCGTCCAAATGTAAGCTGAAAACTTACATGCTCTCCACTTACTAGCCAAACTATGTATGAATTAAGCTTATATCAATAACATAAGCGCGTCCGAACTCGTTAGAAATGACATCACGGTGACCAAGCATTATTTCTGGATTCATTTTACGTGTCCAATGTATTTTGTTCTCTAAAAAAAGGTCTAGGCTCAGCTAGCAGCATGTTGAGCTAGTTCATAGAAAATGGCGCCTACACACTTTGTTTTTACATTTACGTTCGGTGCTGCTAATTTGAAGAAACACTCATAGATGCAGCCGAGCCCACACATTGTTTTTGCGTTTCTTAACATTTTTATAGAGTCCGGTCACAGTGGCCTAAAGCGCTCACCTTGCGCGAGAAAAATCTCACGTTCGATACCTACGGCCGCATCAGCATCCGGTGTTCCTTCCCATTAGTAAGAGAAGGAACTTAAACCATCATTCCATACCGGACCCAGGTGCATAGTACAGTAGCGGACTCCACCGGCGGAGACTGCCATTGCACTATGGCGTTTGTGATGAGGGATTTGGGCGTTCAATTTTCTACATTATTTAATTTACGGGAATGTCTTTTCTTCTAAGCAGTTTTACTGCGAAGGTAAACACTGAAAGAACTTTCAAAGCATTTTAATGAAGCGTTTCAAGCCTCAAGTCATCATTAGTAATAATCCACAAAAGACAACGCTGTTTTGCGAGTATTCGAATTCAGGTCTAAATGAAATATTGTAGTCAAATAAAACACGAAATACATCACGCTTTCAGCAACCCCACAGTATAGTAATATATGTGCGAGCTAAAGCGTGTAAAATTACACAAAAATTTAACCAATATACACAAACGTCAGAGGATGCATTGGTAAGAAGCACCGTCCTGCATCCACCAGACCTACACGATTACCAGACCTGCATTCACATCAAAACAATTCATTCTATTATCATTGGGCAAAGTGCACATCTAAATTCAATCTGGACAAAAAGACAAGTAGAGGAAGTGTTACCTGGAATTCAAATCATTCAAATCATTAATAGTAAACTGCATTAGGTTGAACCTGACAGATACACAGGAACATTGTTGGTCTTTGTACATAGGATTTGTAATGGGGAAGGGCTATGCATAGCTTTAAATTATTATTCCAATTTCAGTATGTACTGTAACTATGATGCCTGCAGCTTTTAAGAATGTGAAGAATTTCCCAAAATATAAAATTGATCGTCAGCGAGGGTTGTTGCCACGGATCTACACAGCGCCGCTTGGTGTCGGCACGGGAAGGCGCTCATGACGAGCGGTGACTTCTACTGGGACGCCGGGCGCCTCTCATGAATGCTGCTCTCATTACATGGTGTACATTATTGCGTGTAATGCTTGGAGATTTATTGCATGAACTGACAAAAACAGGATGAATGATGACCATCATTCAAACATTTCTGTAGTATTTTTCAATTTTGTAGCACACATTGTTGATACGTGACCATAAAATTAGGCACAAAGTACATATATGACCCAATGGAAAAATTCAGAGTCACAAGCTCTGAATATTTGTTATGTAAGCAAATGAATTAACAATTTGATGCAATAAATAACGAGAAAGTACGTGGAACCTGGAATGAGGTCTCTAAAATTTCTGGATTTACAGCCTCGTGCTGTTAGAGCCGCTAAAAAAAATTTGGCAGCATGTAAATCATCTTGACAATATTTCTGCTCAATTTAACGGAATTACTGTACATTAATTCCGGAGCAGTAGTTTCTGAACTGATTTTTGCAACGAACTTCAATAAACAATTTAGTGTTCTACCAATAATTTAAAAATTTTCTACCACAGTTCTACCAATAATTTAAAATGCTCTTGTTCTTTATTATGTAAAGCGACTTTCTTCTACTTTGCCTTCGCAAATACACTTCATAGTAAAGCTGTTTCCCTGCTTGTAAATAACCCGATTCAGTTCCTTTTTCAACATGTACTACCTCGTGAATTCTGCACAGTCCTGCATTAATGCAACCAAAAAATCTGCTCGCATATTCTGTCTTTTTATTTTTTTTGTTTTTTAAATACGGTATTAATTTCCCCGATTCTCCTGTGGCATTAAATTTAGAAATTATTCGCAAAAGGTTGTGATTATAGATTCTGACTTATCGTGATTTGACTTATTGTGATTTGACTTATCGTTTTTTTACCGTGAACTGTTACCATGACGACACTTTAACCATACGTGAAGATTTTATCTGGTGACTAAAGGACTTCCTTCTACAGTCCGTGATTCCTGTGACCATTTTGTACCAAAATCTTCTGCGGTGCATAATAGCTTCAAAAATTTTTACTGCCTCACAATGTCGCCTACATTTACATTGAATCCAACGGGACTGAAAGGAACATTCAAAATGTAGCAGTTGTGGCATTTCACACGTTTGAATCAAACAACGAAGTTTTACCATCTGTCTAATTTTTTATTGGTCTCTTCATTCGGGCATTTAGTAGCGTTTTTAGAACGGAGTACGATAATAATAATTTATGAGAAACGTGTGAAGTAACAGATCACAGACTGAAAACCAGCTCGGTAATTCGTGGCTTCTAAAATATTCTGGAGAGAAAATATTTACAAGTTGTTAAATTATTGAACCATCATGAAAATTTTAGAAAGTAGCCAAATACGTTTTTTATTGCGCAATTCAGAACAAAGTTGATTTATTTGTAATAATTACTCGAACATTTTTGCTCACTGAAGTTCATTGACGTAACAAATGTACACCTTTTCTCGTTTTATAACCACATTCTTTCAAAATGTACCGACGAACTGCAAATTTAACAACGACGAACCATTGAATATGACAGGGAATAGAAATATAGAGACAGTGTCGCAAAAAATAACAACAACGACAAATTATAGCGACAGCAGGCAAAATGAATGACAGTGAAACTATATATCAGAACAAAGAAACAATGTGTAGTGACAGAGTCAGTTTATTGTAACAACGTTCAAAATGGATAACAATTACACAAAAAATAGTAACATACGTGCATATTATTGTAACAAATTAACAATTTCTGATAGAGTTTTTTATAAGTAAAATAAACAGTAAAGTAGCATATAGCGTAGTACAAGATGCATATTCAGACTATGCATACAAAGTTATTGATAATTACAATAATGAATGAACATCATATGTATCACACGTGAACCGGCCACGTCAGAGTTGTTCTGGAAAATTCCAGTGCTTCCCGGTCGGATATTACATCATCCATTGACCGGAAAGTAATGGAATGTACGTATGTAGTCCCATATGTACTATTGTCGTGTGGAATTGATGCTCCCGAAAGTGAAAATATCGAATGTCGAAATCCCGAATATCCAAATCCTAAAAATCAAAATCCCGAGTGTTGTAATCAGGGTTGCCAACTGGCATGTACAGTACACCTTTTCTCGTTTTATAACCACACGTCGCAACAATATAGCAACAGTTTGCACAATCATATAATACCGAATAAAAACTAATAACAGCGGCTCAAAATATAGCAACATCCAGTATAAATCCAGTGACGACGCTGAAAAATTGATAACATGTGCAAAATGTAGTGACAGAGACATATAAATATAACGTTGCTTCAAATTGTACTACACTCTCATAATGTTACAACAGACGTTCATTTTCTGTAACAAATAATTAAAACTTGTAACAATGCATCATATGGCCAGTATCACAGGTTCAAAATAATGTAACAGATGCCAAAAATAGGAACGAAGTGTCATAAGATGTAACAACATCTTTTAAACTCCTATTGACGAGAGAAATCATTTTTTTTACACTTCCATACTAAAAAAATTGAAAGCAATGAGTTCACCTTGAAATCCTGAATGTCAAAATTCCAAAAGTCAAAATCTCGAATATCTAATTCCCAACCATATTTGGCTGTAAAATACTGTACATGCCAGTTGGTAACCATGGTTACAATATTCGGGATTTCCATTTTTGGGATTTAGGTATACCTGATTTCAACATTCGGGATTTTGACTTTCGGGAGTCTGAATGCCACCCAACAATAATACATGTAGGACTACATTCCATTACTTCACGGCAGTGGAAGATGCAGTATCCGCTGACCGGGAAGTAACCGAATTTTCCAGAACAACTCTGACGTGGCCGGTTCACGTGTGATACATATGATGTTCATTCTTTATTGTAATTATCAATTATTTTGTATGCATAGTTTCAAAATGCATATGTACTACACTATATGGCTACTTAACTGTTTATTTATCTTACAAATAATTGTGTCAGAAATTGTTAATTTGTTACAATAATATTTACGCACGTTACCATTTTTTGTATAATTGTTATCCTTTTTGAACGTTGTTACAAAAAACCTACTCTGTAACAACATATTGTTTCCTTGTTTTAATGTATAGTTTCAGTGTCATTCATTTTGCTTGGTGTCGCTCTAATTTGTCGTTGCTGCTATTTTTTGCGACACTGTCTCTATATTTCTATTCCCTGTTATATTCAATGGTTCGTCGTTGTAAAATTTGCAGTTCGTCGGTACATTTTGAAAGAATGTGGTTATAAAACGAGAAAAGGTGTATTTACAGTATGTATTTCATTGCCAAATATGGTCGGGAATTAGATATTCGAGATTTTGATTTCCGGGATTTTGACATTCGGGATTTCAAGGTGAACCCATTATTTTCAAGTTTTTTTGATATGGAAGTGTAAAAAAAAAGATTTCTCTCGTCAATGGGAGTTTAAAAGATGTTGTTACATCTTATGACTCTTCGTTAATATTTTTTGCATCTGTTACATTATTTTGAACCTGTGCTACCGGCTATTTGAAGCATTGTTACAAGATTTGACTATTTGTTAAAGAAAATGATCGTCTGTTGCAAAATTCTGAGAGTGTTATACAATTTGAAGCAACGTTACATTTATTTGTCTCTGTCACTACATTTTGCATCCGTTATCAATTTTGCAGCATCGTCACTAGATTTGTACTGGATGTTGTTATATTTGAGCCGCTGTTATTAGTTTTTATTCGATGTTGTATGATTGTGCAAACTGCTGCTATATTGTTTTGACGTGTGGTTATAAAACGAGAAAAGGTGTATGTTACCATAATGTTCTGATTGTTTATTTTCAGTACAGGATGTTTAACAAAAATACAAATTATATTTTGAATGATGATAATTTCTAACAAATCATTCGACTTAACTTTAATTTTTTTGATTTTTTATTAAAATTGTTTTCAGGTATAAGGACAGGACAATTGATTTGTAGCACAAAACTCTAGTTATAGCTTTGATAGCTTTGATATATGGCTTTCACTGCTGTGAACGTGCAGTGGTTTACAAAATACGCTTCGAAACAAATAATCGCAAATTGTTCCAGAAATTAGCCGTTCACCCCAACATTAAATTTACAATGGAATGTGAGTAGAATGGTGAAATACCTTTTTTAGATGTCCTGATAAGGAAGTCTGACACTAAGTTTATTTCTTCAGTTTACAGAAAGCCTACATTTACCGGTCTTTGTACAAATTATTTTAGCTGTGTCTAAAAAGGTTATATTAAATCGTGTGTGAAAACTTTATTACATAGGGCCTATTGCATCTCGAGCACGTATCAAATATTTCACAATGAATTAGAATATCTGCAAAAAATGTTCATGCGTAATAATTATCCAAAATATCTTGTTAATCAAATAGTCAGAAAATTTCTAGATTATAAATTTTCCCCCCCTCCTGTAACCTTGACCGTACCGAAACAGAAAATATTTATTGTACTTCCATTCCTAGGTTACCTGAACAGTGATTTTCAAAGAGAGTTTCTAGCCCTTGTGCGAACCTTCTTTACAGCGGTTGACGTTCATGTTTATTATAAGAATACTTTTAAGATATCGTCTTTTTTTATTAGGAAAGAGCGACAGGATGAGTGCCTGGAAAGTTGCTGTGTATATGTGTATGTTTGTGATTGCTGCCAGCAATCGTACGTTGGAAGCACTACCATCCAACTATTTATCCGTCACAGCCAACATTCAGGCTTTTCTCATAGTACTGGCCGCCCATTTGCTTGTCCTTCTCAGTCCGCCATTAAAAACCATTGCAATAGTTCTAATCATCCTTTCAAAATGTCTAATTTTTCTATTTTATGTAAAGCATTTAATGAACAAGACCTCCGTATTCTAGAATCTCTTTATGTATTTACAAATAAACCTGCACTTAATAACTATTTCAGCGCGACAAAATTATTTGTAGCCCCTACTTCCTAACTTGCGGTATGCTGAGGTGTGCTTGGTGTGTGTGTGTGTGCATGTAGTGCGTGCGTGTATCTGTTTGTCTGTGTGTGTATATATATATTGCAATGTGTAGGTGTACGAGAATGTTGGGTGTGTATAGTTATGTATGCGTTGTATGTACTGTGTATATTACCTAAACGCTTAAGTTTGGTATTCTAGTCGTTAGAAAAATGATTTACTTTCATTTTTTGCGTTTTTGCTTGGTATTTTTATTCAAACCTTATCCGTCTTATGCATGACTGAAATTACTTTTTATTTCTTCCAGCACTGAATAACTTGTATTCCGAAACGTTTGCCTCATTAAATGTTCTCCATTACGTTGGTTCATCTTTTTATTTTGAGAATAAGATTCCCTACGAATCGCTCTATAAGTACTACTATATATTGCCTTGTTTTCACTATTCGAATCTAGCTGCGTTCAAATACCGTGACGTTGAAGTTTTCAGAGTTTTCCTCAAGCTCCAGCGTTATGTGCTCTATGGAAGTCAGTCAACCATCTCTGATAAGGATATATCAAGTACTAAGTGTGTTTCTTATAAAGAATTTCTTGCGTGATATTAATCTCCGAAAATCTTCATTTAGGCGTGAAATTTTTGCAACGTAACAACAAAGAGCAGCTCACACGTTGAAATTCTTCGACTGACTGAGTGGAGGTTATGGTATTTTTCTTTAAATTGGGAGCCCCGCCTTCGCGTTCTGAGCCATGTCTGTGTGAGCTCTACTTATATTTTCTCATCTTTTGAACAATTGAACATGTTTCTACAACACTCATTTTTCTGTTGAACATCCTAACTGATGATGAATCCATAACATCCTTCATTTTAAAATGACTCCAGAATTTTATAATAAAATACCCTCGATTGAACGCCTATGTTCTCAATATACGTTATTTTAAAGTTCTTGTATAACGGTATAGTTTTTATGGACAAGAGATACTGTTGAAGATCGCTCAGAAAAGAACTATACTGCTTTTTATCATCTGAAAATTGAAGACTCACTCTAACGAGGTATGAGAATGAAGTAGTAAGATGCTATGGAATTGATGCGTTTGGTACTTTGTGTCATTTGTGGACCCAATACATGTCAAGATTTCGCTTTTGCTTAAGTAAATGTGAGTTCATAGCTGACAAAGAACAGGTTTTTTTGCTTGTTTTCGAAAGAAGGTATCGGTGCTGGGTTCTCCCAATAAACATATTAGGTTTCGCACGTTCCCGAGATAATCCTATTGGGCGTCACTCGTTAACTAGGCGGAACCCAAATTTTAGTCCTATCAGTCAGGCTGACTACCTGCATAAACAACACACATAAGAAGATAGTTGGCCAGATTTCGATCAGTTACATTTCGACCTTGGAAGTGTATTGGTCTCCTGTGCTTGAGTGATGCCACCATAGTGCCCACGTGGTTTTGTGACTTGTGCTAATTAGTGACAAGTTTCAGATTTTGAAATTTATTTGTTCTTCTGCACATCAATCTCTACGGCAAACCAGTTTTAACAAGGTGAATTTTATTATAATAATGTTTTTTTTGTTTTATATAGTCTTGAATTAGTATTCATACCGATACGTTGAATGATAATCATTTCTTAGAATTTTAGGATTGCCGATTTTTACATTACAAAATACGAATTCGTTTTTGTGTTCGTGTTTCACCAAAGTCAAGTTTCTAATGTAATATTCATTTATGCATTTTATGAGTTAATACGCTACATCCAACCGCCTCAATTTACCCATCTCCCTTGTTTGTTTCACTTTGATGGTAAACTGTTCATAACATAATGATTTTGATGCATTCAAGCGCTCGATTTTTACGCGTTCGAACTAATGAAATTATTATACATTTGTTCATTTATCAAATTACGAATACATTTTGAGTATCATTGTCAGTCATACATCTTCGATCTTCGTCTCAGGTAATTCCGTTATGATATTTGCTTCGTAGACTCTTTTAATTTTTTATTTTTAACTCGACTTCAAGTTTTTTAGAAAAATTTTTCGCCACGAGTAGTTTAATAAAATTCACGAAAGAATGTTCGTAATAACATTTCTGTTATCATATATGGTGCATTCTCTCAAACAATATCTGGTGAGTCGTTCAAATTTCATTCTATTCACATTATAACAATTTTCATAATTTGAACAATTTATTCGAACGACCTTGTTTCCAATAGCTATGCATCCAAAAACATACAACTAAGATCGAAACGTGTAATTTCGATGACTTCTGAGGCAAAATTTGAAAATATTTTCTGATCTACATTAACCGTGTGATTCAATCTAAAACATTTATTTTAAGCGTACCACAAGCTGATCGAATAGTTATTGAGGACTATGTATCGTTTTACACTTTCATTATTTTTTTGGCGTTCGTGATGAACGATTTGAACTTATTCATTAGCAGTTCCTCTTTACCGTAGCGTGGAGGCTTCGAGAGCAATAAATTGTTCTCAACTCAGCCAATACAATAAATTGTTCTCAATCCGTTGCGATTGTTGGAAAACGCAGAGCTTTTTAATTAAAATTACATCTAGTTTACAATTAGTTTACCATTTAGATAACCATTTATAGCTTGTGTTGCCAATATCTCGGATAGGAAACCACATTTTTTACCATGGAGACACGATTTACAAACGTATATATGTACTCGTAGTGTGGTTTAAGTACCTGCCCTTCCGTGAAGGCATCGAGGGTTCGAATCCCTGCTGTGGATGGGGATTCTCCGTTAAGTATAGGGGAAAAATTCAATGCACAATATTTCACTTAACCCAGGTGTCTAAAATGGGTACCGGTCTTGACCGGGGGAATGCGTCATGGCGTCCTAGTGTTAGTTATCAGGCATTTGAAAAGCCAATGCACAAGGTGATATGTATCAGGCTTGATTGGAAATGAAGCATCTTTAGATACCGATGTTTGTTTGCTTGCAATTACTTTGTTTTCCTTTATTTGATAACAGCAAAGTCATAACAAAACACCGGTTTACTCACAATTTGCAGAAAGTACTCAAACTCGAGTACTTCTATGTCGTAAAGGAATACACATTTGAAACGTAATGGTTAGCTATTAAATCAACGACATACTTCAACGCGTTTGTTGAGAACGATTTCGAATCATTTTATTTACTTATAAATATTTCTCTGCAGACAAAAACATTAGATTCTTTATTCGGTGGGAAGTGGGGAAAAATGCTTTTTTCAATTGTCCATGTATTTTAAGCGATGAGTTCAATGAATAATGATCGCGTTTGGATTTATTGCTCGTGCTTATGTTTGCGAAGCAAATGTTGAAAGATTTGTTTAATTTTTCTCCTCGTGATACATTTTATTTTCCTGAAAATTTGTTGCATTTTCTTACCTATGGATCAAAATTTTCTATGACACTATTTTCTGACTTAGAAATATAATTGGACAAACACCACATCTCAGAAATATTTTTTGAATTGAAATTTTCTGTAAATGTGATTTTCTTAACATTTCATTTCATTTCGCACGCATGTTTCGAATCTCAATACGCTAACGATATTTTAATGCTGAAGAATACCGCGAATGCTTGAAGAATTTAAATATTTGTTACAATGGTATGAGTAAGGTGAAGCTTTCGTTCATATTTCGGAGTAATTGTGCGGGAGAAGAAGGGAAACCGCCGGTTGTATGCGGTATTTATAATATTGGGGAGATTTAGCATTGAGTTATCGATGTTTCTTGCTCTGCTCTCTCGTTGAAAACTTGTTTATGAATAGACGATTTTTGTTCACTTTTCTCAAATGCAATATGCTCATTTGTCTAAAATGCTAAATGCTTTTATGTCTCAAATGCTAAATGCTAAATGCTCCTCTGTCTCAAATACTAAATGCCCCTTTGTCTCAAATGCTAAATGCCCCTTTGTCTCAAATGCTAAATGTTCATTTGTATAAAATGTTGTTTATTTACACATCAATATTAGCAGCCTCTTTTGCCTGTGTATTATTTGTATTTGAGACAATCGTTTTAATTAAAACTCCTGTAAATGATCAAACATTGCACAGGTTAGCATTTGTGTAAAAAGGTCAGTAGGGTTGGAAATGAAGATATTATCAAATAGCGTGGTAGAGGCCAACAAGACAGATGTAGGCTAAGTGTTTGAGAAAGGTAAAGATTTAGAGCGAAGTGTGATTGAAACATTAGTATTTTGTTTTCATTTTTTATTCGTTGCTAAATTACAATAACAATCGTCATATATAACAACCTTAAATTACAACGTCCTAGTAAAAGTGCTAACGGAATTGATTCATAATATTTTTCACATCATGACAGGAGCATAACTGAATGGCTTCAGAGGACCTGTGAGCGGTCTTCTAAAATTACTAGTTTGTTGTTTTTTTACTAATTCAAAAAATAGAGTAGAGATAGACTCAATGTTAACACTCGCATTTCTTACAAGTTTGGAATTCATATGTTGAGATACCTACAGATTTATAAGTACTAGTGTCACCACAATGTATATCCTATTTTGACAGGGGACTGAAAGTTCGGTTTTGAATTTGAATTGGATTGTTTAATATATCAAAGATTCATTTGATTTTAGTAGGTGTAGCACTGGAACACTTGACTGTGTTCATGATGATGTTTTGAGATTTAGGATAATTTTGTGGCCATTAGCATAATTATGATTTTTAAAATGAATATTTTTGTTCCTTTTTGGACAGATAAAAGTTACAAAATACGGCGGTAATTTGTTTCATATGTGCTATAAGTCGATTAAAACAATCAATCATTAAAATTAGGTTAAATTCAATCCGTTCATACATAGTGTGTCATTATTCAATATCTTATAAACTGTATAAAAATCATGACAAATGAGCATGCGCTTCATTAATTTACTATCATACGATTAATAGGTCGTGACAATGATTGAAAAAATCCCACGAGCAAAAATGCAACACTAAAAAATAATCCGTAGCTGTAAGATGAAGTTGTTCCTTGGTTCAAAGTTTTATTCTTCACTCAAAATATGAAAAAAGCAGCACATTTTAATAACAATGACGCGTAAATGAAGCCCCTTTGCGGAAGCCACTAATTATCAGACGCAGTTGTTAACATTATTTCTATGAGGTATTATGTTGAGTTCGTTTGAGAATGAGTTGCGTGACTCATAATTCAACAAAATCAACATTTAGTGATCAGCCCTGTACAAGAGCGCTAAACTTCAGTGCACCATTCTGGCCAGATGAACCCAAACAAATTCGGATATTTACACCCCATGTAACATCGCATCACCGTAAGAGCAAACCTCTACTTTCGTATACGTAGAATCTGCAACTTAGATTAGTTAAATAGGCAACTCTTGCATCAAAAGTGTCCCTTATGAACATTACACTCCAGGCATCCAAACCAAGTCTGCCATATACGAGCGTCCAGTCCTAGCTAACATAGCGGGTAATCGTTCGAAACTCAATTAAATTGTAATTATAAACGAAACACACTTTAATTTTCCACATCATAAGCACTGAAATTGCTGACATTTAAGGAATAGGATTAATACATCTTTCAGCATGACCAAAATTACTTGAAAAGAATTGATATTCCCATTACTAATACGTTTGAAATGATATGTTGAGAAACACTTTAAACAGAATTCCTTTTTTAGTATTGCACTTTTTTTCAACATTTTCTCGTAAAATTTCCACACCCGCGTACGGGCTAGGTTTGGAAAATGCATTTGAATTAAACCAGAAGATGACTTATGCGATTATATTCTTTTCAGGTTATCTACCACTTCACAAGCGAAAACTCGAACGGCCATGGACTTTACGACTTCTGGTGATAGTGGGAGCCCCACCTGGAACTCCTGGCTGTCTGTGTCCAACCAAAATCGCCTTGAAATTTTCTCCAGCTCGACTTCCTTCGAAGTATGCGGTGCAGATGATTCTACGAACTTTGGAAGAGTTGTTTCATCCAAACAAGACGTACTCGAGCTTCAATCCAATTTCGATTCTCCTCTTATTCTTGAGCGGATTTTGAGAAATGACATCACCTACGAGACTGGAGTTGAAGTCCGACGGCCTGATATAGAGATCAAGATCTCTTCTCAATACATCAGCCAGTCACCGCCTTTGATTGGGAAAACGTCATTCGTCAAAATTTTCGAAACGTTATTGTCAACATTAAAGGACGTCGAAGAACTGTCCAGTTTACAATGGAGCGCATTGGACGTCTTCGCTGTGCTCCAGGCGCACAGTCACGTTTTGACGCAGATCACCAATCGTCTCGTCATGAACCGTTATTGTCCCGGCTTTATAATGATGCTGGAGTACGAATACCTCATCGACTCCTTGCAGCAATTCGTTGAGACTAAATTTTTGCCTAGTCACAACACGAAAGAAGAACTATTTGAAGATGTCATATCTAATATCTGGCACCACTTCAATAGACTCAGATTGGAACTCTGAAGAAAAATTCTATTTCGGAAAATCGGAAAAGTTTGCCGGATTTGAAGATATTAATGACTTTTTACCGAAGACCAGCCCTCCGGAAGACTGTTCGATCTGCGTGGGGACCCCCTTGGTCGATACTCTGAACTTCGCCATCTTGTCCGACTGCTGCCACGTGTTCTGTAGCCAGTGTCTTGGGAGCTGGTTCAAGAGGAGGTGAGTGGCACTAAATAAAACTTAGCCTCGTGTCTTAACCAAGTGAAGTTCTTGTCTTTATGAGATACATGCAATTGTCTGTGCTTTTTCGTATTTTTCTGCTAATGATAATTCATCCGTTAAGGGTTGACCATAGACTACAGCAGGTCAATCATTTTTCATGTCAATTTATTTAATTAAAGTAAAATTCAATCATTGTCTACATAGTGTGTCATAATTCAATATCTTAAAAACTTTATAAAATTTATTAAAACAAGAGCATAGTCTTCACTAATTAACCTCAATAGGCTGAGTTTTTTTAAAAATCAATTGCTGAAGTATATCAGATGCGCACATCAACCTTTTTCAAATATGTTTTTCAGTTGAGACCCACATAGTACAGAAGCGTGCTTGAAATTGTTGAACTCAATGTTGCTCGCTCTCACTGTCAAATGTAGTACTACAACTCACTCGAGTCATGTATTAAATGTCACAGCATAAATCCCACAGACTTCGAAGCTTTTGAGAGTATTTTGTGCATAGCGCTCACTGGTATTTTTTGTTGCAGTTCCACCTGCCCTATGTGCCGCAGTGAGAGCTTGTGGATGAGCCGAGACACCTACCTGGAGCTGCAAGCTGCACTGAAGACTTCTGCGCTGGAGTGACTCTTCATCTAAAGTGACCACGACTGCACGTCATATCCAGGTGATTTGCGTCTCTATTAGCGTCTTGAGGTACTCGTTGCTTTATTGAAGTCGATCACGTCGTAAATCTTGAAGGTGTTGTGAAACTCTCGCAGAGCTCACATGTGGACCTCAGAACTGACCTCGGTGATTGCCGTGACAAGTTAGGCGCTGATATTTTATTGTTTTTCTTTTCTCTAGTTTAATGAGCGGTTACGTTTATTTCGGTAGTTTTTATTCACCTTGTTGATTGTTGATGGACGTGTTTAGTTGCTTTTGCAATGCCGGAAATCAACGTTTTTTCTTCTCAGCGCAGATTCAAGACGATCCAGTCGCGGTAGACGTTCCTAGTCACACACAAGGGCGGCTGAGTTGATACTGGAGCTGGCCATATTTCCTGTCAGCCAACGGGTTCCCTCTTCATGTACTGAGTATCGGATATGACCTCATTTTATTTTAATTTTATTACAATTTAATGACTGCAACTTCTGACTTATTTATTTATTACCTCGATCAATGTCAAGGACGCTAGGGCAGCAAAACTGTTTGACTGCTCTTCAGTAAATATGGTGAATTGCCATAGACAAAAACTTTGCATGTATTACCAAATGCGGTGTTTGGTATAAATAAATGAATTTATTTTATTCTTTTATTTCTTTGTATCCTCGTTAAAATTACACCTCATTACAAGATCACAAGGCTTACCCACTGGATGGAGCAAGGCGATAGTGATCGATGTATCTTCCGATTAATTATTCTCAAAATTGCGCCTGCGTGTAATTGTCCAGATGCTTCGCATTCTTTCTACGTTCGCCGTGAAGTTGCGTGTGGTGATCTATCGCAGCGGGAAAGGTTATGATGCAAACTACGAGCATATGTTTGTACGCGGTCACCTAGAGCTCTTATGTGCAACCCGAAACTGTTGATTGTTTGTTTACTGATCATTTACTAGGCAACAATACCTAAATTTTATAACGTGATACAGGGTAGGTATTTGATGTTAAATTTTGCTCGTTATGGTAAAGATAATTTGTTTGAAATGGAATACCGAGCACTCAAGATTTCCTGAGATCTTCATGACGCGATAATATTCCAAAGTCCCCGGTCATCAACTGCAGTAAAATGACCAAGCGGAAAACAAAAATTTGGGAATCAGTTTTATGAAAGTCTTAACTTGAATTGCAACAGGTCTTAACTTGAATTGCAAAAACACCGATGTATTTTACGAGGAAATTTTTAAACACTTTAGGCAAGAGCAATAAAAACCTCGCCAGTTGGTTTACCCTATCCATAGGGCACCACCATTATCCGCTACACACATCTCGCATGGACGCACACGTTTGTGTTTGTTGAGTGAAAAGCTGTGTGGGCAGGAGTTGATTTCTCCCTCTGTGTTGCAGAAGGAAATTTGTCGTTGTGAATAGTCTTTTGCACTCTCAGAATCACTTGAACTCAACTCAATTTAGTTTCACACCTACATTTGGTTTCACTTCATCGCAAAGTAATCTAATTCTAGCGAGGCCTGTATTTAGGAATTGTGGTTGAATGTGAGTTGTGAGTACCAACAAACGTTACGGAACAAAGTCTTATGTTCCATAATCCCAATTTAGCATTTCCTGTTTGATAAATAACATGTTTTTGCTAGAGCTATAATTCGTTCGTAAAAACCGTTTTCAAATATAATGGCATCCAATAGTCTTTTTATCCCCCATTTATGTGTTCGGATACCCCTCTTGATGACCTTCACAACACTCATACATCTATATTGCAATGGAAAAAATCGATGGCAGCGTTCAGGTAATGTAGCTTCCGAAGTGAGAGTAGCGACGGACAGACGAAGCAGGCAAGCTAGCAAGCAAGCATCAAATTGTGCGTCATTACACTGGCAGTTGCGTGAAATGGATAACTTTGTATACTGTGTCAAATTTGGCTGAGGCGACTGTCGGTTATCGTTTTTCTAATTTCTCAATAACAAAACACATTAAGTAGGTGGACTTCTAGAGATGGTTTGCAGATGAATTCAATGTGCGCTGTTCAGGAAATAAAAAAGCGCATGAAGTTTATGATCCGACCGATAAACTACGTCACATTGAAAGTGCGTGAAATTTCAATCAATAGCATTTCAAATTATGGAACTTGGTTGTTATAGAGCATATTTTCACTGTAGTTGGACTACAAAAATTTCATGGATTAGCAGTGACCAAGTTTCACACAATATTTCAGTTTAATGCAAAAAGCAGGATATAGAAACTGGTGCGTAAATAAGGCGATTACCGAAATAAAACATTCCCTGTGATGACTATATGTCGCAAGTTTTGTCAAATAATTAGTTTGCGTAACCTTTTTTCCACAGCTCTGTCGTGCGATAATATTGATTTGCAAAATCTGCGCTAAGACGAAAAAGTGATAAACTCAACAGTGAAAATTTTACTAACAAACTTTTCAAGATTTTCAAATGTCATCATCAGCTGACAGACATGCGTCACATTTTTCACATTTTGCAGCCGACAAACACGCATCACAAATAATCAGGGTTGCGGAGTCGAAGTCGGAGTCGGGAGTCGGAGTCGCCGGAGTCGCATGTTTTAGGGAGGAGTCGGAGTCGCTTCTCTGAAGTGTGGTGGAGTCGGAGTCGGAGTCGCTTTTCCGAGTGTGGTGGAGTCGGAGTCGGAGTCGTCCATTCGGATGGGGTGGAGTCGAAGTTGGAGTCGCTATTTTTTGCTGTCTTCGATTCTAATTTTTACTAAAAATTATTTACAATTGTTTAAAACCGAAGGTAAACAAAACAGAGTTGGAATACTTTACTGAAAATTTAAAAATACGCAATGTTTTTGTTAGTTATTTTGTTTTAAGTTTGAAACAGCGTAATTATACCCATCACCTAATACCGTCATTGTTGTCTAGCCGTTGTGGGTTTGCATTCCTATATATGATAAATACAAGAAAGAAGTATAATTGTACTGGAGTAATAATGAATATTTGGCAGTTATTTAAGGAAGAATTAGTAATATGAAGCATTGAAAATTTGTTCTGTATATTTATGTTTCGTTCATTTCCCCTTCAATTAGTACACAGGAAGTAGAAAATAGTACTAAATGTGTAGCAAGTTACTTGTAGAACATTTCAGCTGATGCAATACATTACACTCACGTAAGGAGTGGTAACTATGTACGCTCTTAATGATGCATTGATTGATAACGACTAGTATTTGCAGAAACTTAAAGTTATGTTGTGATCATAAATATTTTTAGTCTTTATGTTATGATTCCTTGCCAATGAGTAGTCTTTGCCAAAACCTGAAGCTATGGTCTGGTACATAAAGACTTCTAGTTCTCAGGTTATGTTATCAAAATTGATATGGCTTCCTTGTCTTTAGGTCAAGTTGACATGTATTATTAATAACAATTTATGCTCATTGCTAAAGTTATTTCTTGAATGTTGTTTGGTTCTTTCAGAGTTATATTGTATTTCGATATATCATTATCATGTTGAATTTTTATCTTCGGTATCACTCCCCAGTTTTTAAGCATACGCTGAAATGGAGAATTTTATATTATGCTTCTACAATTTTAAACACTGAAATAGTATCCGTTTTGCAGCATTACATAATTAATGACTTCTTCTCATGGAAGATTTGGAAATGTTGTAAGGTAATCGATATCGGCATTGAGACACATGAAAAATTAAAATACAATGTAAACGAGCTGCAATGAAAATAATAACACACTAGCAAAAACTTCACTTAGTCACACACATATTGTAACTGAAAGCAATGCACTATCTCAGCTGCAATGGTTGTTACATTTATGCGATAGTGCATATTTTCTTACTGGAGACGTTTCAAATTGCTCCAAAAAACATGAATTCAGAAGAACATGGGCGTTTATTAAAATAAGAAAGTGTCAAACATTAAGTAAAAGGTTAAACGAGAATAAGAGGTAGTATCATATTACACGCAAAGACGCTAAAAGTGACTTTTATTCGTAAACAAAACGTTCCGAAAACTTCAGTCCCCGGCGACGAAAGCAAAACAACTTTTGCCTATTATAGCCGAGATATAAAATAGTGTTGAGCAATAATATGACACCTTTTCTGCATTTTTACCCTGCATAGTGTAGACACAGAGAATAAGAGGCAGTGTGCAAATCTTGCCTGCTTTATCTACATGTATATCATGTTGTGGATTTTAAGCATAGTTATTAAATTAACTATTATAATTTCACTGAATGAGTGTTTACTTAGTAATAAAAAAAACTGTGGATACATATCTATGCTTCTCAGTGTAGGCAGTGACTACTTTACCTACTCAGAAGACCCTTGTCAGTAATATACAGGGTGTTTCAGAATAAGAGGCAAAAAGTTACCCACTAAGTAGAAGATGTCCGAATAAAAACTTTTTCTTCTATGAAATTTTCCGAAGAAAGAGACATTGAGATATTAGCCGTTTATTGTTTTAAAGGATGAAATTTAATGACTAAATTACTCGCAATATTTATTTGAATTTACGTTGATCGAGCGAAATCTTTTAGTTGCATGACCTCTTAAATCTCCTTACATGACTCCATTCGATTTCATTTTTTGGGGACACGTGAAGAGCCTTGTCTATGCTACACTCAATGAGTCTGAGGAAGATCTTGTGACCAGAATTGCAGCGGCTGCTGGCGAGATACCTAAATGCCAGATGTGTTTCCTAATATCCGGCAGTCGTTAAGGCTAACATTCGAAAAGTGCATTGAGGTAGGTGGAACACATTTTGAACAATTTTGGGAAGTAAATTCAAAATAAATATTGCGAGTAATTGTGCCATTAAATTTCATCATTTGAAACAATAAAGAGCTAATATCTCACGACCCCTATTTTTTGGGCAAATATAATGGAATTAAAAGTGTTTGTTTAGCCATTTTCCACTTGGTGTGCAATTTTGTACCTTGTGTTCTGACACACTCAGTATACAAAATTGTGTACTAGACCCGTGATAAATGATGGGATTTAATATTGTCTATATACGAATTCTCCACATGTGGATCATAAAGAAATATATCCAACCTAATAGTACCCGCGATTAAAATATTCTAGTACTAGTGCACTGGTGAAACTCGCATCACAGATACAGTCATTAAGCATCTTGAAGAGCGTGAAAGGGAGACAGACCAACCAACAAAGACGGACAGCCAATTTTATTTGTTCAATGAAATTTCCTGTTGAAAACCTTCCGTATTTCTGATGGCGGCTTTGTGGAAGAAAAAGTTTCCTTCAGATGGCCTGTCATAGTTGACAGACAAGAATTTGAAACTGTTGAAATTAGTTCTTTCTTTTTTTCGTCTTTTTGTTTTGCAGCTACATCTTTTCTTTTCGTTTTTTGTTTAAATTTAACTTTCTATAATTAAGCATGTTTGAGCTTCTACCAGACCTGCATTAACCTAAAATCACTTTAATTAACCTTACTCGTAACGCACTGGCGTTTACTAATTAAATTATATTTGAGCTTACTCTGCTTGGGCAGCATGTCGCCCTTTTAATAAAAGTCGGTCTGGCACCTCTAACTTATTTCTCTTGCGTAAAAAGCAGTCTCTTTCAGCGACTTTAACTCCTCGACCCGGTAAACCGGCACTTATTATTCAAGGTAATTAATTGTCAATCAATTGTTAAAATCTTAGTGCTATATGCAATCTTGCAATAAGATACGATATCCAGCTAGTCGGCGAACAGACATCTTAAACTCTGTTTCTATCTACTCAGAACGCCACTAAAAACTTCCTACCGGAGTACCGTGCTGATGACCGGCCACGTCCAGTGGTTGTCTTCTATTTTTAAGGAGTATCGTTTTTAAAACTAACATTTCGTTAAAGAAAATCTTCTGTCTCCGTTTTAAAGGAATTTAATAATAAAAATAGTACAGAGGACGCTGCTGTGCGTACTGCTGTTTCCCTTTTTGCTGTTTCCCTTTTTGCTGTTTCCCTGTTTCCCTTTTTGCGCATCTCGGGAAACGACTTGCTATTGTTCCCTTGAAGTTATTCTGTATTTGAAATAAATGTTCGAACAGTAGCCCTTAAGTTTTAAATCCTAAAATTCCATTGGAATAACATAGGAGAGATTACGCACAGTAAATACCTAAACCAATTTATTTATTTATTTAAGGGGACACTTGCCCTTTATTGTATAAGAACAATCAACGCTATGCCGGGTGCCCCACAAAAATGTCCCCGACTTTTTAATTGATTATATCTCCGCTTTAAATTAACATATTTAAATTATCTGTAATTCACATTGTAGTAAATTTCATTCCCTTTTCAAATAGTTTAAGTTTTTGAAAATCAGTTGAATATCCACTTTACAATGATCGATTTACTGAAAAGGGTAGAAAAACTAATTGTTCAAAGGGAAAGTTCTAAAAGCAACATTGGTGTCCTTCTTCATTTCTCAGTACCTGCTGTTAAGAATAATTTCATAATGATGTATCCTACATACCACCAAGTATTTAAACCCTCTGAGAGGTTTCAAGTGTTTTCAATAACAGTGTTTCAAGAACTGAAAGAAAACTCTGAAATAATCTGTAAAACTCTTCGTTCAATGGTGGAGAGAAGTAATACTTGCCTTGAGAGAAATGGAGGGTATGTCGAAGGATACTGAATTACTTTATTTGTTTGAACGCTATTTATGGTAAAGATTTGTTACTTTTTTATATTTTTGTTTGTTCATTTTTTTGGAAAGTACAAAATAAGGAAGAGTATCAACATTGCTTAAAAAACTTTTCCTTTGAACAATTAGTTTTTCTACCCCTTTCAGTAAATTGATCATTGTAAAGTGTTTATTCAACTGATTTTCAAAAGCTTAAATTATTCGAAAAGGAAACAAAATTTATTACATTGTAAATAAAAGACAATTGAAATATTTTAATTTAAAGCGGAGATATAATTAATTGAAAAATCGGGGACATTTTTTGGGACACCCGGTATAATAAAAACCCAGGTGTCCGTCAATTTGTAAATAAATATATGTTCTCGTGCGTAATTTCTCCTATTTTATTACAATGGGAATCTGCTTGCTTGGACAGTATCATGAATACCATTGAAATATTATGAAAAACCTGGCATCTGCTCACTTTTGTTCATAAATAAAAAACATTGCGTCGAAATCGAATCTATTGTTACAAAAATGCGGCTAATCGCAGTAAAAAGATATGTCAATTTTTTTTAAAACTTCTTGCCGAATAATAATATGAATTATAATACAGCGTTGTTGCTTGCTTGGTTGGTGTGGGCGTCTGCGACATTCTTAATGACCGTAACTGTGATAAAAAATTTACCAGTGCACAAGTACGAGAATACTGTATTTTAATCGCGGGTACTATTAGGATGGGTACATTTGTTTGTCATCTTTATCTTGATATTTTTTTAAAACGATACCATCGAATCCCGTCATTTTTCACCAATCATGTACGCTAGTAATTTGTCAATTAACATTCTGGAGTCAATTTAAAAGTCGTTCGTTAATAAAGAATATAGTGAACATATGTACAGGTTTCAACATCTGCAACCGTCTACTACTAAGAATGACAGTCGTGTGTTTATTTATACGTTTCGTGTCACGCTCTCAGGAATCGATAGGAAAAAATTAGCACTGGCGTTCTTGGTTTCAGTTCACGGTCAATTAATACACTCATTTTCGTACAAGTGCTCTAGCTATAGTGCCACTTTCAAAACAATTGAGAGATCCAGAGCCTTATATACCAGAGTTCTAATCGTGGATACCGAGTTCGGCGGGGCATTGTATATTACAATGTACTGTATTACAATACACTCTATTGCACATTGCAATATACATACACAAGCTCGCAGTTGCTTTCAGTAATGTTGATTTTCTGTATCTAGGATACGCCACGAATGGCTATAACTACTTCTCTTGCGGCTCAAAAATACTGTGTTCCAAGTGTTTATTACTCAAATAAGAAAAATAAATAACCTTTGGAATAAGTTTAAGCATGGAAACTCCACTCGAGCAAAATTTGTTGAAGAAAGGTATTGAATCCAGTTATTTTTGACGGACCGTGTACGCTAGCTAAGAAATGAAATATTCTTCTTATAAATTATGAATAGGTGGAGTTGGAGTCCCAAAATTGCGAATACGCGGAGTCGGTGTTGGAGTCGCCAAATTTGGGAAAGGTGGAGTCGGAGTCGGAATCGGAGTCGTCAAATTCTGAAAAGGTGGAGTCGGAGTCGGAGTCGGAGTCGCCAAATTCTGGAAAGGTGGAGTCGGAGTCGGAGTCGGAGTCGCCAAATTCTGGAAAGGTGGAGTCGGAGTCGGAGTCGCAAATTTATTCCCCAGACTCCGCAACCCTGCAAATAATACACAGAGTATCTCCATGAGGAACAAGTTTGATGTTTACGACACGGAGCAAAACAAAAGAAAACATCAGAAAACACACCAGTACATCAATACGTCGTACAGGCACACGCTACACTCATACCGGCACGCAGTTCGGGTGAAAAGTTGGGGTGTGTGGAATTTCTGTGCGGTTTGTTCGGTATACAGTTGCGGTTTCAATAATAAGTGATTAATGATCAGAAAATACTGAGATCTTTGTTGATTTTCCGGTCAACCACGAATGGTTGACTGATATGGGGAGGAGGGCTTGTAATCCCGGAACAAAATTAAAATCCAGAATTCGCAAGATTACTTTACATTTTACATTAATGCAACTGTAATTTGTTGCTCCTGGCTATCGCAGTGTTTGGCGATTTAGGGAACGAAAAACCTTTCTCTGAGAAGGATTCTCTAAAGAATTCACTCTTTGTAACTGTATATACTGACACACCATCAACTCCTACAAGCTTGGCCACTTTTTTCTTCAGGAGTACCTTGATGCACCTTTACGAAGCGTGTTAATTTTATTTGTTTAGGGTTAGTGCTTTAACTTGTCGAGATTCCAGCCATTGCTCGAACGCTGAGGTCCCTTGCGGACTTTATAAGGCACAAAAAAGCCTTCCGCAATGAAATGCATAGGCTGTGCTCCTTCTAATCAGTCTGAAATAAATAACGCTGATAATTTTACGACTAAGCGGAGAATTGGCGGGGGTTCGTCACGTCTACGGCGGGAGATGTAAATTTAAGTACTAAAACGTTCGTCTGATCTTCTTGTTCGAGTCCTAAGCCAGCGCGACGGATTCGAGCAAGCTAAGGAGCGTGGCGCGAAAACGCTGCCACGTCAGATTGAAACCGGCCGTGATCGCGAGTGCACCGTCCTTTTATGTGCTCTGCGGGACTCGGCATTCTGCCCTCGCTACCTGGGACTTCTTGGGTCCTTGACAGCCGGCTACAGTGAAGAGTGTTCGCCTGAACATTGTTTTCGAAGATCTTCAGGTGAGACTCCCGCTAATGACGCTCCGCTTGTTCTTAATTATCTTAAATTTCAGCGTTACTGGCCCCAGATGGGTTCCCGGTAAAATTGTGTGTCGTTGGGCCCGTTAATACGGGGGGTTGAGTCCACTTGTTAGGGTGGCTGCACACAAATTTTTATTCGAAAACAATTTTCTTTTTATAATCTTAAATCTCAACTCTCATTTTAGAAATTTAAATTCGAAAGATAATGTCTTTTCTTCATAAAGAGACACCTCTTAAAGAACTAAAAATGTTCTAAGCCGTGCTTCTTTTGCGCAGTTTGCCTAAACGGCAATTAAGCCGACTTGATCTCAGCGCCATCTAGTTAATGGTGGAGCTTGGCTGGAATTCGGCAGGTTAAATCCTGATATCTATCTATTTTCATCTTGAATTCTTTTTCTTTTCTTTTCCCAAAAAGAGGGAAATTTATCGTGTCAGTTTTTAATTGCGTCTTAGCGCCGCTGTCCGGTAGCTAGGGCCGATTTTCAGTCTCCTTAGGTGTAAGTTGAGAGCAGCCTGTGTTGTATTTTAGGCGAGGTTCCTCGTTGTATTGCTTAAGAACCTTACGTTTTACAGGTTCTGGCCTTTTATGAGCCTCGTCTAACTTTTCTTAGGTTCTCTCATTAATGTTTGAAACTATTCTTTAACTCAATTTGAGTGTAAACTTTAAAAATAGAAATGTTGTGAAAGTGAAAGTAAGTGGTGGGAAAAATGTACCGTTTTTGTGTCTTTCTTCTTCATTATTAATTTTCGATGTCTTTTGTTGTGATGTAACTTGTCCACTTTAAAGTGTAAACTTCTCTCTGTTTAGCTGAACTTTTTTCTAATAAGCCTTGAAATAGAAATTCGATTATTTAATTATGGAAACGGAAAAGTGTACTGCCTTAGCCTTAAGTATTAAATTGCGGGGCATAAAGTGTAGCATTGCATCTCTTAGAAAAAAAGCACTTGCTCCTAACTGTGATCCGGCCAATCTTATTGAAGCTGTTCCTCAATTAAGTGGGCTGTTACAGTCTTTTCGAATTCTGTCCTCTACTATTCCTTCAGATATTAGTGAGGTTTCTGAGGAGGAGCTGGTTAGGAGGTCGGAGTATGAGGTTCAGGTCATAGAACTTATGGTAGAACTTAAAAAATTCATTTCCACTTCCCAGGTGCTAAACGCTAGTGCTACCGGTGAACCTTCTGTATCTAAGGTTTCTACTTCTGATGTTCCTTCGAATATCTTTAGAGCACCTCAGTTGACACTGAAAAAAATCAGTGACAATGAGGGATGCCCATTCAACTTCCTTCACTTTCAAGAGTCCTTTTCTAATGCCCTTCAGGCTTATCCTAACATGAGTGAGAAACAAAAGCTTATCCTCCTCAAAAATCAACTTCAAGGAAGAGCTCTCAGTCTTATAGAGGGACTTCCTAACGAAGAAACTAGTTTTCTATCTGCTTGGTCTTTGCTTAAGCAAGATTTTCTTAACGCTGATAAATTAATTTCCTTAGCTCTTGATGAGATCCTGAGCTGTCTCAGTGTTCAGAATCTATCCGAAATTAATTCTTTTCTCGCTAAGGTTAAATTTCGCCTTCTTGAGCTTTCCAAGTTGGGCTTGGATTTCTCTAATGATAAGTCGGGTAACCTACTGTTTTCTGCTGTAATTAAAACTAAACTTCCTGAATTTTTCCTGTTGGAACTCCTTCGCTATTTTAAAGCGAGTTTCTTTTCCTTGGAGATGTTTGAGAATGCTCACAAAGGGCTTTCTCTTCTCGAAACCAAAAGTAAATCCAAACCGTCTCATGTATTCCGTAGTAAGGAAACAGAAATGGTGACCCGGACCGAGGTGAGGGACAAAACGCCACATTTACCTAAACCTAATAAGTCGCCCGATGTTAAGGTGTGTCGATTCTGCAACCAAGCAAACCACGCTTCGTTTGCATGCAAGCGATTTAATTCGCACGAAAAGCGTGTGAAACGGGCTGGTGAATTAAAATTATGTTCTACCTGTCTAAGTAGTAAGCATTTGTCTAGTGCGTGTCCCGCCAAAGTTAAGGGTCTCCCGTTCCTGTGTTCCTTGTGTAAAGCTAACAATCATGTTAGCCCTTTGTGTCCTAAATTTATTGAATCCAGTGCATTTGTTGCAACCTCCTCATGGCGGTTAAAGGCACGTCTAAGGATGTGCCCTCTTGTTGCTCTAACCTCCAGGTATGGTGGGGTAACTAAGCGTGTTAATTTTCTAATTGATAGCGGAAGTCAGTCGTCGCTTATTGATTTGGAAACCGTATGTTCCGACTATTCAGGTGCAGACTTGCAGGAGCTAACTATTAACACCGTAGGTGCTTCCGTTCCTTTAATTGGTGAGCAAATTAGCATTGAACTCGTGCTTCCGGACAGTGAGAAGCATGAGCTTGATGTTTTCGCTATGAGAAATTTAAACCTCCAAATGGGTATGAGAAATTTTAAGGCTAAACTCGAAATTTTAAAAACTAAACTTCCTTTGTCGACTTCCTATCCTGAAGTTATAAATGATAGCATCCAAATTCGCGGAATTTTGGGTGTAGATGCTCTTCAAGCGTTTAAAGTTCTAGAGTTACAGCACGTAAATGGCTATAAGGCCATGCGCATTTCTAACGGGTTTCTACCCTTTGGGGAGTTAAAATGTTACAACTCCTCTTTATCTTCTCTTGTTGCTTCTAAAACTAAGAAGCAAACTAATGATCTTAAAACTTCCGGTGAAAGAAATATCAATGTTAAATTAAGTAAAACTTCTCTGTCTTCTGACAATGAAAATAAAACGCAAACTAAAAGGAAAGTTAATGTTAAATTATGTAAACCTTCTCTGTCTCTTGATAGCGAAACTAAATCTAAACCTAAAAGGAAAATTTCTAAGTGTACCTTGAATGAAGGCCGTTACCGTAATATTTTAAATACTTTCTTTGAAACTCCTAAAGTATGTACATCATTATTAGATGTTTCTGAGCAGTGTGTAGTTCAGACTGGACTTGATCGGCTGCTTGACCTTGAGCTTATTGGTATACCCTCTAAGGAGGAAGAAAAGGATAAGGAATTGGAAGATTTTAAAGATAGTGTTAAACTTGAAGAAGGTAAATATTCTGTCCAGTTGCCCTGGAATCGCCAACTTTTGGCTAGAGTGCCTAACAATTTCGTATTAGCAAGATATCTTGCTCGTAAAGTAGCGAATGACAATGCCCAAAAGGGGATTAAACAGGCCTATAATGACGTATTCCTTGAGCAGCTTGACTTGGGCATCATTGAACCCATTTCGAACAAAAGGATAGATGTGTGGGCGCATAAATGGATTCCGCATAGGCTCGTTATTAGAACGCATGTTGAAACTTCCAAAATCCGACCGGTTTTTAATTGCTCTTTAAAGGTCAATGGATTGCCCAGTCTGAACGAAGCCTCTTATGTGGGTCCTAATCTGATGAATAATTTGTTAGGTCTTTTGGCCTATTTCCGTGCAAATACCGTAGTGGTTCTTTCTGACATTTTTAACACGTTAGTTGCGATGGGTTAAACCGAAGTTCAATATTCAACTTGAATTTAAAGTCAAAAGTGATAAGCAAATTTGTAAATATCAAACATTAACTGGGCCTGTTAAATACCACTAATTTAGAAAGGTTGTTAGAATTTTTCAAAACGACCCATCGATGGGTCGTTTCGCAGCAGGAAAAACCTAACTACGACCCACCGGTGGGTCATACCGCAATGAATGTGTTAAAGCTTTCTTGCAGGTGAAACTTGCTTGTGATTTTGACCGCAATCAGTTCAGCTTCATCCTTTTCAAGGATGGCAAATTTTTGTATTACCGTTATACAACTCTGTTGTTCAAGTTTTTTGCATCGCCTTATATTCTTAACTATCTGCTCAAATTGCACGCTCAAACTATTACTGATTTGACAGTTAGAAACGTTATGACGAATAAGCTGTACGTCGACAATTTAGTGCTCACTACTGAAAGTCCTGAACTAGCGCTTAGCACGTTTCGAAGCGCCAATAGTGCATTTGAGGAAAGTGGGTTTCCGTTACGCAAATGGAAGTCCAATAATTCTGAACTTCTTTCCCAAATTGACCCTGCTCTATGTAGTGCCGAAGTGCACTCCAGAGTGCTAGGGTACCACTATAACTCTTCTACTGATCTTCTTTCTCTGTCTGTAAAAAAGTTGGACTCTTCGTGTAAAACACGAAGAAAAATTCTTTCTGAAGTAGCGTCTATTTATGACCCGTTGGGAATTTTGTTGCCCTTTTCTGTGCGAGGTAAGCTCATTTTGAGAAAATTGACGCCCTTGAGGCTAGGTTGGGATCAGGATGTTCCGGAAGACTTATGTGATGAATGACAGAAATATTGTCTGGAATTTTCGGAGTTGGGGGATTATGAGTTTCCTAGGATGACTTTGGCTGAGACTAAAATTACCCAACTTGTTGTATTTTGTGATGCTAGTGCTAGCGCCTTTGGTACCTGTATTTATGGCGTCCAAGAGGATCGCAGCGCATTACTTTTCACTAAAGTTAAAGTTTCGCCTTCTCGCCAGTGAACTCTTCCTTCCCTCGAACTCTTGGCTGTGTTTCTTGCCTATCAGTGTCTTGTATCTCTTCTGTGTGATGTTAATTTTCCTTATAAAGTGTCTAATGTAACTATTCTTACTGATTCTCAGGTCACCCTAGCTTGGCTCTTGAGCGGTAAGCCTCGTCGAAAAAAATGTATTTGTAAGCAACAGGATAAAAGGCATAGAAGCCATGCGTAAGCAGCTAGAATGTAAGACTTTGGCTGCCTTCAGCTATGAGTATGTACCCACGATGTTTAACGTTGCAGACATGCTGACACGGGGGATTAAGGTATCTAAGTTTCTAGAGTGTAAACCGTTATGGTTAGAAGGTCCTTCTTGGATCAGAGAGAGTAGAGATAAGTGGCCTAAAGGTCACTTAGGCTGCATTCCGCAGCAATTTGTTTCAGACACGTGTATAGCAGTTAATGTTGCTCGCCCAGGTGAAGCTTCTATTGTAACGCTTGAGCGCTTCTCCTCCTACCCAAAGCTGTTGGGTGCGTTGGAGAAGGTATTTAGGGCAGTAGCAATCTGGAAGCACGCAGATCCGGGGGAGTCTAAACTGCGAGCGATTCTTTACCTCATTTCCTTTATGCAAAGAGAGCATTTTGACAGCGAGATAGAGGCCTTGGAAACCAAGAATCCTCGTCCGCCTTTGCTTGTTAGATCTTTCAACTTGTTTCTTGACTCTCATAATTTAATTAGATCTAGCAGCCGCATTGTCTTAGCGGAGGAATTGGATTACAACACTAGGAACCCTATTCTGTTGTCTAGTTCTTCGCATCTAACCTATCTTCTGATTTTGCATACCCATAAAACTCTTAATCACCAGGGTGTTGAATCAACCGTACAAAAACTTAAAATGGATGGTTATTTGATACCTCGCTGTAAGCGTACTGTGCGTGGCGTTCTATCCAAATGTATAGTATGCAAGCGGGTGAACGCTAAGGCTTTCTCTTATCCTGACCCTCCTGCTTTGCCAGATAGTCGGATTAATTTTGTGAGACCTTTCGCTACAACAGGAATGGACTTTTCAGCGTATTTCTGGGTTTTGGGCCTTTTGGCCATAAACAAAAAGTGTAACTTTTACTGTTTACGTGTTTTCAAACTAAAGCTATTCATATAGAGATTCTTCTTTCCATGGCGTTGGAAGAATTTTGTTTTGCCTTCATTCGCTTCACGAACGAAAAAGGTGTCCCTAACACCGTGTATTCCGATAATGCTAAAACTTTCGTAGCTGCTTCTGACCTTTTGGCAGAAGTTTTAACTTCTTCCTTGTATGAAGAACGTTTCCTCACTTTTAACTTTAAATTTAAAACTATCCCGATCTATAGTCCACAATTTGGTGCGATCTGGGAACGCTTGTTTAAATCCATCAAGGAAAGTTTGTAAAAACTCTTTGGTCGTAGCACATACCCTTACTCTGCCTTTTGTACTGCCATTTCTGACATCTCTCTTAATCTTAATCGACGTCCTCTTTCCTACAAAAAGACGGGGTACACTATTTTGCCTATCATGCCTATTGAATTCCTTCAACTTTACCCTTCTTCTAACTCTTTTAATCCTTTCCGATGAGGTCCCTGACTTGGAAACAGAGGACGATGAACGTCGAGAGCATCTGCTCTCCGCGCTTGAGAGGCGCGACGTTATGGTGGCCAAGTTTAGGGAACTCTGGTACTCATAGTACTTAATCACCCTAAGAGGTCCATATCCTCTTAAATCTTTACCTCTTAATAATAAATTCTTGTCTGTAGGTCAGGTTGTCTTATTAAGGCATCCCATAAAACCTAGACCGTTTTGGACCTTAGTCCGTATCATCGCGCTGCTTCCTGGACGCGATGGCAAGGTCCGGGTTGTTAAAATTATCAAAGCTGATAACTCCGAGTCTGCCGTTAAAATTTCTTTACTTTACCCCCTGGAGTTAGCTGCTACTCATACTGCTTCAGAGGAAGGGTGGGAAAGCGCAGAGGGAAGCTCGAGTGAGAAGTTGCATCCTTATTTCGAGCCTCCCGGGAGTTCCTTTTCTCGTGAGGGTAGTTCCTTTTCTATTGATCGCCCTAGAGATCAGCATTATTCTTTTGAATCAGACTCCTCGGAAACTTCCGAAGAACCTGAAATTGAGGCAGCTGCACGGCCTAGGCGGCAGGCAGCTCGCCAGCAACGTAGCAAGCTTGCAGACTTAATTAGGAGAGGTCATCTCTAATGTCCTTTCCTACTTTATTGCTCTTAAAAATAATATGCGCATGAATGTAATTGGTGTTCTTTCTATGCTTCCTCTGGAAAGTAACATTAATATATTAAAATGTTTGAATGTTGAATCTATGTAACGGAAATTTCTGATGAAAACTCCGTTTTTTCTCTTGCCGGGATTGTGTCGAGATTCCAGCCATTGCTCGAACGCTGTGGTCCCTTGCGGACTTTATAAGGCGCAAAAAAGCCTTCCGCAATGAAATGCATAGGCTGTGCTCCTTCTAATCAGTCCGAAATTAATAACGCTGATAATTTTACGACTAAGCGGAGCAATGGCGGGGGTTCGTCACGTCTACTTCGGGAGATGTAAATTTAAATACTAAAACGTTCGTCTGATCTTCTTGTTCGAGTCCTAAGCCAGCGCGACGGATTCGAGCAAGCTAAGGAGCGTGGCGCGAGAACGCTGCCACGTCAGATTGAAACCGGCCGTGATCGCGAGTGCACCGTCCTTTTGTGTGCTCTGCGGGACTCGGCATTCTGCCCTCGCTACCTGGGACTTCTTGGGTCCTTGACAGCCGGCTACAGTGAAGAGTGTTCGCCTGAACATTGTTTTCGAAGATCTTCAGGTGAGACTCCCGCTAATGACACTCCGCTTGTTCTTAATTATCTTAAATTTCAGCGTTACCGACCTCAGATGGGTTCCCGGTGAATTTGTGTGTCGTTGGGCCCGTTAATACGGGGAGTTGAGTCCACTTGTTAGGGTGGCTGCACACAAACTACTGCTCTCCCTTGCATGAGGGCGCCTTGTTCCAATACGAATTTCATTTTCTCAGCTACTGGTTGACACAACGGGGTGTACAGTTTTAAGCTTCACTATGTTGTATTCACCATTCATATGTAACAAACCACCGGTAGACCAGTCTTTTGAGAGTAAACTCTTGGCACATTTTATACTCTGCGCACTTTCACCAGTTGCACCTTTAACATAGTATCGCCACACAAAAGCTTTTGTTTCTACAACCTCGGCCGTTGCCATCGATTTTATTATAGTCTATTCTGTACAACCCGCAAAACCAAACCAAAAATTATATTCTGGTGAAATAGTTGAACTATATTATGAGATAGTGTGGACACACCTGTGTAGTGATGTATATTGCAATAATATCAAAACGCTAAAGTCCTATCTTGAGTTCTCTAAATGATTAATCATAATAAACAGCACGATTTTAAATAATTTTCTCACTAACATCTTGAAGTATGTATATTATATAGAATCCCGGGGACTCCCGGGAAACAGCGCAATTTCCTCATTTCCTCACTATATATTGAAATACGCTTTCTATATAGAATCCTGAGAATTCATGGGAAACAGCCTGATTACAAGTTATTTTCTCACTAATATCTTGAAGTACGATATGTATACCATTTAGAATCCCGGGAATTCTAGCGAAACCGCATGATTTTAAGTTATTTTCTCACTATTGTCCAGAAACATTTTTGCTATTTAGAATCCCTGACATTCCCGGGAAAAAAGGAATTTACAGACCGGGAAATTTCTGCCCAAAATCTTCTAGGATCCCGGGATGCAAATCCTAAAGGAGAGGTGCGTGGGCAATGAGTCTATTGGGAGGTGTGAGAGTGTTGGCCGTGGTGAGTGGGCTGTTGGAGCGTGGTGCTCCCATTGTGGTAATGTCATCATAGTACTCTTAACATGGTACTCTCGACATATTACTATGAGCACAGTACTCTCGAAATGGTGCTCTCAACATGGTATTCTCAACATGGTACTCTCAACATAGTACTCAATATGGTAATCTCGACATAGTACTTCCATTGGGGTATTCTCATCGTATTACTTTTAACATAGTACTCGCGACATAATACTCACAAAATAGTACTCTCTTCATAGTCCTCTCAACATAGTACTCCCAACAAAGTAGCCTCAACATAGTACCAAAAACATAGTCCAACAACATAGTTCTCTCAACATAATACTCAAATCGTGGTACTCTCATCGTAGTACTATCAACATAGTACTCTCAGTATAGTACTCTCTAGATAGTACTCTCATGACAGTACTTCCATTGTGGTACTCTCATCGTAGTACTCTCTACATAGTACTCTCATCAAATAACTCTCAAGATAGTACTCTCATCATAGTTCTCTCAACATGGTACTCTCAACAATGCAGCCTCATCACAGTACTCAAAACATAGTACTCTCAGCATATTTTTCTCTCAACATAGTCCTTTCAACATATTACTCTCATCACAGTAATCTCATCGCAGTACTCTCAACGTAGTACTTTCAATATAGTACTCTCATCATAGTGTTCTCAACATAGTACTCTCGTCATCGTGTTCCCAACATAGAACTCTCATAATAGAACTTTCAACATAGTTCTCTCATCATAGCGTTCTCAACGTTGTACTCTCATCATAGTACCCTCAACACAGTATTCTCAACAAAGAATTACCAACTCAGAACCCTCAACATATTTCTCTCAACATAGTACTTCCAACATTGCTGATTGAATCTGGACTCTGACCTCTAACATCGAATTTCGGCTCCAACTGACTAACGTGACTTTTATGAAAGAAATTGGCAACTAAAAATTTTACCTAGCACTCAAAAACCGCATGACACAACAGATGTTTGTTTTGAACCGAATTCAGGAATTCCATACCTCATGACATTAGCGATGCCCCGCCTGTTGTACCTTCGAGAGTAGGCTCGGAACTTACATGCTCTCCAATTGATGGACAAACGGAATGTGAATAAAGCTTGGATTGAAAGTGGAAGCAAAATGAATGAAATATGAAGAAAACCATTACTACGCTTATTTTTTCATCACTAAAAATGAAAAGGAAAAGCCTCAACCGATGAAGTTACCATCTGCTGGAGAAAATTTTGACCAGAATATCGAACTGTACTTCCTGTCAGCCTGATATTAGTATTTTGACTTATACGCTTACTTCATACATCGAAATGATCGATTTTTTGGGAGTCTCAAGCGCAAGATTGAAAAAAGTGCCAATGTTGAAGCGTACATTGTGAGTTACTTTTTTCTCAATTTGGGGACAACTTCATAATTGTAACAGATTCTCTAAAATTCTCCATCACATGCCAGCTGATCTTTGTTCTTCCTGTTCCTGTCTAACGCACGATGCATAAATAAAGTTGCGTCTCTATAGCGATTAAACATTATGAAGTTATTTCCAATTCCTTCGTTTCAAAGAAGAAAAAAAAGTCCTATACGTTATCCGCAATAGTTTAACTGCAGATTTTGTTTATCTCTCGACAGGTTGGCATTAGAACCTCGGAGCTTATTTAGCCCACAATGCCAATTTTTTTGTCTGCGAGTTGTTGTGGGATGTTCCGCATGCGTGTCTGCACGTGTGTCTTCTCTGCTGTACCTGAACTGGTGTGGGCATGTGTGCTTGTGTGAATTAAGAGTGTGCAACAGTTTGGTTTGTGTAGGAATGAATTCAAATTAGGGTATTGTACATTCAGAGAATTTTGAGGAATTTATGTGCGTTTTATTAGGATTTTGAAAGTTTTGTATTTATCAACTGTTTTAGCATTGATGATAGAATTTCAATCATTCTGAAACGCTTGCTATAAATAGGTACTAAATGTATTGCCTATTTTTCAGCACAATAAGCAATAAATATTGCCTATTGAAAATATATTGAACACATTCTTATGTATCATTTTTAACAACGTGCATACTTAAAGTCAATATTTCTTTCAAATGTTGCATTGTTCTAAACTTAACGGAATCTCGTAACAATTTCAGGTATCCCTTTAGCGGAAGGGACGGCAGATTACCTCGACCAACACGAGAGTGCCGGAAATCCTCCTCGGCTGTACAGTTAAAGCTCAAAAAGAAATCTTGAGTCTCACTTCCTATCAGAATACTAGCCGTGTAAGATCACCAAGTCAAATCTTGTCCCCTATAAAACTGGTCCTAATAATGTAATTTGCCATGGTTAATATCGCCTTGAATATCGCTGTTCTTGAATCGTTTGTCGAATATAGGCCTACTGTTAAATCTAGTCCAAATGAACTACATTGTAAAATGAAGCTTCTAACTTCGAGTTAATTATCTCATTGATCAGTCTAATGCGTCCCTAGTTTGAGTGAATTAGGTTAAACATTATTGTACTCCTTAGACTAACGTTGATGGTAGGATGCCCTAGAAGTCACTGAACTTATTCGGGCCCACAGGTAGCTATCCTCAAATTTGACCATTGTACTAGACTTAAGAAACATTCTATCTGTGTATCACCTGTGGTAAAGAAATTGTTTAAATTGTATAAATTGTTTAAAAAGCGTAGACCGGCACATGACGCGTTACCTGCTTCCCTGACCGGGAGGAGTCTGGAGGTCGTCGTAATGAGTGTCCAGAAGTTGAGTTCTCGTTATTCTCTCCGCTGGAAATTGACACCTAACTGACACTGACGGAGTGCAGCCTGCACTGTGCACCAGCTGAGCAGCCTGCAATGTGCACCAGCTGAGCAGCCTGCACTGTGCACCAGCTGAGCAGCCTGCATGTGCACCAGCTGAGCAGCCTGCACTGTGCACCAGCTGAGCAGCCTGCACTGTGCACCAGCTGAGCAGCCTGCACTGCCCACCTACTGAGCAGCCTGCATTGTGCACCAGCTGAGCAGCCTGCACTGTGCACCAGCTGAGCAGCCGTCACTGTGCACCAACTAAGTAGCCTGCACTGTGCACCAGCAGAGCAGCCTGCAATGTGCACCAGCTGAGCAGCCTGCACTGTGCACCAGCTGAGTAGCCTGCACTGCGCACCAGCTGAGCAGCCTGCACTGTGCACCAGCTGAGCAGCCTGCACTGTGTACCAGCTGAGTTGCCTGCAGTGTGCACCAACAGAGAAGCCTGGACTGAGGTATCTTCTATGTTCACTGAATTCTGAACCTGACCTCCGCATACAGACACCACTACGTATTAATTCTTCGAATATGGCTTCAACGCATTCGGATTTTTCCGTCAGCTGGCGTCCGTGTTAGTGAAAGATAGTGCTGAGTCACATGGACGACCAACGTCTCTAAACTCACTCATTTCGCTGATCTTGCGCCAGTTTCACAATCAATTTACTGACGCTGTTCAGTTGCTCCCGGTACGCATTATGCCAACGCTAGAGGCCATCATATGGAAGGTCGGGCCTGGGATGGCAGTTTGTAAGCCAGCTCGTAGAATATGCTCTTATTTTTTAGTTGTAATTTACGATCAGCAGTGCTAATTTAAAGAAATACACATAGGTGAAGCTGACCTCAAGTCTTGGCTTTTGCCTTTCTTAAGCCACTTTTTATGCTCAAATTTTTTTGTATTGCTCGGTCACAGCGGCTTTGAGCGCTCACCTTGCGCGAGAAAGATCGCAGATTCGATACCTACGGCCGCACCACCAGTCCGGTGCTTCTTCCCATTAGTAAAGGGAGGAACCTAATCATCATTCCATACCGGACCCAGGTGCATAGTACAGGGGCGGACTCCAGGAGTTACGCTGGAACATTTGTGACGAGGGATTTGGGTCTTTTACCTTATGGATTATATAATTAGATGGAGAATCTTTTCTGTTAAGCAGCTTTACTTCGAAGGTATATGCAAAAATGAACTTCAAAATGATTTTGATGAATCTTTTCAAGCATCCGTTTATCATCAGTCATAATTTATCATCAGTCGTAACGGTAATGGGAATGCTTCACGCCTCAAAAATTATGTTCTCATTCAATGCGTAAATTTACGTTATAATAAATATACATTACAACAAATATTTTGCAATGATTATAATGATAACAGGTTTATTGCAGAATCACACGAGCATGTTATGAGAAAATCAGAATGAATGACGACATAAACTAAACATTTTCGTCATTTCTTTATCTCCCAATATTTTATTGTTTTGAAATTGAGAACTATAATGGATAACTTTTATGCTGGAAATTTCGTAAACAGACATGATAGTAGATGGACACCAGTCAAGTAAGTACTTGTGTCGCGCTGTTCGTGCAAATGAAGTACTTTCCGGGACTCTGTCGAGGTTACAGGTCACAGGAAGACCGACTTAAATGGTTTATGTTTTAGATTTGAGTGAGGGTGGAAAATGAACAGTCTTCAACAGATATAAGCTATAGATCAGGCTACATTCCTCAACCAGACATCACTCTCCCGCAGATGTCCTACCCCATCTGGAGACAGAATTTCATTCCATATCATCATGAGCGAGTAAATTTGGTGCGAGTCACTGATTCAGCCGAAAGTTGTCTACAGTTTCAGCTCTCTAAAATATGTGTAGAGACTAGATTGAAATGATAAAAAACATTCCACAGCTCTCCTCATAAATGCCTAAAAATTCAGTGAAGGCTTTTGAATATTTCTACTCTTGTCATTCAAAATATTACACTACTGCTTCAATATTTACCTGCAAGCCTTTGAAGCAACCTCACACGACTAAACTTAGCGATTCTAAAAGTACGGAAGCCTGAACATGACATGAACTGAAGTCAGTTGTATTCACGATAGTTGCTGCATTCCATCAGTAGAAACTGTTTCAGATGGCGCCGACCTCTCACGTACACAGCGAAGGAGAACGAGTCTGGTTGCGCGTCATAAACTCAGATTTGTAGCACACATTGTAGATACGGGGCAATGAAATCTGTTACAAAATTAGCATATGACCTGATAGAAATCATTTCATCAATATCATTTTTACAAAATTTGAATCATGTCATTCAGAAAATCAACTATTCGTTATTAGTGTCTCAAGTTGAACAGTTGTTTTAGAGATTCAAATTTACAATTCTGTCAACCACATCTAATATGCAAGATCACGGCATTCATCATTCATATTTACTCATAGAACGTGTTCAACTTTACTATTATAGTTATCCTCTCTATGATACCGCGCTATTGCATTTATCATGACAGTCGTTGCATTTTATTCACTATTTCATCATTTTTCTTGTCAAAACAAAACCAATTTTCGTCTCGCTGTCGTCAGGTAGCAAATAAAATGGAATCGCAGGTGTTCGGTCAGAGAAAAAAAGCGCATTTTCTATTAAACATAAGCTTTCCGCAAGCAGGTCAGCATTAATTTAATTTGAGAAGGAACTTGAGCTTGACGGGAAACTGTACGAGTCGGGTGCACGCTACGCCATGCAGTAGCCACCTCACTGCCTCTGTCAGCCGCTCGCTTCTCCTTCCTCGAGTCAACACGCTGAAAGCAAAGAAGAATGAGGTACAGACACCTGATCTTTGTCTTACCTTAAAGAGAATTTAAATAAATAATTACAATCTGTTTTACCAGTTATCGTCAAAAAAGCGACCCTTCAATAAATTGCTCCAAGAATGAAAAGATAATAGTTCGAGTCTTTTAGAAGAATCTCCATAATACGAGTGGCAAAGGTCCAGAAACCTTATGGTTTTTGCAAGTCCGGCAAGCTTCCTCACCTCAAGGCAGAACACCTCGAAAAGTAGACTCCAGGTAGTGGATTTACGTCCGCCTGTCCCAAGTCTGGTGAGTTTAGCAGCGTTGACGCCGAGCGCCGCCAGCAGGAGAGTAAGGAGCAGCGTTAAAGCCGAGCACCTACAGCTGGTAAGTAAGGAGCAGCGTTGAGCTGAACGCCTCCAGCAGGTGAGTAAGGAGCAGCGTTGAGCCGAGCTCCTCCAGCAGGTATCTATTGTGCTCACGAAAATTTACAAGATTTGGTGTAATAAATAGTTGAGAAACATACACTTAGCGCCTACTGAAGTCCAGGGTTGGAGGTAATAGAAAAGTCTGATTATTGCTGCTCGAGCACGCCACATAACACTTCCACCTACAGTCGGACGTCGAGAAGAATGGAAACTTTAAAATTTATTTCTTACGTCCTGCCCTATATTTTTGGAATATAAATAAACCAATCTGTTGACTGCTTTCAATCTAGCTTAAATATATTTGACGAGCTTACTCAAACAAATAAATCCGCCAGCACGCCCTGCTAGCCTAGAAATTCATAAACAAAGAGAGTACCACCGCCTGTGCTCTACCGAAACTACTCCAAAAAACAAGAAGTCCAAAAGATCAGTGCGACTGTGAGCCAAGCCTGTGCAGGCGAGTTTGTTCGCAAGTGTGATATTAATGCGGTGCTTGTAATGTTATCGGAGTAATTTTGATCACGCCTCTCACTTGGTGATACATAGAACAGTTGGGTGTGATATGTTTGATATGTTTGTGTTGTAACAAGTAGCGCATGGTTCCATATCCGGAGAAAACGATGAGTAACAAGCAGTATTCAGTTCGAAAGTGGAAAGGCAAGCACGGAAGCCGAAAGACAGTGCTGGAAATGGATGTGCTACTATGTTCATGTTCAACAGGCAATTGAACCAGTTAAAATTTTTTTAATATGCTGCAATCGAACTGCAAATGATGTGCATAAACGGACCAAAAAATGAAATAAGAAAACGAGGATTTATTGATATTCAAACGATCATCAAATGAAAATAAATAGTATAACGTTTCGGAATATTATTGGAAACTTCCTGACAGAAAAAATATCTACATTTTTAAAACACAAAGAAGATTATAAAAAACAAGAAATACAGACAAATATTGTCGAACAAACTCCCACCCAAGCCTCTAGGATATCAAATTTTTACGTAAAACCACACTCTGCTAACAAACTGAATTCCACACTCGAACCCTCCGCAGTAAGAGTAAATCAAAACGGTTAGCATCGCTCAAAATCACTCCCAGTTATTCGCTACAACAAAACATGTACAAAAAACTACCATGACGTCTGACTTTATGAACTTCGAAAACTCTTTTGGCCTCGGAGCATTAAACCGGAGTTTGGCAGGAAAAACGACTTTGAGAACACCTCAGATAGAAAATGTCAGCTGATGGGCAACAAGACTCCTGCCGGATGAGCCCAATAAATAAAGTTTCATACGGACAGCTAAAAATAATTTGTGCTCGAAGACAGAAGGGAATAACACCCCAGACCAAAATTATCTACGAAAGCTGAGGCAAATTTTCGACCTCAAGACAACGATACCAGCCTCTTGGCTTCTTCTTGTAGCAGAAACTTGAGCAGCGAAATTTTCATTTAAATTCTAATTGGTGTTGAGAAAATTTCTACTACCAGCCCTCTACAACTGGTAAAAATACTGACAGAAGATATGTACCTAAAAGTGTCAAGATCACCAGAACGTTCAGGCAAATAAGTGAACTTCTGAAACCAGGCCGACTTCATGCCCGACTTCACGAGCATGAGCCTCTTCGGGCATCTTTAGATAAGAACCATCACTCAACACCCAAGTCAACAAACACGATTATCGCGGATTTTGGTTCTCTGTTCTAGTCTTTGTTCCTGCTACCTTGAATTATTAGTATTTTTTCTTTGCATCACTTAGGATGATGTTTTTCCATAACAAAATAATCCTATGTATTAGACCTGACACAAATAACGTCAACGCACTGTACCGTGACTTAGGACACCGTCTGGGTAAAAAAAATTCTGTTATTTATGGATGGATTTCTCTGAAATTTTCACCGTAGGTGTGAAATGAGGCATGGATCATTTTTTATTCAGACGAAATTTTTGTAACTGCACTTTTTTTTCGAAATATATGATAAAATAGGGGGTTTTGTAAAATCTATCTCCTTCTACAATTTTGAAGTTACAGAACCAGTACTTCGTTTTCAGATTGCTTATATGTCTATATAACCATAAGCAATAGGGAATTTCGATCACTTCTTTTTGTGGATTTTGGGAATTAAAAAAAATGACCTTTTTTTCTTTTTTTTCATGTGGTGTAATTTTCAAAATAATATATGTATCAAAAAAATGCTATTGCTTATGGATACACCTTGCTAAGCCCTATCAAATGGTATATAAACCATTCTCGTAGCTCTAAAATTGTGGAAGGAGATACATTTGAGAAACCAATCATCAAGTTTCCAGAAAAACGTGTTTATTCACAAAAAATTGTTTTTCTTTATATCTTTTGAAATACAGGGTTTTCTACATTGAACTCTTGAGCGTTTGTAGCTCTTTTCAAGCCCTTCCGATTGATATAATTTACATTGCTGTAGCTCTGTAACTCTGGGAAAAAATAAATATAAGAAAATAAGAGATAAAAAATATAAGAGACAAAAATATAATATAAGAGAATAGGTGTAATTCTTGAAAACAACCAATTTTTTTAATTTTTCATTTTTTTCGACCAAAATACGTTTTTTGTCAAGTCAACTCCTTTGTTTCATAGCTCTTTTCAAGCCCTTTGGATTGGTGTGCTCGCCATAGCTGTAGCTATGATACTGAAGCTGTCATCGAGCTATGAATGAAAGCTGCGGTATCATAGATACGGCAGAACAGCTAAATTCTTAAATAATTATTCAATGCAATGATAATTGATGCTTCTATTACAGCGCACACTTTACCATCAAGAATGGCGTGTTGGATGAATATACTTTTCTAGATAGATAACGGAAATCTTATGAATTAAATATCAGACATAATAGTTTAGAAAAGCTGATTTATCCTACTTCCAATAGGGCAACATTCATGATAAAACAAATGAAAACAATACATTACCCAGAGCAAAAGATTTCAAGCCTGATTCAAATAGGATTAGCTGTTACCAAAATTGTAGAAAAAAATTAATTTAAAGCAATTCTCTTTTGGATCCACAAGCAAAAGAAGTCAAAAGTTTCAAAAGCCTAACAAGTCCCATAAAGCTGTTTCTAAAATTCAAAGAGACACATAGATAATAAGAGTTTCCCAATGCTTTTCCATAAACAAAAATATTCAAATTCTGAACAAATATGTAAATGAATACACACAGCTCGTGCTTTTTTCCAAGTCAATGGGTCAACAGTGCAGGTAAATTTTTAAAATCAGTGGTAATTATGCTACTGGTTATAAGTTAGCAAAAAATTATATATTTCTCCCAGATGATTTTTTTATGATACAACTTCTAATCTAGAGACTTGATTTCAATATCAGTATCAGGCTATAAGAGAAATAAAGTATTCTATTTTAACCAAAAAATGTTATAAAGAAATGCAAGGAATAATAGCCACAGAATTTGCAAATTAATTTTTGTGACAATTTTATCAGCAGCAAATTAGTAGCTACCATTCTTGAAATATTACTGAAAATTATCCAAAATTGTATTTCGGTGTCAAAACAACTAAACTTTGATGATTTTATGCATATTCAGCTTCAGTTCAGGCAATTTTTATTTTATTTACATTCACATTAATTATCCGAACCTACTTACATATTCAGTCATATCTGAATAACATGAAATAACAACGTTACGTCGTTCATTTTGGTAAATGAATACCCGTGCCGCCCTACAATTAATTTATTTTACACCAAAAACATAATTAAATCGATAAATAGAAAAAATTCATAGAAACCAAGTAATTCACTCGCAAAACCACCTTCCACAATACATAAACAAGCGAGTGTTCGCTGTTTGACCGAAAGTTCGTGTTCGTGTTTTCCATCACGATGGAAAACACAAACACACCGAAATCTGCGAACTTTTCATCTGTGTTCGTGTTCGCGGACTGCCGAAAAACACGAACTTCGGGCAAAAGATTGATAGTGTGGACTGGCCTTTAGACACAACTTTTTATTTATAATTATGACGAACTCTTATTAACTGGTTACTTCAAATCTTTGGGAAAATTAGTTTGTTCATTTTGTTTCCATTCAATTCAGGGGTTTAGTAAAAATTCACGCACGTCCTTTAATTGTTCAATTTAAATGTGATTTTTTAGAATTATGAAAGCTTCTCAGTTCATAACCTATTGAAAACAAACCCATATACAAGCACTTTGTTTCCAAACGTGTTATTTTCCTTCTCCTTCTCTAGAGCACTTGAAAACTGTTTGCTATGGTAAACAGTTGAAACAAATGTTTTTTTCAATGGTAAACAGATAGTATAAATGAGATGTAAAATCGATTTAACTGTTGAAACCTTGTTTTATTAAAATTTCCAAATACGATAATCCTTTTATTATATTATTAGAAAGACATATTAGATATTGCCAAATATATAAATATATATACATATACAGTATATGACAGTGGTTGAGTTAACTACGATAAAAACAGTTGAAATAAACTCTTTTAATTGGATTAGAAGACTAAAATGAGACAGTTCGTAAACTCCTAAAGAACGAAATAAACATCGACTTCATTAACACTGACATCACGTCAGCTTACAGAATAGGGGAAAAACCGCAACTGGAAATGAGGATCGAAGAAACGAAGATAAAATTACTCAAAACAAAGTGTATGCCGCTACTAAAAAATGTAATTTCACCCACTTTGAAGATTAATTTTATTCTAGAACTGTATGGCAAGAAGATAACCCTCATTATTGATGAGTCCACTGGTGTTTCAACTCATAAGTATTTGTGTATCTTAGTTAAATACCTTTAGCAGTGAAACTGATGAAATTGTTACCCGTTTTATGAGTATGATTTCGGTTCAAGAGGCCACTGGAGGTGACATATTGAATTTTATCAACAAGGAGATTGGAAACTGCCATGTGAGGTTTGTGCTATGTTTTAATAAATTAATTTTTGGCTAACGTTTTCTTACTATTCCAAAATCATATATGACGGTGTTTCAATCAATTTCGGCTGAGCTGGGAGGAGGGGTAATTAAGCATTTCATTCATTTTTCGATGCGTTCAGCGCACAGTGGCATTGACCTTTCAAATCAGAAAAAACTCGGAACTTCCGTAATTAAAATTATTACTGTGGACAACTGTTTAATCTACCTCTACGAGCCAAATTTTGTAAATATTCGCCACTCAATCAGATGTGATATCCGGCAACAATGTTATTCCATTTTATCCCATGTACACATGTCCGTATAATGCTGAAGAGAATACATATTGAATTTGAATCCCGAGATGTCTTCTTTGCTGTTGTTGTTGTTCCTTGACTATAACCTGAGTTTTCTTTAAAAATTTTATTATTAAATAAAAAACAGTTCATTTTTACGTTTTTGGAAGTCTTTTTTCTTTAAAGTTATTTATTTCTGAATAATTTCTTACGATTATAGGGATGAGACTCATTTTCGATATTTTAGGAGATCGGTTTTTCTTATCTTTTTATTTTTTATGCATTTTTATCTTATATTCACTTTCAATAAGTACGTATATTGATATGTGTGTGCACGTATGTATATGTATACCTACATAAATAGATATACATGTTTCTATTTCTATTTTTTACGTAAAAACCACCCAGTATATTAATTTTATTGCACTTGCGAAATGATTAAAAAAAATATCTATCACTTCCCCAGAGGGCGTTTCTGTGAATCGGAAAAATAAAAAAATGCAGTTAGACAGGTTAAATAAAGTGCAATTTGAGCATATAAATCGTGGTAAAATTCTCTTTCTGTCCGTATGTTGAACAAGCTATGAATTTCCATTTTGATTAGATGTTTGTTTACGCATTTTTGCCAAAATTTTGTAGATATTTGCTAATCATAAAGCTCATTTTACACCAGCAGTATGGAGCGACGGTGTGGAGCGACGGTGAACTTTCTACAGCTCCTCCCACGAGAAGATTGAGCGTCAGAGCACACTGGCTTGCTTTTACATTGCCGCTCAATTCGACGCTCCTACACTTGTGCTCTCCGTGGCACAGCGGTTAAGGGATCGGACTTGTATGCTGGAAGTCGCGGGTTCGTATCCCGGCGCTGGCGCGGAGATTTTCCCCGTTGGGTATAAGGGAAAGCTCAAGCACAATACCCCACTCAACCCAGGTGCCGGAAATGGGTACCGGCTTTACGGGGGAACCGTCATGGTGTCCTATATATAGGGTTAGTTGTAAGACATTCGAAAAACCAATGATCAAGATCATATGTATCAGGCTTCATTGGAAATAAAGCATCCCAAAGATGCCGATGTTAACCTTAACCTAACCTAACCTTCCCCCGAAGCAATAATCGTCAGTATTGCTCTAGCAATACTGTCAGAATAATTTGCAGAACATGGATAGAGCGACGGTGTGGAGCGCGAAGACACCGTTAAGGCCCTTTTACATTGGCGGTGTCTTCGCGCTCCACACCGTCGCTCTATCCCTGTTCTGCAAATTTTTCTGTCAGTATTGCAGGAGCAATGCTGACGATTACTGTCTCGGGGGAAGAAGCGTCGAATTGAGCGGCAATGTACAAGCAAGACGGTGTGCTCTGACGCTCAATCTTTGCGTGTGAGGAGCTGTAGGAATTTCTCTGTCGCTCCGCACCGTCGCTCCACGCCGCTAGTGTAAAATGAGCTTCATTAATGTAAAAGAGCCTTAAGTGATATCCGGATTACACTGTAACTCCGTTTTATCCCATGTACCCATTTCCGCACAATGTTCCAGAGAATACCGAGAGGACAAGAAATATTTTATTTTTGTTGTTGTACCTCGACGGTAGCCTGAGTTTTCTTGAAATTTCTTTTAGGAAATTATAAACCTTTTTTCCCATTCCTTATTTTTCCTCGGGTTATTTCTTACAATTACACAGAGCTTGACTGACACTTTAAATCAAGCATGAGCAAGATTGTTCTTTATGTTTATTAGTATTTTTTTTATGATTCAAGACATTACACAAGTCGTGAAGTATACGTAGGTATTATGATTTGATCGCCTATACGCTGGGATTTGCAAACATGCTTACTTGTATATGTGTGTGCGTATATGGGTGTACGCGCGCATATGGGTGTGCAAATGTGCACATACACCTGTGTGCACTGGAATAGCAACTGGTATACAGGGTGTTGCTGGAACTCTTTGTACAAACTTCGGTTACTAGTAGAAAATACAAGCTTAAACACTTTTTCATCAGTGAAAAAATATCGAAAAACGCTTAGTTTTTTAATTATTGGGCTTAGCAGTTTTTAATGCTGCGCTTCTAGAACTCACGGCGATCCTAGTTAACCACATGCACTAATGTTCAATAAAACACACGAGGGTAATGAAAAACGTTGAATGACATGAGGCAATTTAATAAATAATAGAAAGTAATGCGTCAAAATAGGTGTTCAAAATTTCGACCATTAACATCGATACACGCACGACACCTTCGTCGAAGCGAGTTGCGTACGTTGCCAAACATTCCTGGGTTGTCAGCGACATCTCCAGCAGCGGCTATAATTCGAGCGACAAGGTCTTCTTCCGACTCCACAGGTTTTGCATAAATCAGAGATTTCAAGTGCCCCCGAAAGAAAAAATCTAACGGAGTCAAATCAGGTGATCTCGGTAGCCAGGACACAGCACCACCACGACCAATCCATCGATTTGCAAATTGTTGGTCAAGAAACCGTCGCACATTTATTATAATAATAATAAAAATGAAGGCATCTACGGATACTTTATTTCCAATTTCAAGCCTGATACATATCACCTTGTACATTGGATTTTCAAATGCCTTATAACTAACGCCAGGATGCCATGACGCTTTCTCCCGGTCAAGACCGGTACCCATTTCAGACACCTGGGTAGAGTGGGGTATTGTGCTTGGAATTTTTCCCCCGTACCCAACAGAGATAATCGCCATCCAGCGCCGGGAGTCGAACCCGGGTTTCCCGTACGGCGGGTAGGGCCTATAGACACACGGCTATGGCGAGCACAGCATAATGTGCCGGAGCTCTATCGTGTTGAAACCAAAGTCGTCTACGAATACCTAATGGCACATTTTCCTATAAACCAGGAAGGACTTCTTCAAGAAAGATTTTGTACACATCTCCAGTAAGACGCTCTGGCAGAATGTATGGACCAATGAGTTGATTGTGCGCGATACCTGCCCAAACATTGACAGTGTAGCGATGTTGGTGATGACGTTCATGGATGACATGAGGGCTGTTCTGCTGCCATGAGGGGAAGTTATGATAATCAAAAATTCCATCTCGGCTGAAGGTTGCTTCATCCGAAAAACAACACACACTCTGCAAAATTGGCATCTTCTACGCCCCGATCTGAAAACCACTGCGCGAATCGCTCACGAGGATCATAATCAGTGGGAAGGAGACCCTGGACTCTCTGGAAGTGATGCGGATGATAATTATTCCGGTTCAATACATGCCACACTGTACTATGGTCACGAATACCCAAAGATGCTGCTGCAGCACGGGTGCTCGTACGCCGGTTTCTACGGAAATGTTCCAACACTTCTTGCTCTCGATGATAATTTATTGGGCGACCAACGTCTACTATGTTTACACTAAAACTGCCGGTTTTCGTCAATCTTCGGTGCAATGCAGTGAATAATCGATGACCAGGGATTTCTCGATTAGGGTAACGTTCGTGATAGATTCTCGTGGCACGTCTTGCATTACCATTAGCAGCACCATAAGTGAAATGCATGTCTGCCATTTGTGCATTTGTTAGGCGATACATCTTACCACTTCAGTGCCACGGTGCTAACTGACAAAAGATACTCATACTCTTCTCACCAGGGGTCGCTAACGTTGACTAGGAATTTCTAGAAATTTCCTGAATCTGTGAATTAATGTTTTAAACTGTAAATAAAACATGTTCGATTCTGCCAACACTTGTTCATTCTAATTCCCCAAATTGCCCTTATTCCTGTCTGTTGCGAAATCACTGTTGTGTTCATGTGGCGTAGCAATAAAAACATCTAAACCCAATAATTAAAAAACTAAGCGTTTTTTGGTATTTTTTCATAGATGAAAAAGTGTCTAAATTTGTATTTTCTACTAGTAGCCGAAGTTTGTACCAAGAGTTCCACCAACACACTGTATAAACTATAAATACCAGCTTTTTTTTCTCGCTCCCAACTTCTAACACTACCCAACTCATCATTTCATTTTATTATTGTAAGGCAATCCAAAGCTTGAATGTCGTGTACAAGTAAAATGTGGTACCGATGTGTGTTTATCAATTGCAGACATTTTGCGCCATATTTCAATGATCAATGTGCGCCATATTTCAATTTGATTTTTTTCTACTACAAAACCCTTATAGGACATCCATGTTTTCTTTCTTCACGTCCAAAAATGCTTTTGGTAGGCTAGTGTAGTGCAAATATTATATCATCTCTTACGCTCTATAGTATATTATAACAACCGCACCTAAGTCTCACGTATTTTTGGAAATATTATGTACGTGGGAACCGTTGTAGAAAATCGTTTTCATGTTTCTGACTAGGGTAGACTGTTTTGTGCCACTATTTTTAGTATGGAAATTTCATAAAATTAATGCCTCAATAAACGATATTTTCTCCGATTCACTTGATTGGAATGCTATTTTATATTGATTAGTTTACGCTGATATTTGCACACATGCTTACTTGTGTATATGTGTACGTGTGTACTCTATGCGTGCGTAGATAGGTGAATGTGTCACTGCGTAATACCTCATTTCACTTGAATATTGTAACGCATTTAGAAAAAATATACATATACATATTTGTTGCGCGATCACCCACATATGATAACAGGACGCTTATCAACCAATGATCTGTTCGATACAATATTTAATGAAACATCGTTACAATATTTCATTAGAAATTGTAAGCAGCAACACATACTGAAAAAGTTGTCACGAATTTCTTTTGCTCATTATCCTATATTTCAGAACATCGCACAGCATTCTTATAAAACGCGTATGTATTGTGATTGCCTCGTTGCATAGAAATGTATTTGTGCATGTTTACGTGTTAGGTGTATGTATGTGCGTAGGTATGTATGTGCATGTATATTTGTATATTGTAGTAACCCTGGTAACCCGACACTAAAGCACAGTATAGGTTCCACATAGACACAACACTGCATAGAAATTATTGACACATCAATAATATAACAAATATGGACTCACCTCTTTTAAATATCACTTAGCTATGAATAGGTTTAGTTAGGAATATACTCAATCCTGTGGCCAGTGAGATAAGAGCGGAGATAGATGGAAATATATATAGAAAAGAGTCGAGTTGAGTTAAGAACATTAGTTCAGAAGTTAGGAAGTAGGATACTTAGCCACAGTAGGTAATTATATACACACTCGGCCAGCATTTACTTGTTGTTGAGCCCGATACCGATAGAAAACTGACTGCGAGCGTTGCTCTCACGAGCGTTGGCAACTTTAGGTTTCTCTAACTAGAATTGACACTACTCGCTATATTATACCCCTCCCTCCTTAATTAGAAACCCCCCCTTGTATCCCAAGTCCCCTTATTTAATATAGTCAATCCTAAAGGTCCATTCTCATCACAGGCCTCCGAGCCCGGGTAGACCTGAGTGAGATGCTAGCACTTGGAGGCTCGTGCATCCTAGCCTCCTGGGTGGGAATCGGGTAATCAGGTGTTTCGGATTCAGGTTTATTGGTCGGAGGTGGTTGGTATTAATTTTGAGCAGGTTGTGAAAAAACAACGGTTCCCTCCGTAGATTGTTCCAAGGGTTCAGGGATGGTGTTCGAGCAGGTAATAACTTGGTCCTGGTGTCGACGAACGACCTCTCCCCCCTTCAGTTGGCACTTGTAGAATACCGGGCCTGTTTTCTCAATGGTGGTAGCAGGGGTCCATTTTGGGGAACCCGGCGTGTATTGACGGACCATCACAGGTGAGTCCGGCGGAATGTCAACCGCGCGAGACCCTGGGTGGTATCTTTTCTGAGCGTCCTGGCGTTGAGCAACTTTGGACGCGATTGCTTCTGACGGCCAAAGTAGATCAAGACGAGAGCGAACTTTCCTGCCTAACATCACTTCGGCGGGCGTAACACCTGTTGTCGTGTAGGGTGTTAGCCGATAGTTGAACAGGAACCTGTCTAGTGCTAGGCGTAAGGGTTCCGTTGACTTTTTTATATTCTTCTTGAACGTTTGTACCTTGCGCTCTGCCAGTCCATTAGTTGAAGGATGGTATGGTGTGCTCGTAATATGCCGCATACCACATGCCTTCACAAATTCGAGGGATTCAGCTGATGTGAAACACGTTGCGTTGTCCGAAACAATTGTTACCGGGAATCCAAATGTCGCAAAAGTGTGTTTCAGGCACGAGATCGTTTCGCTAGAGGTTGTAGTAGATGTGGGAAAAATTTCAACCCACTTAGAGTGTGCATCCACGATCACTAGATAGTATTTTCCATCCATTGGGCCCGCGTAGTCTATGTGTATGCGATGCCAAGGCTTCGCAGGCCATTCCCACGGGTGGAGTTCAGCTTTCGTTGGGGCAGCTCGTGTGCTCAGACACTCGCTGCGTGATTTAGTCGTTTCTTCTAGATCCTTGTCCAGAAGCGGCCACCACACGTAGCTGCGGGCTAATTCCTTCATCCTGGATGATCCTGCATGGCCAGAGTGAAGTTCATCCACAATAGCTTGTCTGAGGGCTTGAGGCACAATTATTCTTGCTCCCCAGAGCACACAGCCATTTTGTGTGGACAATTCGTCTCTCCTCCTTGTGTATGGAGCGAGATCGGGGTCCCCGATTACCGTCGAAGGCCAGCCTGCCTGGCAGTATTTGTATACCTTCGAAAGTACTGGGTCCCTTAGGGTGCCGTCGCGAATGTGGGTGCTGGTGACCGGAGCTGACTCGAGGAAGTTTACTAGGAACGTCCATTCCGCTGGCATGGACGTGGCTTCCTCGGGAGTTGTCGAAGGTAGACGGCTGAGAGCATCAGCCGTGCCCAACAGCACGCCAGACCGGTGACGCAAGGTGAACTTGTAGGATTGTAGCAGTAGAGCCCACCTTTGAATGCGCCCGGATGCCATCGGAGGAATGCTTCTACCCGGATCAAATAGTCTATCAAAAGTTTGTGGTCAGTAACCACAGTGAAGTCCTGTCCCCACAGGTAGCAATGGAATTTCCTGAGTGCAAATACCATAGCCAGAGCTTCTTTCTCAGTCTGGGAGTAGTTGCGTTCTGTTGCTGTTAGAGTTCGGGAGGCAAAATAGGCGGGGCTTTCAATTCCATCAATAGGGTGACACAGCACCGCTCCCACCCCATACGCACTACTGTCCGCCACCACCAATATGGGTTTCTGAGGGTCAAAGTGGACTAGAGTTTGGGAGTCCAGGAGGGCTTGTTTAGACTTCTGGAATGCCCTCTCATGACTTGCATCCCATTTCCAAGGGGTTTTATCCCTCAGTAAGGTATTTAGGGGCTCCAGCATAGTTGCAGATGATTTTAGAAATTTCCTATAGAAGTTTAGCAGCCCAAGGTAGGCTCTCAGTTGAGTTACATTAGTAGGAGCTGGCGCATTCTGGATTGCTTCTACCTTCTCTGCAGTGGGGTGCAATCCATCCTTGTCGATTTGGTATCCAAGGTAGGATACCTGTGGCACTCCAATTTGGCATTTATCCATTTTCAGTTTTAGCATTGCCTCCTGTAGTTTAGATAAGACTTGATAGAGACGCTTGCTGTGCTCTTGCTCATTAGTGGCACTCACCAGGACGTCATCCAGGTAGCAGAACACTTCTGGGAGGCCCTGCAATAGTCCTTCCATGGCACGCTGAAAAATTCCAGGTGCCGACGCAATTCCGAAGCTGAGACGGTTGTAGGCAAATAAACCTCTGTGGGTGTTTATTACCGTGAGTTCCTTGGAGTCTTCATCCAAGGGTGGTTGAGCGTATGCCTGAGACATATCTAGCTTGGAGTATATAACTCCTCCTGCTAACCCACTAAATAAATCTTCCACTCTGGGTATAGGGTAGGTATCAAGCCTAGTGGCTCTGTTGACGGTTAGTTTGTAGTCGCCACAGATTCGGATGCTTTGATCAGCCTTGAGCACAGGAACGATAGCCGCTGCCCATCTTGAGTACTGTACAGGAGTGAGGATACCTTCCCACACCAGTCTATCAAGTTCTGCCTCCACCTTAGGTCTAAGTGTGTAAGGCACGTTCCTGGCCTTACAAAACTTTGGTGGTACGGAGGAATCCACTTCTATTTTGAAATTCCTTCCCTTAAAGCAACCTAGACCTGGTTGAAAAAGGTCGGGGAATTTATTTGCTAACTCTTCAGGGCAGGTAGTCAATTTGTTGACTACATTTGCTACTATAGTTAGCCCAAGGGAATCAATCAGGTCCCTACCCAGCAAAGCTGGACCTCCCCTGTCAACCACCACAATAGTTGCTAGCTGAGGAGCCCCACCACTAGCTGCACGCTGGATGTCATCCCTAATCTCCCCACAAACTACTAGCTCCGCTCCCCCATAAGTCCTAAGCTTATCATCCGAAGGCCTCAACTCGGGTCTTGACTTGGATGGCAACTTAGAATATGCAGCTTTTGACATAATAGATCTGGCAGCACCAGTGTCTACCTCCATTTCCAGTGGGGTGTTGTTGAGCAATAATTTTATTTTAATAGGGGGCTTCATTTCCTCGGCAATTGAGAAAATCTCCCCGTAACAGCCCAGATTAGCAACTGGGTAGTCTGCACGGGTTGCATTGTTAGTTCTATTAGAATTAGGGTGGTGTTCCCTCCCCCTTTTCTCATGCATAGCATGCACAAAATTATTTTTGTTGCCTTTAGCAGAATTTTTATTTTTTAATTTAAAGCAACATTTCTTCAGATGGCCTTTTTGGCCACAACCATGACAAACACTGTCTTTATAGGGGCAATCTCTACGCCAGTGCAGATTACCACAGCCGCTGCATGCTTATTTGGGGCTAGCTTGAGCCTGAGTTTTGCTCTGAGGCTTCATAGTAGTTTGCTGTACTCTATGCTGGCCCACATTTAGTATTGAATTAGGTTGTCTCAACAAAACTGTCTCCCTCAGTTGGGTCTCTTTAGCAGTTGCCAGATCCACGGCTTTTTTCCATGTGAGGTCAGCTTCATTCAGCAAACAATTTCGAACACCATTACTGGCCACACCCAGGATGAACCTGTCTAGAAGTGTTTCTTCTAGCACTTCCTGTTTGAAATTACAGGTGTCTGAAAGAGCCTTCAAACTAGCCATAAAGTCAGCAATGCTCTCCCCTTGTTTCTGGTTCTGCTTATGGAACCTAAAACTTTCAAAGATCTGGTTGCGTGTCGGCTTAAAATGCCGTCTTAACGCTTCCATGATCTCATCATAGGTAGCATCTAAAAGTCTTTTCGGCGATAGTAGGTCCTTAGCTAGCCTCACAATTTTAGGACCCACCAGAGCAATAAATGTTTTGGCTTTATTTGAATCTTCCACTTTATTAATACTCAGGAAGCAGTTAAACCTGACTTCATATTCCGGAAACTCTTCTTCTAAAGGATTGAATTCTCCCACTGAGCCTAGCATTGGCATTTTTACACAGCTTATTTGTCAGATATTTGCCTGAAATAGTAGTAGCAACAATAGCAGTTGCAAGAGTAGCCAATTCAAGAGACTTTAATAGTACACCTTGTTAAACAGAAATTTACAGCACCAAAACTCTAGTCACTGAATAATTCTGAGTTTCTTCACTAGTCTAGCCTCTCCCAGTAGTTCTACCAAAATCCTCGTCGCCAGTGTAGTAACCCAGGTAACCCTACACTAGAGCACAGTATAGGTTCCACATAGACACAACACTGCATAGAAATTATTGACACATCAATTATATAACAAATATGGACTCACCTCTTTTAAATATCACTTAGCTATGAATAGGTTTAGTTATGTGCGAGTATTGCCGTCCATTTTCTGTATTCAATCTTGACATCTGGATGCCTCGCACACTATATAAGCCGTGCTTGCTCAGTTTGAGGTGCTCATTCATATCACGTCCTCCTGTGCCAACGACATCTGTTACCTAAATAAACTTACCGCCAAGCTACTCTCTGTGATCATTAACCACCGTACATTGGTGGACCAGTCTGGATTGAACTCACGTGCATGTGTGAAATTACTTAAGGGGATTAATTACTTAAGTAATTATAGAGTCATTGGAACATTATACAGTCTCAGATGTGTCACGAAGAACATAACCGACTGTGGCAGCCGCGTCCCTCGGTGTTCGTGTTTGGATTTGGAATACCGGCCGAAGACTTGGTTGAGGTTTATACTCAATTCACAGTTCATTTGAATATAGGCTCACCATTTCGCTCCAGAATCCTTGTGTATGAATCTGGAGAAAACATCGAAATCGTATTTGAGGTAACGATAAGTGCATTCCCAGCGACAAGTGATCACTAAAGAAACAATTTGTTTTAAATAATAACTTCAAGGTGCATACAATACTACGTACAATAACTGTCGGTGAAATTCAATGAACTGCAGCAGTGTTTTCATAGTGACAAACAGTAATTCACTATTTTAAGCCAACGTAATTAACAACTACGTCCTTCAGCATCGTTCCCTGTCATCGTGTAACTACAGCGACGTTTTATTCTGCACGTATCAGCGGCAGCCTGCCTTCTGCCCTTCAGCAAAAAGCAACGCACGCTGCGGTCTACATTCTTTTTGCAGTTAAGTTTTCTCTTGATATTTTTTCTCTGGAGTGCCGCTGCACGGAGAGCGTTGCTAGCGAGTTTTTTTTTCTCTAATGCAAATACGGGTGTGCACTGCCAGTAGCAACCAGTCTTATACTGACCGTAGTGAGCGGCGGGCTGCGTAGCGAGACCCTGTGGATTAGCAGTACAAACGTCAGATTTCCATTCAAAGCCAGAGTAAGTGTACAATTTTGCGGTTATTAGTAGCAGGGTTAATTGAAGATTTAAGCGAATTGATTTTGTTTATCAAGTGGTAAAACGTAAAGTAATTTCGTTTGTTCTCATTTTTTTCTTCGTCCTCGAGGCACTGCCCAAGGTGCCTGGAGTGTTGCCACGTATGCTGTGAAGTACAGAAATTCTGTGTATTGCGGTCAATTGTCCTGTATTATTCAAAATTTATGCCTGTCAAGTTTAATTTTTCAAATACCAGGGACAGTTTGATTGTGTATTTGTATTTCATTAGTATTGTTTGTGTTTAGAGGTGTATTATTATATTAATGTGGTATTTTTCAATATTTCTGGCTGTATTTAAGTGGATGTGAAATTCTGGAAGTATTTAACTGGTGATTTTTCATGTCGGATATATCGAACGAATCGGATAGTGAAGAATTCCTACGCACAGAACCCACTGTAACTAAAAGTGGCAGAATTAGTAAGCCTAGGATTACTACTGTGGCGACCATGACGACCCCGACAACAAGTGCAGGTGTTAGCGGTAATGTGGACAGGACTCAGTTAGCGAGGGATATCGTTGCCAACATGCCTCCTACAGTAGGAACCATAATGACGAACGCTGAGCTGCCAAATTTTAAAGGGAGACGGCGTCAGCACGATCCGGAGTTCCTAGAGAACAAATCATGGACCACTCACATACAAAATTTGAAAGCCTATATGGCCCTGCTTCCAGACGCGACAAGTGACGAGCGGAAAAAAGAGTTCCTAGTGAGATCAGCCAACAAAAATGTAGGGGATTTTAACGCAGTTGTGACGAAGCTGGTGAACGCAGATTTAAATTATACGTTTGATCAAGTAGTTAAAATTCTTGATGATATATATGTGTCTCGAGGTGAAAAAAGCATACACGCCTTGGCATGCGATTTAAATGAATTGCAATTAATACGAAATAATGCGTTAGCAGCTCAGCTAGTGACGGCATTTTCAAAGATACGCAAATTGACAGAGAATATTCTGACGTCAACCACACTAGGTTGGCAAAGGCATCCTTATTATCAGGCTTGCACGACTCAAGCAGAGCTGAAACGATTTGTAGGTGACAGCATGTCCTACAGTCTAGCGTTAACAATTCTGGGACCTTTATTAGACGAGTCATTCGCCAGGAAAATTTTTGAAACTCAGTTCAGCACGGCAGAGGAATTATTAGCGAAATTAATTTCCGCTGTTAGGGGACAGGCGGAGACGAAAAAAATTCTTGCGTCCCAGCACACAGTTAGAAACGAGAGTAAAAGCTATTCAGCGGATGTAACCAGTGAGTTTGACGAATGCTTTGAAGCACCAGATCGTTTTCCGGAGAGTGAAGTGTTCTATGGGAGTGTAGGAAACTACCGTAGGAACTACCGTTCAGGAATACGAAGGATCACCCCTAGGCCCTGGTTGAAAAATCCTCGTGGTAGAGCAAGAGAATTTAGTGGTTACGTAGGAGATAGAGCAAATGGATCTTTGGAATGTAATATGATGAGAACAGATAATAATAGTTCTAGTGTTGCTGGTCAGGCTTCAGGACATTATTCCAAGTATGAAGCGACGAAAAGGAGAGGGTTCCCATTTTGTACATCATGTTCGGTTGTTGGACATTTCGAGTGCAGACCCCAGAGAGGTAAGTTTCCGAGAGGGTGTTTTGCATGTGGTGGAACCCACGTGGTAAAAAATTGCAGAGCAACGGGAAATGAAATACGTAATTATAAGACTTATTTACGCGGTGGCAATGTAAATAGAGGTGGCACAGCGCGCGGTAAGAGTGAAGTTCATTGGGCGGAAGCCGAGTCAGGTGATTTTTTAAGTGAAAATTAGGAACAGGTAGAGGTAGCAGGAGGAACTTGAATTTGTCTGAGCCCGAGGTTGGCAGCGCCCTCGTTAATCTTGCAGCCGTGACCGAAAGTCCAGATACCACCGAGACAAACCAATCAGTCATTGATCCCACCGAGACAAACCAATCGTTCATTGACCCCTTGTTTAATTGCGAGAATAGGTATCAATTATTGCAAGACGAAGAGCTCGCAGATAGACAAGAGCAAAGCAAAGCAGTCGAGGCCTATTTCTCCGCTAGTGTCGTAAAGTTAAATTGCAATAAACAAAGCGCTGGTTTGTTTGCGTTTAAGGAAAGCAACAAGCCTACAATAATAATTAAAAATAACGATCAGTATTTGAGTGCCTTGCTAGACAGCGGTTCAGAAAAATGCCTAATAAGTTACAAGCAGGTTAAGAATTTAAACGAAGAAGTGAAGCCTAGTCGTTTAATGGTGAAGGGCATTAATGGCAAGAGTAACGTAAGCGGTGAAGTAGAATTGTCTATTACCATTCCAGGCACTAAAAAAGTACTAAAAACTAACGCCCTTATCGTAAAGGAGGCTAAATTTAATTACGATCTAATTCTCGGCCGCGATGTTCTGAATAATGCAACTATTGATTTTAAAAATAAAACACTTTTTTGGGATATCTCAATTCCCTTTTGTGAGTTAAACATGGAGCCTGTGCTAAGCAGAGAAGTAGTGATGAGAAAAATTGTGAACAGCGACTGTTTGATGTCGGATGTTGCTATTGCAAGAAAGAGAGACAGGGTCAGTCACCTGTCAGAAAATAATAACTGCAGAGAGAAGAAAAAAATCACCGCTGTGGCTGAGGCGTCACAGTGTCCGAGGCAGTTGATAGTTCATTGCCCTCAAGGGGAAGTGCCTGGTAACTCGATAAAAATAGTGTACGGCTTTATCAAGAAAGCAACTCCTGGAGAGTATATGATTTTAAAAAGATGCCTTGATAGTGGTGCTCTTATAGCGGAAGCAATTGTTCATGTAGAAAACGACGGCGTGGTGCCCGTGATGATTCTAAATTCAAATGAAGAGGCTGTTCATTTAAGTGAGAATATGATGTTGTGCAATATTGAATTAATTGCAGCAGATGATATTGAGAGCGAGATGTATTTAGCAAGTGTTGAAACAGCACTCAGAGACGCTCATAATGATGAAGTAAATTCTAACGCGGTGTTGGATACGATGCAGGTTGTAACGGCTGGTGGTGGAAAGAAAGCCATAGCTGAAAGTAAACTTGGGTTGGAAGCTAACGCTCGCGGTAGACGTGAAATTCTCGTTTGTGACGAGGAGTTGGGAGTTAATGCACAAGTAGGTGCAGGAGTAGGTGTGTCAAAAGGTGGAGAGCAAGAGGTACGACGTGTTTTAACGAAAGATGACGTTTCATGTAATGAAGAGGACATACAGTTACCGTTAATTAATTTATTGAATAAGTTCCGAGATGTAGTAACTCTGGAAGGAGAGACTATAGGTGTTACAAATATTATGAAGCACGAAATTCAGTTGAAACCGGATGCTCCGGTATTAAATTTAGCTCCTTATCGCATTCCCCACAAATATCAGGAAGAGGTGATGAAAATAACAGATGATATGCTCGCGCAGGGAATTATCGAAGATTCTAGTTCCGATTTCAATTTTCCTGTTATTGTAGTTAAGAAAAAAGGCGGGGACCTTCGTCCCGTAATCGAGTTTCGTGCACTCAATAAGGTACTAGTTAAAAGTTCTTATCCCATACCTAGGATAGACGATATATTATCGACCTTGGGTGGTAACGCGTGGTTTACTAATTTAGACCTTCGCTCGGCCTTTCATCAAATTGAACTAGAACAAGAGAGTAGGAAATTCACTGCCTTCAGCATTAATTATCGGAAATTTCACTTTTGTCGAGTCTCTTTTGGTCTGAGTACGTCACCGGGAGTATTTTAAAGGGTTATGACCTCTGCCCTTGCACCCATTCTGGGTAAACTAGCTTTCGTCTTCCTAGACGATATATTGGTGTTTTCAAAAAATAAAAGTCAGCATTTGGCTGATATAGAAATCGTTCTTAAGATGCTGCGATCCGGTAAATTGTCATTAAAGCTTGAGAAATGTAACTTTTTCAAAAAAGAAATCGAATATTTAGGTCACATCATTGCCGCCGATGGTATTAAATGTAAATATTCGCAGAAATTGCAAGACTGCCGAGCGCCGATCAATGTTAAGGAATTACAACAGTTCTTAGGTTTAGCAAACTATTTCCGTAATTTCTTACCTAATTTTGCTGAGGTAGCGTATCCTTTATACAATCTTTTAAGAAAAGACGTTGACTATACGTGGACAAACGAGTGCCGAAAGAGTTTTGACCTTATTAAGGAAACCATCCCACTTTTTCAACTTTTTTAGTCCGATTCGTTTGAAAGTTGGCCAGTATATGTATTTTGTAAAAGTAAACCTTTTCTACTCCTGTCATTTTTTCGATTTAGGCCATACTTTTTTTTGACGAAAAATGTGTTTTTGGTATATTTTTATTGAAATTTCAGATTGTAACTCCTCCTTCAGTTTTGATGCTAGAACAAAAAAAAAGACAGTTTTAGAACCCTTGGAACATTTCTAACAAACGCTCGTTCAGTTTTTTTCAAATTCAATTTTTTTCTATTTTTTCAGAAATTTTTAAAATTTCAAAAATCAGCAACAATTTTTTGGGTTTAGAGCTATATATTTTTTCAAAGAATTCGAATTTGAAAAAAAACGAACGAGCGTTTGTTAGAAATGCTTCAAGGATTCTAAAACTGTCTTTGGATTTGTTCTAGCATCAAAACTCGAGAACTAGTCCCAGGATGAATGTTGAAAATTCAAAGTGTTGGGTATAAGCAAAAAATAAAATTTTGTGTTGAAGTGTAATATAATGAACAATTGATGTAATTGAATGCAGTTTTAATTTTTATTGTGATAATTACCATACATAACTTCATATTCGAAGTGTGAATTGTGATTTAAAAAAAAACAAAAAAAAATCATCATTTTTTTTCAACAAAATGATTTTTTTTATTTTCAGTCTGATTCTTATAAAATTTGACTGTGATATGTAACCTTTGAAAATAAACACAATTGATTCCATTCATTTTTTTGATTCAGGCCTTAGATTTTGCAAAAATTTGACATATTGGCTTTTAGGTATTGATATTTCACTAATATTGATATTTCAAAATGGGACTCCTCCTTCAGTTTTGATGCTAGAACAAAAGCAAAGACAGTTTTAGAATCCTTGAAACATTTCTAACAAACTCACATTGAGCTTTTTTCCATTTCGTATTTGTTCTCTTTTTATATGGGGTCAAAATTGGGAAAAAATTTAAAATTTTGGGTGCTTTTCATTTATATTGATATTTCAAAATGTAACTCCTCCTTCAGTTTTGATGCTAGAACAAAAGCAAAGACAGTTTTAGAATCCTTGGAACATTTCTAACAAACTCACATTGAGCTTTTTTTCCATTTCTTATTCGTTCTCTTTTTATGTGGGGTCAAAATCGGAAAAATTGAAAAAGTTTGGTCGCCTTACCCCCCCCGGGGGGGGGGGGGGAATTATTTTCCGTAGCGCCATAAAATTTTAGGAACCAATAGTCTACCACCTAAGGGTCCTTTTACAACAAAAACATGCAAAATGACCATGGAATCGACAGCATCTGGCAAGGGCCTGGGATGGTCTCCTTAAATCGTCCCTGATTTCTGACACAGTCCTAAGACACCCTGACTATACAAAAGACTTTCACGTTTTTACAGACGCGTCTAACTCGGGAATTGGAGCGGTCCTGATGCAGACAGATGAATCACGCGATCAAATTCTAAGACCTGTGGCTTATTATAGTAAGAACCTTAATTCAAGCCAGAGAAGATATTCTACTACTAAGAAGGAATTCTTCGCAATTTTTTCGGCCTTAAAATATTTCAAATATTTAATTACTGGATACCCTGTCCGGGTTTACACAGACCATCGACCCTTGGCGCCACTTTTTGCTAAAAAACTTCCTGAAGATACTAATATGGCGCGTTGATGTATTAGCATTCATTCATTCGAACCCGTGGTAAAATATTTACCTGGCAAGGAAAATGTTGTAGCTGATTATTTGAGTAGATTACCTATAAAAAACGAGAAACTAAATATTAAAGAACTAGAGCGTTGAGATACTCTGGAATGTGCGGTTGATTCCGATGTCTGTATTGTGGAGACTCGATCACGACACAAAGGCATGACTAGACATGAGGTAGTTGAACCGCCTAGAGCCAATGCTGACGGTGCAGCAGACAAAGACGCGCGACCCGCGCTGCTAGACTATGTTCCGAAGGAAGAAGAAATTTCTTGGACTATAAAAGAATTTATTGATGAACAGAACAAAGACCCTTTCTGCATAGAAGTAAAAAACGCTTTACTGCGTGATAGTATTTCGAATATTCCAGACCTACAAAAATTTTTAATTCTGAATGACATTCTGTATCGACGTAGACAAATTGACAATAGACCTAGTACAATTCTAACAGCCGTGGTACCTAACTCCTTGATGGGTAAAGTTATTTTAGCGATTCACAGCATGTATCGTACAGACGACGTGCACATTTTGTTTAAATTTAAAATTAAGTACTATAATCAGTTGGAAAAAACAATTGTGAGAAACTTTGTAAAAGATTGTGAAGTATGTAAGTTAATTAATGCCAGACCTTCTGTTCCAATTAAAATTTTGACCTCTCCGATCGCCAAAGAACCATTTGAAGTCGTATCAATGGACCTCCTTGGACCACTCAAAATTACAGATAATGGCAATAAGCACATATTGGTCATAATCGATCTATTTTCCAGGTTTTGTAGGTTATATGCGATTTCTAATCGCCGTACGGAGACGATAATTTCATGTTTGAGTAACTGTTTTTCGTTGTTAGGATTTCCCAAAACTCTCATTTCGGATTATGCCTTGGAATTTAAATCATTGGCGGTCAAACAATTCGCTAAAATGCACGCCATTGCAAAAAAGGAAGTATAGGCGTACAGTCCTCATTCCAACGCTATAGTTGAGCGTAACAACAAAAAAATAACAAACTTGTTAAAATTATATGTGAACACACTTCCTCATGCAGAATGGGATCAATTGCTGGAAGTTGAGAATGCATTGAACAATGCATTGAATTCTACTTTGGGCGAAACCCCTAGTTATGTAATGTTTAATCGTGATACGTGTGCATACTACCAATCCGAGAGTTTTGATTCTGTAACTTATAGTTATGATGAGGAATTGGATTTGGTGAACTTTCGGGCAAGGGAAGCCGCCCAGACGGTGGAAAATATTAGGAATTTAATCATAAATAATACGACAGAGAGAAATTTATACAGAAACATCAAGCGACGTAATAAGGACATACATGTGGGTGATCGTGTTCTTTTGAGAAATCACGAAAAAAAAACATAAACTAGAGCTTACTTGGATGGATCCTGCTGTCGTTCAAAGGGTGAAGCGTAATTGGGCTGAGGTCAAAATTGGGTCCAAAATTTACAGGAGTAACCTTAATCACGTATTACCCTTGAGGAAGGTTGAAAACTGTGAGTTAAACTGACAATTTCCTTCTGCTATGTTTATACCATTAACGTTTGACGGTGCAACGATTCGACGAGTACGATTTACTACGTTACCCTTGTTTAACTATTGCGTAAGGTTAATAATCATAGGTTAAGGGTTATGCTGGTTTTTGCTGTGTTCCATAATATTCTCAGTAACCCTTATATTATATTTTCTGTGTCATGTTTACAATTGTTGTACCGCGTTGTTCTAATTTGATTGGGCATAATGTTTGATGTTAGCCTGAGGTTAAAAGGAATGTGTAACTATCCATTTTTAACCTTGAGGGTTGATAACCCTTGTCTGTAAGTCACTTTATTTGCTTGATCCAAATTCGCTTACAACGTTAAATTCATTGTCTGAGAGTGTCGCTGAATTGACATTTTTAATATTGAGCGAGTTCTTCGACTGCTCAATGCAATCGCTGAGGTTGCAGTTCACTCTGTGAGATGGGTTGATTTGACGTTGCGACGTAGCTCACAGTGCATTTTTATTTTCAGACGGAATGCTCGGTGATCAACAAAAATTAATTAGAATCCATGCAATGGTGGTAGCTGTCCGACCAACGGGTTCAATGAATTTAGTCATGAAGTTTTATCATGACGATTTAAGGAATTTCAAATTTTTAGGTTGGCGAGTTAGTTTTCTTTTTTTGGGTCATGCTAATCGTCTTTGTATCTGTTTCCGTGCAGGATCTGCATGGACGTCTTCGCAATGGGGAATCAGGTCAGCTTAGTGGATGTGGAGACACTTTCTTCGGCAATTGCGAAGAACCAGGGCGCCAGTGACGAGCTCTTTAAAGAATTGATGAAATCGAACGCCCGAATATATTTACTACCAGACAGTATTACCGACGTGATGGTAATGTTGCTCGCAGTGATCACAATGGCTTTAGGCGCAGTAATCTATTATAACAAGCGCAGCCTGGAGGCCTTGGCTGATCGCGCTGACCGGTTGGAGGATTACCAACTGCGGCGGTTACCGAGGGGATCACCTCGCTACATTCAACAGGATCAAGTATAAAAGTTTGGTGATTTGATTTGAAATTAATTGAAATTAATTTCGAAAATTTGGAAATTAATTAGGAAAAATTGAAAATTTAGGAATCCTGAAAAATGATTGGAGTGAAATTTTCCCGTGAATTAAATTGAAAAAAGTGGTAAATGCTAATCGCACTAGTGGAAGATTAGTAGAGTTGAAATGCGGAACTGCAAGAAAATGCGAGTGTTCGTCATTTTCATGTTTCATTTTTATTATTTTCAATGTAATCGCCATATAATCTTAAGTTTAAGGTAGCGGTAGGCTTTTTCAAATGTCGACGCGCAATTCTTATGAAATTTTAACCATTACAAGTATCAATATATTTTATTGTTTTTCTAAACATGTGTTTTCTGTTGTTAAACATGATGTGTTTTTTTGGTCGGTTCCAATACGTTTCATTTTCTAATGTGTAAACTATAGTTTTGGGTGTTTTTCAATTTTTTTTTCTCCAAATATTATCAGGTATTTAACATGTGATTGAATTGCGGTATTGTTTGGTGTGTAATTTGCGAAATTTGTTTAAAAATTGGAGGGAGTTATTTTATTTTTTTTTCTCTCTTTCCCCTATACATTTTCATGATTGAAATTTGTTGCTTAGATGCGTTGAAAAAAAAAGAGGTGTCGTTTTATTTCTTACCTTGTTCTTCCGGCTGTCGGCGTGCTGAGATTTAAAGGCACGGTAAGTTAGTTGTGTGCTTTTGCTTTGCTGGGTTATTGCTTTTGCTATTTGCTTTTACATATTACTCACTTATTTTTTTTTCCTTATATATCTTCTCTATAACCGGTATAATCTTATGTTTAAGGGTTTGAAAATTTATTGGTTTTTGGTTGGTTGCGGAAATAACGTGTTAACCATTTAACAGTATTAAAAGAGTTAAACATTTTGGTTCAATGAATTGTTCTGATTTATATTTTTTTTGTGTGTGTTTTGCGGTGCGTAAATTTTTCGTTGTATTTCTGAAAATTTACTTTATTGAGTTTTTTTTGCTATGCGTTTTATTATAAATATTAATAATTAGTGTGCTTATAGTAATAGCGATTGTTTTTTCTTTAATTAAGATGTTATTTTTTTGCGACTTAAAACTTCTCTTATGATCTTTGGCATGGTTACTTATTTACTGGTTTATTTAACGGTTTATTTAAGTTTAGTTGCGTTCAGGTTCGCTTTTGGTTTTTTTTAATCGGTTGCAAAAATAGACGGTTCTTCATGATCCACTTTTGCTGTGCGTTTATTTAAGTTAGGTTTTTTTAACCATAATATATCGAGTTTTTTTCACGTTAACTTCGAACAGGGCTACATGTTTATTGTTTCGCTTAGCAGCCCTTGTTTTTGCTTGTTTTTTTTCCCGATAGCTATAATAATGCTTGGTTGGTATTAATAAGATTGTTTGAATACTTTCAACTTTTAATGGAATAACTTGCGAGAGGTTTAACGTAGTTTAATGTAAAGACGGTTTGAAGCAAGACGGTTGTTAAATTTACTAGCGTTAACTTTCAATTAGACTTGTCACTTTAATTTTTGACTGCGTGTTACCTTGTTACACGGTTTGAGTTATTCTTGTGTTGTTTAACCGTGTTAATTTTGGGGTTATGGCTCACTTCAGGTTCAATGGGGGGGGGGGGGGGGGGGGGCGGGTGCAATGTGCGAGTATTGCCGTCTATTTTCTGTATTCAATCTTGACATCTGGGTGCCTCGCACACTATATAAGCCGTGCTTGCTCAGTTTGAGGTGCTCATTCATATCACGTCCTCCTGTGCCAACGACATCTGTTACCTAAATAAACTTACCGCCAAGCTACTCTCTGTGATCATTAACCACCGTACAGTTAGGAATATACTCAATCCTGTGGCCAGTGAGATAAGAGCGGAGATAGATGGAAATATATATAGAAAAGAGTCGATTAGAACTAAGTACATTAGTTTAGAAGTTAGTAAGTAGGATACTTAGCCACAGTAGGTAATTATATACACACTCGGCCAACATTTACTTGCTGTTGAGCCCGAGACCGATAGAAAACTGACTGCGAGCGTTGCTCTCACGAGCATTGCCAACTTTAGGTTTCTCTAACTAGAATTTACACTACTCGCTATATTACAAATATATTTACATGTATGTAGGCACATATGTGTGTACTAAACTGACAACTAGCATTTTAACTAGAGATTAAATAAAAGGCTCATCAACTAATGACCGTTATGTTAAAATTGTTTAGTTAGAAATACAAAACTTGCAATTTTCGTGGTCTTCATGCTTATATATATATGTATATTTATTTTTTTCATGCTTCCTTGAAATGACATTTCTGAACATCTGACGAAACAAGCAATTATATTATTATTTCCTGGCGTCAAGAATTGCAAAGTTTTATGTCATTCAGATGTAAACTGTCATAAGTGTTCTAAACTCACAATGAAAATGCGTCGCCCATGAAATTGTGTTTTCTCATATAATTATCATTACATGTATCATCAAATGTAGATTAAAGCAACATTTGGAGTACATTGCCCTCAATCATTTCTTTTCGACTAGTGACATGTGTATTACAATACTCGTGTGAGTTTATCACCTAAGTGTATTAACTTTAAGATATTAAAATTGCAAAGATGGTACTTCTATACCATCTCTATTGGAAATAAACTGTTTTTCTTTTTTTTTTACTTTTTTCATAAATAACGTTTCAGTTTTGTATTCATTCCCAACTAATGACAAATATAAACGCATACCTGAGCCAACCATCTGCGTGCCTGCGCGTGACTGCCTGTGTGCCTGTGCGTGACTGTCTGTGTGCCTGTGCGTGACTGTCTGTGTGCCTGTGGGTGCCTGTCTGTGTGCCTGTGCGTGACTGTCTGTGTGCCTGTGCGTGACTGTCTGTGTGCCTGTGCGTGACTGTCTGTGTGCCCGTGCGTGACTGCCTGTGCGTGACTGTCTGTGTGCATGTGCGTGACTGCCTGTGTGCCTGTGCGTGACTGTCTGTGTGCCTGTGCCTGACTGCCTGTTTGCCTGTGCGTGACTGCCTGTGTGCCCGTGCGTGACTGCCTGTGTGCCTGTGCGTGACTGTCTGTGTGCCTGTGCGTGACTGCCTGTGTGCCTGTGCGTGACTGCCTGTGTGCCTGTGCGTGGTTACCTATTTGCTAATGTAACAACCAGAAGTGTCAGAGGTATCCAGAAGTTTACAGTCTTCATTTCAATAAAGACTTGTGACCTAATACAAGGCAGTACCAGGGAGAGCTCAGAGGGAGCTCCTCTACATCTGTAGCATAAACTTGTATGAGGCAAACAAACGGAGGGGCAAGTGAATACAGCGCCTCGTTAAATAAAGCCAAATATAATTTATTTTATGATCTTTAATCCAAAGTTTATATAGTATATTACGCGTAAATTTATCATTTTCTAATCACTGCTCGACTGAACTAGTTAAAACACCGATAGTCATTATGTATCAAATTAGGTTGCACGACTCGACATAGCTTTAAAATGAAGGTAGTCTTTGCTATTACCTTCATTTATAGCGATAGTCATGAGTAATACGTTATGATTAAAATTCTAAATTATGTCAATAATATTTGTGATGCCGGAAGCGTTATTACACCTCATTAAAGCACAAAACTTTTGTGCATGAAACTGAAATATATAATCCTGTCTTAATCCTCTAGTCAAATTTTGTGCACAAAAGAGGAATTAAAGCAAGCAAGGAAAACCTTGTCTTGGCAAGAATCGCTCAGTAATGCCCCAAGGCATATTTCTGAGTTCCACCCAGACGCTATCCACGAGACATGATCCTGTAGATCTTCGACGTGGGATGGACTTGGAGCTGGGGACGTGGAGGATAGCGAGAGCAATTTCGGCGCTACTCCTGATGACCTGTATAGGTGGGTGCATAGGTAGCCTGGACCTACTTTATGTACCTCAGTCATTAAGAGGAATTTTCGCTCAAGCCGTATTGGAGACGACTCCATTCATTAAATAGACTCTACCTTATTTATTTTCTAATTACCTTCAACGGTTTGCCCTTCTAACTTACTTGGCCTAAATAGTTTCGCGACCAAAGGTTGACGCTTTCTCTAGGGTAATTTTATTATTTGTTTAGGGTAACCTAATTTTGACTAGTGGATCAGTGCTGAGCCAATGGTAATCAGCCGTTACTTATCGATTGAAATCCGTGTCCGTCGCAACTAATGCTTGTGTTCTCGTCTTTACTTTTCGCAGGAAGGGAGTGGCAGTCCGGAGGCGGTGGGGTCGAGATCAGGAATTTCGTTCATGCCATAAATTTAATTATTCTAGACTTTAAACTTATAAGTGAAAACCCCTTTGCTTTTTCACTCCTGACCAAGGTACTATCCTTACTAAATCTTGCAAAAATGCGATCCAAAGAGAGGAAGGAGGAAGGACCCATTTAGAAAGGAATTAAGGAAACGCGGAATCTACGCAGAAAGGGCACAAAAACAGAAAGTTGTGAAAGAAGATTATGAAACAAGACTAAAGTTGAAAAAGAACGTAGTAGATGCTGAGAAACAGGACAGCAGTGAACCGAAAAAAGGTGGTCCCTAACATTACACAAACATATTATTTCAACAAAAAGAAAGCCTACCTTACTCAGCTCGGGCCCTCACATTGTCCCCCTGGGAGCGCTAACTCCCATAGATGCAATAATTGTATCCCCCTGAGGGAATAGAACAGAAAAACAACAACACCCTCGGTAGACAGAGGTCAAGCCGTTTATGCCTTGTTGCGTCGCGGAGGCTTCATAGCTCGCAAAGCGTTTCCGTTTTTACGCTGAATTTCCTCTATTTTGAGGGCGTCACACCGTGAAGCTGGGCATTTTTTGAAGGCGTCACTCCGTGAAGCTGGGCATATTTTGAGGGCGTCACACCGTGAAGCTGGGCATATTTTGAGGGCATCACACTGTGAAGCTGGGCATATTTTGAGGGCGTCACACCGTCAAGCTGGGCATATTTTGAGGGCATCACACCGTCAAGCTGGGCATATTTTGAGGACATCATACCGTGAAGCTGGGCATATTTTGAGGTTATCACACCGTGAAGCTGGGCATATTTTGAGAGCTATACAGAAAATGTACAAGATTTCCTGTATTAGTTATATGTAACCTAATTTCGCTCTTGAACTTACTTTTCAGGCTAAGGTTAATTGATCCTAAACTGTAAGTAAAACGTCAGAACCTGATATTAGGTTTAGTAACAGATAATTTATCCAATTCGATAATTTAATACGCAACAATTATTAAAACCTAGTGCTATCGTGGCATGTTATTGGTTTTTGAACTTTATTCAACATTTCTCTGAGAACAGCGTCGTGATTGCACCATTCGAGCCAAACCTCAATTACCTCACTAATTTTCTGGACGGAGAGAACAGATCGCTTGTAATTCCTTTCTAAAAACAATTTATTTACCGACCACTCTCCGAGTGCGAGTTTCCTTCCAAGTATTTTGATTTCATATCCTGGTAACTACTAAATCTACATTTTTGACCACAGGGTCACCGAGGAGAAAGGTCTCAACCTATTGTTAAAGTTTGTTCAACAAAGGGCTTGTCAGCAATTGTATATTTTATCTGTATTTATATGACTTATCAAACTTACAATAACTCACCACAGGGAACATGTTGAGTCGTTCTTTCAACCATTTGTCCAATGTCTGACATGGCAGCTGAGATCCCTAAATACTTTTATCGATGTGCTTAGAAACGTAAATACATGAACGTTTCACGGAATGTTGCCACTTTTTGTTCGCGCAAACTAGGAAAAGATTTGCTATCTTATGGTAAACTGTGTTGAATATTGGCATTCGTTCTGAACAATTGGAGGTCGTGCGTGTCGAGCTATTATCGAAGGGTAATGAAACTCGTCCAACCTGTGAAATAATTACTTCAATTCCTTACTTGTCTATTGGCATACAAATATAAGTATCGAACTAATCACAACAACTACCAAATGTACTACTATTCTTTTTAAAATGAACACATATACGACATCAGCACGATACATACATTCTTTCTTCTAGACGACATGAATAACTTGTAGATGCACAAAATTCGGTAGTGTTAAGATCTCACTGCAGTATTTCATTATGTCTATAGGAGCGTCTCGCAACTCATCCTTGTTCATGAACTGACGTCAATTCGCGGGATGTTTTTGTCTCAGAACCCTCCCCAGGTTTTATTGTATTTAAAACCAGGAAATTTGCAGCGTACTTGATGTTTAGAAGCGAACATTTTTGGAGCTACTCAGTATATTTGCATGCGAGAGACGATATTTTGAATGAAAATTTTCATTTTTATTTGGGCGGTATTTAATAGGGTCCTCCGCTAAAATTTGAATTTTGACCCAATTGGTCTGAAATTTGGCCAGTATATGTATTTTCGCAAGAAAAACATTTTATTCGTATAACTTTTTTGATTTAGGCCTTAGCTTTTCCGAAAAACTTGAAATATTAGTTTTTTGAGTCATTTTTATACATATTTCAAATGAATAGAAGCCATTGAGTTTTTATGCTAGAACAAATTCATAGACAGTTTTGGAATCCTTGGAACGTTTCTAACAAAGATATATTCAGTTATCTTGTATTCGAATCTTTTTTTATATATGCGATATTTTCCCAATACATAAAATTTACCGAAATTTTCGGTTCTGAACAATGATAAAAAAAATAGAATGTACAAATTGGAAAAATAGAAATATATCTTTGTTAGAAATGTTTTAAGGATTCTAAAACTGTCCTTGTTTTCTTCCTAGCATAAAAACTCAATGACTTCGATTCTTTTGAATGTTGAAAATAAGTAACTTTACAGTACAGGGCATAAAACAAATATTTTGTGTTGAAGTGTAATATAATGGAAAATTTATGTAATTGAATGCTGTTTTCATTTTCATTTCGATAATCTCCATGCATAAATTCATATCCATACTGTGAATTTTAATTTACAAAAAATGAAAATGAATAATAACCATTTTTATTTAAAAATAATATGAAAATTCATATTTTTAGTCTGACTCTTATGAAATTTGACTAATATGTGTAACTTTTGAAAAGAAACACAATTTCATCAATTCATTTTTCGATTCAGGCCTTAGTTTTTGACTAAATTGGGCATATTGGTTGTTTAGTTCATTTTTATTGATATTTCAAATGAATACAACTCATTGAGTTTTTACGCTAAAACAAAACCAAAGACAGTTTGAGAATTCTTGAAGCATTGCAAACAATGTTACGGTTTTCAATTTTATATTTCCCGTTTTGTTTTATATGGGGCCGAAAATTCTGGATTTTCAGTCCTGGGGGGGGGGATATTGTGTCCGTGGAGCCATAAAATTTTAGAAGCGATTAGTCCACCACCTAGGGGTATTTTTCCAACAATAAAATAAAAAAGCTCACCGGACCGATACGGGCTCGGGAGGACCCCTTTAAGGTATTTGAGTAGCCCATAAATATCCATTTTAAAAAATGAAGATAAGTTTGAAAACTATCAACGCTCTTCAAAATTATTTTTGGCGCTACATTCTAAATTAAATGATTACATTCTAGCTTACATTCTAACCTAATGCAGTCATTGTTCCCCGAATTTATTTGCGCATATTTGACCCAGGGAAGACATTATTATTATTATTATTACTATTATTATTATTACAATTATTACTATTATTATTATTATTATTATTATTATTATTATTATTATTAAATAAGAAAGTTTCAGCTTCCCTTAACCACGACAAAGATGTTCTAAGACAGGACAGAGGAAAGCACCATTTGCTATGGAGTTGAGGGAACGCGGAATCTATGCACAAGGTGCACAGAAACAGTAAGCTAGGAAAGAAGTTCATGAAACAAGAAAAAAAGTTGAAGAAGAAAGTAGTAGGTGCTGAAAAACAGGACAGCAGTGAACTGAAAAAAGATGGTCCGTAACAAAACAAAAACCTATTTTATTACAACAAAAAGGAAGCTTACCTAACCTTTAGCTCGGGCCCTCACATGGTTTCCCTGCCCAGGGAAGACAAACTGAACCGAAGAGCATTATTATTATTATTATTATTATTATTATATAAGAAAGTTTTAGCCTCCCTTAACCACGACAAAGATGTTCTAAGTCAGGAAAGAGGAAAGCACCATTTGCTATGGAGTTGAGGTAACGCGGAATCTATGCACAAGGTGCACAGAAACAGTAAGCTAGGAAAGAAGTTCATGAAACAAGAAAAAAGTTGAAGAAGAAAGTAGTAGGTGCTGAAAAACAGGACAGCAGTGAACCGAAAAAAGATGGTCCGTAACAAAACAAAAACCTATTTTATTACAACAAAAAGGAAGCTTACCTAACCTTTAGCTCGGGCCCTCACATGGTTTCCCTGCCCAGGGAAGACAAATTGAACCGAAGACCAAGGCTGGTCAGTGTTATAGATTTGAAAATAATATACTCGGTAAAAAATACAGCAGCAGTTGGACATGCTGACATTACCTTTCGAAATATAAAGAGAAACTTCCCTGCTACCACACCCCTGATTCTTTTATACAAAACACAATACGGTGAAGTTCCTAAAAGTTGATACAATAAATTCAGCACAATGATTTTTAGAAAATTCTTAATTCAAACAGCCTTATCTCTAATTTGAGGAGAAACTGCAACACTTATTTGCATATGTAGAACGTTAGTTAAATTTACGGAGGACATAGCAATAAAAGTGGGTTTCCTTAGCTAAAAATTAGAAAACACACAGAGATGTCAAATATTCTACTCGTAAAACGACAAGGAAATATTTTTACGCTGATACAGTAACAGTTCGACGGTTAAGATAGTTCATTTCCAAAGAAGTTGTTGCATGGAATTCATTACAACCAATTTCAATTTTGAATAATGTTAAACACAAACGACTTAAATTAAGAGACGAATCATATAAAGTAGACATCAGAAACGTTAGGGGTTGAATGCTTGATTGACACGAATGAAAAAAAAATATATTCCCTCGGATTTCTTCTTTAACACACTAGGACTGGAAGCTCATCAATTCAGTCAGTACAACTAAATAATGCCAGACCGGACAGTCTCCTCTTACATTCACATAAGAGCTCAGGCTGCCACAGCGACAGTTGATTTGGATGAAGGTATAAATGGCCAGAAATAAATTATTTTGCCTAAAATACAAGAGTCGATCTTTTAGAAATTTGAAACTAATTTTTTCTGCATACATGTTAATAAAAACGTACCTTCTCAATTCGGAAACATGATTTACAACACAACAAATTTGGTCCGCAAATTTTTAACAAAATAATGCTGGCACAAAAGATTCCCAATCGTACCATACGAGGAAGAGCGGCCGTCGCACAAGGTTAACATCAACATTTCACCATCAAAAAGAACTGAAGAAAAATGAAAGTTTATTAGAAACATATAACTCAATACATTGGATTATACGGAACTCAATATAAAATTACTGATGTCTTAAAAAATACCTTTTAAAATTAAAGGTATTCTAACGCCTAAAATAAAGGTTCAAATCAACTACGATCTGTGCAATAAAAGTGTTTGCTTTCTGTTTGGATAAACGAGTGTCCTCTGAGACTCCAAATTGTGAGGATGTGCGTTGCGCTCTCTCCGCTCGCTCCGAAACAAAGTGCCTATTGTTAGAAAGAATGTACTTCTAACCTGAATGGGTACCCTCTCTCGCCATGAGGATTCAAATGTGATATAAACATATAAATCATCAAACTAAGAATATAATATTCCCTCAAAAAGTGTGAAAGTGTTCAACCCTCATTTATACAAGGAAGCCAACTCTCTCAATCTACAAGATGGGACCCAAGAAGCAACGCAACAACAGCAGCAGCTGAAATAACAGCTGTGAGTATCAACCAAAGTTTGGTCAATATCCTGATGTGTCTAGCCTAACGCAAGACGGCAAAGAAGTAGTGTCTGTTCTAATAAAATATTTCGACTCAGTGATGACAAAATTTAATAGTGATATTGACGAAATGAAAAATGAAATAAGCGACCTTAAAACACTATCTGAAACAATAGCAGGAAAAGAAGCAGAACACAAAAAATTATTGAACAGAAAGAGAAAATACATAGCTTGGAGTCGCGTCTCGATCGCTTGGAAAAAAATGATCAGCGCCGAGACCTGGAAGATAGAAAATGTACTCTCGTCATTTCCGGGGGGAACTACCTCAATCACACAACAACGAAAATTGCAAAGAAACAGTCTGCAAAATTCTGAAGGACATCAACATTGACCTCATTGATGCTGACATCACGTCAGCTAACAAAATGGGTAGAAAACCACTAACTGGAAACAAAGATAGAAGAAACATCGCTTACGAACTGAAACAGTACAACAAGAAACGTGAAATTCTCTCTGCCTGCCGAGTAAATAAACAACAATTTTAAACAATTTAAACAATTTATTTACCACAGGAGATACAGAGGTAGAATGTTTCTTAAGTCTAATACAATGGTCAGGGTTGAGTATAGCTACCTGTGGGCCCGAATAAGTTCAGCGACTTCTAGGGCATCCTAACATTACATTATTCTAGGGCGTACAATAATGTTTAACCTAATTCACTTAGCCTAGTTTCGCATTAGACTGATCAACAGGATAATGAACTCGATATTGATGTTTAATTTTACAATATAGGTCATATGGACAATATTTAACAGTATATTCGATAACGATTTGGGAGCAGACTGAAAATCGGCGATATTACTATGGCGAATTGCATTATTAGGACCAGACATGTAGGAGGCAGGATGTGACTTGGTGATCTTACACAACTAGTATTCTGATAAGAAGTGAGACTCAAGATTACTTTTAAATACCTTGTAAGAATTACTTTCCCGGATCTCCGCAGGTATTGAGTTCCAGGTTTTAGTTCCAACGAATAGTATACTATGTTGCGAGCGGGCCTTTGAATAATAAGGAAGCATGAATTTACTTTTATTTCGTGTTAAATGGTCGTGATGACCAGTTTGCGCAGTTAATAACTGTTGAAGGCTATTGTCGCCATCATTAGCTAATGTTTTGTAGATGAAATTGCAGATGGAGATTTTGTAGAGATCCGAGAGTTTAAGTATTTGTAAATTTTTTAATGAATCATTTGTGTGAGCATTATATTCTAGGTTCTTTACCGCTCTGATGGCTCTTTTTTGCGGAGTAAAAATTATATTGGTTTTATTTTTATCAGTTCCATGCCATGCTTCTATTCCGTATTGCAGGTATGGTGAAATGAGCGTTCGATAAAGCATTAGTAAGGCTGTTTCAGGCAGGAAATTTTTAACTTTATTCAGGATTCCGATGGATTTTGATAATTTAGAACTAATATGAGTGATGTTTATCTATTATGATGCCCAGAAATTTACATGAGTTGGTTTCTTTGATTTCACCTTCGCCAATTTTAATGGATGGTAGAGATATATTTTTCTTGCATGAGAACGTAATATAATTTGTTTTATCGATATTGAGGCTTATTTTATTAGCTTTAAGCCACAGTGAAACCTTATGGAGTTCATTATTTATACTCTCCGCAATCGTAGTGGGATTTTCGTTCGGAAGGACCGCAGAAAGCGTACTGTCATCGGCAAAAAGTATGAACTTAAAAAATGATGTAGATTTAATAATATCATTGATAAAAATCAGAAAAAGGAGAGGCCTAAGAACAGATCCTTGTGGAACTCCATGGCTAATTTTCTGTGGGTCCGATTTTGCGTCGTCAATGACAACGTATTGCTTCCGATTTGTTAGGTATGATCTGAACCAATCATGGGCAACCCCACGAATGCCATAACAATGAAGTTTCGAGAGTAATATGTTATGGTCCACACAATCGAATGCCTTTCGAAAGTCAAGAAATACAGAGAAGACAGTCTTTCCGTTATCTATATTAGAATAAAGGAATTGTAAATGATTTAATATTGCCTGTGTTGTTGATTTTTTACAGCGAAAGCAGTATCGTTTATCATAGAGAAATGATTTTTGTTCAAAATAAGAGTACACTTTTTATACACAATTTTCTCGAATACCTTGCTAATAATTGGTAACATGGAGATAGGTCGATAATTGTTTACACAGGTTTTTTCACCATTTTTAAAGATAGGGGTTACTCTAGCAACTTTGAGGGAGTTCGGGAAAGTGCCTAGTAAGAGAGACTGGTTAATAATATTGGATATCAGCGGGGCCACAATATCAGCAATTATTTTAAGTATTTTAGTTGGAAACGTTTGTAACCCACTCGATTTATTTTTCATGTTGTTTATGCACGCAATTACATCGGAGGAGTTTGTAGGCGTTAAGAAAAAGGAGTTGTGTTCTCGAATATGATCCATAAATTCCAGGTGATCAGTAGGTTCACTTGGAATACCATTGGCTATAGTTTTCCCTACGTTTACAAAGAAGTTGTTGAAGAGGTTAGCCATTTCATTCTTCTCATGGTATTTTACATTATCTTGAGTGATATATATAATTTTCTTTTTATCGGCGTTATTCGGTTTATAACAAGAGTTAAGGAGGCGCCAAGTCTTTTTAACGTCAGCTTTGAATTGAGTAAACTTGAGGGTAAAGTAGCTCTTTTTTGATGTTATCTGGTTTGTCACATAGTTTCTGAATCGGTTATATGTTTCTCTAGATATTCGCCCTTCGCAAAGGAGGGCTAGGTACGCTTGGCGTTTCTTTATATTTATCACGATGTCTCTAGTAATCCAGGGCTTTTGTTTATTTTTCGGGGTAACTGTACGAGTTACAATTGGGCAACACTGATTGTATGCGTGCATTATAGTTTCAGTCAACTTTACTACTGATTCATCAATGCTCCTTGCATTATTGTTTTGTTGGGTGATGTGCAATGTTGGCATCAAATCTTCTAGAACGGTGCGCATTTCTTCTAAATTTGATTCGTTTATTTTACGATATGAGTAAGTTTCAGCCCGTGCTTTGGTGCACGCAAGATAGATATTTTTCTTAATAAGAAAAACTGGAAAATGATCTGATAAGTCAGAAGTAATTATTCCAGCAAGAAAATCACTTGGGTCTGTCATAAAGATATTGTCAAGCAGCGTAGCACATTCTGAGGTTATTCGTGTTGGCTTTGTGATGATCGGAAGGAAAGATTTAGAATGAAATGCGTTCAAGAAATTAGAGATTGGTTCATAGCTTTCATGTTTCAGCAAATCATAGTTGAAGTCACCGCATATTATTATGTCATTGTAGAAGGACCTGTTGAACTGAGAAATAATTCGATTGAGCTCATTAAGGAAGGATATAGGACAAGCTGTAGGCGGCCTATACACCGTTCCAAGCACAATTCGTTTGCCATCTCTAGACAGTTCTACGAATAATGATTCTATATGATCCTGATTCAGTGTTGCACTTGCTATGATTCTCGAATCCATGTGCTTAGAAATGTATGTACTGATGCCCCCGCCTCGCTTGTTTTTTCGTAGCGAATGGTAACTATGATAATTTTCAAATTTAATCATGTCTTTGGTCGAGTCATCTAGCCAGCTTTCGGTGAAGCTAATCATATCTATGGTATACTTAAGTTCAGTAATAGTGCATTGTATCTCTTCCAATTTTGGATAGAGTGACCTACAGTTCCAACACAGAAGCGAAAAATCCTGCCGGGTTATTCGTATAGATTCGTTGAATTTTGATATATTAGTATATCTGCAGTTTTCAGAGTCGTTTAGGTTTGGAAATATTCTGTTCAAATGATTGAGATCCGGGTCGATTTCATCTAATATATCAGCGTGATCAGTCATTCAAAATTAGTAAACAGTAGGCAGTAAGTACTATTGTATAACTTGAAACGAAATACAGAGTCAAGATTAAAAGGATATTTCTATCTAAAAACTAGCTTAGAAAGTATAGAAAAGAGTAAGAAATCTAGCGTGATTTCGTGAGTACACTCAATACTCAGCCAAGAGCGATTAATATTGGAGTTCAATATACAAAATTGATGCGTACAAATTGCTGAAGGCGTTGTTACAAAGTTCACATAGAACAGGTAATAAGTTAAAAAAATATATAAATAAATAGAAAAAATTTAGCGACGATGATAATCTAATCAGCTAATATGTTTTACACATAATAATAATTTGTTGGTTAAAAATTACACACAAATTACGAGGAAAGGCGAACAAGGTGGATATCAATATTCCATCATAACATTGGTAGGTACAAACCAACGTTCTATATAAATGAATATCTAAAACCTTCAGGAGCCAAGATCATGTACACCTTGAGAGTAGCCAAGAGAAATTTCCCGGAAAAAATCGGAACCCCGAGGACCCAGGATGGAAACATCTTCGCATTCATCCCTGGACAACCGGACTCGAGACGTCAGATTAACACGCCAGAAGAGCTCGACCAATACCTGATGCTGCAACTGGATAAATCATCGAAACAGGTCTTGGGTGATCACCTCAATTAGGTATCAAAACATGTAACTGTGTCAAATTATATACTCGTATGTCAATAATGCCAAGAATTCTATAACTTTACACTAAATCTTCACACTGCATAACTTCATGTCATGAATCAGTTCCAACCTCTAAAGACATATACGGCAGTTTTACCTCAATTTTGACAATCGTATGCCAGATATATATATGAATATTTGTGACAACTGTATTGGAACTTGCAACAACGCCATCAGCAATTTGTACCTACCAATGTTATGATGGAATATTGATATCTACCTTGTTCGCCTTTCCTCATAAATTGTATGTAATTTTTTACCAATTAATTATTATTATATGTAAAACATATTAGCTGATTAGATTATCATCGTCGGAAATTTTTTTGTGAAACTTATTACCTGTTGTAAGTGAACTTTGTAACAAGGTCTTCAGCAATTTGTACGCATCAATTTTGTATATTGAACTCCAATATTAATCGCTCTTGGCTGAGTATTGAGTGTACTCACGAAATCACGTTTTTTTCTCACTCTTTTCTATACTTTCTAAGCTAGTTTTTGGATAGGAATATCCTTTTAATCTTGACTCTGTATTTCGCTTCAGGTTATACAGTAGTACTTACTGCCTACTGTTTACTAATTTTGAACGACTGATCACGCTGATATATTAGATGAAATCGACCCGAATCTCAATCATTTGAACAGAATATTTCCAAACCTAAACGACTCTGAAAACTGCAGATATACTAATATATCAAAATTCAACGAATCTATACGAATAACCCGGCAGGATTTTTCGCTACTGTGTTGGAACTGTCGGTCACTCTATCCAAAATTGGAAGAGATACAATGCACTATTACTGAACTTAAGTATACCTTAGATGTGATTAGCTTCACCGAAAGCTGGCTAGATGACTCGACCAAAGACATGATTAAATTTGAAAATTATCATAGTTACCATTCGCTACGAAAAAACAAGCGAGGCGGGGGCATCAGTACATACATTTCTAAGCACATGGATCCGAGAACCATAGCAAGTGCAACACTGAATCAGGATCATATAGAATCATTATTCGTAGAACTGTCTAGAGATCGCAAACGAATTTTGCTTGGAACAGTGTATAGGCCTCCTACAGCCTGTCCTATTTCCTTCCTTAATGAACTTAATCGCATTATTTCTCAGTTCAGCAGGTCCTTCTACAATGACATAATAATATGCGGTGACTTCAACTATGATTTGCTGAAACATGAAAGCTATGAACCAATCTCTAATTTCTTAAATTCATTTCATTCTAAATCTTTCCTTCCGATCATCACAAAGCCAACACGAATAACCTCAGAATGTGCTACGCTGCTTGACAATATCTTTATGACAGACCCAAGTGATTTTCTTGTTGGAATAAATACTTCTGACTTATCAGATTATTTTCCAGTTTTTCTTATTAAGAAAAATGTCTATATTGCTTGCACCAAAGGACGGGATGAAACTTACTCATATCGTAAATTAACGAATCAAATTTAGAAGAAATGCGCACCGTACTAGAAGATTTAATGCCAACATTGCACATCACCCAACAAAACAATAATGCAAGGAGCATTGATGAAGCAGTAGTAAAGTTGACTGAAACTATAATGACCGCATACAGTCAGTGTTGCCCAATTGTAACTCGTACAGTTACCCCAAAAATAAACAAAAGCCCTGGATTACTTGAGACATCGTGATAAATATAAAGAAACGCCAAGCGTACCTAGCCCTCTTATGCGAAGGGCGAATATCTAGAGAAACATATACCCGATTCAGAAACTATGTGACAAACCAGATAAGAACATCAAAAAAGAGCTACTTTACCCTCAAGTTTACTCAATTCAAAGCTGACGTTAAAAAGCTTGGTGCCTTCTTAACTCTTGTTATAAACCGAATAATGCCCGATAAAAAGAAAATTGAACATATCACTCAAGATAATGTAAAATACCATGAGAAGGTTAAAGGTTAACATTGGCATCTTTGGGATGCTTTATTTCCAATTAAGCCTGATACATATGATCTTAGCATTGGTTTTTCAAATGTCTTATAACTAACATTATATATAGGACACCATGACGGTTCCCCCGTAAAGCCGGTACCCATTTCCGACACCTGGGTTGAGTGGGGTATTGTGCTTTGAGCTTTCCCTCATACCCAACGGGGAAAATCTCCGCGCCAGCGCTGGGAACGAACCCGCGACTTCCAGCATACAAGTCCGATCCCTTAACCGCTGTGCCACGGAGAGCATTGGAAGAAGAATGAAATTGCTGATCTCTTCAACAACTTCTTTGTAAACGTAGGGAAAACTATAGCAATGGTATTCCAAGTAAACCTACTGATCACCTGGAATTTATGGATCATATTCGAGAACACAACTCCTTTTTCTTTACGCCTACAAACTCCTCCGATGTAATTGCGTGCATAAACAACATGAAAAATAAATCGAGTTGGTTACAAACGTTTCCAACTAAAATACAGTATTATACTTAAAATAATTGCTGATATTGTGGCCCCGCTGATATCCAATATTATTAACCAGTCTCTACTAGGCACTTTCCCCAACTCCCTCAAAGTTGCTAGAGTAACCCCTATCTTTAAAAATGGTGAAAAAACCTGTGTAAACAATTATCGACCTATCTCCATGTTACCAATTATTAGCAAGGTATTCGAGAAAATTGTGTATAAAAAAGTGTACTCTTATTTTGAACAAAAATCATTTCTCTATGATCAACAATACGGCTTTCACTGTAAAAAATCAACACAGGCAATATTAAATCATTTACAATTCCTTTATTCTAATGTAGATAACGGAAAGACTGTCTTCTCTGTATTTCTTGACTTTCGAAAAGCATTCGATTGTGTGGACCATAACATATTACTCTCGAAACTACATTGTTATGGCATTCGTGGGGTTGCCCATGATTGATTCAGATCATACCTAACAAATCGGAAGCAATACGTTGTCATTGACGACGCAAAATCGGACCTACAGAAAATTAGCCATGGAGTTCCACAGGGATCTGTTCTTGGGCCTCTCCTTTTTCTGATTTTTATCAATGATATTATTAAATCTACATCATTTTTTAAATTCATACTTTTTGCCGATGACAGTACGCTTTCTACGGTCCTTCCGAACCAAAATCCCGCTATGATTGTGGAGAGTATAAATAATGAACTTCATAAGGTTTCACTATGGCTTAAAGCTAATAAAATAAGCCTTAACCCTTTAACGCCCACATTTTTATACTCATATTACCGTTATTACAACCACTATCACTAAACCGACCCTGGCATTAAGTTGTCACTGTTATCAAGATGGGGAAGGAACTACCACTCGGCAGTGAAGTTCAAAGGATACATTAGTGAACAAATTGAATAAGAAATACAATATATTATTGTTGTTTTTGAAAGAGGACCGTACAGTCCACTTGGGCGTTAAAGGGTTAATATCGATAAAACAAATTATATTACATTCTCATACAAGAAAAATATATCTCTACCATCCATTAAAATTGGCGAAGGTGAAATCAAAGAAACCAACTCCTGTAAATTTCTGGGCATCATAATAGATAAACATCTGGTTTTCAAAGAGCACATCACTCATATTAGTTCTGAATTATCAAAATCCGTCGGAATCCTGAATAAAGTTAAAAGTTTCCTGCCTGAAGCAGCCTTACTAATGCTTTATCGAACGCTCATTTCACCATACTTGCAATACGGAATAGAAGCATGGCATGGAACTGATAAAAATAAAACCAATATAATTTTTACTCTGCAAAAAAGAGCCATCAGAGCGGTAAAGAACCTAGAATATAATGCTCACACAAATGATTCATTCAAAAATTTACAAATACCCAAACTCTCGGATCTCTACAAAACCTCCATCTGCAATTTCATCCACAAAACATTAGCTAATGATGGCGACAATAGCCTACACCAGTTATTAACGGCGCAAACTGGTCATCACGACCATTTAACACGAAATAGAAGTAAATTCATGCTTCCTTATTATTCAAAGGCCCCCTCGCAACATAGTATAATATTCGCTGGAACTAAAACCTGGAACTCAATACCTGCGGAGATCCGTGAAAGTAATTCTTACAAGGTATTTAAAAGAAATCTTGAGTCTCACTTCTTATCAGAATACTAGTCGTGTAAGATCACCAAGTCAAATCCTGCCTCCTACTGGTCTGGTCCTAATAATGCAATTTGCCATGAGTAATATCGCCGTTTTTCAGTCGGCTCCTAAATCGCTATCGAATATACTGTGAAATATTGTCCATATGACCTATTATTGTAAAACTAAACATCAATATCGAGTTCATTATCCTGTTGATCAGTCTAATGCGAAACTAGGCTAAGTGAATTAGGTTAAACATTATTGTACGCCCTAGAATAATGTAATGGTATGATGCCCTAGAAGTCGCTGAACTTATTCGGGCCCACAGGTAGCTATACTCAACTTTGACCATTGTATTAGACTTAAGATTAGATTAGATTAGACTAGTCTTTAGTTTTAGCCTCCCAACCCAGCAACAAATGCGATCCAAAGAGAGGAAGGAGGAAGGCACTATTTAGTATGGAGTTAAGGGCATGCGGAATCTATGCAGAAAGGCATAGAAACAGTAAGTTGTGAAAGAAGATTATGAAACAAGATCAAAGTTGAAGAAGAAAGTAGTAGGAGCTGAAGAACAGGACAGCAGTGAACCGAAAAAAGGTGGTCCTTAACGTAACAAAAACATTTTATTTCAACAAAAAAAAAGAAGGCCTACCTAACTCTCAGCCCGGGCCCTGACATTGTCCCCCTGGAAGCGCTAGTTCCCATAGATACGATAATTGTATCCCCCCCCCCCCCCCCCGGGGATTAGACTCAAGAAACATTCTACCTCTGTATCGCCTGTTGTAAATAAATTGTTTAAATTGTTTAAAATCTACAAAACACTTGACCGAACAGACCAAAACACCATCCTCAATGATGTTCAAAAAGAGGAATGTAGGTGCTATAAAAATTTGAAAAACAGCACAACGCGCAAGTCTAATTAAAGACACCCAGAAATGCAATAAAATTGTAATTCTATTGTAGAATATATGATAAAATTCATATATACGTCGTCTTCGTACCCAGGAAATTAGAGTAGAATTTTTAATTTTATTCAAAAATTATTGCATTTGAGATAAGTTTTTAGCCTCCCACCCTAATCGCAACAAAGACGTTCAAAAAGAACATGAATGGAGGCACCATTTAGGATGGCGTTGAGAAACGCAAATTCTACTTGTATACACAAGGAGTGTTCCTAACCAGGAACCCCAGCGCATAGAAACAGTAAGTTACGAAACAAGGTTGAAATAAGATAAAATTTGTAAAAGTAATTCGGAGGTGCGGAAAACCAGGACAGCAATAAACCGAAAAAATTGTCCTAACAAATAATTTCATTTCATGAAAAAAAAAGACTCACTTAACTCATAGCTCAGAAGCCTCATATTTTCTGCTAACTAATTTTCATAGCGGTTTCGGGATTAAAATCACTCAGAACACTGTTTCTATGACATAAAACTTTTGAGAAGATTGCCAGAAATGTACACTTTCTTACGAACACAAACAAAAATATATACGAAGAAAAAGAACCCGCAGTGTAATTCAGACAAATGTCACATAGATGCGACAAAAACAGCACGAAACAGAATGCAAATTCCTGATTATCATGCATTACACTCGAAAGCCACTCAGCAACTGAAGATAAGTTCTCATTTAATTCAAAAAAGACACATTATCGATTCCTGAAAGTTGCACAAAATAGTACGCAAAACGAAGAACGCAGTTAAATAAGGTTATAAAAATTTTCGGACACCAACGCTACATAGGCGTTAGATTACATTAGATAAGTTAGTTTAGGCCTGTTTAATTATAAAAAGTGGGTTCAAGAGAGGAAGGAGGAAGACATCATTCAGTGATGATGTAGGGGAATGCAGGGTTTATGCAAATGGTTTATAGAAACAGCAATTGGCATAAGAAACTTATGAAACAAGGTAAAGTTGAAGGCGTAACGGATGCTGGAAAATAGGGGTACAGTTAACCAAAAACGGTCCTTGACATAACAAAAACATTTCATTTCTAAAAAACAAGGTCTTTTCACCATTCAGAACCTCACATATTCTCCTCGTGAGCGCTAATTCCCATGGACACAAAAGTTGCTATCTCCTGAGGAAGAAACTCGTAGATCTGTGGCCACACGGAACCGCTACGAATTATAACATTTCAGAAGTGAGGTGATATAATTAGGTATTTGAGTAGTCCATAAATTTGCATTATACAGTTAGAAAGGAAATGAATTGGTGCGACTGTTTGCCAGCTTGTTGTCATTTAACACTACATTTACGAGCAGAAGAATGGTCACATAATTCACATTTGAACAGCTCATCTTCACCCTGTTTGCAAGCTCGGTGTACTGTAACATAACTTTTTAGCAGAGGAATAGTCACAGAACTCACATTCGAAGAGCTTACCTTCACCATGTTTTTAAGCTCGGTGTACTTTAACAGAACTCTTTTTGGCAGAGGAATAGTCACAAAACTCAAAACTCACATTAGAACAGCTTACTTTCACCCTTTTTACTGACTAGGTGTAGCTTATGATAACCTTTACGAGGTTCGAAATATTCTCATAAATGACACTTGGACAGCTGACCTTGCCCATGTTTGCTGGCTAGGTGTCGTTCAAGATAATCTTTACGAGCGGAGAAATATTTACATGAGTCACACTTGAACAGCTGACCTTCACCATGTTTGCCAGCTAAATGCTGTTTGACATTACCCTTATGTGCAGAGGAATAGTCACAGAATTCACACTTGAACAGCTGGCCTTTACCATGTTTGCTAGCTAAGTGTTGTTTAACACGACCCTTCTGTGCAGAGGAATAGTCACAAAATTCACACTTGAACAGCTGGCCTTTACCATGTTTGCTAGCTAAGTGTTGTTTAACACTACCCTTCTGTGCAGAGGAATAGTCACAGAATTCACACTTGAACAGCTGACCTTCACCATGTTTGCGGGCTCGGTGTTGTTTAACACTAATGTTGTGAGCAGATGAAAAGTCACATAATTCACACATGAACAGCTGACCTTCACCATGTTTGCTAGCTCGGTGTAGTTTAAGATCCCTCTTTCGAGCAGTAGAATAGTTACAATACTTACACGTGAACATCTCACCTTCACCATGTTTGCTAGCTCGGTGTAGTTTAAGATCCCTCTTTCGAGCAGTAGAATAGTTACAATACTTACACGTAAACATCTCACATTCACCATGTTTGATAGCTCGGTGTAGTTTAAGATCACTCTTTCGGGCAGAGGAATAGTCACAAAATTCACACATGAAAAGCTCACCTTCACCATGTTTACTGGCTAGGTGTAGTTTAAGACAATCTTTACGACGTGAGAAATATTCACATAATTCACACCTGAACAGTTGACCTTTCCCATGTTTGCTGGCTAGGTGTAGTTTAAGATAATCCCTACGAGGTGAGAAATATTCACATAATTCACATCGGAACAACTGACCTTTACCATGGTTGCCGGCTAGGTGTTGCTTGAGACAATCTTTACGAGGTGAGAAATATTCACATAATTCACACCTGAACAGCTGACCTTTCCCATGTTTGCTGGCTAGGTGTAGTTTAAGATGTTCCTTACGAGCTGAGAAATGTTCACATAATTCACATCTGAACAGCTGACCTTTTCCATCCTTGCAAACTTGGTGCATTTCATGATCGTTTTTACGAGCAGAGGCATGGTCCTTAAAGATACGGATTTCAAGCTGACCTTGCCTATGTTTGCTTATTTGATGAATTTCGCGCTTACCAGACAAACACTGCTTCAAGTTCGCTTCATTAGCTGAAGAATTTTCACACACATCACACTTGGACACCTTCCTGTTGTCTGATGCACCTTTTTCAGGCGCTTCTGAACTGGACTTCATGACCATGATAGAGCAATAGACTTCACATTCAAGCTCTTCCTGAATATGTCTTTCAGGTCGCTGTTCCCCCATCATTTTCACACCAGAATATTGGTAAAGCCTAAACAGACCTTTCCATTGGTTTTCATTATCATGCTGCTCTCGTACGTGTCGTTTGATAGAACTCTTGTTCTTAGTGGAGTAAGCACACAACTCACACTCGTAACATCCCAAATTATGCCTGGCACGGAGGTGCAATCTCATACAATCCTTCTTACCAGTGGAGTAATCACAATGTGCACACAGTAAAGACCGTGACGTAAGTGTGTCCGGAGGTACGGCCTCAACACCACTGCCGCTACCCAACACATCTGATGGGGACGAGGCAGCGCTCTTTTCAGATGCTCCAGCTGGTCCCTGATGAACAGCACATGTGTTGCACGCACCAGAGCTGCCTTTTCTCACCTCGTCCTGTGCTTCTGCGGGTCCTGAACGTGCTTCAGTGCAGTCTACTTTTCTCTTGAAATTAACTGCATAAGAACCTGAACTTGAACTGGCCTGGAAAAAAGAACTTTTTTCAATTATCACTGAATGGAGTTCATCAAAATAACAGCATTATGTTCAAATTGCAACTAAAATTAACAACTTGTAGCTATTTTCTATTGAGACAAAGTTGTGCACTTGATTATCAGTTTTTAATTTAATCCTAAGCACCTCACAGTTCTAAGCATAATGCAAGAAAAATATTTTAAAACAATAAAGGAAGCAAGAAATAACGATGGCACGAAAGAAATTTGAAAAGCACGTTCTCACTTTACAGACGGTAAATATTTTAATACAGAGCAAAAATTCAACTACGAATTCATGCAGTATCTCATGCATGAAATTTTACTATTAACATTTTTCTCTTTAAAACACACAACTAACGCCACCATTTTTCTTATAAATATAAGTAACAACAATTGTATAAGGACTATCGTCATTTAATAACTGAGAGAGGCTCAAGTGATTTCTTATACTAGCAAAACGGCTAAAAATATTCATTTGTTTGTCTCACACACAAAGCAACAACACATAAAAGTTAGAAATCTGACTACTTGTTATTTCGAAATAATTCATACGGTTTCAAGTGTGGCAAGAAATCACACGAACGTCTTTTCATCACAAATTTGGCAACAAATGTTTGAAGAAGTTGAGTAGGGAAAAGGAAACAACAAGGATCTTACAACAATCACTAGAGTAAACCAGTTACGATTCGTCATTCAAGTCAATTCACTGGAGCACAACGGAATCAAGAAAAGGCTCCCCGACAGCGGGGGTACAAGAAGCATGGTGAAAATAGCTTCGATACTATTGATGACTTGACCATAGCTCAAACAATACTAGCTGTATTTGGGGAACGGGAACAAAATGGAGCACATAGAGAAATACAACACAAGACTACATACCAGCAGTCAAAAGATATTATCACGCTATGACAGGAATAACGAATTTGAAAAAAAATCAATTACAAAACCGATAATTAGGCAACCATTTAGACAAGAAACCTCAATTCAACACAATAGAAGCTCAAATACAATGCAGTGTGCAGTGAGACTATTTACTGGAACCAGGGTAATACATTGCTAGGCAGCCAATGAAACAGTTTGGGCAAAAATTGGGCTAATCTACCACTAGAGGCTTTCAATCATTAAAAAGACAGTTCAATAGAATGATATTCACTGAGACAAGTTTTACCAATTTTGTCAGAAATGCTCAGAAGAATGAGAGGTGAGACCAGTGATAATGATATAAATGTCACTAAATAGTGGCCAAGAACAGGTAGAGGTGCACAACATCTGAATGAAATTAAAATTTTGTGTAGAATGATAAATGCTCCACTGAAATCAAACAAGGCATTCAAGAAAAAGTAAGCAATCAATTCGAAGCCCTCAAGAGAAGAGTAGGCCACCAATCGGATGCACTCAAGAGGAGAGTAAGCAACCAATTGGAAGCATTCAAGAGGAGAGGAAGCCACGAATTACAGTACCTGGGGTTCCTGGTCCCAGTCAATGGGCTCGTTCTTCACAGTAACTGCCTCGAGCTCAGCGTCAGGCACTTCACTTTTGATGTAAATTTCTTCTAGATGGCTCCCAGAGCTCAGCCTCAGACCTGCAATGACAAATGCTAATTGAGAAAAATTACATTTGAGAAAATAAATCTAATAACAGCTGTTCACTGTTAAAAATTTTAAATTAAAATTTTCTTTGTATTTTAATACATGGAAAACTGTAGTCATGTACCATTACCATTTTTTTGGCCAATACTGCTACCCATTTTTTGGCCAATACCGAAACTACAACCGATACCAATACTTTTATAATTATATTAAAATAAAACCATTATATGCCCTACATGGGTTTTATACTAAAATTATTTACTAATTTATCTAATAATATTGACAATAAAATATTTGATTAGGAATAATAAAACTGCTCTTGCTAGGTTAACTATATTATTGGGAAAAAATAACAAAATGAAATTCATTCCATAGATAAGTGTTTCTAATCGTATTGCAATGTAATGTAGACTAGCTATAATAGCAACTGGTTTCAAAAGTGGACCAAAACAATCTCTCAGAACAAATCTCTCAAAACAATTCAAAACAAAAATGGTTCCACAATAAACTCTCAAAACAAATCTCTCTAAACAAATCAAAACAATCTCTCAAAACAAAAATGTAAACCATTATTTTTCATATTGGAAATTGAATAATCTCAAATTGAAATTAAGGAACAAGAGCATATCTCCATTTTCAGGCTTCAGTTTATTCCTGTGAGGAGTATACACATTGCCTCCAATGCTTAAAGTTCTCGGACTCTCAACTGATGAAGGCGGACATAATAAGTGTTCGTTAGCAACTGTGGAGAAATTGGGTATAAGGTTTTATTTTTTACCCACCAATTTACAGGGTTTGATTCTCTTGATATTGTTGTAACAAGATGGATTCATCAACTTCCCTGGTCAAAGAAGAAGCTGAAGAAAGTTTAAGTTGAATAACTTTAGTTTTCTTATGTACCTTGTAAAATAGTAAATTTTATTAGCAGGCCTGATTAAAAGCTAGAATTCAACAGTTAGCTAACTAATTTACTAGGTATGAATAGGCTCTTTACTTTATTATACTTTTACTTTCATGATTTATGACCTTCATTTTTATGATAGAATATGTATTATTGGAAAGTATCGGTAAGGTATTGGCCGGATTTTGCCAATACCGATACAAGCAAAACTGACCAATTTACAGTCTACAGACACCGTTACATCCGAACATCATTAGAAAACTGGAACAATTTTGTAAGATTGTAAAGGAAATCTAATAATACGTATTTTTAGCAGTTTCACAGAATAACTTTTCAGCTAAATTGTTAATATCTGAAGAACACTAGGGATCAAAATTAACTGAACCAATTTTAGCTTACACAGAGAAATCAAGTCTTCAGAATGAAAAGGACTTGCAATTCCCGTATAACTGGCAAATCCATCAAAAATTGGCTATTAAATATAAACTTTACCCTATTACTATTCTTTGAGTACATAATCTGAATTCGAATTGAACAGAAATAGACTTGCAGGAGGAAGTTCCACAATGAATACCAAGACCATAACTCAACAAAATGCTTCATACCAATGAACACTGAAATCCTCATGTTCAACAGAGCTAATTCAATATTTTGGTCACAATTTTAGGGTTTCTTGACATTACATACAATGAATGAAGGAATATTACAACTTAATATTGTTAGAAAAATAAAATGATACACTCCAGTGTATCTGATAATATAGTTTTATAAAAGTTTGTAGATACATAACATTACACTCAATGCCTGGTTCAACAGATCAAGAGTATCAGCAAGATAAAGTTTACTCTGAGAGTAATTCATAACAAGATCCATGGTGTGAATGCTCAGGTTACTTACACTAAAAATTGTGCCTTGAAAAGAAAAAATAAATATGGTATGTCAATGATGTACCCCAAATAGAGATATAAACTGAGTTTTGAATTTTCAATTTTTCACACATCTCCACACACTGTGTACGCTGTGTACACCAAAATGAAGGCTGAATTTAAAGCATAAACCCAAGAAATATAAGTCGCAGATAATGTTGAGAATGCTCAAACTATTTGTGTCCAGAGTTACCATATCCACATTCACAGTGTGGGATTTCAAATTTGTCAATGCTCCTGAAATTCACAAAATGTATGTAACTATTACAGCACATTCAAACTTTGTTGCATCTTCTGTGTGATTAGGGAAATTCCATTCAAATCAGAATTAGCTATACAGCCCATGTCAAAATATTAATTGAGGGCACGGTTCGGGTCTCTTTTCGGATTATGGTCATTTTTCAGTTTATAAACTCATTTTAGAGATTTTTCTTGCGCATCCAACGATATAATTGGCTTTCAAGTACGCCAATTGGTTAGTCTTCTTGACGGGGAAAAAGGCGCGCAGTAGTGTGACCTTGGTGTGCGCCAATGGATGGGTGACCTCCCTCTTCCCTCCCCCCCCATTACGAGCCAGTATTGAGTGTTTCTCTACGGGAATAGCATGAGAGTTCATTCATGGCCTTACTTGAAATGCTTTCGTACTCAAAGGAAACATTCTATTACTCAGTGATAAATTATGACGGTGTAATTGAGTGTTTGTTTTGAGTCCGGCTGCTGAGTCATCAGCTAATTAGCTGGCTATGTAAACATAAACGCCTCCCAGAGTTTTAAAGCTACAGGAATGGCAATTATATCAATCGAAAGGGCTTGAAAAGAGCTACAAAGCAATACAGGTAGTGGAAAAAAAAATTTGCCACCTTTGAAAAAAAAAATTGTTGAAAAAAAAACCCTGTTCTAAAACTTGTATTTATATACTTTAGATATGGATCCTTTCCCACTGTTTTGAAGGTACATAAGAAGGTACAGAATCGCTAAGAATCAATTAAAAAATAAGTAATGAACGAAATTTTTTTTTTTTAAAATGGCTTTTCTGAAAATTCACTTGTAGATTTTCGAAAACCTACTCCTTCCACAGTTTTGAAGGTACAGGGATGGCAAGCATACCAATCAATAGCGCTTGAAAAGGAAAATAAATCCGGTGCAAAAGTTTTTTTAATTTCAATTCACCTTGAAAATTAGAAGCAAATTATTCAAAAAAGTGGAAAAAGAGGTCATTTTTAGGGAAAAAAGTTCTCAAAACTCAAAAAATCAAATTATCGAAAAACTTTTGCACCGGATCTATGGACAAGACAATTTGCTATCTAGAAAATATTTTCTCAGTTCTGTGAGTACAAAATTGTAGGAGTAGGATTTTCGGCAACACATGTTTCTACATTTTTTTTTTAAATAATCTTATTCATGTATGGTTACGTAAAATATGCAAATAAAAAAAATATTCAAAACAATTTACACATACGGTAGATATCTCGGAAAAATCCACCAAGAACTTACAGACTTTTTTTTACCCCGAACCGTCCCCTTCAGGAGAAATGTTCGATTAGAAATTGATTTTTCAACAAAAATTTTTGAGACACAATATCCAATAATTTTATTTTCTTTGCTTATATGTCACATTTCATAATATAACAACAAGCAGGTCTTTTCTGTAAACCAGAACACCATTTTAGATAATTTCCACACTAGAAAGGCTTAGTATTCTATCGTAAAATCAACTGTCCTCATCTCACACCCAGACCAGATCAAATTCTCACCTTGTGCCATGTTCTCTGCTGCAGCTTCTTGCTTGATGATCTCTTGCCTGCAACACAGCCTCTCCATTTTAGCATCCGTCAGCTTGTGCACCGTAACCACTGCATGCTCCATGTTGAGTGTTTTAGGTACTTGAGCAATGGAATGCTTCTTTGCTTTAATATTTGAGACAACTAGAGCAAATCCCTGCAAAAAAATCAAATATATCACAGAGTTCATACATCATTGCAGAAAATATGTGGCCAAACTTTCCAATAATGCAATATCACTATATCAATTTGAGCTATTTTTCTATTCAATAATGAATAGAATAGAATTTTTGTCCATGAGTTATAGGATGAACCATTCAAAGCTTCTTTACACGCAAACAATTATTTCATTGATGTAAAACCTATTTTTCAAATCCTTTAGTTTTTAAGTGAAACACACACTATTGGATTACTTTGTAAGTTCATTCATTAGTTTTTTGTGGTCTGGTAGTTTTATAACTATCAGCTAGCCATAGATGGGATTTATTTTTGGGTCTTGAATGATCAATCAATAATGAGCAGTTAACAGAAATCAAAGGTCCATTTGTCATCTTGATCATCAAGTTGTAGAAGGTACAGTCTTCATTAGGGTCTCCCATTGGTGGACATCAACTGAAGAAAACAAAAATTATTTAATGTAAAGGAAGCTCACATTCACTGGTAGGCTGCTCTAGTCACGTGAACTTTCCTGTTTACTTTGGCTGTGACTAATGCTGGTAGAAGTAACCGTTCTCTAATCTTTCGCAAGCCCTACCGGCAGAACACCTTTCACCGATCAGCTGCCCCGTGCCTCAAATCGTTACCTCTACTATCACTGTTACTTTGACGAGTTTCCCTGGGCTATTTTCGACCGCTCTCCTTTGGCTACGATGAGCGTGAGCTTTTTTGTTGGAATTCGTCCTAGCTCCGTGGGGCCATGAGGGGCTAAACCACTCCTCACTGCACTGCACTGCCCCGCCTTCATCTTCTCGGCACCTATGACTGTGGGAAACCGTGCTTGGACGGGAGTCTTTGCGTCTCCTCTGCGTCATCAACGGAACTCCCTACTTGATGGCAGCTGAGGTTGGTTCATGTAGACTTGGCAAACGTCTACCAGTGATTTAGCTGCCATTGAGCTTCTATAAGATCCGTTCCTGTAAATTTACCTGGTGAAATAACTCTATAACTATAACTATAACTCTAACTTACCTTGAACCTTAACTGTATAACTATAAATATATCTATAACTATAACTTACCTTGAACCTTAACTGTATAACTATAACTTACCTTGAACCTTAACTGTATAACCATAACTATAACTTACCTTGAACCTTAACTGTATAACTATAACTATAACTTACCTTGAAACCTTAACGGTATAACTATAACTTACCTTGAAACCTTGAACGGTATAACCATAACTATAACTTACCTTGAACCTTAACTGTATAACTATAACTTACCTTGAAACCTTAACAGTATAACTTTAACTATAACTTACCTTGAAACCTTAACGGTATAACTATAACTTACCTCAAAACCTTCACTATATAACTATAACTATCAACTTAAAACTAGAACCATTACGTAACTTTATAACCATCTGCCTACAGCGATCACAATAACGAAATAATCCCGTTGATATGAAATTCATGTATTTTTCTTTCTATTTTCACCAGGGCACGATTAACTGAAGTGGCCCAAGAAGATCGCGCCTACTGATCTTCTCCACTTTGTGGCCGCATGCAGCGTTGTCCAAATCTAACAAGCTGCTGGCAATATCTATGTTGTTCACTAAATTATTCGCCTCTTACCTGTAACTTTACGCGGATAAATTCTCCCGGCCATCAAGGTTCATTTTCTCCACTTCGCCTAGTTTTTCGTATCAACAAGGCAGATGTAGACATCTAGAACTAGTTTCAGAATGTTATCTGTCTATTACATATTAGGTTCAGATAATGGTTGCAATTACGTATTGTTTGTAGCTGTCATGAGAATTAGCTAGTCATGATGGATGTACTCATTCTGTCAAAATTAAGAGTGGGCTTTGAGAATTGGCTTAGTAAATTCAAGCGTAGCAACAATCGAGGAACAATGCAACACAAGAAATGTCCATTAACATATATGCTCATGAACATTATAGTTCAATGAAGACCATTTCTGAAATGAAACTAAATTCAAACAGATGACATTCTTTTTCGTGTTACAATATTCATTTTACTCCCATAAGGTTATGTAAATAATGGTCATTCCAAAAAATGAAAATACCCTATGATTTTATGTAACTTTTTTACAAAAAAACTCATAGATAAAATTACAGAACAATTATAATTTTTATAGAGGTTGCTACCATCCACTGAAAATTTGATAAATGTTAATCTTCAGTATTTCTGACAGTGTTGGCAGCTCCAGTTTCTTACTTCATCCCCTCCTTTTGGCTGCAACACACAACTGTTCAACAGATTGAAACAAAAAATAGGTGAAAATTGCAAAGAACAATTATCAAACTGCATTTAAAACAAAAAAATCAACAGCATGTGCAAAAAAACATTGAAAATTGCAAAAAAAATCCCAGATTTTGAATACAACAGTAGGAGTTTGTTTAACCCATTGGGAACTGCCAATTACTGTAGTGCCAAGATAATTAGTGCTTCCAGTTTAGGGTATCTAACACAATTGTAAAGTAATTTACCAAGTAGGGGAATTTTTACAATCAATAACAAATTAGGGAAATTAATAGCGTACATGAAACTATGTTTCAGACATTACAAAAGCCTGCGTGCACTAATTACAATTGTTTACCTCTATAAGTTCCTGCCTCAGGGTCCAAGCAACATATTCAATAACCTTTCTCTTTAATTTGAGCTAGTTTTTCTGACCTTTGTTTCTGGTAAGTTTGGCCAAAAACTTATACATTATTCCTATGAAAATTCAAGAACTTTATTTTCATTATCAAAATTTCTTCCTGCCAAGCATAGAGCTTTCAAGACTCCTAATTTTTCAAATTAAAAGAAAGTGGGTGCTTGCTTAAGCAAGAAACGACCTACACTAGGTCTATTTCACTTGATATTTCAGAAAACTGACAACTTTTTTCCCTGGAAATTTCTTTCCAGAACTGTTTGCATTTTTGAATTCAAAATGTTAAGGCTTCATTACCATAGCATAAATGTTTTCACAGAGGAAAGACAAAAAAGACATGGTATAGACTGAAGAAAACGTGCAGTGAATGAACATACTGTGTACTTATAGAAGATACACTATGCATAAAACCAAAAAAACTGGAGGGGATAAAACTAAAAAGTATAGATAAGGTATGAAAACCCATAGAAACTAAGTGTGCACGGCAGAAAAAAAACAGACAACATACAGGCCTATTCAAAAGGGAGGTAACTTGACAGCCAAAGGAAATTTCCCATTTAGCTTAGGCTAACTAGATGAAAAGTTGCTTCATGATCAATAGGGACTTCTCCAGCTTAATCTCGTATTCTCTAGAGGTTTTTCTAAGTCAAAATTCAGCCATGAAACTAATGCAAGTTTAATTAAAAAAATCAAGCCTGTGGTGGCAAGTGTTTGACAATGAGGGTCGTACTAGAGAGTCCAATGATTTTATCAAAAAGAACTAGATCTTTAATTTTTTCTATTTCTTGTTCAACTTTTGAAATGGCCACCACAAGATTCAAAACACACAGCAGAGATTGCATTTGCTAAAACTTCTTGTACTACAGGGGTGGCCAATGATTTCAAGAAAAAACTTTCATTTGCAAGCTTTATTTCAGAATATACACAGGTCTTATTGTTTTACCACTACAATAATGTATCAAAATTACTTAGAAGCAAAAAAAATAACCAATTTTTTTAAAGTTAACCAATTTTGTTTATCCTAATATTTAATTCACTGGTCCCCACCTGACCCTTGCTGCTCTGAAGGTAAACAAGGACAAACAATCATAAAATTTCTCGTTGTAGAACGATGTCAACGCATCCTATTGTGCAAATGTAACATCAAAACAAGATGTTACTCATAAATGTTTGTCTAAACGTGGCAAAAAAAATTGACACTTTGGATTTCAACTATATTTCAACATTATTTCAACAAATAGTTTAATCCTGCAATGCAGAAGAACTTTGATGATTGAAGTCTGCCAACATAAGCTTTTTTGCATAATAGATGAATGACTTACTTAATGAGAGTCCTGATTACACAAAATATCCTTTTTACAGTAAAGCAGGTTTAGTAAGATTATTATAGTTCTATATTTTTTGAGAAAATATTCATTATCAAGTTATTCTCTGTTTACTGTCGAATGAAGCTGAAAAGAAATAAAACAGCATTCAGTTAAGGAACAGAAATGAATACAATAGAACAAAATTTAAATACAGAGGAGAATTAAGAGGACGGTCTAGGTGGAAATTGGAAGAATTATTTTCTGTTATTAAATGCATCTTATGGAGGATTTTCTTGCGCTTCCATGGGTATTACTTGCTTGCGTCTACTCCTATTGGTACGCCCCCAAGAGGGGAGAGAGCAAGGGGGTTGGCATAACCTTGACGCAGTGCAACCCCTCCCAACCCTTATTTTGGGGTTCAATTAGGCGTGTTCCTTTGCAGCAATGGCAATAGAGTTCGTTTATGGGCTACTCCAAGTGCTTTCATATTCAAACAAAACATTCTAACGATGAGAAATAATTTTTGACAATTTAAGAATCCAGCTGTTCTGTGGACACATGCTTTCATTCATAGCTCGATGACAGCCGCAGTATCATAGCTATGGCTATGGCAAGCACACCATTTTAAAAGGCTTGAAAGAGCTATAATGCAAAGGAGTTGGCTTAAAAAAAAATTTATTTAGGTCAAAAAAAGGAATAATGTATAAAAAATTGATGTTTTGAACACTTACATTTACTTTCTTTGGATATAGATTTTCTCCTAGAGTTCCAAAGCTACAGCACTAACAAATATATCAATCGAAAGAGCTTAACAAGTGCTACAAAAGCTCAGGAGGTCATTGCAGAAAACACCTAGTTCAAAAGATAGGAAAGCAAAATAAAATATTTTTTTGAGAAAAACACATTCTGGAAACTTGCTACTTGGTTTCTTCAAATGTATCTTCTTCCACAACTTTAGAGGTACATGAGAAAGATATATACCATTCAATAGTGCTTAGCAAGCGCTATCCATAAGGAGTATAATTTTTCAAAACATGTATTATTTTGAAAATTACATAACATGAAAAAATCAAAATAACAGAAGTCACATTTTTTTAGAAAAATTCCTAACGTTCAAAAAATAAAGTAAAATTCATTATTCCTAATGGTTATATAGATATATAAACTATATAAAAACTAATTTTCGGTTCTGTAACTTCAAAATTGTGATAGATAGAATTTTAAGGAACCTCAATTTTTTTGTATTTTTCAAATAAAAAAATTAGGTGCAGATACAAGAAAAACATGTCAATAATGAAATGGTCTTCGGAGCATTTCACACCTACTGTGAAAATTTCAGAGAAATCTATCTGTGAATAATAGCCTTTTTTTCTTGGGTAGACCACCGCTTAAGGAAAGCATCTCCCATACTGACTTTCTTATTATTGAACCTAAAGCAATGAATTTTTGTACACTGATAGGAAATACAATTTGGAATTGTTTATCTTCTATGAAAAAAATGCAATTTTCTTCAAAGACAACATGATATTCATAGAAAACAAAATTTTTGGGAGGGGTGATTCAAAATGCTTCGTGTCTGACAGTTTTTGAGCTATTGTGATGATTTTGGTATCATAGAATGTGGAAAGATGTTGGAAGTCTGAAAAATAGAATGTTTTTCCCCAAATTTCCAGTTTAAAATGAAAATAAAAAATTTGAAAGCAAATTCTGTCATCAAAAATATGCAAATTTATGACATCATAACTTATCAACAGAAAGTAAATGTGAAAAAAAAAATTGTGGTAAAAAAGCCCTTGTCTTTTTCCATCCAATGATACCAAAATCATCACCGTAGCTCAAAAACTGTCGGAGAAGAAGCATTTTGAAGCCCCAAAGTCCGATGTGTTCATTATAGTCAAAACTAAGATATGTGAACAATTTTAATTTGAAGTTTTTAAAAAAATTTTAGTACAGGTTAAATCCCTGAAATCATTATAGAGTAATACAGAGACATAGGAGATGACATAGCAATGTCGCGCCATGGGGGAGGTGTAGCATAATAAAATACCACTTCCCCCTCCCCTCCCCCCATTCTTCAAACCCTGGTAGCGGGCAAACGAGTGAACATATGCGTCTCATTTTTTCACAGGATGTACCTGACCTTTACTTCCTATTGCAGCAATGATCCTTATTTTTTTAGTTGTCTCAAAATCCTATAATCCTTTGGGGGATGCTGTCCTAAAATAGATTTAACCCATGAAACAACAAATCATCTGATTTCCTTCCAGTACAATCCTCTTAGCATTTTAAGTGAGGCACTTTTTCTTAACAACTGCTTACAAACTTCCCCATGCTTTGTGCCATCTTCTAGTTTTCACCTTTTCATCTAATATATTGTTAGTAGTCCGAAGCAATCCTAAATACTAGAAACAGCTCACTTCTTTCATTCAAACTCACATTAATTCTTTACAAACCCCTTGTCCAAATCCTTTTCAACTTAATTCTCATTTACATTTATCTGAAGTTTCTTTTAATAACAGACCCTTAGAAGCTCTTTCACCAATAAACAGTTTCTCATCAATGTAGCTACTTCCGTTAAAATACTAGCACAGCATAGCTGCTAGGTATTGATGGCACACCAACATTTCCATCCCTATCCAAATTGTCTTGCCTTCACCTGACACAAAACTACATCTGTAAACATATTTAAAAATAGTGATATTAAACACCACTGATGCAAACTCACAAGCATTTCACACTTTTCATTTACTAATTTCCATTCTCAACACAAGCTTGGCAATTGCAATCTATGTGATAACTCATGACCTCAAGCACTTAACTCCTTACACCAGTCACTTTAAGCACTTCCTCCAACACTTTCTGAACAACTATCATCCACTGCATCAAATCTTTGTATGCTCAAAACACCTCTGGCTTCTATCATATTTGTTGAACTTCTGAAATCAAATCCTCACACTTTTTATCCTGCCAAAGACAGCACAGCTTGTCTCTAACTGCGCTTTGTTTTCTCGGTCATTTTTACTTCAATGTTGTCAACGATTTTCATTATTTTTGTTGCCAATAATCAATAAAGGAACACATTTAAAAACGTTTTACATGAATGAATTCTGCTCGCTGATGCGTTATTTCCGAATTATTCAACTCTGAAGTTGGCTTGTGCTCTTTAGGGAAGCAAGCGTGCCAAGCGTAATTAATTAATAGCGGAAGCTAACCCACTATTACAAACCTGAAGAGGTTGGGTCAAGAGGGGTAGCCACAGTTCTTCCTGTGAAAATTAAAAATAAAGGTTTCTAGTGACGTCCATGTACATCATCCAATGACGGCCACCCGGTACCCAAGATGGCGGCCGCCATTTGGAGCCGATGTACACGGATATCACTACAAACTTTTATTTATAATTTTCAAGAGAAGAACTGTGGCTACCCCTCACGACCCAACCTCTTTATGTTTGTAATAGGGGGTTCGCTTCCGTTTCAACTCTGAAATTACGCAAAAAAAAAGCCATTCAGGAGTGCCGCTCGTATAACTTCAAACTTAAATAACTCAAAAACTAAGCATTTGCGAGCACATTGTCATTCATGTATAACGTCTTCAAATCGACTATATTACCTATCTATAGCAACGAAATTATGAAAAATGTTGACAACATTAGAGTGAAATTTGACCTTCTCTTTTCCTTTTTTCTAGTGTATATCATAAACATAAAATCATTAGAAATGATGCTTTCTAATTTTGTTCAGTATACCTGACACAAAAAGTTACATTGCATGCTAATACTTTTTTAGCTGACAACATTTGCTTTATTAGAGAATTCAAATTCAAAATCTTTTCTGACAACAAATCACTTACTGATGACTAATGAACAAAATCTACCAAAAACGACAGCATTTAACCTCCAAATAGTTTGAATGAGTGCTTTGCAAAAATTTTTGTTGGTGAGAAAATATCAAGAAATCATTCTACTTTCTAACTTCTTGTGTTCAAATGATTAACATGTGATAACAGGGATCACTTTTATCTCCCCATCTAAATCTTACATGTGCCCACAACAAACTACTATATGCATCTTGTCATCATCAAATTAAATATGCATCATATGATGAGGTAATGCAACTTTTCTTCAATAATACACTACGATGTATCATGACCTGTAACAGGCAAACATATTTAACTACATAACAAAAATAATTGTGGATTACTCTATTCATATCATGTATATCAAATGCATGTGGAATGCTAGGAGCACTCCCATAAAATATCCTTATAGACATTCTTGTACAAAATTGCTTTGAACATTATCACTCTAATTATGTGGCTTCATGTACACGTATCTTTTGAAATTTGAAATGAACTCTCTAAATAGATCTTGAACAAAATGATTATTGTAATAATGCAGCTTTATGCAAAATTTTTGGTCAATGTGAAGTTTAATGCAACAACAGAAAATAAGAATTCCGATCTTAGGAATCACTATAGGGACCCATTTAAGAACGTTTTACATGAATGACATTCTGCTCGCTGATGCGTTATTTTTGAATAATTAAACTTTGAAGTTGACCTTGGTGCCAGAGTAAGCGAGCACGTGAAACGGAATTTAATTAATAACGGAAGCTATTACAAACGTAAAGAGGTTGGGTCGTGAGGGGGAGGCACAGTTCTTCTAGTGAAAATTATAAGTAAAGCTTCTAACCCACCCATTAGGGTGACTACCGCAATCTTGTTGACATCGGGTCCAAGATGGCGGTGCCCATGGTGGTCGCCATGTTAGACCCGATGTAAACAAGATTGCGGTCGTCACCCTAATGGGTCTGTTAGAAGCTTTATTAATAATTTTCACTAGAAGAACTGTGCCTCCCCCTCACGACCCAACCTCTTTACGTTTGTAAAAGGGGGTTAGCTTCCGTTTTTAATTAAATTACGCTCGCTTCCTTTGGCGCGGGAAGGCCAACTTCAAAGTTGAGTAATTAAAAAAAAAGCATCAGCGAGCACAATGTCATTCTTGTAAAACATTTTTAAATGTGTTCCTTTAGTGATTCTTTGGATCCGAATTATTATTTTCCGTTGTTGCATTAAACTTCACATTGACCAAATTTTTTAAGGAGGGCATCAACATAATGAACCTATTTTTTTGTTATTGGACCTAGAGCATAGAAATTTGGTATCTGATAGGAAATGTAATTTAAAATCGGTTATTTTCTATAAATAAATGTGATTTTCTTGACAAGAAAAGAGAAAATCATGGAAAACAAAATTTTAGGTCTTAAGTTAAAAATGCTTCTTCTCAGACGGATTTTGAACTTGAACTTGAAATTGAGTGCTGACAGCGTCGGGGCCTTTGTTACGGCCTACAATTCCCTCCACAATTTTCACCCATAGAGTTCAGCGCCTGTTACCAGAATTGTCCACCAAGCTACTCAGGATCTACTGATCCTTGTCACAAGCTGCCATTGGACGGCATCACTGGGATAACCAGACAAAACACCATCCCTAGGCAAATTGGGTCATTACAGCTCACTCTACCTTACTGGCTAATTCCAGTCACTGTCTCTTAAGGCCTGTTGACACGTGCAGTGGGCGAGCGCTCCACCACGAGCTCAGTAAAATGCTTAACTAGTCGAGTCAGCGTGTCTATACGTCATGGTTCCAGTGGCGCAACGCTGATCCCGTAAAATTTTCAGTGTGCTCGTGGAAACGGTTGAAAGCGGATGTATGATGGTTGCTCGGCGACAAGCAATGGCGCTTGCGCTCTCAATAGCAGTTGTCGCGGCTGTGAAGAAGAAACGAAGGAGGAAAGTGTGGGCGAAACGTTGGCTTCAAAATAGATCCATTTTAGGAAGCTACATGACCATTTTCCAAGAATTACACGAAGACGAGAGAGATTTCAAACGGTACTTGAGAATGAACAGTGACTTATTTCGCAGACTACTAACCAAAATTGAATCTAAAATAGGGAAACAAGACATTGATGAGAGATGCTATCATAGCTGGTGCAAGATTGGAGGCTACGTCGAGATGGTTGGCTGCAGGAGGTAGCAACAGATCACTGCAATTTTCAACACGCATATCTGTTTCTGCACTAAGCTACATCATCCCAGAAACTTGTGCTGCCATATACAACGTGCTGAAGGATGACTACATGAAGGTCAGTAATGAAACATTATGTGAGGGGTATAAAAAACACTAATAAATCCACATTGTATTTTACGATAAACATATAAAATGTGGCTTGGGTTTTGTCCGTCTTATTGAAAATGCAATGATTGGTAAAATAAAGAATAAAGTTATTTAACCCTTTACGGCCTACTGTGACGAATTTGACGTATTTTCTAAAGTTCTTTTTTCTATTTTTTTAAACTCAAATGTTTTTTTCTTCTCTAAATTGACAGGCAAAAAGGTACGATCCTAGAGTACTAGTGGAAAAATACGGATGAAATGAGGCTAGGCTGAGCAAATTCAGGCGGTAAAGGGTTAATTTAAAAAAATTACTCACCAATATACCTATATTAGTTTGGCGAAAATATTGAATGTTATCGGAGTAATAGATTATTAATAAGCATAGCGTTTCATTGATACTTCTAGTCAATTTTAACTGAAGAATTCACCTGGAGGGCATTCATTTGAGCTTGAAAAAGAACATCGCCAATAAGTTTTTGTGCGATTGAAGACTGGTTGTAATTTAATTCCCTCAAAATGCTAGCTAAATATTGGCCAAAAAGATCAAATTTGTCGTCTTTTTGTTTACTAAACTCTCTATTTGCCCCACAGCTTTCTGAAGGACAGAATCTTCTGTAGACAGCCCTTTCTTCTTCTTTATTTTGGGGGCTATTATATCAGGACTTGGGGTCTGAAATATTGGTGAAGGCAATTGCTCACCAAGGGAAATATCCGAATCCTTCATTATTTCCAAAAGCTCGGCAGATACCTGAAAGAAAAATTTGTAAGATTAAGTAATGGAGGCATTTGTCACTTAATTGTAACACTACAGTACTATTAAAACATTTCAGATGCCTAGGAGCCCCACGCAGTGGCAGGAGATAGCTGATCAATTCCATCAGCGTTGGAACTTCCCCAATTGTGTGGGAGCCATTGATGGGAAGCATGTTCTAATCAATCCTCCACGTGAGAGTGGGTCCTATTACTTTAATTACAAGGTAAATAAAAAATTTTTTATTATATGAACGAGATAAATTTAATCCTGGCAATAAGCGTCAACAGGACATTTCACGATTAGGTGTTAATTTTTGATGTGTCTATTATTAAATTCAATACGTTTGAGATGAAACATGCATTGAACAAAATATTATGAGAATTTTGTTTTATAATCGCTTTGATGAAGTTCCTTTAGCCTTAGTTTAATTTGGACGCAATTAAAGCATTTGTTTATTCGTTTTCTGTCCAAACAGGGATCTCACAGCATCGTTCTTCTGGCTTTAGTGGATGCAAAGTATAGCTTTCTGTATGCCGACGTAGGGATAAACGGGCGAGTTTCAGACGGCGGAGTATGGAACCGAAAAGAAAGAAAGAAAAGAAAAACATTTTATTTCCAATAAAGTACAAACATGAAATGTCGCTACATTGGTTATTAAAACACCTTGACATTAACATCCTTAAATGATCATAACACATTGGTATCATAATACCCGTGTAGAATGTTGAAACAAAATGATTGATAGAAAAGTACAACAAAAATGAGTTCCTTTGCCTAATCTGATTTTGAACTATGAGAGCACAATGCTCGCGACGCTCATTTGAGAAACACTTTCATTAGTACGCACAAGTATTGAAAAATGAAAGCAAGAAATGCATTCAAATACCTTAGCATAGAAACCCTTAATTGCTATATATACATGGTTACCGTAATTCCCATGTTAAGTGTTGAAACATATGATTTAGATCCTTAATTGCTATTCATGCATGGTTATCGTAATACACAATATAGTTGTCGACACAGGATTTAGGGGGAAGCACAAGTTAATAAAAAAACAATAATATGTATAAAAGGATCGTTTGCATATGGAGGGCGGCACTAAGTTTCAGTTTCTGTGTTTCAATTTCTAAGTTTCAATTTCTGTAATTTTTGCTAGGAAGTGAAAATTTATCTTATTTTACGTTCGCTAAGTCATTCTAATATTGATCTCACTTATTCCTGTCGAATATAATGAGCATCACAACTGTTGGTTCCATGCAGCGGAATGAAGGTTATTTTCCACAATTACTAGTACTTCGTCCGTGGTGCCCGGAAATGGAAATGGAGCTTATTATTTTTCTAATGAATTATCAACTCCAAAATCCAAAAATTCCTTTCGCCCATCCGACAACACTTCACTCCCTCTTCCGGTGATGCCCTGCATCCGGTCATGCCTCTACACTTGGTTACGCTTCACATTTATTTATATCCTACATCCGGTGAAAACCCACATCCGGTTTTTCATCCCTATGTAAGGTGTCCCAACGATAATTTTTGCTAAAACAAAACACAAAATGGTTATGATATTTCTTACTTACGCTAATAGTACTGGCGCAAAGAGTTCATCGGGGTTAAAGACATGAAAAGTATTGTTTTATATTGCTAGCTGTAATATTTTCAACATAGAAGGAACCGTACAAAAGTTAACTAAAATTAGTGTTGTCGTAGTGTATTCACGAGAATAAAAAGGTAAGAAGCGTTTACCACACAAAGCTTACGACAGCAATTTGAGACCAGAATAAGAAGATTAAAATGATGATCTTTAAAGTTATGACATTCGTCATATCTGAGTTTTTTTTTAATGTTTCAATGAGACCGAAGTAGAGAAAGTAGTTACTAAAATACTTTCACATTTAACATCCTCTCTCTCTTTGCGGTAATTAATTTGGGTTTGGAAATGCAAGATGAAAGAGTCACTAAGAACACAAAACCCCTGTGACACATAGCTGAAAATACTCTTGTTAAGGTGCGCGTTATTGGATCACGAGTCCGTAATATTTGCTACATAGCTGGAAAACCAATGTACACACGAGCGCAGTGTTGTATATTAAAATATGCATCGTATAATGTGATACTGGTTTTATGAGTACGAGTTCCGGAGCGGAGGTTTGCGCCTCTTGCCGGATGCCTTATCGCGTTCAGGTCAGATGTCTTTATGGGACCTCCGCCGGAAGCTGTGCCTTGGGGGCGCATCGCATTGGTATGCACCGGAAGAGCATTGTTTAACTTCCGAGCGCTATAGCTTATAAGCAGAGTCGGTGTATGGATGATTCAGTACAAGAATAGGAACCTAGCTAAGAGTTTCCTTTTCCTACTCCACGAAGTTAAGGCTTGATACGGTAGTTAAAGCTACCTTAGGCTAAACCTCGTGTCGTGATGAAAAACCAAGATATAACAAATGGCGACGAAGATTTCGAATCTCCAATGTAAATTTGAAGGTTACAAGTGCTCCGAAATTAAGATGGCGCATTCTACAGTTGGCTCTACTCCATTCGACTTTGAAGTGGAAACAGTGAGTAATATCTACAACGATTCAAGTACAGTGTGCAGACGTTCTTCAGAAGGCGGGAAACAATGATGGTAACAAAGCTAGTATTATAGTTGAAGCTTCGCCTGTAAACATCATTACTGATCTACAACGAAGAATTTAACCTACGTTACTCACTGATGCTACATATGAGGAACTTGAAGGAAAGGTAATACAATAATTTAAAGTCAAGAAATCCACTGTTGGCGCATCTGTTACATTTCTAAACAGAGAGCAAAGTGTTAATGAATCCATACAAAGTTATGCTAAAACGTTAAATGACTTAGCATCTTCGTGCAACTACGAAAAGTGCGATCGCGATCGTCTCTTGAGAGATGCTCTTGTGGCTGGGCTACATTCAGCGCAAATTCTCAGCGCGGTTCTACAGAAATGTGACAGCAAGTCCTTCAACGAATGCGTTGAACATGCAAAACTCATTGAACAGTAAAGCTTCGACGCTCCAGATATTATTCGTGAGGATTCATCTTCATCGTTTTTCACTACAGAAAAACTACAGCCGAATTACATATGTATTCGCTGCGGAACTAGGCAGAAGCACCTTACAAAGAATTGCTATGCCCTAAAATTAAATTAATAAAATGCAAAAAATGTGGAAAAAAGGCCACATTTCCAAAGTTTGCAATTTACGACTGCAGCACGACCTCCTCCTGTTAAGCCTATACGAAGGGGACCTACACGAGAAGAATTTGACGCAGCTCGCACTTACACAGTGCAGCTGGAAAGGAGCGGTTCTCAGTGCAACGTCGGAAGAGAAGATGTGTCAATGAAGAGTTCAAGTAAGCCTCTACAGCGGAAGAACGAAGTTATTCTACAAAAGCCTAGGAACGATACTTGTGACGGTAACTATGTTCATAATTTCTCTGATGTACAAACTAATTACGCGTTATTTCAGTCACATTGTATTCCTCAAAGTGTCACAAAACTTACTCCCTCTGTTGCGCTGAACAATCGTAAAATTGTTACTTCCAGAGATAGAGTTCATCCTAAATATTCTTTGTCCAGAGCTAAGCCTATGTTTGTAACTCAATTCTCTGATGATCTGTTTAATGATTCTTACTTGTCATCTGATTCAGTCTAACGTTAAAGATACCGTTCATCTAGATGTGTTGCATGATGCAGTTCCTGTATTTTTAAAGCACGCCGTGTTCTAGTAAGACTAAAAGACTCCTGCTTTGACACCGGTCAGCAGTTTACCTGTACAAAATGTACCTTGTAGATCAGGTAAAATAACTAAACCTGTAATGCGAATAGGTTGCTAAGTTTTCCTTCCGTGTGTCATATATTCATCTAAAAGGGAGGGAAATTGTTGTATATTAAAATATGCATCGTATAATGTGATACTGGTTTTATGAGTACGAGTTCCGGAGCGGAGGTTTGCGCGTCTTGCCGGATGCCTTATCGCGTTCAGGTCAGATGTCTTTATGGGACCTCCGCCGGAAGCTGTGCCTTGGGGGCGCATCGCATTGGTATGCACCGGAAGAGCATTGTTTAACTTCCGAGCGCTATAGCTTATAAGCAGAGTCGGTGTATGGATGATTCAGTACAAGAATAGGAACCTAGCTAAGAGTTTCCTTTTCCTCCTCCTGAAGCTAACGCTTCAGTTACGGTAGTTACAGCTACCGATACTGTAGTTTGCAGCTACAATTACTAATCCTAATATCGTGATGAAAAACCACGATATAACACGCAGGAAAGTAGAAAATTGTTAATGGACTACGTCGCATGTTCAGAAAGCTTCAATATGAGCGAAAAGTACTTTCGAGTATCTTAAAGTTAAGGCCATGACTTGAGATCGAATATATGAGGATCGTAATATTTATATTGGTTGATTTTGAAACAAAATGGTTGGGAGAAAAGTAAAAAGAAAATGCATTCCTTCCATTGTGTTGATATCAAATACATGAGGATCGTAATATTTCTATCAATTAAGTTTTGAAACAAATAATTAGGAGAAAAGTACGTAGATAAATGCATTCTCTCCATTGTGTTTGTCTGATTTTAACACTGGATTATATTTCAAGTGTTCAAGAAAACATTGTACATGTGATGCGTTGTTAAGAACACTCCAGTTGGTGCACTTCCATATTGAAATTTGAGCTTACGAACGTTGGAACTAGTGAGATGAGGGATTAAAGGTTGAAAGTAAAACTGGTAGATCCTAAATTACTTTGCATCTTTGACTGCTAGGTTGATGTTAGAGGTAGTTTTACATTGTTTTGTATCAACTAGTAAGCTAAAATACCTGGTACGGATGAAATGAAGGATTTTACAATAACGGAAATTTTTTTATTTCGTATACTACAAGCTTTGGCACAGAAAAATTCACCGGTTTCAAAATAGATGAGAGGGACCGATGTACAATGCCAACCGTAACATTTTCAACATTACTGGGGCAAAACGAGAAAGTCAAAACAACCTCAAATGGTGTGGCCGAAGCATACTGGAAGAGTGTAAAGGACGACACTGCGTCACACAGGATCAACATGAGCATTTTAAACGGGAATATGTTCTAAACATACAGACACGCACATGCGTACACCTATATCCATACGCATATACGCACATACGTGCGCTACATGTGCGTACATACTTACATGTACTTGATACTCGTGTACGGGCAGTCATATTGCATGTGCATATTATAAATCTATACTGATTGTTGTATAATGTATCGAGAGAGAAGATAACTAGCAATAAAAATTCCCGACTTCTCTTCCAGCACGTACTGCAGTTCACACTTATTGTGTTGGCGCAAGATAGAGAGCCATTTTAGTTTTGAATTCTCTCAGTGTTTGAGGGGTTTTGAAGCTCTGGGGGAGTCTGTTCCACAGTAAGGCGCCTGATACTGACAGAGCTTTCTGCCCGATGTTAGATGAACGGTATTTGATTGAGACATCACGTCTCCTGTTCGGCTTTTGGTTCGTGACGGTAGGGGAGTGGAATTCCACTACTTCAGCATTGTTATGATGAAGATATAAAGAGGAGAAAACGTATTGGGCTTCGTGCGCCAGAAACCTTTCCCGAATCGGAGCACAGCCAAGTTTATTCAGGAGAGGTGTTACGTGGTCTGTAATGTCGTGCGCTAGCGGAATTGATCTTCGCTTCGGCACGCCATTGAACGGAACTCAGTAGGACGCCCAAAGGGAAACGAGGTCTCTTCAGGTTTTTTATTTCTTATCCCGTTGAGCCGTATATCTGCACAGACAAATATGATTCAGACTCGGGCTAGGAATTACGTGACAAAAACCCCAATTTAAGGTTATAGTCGAATGAACAATTAATTTATACGGTGCTGCATGACGAGAAAGGAGCATCCTACATCTTGAGCAAAACACAGATAACAGCTAAATAATGTTAGAACTAGGTATGATAGTCTAGTGACGGAATTCATAACACAGTATTCGTTGTTACACGAGAGGGGTTTAGCTTCCCTTAACCACAAGATGCTCTGGGATAGGAAGGAGGAAGGCACCATTTATATATCACCGCACGACAAGAAAGAAACTTCATACCGGAGACATAAGAGGCAATCGGGTAGTGCTAACGCTAGGCATGACATTTCAATGACCGGTGGGCGATAAGAGTGGTCACGGGGCATAGTCCTCAGAACGACATAGCACAATGATATTCCATGAATCAATTATTATCATTATATAGGAAAGTTTTAGCCTCCCGCAACTACGACAAAGATGTTCCAAGAGAGGAAAGAAGAAGGCACCATTTAGTGTGGAGTTGGAGGAACGCGGAATCTGCGCACAAGGTGCACAGGAACAGCAAGCTAGGAAATGAGTTCACGAAACAAGAAAGGTTTCCGTTGCGTTGGCAAGGAAGAGAATAAGTACCTAGTCGAGGAACCCATTATCAAGAACACCCTGCCAAAGACACACAGCTAGAAACACATTTAGAAAGAACACATTTATGATACGCACACGAATATTGTAAAACTCGTGTCACTAACGCTAGGCAATGATACATGAATCGCTTTTTTTGCCCAATGTTCAAAGTGTCTTTTTGATGAAGCATAAAAGGATATATACATGAATACACATCCGTATCTAACAGTCTCAACACAGCGGTCATTAGTCAATAAGCACTTTATTTGAACAAAGGTAGACGATCGCACAACAAGTTTTAGTTTTCGCACTGCTTCACAATATAAAAAGATGACGAGTTAGGTAACATCACAAGTTAAAAGAGGATACTCTAAAATACTTACAGACGATGAGGAAAGGTCCCTCGGTTTAGACCTGTGACATCTTACTTTAGTCTGCAAAATAAGTGCCTACTCTGGCTTTCTTTACCCTATCTGTGGAAAAGAGACAGCAGAAATTAGGTCTCTGAAGCAGGGGCGAGTCGCTGAGGTTATCAGATCAGCCATTATCAATAAATTCTATTATCAAAGAATGAGAGAGGCAAGTACGCGTTTATCAACGTCGCTTTGAGAACACAAATCGTATGAGCTAGTGGTCTCGAGTTCCTGCGCCCATTCTCAGTCTACTGAATGCCGTGACTTTAGGCTTCCACCTTGCTGACTGGCGCAACTTGCCCAGCACAGCTCATAGGTAAGAAGCCACTCGACTAATTTATTTTACTTTGCTATTAATGAATGTTATAAATAATACAAAAACAAGAAAAACACCAAAACTTCTTAACATCAGTTTCTTTCTGCAAGTCAATCAAATTTTTTGTTTTTTTTCTTCTTTGTTGTTTGATACTCAGCCATAGAAAGTGTATCTTGGGAAGCTCGCATAAGTTTACTACGTCATACTTCACATCAATTACTTTTGCTGACTGCTAAATGATACTTGAAAACAAAAGATGTTCTTCTTTACCAATAAGTTATAAGAAATTCTGTATCAGCTGATCAGAGTAAAAGAGATAAAATTAGTAAGAACTCAATTTTCTTCAGTGAGTATAGTAAGGCCATCTGATTTCAGTTTCTAAATTTAGCATCAAATCTGTGACAGAATTTGGCTCCACATTCAAAAACACAAATTACTTGGGGCAGTGAAATAGAGATAGGAAAGTTCATCAGTTAAATCACACGCTTTTCCTCTAAAGTACTGCCAAAATGGAACCTGGCATTTCCAAACATTACACTGCAGCGCACTTGCTATGACACGTTACGACGGCTAGTCTGGCTTAATGTGGGTGGTTCACCAGCGACCGGAAGCATCCTCGAATGCTCTAGAAGCCGGCTGTTCACCGCTATCTAAACACAAATATGTTAAAAACACCCGAAAATATAGCTAGCGCGGCAACACGTAAACCGAAAGAGTTTCCCACTCAAGTTCACTCTCTAACTACACAATAACTTAATATTAACCGGGAACATGTTCCTCCCACGCACTTCAAAACAAATAAAACGTTGGCGTCATTCTTGCGGACGAAGCGCGGATCCGCAAAATGTTGCCGCATAAATTTATCAAAATTCTTCAAATTTTCTCACGTCTTGTACGACGTGACATGGTCATTCTTTTTTAATTTACCGTTGCATACAACCTTTGCTGCAAAATTCATGCATTTTTGTAGGTCTTTCTGAAGACCTTTCGATATATCTCCCCAGACCAGGCTACAGTAGTCAATACGTGATAAGACCAAAGAATGAACGGCCAACAACCTAGATTCTTCGTCAAGCATATTTTTTATACAAATAAAAAACAATAAGGTCCAGTGAATTGCGTTGCAGGTTTTATCAACGTGGGATTTGAAAGACATGTTTCTATCGAACCAAATACCTAGATTTTTTACTTTTTCTGATGGGTGAATTTTATCATTCCCAACTGTAAGAGTTAGATCTAGATTTCGAATGTTGTTTATTGAATGCTTTGACCCAAAAATAATGAATTGTGTTTTGTTCGCGTTTAGCTTGAGACCATTTTGGTCTTACCACGACTTGAGGCTGATCAATAGAGCTTCAGCTCCTTTTTTCGTCTGTGGTATTTCTGCTACAGAGCTTGTCATTGCAATTTGGACGTCATATGCATACATGGAGATTCGGGTGTTAGAAGGCATTGGAGGGAAATCGTTAATGAAAATTGAAAACAGTAGCGGACCCAGAATTGATCCTTGAGGGACACCAAAGCTATTTTGAAGGAATGGGGACAACTTGTTATCTAAGAGGACTGCATGAGACCGATTTGAAAGGTAACTTTTAAACCACTGTGTATCCAATCCTAAGTTCAGTATTTTTCGTAGGAGTTGATTCTGTTCGACGCTGTCGAATGCTTTAGAGAGATCAAGTAGCAGCAGAAGTGTTACATTTTTTTGTTCGATGTCGTTGTATATTTTTTCAGTGATGATAAGCAGGGCGTCTTGAGTGCTAGTGTTCTTCCTATAGGCATATTGATTTCGATGAAGTAAATTTGACTCGTCCAGGTGAGATGACAGTTGATTCGTTACTACTTTTTCTAATATTTTGGACAGGACAGGTAAAAGGCTAATGGGCCTGTAATTTGACGCTGAATTTATGTCACCAGTTTTATGCAACGGTCTAATTATAGAGTGTTTCCATTGTTTTGGAAACTTATTAGTAGCTATTGGTGTGTTGATAATCAAACGAATCAATGCTGCTGTGACTGGAAAACTGTCTTTTATGTATTGGAAGTTGATTCCGTCATGTCCGACTGCTTTTGTGTTTTTCAATGAGTATAGAATAGTTTTAACTCTGATAAATCGATAGGGCGTGGCTTCCACAGGGCACCAGCCTTTAAAAGTGCAGTAGGGCATGAACTTTGAGCTGTCAATTTCCTCGGACTGGTTTTACTCACTTCATCGAAGACTTGGGCACCTACTTTTGAAAATAAAGTGTTGAACTCAGTGGCTTTTTTCCAAAGGAATTTCAAAATCACTTTTGCGCTCTTGTGCGCCCGCCGAGTATATAAATAGAATCGGCAAGAGACATCGCCGTTCACTAGCGGTGGCCTGCCGTAGAGGTAGCACATTAAAACAGTCGTCGCTGTTCAGTAGCGGAAGCGTGACTGTCGAGGAAGCACCTGTACAGATCACAAATGCGTTATAGAAGTAACACCACTTCGTCCGATCTAACAGATTCTTTGCCACTTACGAAGCCTGTGTCAACTCTGAAGTACCAATAAAGGATAACCACGTTACTGCATTTGGGTTACCCCCGAACCTCATTCGCGTTAGTTTCGACCTGTACATGGAAAGGGACGGAACATTTATGGTGGCCAGTATATCGGGATGCCACATTAAAGATATCCACATTGCCCATTGAAGAAGAAAGATATCAAGAATAGATCTTCGGTTCTGCTGATCCGTGATTTTAATTAAGTGTGAGGAGTGTCACCCTGTTTGGAGTAACGTCGCATAGTTATCACATTACTCCGGAGCATCGAGAAAAGGAAGAAGGACGTCAGCGCAGAAAATCGAAGTTCTTTCCAAGAAACTCTTCGAGAAAGAAACACTTCGAGGGAGAAAAAATCGAAAATCTACACGCTACGCAGTCTTCACCAGTCTGGATCATCGCTACTCAAAGGAGAAGATGAAGTGAAAGGGTCCAGACCAACAACCTGGTCTGTCGACGAGATCTACGCATTTACGCACCGTCATCTGCAACGAGAAGATCTACGAGATCTACGCATCGCCAAAATATTGTTCAACGTCACCAACTAGCTTCGCATAGCAAGTTAAGTGTACGCCGATAATGTTTGCTTGCGAATTAAAAATAAGCATGCGCTCAAATTAATGATTATACATCATTATTATAAAATTAATGAATAAGAAGTTGAGCAGTGAGCAGCATAGGCATTGCAAGTGCAGTAAGCACGCTGATTCTTGGTAAGTGGGAGAGAGCGTGTACGCGGAAACATTTGTGTGAGGCGGTAGTCCATTGTTCTCTAGAACAATTGAAGGAAGTTGTAGCTATTGTTCTCGGGCCCATTGTCCTCTAGCACATAAGAGTAAGCTGGAGCAGCCTGTCTCTGTCCAGTTTGTTGCCAGCCTTCACGAGCTTTGACTTTGTAGTGCTGAAATAGCCTGTTTTAAGTCCGCTGAAAAAGTAAGTTATCATTTTATCGTATGTAGAATATTTTCATTAAATGTGTGTAGAACATTTTTCTCTTAATGGTAATTAGAGGTCTAAGAATATAAGAGTATTGTGTGTTTATGTCGAGAATACTTTAATTGTTGCGTTAGCTATGGCTATCATCAACCCCCTAGTAACAGAAGATTTTTCCAAAATGTTAGCGACTCGATCTGAGAGATCTGTGGAAATCTATTGTGCAGAAGATGACCATTCGTCCGAATCAAACTTTGATGCAGCCTATGATGAGGCCGAAGTGCATACAATGACAAGAGGCGGATTTCAAAGTAGAGGTAGGACGCGTAGGCCCTACCCGAGACCAAATTTCCCAAGACCAATTTTCCGTGCTAGACCTCACGTTAAGTCCTTTGTTGGAGATCGGGAATTAGGAACTCTAGAAGTCCAGGCATTAGAGACAGCTGAAGCGAAGCGTTGCTCGAATTGTTACAATCATGTGTGTGTCTGCCAAGGACAAGGTGTGTCGGTAACCACTGTGGCTAGGAAACCGACTGATTGGTACAAACCAGGTTCATATCAGACAGCCACCGAGCATTCACTGCGTGACGTAGCTTGTTTTCGTTGTAATAAGTTAGGACACTACGCAAGAGACTGTAGGTCCAGACGAGACTATTTCAACAGACCAGGTAGACCTGATCGTGTCCGTGCGCGAGGACAGCATAAAACTCGTGTACCAGAAAAAGGCCAGGTAGAAACTTACCAAACTAACAGTGGCGATAATTTTTTAGCGTAAGCTGCGGAGACGATTTCATTTCCGATAGAAATAACGTCCAAGATAAAAATGAAATTGAAATAACCAAGTGTGACTCTACGTCAGTAGCTCCCTGTGAACCCGAGGAGAATTCTGGTGCTGAAGATTCCCTCGTTAAAAATGTCGAGAGAGTTGATGTGTTAAACATGTCTGGAGATTCCCTCGTTAAAAATGTGGAGAGAGTTGATGTGTTAAACATGTCTGGAGGTTCCCTCGTTAAAAATGTTGAGATAATTGACCCACTAATTAAGTGTCAAAATAGATATGAATCGCTGGGAGAGGTGGATTTAAGCGATTTAAAAGATTTAAATGCTCATGGCACTGAATTTGAAAGCCATGTGACGGCGAACGTTTGTAAATACGAAGAAGATGAAGAAGTTGAAGTTACAGGACAAAATGAATTATTTGTAATACGAAAAAGTCATAAGCCCATGATTGTGCTTAGAAAAGATGCAGACCTGTGGAATGCATTGATTGATTCAGGATCAGAGAAATGTCTAATCAGCTATCACAGAATTAGTGAGATAAGTAATGACGTGAAGCCAAGTTCTCTGACTATAAAAGGCGTTAACGCTAAGAGTAATGTTGAAGGCGAGGTGGAGCTTGTCCTAAAGTTAAAAAACGGTATAAGTTTAAAGACAAATGCTTTAATAATTAAGGATGGTATTTACAATTATGACGTCATTATTGGGCGTGATTTATTAGACAAGAACGCCGTTGTAGACTTAAAACAAAGATGTTTAATTATCAAAGACGAGAAAATTCCCTTTGCAGAGGTAAAACGACGAAAAAAGAGAAAGACAGAGTGTCTCGAGTATTTAATAGAGAATACTGAGTGTCTCATGGCGGACACGATTACGTCCAGAGCTAAGAAAAAAGTCCTAAATAAGCTAAGAGAGAAGAGAGAAAATCTCAGGACGTGTAATGCTGAGAGAGCAGGCGAGGAAGTAAAAAGGGATGGTAAGAGAGAAAATCAGCCTGTTCGAGGCGTAGTTGCAGTTACCAGTTCCCACACAGGGCCAAGGCCGTTAAGAGTGCATACTCGACGAGTGGAGATTGCTCCCAATGTAATTTTGAAACATGTTGGACATGTTGGAAAGTGTAAAAATGGAGAATACATAATAAAGAAAGCAACTTTAAAAGAAGGCATTTGTGTCGCAGAAGCGATTGTGAGAGTTAACAATAGGAGGAAGATTCCGTTGTTGTTAATTAATAGCTCCGACAGAGCGATTGTTTTACCAGAGAATGCAATTATAAGTACTTTAGAAAAATTGGAGAAGGATCACGTTGAATCCGAAGTTTACTTGTCAGATGTACAAGGAGAATTAAAAGGAGGATTGAGTACCTTTGTGCAGGCAGCTAGTGTTGTTCAGGACAGTCATTTAGATGTCGAGAAGAAAGACACTAATAGTAAATCTGTCGGGATCACAGGAGTTGTCGACAAAGGGTACGTTTCTGATTCCAAAGAAGTAGCCCGTGGTCGGCGGAAATTAAATAATGATGATATCAAGTGTAACGATGACGAAATGAAGCCTGAATTGCTGAGTTTGTTGAATGAATTCAGAGACGTTATTACTATAGACAATGAATCGATCTCCGCTGCTGCGATTAAACCATACAAAATTCGTTTGAAACCTAACGTGGATGTCGTAAATGTCCCTCCCTATCGTATTGCCCACCGTTACATGGAAGACTTGAAAGTCGTTAACGAAAAAATGTTAGACGACGGAATTATTAGACCATCGATTTCAGCTTATAATTCACCGATAATTGTAGTTCATAAGAAAGATGGAACTATACGTCCGGTAGTTGACTTTCGCAAAGTAAATGAGGTAATTTATGAAGAATCATTCCCTCTACCGAGAATGGACGAGATTCTCTATAGTTTAAATGGTCAGAAATACTTTTCGAAATTAGATCTTAGGTCGGGATATCATAATATTACACTGACCGATGAGAGTAAGGAAATAACAGCATTTACCGTTGGTAGCAGAAAATACGAGTTCAATCGTTTACCTTCTGGTTTAAAAACCTCACCTGCATATTTCCAGTCAGTAATGACGCAAACGCTATCTCCTGTTCTAGGAAAACTATCTTTCGTCTTTATGGACGACGTACTCATCTATTCAAAAGAAAAAAATCAGCATCTTGCCGATATAAAAGTTGTACTTGAACTATTAAGAAACGCTAGATTGTCAATAAAAACGGAAAAATGTGAGTTTTTCAGAGACGAGATTGAATATCTCGGACATTCCATTAGCGGAATGGGAACCAGAAGCACCGGTACTGACAAAGTGAAGAATTTAGAAATTCCTAAGAATGTGAAACAGTTACAGTCATTTCTAGGACTGGTAAATTTCTTTCGTAGGTACATAAAAAATTTTGCGAGTATCGCAAGCCCGCTCTATAATCTTCTGAAGAAAAATGTTGAATTCAATTGGTCTAAGGATTGTCAAAACGCTTTTAAAAAATTAAAGAATGAACTGTGTGAAAGCACAATCTTGAGTCACCCAAACTTCGATCAAAATTTTCATCTATTTTGTGATGCATCAAACGTCGGCATAGGAGCTGTTTTACTCCAGTCATCTACTGATAAAGTTCGAAACATGAGACCTGTCGCATTTTTTTCTAAAACGTTGAATTCCACCCAACGAAGATACTCAACAACTAAAAAGGAGATGTTTGCTATAGTTGAAGCGTTGAAGTACTTTAAATATCTTGTTTTAGGCTATGATCTGGTCATTTACACCGATCATAAGCCTTTAGTTCCTTTATTTTCAAAGAAATTGCCTGAAGACAACACGCTCGCCAGATGGAGTATTTATGTCCAAGCTTTTGATGCCAAACTAAAGTATTTTTCTGGGAAAGCGAATAGTGCCGCCGATGCATTAAGTAGATTAAATCATGACAAAAATCCTTTAACAGAAAGAGAACTATTAGAGTGTTCTGAATTAACCCCGGATGTAGAGACTTTTCCCGTTGTAACCAGGCTGCAAGCCGCTGCTGCGGGTAACAAATGTAACAAGCCGGTGACTGAGAAAGAGTTCGAGGAGACAATGCCAGGAAGTAAGGACGGAAGAAACAACAACAGTACTGCTGAACAACAGACAGACCCCAGACGTGAACCCAGTGACTTTAATAGCAGACAGAAAACGTGCTTATGCAGACTGGATAACGTTAACAAGACTACAGACCGTTCAAGTATTAACGACAACTGGTCGTTAGACGAATTTAAACGTGAACAAGATAGTGATCCCTTTTGTTCTGAAATAAAGGATGCCCTAGAGAATGCAACAAAAGTTACTAATACTGACATGAATGAATTTCTGATTATGAATGACATTTTGTATAAAAGACGAAGGATTGACAACAGACCCAGCACCATTCTGACTATTGTGGTGCCACATACTCTGCTACACAAGACAATTCTATTCATCCATAATTTGTCCCATACAGATTTGAATCATACCTTGTTTAAGTTTAAATTAAAATATTTTCATCCGTACGAACGGACAATTACACGCAAAATTGTTGAATCTTGTGACATCTGTAAGATTCTAAAATCACGAATATCGACGCCGATTAAAATTCTAAATGCTCCAATTGGAACACGATGTTTTCAAACGGTCAGCATGGACTTCTACGGTCCATTAACAATGACAGACAATGGTAACAAATATATTCTTGTCATTATCGACCTATTTTCCCGTTTTGTTAAATTATATTCGACTAGTGACCGATGTACAGAGACTGTTACAGATTGTCTATGGAATTTTTGCTGTTTGTTCGGTACCCCGGACGTATTGTTGTCCGACAATGCTCTAGAATTTAAATCATCTAATGTGAGAAATTTCACAAAAGGACTTTCTATCTTAAAAGGGGAAGTTCTGGCTTATTCCCTTTTTTCTAATGGCATTGTTGAGCGATGTAATGGAAAAATCCGACACCTGCTCAAGTTATATCTAAATTTTCTTACTCATAATGAGTGGGATAGATTATTGGATATTGTGGAGAATTCGATTAACAATAGTTTTAATGAAACTTTAGGCGATACCCCCGCATACACGGTTTTCGGTAGAGATACGTGTGTGTATATTAGTTCTACTAATTTAGAAGACTTCAATGTTACGACTACATATGAAGATGTTCAAAAACAAAAATTTAAAGAGTCATCTATTGTAGTGAACAATATTAGAAATGCAATCATTAACGCTACAATCGAAAGAACTACATATAGGAACGTGAAACGTCGCGATAAAAATTTAAAAGTGACGGACCGTGTACTAGTGAAAAATCATGCCAAAAAACACAAGCTACAGCTAAATTTCTTAGGACCAGGTATCATTGAAAGGCTAGGTAAAAATTACGCAGATATTAAGATCGGTAACAAGATTATCCGAACGAACTTAAACCATGTACTGCCTTTAGACAAGTTAAAAAGGTAAAATTGTCAACCTAGTTTGGAACTGTTCATTCCATATATTCCGAAATTGCCATTCCATATATGTATTTAAATGGTATTTAGCTTGTAAGTGCGTTCTATGAGTTTTAGCTTGTAAGTGCGTTCTATGAGTTTTTAGCTTGTAAGTGCGTTCTATGAGTTTCTTTCTTAAGACTTTATGTATGTCTTGCGTTAGGAAATATTGTGTTGCGCAAACACCTTGTGACGAGATGTTGAGCTTCGGATGTTGTCATACTGTTGTTGCGACATCAAAAGCTGTGTTCGTCAAGCCGTAAGCTAGAGTTGATAAACTTAGGTGCAATCTTGGAAATGTCAACACGAGAGTGCGAGTGCGAAACCCGCGAGAACTGCATCGCATCTGCCGCAACTTGTTTGAAAACAATGTCAGGCATTGTAGTTGGAATGAATGTGTCTTAATGAGAAGGAAGCGTTGCCTTAGTATGTAACGACAGTTGTTTACTTTAAACTCGTGGCCATGCTAATCTCCTGTCTCGGTTCCTTTCAGATTCCTTGGGCGACTCCTGAACAACTATTCGCAGTTCCACCTCAAGTTGGCGCATAACAATACAACGCTAATTTCTACATTCATATTAACATAACAAAACACACGTACCTCAACGCTGAGCTTTCATCTCCGAGGGTGTCCCTCGAAACTTCGAAAAATTGGAACACGCTCACGCACAGAGTCCACGTGCACGTACATACAAGATGGATCTAAATATTTTCAGAATATTTCTTTTAGAATATATTGTCTTAGAATATTTCTTTTTATACGGAAAATTACGTGTTCTTGGTGTCGTTAATTATATCCTTTGATGTTGTTTTATTCGCCCTATGGAAATGTTTTGTTTCAAGATAGGGAGACGAATTATTTGTATTGCGAATAAAAACCGAATTGCACGCTTGTGGATTGGTTGAATTGAATTAGTTCATTTATTGATTATTCTATTTAATTTACTTTCAATATTTAATTTAGTTGAATTGAAATAAGTTAATTCGAATCGTAGGACATTTATTAATTTTATAATGATTATGTATTTGATTTGAATCGTACGGAAAAGCAAATCGACGTTTAACTTGCCAATTGTAGTAATGTAATGTATTATTCTCGATTTGACGGTATGTGTCCAGTTTGTTCAAAAAAAAGTGTACCTTATGGAGATGATTTATTACGTACGTGATTTGATTTTTGATTTCGATAAGTTAATAAAATTGTGTGGTGTATCCAATAGTGAACATCGGAAGCATTTTGTGTCATACGTTTTGATCTGTTCGAATTAATTTGACGGATTGTAAGATTAATTGATAGTCAAAGGAAAATCAAAGTTAATTGAATAACGTTTTAAAAATTTTTATTGTAATAAAGAATTTTTAAAGGTGGGGGGAGCATTATGTGCGCCCGCCGAGTATATAAATAGAATCGGCAAGAGACATCGCCGTTCACTAGCGGTGGCCTGCCGTAGAGGTAGCACATTAAAACAGTCGTCGCTGTTCAGTAGCGGAAGCGTGACTGTCGAGGAAGCACCTGTACAGATCACAGATGCGTTATAGAAGTAACACCACTTCGTCCGATCTAACAGATTCTTTGCCACTTACGAAGCCTGTGTCAACTCTGAAGTACCAATAAAGGATAACCACGTTACTGCATTTGGGTTACCCCCGAACCTCATTCGCGTTAGTTTCGACCTGTACATGGAAAGGGACGGAACACTCTAAAGGTTTTATATTGAGCCACCTCACTAATGATTTCCTATGTACGTTTTGGATTATTTTTTGCCATGAATAGTTCTTGGTGGAAGTGAGTTTGTTTTGCTTGCGTGATTTTCTTCCGAAGAATCTTTCCAAGTTCATTATATCTCCTGTATAAAGTAATGTTTTACCTGTTTTCTTTATACTCTCGCAAGTAAATTTTCTTTATTCTGCTTAGGTCTATAATTTCGGTCGTAACCCACAGAGTGCGTTTTGGCCTAGTTTTTTTGGTGATATAAGGAGCACATTCATTTAGAGCTGGTGTGAAGTTCTCGTTAAAGATAGAAACTTGAATGTCCACATCTTCAGATTGCATCATGCTCTGAAATTCGGTGAACCTGTTTAGGAGTTTTTGACTAAATAGTTCCGGCGAATATTGACTTTTTAGGCGGTAAGTCATGAGACGATAGTTTTGTCTTTCCTTTGCAATATTAATTTTACGTTCTACAGAGTGGTGATCGGCGACAGAGGGTAATATTACTGTATTAAGTATTGTCGTAGGTTTGTTTGTGATTGCTAGATTGAAGAGAGTCTTAGATACTCTTGTAACGCGAGTCGGTTCTTTAACCATTTGTGAAAGGTTTAGTTTGTAAAACAGTCTGCTAAGCTGATTTTTTTTCATCCGTTAGGTCAATATTAAAATCACCGAAAGCAAAGAATGAATTTTTTGTAGCTAAAATTTATTTGAAAATTTTCTCAATGAACTCTACTGTTGTTGGTAGAGAAGCTGATGGGTGCCGGTAAATGCTGCCGGTAACGATGGATTTATGTTTATTTATTTGCACTTTCAACCAAACCATTTCTATGCCCTCGCACACTTCGTTTGTTAAAAGTAAAGACGACTGGTAAATTTCTTTTACGAAAATACACGAACCACTACCTTTGCTTTTTTTAACGCCATCATTGCGGTACAGTATGTAATCGGGAATATTGAAAAAGGAGCTCTGAGTTCGCGAATCGAACCATGTCTCGGAAATGTTGAAACCTTTATTGTAGCACCTTGAATGTATATGTGTATAGTACTGATAATGTTACAGTGTTCTTGTTTTAGAATGTGTTTAGACAGTAATCCGCGCTGAGAACTGAGCTCATGATTCTCGGGCTTGGCTGGAGCCTACTCCACCGCTATCCTTCGTGATGTAAACTGTGTCCTGCTGTGTGTACTGATTATACAAACTCCAAGTGTCTCGTCTTACTTAACCTAACTCCAATAGGTTATGGGCCCAGAAAACCTTCCGATGAAGCAATATCAAGTGAGGTTATAAGTCCCTGTAATATAGCGAGTAGTGAAAGTTCTAGTTAGAGAGACCAAAAGTTGGCAACGCTCGAGAGAGCAACACTCGCAAGTCAGTCTGCTAGTGATCTCGGGTTCAACAACAAGTAAATGTTGACCGAGTGTGTATATAATTACCTACTGTGGTTGGTATCTAACTTCTTAAGTTCTAAACTAATGTACTAATTCTATCCTACTCTATTCTATATATTCCGGTCTATTTCCGCTCTACCCTTGCTAGCCACAGTACTGCACATTGAGTATTTAAGTTAAGGTATCCCAGAGGTGAGTGAACTATTTACCTAAATTGCTGTGTCATTGCATTTGTCTATTAATGTGTTATTTGTGTCTTGATGGTGTGTACTAATATTATATCTCCGTCTATGATCTATAACACAAAGTGGCGACGAGAATTTGGTAGAACTGCTGGGAGTGGCTCAGTAGTAGTGACTAGTGAGGGAACATAGAATTTGCCTAGTGATTTTTTTTGTGGTTGTTCTGCTCACTGGTGTTGCTAGACTGGCTAGACTAGTAAAGAAACTCAGAATTGATCACAGTGTGGTTGACTACTAAAAAGTCAAAATGCCATTGATAGGTTCAGTGGGAGAATTTAATCCTTTAGAGGAAGAATTTGGAGACTATGAAACTAGAGTACACTGCTATTTTGTAATAAACAAAATAGGGGAAAAAGAAAAAGCCCCAACGCTAATTTCACTAGTGGGTCCTAAAATTGCTAGGTTGATAAAAGATCTTATGTCTCCTAAAAAAGTCCTTGATGCTACTTATGACGAGAAAGTGGAAGCGTTGAGACGGCATTTTAAGCCAACAAGAAATCAGATCTTTGAGAGGTTTAGGTTCCCTAAGCGGAACCAGAGACAAGGGGAAAGCATTGCTGATTTTGTGGCTAGCTTGAAAGCCCTTTCTAATACCTGTAATTTCAAACAGGAAGTGCTAGAAGAGACCCTTCTAGATCGTTTCATTTTGGGTGTGTCCAGTAATGAAATTCAAAATTGCTTGCTGAATGAAGCTGGCCTGACATTGCAAAAGGCCATGGATCTAGCTACTGCTAAAGAAACCACACTGAGAGAAACAGTGGGGTTGAGGCATCCAAATTCAATTCTAAATGTAGGTCAGAGCAGAGGTAAGCAAACTGCGTACAAGCCTCAGGGCAAGACTCAGGCACAAGCTAGCCCCAAATCAGCATGCAGCGGTTGTGGTGGTTTGCACTGGCGTAAAGATTGCCCCTATAAAGACAGTAATTGTCATGGCTGTGGCCGAAAAGGTCATCTAAAAATATGTTGTTTCAAACTAACAAAAGGGCAGAAATCTGATAAAGGCAACAAAAATAATTTTTTGCATGCTATGCATGAAAAAAGGGGGAGGGAAAACCACCCTAACCCTAATGGAACTAGCAACGGAACCAGTGCAGACTACCCAGCCCCCAATCAAGGATGCTATGGGGAAATATTTTCTTTAGCCGAGGAAATGAAACCCCCAATAAAAATAAAATTGTTACTAAATGGTGTGCCGTTAGAGATGGAGGTAGATACAGGTGCTGCCAGGTCTATCCTTTCAATGGCCACATGCTCAAAAATACCAGCTAAGTCAAGACCCGAGCTAATACCTTCTGATTTTAAGCTTAGGACTTATGGGGGAACCCCACTAGTGATTTGTGGGGAGATTAGGGCTAACATCCAGCGTGAATCTGGTAATATGGTTCCTCAGCTAGCAACTATTGTGATTGTAGACAGGGAGGGGCCAGCTTTGCTGGGTAGGGACCTGATTGATTCCCTTGGGCTAACTATAGTAGCAAATGAGGTCAACAAGTTGATCACTTGCCCTGAAGAGTTAGCAAATAAATTCCCCGAATTTTTTCAACCAGGTCTAGGTTGCTTTAAGGGAAGGAATTTCAAAATAGAAGTGGATCCAGCCGTACCACCAAAGTTTTGTAAGGCCAGTAACGTGCCTTACACACTTAGACCTAAGGTGGAGGCAGAACTTGATAGACTGGTGCAGGAAGGTATCCTCACCCCTGTACAGTACTCAAGATGGGCAGCGGCTATCGTCCCTGTGCTCAAGGCTGATCAAAGCATCCGCATCTGTGGGGACTACAAATTAACAGTCAACAGAGCCTCTAGGCTTGATACCTACCCCATACCCAGAGTGGAAGATTTATTTGGCGGGTTAGCCGGAGGAGTTATATACTCCAAGCTAGACATGTCTCAGGCGTACGCCCAACTTCCGTTGGATGATGAATCCAAGGAGCTCACCGTGATCAACACCCATAGAGGTCTGTTCGCTTATAATAGGCTAAGCTTTGGCATAGCCTCGGCACCTGGAATATTTCAGCGTGCCATGGAAGGACTATTGCAGGGCCTCCCAGGAGTGTTCTGCTACCTGGATGACGTCCTGGTGAGTGCCACTAATGAGCAAGAGCACAACAAGCGTCTCCATCAAGTCTTATCTAAACTACAGGAGGCAGGGCTAAAACTGAAAATGGATAAATGCCAAATTGGATTGCCGCAGGTATCCTACCTTGGATACCAAATCGGCAAGGATGGATTGCACCCCAGTGCAGAGAAGGTAGCAGCAATCCAGAATGCACCAGCTCCTACTAATGTCACTCAACTGAGAGCCTACCTTGGGCTGCTAAATTTCTATAGGAAATTTCTAAAATCATCTGCCACTATGCTGGAGCCCCTAAATACCTTTCTGAGAGACAAAACCCCTTGGAAATGGGATGCAAGTCAGGAGAGAGCTTTCCAGAAATCTAAACAAGCCCTCCTGGACTCTCAGACTCTACTCCACTTTGACCCTCCGAAACCCATAGTGGTAGTGGCTGACAGTAGTGCGTATGGTGTGGGAGCGGTGCTGTGTCACATTATCGATGGGATTGAACGCCCCGCCTATTTTGCCTCCCGAACTCTAACAGCAACAGAACGCAACTACTCTCAAACTGAGAAAGAAGCCCTAGCTATGGTGTTCGCACTTCGAAAATTTCATTACTACCTGTGGGGACAGGATTTCACTGTGGTCACGGACCACAAACCTTTGTTAGGACTACTTGATCCGGGTAGAAGCATTCCTCCGATGGCATCCGGGCGCATTCAAAGGTGGGCTTTACTACTGCAGTCCTATAAGTTCACCTTGCGTCACCGGTCTGGCGTGCTGTTGGGCACGGCTGATGCTCTCAGTCGTCTACCTTCGACAACTACCGAGGAAGCCACACCTATTCCTGCGGAATGGACGTCCATAGTAAACTTCCTCGAGACAGCTCCAGTCACCAGCACCCACATCCGCGACGGCACCCTAAGGGACCCAGTACTTTCAAAGGTATACAAATACTGCCAAGTAGGCTGGTCTTCGACGGTAAATGGTGACCCTGATCTCGCTCCGTATACCAGGAGGCGAGACGAATTGTCCACACAAAATGACTGTGTGCTCTGGGGAGCAAGAATTATTGTACCCCAAGCTCTCAGACAAGCCATTGTGGACGAACTTCACTCTGGCCATGCTGGATCATCCAGGATGAAGGAGTTAGCTCGCAGCTATGTATGGTGGCCGCTGCTGGACAAAGATCTAGAAGAAACGACTAAGTCATGCAGCGAGTGCCTGAGCACTCGAGCTGCACCAACGAAAGCTGAACTCTATCCGTGGGAATGGCCTGCGAAGCTTTGGCATCGCATACACATTGACTACGCGGGCCCAATGGATGGAAAATACTATCTAGTGATCGTGGATGCACACTCTAAGTGGGTTGAAATTTTTCCCACATCTACTACAACCTCTAGCGAAACGATCTCGTGCCTGAAACACACTTTTGCGACATTTGGATTTCCAGTAACAATTGTTTCGGACAATGCAATGTGTTTCACATCGGCTGAATTCCAAGAATTTGTGATGGCATGTGGTATGCGACATATTACGAGCGCACCATACCACCCTTCAACTAATGGACTGGCAGAGCGTATGGTACAAACGTTCAAGAAGAATATACGGAAGTCAACGGAACCCCTACGCCTAGCACTAGACAGGTTTCTATTAAACTATCGGCTGACACCCCACTCAACAACAGGTGTTACGCCGGCCGAACTGATGTTAGGCAGGAAAGTTCGCTCTCGTCTTGATCTGCTTTGGCCGTCAGAAGCAATCGCGTCCAAAGTTGCTCAACGCCAGGACGCTCAGAAAAGATACCACCCAGGGTCTCGCGCGGTTGACATTCCGCCGGAGTCCCCTGTGATGGTCCGTCAATACACGCCGGGTTTCCCAAAATGGATCCCTGCTACCACCATTGAGAAAACAGGCCCGGTATCCTACAAGTGCCAACTGAAGGGGGGATAGGTCGTTCGTCGACACCAGGACCAAGTTATTACCTGCTCGAACACCATCCCTGAACCCTTGGAACAACCTACGGAGGAAACCGTTGTGTTTCCACAACCTGCTCAAAATTCATACCCACCACCTCCGACCAATGAACCTGACTCCGAAACACCTGATTACCCGATTCCCACCCAGGAGGCTAGGATGCACGAGCCACCAAGTGCTAGCATCTCACGCAGGTCTACCCGGGCTCGGAAGCCTGTGGTGAGAATGGACCATTAGGATTGACTATTGACTATATTTTGACTGGGGATACAGGGGGGGTTTCTAATTAAGGAGGGAGGGGTGTAATATAGCGAGTAGTGTAAGTTCTAGTTAGAGAGACCAAAAGTTGGCAACGCTCGAGAGAGCAACACTCGCAAGTCAGTCTGCTAGTGATCTCGGGTTCAACAACAAGTAAATGTTGACCGAGTGTGTATATAATTACCTACTGTGGTTGGTATCTAACTTCTTAAGTTCTAAACTAATGTACTAATTCTATCCTACTCTATTCTATATATTCCCGTCTATTTCCGCTCTACCCTTGCTAGCCACACTACTGCACATTGAGTATTTAAGTTAAGGTATCCTAAAGGTGAGTGAACTATTTACCTAAATTGCTGTGTCATTGCATTTGTCTATTAATGTGTTATTTGTGTCTTGATGGTGTGTACTAATATTATATCTCCGTCTATGATCTATAACAGTCCCGAAGCGAAAAGCAGCCCGGGACAGCGAGAACAGACGTTGGTGATTTGTTAGTGCTGTGTGAGACAGAAACGGTGAAAGAGAAAGAAACATGGCAGGCTCCGTAAGTGAAAGTGCAAAGAACTGCCTCACGGCTCTTGATGATAAAAACTATCCTACGTGGAAGCTGCAAATGAAGATGATCCTGATGAAAGAAAAACTGTGGAACTTGGTTAGAGGAACGGAAACCATGTCACAGATTACGGACGAGACTGCTCGAAGAAATTTGAAGAAAGACGTGACAGTGCACTTGCAACAATTGTGCTTGGTGTCGAAACAAGTCAACTTTATTTATTGGGTGATCCTACTGACCCTGTGCAACTATGGCATAAGATTGAAGATACATTCCAAAAGAAAACTTGGTCTATCAAGTTCAGACTACGCAAAAAGACTCTACAACATGAAACTAAAAGAAGACCAAGACTTACAAACTCATCTCAAAGCATTTGTCGAAATGTTTGAGTCTTTGAGTGTGATTGATGACGCTGTTGATGAAGAAAGTCGTGTAATAATCTTGCTGTCGTCACTTCCCGACCATTTCTCCACACTGGTGACTGCACTGGAAGCTCATGAAAAACTACTGTCATGGGATATTGTGACAGAGCGTCTTCTGAATGAATAAGCAAAACTGAAAAACCAAAGTGCTTCAGACTTCAGTGAAAAATCCCTTGTGACCTCGAAATTGAAAAACTCAAGATGCTTCGAATGCGGAAAATTGGGACACCTACGTGCCAAGTGCTGGATCTATCAAGAAAAGTTGAAGAAAGAAGATGGGAACCACACAGAAGACCAAAACAATTTTGTAGCAGGTAAAACAAATTATACCTGTGCATTGTCTGTGATAAATATCAATAATTGCTGGGTAATTGATTCCGGTGCAACAGCACACATGTGTAATAATAGGAATGATTTTTCTTGTATGAATGAGCTATCTAGTCCAATTAACATTGAAGTTGGTGATGGTAGAAACTTGCAAGGTGTTGGTGTAGGTGATGTTGAAGTTATGGTGTTGTTGCCTAAAGGTCTAGTAGATACCTGTGTTGTTAAGAATGTCTTTTATGTACCTGGCTTAGCCTACAATTTACTTTCTGTGCCTCAGATTACAGAAAATGGAAACTCAGTTTACTTTGACGAAAGCTCATGTAAGATTGTAAATAAAGACGATGAATTAATTGCCTTAGGCAGTAAAGTAGGAAAATTGTATAAACTTAATTGCACCCTTAATTCAGCTGCTAAATGCATGAACGTTTCCTCTGATGAAATTCTGTGGCATAAACGATTGGGTCACCTAGGATTCAATAATCTTAAGAAATTAGCCACTAAGAATCTTGTTAGAGGTTTTGATTGTTCTGTGAGTGGAGATAACATTTTTTGTGAAAACTGTTGTGATGGTAAAAATCATAGGCTTCCGTTCCCCAAAACAAATCACAAAAAGGAACGCCGACCCTTAGAACTTATCCACAGTGATGTGTGTGGCCAGCTTAATCCCATATCACTTGGGAGTGGAAGGTATTTTGTAACCTTCATAGACGACCACTCCAGATATACTTGGGTGTACATTATCAAACATAAGAGTGATGTTTTTAAAGTGTTTCAGGAGTTCAAATCTTTGGTAGAAAATCACTATGATCACAAAATTGAAATTCTGCGCTCCGATAACGGTGGGGAATACATCTCTAATGACTTTGAACAATTCCTAAAAAGGGAAGGAATTATCCATGAAAAAACTGTGCCTAAGACACCTGAACAAAATGGAGTTGCAGAAAGAATGAATAGAACTCTCCTTGACTCTGTCAGAGCTAGGCTGTCTGGTTCAAAGTTACCAAAATCATTCTGGGGTGAAGCTATATCAACTGCCGTGTATGTCAAAAATAAAACCCCTGCTAGTGTATTGAATGATATGACCCCTTATCAGGCCCTTAATGGACACAAGTCCAATGTACAGCACCTCAAAACCTTTGGCTGCAGTGCGTACGCACATGTCCCCAAAGATGAGAGGGAAAAACTTGATCCAAAATCTAAACCGTGTGTTCTTGTAGGATATGGAAGTGGATCCAAGGGATATCGTCTGTATGACATAAGCAGCAGAAGGATATTTTTGAGTAGAGACGTTATGTTCAATGAATCTCAGCAGATGCCAATTGAGAAGGAGCCTTCAGAAGTAAATGATGGTAATTTTACTCTTCTTCCTCAGGATCCAGAACCAGAAGACTCTGAGGGAGGGGTGGAGCATAGACAGTCAGATGCTGGGATGGAGGGAGTGGAGCCTAGACAATCAGCCAGGTATCGACGCGCTCCTGATAGGTTTGGTGAATGGGTGTATTTAATGAAAAATGAGCTTGATATACCATCTTGTGTTCAAGAAGCACTCAGTGGACCAGAAGCAAAACTATGGGAAACAGCTATGGAGAATGAGATGGAGTCTATAAATCAAAACAAAGTATGGTCTCTTGTAGAGTGTCCTAATGACAAAAAACCTATCAAATCAAAGTGGATCTTTAATAGAAAAACCGGACCCGACGGAAGCATTTGCTCGTACAAAGCTCGCCTTGTGGCTCAGGGCTACTCACAAAAATATGGCACTGACTACGACGAGACCTTCAGTCCCGTGGTTTGATTTGAATCTGTCAGGACAGTACTAGCTTTGGCTGCCAAATGCAACATGCAAGTCCATCCCATGGACGTTGCAACAGCCTTTCTTAATAGAGAACTGGTTAAAGAACTGTACCTGGTTCAACCTGACGGTTTTATTATCAAAGGCAAAGAAAATCTTTTGTGTAAACTACAAAAATCGCTCTACGGACTAAAACAAGCTCCTAAGTGTTGGAATACTTCACTAGATAGCTATTTGAAGAAATTGGGTTTTGTACAATCTAAGAGTGATGCTTGTATATACACTCGTGTTCAAGAGAAGAAACTGTGTATTGTGGCGATGTATCTAGACGATCTAATAATTGCTTCCGAGTCTGGTGACGAAATAAATCAAATAAAGATGAGTCTTTCTACCCAATACAAAATTAAAGACCTTGGTGTGCTGAGTTACTTCCTAGGTGTAAGTGTTGTACAATCTAAAAACAATGTTTTCTTAAGGAGAGCGTCCCCCATACGGACTTTTTTCTTTATTATTGAACCTAGAACAATGAAATTTGATATACTGATAGGAAATTGAATTTGGAATCGTTTTTGCTTAGAGCAAAAGTTCAATTTTCTTGAAAAGAAAATGGGAAATCGAAGAAAACGAAGTTTGAAGGGGGGGGTTTCAAAAATCTTCTCCTCCTACAGTTTTTTAGCTACAGTGATGATTTTGGTATCAATGAATGCGGAAAGACACGGGCTTTTATGGATGCTAAAATTCATTCCAAAATTATTTATTGCTCAAGAGTTATGAAGTCATAAATTTTAACATTTCCGAAATAGGGCATTTCTTTCCTATTTTTACACTTTTTCATATTGAAAATGTAAATTTGAGGAAACGAATTTTAGCATCCATAAAAGCCCGCGTCTTCCCGCGTTTAATGATACCAAAACCATCACTGTAGCTAAAAAACTGTAGGAGGAGAAGCATTTTGAAACCCCGAAAACCATTGTTTACATTATAAGCAAAACAAAGAAACATAAACAATACAAATAAAAAAATTTTAAAAATTTTTGGTTCAAGTTAGACCCCTGAAATCATTATAGAGTAATCCAGAGACATAGGAGATGACATAGCAACTTCGCGCCGTGAAGAAAGTGCCATGGGGGAGGTGTAACATGATAAAATACCACTTCCCCCTCCCCTCCCCCCCATTCTTTAAACCCCCGTAGCGGGCGAACGAATGACCGTACGAGTCTCATTTTTTCACAGGATGTACCTGACCCTTACACTTCTTATAGCGGCCAAAATCCCAGTTTCGCAAGAAATCTCCAAAACATGGGGTGCAGAAGGGGGACGCTCTCCTTAAAACAAACTGCTTACACTGAGGCTCTCTTGTCAAAATTTGGCTTTGATAATTGTAAACCTGTTGCAACTCCCGCTGATGTAAATGTAAATCCGATATGCTCCCCAAATGATGTCGAATTTGACCCTGCTACTTATCAAAGTGCTGTAGGTAGCCTTTTATATTTGTCAACCAGAACTCGACCTGACATCGCATTCGCAGTGAATAATGTTGCTAAATACAGCTCCAAACCTCTTGAACAGCATTGGATGTGTGTTAAGAGAATATTCAGGTACCTGAGAGGCACCTCCAAACTAGGTCTCTTGTATAGCAAATGTTCTGATACTTGCATTGGTTATTCAGATGCTGACTGGGCTGGTGATAAAAATGACCGAAAGTCTACCTCTGGTTACTGTTTCACCCTCAGTAATTCGGTAATTACGTGGAGATCTAATAAACAAACTTGTGTAGCCCTCTCAACTGCAGAAGCCGAATACGTTGCTCTTGCCGGTGCAGCTCAAGATGCTGTCTGGTTGAAGCACTTACTCAGTGATCTAAAATTTGGTACTGTGGAACCAATGGTTATAAACGAAGACAACCAGTCAGCCATCTGTCTTGCCAACAATCCCAAATATCATGGGAGGAGCAAGCACATCGATATTAAGTTTCACTATGTACGGGATCTTGTAAGTAACAAAGACATAGACGTAGTGTATTGCCCTACCGACGAAATGCTCGCCGACATATTTACCAAGAACCTGCCCATAGAAAAGTTCTCTAGGCTGAGAACGAAGTTAGGAATGGTTTCATCTGACACACATTCAATGTGAGAAGGAGTGTTGAAACCTTTATTGTAGCACCTTGAATGTATATGTGTATAATACTGATAATGTTACAGTGTTCTCGTGTTAGAATGTGTTTAGACAGTACTCCGCGCTGAGAACTGAGCTCATGGTTCTTGGGCTTGGCTGGAGCCTACTCCACCGCTATCCTTCGTGATGTAAACTGTGTCCTGCTGTGTGTACTGATTATACAAACTTCAAGTGTCTCGTCTTACTTAACCTAACTCCAATAGGAAACACATAAAATGTCAATGTCTTCTGTGACCAACATTACTCTAATGTCATCCAGCTTACTAAAGAGGCTACGAGCATTGATATGTTTAATTTTAATGTTTTTTATTTTATGGCGATTATTTGTGGCATCAGAGGGATTTTTTGGTAGGGACTGTTTCGTGGATTTGTTGATTTTATCATTGTTGCCCAGAGTGTCAAGTCTAGCATCAGGTGTATTTGAGAGACTGCTATTCAACTGGACAACAGTATTTTGTCATGGAGATGATGTGATATCAGTCTTGTTTTTGTCTTGTGCAACAAGGGTACTGTAGTGATAATTTTTCCGATGAAGCATCAACGGATGGTTATTAGTTGATACTTCTGGTGAGGGGTCGAATACTGTTCTCCAAATACCATCGCCTTGCTCATCGAAGATGAAAATTCTCCTACCAGTGATCTTTGATATGATATGTGGTATTAGGTCCCCAGCATTATGATCAAAATGTTTTTCGTCAATGTATTTACTTATGAGCCTAGGTAGATCACCGTTTTTCTTGGCAAGGAAATTGACATATTTGTTTTCATTTGTAGTACTCTCTTTTTCGATTGCTGATTTTAAGGAATTGTAACTCCATTTTGAGGGCGATTTTGTTTTAAGCTGGTGAGTTACTGCATGAAGGAGGCAGTGCCCATCGGCTATGGTAGGATGCAGCTTCACTTTCAATGATCGTTTTAAATCATCCATGGTGGTACTGACGAGTGAGTACATGGGGCTTGAGTTATATTTAGGCTGACATTCAGCATTATCAGACGAGAGTTGTTTGAATTTCTTGCTTTCCTGGCTTTGAATTGGCAGGCTGTGGCCAGTTTTAGTTGAGTGAGCGACTGAGAAATGAGGGGTGCTCTTGTCATTTCCACTCTCTTGGTGGTGGTTATGTGTGTGGTTTGGCTGTAAATTTTTTAGCGGATTTTGACCGAGATTCTGCTGCAATTTTTCTCTTTGTTTTGATTTTACTGCTTCCGAGTACGTGGTTGGTAGTTGATGATTTGTACTCGTTTTTGATGAGGGTATATCGCTCTCTGAGTTCGCGTCAGATAATAACGAGAACCTGTTTTTTGTGGGTACTCTGCGGTAGCCGGAGATCAATGGAGGGGAATGTTCATCACCAACAGGCAAGCAATGAATCATGTTTCTGGAAACTTCACTGGAAGCAGTTAGTGATCGAGTAGAATTCTTCAATTCATTTTTGCTGTTTTGCACTGATGTTGGAGCATTCAGTTTTGTCATTTAGGCCATTTGAGTTTATGACACATGAGCTAGATTGTAAGGTGAGTTTTAGACTCGATCAGAGAGCAATCTGTTGAAGAAAATGGTGTGTTTCTTCTCTTGTACCGGGCCAAGTACGAACATCATTGTGTGTTGTGAGATCAGTTGCGCCGTTTGTTCGGAGCGGAATCAATTTAATACCGTTTGTTTTGCACAAATTCAACGCCTGATACAATTGCTTACCGCTACACGCACTCACGACATAAATACGGGCTAAGGCATGCTTAGAAAATATGAGTTCTTTGATTTTAGCAATGTTAGGCTTCGAGAGGCTTAAGTCTCTGAAGCAAACGATGTAGTTAGTGAATTGAGGCATTTGGCCAATTACGTTCAGGAGATCATCAATGCGACTGGAAATTACAGTTCGTAATTTACAAGAGGGGTCAATGTCGGTCCTTTGGACCATCGTGAGTATTTTATCTCCGACAAGAAATGTATCCAGAGGTTTTTTGCAATGTGAGTCAGAAAATTTGCTTGTCGAAAACGGGATCTTTGGCGTAAGATCGAAAGAGCTTACATGCAAGTTCAATTTGAAAAGTTGCTCTGTAATGAGCCTAATATTTGAAGCGGTTGAAGATATCGAAAGTGGGCTTGGAGGCGTCCGCTGTTTTGACATTTTCGTTAAGGGCACGGTTCGGGTCTATTTTCAGATTATGATCATTTTTTAGTTTATAAACTCCTCTTATAGAGATTTTTCTTGCGCATCCAACGATATAATTGGTTTTCAAGTACGTCAATTGGTTAGTCTTCTGGACGGGGTAAAAGATGCGCACTAGTGTGACCTTGGGGTGCGCCAATGGATGGGTGACCTCCCTCTTCCCCCCCCCCCCCCTTCACGAGCCAGTATTGAGTGTTTCTCTACTGGAATATCAAGAGAGTTCATTCATGGCCTAACTTGAAATGCTTTTGTACTCTAACGAAACATCCTATCACTCAGTGATAAATTATGATGGTGTAATTGAGTGTTTGTTTTGAGTCCGGCTGCTGAGTCATCAGCTAATTAGCTCGCTATGTAAACATAAACGCCTCCCAGAGTTTTGAAGCTACAGGAATGGCAATTATATCAATCGAAAGGGCTTAAAAAGAGCTACAAAGCAATACAGGTTTTTGAGAAAAAATTTAGTCAGCATTGAAAAAAAAATTGTTGAAATTTAACCCTTTTCTGAAACTTATATTTATTGACTTTTGACATGGATCCATACCCACTGTTTTGAAGGTACATAAGACGGTACAGAATCACTGATAAGACTCAATTAAAAAAATAGTACCGAACGAAAAATTTTTTTGGGGAAAAATGGCTTTTCTGAATACTCACTTTCTTGATTTTTGAAAACCTACTCCTCCCACAGTTTTGAAGGTAAAGAGATGGCGAGCATACCAATCAATAGCGATTGAAAAGGAAAATAGATCCGGTGCAAAAGTTTTTTAAAATTTCAATTCACCTTGAAAATTAGAAGCAAATTATTCAAAAAAGTGGAAAAAGAGGTCATTTTTGGGGAAAAAGTTCTCAAAATTCAAAAAATCAAATAATCGAAAAACTTTTGCACCGGATCTCTGGAAAAGACAATTTGCTATCTAGAGAATATTTTCTGAGTTCTGTGAGTTGAAAATTTTAGGAGGAGTAGGATTTTCCGCAACACATCTTTTTTCATGTTTTTTTAAAAAAAATCTTATTCACGTATGGTTACGAAAAATTCGCACAAATCAATAAAGTTATTAATAACAATTTACATCGACGGTAGATATCTCAGAAAAATCCACCGAGAACTTACAGACTTTTTTTACCCCGAACCGTCCCCTTAAGTGGGCTGCAGTGAGAGACAGGTTATTGTTTACCTGGTGAATGATATGGGACATTGAAATTTGAAGCGGGTGCAAGCTGTTTGATGTAATATTCAGGTAATCATGATCACAAGAATTAAAAGTATTAAAAATATTCGAATCGCTAATATTAGGCTCATTCATTCATCGCATCATTCACGGTAGCTAGTGACAAATTTACATTTTTACCCATCATACCCCGTGGGGTGCTTGTTGATTCTTTCGCTGGTGTATCCTCTCGAGGACTGCTTGGATAGTGGAGTCCAGGCTCAGGGGCTTCTTCCTTGCTCTTGCTAGGGCTTGTTTCGACTGCTTGCGATGCCGATGTGAAGATTTCATTGTTACCAGCAGCGCTTGGGAGATTTCTGTCTGTGGCGGGTGACTCAGAAACTCGACTTTCTGTCGGGCAACCTTCTGTCGACTCTCTGTCGGTTCGCTCTGGTGATGGTAGATGTGTTGCGGTGCTTTCGTTGACGTTGCACTGCTTTACCGTCGGGGTTTCTTCTGTTATTTTGAGCGGTTGAGGCTTATGAACGAGCGATTTTACGCGTGACGTTTTTGGTGGTTTTCGTTTCCGTTTCATGAGCGGTTCAGATATATTCTGCTTATTTGGCTTTGAGTTTTCAAGCGGCGTTGTGAAGGATGTTATTTCTCCAGATAAAGCCGCTTTACGAGTAGTAGAGCGAGTTTCATATGAATACATCGTAAAAGATATTTTAGGTTTTGTTCACTGATTAGAAGTTATTGAGAGGAAAAGTTGTTTATGTTGAAGTATTGAAGAATCGTTAGTATTGAGAAATTGTTAACAAAGCATGATCCCTGAAAGTTTATTTTCACGAGGCACGGTCTTGCCAGAGTACAACTTTATTTTGCTGCGATTTTGGTTTCCATGGTTTGGGAAATAGGAGACATAGGTGACATCGCTTTTAAAATGGGATGAAAAATAAACTGTCAGGCGATGAAAAGAAACCCACAGACACTTAATTCGTATTCACTGACACTCAACATAAATTTCGCAATAACAGATGAGAATTTCATAAATTTATCACTGTATTTTATGTTGGTGTTCACAAAATTCAACTTTGCTATTTCATCATTTTTTTTTTGCTTCCACGTTAGTATTCGTGGTAAGCTTGTTCCGGCTCAAGTCGGTGGGAGTGACAGGGGATGCGGAGGAGGGGGGAGGGGGTTGTTGCGGTTCACCAGGGAGGGAGGCGGAAGTGACCATTTCCGGGGGCTGTTGCACACACTTCGAGTCTAAACATAGTTTACAGAAAGCACCATTCTGTTTTGCACGATGAAATTCAGCACTTTTCACAGCTGATTTTTTTGATGACTTTTTCCAGTTTTACGATTCAATGATGTAGAAAGTACATTCACGGATGCTCGGTTTTCCATCACATTTCGAAGTGCTTGAATTATAGCACCAACAACTCCTCGTTAGAGCGGCGCCCGACACCTCACCTCCTCTCACTACCGTAGCCTCACAACCACTCTCCTCACCACCGATGCAGGCTGCGTCAAGTTATTGATAATGGAACAGCGGGATTTCCGAAAACAACCACTCTGCCAGGGTCTGAACGCACCGCTCCCTTTGTAATTCTAGGAGACGACGCCTTTCCTCTTAAAGATTACCTGATGAAACCTTTTCCCTTTCGTAATCAGGAAAAGGAGGAGAGAATATTTTCCTACAGGTGGTCAAAGGCTAGACGTGTTGTTGAAAATGCGTTTGGCATTCTCGCCAATAGATTTAGAGTGCTTCTAGCTCCAATCAATTTAGAACCTGAAAAAGTTGTGAAAGTTGTATTGGCTAGTTTGGCTCTCCATAATTTCCTGGTAGCCAAATCTGACGGCCAGTATTATTCTCTTTCTGAATTGACCCGAGAGAACGTAAGTAATGGTACTATTGTAAGTATGTCTATTGGTACTGATGGGCAAATGCTGGGTCTGCGCAGAGGAAACGTAGGTACTACCGCCACAGCAAAATATGTTCGCCAAACATATAAAGATTATTCCAATAACGAAGGGAAGGTATCATGGCAAGATAATATGATTTGAATACAAAGAATAATTTTGTTCAAATATGTGAAATGAAATGTTAATATTTCAATATGTTGATATCAATACATGAATCACCAATCAAAGTGACATAAATACCCTCTAATAAGCAACTTCATAGTTAACCATAAAGTACATTCATGTTTTCAAATATGAGTCATTAATTTTGATACATGAATAATAAGAAAAAATGAGAACAATTGTAATTCCCCATTCTTTCCAAGACAACCTCACAATCAATAAAAGAACACAGAGAGCAACTGTGAAGTTGAGCATTTTCTAATTGATTGAAAAAACGACAAATGAAATAGCTTATGAAACGTTATAGCTTATAAACGTTATAGCTTATAAACGTTACAAATGTCGCAAATCATCTTCAGCAGCATCTCTGAATTAAATATTGCAAAAAATTGAAACGCCAAAAACACAAGAAAGAATAAAACTATGCCGAATCCGGCTAGCAAATGTAAGGAGAAAAAATAACAATAATGTACATAAGCTTAGCACCCTTACAATTTTTTTGCATATTTTTGTTCTTTATTATTTCCACATTTTTTAACCTGCTTCGGTATAGTTTGATTCTCTTTTGTATTTTTGCCATTACAAATTTTTCGCAATCTATATTTCAGATACGCTGCTGAAGATGATTTGCGACAGTTGAAACGTTCATTTTTATTTGCAGTTTTATTAGTTATTTTTTAAATAAATCAAAAACTGCTCAACGTTAGAGTTGCTCTGCGTGTTCTTTTATTGACTGTGAGACGTGAGTAATTGTGAGGCTGTGCAAGATGCAAACAAATGTTTTTATCAGTACAATTTCACAGTACTATAAAGAAGCTAAATTTCCCCACTTTAGTATTACTTCTAAATAATTTCGTTTGTACACAATTTAAATATGAATTCATAATAAATTATCTGTTAAATATAAAATTACCTCATCAGTGTGGTCATGAACCATACCATCAATCGTGGACGTACTTGGGCGGCACACTTCTCCCCCATGAAGGAAAGCAAGTGCCTCGAAGCACCACAGCTTGGGCACATGAACGTCTTCGGCACCGGCGCCTGATGTTTTCAAGCTGCTGATGGAGGCCATTTCTTTCCTGTATTGCGTTCGGAGCGTGTTCAATTTCTTTTTTAAATCATGCTCACTGCACTCAATGTCTTTCCTTATTTTTCCTAGGATTTCTTCCCAGGATTTGGCTTTTTTTACTCTGTCTTTGTAACTAGGCGATTTTACATTCCACAATTCTTCCTTCTCCTTCACCAAATCGATAAAGGCACTAGTCACTTTTTTCGGCCACTCTACAGGCATTGTACGCTATTTTAGAAAAATATAAACAAATATGGGTACAAAAAATACAATTTCATGCACAAGGCCTGAAAAAAAATATTTGCAAGTTATGCAAAACAATAGGTATACCACAAAATGAGAAAATGTGGATCGTGTCGTACAATCTGGACCTGTATGATACAGTGTGTTCCAAATTAGCCCCATTATCATACCGTCCTACATAATACTGTTTATACATTAAAAATTTAATTGTTTGTTTATAAGAATTTGTTTATACATTGTACTATCTATTCTGAAACCGATGGAACTGTCAAACATAATAAATAAAGTTTTGTGATAGGTGCATATTGTGCCACAACATGGTCAAAATTGTGCCATTGTACGCTTCATATCTGTATCAAATATTCAATGAAATTGTGAGAGAACTTTGAATGTCATTGAGGCTAGATTATTGGGCACAAATAAAAAGATTCGAGATACACCGCCTATCAAACGTTTACTTCGAAAGACACACACGCGTAGGGAGGAAGCAGAGACGACACACCCTACACGTTCAGCGTCTGAAATTGCACTGGCAAGCATTGGCTCGCTCGACGAAGACCAAACCGACACACACACTGTTGTCTACTGCTCCATTTAGTCTGAAACGAGAGAAAATGGGCGTGGTTTAAGCCTCTCTTTCCCGGTGGAGCGCTCGCCCAATGCACGTGTCAACAGGCCTTTACTCCAGACACGCACAAGAAACATTTTCATAGCTCCAATGATACTCAAATTACACTCCTGGTCCAATCCAGCAAGACAGCTCATACCACAATCATCTTGAGCACATCTGGCATACCACTCATTCTCTCCATACTGCTCAAACACCACATTCATGAAACATTCTCTCTCTTGCTCATACTTACTACATTCCAGCACAAAATGCTCAATTGTTTCCTCCACTCCACTATTACACTGCAGACATAATCTGTTATTATTCTCATTCCACCTCGATGTACGTCTGTTCACACTCAATGACTTACATCTCACAGCAAACAAGAGTTGACTTCCAAAACTACCGTCATAGAACATCTCAAACTTAGGTGCTTCCTTCTTCATATACCAGTTAAGTGTAGGCTTCCGCATCATGCTAAGCTTCCACTTATTCAATCCATACTCTTTTGTTTACCTCTCAACCTCCTTCTTCCACCTCTTGCAGTCCCACTCAGGCCCTACACCTCCAACATTTATTAAACTCCAGTCATCCACAGGTCTCTCAATTCTAACATGAATAATCTTTTGCATACTAACTTTCCTTGCATGCCCCCAACACACTTTCTCCCAATAGCTTACAGTCAGATTCCATTCAAAAATTTGCTTTACCCACCTGCTATTCTGCATTCTTTCAATTCTCACCTTATAATTCAGCACCGCTGTTGCGGGGTCAGAATTTCCTATAATACATCATTGATCTTGCATAATAAGTCTTTCAACTATCGGTGAAATGAAACTTTAGTGTTTGTCATAGTTTACTAAGAACCAGAATATGAGAATTAACTAATCCAGAGGCACAGCAACTAGAAGAAATTGTACCAACATGTATGACAAAATGAGCCATGAGTAGGGAGCATAGGGAGCATGGACATGAGGTGTTGACTTGCTGGCTGAAAAGAATGAGTGCAACTTATAAGTACAAGAACCACAAGCAACTCCCATGACCAGGCTTTACAAAAAGAATAAAACAAACAAACAGAAATTAAACAGAAATCAGAAGCAAATAAATCTCATAATGCAAAGTAAATCAAAAATAAATCAAAAATGCAAATTATATAAGCAGAATGAACATAAAGAACAGAACTTCAATTCAAAATAAAGGAAATCAATCAAAATGAACATCTTAAGACAGCATGGGAAAGAAATAAAAGAAGCAAACCAAATCAGAAACCAAAACTGATGGACTGAAAATTCCAACCAGGCACATGCTAATTAACTAGAAAAACCATTCAACTCACCTCCCAAGATGGTAGGACTCAAGCAAGCCAGGTCTTCCAGGCTTAAGATTAATTTATGCACAATAATAGTTTATAGCAGAGCAAGAATCTAGGCTGAAACAAACAAAAAGAATCACGCAAATTAAGCATGCCAAGCAATGTTATCACAGAGCACACAAAAACCACAGCCGATAGTGCATGATGAAAACCTTAGGAGGCCTCCCGGTAACATGCCCCCCACCAGCACAAACTATCGGGGTGGTGAAAATAATTCCAACAATGACAACCGTGACATCACAACCAAGAACCACAATCTGAAACGACTTGCAACCAACAAGAGAATCACATTTCACCAATCCAGTTCAACCAAATTTATATACAAAATGACTCTGCATAAGTAACATGTGCAACCACAGCACCAAGGCATTACCACATACAAGCATGAATAATGGTACAATACTTAAACACTGCTGAAGCAAAAGGTGGGCATGTAAGTACCCAGTTCAAGGCAACACACAAAGTTATGAGATCCTAACTAAAACAATTAAACCACCCAGAACATTTTGATACATCATATATTACAATTATGGCACAGCTTAGAGTACCATACAATAATTGAGAACCTTCCAGTAAGATTCTAATTCTTTTTATTCTGCCTTTCCAAAATTGTAGGTTGAACATTTGGTAACCCTTGAGCAGGGCCCATCGACCTTTTTTGTCGTAATAATGGAGACTCATGCGCATCAATTAGCTGTCTAGCAGCATTAAGCTGAGCAACACGCGATAGTGGGTATGGGTCATCAGTGAATCCATCAAATGACAGCTCACTGCTATAACTGAGAATAAAATCCTTCAGCTCAGCAATGGTTGACTTATCCTGTCTTGCCGTGGAATAACGGTGTGGTACACCAACTGCTGACCCTTGCAGTTGCGGGTTAATTTCACAAGATTGGCCTAAATCAAAGGACTCCTCTGCTGCACCAGCTTCCTGATCCATATTCAAAATTGGGCTACACACTAGCAAATCGTCAATCCTTGGGGGACTCTCAGTGAATGCTGTTGGCATTTGAATTCTATTCCGAGGCTCATTAAATGCTAGCAATAAGAATTGTCTTTCACTATTAAGTTCAAACTCACAACCACGGCAATGACCACGCATGGTATTACTAGGCCATGGTTACTCAATTGTGGATTTAGAATTGAATTCTTGAAAATCATCTGACACTTTGGTAGATTCAGCCTGGGTTGAAAATCCAGAAAAAGATAAATCACTAGCTTTTGCCCCAGACTCCTCTCCGACCGACAATTCACTTGAGGTATCAGAACCCAAAATCACAGGGCGTAAGCATGGTGTTAAGCAGGGTTGCGGAGTCGGAGTCGGAGTCGGGAGTCGGAGTCGCCGGAGTCGGATGTTTTAGGGTGGAGTCGGAGTCGGAGTCGGAGTCGCTTCTCTGAAGTGTGGTGGAGTCGGAGTCGGAGTCGGAGTCGCTACTCTGAAGTGTGATGGAGTCGGAGTCGGAGTCGGAGTCGCTTTTCCGAATGTGGTGGAGTCGGAGTCGGAGTCGTTCATTCGGATGTGGTAGAGTCGTGGTTGGAGTCGCTCTTTTTTGGTGTCTTCGATTCTAATTTTTGCTAAAAATTATTTATAACTCTTTAAAACTAAAAGTAAACCAAAACAGAGTTAGAATGCTTTGCTGAAAAATCTAAAATATACGCAATGTTTTTGTTGATTGTTTTGTTCTAAGTATGAAACAGCGTATTTATTCCTATCACCTAATACCGTCATGTTATCTAGTCATTGAGGGTTTGCACAGATATATATGAGAAACCTACGAGTGCGAAATATAATTTTTGTACCCAGCATTGATGTATATTTTGTAGTTAAAAGCAGGAATTAGTAATTGAAAGCATCGCAAATTTATTCTGTATATTTCTGTTTTGTTCATTTTTCCTTCAATTAATACATAGGAACTGGAAAATAGTATTAAATGTGTTGCAAGTTACATGTAGAACATTTCAGCTGATGCAATACATTGTACTCACATAAAGAGTGGTAACTCTGTATGCTCAAAATGATGCATTGATTGATAATGATCATAAACATTTCTAGTCTTTAGGTTATGATTCATTGCCAATGAGTAGTCTTTGCCGAAACCTGAAGCTATGGTCTAGTGCACAAAGAATTCTAGTTTTCAAGTCATGTTGTCAAAATTGATATGGATTCCGTGTTTTTAAGTCAAGTTAACATGTATTAATAATAAAAATTTCGGCTCATTTCTCAAGTTATTCCTTGAATGTAATTTGGTTCTTTCAGAGTTATATTGTATTTCACTATATAATCATCATGTTTAATTTTTATCTTCGTATCACTCCCCAGTTTCTAAGCAAGTATACGCTGAAATGGAGAATTTTATAATTATCTTGATACATTTTTAAAAACTGAAATAGTATTCGTTTTGTAGCATTATATAATTAATTACTTCTTGATAAGGAAGATTTGGAAATGTTGTAAGGTTATCTATATCGGCATTGAGACACTTGAAAAAAATTAAAATACGATGTAAACGAGCTGCAATAAAAATAATTACACACACCAGCAAAAACTTCACAAACAGTCACACACACATTGTAACTGAAAACAATGCACTATCTCAGCTGCAATGGTTTTTGCATTTATGCGATAGTACAAATTCTCTTGCTAGAAACGTTTCAAATTGCTCCAAAAAACACGAAATGAGAAGAACCTGTGCGTTTATTAAAATAACAAAGTGTCCAATACAAAGTAAAAAGTTAGACGAAAATAAGAGATAGTATCATATTACACGCAAAGAAGCTAGAAGTGACTTTTATTCGTAAAAAACGCTCCGAAAACGTCAGAACCCTGCGATGAAAGCAGAACAACTTTTGCTTATTATATATAGCCGAAATGTAACATAGAGTTGAGCAATAATATGACACCTTTTCTGCATTGTTACCCTGCATAGTGTAGGTACAGAGAAGAAAAGGCAGTGTGCAAATCTGGCCTACCTTATCTACACGTATACATAATTTTGGGGATTTGAAGCATAGTCATTGAATTAACTATTATAATTTCAATGAATTAGTGCATACTCAGTAATAAAAAACTGTTAATACATATCTATGCTTCTCAGTGTAGACAATGCCTACATTACCTACTCAGAAAACACTTGTCAGTAATATACAGGATGTTTCAGATTCAGAATAAGAGGCAAAAAATTGCACACCAACTAGAAGATATCCAAATAAAAACTTTTTCTTCTATAAAATTTTCCGAAGAAAGAGACATTGAGATATTAGCAGTTTATTGTTTTTAAGGGTGAAATTTAATGAATAAACTACTCGCAATATTGATTTTGAATTTACGTTGATCCGGCGAAATGTGCTAGTTGCATGACCTCCTATATCTCCTGACATGACTCCACTCGATTTCAATTTTTGGGACACGTGAAGAGCCTTGTCTATGCTACACCCATTGAGTCTGAGGAAGATCTTGTGGCCAGAATTGCAGTGGCTGCACGTGAGATACCTTAATGCCAGACGTGTTTCCTAATATTCGGCAGCCGTTAAGGCTAACATTCGAAAAGTCCATAGATTTAGGTGGAACACATTTTGAACAATTTTTGTAAAGTAAATTCAGAATCAATATCGCGAGTAATTGTGCCATTAAATTTCAACCTTAAAAACAATTAACATCTAATACCTCCCAACCCCGATTTTTTGGGGGAAAATTTCACAGGACAAAAAGTGTTTATTTGGCCATTTTCTACTAGATGTGTAATTTTGTACCTCGTGTTCTGAAACACTCAGAATACATAATTGTGTACACGACTCGTCATAAATGACGGGATTCGATATTGTCTGTATAGAAATCTTTCAGATGTGGACCATAAAGAAATATTTCCATCCTAATAGCACCCGCGATTAAAATATTCTAATACTTGTGCACTTGTGAAACTCGCATCACAGATACAGTAGTTAAGCATCTTTAAGAGCGTGAAAGGGAGACAGATCAACCAACAAAGACGAACAGCCAATTTTGTTTGTTCAATGAAATTTCCTGTTGAATATTTTCCGTATTTCTGATGGCGGCTTTGTGGAAGAAAAAGTTTTCTGCAGTTGGCCTCTCTTAGTTCACAGACAAAAATTTGAAACTGATGAAATGAGATCTTTTTGTTCGTTATTTTTTGTTTTGCAGCTGCATCTTTTCTTTTCGATTTTTGTGTTTAAATTTAACTTTCTATAATTAAGCACGTTTGCGCTTCTAGCAGACCTGCATTAACCTTAAATAGCTTTAATTAAAATTACTTGTTATGCTTTGGCGTTCACTCATTAAATTATCTTTGAGCTTGCAGCAACTGCTTGGGCAGCACGTCGTCCTTTTAATAAAAGTGGGTCTGGTACCTCTAACTTATTTCTATTGCGTAAAAAGTAGTCTCTTTCTGCGACTTGAACTCCTCGACCCGGCTTTTGCAGCCTCTCGAATAGGCACTTATTATTGAAGGTAATTAATTGTCAAATAATTGTTAAAATCTTAGTGCTATATGCAATCTTGCAATAAGATACGATATTCACCTAGTCGGCGACCAGACATCTTAAAACTCTGTATCTCTCTACTCAGAACGCCTCTAAAATTCCCTACCGGAGTACCGTACTGATGACCGGCCGCATCCATTGGGTGTCTATTTTTAGCGAGTATCGTTTTAAAAACTAACCTTACGTTGAAGAAGATCTTCGGTCTCTATTTTAAAGGAATTTAATAATAAAAATATTACAGAGGACGCTGCTGAGCGTACTGTTGGAATCCTCAAGATCTGCTTAACTTGGGTACGGTTTCTCTTTTTGCGCAGGAGAAAAGGGAAACGACTTGCTGTTGTTCCCTTGAAGTTCTTCTGTATTTGAAATAAATGTTCGAGCAGTTGCCCTGAAGTTTTAAATCCTAAAACTCCATTGTATTAACATAGGAGAGATTACGCTCACGAAATAGCTAAACCTATTTATTAATTTGTTCAAAGGAGACACTTGACCATTTATTGTATAAGAACAATCAATACTATACCGGGTGCCCCACAAAAATGTCCCGGACTTTTTAATTGATAATATCTCCGCTTTAAATTAACATATTTTAATTATCTTTTATTTACAATTTAGTCAATTTTGTTTCCTTTCGAAATAATTTAAGTTTTTTAAAAATCAGTTGAATAAACTTTAAGACGTTCGATTTACTGAAAGGGGTAGAAAAATTGTTCAAAGGGAAAGTTTTAAAAACAACACTGGTGTTCTTCTTCATTCCTCAATACCTACTGTTAAGAATAATTTCATAACGATGTATCGTACATACAACTAAGTATTTAAACCCTCTGAGAGGTTTCAAGTTTCAAGTGTTCTCAATAATAGTGTTTCAAGGACTGATAAAAAACGGTGGAATAATGGGTAAAACTCTTCGTTCAATGGTGGCTAGAAGTAATACTTGCCTTGAGAGAAATGGAGGGTATGTCGTTGGATACTAAAATTACCTCATTTATTTAAACGTTTTATAAGGTAATGATTTGTTACTCCTTAAAATTTTTGTGTGTTCAGTTTTATGGAAACTACAAAATAAGGAAGAATATCAATATTGTTTTAAAAACTTTTCCTCTGAACAATTAATTTTTCTGCTCGATTCAGTAATTTGGACAATGTACAGTGGTTATTCAACCGATTTTCAAAAATTTAAATTATTCGAAAAGGAAACAAAATTTACTACATTGTGAAAAAAAGCAATTAAAATATGTTAATTTAAAGCTGAGATATAATTAAATAAAAATCGGGGTCATTTTTATAGGACACCCGGTATTATAAAAAGCCAGGTGTCCGTCAATGATAAGTATATGTTCTCGTGTGTAATTTCCCCTATCTCATTACAATGGGAATCTGCTTGCTTGGACAGTATCATAAATACCATCGAAATATGAAAAACCTGGCATCTGCTCACTTATGTTTATAAGTAAAAAACATTGCGTGAAAATCGAATCAACTGTCAAGAAAATGCGACTCATTGCATTTAAATTTCAAAGGCATTTAAATGCTTAAAAGGTATGGCAAATTTTTTAAAAACCTCATGCGAACAATAATTTAAATTACAATTCAGGTAGGTATTATGTTATACAATTTGCTTGGTTGTTGTGTGCGTTTGTGACGTTTTTAAAGATGCTTAATGACCGTATCTGTGATACGAGTTTTACCAGTGCACAAGTACGAGAATACTGTATTTTAATCGCGGGTACTATTACAATGGACATATTTGTTTGCCATTTTTATCTTGAGATTTCTTTAAAACGATACCATAGGATCCCGTCATTTTTGACCAATCATGTACACTATTATCTTGATAATTAACAATCTGTAGTCAATTTAAAAGTCGTTCGCTAATAAAGAATATAATGAATATATGCACAGGTTTCAATACCTGCAACCGTTTACTACTAAGAATGAGTGTCGTGTGTTTATTTATACGTTTTGTTTCACGCTGTTAGGAATAATTGATAGGAAAAAAATAGCACTGGCGGTCTTGGTTCCAGTTCCACGGTCAATTTATACACTCATTTTCGTTGTGCAATAGCTCTGTAATAAGTCACTTTCATCACAATTAGAGCGATCCAGAGCCTTATATCCTCAAGTTTGTATCGTGAATACCGAGTTCGGCGGGGTATTGCATATTGAAATATGCTGTATTGTATATTACAATATACTGTATTGCAATGTACTGTATTGCATATTACAATATACATACACAAGTTCGCGGTTGCTTTAAGTAATGCTGAATTTCTGTATCTTGGATACGACACGAATGGCTATAACTACTTCTCTTGCGGCTCAAAAATGTTGTGTTCTGAGTGTTTATTACTCTTATAAGAAAATTAAGTTACCTTTGGAATAAGCTGAAAGCATGGAAACTCCACTCAAACGAAAATTTGTTGAAGAAAGGTATTGAATTTTGTCATTTTTTACGGTCTGTGTACACTAGTTAAGAAATAAAATATTCATCTTATAAATTATGAATAGGTGAAGTTGGAGTCACAAAATTGTGAATAGGCGGAGTCGGTGTTGGAGTCGCCAAATTCTGGAGAAATGGAGTCGGAGTCGGAGTCGGAGTCGCCAAATTCTGAAAAGGTGGAGTTGGAGTCGGAGTCGGAGTCGCCAAATTCTGAAAAGGTGGAGTCGGAGTCGGAGTCGGAGTCGCCAAATTCTGGAAAGGTGGAGTCGGAGTCGGAGTCGGAGTCGCAAATTTATTCCACCGACTCCGCAACCCTGGTGTTAAGTCTAACTGATTGAGGGGTGCTATCTCTGCATCAGCCAATGGCTGTAATTCTGTTGCCAACCCCATAGACTGAAGTACATCAGACAAATACTTAGGAGGAGTCTTGTACAATCGCAGCTCAGTATGATGAGCACGAATTGCTCCATCACTCTTAGGATCATGCAGCACATAAGTCAAGCCATTCTCATCAACTTTAGCAACAATGAATGGGCCACAAAAATTAGCCATAAATTTATTCACAGTACGGAACCCTTCTTTTTCATTCTTCATCAGGACTGCTTGGCCAACTTTGAAAGGAATAAATTTAGGGTGGCGAAGATTCCACTTCTCCTGCAAACCCACAGCAATGGGCAACTGCAAAGGTACTTTATGATTCTGGGTTAACAGGAACTGGGATGGTGACATTTTAATTTCGGAATGATAGGTTTGATTGTAAATGACAACAGCCTTCTGCAAATCCAAGTCCCATTGGTTATTTTTTTTGTTAAGACTCTTTAAAAAATTCTTTATTGTCTGATTAATCCTTTCACATGCACCATTGCTGGTTGGGCAATAAGGAGTTGTCAACTGATGACCAATGCCAAGATTTTGCAAAAATGACACAAATGAAGCTAATGAGAACTCTGGCCCTATCAGTTAGCATAGAAATTGGCATATATAAAAATGAAGGAAATACATGATTAGTCAATGCACTTATGACTGTCTCAGTCTTTTTATTCTTTATTGTTGCCACTGATAACCATTTAGAATAGTGGTCTACCACAACCAAACAGCCAATGTAACCCCTTTGCGTTTGAGGAAGCACCATCAGGTCTGCAGCTACCAGCTGAAACGGAAACTCTGAGCTCATCTTAAGGGTTAAAGGGATCCTGACAGATGAAAAGGATTTAAGGACTTGACACTGGAAACATGTGGTACAAACATCAGAAACAATTTGATATTTAAGTGGATGCCACACCAAATTGAAAAGTAGTTTCCAAACTTTCTCACGTCCAATCTGAGCATAATTATAATGTAAACAAATTGTGCGCTCCAGTAAAAAAGAAAATGGGAACACCACAACTGACATTTGATCCAAATAAATAAGAATATTATTGATGATGGATAACTTTGAAACATATCTTGCAAAAGGCTTACAGGACTCAGGCCATTCAGCAGGTAATACTTTCCCCCTAATGCAGTCTATGAATGAGCAGAGAATGGGATCTGATTCCTGCACACCCCTCACAGTTTCTTCATCATGCATAAATGACAACCCACCAATTTCCTTTGATTGACCACTGTGGGGTTGTCGTACTTTGCGGCAGTTGTCGTACCATGTCACAACCGCCTCGGCTCGCTGCCGGCGCTGCATCGGCAGTATCGTTATGCAGTTGTGGAGTGCAGTAGTGCGTGCTTTCGTTCTTCGGTCGTATTATCTTCGCCGCGGTTCGGTACTTGTGTAAGACCGGCAAGTGCCTTGCTTTCGTTCCTCTGGGAAAAAGAGGAAGGTGAAACAGCTGCGGTAGCTGTTTTGCGATTGCTGTCGGTGTCGGCACCGGGCAACGTTAAAGGCAAGCCAACAAGCTATCTAGGCTTTTGGCGGTGGTAGCCATCTTGTTGGTAGCAAGGGGGCGGCGGCTGGAAAGGCTGCGTCAGCCACGGTATACACAAGACAGGTAGGTCCACTTCGAAGGGGACAGCTGCTCGCAACCGTTAGACAAGCCAGCCAATAGGAGACGTTTGACCTGATGACGTTGCCACACCCATACCACGTGACCCACACCACACTCGCGGCAGCGATGCACTGGCTGTCGTACATATGATTGCACCATGGCAAGAACTGCCGGGTTTCCACACATACGTATTGAAAAATATTTAAATACTCTGGAAACTATGATACTGAATAACTTAGATAATCTCGTATGCAATGCTAAATAGCCATGTAATAATTGAAATTTGTGTGCATACTGAGCAAAACCTTCATATTTATCAATCCAAAGCTCCGTTTAGGACTTGGATACTCATTGTAATTCTAAAATTCAGATGTTTTTTTCGAGTGTTTGAAGGATAAATCAAATGAAAGTCCTCATGATGTTACTTTATATTTCAGAAAGAAACGCCGAGTTCATAGTTCGTCAACGTAAATAAACCACATGATAAAATATGTCTGGCAAACAATGCTTTCCGCTTCAAGAAAGTCTTCAATTCTTTTAGAATACTTGTTGAACGATATGCATAGGAAGCAGGATTAGTTTTTCACGATGTCCATCATCTTTAATGCACATTAATTTCAGACTATTTATTTATATATATATATATATATATTACGGGCATCGTATAAATTCAAATTATAAATTGTAAGAATAGGCTCCCGAAGTACAAATCTTCCGCACAAATCTTTCTATTGCACCTCTTTCATAATCTGCTGTGCTGTCTTTCTCTTACCTACCGATTTGTTCAGACGATTTTTGAATAATCACCGCTACATCATATTGCGTTATAAAGAACGTGTTAGCTTAGATTATTTAATTTTCGAATTGCTCTGTACATGATCAACGTCTAAATAGTTGAAAATTTGAATAACGAGCATTGTTGAACTAAAAGTATAGCTTTGAGTAACTCCAGGAATATTGGCAGTATTGCTGTAGTCATTCCAGTAGCTACACTTTTCCCAGTGAAAATCCCTCAATACAGTAAAACATGCAATTACATGGAATAAGTAGCCTTACATCCATATTTATTCGATGAATACATTATTTTAGCAATTTTATAGTGAACACTACGTCCTTTAATTAATAAATATACATATATATATATGTGTACAGACATATACGGCACACATCCTATAATATGCCATTAGCTCCGGTTAATTATTTATATAAATGAATAATAACAATAATAATCTCAGATTTATTCTTGGGAAAGCGTAATTTACATATAAATAGTAAAACTAAGGCGGGTAAAAACATCTTTCACAAAATCTCACGATGTATTTACCCAATGTCTGTCATTGAGAACACATTTCGTAATAAAATCGAATCCCTTAGAAATAGAAAAATTCCAGTCGCAAGTGCTAACAAAAAGATAGTTTATTTCACTCTGCCCTTCATCTCACGGTCGCAAAATCAAAAAATTTCTTGTGAAATTCGTAATTTATGTAATGAGTACTATCCGCAAATTGACATACGCATTACTTTTCGCAATTTTTTCAACATTGGCAGTTTTTTCCGGTACGGCGATAAGATGCCCACTTTGTTGCGTAGCTGCGTGGTCTATAGATATACGTGTGGCCAGTGTGGGGCCACTTATTATGGTGAGACTACTCGCCATTTTGCAACACGCATAGCTGAGCACAAGGGGGTGTCGGTCCGTACGGGAAATAGAGTGTCTAACCCATTACACAGCAGTATAAGAGATCATGCATTAGAATCTGACCATCCAATCCGCACTGATAATTTCAAAATAGTCTCAACTTGTAATAAACATAGCCTTAAGTTACTAGAAAGTATCATAATTCATCAATTTAAACCAAGTCTCAATGATATGTCATCTTCTGCGCCTCTAAATATCTTGTCCTAATTTTTTCATTTAATTTCCATTAACAATTTGTATTCATGTACTGTATTTACCATGTTTCAATTTATTATTCCAGATATTGAAAATGAGTATGGATATGCTCGAAAGCTCTATTTTTAAAATACATCGTGAGATTTTGTGAAAGATGTTTTTACCCGCCTTAGTTTTACTAATAATCTCAGTTAACAACAACTTCGGTCATAGACTATTTAGTTGTCGCTTTGGCATTTCTACCAAAGTTGCTGTGTTGTTGTACGGTGATACACTGAGGTCATGAGTGTCTTCCATCTTTCTCCGCTATCTATACAGATTACTTCAATTACGACATTATTGTTCGCATATTCCATCTTACTCAGTCAAGTACGATGCAACTCAATACAATACACGTTTCAGCAAAAAACAGAACTCATGTCTGACTTCAACAATAACTGGCTTAACACATTAAGTACGCCCTCCTTTCGTCGGGCCACAATAATTCTCCAGAACATCACCCCCATTCGTTACACAGCAATATAGCATTACATAAATGTCGATAACTACCGTTTAGCATGAGCCACCCGAAAAGGAGCCGTCATGGACATTCTAACACTTATCACAACATTTGCTTCTTTTTACCAGTCATCATAAGGATTCAATCACCATATGAACAAAGATTGAGACCAATATAGCTGAAACTCGTAATTTTTACGTGAAGAACCAGGGTACATGGATGCAATGGAACAATGAATGTGGAAGGTTTGAAGCTAGGACCCCAAAGTTGGGGTTCCAGCTCACACCCTCACTTTGGCTGAGCGTCTTACCCGCGCTGGGACCCTTTCTCAACTCTGCGTTGAGGAGCGCAGTACGCTCGGCCATTTAAGTTCTAAACTGTGCCGCAGAACATACCAACTGCTACAAGACTAAGACATAGGCAAACCGTAATACAAACATTAAAACACAACCTCGCCACTCTTGAACTGGGTGGGTTCACTCAGGTTTAACATCATATATTCCCTAATACATTCACTTTTTTAACAAATTCCATTACTTTATGAATAAGTCTCCCATCAGATAACAGGTTGGCCACGCTTATGTTTCCTCCTGTCACCGCTTAAAAATTACAAATCTCATTTCCTTTCCTGTTGGACATAACAAATTTTAAGACTTCAGCTGGAACCAGACGCTTGAAACGTAAAATACACAATTTGTGAAATCTATCCTGCAGAATTGAAATCTCTTAGAAATACCTTTCCGTTATAACACCAAGAACAACGTGAAGAGAACTCTCAAAGAAATGCTATAAATATAAAAATAACACCAATCGCTATACATATACAGGGTGGGCCAGAAGTAACCGAGCCTTTTAATTTGCTAATACAAGAAAAACTATGAACGCTAGGGAGTTGAAACTTGTTTAATTTGAAAGAATAACATTTTTAAGGTTTATCAAGGCTAAATATTAAATACGTTCGAATGAGTGCCACGACTGTTTAGACAAATTAGAGCTCTTTTCTTTGTCGTTTCCATAACGCTCCTTAGTGTATCAGGCGAGAGTTTAGCTATTTCATATAAAATTTTATTTTCAAGTTCTTGTAAATTTGTTAAATTGGCTACATTAACTCGTGACTTACGGGAGCCCCACAAGAAGAAGTCGCATGGGGACAAATCTGGAGAACAAGGAGACCAAGGGATGTTACCAAATCGTAAAATTAAGTTATTTGGAAAACGCTCTCCCAACAATACTCTTTCTCTTCCTGTTAATACGAATAGTGTTGTTCACCTATAAAAAATTTTTTCTTCCAATAAATCAATTTCAACTTCCTAGCGTTCATAGTTTTACTTATATTATCAAACTACAAGAGTAGGTTACTTCTGGCCGACCCTGTAAAAACCAAGAGACCATTAGCATGGGCTGGACAATTTTGGAACACATTACAGCTACTACCACACCTTAGAAGTACTGTCGTTGCTAAAATCAGAAATTGTGAAAGGATAAAAATGAATGCTAAAAAAAGTTAGAACATTAACACGCAAGCTGGAAAGTGAAAATAACGTTTTTGAAACTGCAAAGACCTAGGGACTCTTAGAGCGTGATTTACGATATTAAAAAGTTATGTCTACATTTTACGCAACGTTGATTCGAGATCAGATGTTAGGTTAAAGGCTCCCTAACCGCAACAAAGACGTTCGAAATAGAGGAAGGAAGAAGGGACTGTTAAATATGGAATTAAAGAAACGCGGAATCTATGCACAAGGTGCATTGAAACTGTACATTCAGAAAGAAGTTCATGAAACAAGATAAAAGTTTAATGAAAAAGTAGTAGTAGTAGCAGCAACTGAGAAACAGGAAAACAGTGAACCAAAAAAAGATTGTTCATCCCATAATAAAAAATTTATTTCAACAAAAAAAAGCCCACTTAACTCGCTACTCGGGACCTCACATATTCCTCCTAGGATCGCCAATTCCCTTGGATACAGAAGTTGTACCCCTTTTATGATGAACTGTACATATATTGGATCCAGGTCATATCGGTCAAACCAAAATGGGACAATTTTTAGTAGTAGTAGCTAGCGCTTCAGTTCCTCAAACTATGTCACACCGAAGGTCACATAATTTAATTCGTACCAGACTCTTCCAAATCACCACACAAGATGAACATCACTATTATTTGAAACATCAAAATTATATGAGCATCGTGGTTATAATTGCAACTCAAGATTACAAGTGTCTCCCCATTAAAATTTGTTCACAACACTGTACAGTCGAATGCACTGGGCATCCAAACCCCGTAGTGGGGTTTCAGCTGCCCACCCATTTATGGCCGGACGACTTACCCACGCTGAAACCCCCGATGTACCAACGTAGCGCGCCCGGCCATATTGCAGTTTCTTCATCTTCAAACTTCTAAGACGATATGACGTCTGGCTATAATGCGTTACAGCGCGGCTTCACGTTAAATCTCTTCAAGCAGTGCAACATGGAATACGAGGGTTAGTCAAAAAGTTCTCTGACAATTGCCATAATTTTGAACTGAACAGAGATTTACAAGTTGAAACCTGTCCTTAGAGCTTCCTTGATAACTTGCATCTGTCTCATCAGTCTGTGTCAGGTCAGCATCGAGAGAGGTTGCACCTCAAAATAGTAATTTTCAACCTTTCAAATGGCAAATTTTGAGATCAGAGCTAATATCAAATTTTTAACTAAACTAAATTGGAAACCTGTTGAAATCATCGAAGCTTTGCTAACAGCAGGTTTATGGAGACTCTGCACCACGTAGAGCAGTCGTTTATGATTGGATTGAACGCTCTAAAGAGGGAAGAGTCCAACTTGATGACGACCAACGAGGAGGAAGACTCACAACAGCAACAAATGAAAACATATCTCTCGTACAGAACCTACTGGAACAAGCTTGCCCTCACTTCAATTTTATCAGGAAGGCATTCATGGGTGGAAACATAAATTATAAAAGTGTGTAGTCCACAATGTAGTTTATGTAGAAAAATAAAAGTAATGAGTTGTTAAATAAAGAAATTATGGCATTGTCTGAGAACTTTTTGACTAGGCCTACCCCTCGTATCCCACTGGGATAGCTAATTTCCTTTGACACAGTAGTTGTGTCTCCCTGATGATTAATTATATATTGGGTCCTAAACCCCTTACACCAATTAGTAATGTGAACTACTTCAAGTCTTCTGGTAGCTTAATAATCGCATAATAGAATTCTAAGAAAAATTTGCCCCTCTTCATTTCAACAAAAGTGCTCCGTGTTTTCTATCATTAAAAATTGAAAGTTATAGTTAGATACACATTTGTAAAAATCTGCAATGCACTGCTGTACCCCAGAATATTTTGAGGACATGCGAATTAAATTCAACTTAATAAAGTAAACGCAATAATTTATGTTTTGTTCAACGCTCCTGTAGCGCTGCAGGACTGTGCATGATGCACGGGTCATACCAGTCTTACCAAAATGGAACACTTTAGAGACCAAGTTTCATCGAGGGGAAAAACTTAATTGTTCGTTATTTTGTCCCTTTTTCTTTCACACATGTCTTTCGTAATGATATACTCTGATTGATTGCACATTTCTACTCTTCACATAAAACTTGATGAGGGAGAATGTAATCTGCGAGCAACAAGTGTTAGGCTTGGGACAGTTTGAATCGATTACTTCACAAATTGTCTTACCAAAGCCAGGCAAATGACTGATTTCTGCTTAACAAAACCAAAAACTGAATGAGTCCGTAAAAAGCAAAAACCAATTCATTATAAAAAAGGGCTACTTAACCGTCAGCTCGAGATCTCATATGCTCCTTATTGGAGCACTAATTCACACAGGTAAAATACTTGCATCCCCCCAGGGGTGCTTTTAAGTTGAAGTCATTGTGAAAAAAATTTAGAGTTGAAGAATTCTTCCTTCAGCAACAAATATATTTTCATTTCCACACACGTACGGCCTTTCACTTTTTCTGGTTCAAAAAATTTTCGTTTTTTCATACTTCCCTTGCACATAACTGGAGACATTTCCTCTTCTTATCCGTATTTTTCTTGCTAATGGGTTGAGGGTCCTTTTTCTTCTGTTTCGGAAGCTGAGAGGCTAAAAAAAATTAGCAAACTCACAACAAAACAGCATTTCTGTGATGTAGGTGCAATTCATCATCACAGTGAGAAAAGTTGGAACTTGGAAGAGATGTCTGTGTGATGAAAGGAGACTTGTAGTAAGAACAGGATGAAGAGGATGACTATAAATTGCAAACCGTGAAATGGTGAGCAGGACCAAAAATGTGCACCAGGAAATGCAAATGAATCCGAAATTCCCCGAAAACAAGCAGGAGGAAGGATGGGAATGAGAAGAATTAGGTTAGATTATTGGTTAGTTTGAACCTCCCTATCCTCAACAAATGAGATCCAAAGAGAGGAAGGAAGAAGACACCATCTTGTAAGGAGTTAAAGGAACGCTGAATCTGTGCAGAAAGGGCATAGAAACACTAAGCTGAGAAAGAAGTTAATGAAATGAGATCAAAGTTGAAGTAGAAAGTAGTAGGTGCTGAAAAACAGGGCAATAGTGAACCGAAAAAAGATTGTCTGTTAACGTAACCAAACATTCAATTTCAACAAAAAGGCCTACTTAAATCTAAACTCGGGCCCTCACATTGTCCCCATGGGAGCGCTAATTCCCATGGATACAAAAGTTGTCTCCCCCTGAAGGGGAATAAGAGGAGAGAGACATGGAAAGAAGATAGAAAGAAAGGAAATGGAAAGGAAAAGGACATACATCTTTCTAACAAACACTGTAGCAAGTTGACAGGAGTTATGTTATATGAAGCTTTTCATTACCAAAAAATTAACATAATATCATGAATAATAAAACAGTTCTCTCAAAGCAAGCCTAAATTATACAAAATATTTATTGTAACATCTCACATGTTAACTCAACGTAATTCGCCTGAAATACTAAATATATATACACAAACCATCACCTGAACCATGCTGACTATCATTGTGCCATTTATTTTTCCATTCTGACTAGAGTTCAATCATCTTACCTTCAGAAAGAAGCCCAAGGTGTCTCTCTCAGCTGCTGATCAGAGAGTCTTGCAATTGCAGGCAAAAGGGGTACGGATGAGAAACTCCACGGGGGTCTTCATATATCTCAAGATGAAGACGAACATTTTGGAGTTTCTGCAGTAGACGAGCCTTGTGGTAAATGTTAAAGCTTCCATTATGCACTTTGCAATGCCAGTATCCATTACTGCCAATCATGAATTAGAAGAATAAATATTGTCAAAAAAGGTCCCACCTTTGAATGTATTTGTGATATAATGTTGAAATTTTTATACAGAACAGGACTCCTTTTCTTTCTAACAGCATTTTTTCTGCCATTCCTTGTTTTTTGATGTCCTTTTGACCCTCATGGGGCATGAAAATAAATTCCTTCAACAAGATGGGTCATAAAATGCCTTGATATTTTCTGCCACTAGACTTTCATCAAAATTCAGATCTGGTTGACCCAGGGTTCTTGACAGCTTCTATTAGTTCCAGGTGGGGAAGTTGTAGAGATGATTTAAAAAATTGAACTTCTTCTAGTTACACTTTCAAGAGTTACAGTAGTGAGGATGTCATAGTAACATCATAAACAGTCTGGCAAGCTTCAATGCTTGCCAATTTAGGAGATTGAGAGGCTCTCTTTTAAGCTGCTCGTGGAGTTGAGCATGCTTACTTAGTTACTGTCTGAGAAGTAGAATATTTTGACACCTTGTGAATTACCTAACTTGGTTGACAATTATTTGAACAGGCAATGTAAACTCATGTCCAACTGAAGTGGGTATATGGCATGATGCAGCATTTATTGAAGGTGAAACATTCCCAGGGTGACTGGCGAGTAGCATACATTAACTTGACCACACTCTTCCTGTTGGACAATGAGAAAGAATTAGACAAGGTACATGAAGTTGGTAGAATCATCAATCATGACCAATATTATTTGCTCCTACGGCCGTAATAACAAAATCTTGATACTACTGATACCAGAACTTAGTACAAGAATAAAATTAATTGGACTATAACAATAAACACACTACAACAACAATGTGTAATAACAGATCTGTACATGCCTCTTGATTGAAGCATTTCTGTTTCAGCTGGGAAATTTATTTTTCCCTACTGGAAATTGGAAGCAAAGAGGGTTGAGATTAGTTGAAGACTGCAAAAGCCTTACAAATCATATTCACTCACATAAATAGTAGGATGTAACCTCATGACCCATAAGATTGATTTCCAGTGTTCCTCCCTCAATCACTCAATCCATTACTAAATTCTTTCCATTCCAGCTTGTCATTTCATCTTGAGAGATTTTTAATAAACTACTCATATTCTCCTACTTTCCCCTACCCTAATTATATTTATAGAACATACATCAGGCAGTCAATGTAAATGTAAAACTCATTTTCACCCATATATTCTGTGTCATTACTCTCTCTTTTGGGTATTTGAGAAGGAGAGGACCATAATCGATTTTCCAATTTTTGCTGCCTAAACATAGTTGATATGATGAAACAAAAATTTTTCTTCTCAGCACTTTCTGTCGTAAATGAGTATTTAACGAGTCATAGCGGTATGTTAATTTTCGTCTTTGATGACTGGAATGCGCTCGAATAAACAGCTACTAATCGATTTTTGAATTTTTGGTCCTTAAATCATGGTAATAACATCAAAATATACTACTTTTCACCTATACACTTTTTGCGGCGAATGAGTATTTTACGAGTTATAGCGGTAGGTTTAGTTTTGTATTCCATACAGCAAAAACCGTTGCACGCTTGAGCTGTTCAAGTACGTTTGGGTACTTTGAAATTTAGCAATAGCAAACCCCGCGAAGCCTGAACCCACTTCTAGGATCTTTTAGCTAACAACACAATAAAGGTTATCACCCATAAACAACAAGTTATGGCGGTAAGTTAATTTTCCTTTTTGATGGCTGAAATGGGCTTGATCATTCAAACGCATCGATAGGGAAAGTCCATTGTAGTCTTCCCTTCTGATCAATTTCCTTCCGCTTCAAACATTAGAGTTGCGGTAAGTAATTTAAACCTATAACTCGATAAATACTCATTATTGACGGAAAGTGCATAGAAGAAAAATTGTTTATTCAGATCTAATTAGACATTTTTAGGCATCAAAAAGTGGAAAATAGATTTTGGACCTCTCCTTCACATTTACTCCATCTAGTTTCAATCATCCATATAACATAGTCAATTGCTCTTTTCAACCCCTTTTCTTTTATATCAGTTCAGTATAGACAATAAAAATTTGTAATTTTAAAAAATGTCCCACTAATATCAATCACCATATACATCTTTCCTTCAAGCATAGCCACATTAAAATTCATACCATTAGACATCTCTACAAGCCAGCAATATTATTGCATTCAAACATAAACTTGCATTCAAAATGCTCTTCATATATCAAAGGCTGTGTAGTTTTGATACTAATAACAACAAATATACATTTATAGGCTAACACATTTCAATATTGTCTTATTATTAGAATACATCCCCACAACCTGGTTCTTTATTCTTTCTACAAATCTCCTGCAATTGATAATTTAAATCAATACAACTAACTAAACATTTGGCCCTTGTTCATCTAAAATTGTAGTTGCAAAGTTACCTTTATCATAAAACTTAAAATTAAAAATCTCTGACTCATGTTATCTGCATAGAATTGTCATTTATTAGAATAATTAGTTTCTTATCAACACTTCTGGTTTTGGTAAATGTGTAGCGCTTGGCAGTAATCAATTTTACAGTTTTTGGTGCCTATACATAGCTAATTAGGTTGAAATAAAGAAGTTTTCTTCGATGCACTTTCCGCAGCATAAGAGTACTTAATGAGTTATAGCGGTAGGTTTAGTTTCGCCTTTGATGACGAATGCGCTCGAATAAACAGCTACTCATCGATTTTTTAATTTTTGTTGCTTGAATCACGGTAAAAACATATATATCAACTACTTTTCTTCTATACACTTTCTGTGACAAACGAGTATTTTACGAGTTAGAGCGGTAGGTTTAGTTTTGTATTTGATGACTAGCGCGTTGGAAGCGAGACTCCATTGCAGTGTTGTCATCCGACGCGTTCGATGAATTACTTGCCGCTTCAAACACTTGAGTTGCCGTAACTAATTTGCTGCTATAACTCGTAAAATACTCATTTACAACGGAGAGTGCATAGAAGAAACCTTGCTTATTTTTTATCTAATTAACTATATTTAGGCACCCAAAAGTGAAAAATCGATTACTACCCAACGCTACACATTTATCCTGGTTTTTGTCAAATCTGTGGTCGATATTGATTTTAGGTGCCTCACGGAAATTAATAATTCCGTTCCAAACAATCACCAAAGGAACACATTTAAAATCGTTTTACACGGATGTCATTCTGCTTGCTGATGCGTTATTTTCTAATTATTCAACTTTGAAGTTGGCTTTCGCGCTCCAAAGGAAGCGAGCCTGCCAAGCGGAATATTAATAACCGATGCTAACCCCCTAGCACAAATGTAAACAGGTTGGGTCGTGGGGGGAGCAACAGTACTGTTCTTCTGGTGAAAATTGTAAATAAAGGTTCTAACCCACACATTAGGGTGACGTCTGCAATTACGTTTACACCGTACCGGGCGACCATACCGGGTGACCGTCATTTTTGATGGCAGCCATCTTTCTACGATGGCAGCCATCTTACAACTGATCGTTTCTCTGTACAACGTGAACAGTATTACAGTTGAATAACTGTAAAATATCGCATCAGCGAGCAGAATGACTTTCATGTAAAACGCCTTTAGGTAACCTTTATTTATGATTTTCACTAGAAGAACTGTGGCTCCCCCTCACGACCCAACCTGTTTACGTTTGTCATAGGGGGTTAGCTTCCGTTGCGCTCTCTTTCTTTGGCGCGCAAAAGCCAACTTAAAAGTTGAATAATTCGAAAATAACGCATCAGCGAGCAGAATGACATTCATGTAAAACGCTTGTAAATGTATTCCTTTAGTGATTGTTTGGAACGGATTATTAATTTCTGTGAGGCACCTAAAATCAATATTGACCAAATCTGCATTCAAATTGTTAAATCTGACGCATATGACAGTAATCAATTGTGTAAATTTCAATGCCTAAACATAGGTAATTTAATGAAATTAAACAAGTTTTCTTATATGCACTTTCCGTCTGAAATGAGTATTTAATTGGTTATAGCAGTAAATTACTAATACAACTCCAGTGTTAGAAGCGGAAAATAATTTATCAATCCCGTGGAATAGCAACACTGCAATGGAGTTTCGCTGACCGCGCTCTCATCATCAAAGACAAAGCCAAACCTACCGCTCTACCACGTTAAATACTAATTTAACGAACAAAATGTACAGAAGAAAAGTAGTTTATTTCGATGTTATTACCATGATTCAAACAACAAAAATTAAAAAATCAATGATTAGCAGTTTATTCAAGCGCATTTGTCATCAAAGACGAAACTAAACCTACCGCTATAACTCGTAAAATGCTCATTTCAGACGGAAAGTGCATAGAAGAAAACTTGTTTATTTTGATTCAATTAATTAGGTTTAGGCACCGAAAAGTGTAAAATCAATTACTGTCATATCCTTCAGATTAACCTTTGAATTTAGTATAATCTAACTCTGTATTAATTGTTGCAAAATTATTTTCTAGACTGCAATTTGTGATGTAATACATGTCTTTCTGTGTAAATGAAATCTGATTTTAGTATTTGGTCAATATGCAGTTGAGGTGCTACACGGAAATTCAGAATTTGGTTAGGAATAATGAATAAAGGAACACATTTAAAAACTTTTTACATGAATGACATTCTGCTCGCTGATGCGTTATTTTTGAATTATTTAACTTTGAAGTTAGCTGTCGCGCGCCGAAGGAAGTGGTGAAGTGGGAAGTGGCGCCAAGCGTAATTTAATTAATAACGGAAGCTAACTCCCTATTACAAACGTAAAGAGGTTGGGTCGTGAGGGTTAGCCACAGTTCTTTTAGTGAAAATTATAAATAAAGCTTCTAACCCACCCATTAGGGTTACGACCGAAACCTTGTTTACATCGGCTGAGCCGGCTCCAAGATAGCGGCGCCCATGGTGGTTGCCATCTTGGAGCTGATATAAACAAGATTGCTGTCGTCACCCTAATGGGTGGGTTAGAAGCTTTATTTAAAATTTTTACTGAAAGAACTGCGGCTAACCCTCACGACCCAACCTCTTTATGTTTGTAATAGGGGGTTAGCTTCCGTTATCAATTAAATTACGCTTGGCGCGGTCGCTTCGTTTACCGCGCGACAGCCAACTTCAGAAATCAATTATTCAAAAGTAACGCATCAGCGAGCAGAATGTCATTTGTGTAAAAGGTATTGAAATGTGTTCGTCTATTGATTTCTTGCAGGGAAATTCTGAATTTCCGTGTAGTACCTCAACTGCATATTGACCTAGTATTTTTTCTGCTACAAATCTACAAATAGAGCACTTCATTTAGAACTACAATTTGAAGTAATGTGATAATTCAGTCTATTAACGCATAGGTGGAATTATTATTGATCAATTTTTCATTGTCTTTCCATCTTTGCCAAGTATCCAGATTATGATCAATAATCATAATTGAACTATTAAACAATTCTGGTTACTATCATTAATAAGTCACTCAATAAAGTGAAATTTTGAAAACCTCATAAAAAAGAAATAGACAGACATTTATAATCATTAAATTCAAGCAAATTGGCATACCAGCTGAATAAAATATCATCTTCAACCACCCTTTTAATTAGCACGGATTATTACAATTTATGAAGAAATGTTTTAAAACATAATTAATGAAGCACTTCTAAAAAAAATTTGCCTGGCATTATTTCTTCCATTGTAGCGTAGCAACGTTTTCAGAAAAACTTTCAACTAAATTATACTAACTACCATAAATCCACAAACCATATGAAATGCCCCCCACAAATTTCCAATAAATTCCCAGATAACGAACTAGTTTAAAAAAAAAAATTCAATTTCACACCTTACACTTTCAAGCTACAGTGAATAATTATGAGGCAATTACCTTAAACCAGTTTCTAAATATAAGTAGATTTTGTTTTAAAACCTAGTCGCCATTGCGCCCGATTCAATGGCCGCCAATGTGGTATTGTTCTTGTCGAACTTGTCGTACCGCTGACTCGATAATGTCACATACTGTCGCCAGGTGGCGGATTCCTGGGTTGCTATTCGTTCTAGGCCCGTGACGTCACCACACCCAGGGCCCTTTCGAGAAATTACTTGAATACTCCTACCTGTCTCGTGTATACCGTGCTGCCGGCGCTGCATCGGCAGTATCGTTATGCAAGTTGTGGAGTGCAGTCGTGCGTGCTTTCGTTCTTCGGTCGTGTTATCTTCGCCGCGGTTCGGTACTTGTGTAAGACCGGCAAGTGCCTTGCTTTCGTTCCTCTGGGAGAAAGAGGAAGGTGAAACAGCTGCGGTAGCTGTTTTGCGGTTGCTGTCGGTGTCGGCACCGGGCAACGTTAAAGGTAAGCCAACAAGCCATCTAGGCTTTTGGCGGTGGTAGCCATCTTGTTGGTAGCAAGATGGCGGCGGCTGGAAAGGCTGCGTCAGCTGATGTAGCTGACGCAGCTGAGAAGGCTGCGGCAGCCGGAGCTGGCGATGCGGGATCGCCAGTGCCGCCGGCGGGGAGCACGTCGGGAGTGCGTGTGGATGTTAGCCTGTTGGCTAACATCCTGACTCAGGCGCGTGGTCCGATCCTCAACCGGTTGTCTAGGCAGCTGCCTAAGTTGACTGGCGATGGATCGGTCGACGCGCTGGAGTGGCTGGAGAACCTGGAGAGGCTCTGCCAGCTGGAGCGCGTAGCTCCGACCGACGTCATCGGGTTCATGCTCGACGGCAACGCCGCTCGGGTGTTTCGCTCCATGACTGTCGGTGATGCTGCTCAGTGGCAGGTAGTTCGGTCTACGCTGGTCTTGCAATTTGCGTTGCCTATGCAGGAGGCGTATAGGCGGTTCACAGACCGTCGACTTGCAGCCGGGGAGTCGGTGGACGTGTACCTGGATGACTTGGCGCGTCTGGGTGGGAGAGTGGGGTCGACTAAGAAGGATTTGATTTTTAGGGTCAAGTTCTACGAGGGTCTCCCCACTACTCTGTATACTTGGGCAGTTTCGCGTGAGGATGCGTATACTGCGCCGTTCGATGCTGTGGTGTCGAAAGTGCGGGAGAGAATGGCCGCACCGAGGGCTGTAGCCGGGCGAGGCCAGGAGGCCAGGCTCGGGGCAGACCTTGCTGCTTCGGGGAAGCAGGGCAGTGGTGGCAAGGGAGCTTGCTACCGCTGTGGCGGTGCACACCGCGTGCGGGTTTGCCCGCAGAAGCAAGGCGCTGCGGCGCCTGCTAGTAGGGGGGCCGTCAAGGCTCCCGCCAAAAGAAAGTTCGCATGCTCTGCGTGTGGAGAGGTCGGGTATTTCGCTTGCGACTGTCCGGCGGTAGGTAGGCCTACGGTTGGTGGGTCGGGTTTCTCTGCGGAGGACGCCAGTCGGGGCGACGCGTCCTCCTCAATGGAAACCGTGTAAGCCGAGCTTACCGGAGGTCTCCTCTCCCCGAAGGAGGTGACGGCGCCCCCTCGGAGAGAGGGACCTTGAGCGGCACGAGTGTGTCGCTGGGGCGGGGCGATCTAGAATCGCTCGGAGCGACTGGAGTTACGACCGGGCGTCGTTTGCCAGTCGTTCGTGCCATCTTGAATGGGCATTGTTCTTGTTGTCTGGTAGACTCCGGGAGCGAGCGGACGGTGGTTCGTCCTCGGGTGGTGGTGGGCCAACGCCCCCGACCGTGGCGGCCGTTGCTAACGGCGGACGGCAGAACTTCCCATGTGGGGAAGCACTGTCGTGTGGTAGTCGGGTTGCAGGGGCATTGCTTTGGTGTCACTGCGCTTGTCATGCCGGAGTTGGGGAATCTTGGCGTGGACTGTCTCCTAGGGAGTGATTTTATTGATCACATGGGGGGCGTCACCGTCAGGAGAGGTCCTGACTCGAAGTATGCAGTTGACTGGGGGAGATCCTGGTCAGCTGGATGCTGTAGGGGGTCCAGCAATGGATTCGCCTGTGCCAAGCTGGGAGCCGGCCTGGTGGCAGGGTCGGGGTCGGTGGAGTCGAAAGGTGCGCCAGCGCCGATCGAGATTGTCGACCCTGACTTTGTTGCTAGGTTCGCTGACGGTCGGTGGACCGTCAGTTGGCGGTGGTCCGAGAAGCCGCCCGAGGGGTTGCAGACTCGGATCGCGGTGTACGGATGTACTCGGGCGCCTCTCGTGCGTGAGCGCTATGATGCAGAGATTGGATCTCGAAGGGTTGGTTGAGGCGATGGCATGGCCCCATCCAGGGCGTCATTCCGTTGCTGGCCGTCGTGCAGCCAACGAAGGACAAAGTCCGTCCGGTCATGGATTATCGTGAGTTGAACGGCTTTGTCGAGTGTCATACTGGTGATGACATGGTCGCTGTGTGTGGCGACAAGATTCGGAAATGGCGGCAGCTGCGGGGTGAGCTTACGGTCGTCAACCTTAAGTCTGCGTACCTGCAGATCCACGTTTCTGAGGATCTGTGGCGGTACGAGATCGTGAAGTTTAAGGGGGTGCCTTACGCTTTGACGCGATTAGGCTTCGGCCTCTCGTGTGCGCCTCGAATCATGACAGTGATTCTCGGCAAGGTTCTGTCGTTAAACGACCGCGTTCGTCGAGGGACGGACCACTACATCGATGATACAGTGGTTTTTGAGTCCATTCTCAGCGCGCAGGAGCTCCGGGAGCATCTGGCGCGGTACGGACTTGCGGCAAAGGAGCCTGAGGGCCTGGATGGAGGCTGGCTGTTGGGAATTTCTCTACGGAAAGATTCCAACGGACATCTTCGGATGTCGCGGGGGACTGCTCTCTCCGAGTTTGGTTCGGTGAATGTCGGCTTAACGAAGAGAGGGCTGTTTTCCTTGTGCGGTCGGTTAGTCGGCCATTACCCCGTGGCGGGGTGGCTGCGTCCTTGTTGCAGTTTTTTGAAACGGCTGGGGTGCAGTGGCTCTTGGGACGACTCGGTTGACGGTTCTGTCAGCTCGTTGGCTGCGGAGCTGTTGGCGCGGGCTCGTCGGGAAGACCCTGTTGGGGGCGTGTGGGGTGTCGACCCGCATGGTATGGGTACCGTGTGGGCTGATGCCAGCTCCCTCGCCGTCGGTGTGGCCCTTGAGTTCGATGGCCGCATTGTGGGGGATGCGTCTTGGCTCCGAAAAGAGTCAGACCACCTGCACATCAATGTGGCCGAGTTGGAGGCGGTGGCGCGGGGTATCAATTTGGCGATTGCGTGGGGTTTTAAGACCTTCACGGTCGCCAGTGATTCCCGGACAGTCGTCACATGGATGGACAATACTGTCGACGGCCGCAATCGTGTTCGCACGAAGGGCGCGGCGGAGATGCTCGTGAAGTGACGTCTTGGGATGATCCGTGAGACGATCGCTGAGCATGTTCTGGTCGTGTCTGTTCGCTTTGTCTCGACGGTCGAGAACAAGGCCGACCAGCTGACCAGGGTACCTAAGAGGTGGCTTAGTTACCGCGATGGTGGTGGAGCCGTCGCAGAGGTGTCTGCCGCGCTTGCCACTGGGGAGAGTCTCGAGGATGCCATCTGGGCGGCTCATCTGCCGCATCATTTGGGCATCGATCGGACGTTCTACTTGGCGCGTCAGATCCGTAGTGATCTGTCGCGCGAACAGGTGAAGCGTGAGCTGGCTGAATGCGAGGCCTGCCAGCGGATCGATCCTGCGCTGCGGGAGGAAAATCTCGTGGAGCGAGGGGGTCTGTCTGTGGAGGAGAGTTGGCGCCGGGTTGCGGTTGACGTAACCCATTATGGCAACAAGCTCTACTTGTCCATGGTTGACTGTGGACCCTCGCGGTTCGCCATCTGGCGACGACTGCTGAATGAGTCTGCAGTGAGCATCGTCGCTCATTTGCGTGAGGTCGTAATTGAGCGAGGGCCGTGTGACGAGTTGTTCCTGGACAATTCTACGGCGTTCCGGTCAGCGACTGTGGAGCAGTTCGCTGATGCGTGGGGGATTTCACTGCGATTCCGTGCCGCCTACGCCCCGAGCGGCAACGGGATCGTTGAGAGAAATCACCGGACGATCAAGAGGATCGCCGCCAGGGGAGGTATCACTCCTGAAGAGGCTACAATTTGGTACAATGTGACGCCCCGGACGGACACTGAGGCTGGCTCAGTCCCTTCGAGCGGTATATTCCGATATCGTTGGCGAGTGGCCATTCGATATCAATCGTCGGGTGAGTGATGGCTGCGCGCACAACAGTTTTGCTGTTGGTGATGAGGTGTGGGTGAAACCCCCACTGCCTTCATGCACGAAGCAGTGGACGTCTGGTGAGGTCACCAGCGTCGTGTCAAAGTACGTAGTCTGCGTAGACGGCATGCCTAGGCATGTGCGCGACGTCAGGAGACGGCGGATTGGGGGTGAACGGGGCCGTGTTCCCGAGAACCATAGGGGCGTTGATGGCGCTGCGGAGCCCGAAGCAGTTAGCTTCGGTGGAGGTGGCGGCGGCGGTGCAGGTCCTCTTGCGTTGCCCGAGAGAGTGGTTGTTGACGCACTAAACGCGGCGCCAGTGGTGCCGGCGGCAGATAACGCGTCGAGTGAAGACTCCCCTGAAGAGTAGGGCGAGGAGCCTGCCGCTATCGACAGAGAGGTGGAGCAGCACCAGGGGGAGCCGGCGCCACTGAGGCGGTCACGCCGTGAGCGACGGCGTCCCTCGTACCTAAACGAGTACGAGTGCTAGGCACCCCGCCAAGCTAGTTTCCTGAGAAACTGGGGGAGATGTGGGGTTGTCGTACTTTGCGGCAGTTGTCGTACCATGTCGCAACTGCCTCGGCTCGCTGCCGGCGCTGCATCGGCAGTATCGTTATGCAAGTTGTGGAGTGCAGTCGTGCGTGCTTTCGTTCTTCGGTCGTATCATCTTCGCCGCGGTTCGGTACTTGTGTAAGACCGGCAAGTGCCTTGCTTTCGTTCCTCTGGGAAAAAGAGGAAGGTGAAACAGCTGCGGCAGCTGTTTTGCGGTTGCTGTCGGTGTCGGCACCGGGCAACGTTAAAAGTAAGCCAACAATCACTCAACTGTATACAGGTTTCACCATCATTATTTACCAACTGCAACTCATGGGACTCTGACAATTCTTCAGAAATGGCAACCAACACAGAAATTTTCTCTTGCCTCAAAGGTCGTTGATAATACAATTGAGCGACTACTCTATCTGACTGCTTCAAAGTATCACCATACAAATCAATATCTAGGTTATTTATTGTAGAAAGTCAATTCCAATCAGGAAACAGTGTGGCAAGACATCATCAGGTACAATTGCAAATTTGAATGGTCCACCCGAAATCTCAGACCCAAGAGGAAGCGTTGAAGAAATTGTCTGGTTAATCGCCAATCTCTGTCCTGTCAATCCAATAATATTTCACAAATGCTCTCTCACAACAACAATTTCCTGACACCGCTGGATAATTTCCAAAGCAGAACAGGAAATCAAGCTCTGCTCAGCTCCTGAGTCAACCACAGCACAGAGATCCATCCCCTTAGCATGAACCCAAATTTGATGTTGAGGTCCACGACCATGTGAACAGCAGGGAACCTTTTCCTTGTGCAAAAGCAATTCAAGGAGTTCATCGCTGCTACATCCTTTGCTCTCCCCCCCTGCAGGGTCAGGGGCCAAGGGTGTTTGGCAGACAAGGCTATCATCACATGAATACACTGAACAAACGGCAAAATCAGGGGTGTTGTAATTACGCAATTCCACAAGGGGATTGAAGTGCACCCCACCCAGGCATTCCAAGTGAACAACTATAGGGTAATCCTTAAATTGGTAGATCACCGGCTGTTCTGACCAGAAGTAAACAAATATTCTTACTTGATAAATTTTGCTGGCAGCCAGGAAAACTTCCAGAGAAGGAAGCTGACCAGCATACCTCATGAGCTTGAGCCGTTTGCGTGATTCCCTGTTCACATTCATTTTGCATCTTGAAAAATTAGCTAACAGTTCGTCAACACACTGTTCCCTCAGCGCCTGTGCAAGAGGGACCTTGTCTGGTGTACCACTGCGAGTCAACACTCGATGCAAGCTTAGGCAAAGCGAGTCCCCACCACCAGGAATCAGTGGTCCATCATGCACTAGGCCCTCCGGAAGAGTAGTTAGCGCACTCAAATCTGGTTCCCACGCAGGGCAACCAACTCAAGACAAAGCATCAGCCGCTGAATTCAAATGACCAGGAAGATACCTGATTTCGGTCAATATTTATTTTAGGTGCTGCACGGAAATTAATAATTTGGGGGCAAATAATCAATAAAGGAACACATTTTAATACTTTTTACACGAATGACATTCTGCTCGCTGATGCGGTATTTTTGAATAATTGTACTTTGAAGTTGGCGCCGGCGCTCGTGCGCTGGCGTCGTAATTTAGTTAATAAGGGTAGTTAACCCCCTATTACAAACGTAAAGAGGTTGGGTCGTGAGGGTTAGTCACAGGTCTTATAGTGAAAATTATAAATAATGCTTCTAACCCACCCATTAGGGTGACGACCGCAATCTTGTTAATATCAGCTCAAAGATAGCGACCACCATGGGCGCCGCCATCTTGGACCCGATGTAAACAAGATTGCGGTCGTCACTCTAATGGGTGGGTCAGAAGATTTTTTTTGTAATTTTCACTATAAGAACTGTGGCTAACCCTCACGACCCAACCTCTTTACGTTTGTAATAGGGGATTAACTATCGTTATTAACTAAATTACGGCGCCGGCGCGCGCGCGCCGGCGCCAACTTCAAAGTAAAATTATTCAAAAATAACGCATCAGCAAGCAGAATGTCATTCATGTAAAAGGTTTTTAAATGTGCTCTTTTAGTGATTCTAAGCAACGAAATTTTTAATTTCCGTGCAGCACCTAAAATAAATATTGACCCTGATTTCAAAAGAAAAATCTGACAATTCATCAATAGTTCTTACCAGCCGTGCACACACCAATTTCATATTATGTAAATGAACAAGTGGTTGATGATCAGTGAACAGAATGAAGTCCACACCAAACAAAAATGGTTTAAATGTCTTCACTCCCCACCTCAAAGCAGTTAACTCACGCTCTAAGGTAGAGTAATTCAGTTGTGAAGGCGTGAAAGACAAAGATGCAAAACCAATAACTCTGTGACAACCTGACTGTTCCTGAGGCAAATAAGCCCCAGCACCATGCCCTGAGGCATCAACCCAAAGTTCCAGTTTATTAGCATTCTCGCCATACTCAGGGTATGCTAACACGATATCATTACGCATGTCCCCCTTCAATCTTTCAAAAGAACTATTCATCTCGTCAGTCCGTTCAATCACCTTGGTCCGTCTTCCCCCAGTGAGAGAGGATAATGGCTTCTGTATTACAGAACAATTTGGTAGAAACTTCCTCTGAAAATTAACCAAACCCAAGAACTCTCTCAATTCTCCAACTGTAGTCGGTCGGGGATACTTGGAAATTTCTTCCAAATATGCAATAGTTTTCCGTATACCTGATCTGCCAATTACATGGCCAAGGAATTCCACTTCAATATTGAACCAGTCACACTTGGAAGGTTTTATTTTGATGTTATAGTCCAAAAGAGTTTGCAAAACTTTAGCAACAAGTAAAATGTGTTCCTCAAATGAACTCCCTGGAATTAAAATATCACCAATGTAAACAATTACTTTGTTAGAAGGGAAACTGTTCAAGACAGCTTGAATTTCACGTTGAAAGGCAGACGGAGCATTACGTAAACCAAATGCCAGTCGTTCAAATTGCCAGTAGTTCCTCTGAGAGGAAAAGGCTGTACACTCCCGACTGCTTTCATCAATAGGTAATTGGTAATAGCCACGGACCAAATCTAGACGAGTAAAATATTCAGTACCATGAAGTCCAAAAATTAAGTCTGCTAAATTCGGAACTGGGAACTTATCAGGTACGGTAACTTTATTTAGCTTACGATAATCAATACACATTCGGACCGAGCCATCTTTCTTACGCACAGGAACAATTGGAGAAGACCAAGGTGAGACACTGGGTTCAATTACATCCAGGCTATTGAGTTCCTCACACTGACGCTCAATTTCATCAGCAATTGGCTTAGGAAATCGTCTTGGCTTTTGGTAAGTTGGTGTATCGTCATTCAACTTAATATGATGTTCGGTAACAGCGGCATGGCCAAGATCACTATCTCCTGAACTGAGCACACCAGCAAACTGGGACAGCATCTTATAGACTACAGTCTTCTGCTCCTCAGTCAGGACAGGCAATGGCACAAGTTCCGGTAAGCGATCTACAAAATTCACCTCCTCAATCTCAACAAGCTCATCCTCTTCAGGCAATTGGAAAATCGAAGATAGTGAGCCAAGGGTTTGTCCCTTTTCAATCTTGACCGGGGATTCCCGGGATACAACAAGAACTCGTCTATCATCAGCATTGAAAAATTCAGCCACGCCACACAGATCATCATTAAGTCTACAAGACATATCTAAATCAGAATACAAAAGTAAATGATCTCTACCAACAGGTAGTGATGGAATGTCAACCGGAATTAGTTCAGCTTTACCACTCTCCAATGAAATATCTCTACTAGCCAAACAAGGTAATTTATGATACAAGATTCTTTCAGGGCTTCCCGAGGCCTGTAAAGCAATTTCAACTGAACATCCAGTGTTGAAATGTTTGGTTATAATATTTTTTCTTAATGACAATTCAATCTTATTCTTCCTCATAAAGTCTATTCCTAAAACTAAAGGGAAAGGAAGATGGATACTGTCCTGGAAAACTAACAGCTCTATTTCCTCCATCTTAATCCCACAGACTTCCATCTTACTTTTCGTCACACCACTTGCTTTAAATTTGTAATCACCAATTACATTCATCTGAGCATCAGTGCCACTTACAGTCAGTCCAGCTTCACCAACTACTTTCTCAGTAGTAAGTGAAATGGCAGCTCCAGTATCCAATGCGGCATTTACCAGATGCCCATTAAGGGCCACCGAAACATCAGCAACTTGGAGCTGCATCCAACAAGACCAATATGTCTTCCTGGAATTTCGCTCAGGTGGTCCTCAGTGATACCGGAGTCAGGACTGGGTTCCGATTGGGCAGTGCCGCGGTCATCCATCGAAACACCAGCCTCAATAACCTCCGGTGAGGCATCACTGCTTTCCTCCCTCTCTGATGTGGATTCCCTCAGTGGTTCCTCTTCAGGGATACTCTCCATCATCGGAGAAAACTTGGTGGTGACCTCTGGCAAATCTGATACCACAGGGTAACTTGTAGGGGTCTTGATAAACAGCCCTGTATGCGCCCCTGGCTCAACAGGACCAATTAGTTTAAAGGCTGAGTCTTGGCTGATGATCTCTTAAAATTAGGGTCATACTTTGGGCATTCCTCCAGATGATGTTTATTGCCACAGATAAGACAAGACCGTGAAGCACACCAGCACTCCTTACGCGTATGGTTTGGCAGGCGGCAATAACTACACCCTCGCGGATGAGACGAAAAAGTTCTCTGCGATGATGCCACCCTACTCTGCGTTCTGTCCAAGGAAGTGCGAGTTGGACAAGCCTGGTTGCCTGCATAATTAGAATTGGACTTCTTTGATGGTACAGCTTTCATGTGATAGCTAGCTCCACTGCCAGACATCAACAATACCGTTTTGCTTGCCTGAAGTTCTTTTTGAATCTTCCTTGCCATTTGTAGCATTTTCTCGAAGGACATATGTTTTGATGTCGAAGAACCAGCCCACAGAGCACGGTCAGCATCCTCTACCTTTGAAGCAATGGCAGGATTAATAGATTCCAAAAACTTCTTCCGCAAATGACGAAGAGATTCCCTCTTGTCATCTGAGTAGGCAAACTCGGCTAACTCAATAAGTCGCATCCCATATATGTCCAATTGCTCATCGGTGTGCGGTGACGCGTTTTGCAACTTTTCTCTCCAGTACTTTTTCCCACCAATTTTCTGTTTTTTGTAGAAATCCAAAAGATGTTGCTTCATGGTAGGGTACTTCAATTTCCGTCCTCCTTTAACACCACACACCTCCAAAAGTTCATCGGAGAGAAATTTTGCTAATTCCTGAGTCATGTCATACTCTGATCCGTTAAACTTCTTGTGAAAGTACGACTCAAATGCCCCAAAGAACTATTTCAAATTCTCCTTCCCATTCATCTCAAACACAGGAGAAGTCACCACTTCACGTTTATCAGCCCTTCTCATTTCTCTCTTCCTCCCAGCATTTCTTCTCTTCCTCAGTCGACGGTGGTACTTTCTTTTTGATGAGGTTGATGAAGAGGTGTCAGAGTGAGAGCTGTCCAGACTCGCAGAGCTTAGCGAATCCGTTGAAGATAAGACAAGGTCTTCCACTTTAGGCGCCCTGACCTTTTTCTTGCATCCCTCGCCAGACATCGGCACCACAGATGAGCACGTTTCCACTGCAGAAGCATGAGAAATAGCCGATTTAGCCTCTAGCAGGCCTCCACTTTGGTTACCCAGCACATGAACACACCTCTCATGAGCAGGAACCCGGAGCCAGTAACGATCTGCTGAAATTGAAGCAAGGACAGAGAACCAGTCCCTGTAAGAGAGTGATTCCTCAGCCGGGCAGTCCCCCACGAAGAACATGCTGTCCTGCTGGATCAGGAGACAATTCAAATGCTCGGCTGCTTTACCATTCTTCTCCACGGCAGCATCTAGTCCACCCCCCTGCCAGCGTGGAAACAAGGTCCACCGCAAATCGTCCAACTTGGGCAACAGATTGGGGTTGATGTTCACTCCAAATCGGCCATTACTGAAGTCTGCTCTTACATTTGGGTGGGAGAACTGAGACAACAAGCTCTGCGGGGAAATTGCCAAGGAAAGTTGCTCCAAGGTCAGCAATTTAGTATCTGCTGCTGGATCAATTACTGCCGATGATGGCTTGGCATCCATCTCTCTCTGCTGCAGTGAATCGCTGAAGACCTTATGGTGAGGTTCACCAGTGCCACCAGCTGGAGACTTACCAGCCTCCCGCAGTCCATGCTCCCCAAGTAAAGAAGAAAATTGTAGTTCTGAATCTGACATGTCTATAGATGTCTATAGAGTGGTGTAAGAATTGGACAAGAATGAATGAATGAATGAATGAATAAAAGGACAAGATGCATCCCGTCGGAGATGCCAATGTTGCGGGGTCAGAATTTCCTATAATACATCACTGATCTTGCATAATAAGTCTTTAACTATTGGTGAAATGAAACTATAGTGTTTGTCATAGTTTACTAAGAACCAGAATATGAGAATTAACTAATCCAGAGGCACAGCAACTAGAAGAAATTGTACCAACAGGTATGACAAAATGAGCCAGATTAGGGAGCAAAAGGAGCATGGACATGAGGTGTTGACTTGCTGGCTGAAAAGAATGAGTGCAACTTATAAGTACAAGAACCACAAGCAACTCCCATGACCATGCTTTACAAAAAGAATAAAACAAACAGAAATTAAACAGAAATCAGAAGCAAATATATTTCATAATGCAAAGTAAATCAAAAATATATCAAAAATGCAAATTATATAAGTAAAATGAACATAAAGAACAGAACTTCAATCCAAAATAAAGGAAAACAATCAAAATGAACATCTCAAGACACAATGGAAAAGAAATAAAAGAAGCAAACCAAATCAGAAACCAAAACTGATGGACTGAAAATTCCAACCAGGCACATGCTAATTAACTAAAAAAACCACTCAACTCACCTCCCAAGATGGTAGGACTCAAGCAAGCCAGGTCTTCCAGGCTTAAGATGAATTTATGCACAATAATAGTTTATAGCAGAGCAAGAATCTAGGCTGAAACAAACAGAAAGAAACACACAAATTAAGCATGCCAAGCAATGTTATCACAGAGCACACAAAAACCACAGCCGATAGTGCATGATGAAAACCTTAGGAGGCCTCCCGGTAACACCGCTTTCATCATACTTTCTGAAAATAGGCTCCACCCTAGGTCACCTCTAATGGCTTCTGTAGCCGTCCATTTTGGAGCACCCAATGCTAAACGTCCTACCTTATTTTGTATTACATCCAGCTTTTCAAGATCACTTCCATTCCAGGCAAGAGCACTCATTCCATACATGACACTAGGTACAGCAACATACTTCCACATTCCTCTCCACATTCATACTGTTTTGTTCTGTATCTGGCCACACCACTTAACCGTCCACTCCACTGCATTGCTTTTGCCACTTTCTCACCCTTGGTTCTAGTGCATCCATCTTCACTTATCAAACAACCTAGATATTTGTATTCTTTTGTTCTACCAATTCTGATTTCTCCAATATTCCACAGTCTGTCTCAATCAGTCTCATGTCTCATCACTATTTATATCCATAGCTTTACTTTTTTGGCACCAAAGTTCATCTTGAAATTTGTACTATATCCATTCACAATGTCAGGCATCCTTTGTAGTTCATGTCCACATTCACTAACCACAACCACATCATCAGCATACAACAAACAACTCAGTCTCTCATTACCAACTTTCAGTCCTATGCCACTCATTCTCAGTCGAACTGATAATTCTTCTGTGTACAATCCAAACAACAGGGGAGACATAGTACAGCCCTGTCTCACTCCTCTAACACTCCTCACTTGCCCTGTTTCCAAATTTCCTAGCCTGTAGATAACGCTTGTGTTCTCATACAGACTTTGTACAATTTTTACTATTTTTCTGCTAAACCCAACTTTCCTCAAAATTAAAAAGAGCCTAACCCGATCCACTCTGTCGTACGCCTTTTCAATATTCAGGAATGCTAAATATACCTTCTTATCATCCTTTCTCATTCGCTCAATTCTTTCACTCACTACAAACAGATTATCCTCTCCATGTCTATCCTGCCTAAAACCGTTCTGTTCTTCTCCCAGGACTCCTAATTCATCAACTAAATTTTTCATTCTCTCATTCAAAATACCACAAAGATCTTACATACAGTGTCAGCCAGTGCAATTGGTCTGTAATTTTTAAGTTCTTTCATATTCTTGTGTCCACCCTTATGCAACAGAACTACATTACACTTGTTCCAGTTATCCGGTACTCTTTCACTCTTCCATATCTCATCAAATAAACATTTCAACATACTGACTACACTCGCTCCTCCACATTTATAGAACTCATATGGGATCTTATCAGGGCCACATGCCTTTCCATTTTTCACTTTCTTCAAAAAACTCACAATCTCTTCACAAGTGATTTCGTCTTCCATTTGCAGTTCAGGTTCATCAATCAGAAAATTTACGGGTTCATCATCTGTAACCTGCTCATTCATTCCACCAATGTCTTCCCAGTATTCTTCAATTGCTTTCATCATTTGCATCCTATCTGGCACACTGCAACCATTGACAACTAGTTCATCAACTTGAACTTCACCACCTCTATCATTACCTTGTATAAACTTATACCAATCTTTTATTCCATCCGGACCTTTCTTTCATAGATTTTCAACTTGTTGTCTCTCCTCTTTAACTCTAGCCTCATTGATCATTCTCCTTAATTTCTTCTGCTGGTCCTTGTAGTCATTCCATGCACTCTGCCATTCATCCTCAGTAATTCTGTTTCTTTCATACATTTTCTTCAAACTGCGTTGTTTCTTACTTAGAGTCTTTCTTCTCATTTGTTCTTCCTTTATCTCACTTGTAAACCACCTGGCATTCCCTGTCCCTTTCCTAAATTTTATTCTGCCTATCTTTTGTTCTGCCACATCATACAGGGTTCTTGCAATCTCACCATTTAGGTCATTTACATTTCCACACCTGTTCCAGTTACACTTACTCAATTCATTCTTAAATTCTTCCATGTTTGCCATTTTTATTCGCCAACTTTCTTTCACACTACTGACCTTCTGCATTGACTCCTTTCCACCCCAATGATATTCAAGCACAAGCATTTTATGGTCACTATCTATTTCAAAATCATCTTCATCTACGAACATTTCTTTGACACACTCTCTTGCTCTTCTATTCTTAATCATATAGTCAATTGCAGTTTTCCATTCTCTGCTTTGCCATGTATGCAAGCCATTTCCTATTGTGACATTCAGGTTTTCAAGTTCATTCTCATCACAAAAATCTTTCAATTTTTGTCTATTTGCATTCACCGGCTCACCAAGTATACCAACATGGCCATTCATGTCACCCATCACAATCAGAGGGGACCTGCAGTGTTCTCGTACAATCCTTGTTAATATTTCATACGTTTTTACATTCTCTTCATGAGCTAAAATCCCATCAGTTGTGATATAACATACAATCACAACAATACATTCTCTGGCATGCATTCTTTCGCACTTAATTGCTAACAAATCTTCACTTTCAGGTTTATTTCCAACTGGAAATTCCTCTAATTTCCAATTGAGAGAATTCTTTACTATCAGACCAACTCCACCAACTCTTTTTTGCCAATTTACACGCCCTTTTCCTATCATATGATACTTATTCTCCTTACATGTTAAACTGACTACCACGCATTTGGGTCTCTACTACACCAACACAATCCAATTTTCCATTCTCAAATTCTACTACAAGGTTATCTAACTTTCCTGCATTCCATCCACGCACATTTATACTTCCAAACCTTACAACACAATTGTATAATTAAAGACATTCCTCACTTTTTCTCTGACAGATTTTCATTCATCCTGTTCCACCTTCCATTATGACATGAGTAGCCTTGATCCACCGGATATATTTCTTGGAGAGTTTCATCTCACCTTCTTTTGTAAGATGGACTCCATCTCCAAGAAAACACCCATCCTGGATCACGCTATCCATGTCTTGGAAGCTGGAACCCAACTCATACTTTCTCACACTCTCAGCTTTCATACTCATAATCCTTTCATGCACCTCCTTGTTCATCTCCTTCCGTACCCTTTCATACTCCTCATCACAAGCAGGCCTTCTTAGGAGGCTAGTCACCGCCACTCTAACATTCTTCTTCCGGGCCCTTTCAACAACTTTCATAATTGCATTTACAGTACGTTCTCTCCCACATTCAAGCAACCGATTGCCACCTTCTTGCAGTACAACCATTCCTTCATCCATTCCATCTATCACTCTCTCAGCATGCCTACAAATCTCCTCCACTCCTTTCTATCTCATGCTCGTACATCCGCTACTGACACTCATACATATGAACCTATCAACATTCTTCACCATGCTATCCCCCACATATTCTAATCATAGGTCTCACTCGCCCTTTCATGCTACTCTTTCCCTCAATTCTTCTACTCCGATCATTCTTCCCATTCATCTTCCTTTCATTCGCTTTCACTACAGGCTCCTGCACCTCATGTGGCACATCAACAGGTCGCTCATTCACTCTCTTTCCATTTGAACCTCTTTCATCATGCTCATTCATCCTTCTACTCTCATCTGTCACATTTGCACCAACATTTACTGCATTCACACTCCTTGCACCATCATTTGCCTTATCATTCACTTCATTTACACCATCATTTGTCTCATTTTCCATTGCATTTGCACTCCTTGCACCATCATTTACCTCATCATTCACTGCATTTGCCCCATTCTCATTCTTTCCTTCGTTCAGCTTCCTTTCATCCCTCAAGTCAGCCTCTAAAGCAACCATCAGAATTGTCAATCTCTCAACCTCCTCTTTCAACTTCTTACTCTCATCATTCAAACATTTCCAGCACATAAACACATGATCAATCAACTTTCTCCGACTCATCTCTCTCAAACCTTTGCATGCATCTATATCTACTCACTCCTTACAAGTCATGCACTCAATCTCCTCATCCATTCCACTTGCACCTCCCTTCCTATGACCAGTCTTATTTCTTGCCATTCTCAAACACAGACTTCTATCTCAGTACAAATTTCACAGGCAGAAGAAGTCTTCACTCACCAAATCTACTGAAAATCAAGTTATCAAACAAAAAGAAACAAAAACGTTACCTACTACTCTCACAGTCACTCTCTACAATGTCACACACTATACTCCTTATATGCAAAGAAAGCTTACCAGTCAAAACACCTCAGTCAAAAATTGCAAGTCACCACACCAATTACTAGTCTTAACTCTCACGCAACAAAAGAACTACTCTCACGAGCACTCCATACAAAGTCACACACTGTATTCACGTGAATATACAAACTATACCAGTTTTACAGCAACTTCACTTTAATTCACCACAATTTTCGTCAGAGGATCAGAAGCACACGTGCACACCGTTACGAACAGCTCACCGGATTCACTACGAAATGGGTCGAAATAAATTGTTTTGCGTCTAGTCTTGAGATGATGATTTGTTGGCCTTGTGAAACCATTGCACTAGACAATTTTCAACAGCAGTCCAACTCCAACACGGCAGAGAATTATCTAAAATAAAATAATAAAATAGAAATAAAAATATAAATATCTTTGAGCTACAGTGATGATTTAGGTATCATTGGATGCGGAAAGATGTGGACATTCCAAAAACTTAATAGCTTTTCCCCAAATTTTCAATTAAAAAAAAATCGAGAGCAAACTTTATAAAAAAAACAGATTTATTATGTCATAACATTTGAACAAAAACTAATTTTCAAAAACTAATTCAAGTTTTTAGAAAGCCCTTGTCTTTTCGCATCCAATGATACCAAAATCATTGCTGTAGCTCAAAAACTGTAGGAGGAGATGCATTATGAAACCCCACATTCCGATCCTTAAAAAAAGGAAAATAGGTAAACATGAACAATCTCAATTTTCCGTTGTTATTGTTTGTGGGGTCAGCTAAGAAACTTGAAACCATTATACAGTTATGTATAAACATAGAAGATGACAGGCTAAGTTGGAAACTATCCATTATTAAGCCATAACATTAGGCTGCCTACACATGGAGCGTTTTTTCGAAGCCCGTCATTAACGACGCGAGTCGAAAACGACGGTCAGTTTTAGCTGACTGTGCCAGCAGTAAGCAGATGCTGTCCTACACACGGGGCGTCATTGCCGTCGAGAAGACGACCGTCATTGTGACGCTGAAGCGTCGGGCGTCATCCTGCTAAGTTCAGACCATGGTAGACGAAAGAGGAGGTAGCGGCAAACCAGTCTTTTATCGAATCGTGCTGCGTGCGAGTGACGTCATGGCATCGAACCATTAGCAGCGCCGCTTACATTGCATCTGGTAACACTGCTAACCCGAAATCTGGCATTACTGTAAGCGAAGCGTTACTGGCACGACAATCTGGCATGGCAAAACATGCTTGTGTAGCAGGATTGCAGGTGTTCGAAGTGAGAGGTTCAGTCTCGTCTTCGGAAATCGTGATCGTGTGGTGACTAAGCTATTATCGCGACGCAAAACCTTTTGAAGCAGTTACCGCCAGACCGGCGTGCAAAATTAACTGCGTGACCCTCCGGACGGAGGATTGTCGCCTCCAATCATGCCTCCAAAGTTAAATCCAACTTGGCAAACTAGAGAAGAACCGGGAGATCAGGATGAACTGAGTGAGGGCGTGATCAGTGCTGACGATGTGGAACTGGAAGATTACAGGGAAAGAGAGAGAAGTCAATCTAAGCTTCCGGGTACGGCAGTGATAGAAGGAACCTGGTTTAAAGACAACGAAAGATCAAAACGTACAAGGACATCAACAGAAACCTCAAGCGACTCGGCTCGGGACACGGCCAGAAAATACATTGCAACAGAAAAAGGAGACAAACCATATCCAAACTGCCCTGGTAATAAAACTCAGGAATCCCTACGAAAGAACTGCACAGTGATCATTGAATCAAGTTGATCAACATCAATAAGTTGAATCAAGTGAGATCAACTGGGATTCAAAGAAAAAAATTACCCTTGACCCTATCTGTGTATCAAAAGGATTAGACTCTGTGCTAGACTACAGTGAGGTGAAAGATGTGCCAGTCAACAAACGTAGAAATGTTATTGCTGTAGAATTGGAAGTGGGACACATTGGAAAGTACGCTGTTAAGTGCCACTTACCTACAGCAGAAGAACAAAACACTGTTTATGGAGTGATTGGCCCCATTGGAGAGGATGTTGACGTGAAAGAGTTGCAGTCAGTAGCCAGCTGTGAGGGAGCAAAAATAAGGAAAATGCAAAGAATCTACAAGTTTTCAAACGGATGCAAGGAACCTACTCGGTCAGTAAAGGTAATGTTTGGCACAAAAAATATTCCGCAGCATCTGAGACTTGGTTTTGTGCAATACAAAGTGAGGCTATTTGAGCTCCCTCCTCTTTGATGCTATCGATGCCAGAGACTGGGACACTTGGCCAGTGGATGCGCAGCCCCAATGAGATGTCTAATCTGCAGTGGAAATCACCCCAAGGAAAATTGCCAGGCTGCGTTGCCAAAATGTGCAAACTGTGGAGGACAACATGTTGCATGTGCAAGAGAGTGCCCAATGATGCAAGATGCAGCTAGACTACAGGCCCTGCAACAGGATGGTTTCACCTTTTATGAGGCTCGCAAGCAAGTGATTGAAGAGAGAAAAGTAAAACAAGGGCAAAGAAGTACTGGAAATGCAAGTCAACTCAATCATGCAGGAACATTCACACATTATACAGTGCCCTCTGGAGATGCTAGCCTCAACTCGGGCCTAAGAAATGCAGCCAATTTGACATCAAACCACTCTTTGGAGACAGTGGAAGTTGAGGTCGATGTCCATCAAACGCAGGGGTCCTACTACATCCCTCGAAAAGTACCTCGCCAGAAAGAGTCTTACGCAAATGCAGAGATATCCCAGATGCAAAATCAGCAACACCAAAAATCCTGCAGTGAAGTGATGGAAGCGAGCATTATGCAAAGCGTCAGAAAAACTGTAGGTAATGAACTAGAGAAAGAGTTTATTGAAAAGTGCCAAAATTTAGTGCAGATAGCAGTTCAGCAAATATTTGCAAAAATAACCAAGTTCATAAGTGAAGCTCTGTGTACCAACTTATCAAAGGAAAACAAGAAACAAAGAGACTTACTTCTCATTGGAATGGCACGTAACCACTTTGGGTCCCAGATTGGAGAGGCTCTCCTTGGACAATTTCGCCAATCGGAGGACACGTCTCAGATGGTGATGGCTGCGCAGGACCAAGTTCCGGTAAGAGGAAAGGAGGCTGCATTAAGAACCTTGAAGGCCTATTGGAAAGAAGTGAAAGTGTAAAGCAAGTGTCCGCTGCAAGTGCTGGGTCAAGGAAAAGACCCCAAAAACAGAGAGTTCCATCCAGAAAACACTGCCTGTAGAAAATGAATTCCACCTTTTTACTCAAGAATCAGAAACTGAAGAGACAACTGAACATGGAAAATAAGCTCATACTGGTATAGGTCAATTGTAATGGTATATCTAGCAAACTATCAGAACTTAAGCTCTACATTTATACTAACAAACCTGACATTGTTTGCGTATGTGAAACCTGGCTAGGTCAGAATGAAGCAAAATTTGTGGGATACCAAGCTGTGTGGTTGCATTGTGATATTGCTCCTAGAGGGGCTCTAGGAATATTAATCCATGATGATATTGGATATTCTGTAAATGGACTTGATTTATTTCAAAATGGAAGATTGGAAATTTGCTCTATTCAAATTAGTTCCTCTATAGGAAGAGTAGATGTGTGTAATATTTACAATGCCAATCATAATGTAGAACTTGAAGAATTTGTGCATTATTTTTCTCAAATGTCTAATAATTTTATTTTTGTTGGGGACTTTAATGCTCACTCTCCAGTCTGGGATCACAGAGGAAGGCACAATTTCACAGGAGCAAACATTGAGAGATTGATGGAAGTATGCCCAGTGGGCTTATTGAACCCTTCTGATCTTCCAACGTATATAGACAGACGAACTGGTTCTGCCTCAGCCCTAGATCTGTCCTTGGTTTCTCATTCACTTCTTATACAGGGAAACATACGTAGGGGAGCGGATCTGGGAAGCGATCATTTTCCTATTGAGTGTGTTTTTGGAGTGGGCATTATAAAATCTGACATTACAAAGCGCTGGATTCTTAAGAATGCCAGGTGGAGGGAGTGGTCCACTGAACTAGGAAAGTGTCACAATATTGTCTGTCCTGCAAGTGTTGATGATTTATATGATAATTTTGTTGCTAATCTAAATAATTGTTCATTGAAAGTTTTCTCCCAAACCTCAGGAAAACCTAAGTTACATAGGAAAACTCCTTGGTGGGACTCAGAGTGTGCAGCAGCCGTTGCTAGGAGACGCAAAGCAAAGAACATCTTGTCTAAGACTCCAAACACTATAAATCTGAGAGCATATCTCAAGGCTGAAACACATGCCAAAAATGTCATTAAAAATAAAAACAAAACAGCTGGAAATCCTTTGTTCAAACACTGAGTTCTGATACAAATGTTGCACAGGTGTGGAGAGTAGTGTCTAACAACACCCAGATCTAGTTATCCCACAAATTCAGAGAGGGCAGAACTGTTTATTGAACACTTCACAAGACATAAAATCACAACATCAGATTATTCTGCAAACACAATTAGAAGCAGGATCAAAAATATTGAGCACATGACAATAGATGAAAATTGCCACAATGCCCCCTCTGTGTTGTTTGAAATTAAGAGAGCATTAAAGGGGTTGAGACAGACCAGCCCAGGGAGTGACAATATTCCTTATGCTATGCTTTAGAAGTTGCCTGATCTGTTCCTTACCAAGCTGCTATTCCTATTTAATACAAGCTTTTTCTTGGGAGTTGTGCCGACCTCATGGAAGACTGGTATCATGTGTCCAATAAAGAAACCAAACAAAGATCAAAATTCTGTTCAGGGCTATCGTCCAATAACCCACCTGCCATGCATTGCAAAGGTGATGGAGAGGATTGTGAAGGTTTGGTTGAATCATTTTCTTGAGTCTCATAATGTGTTCTCTGTATATCAGACTGGTTTTAGGCGTGGGATATCAACAACTGATGCACTGGTGTTTATCAGTAATTTTATTAGACGATCCATTAAAAATAAACATCTTTGTGCAGTAGTATACCTAGATTTAGAGAGTGCATATGACTGTGTGTGGCATGATGGGTTGATATATAAGCTATTGAATGTGAACTGTGATATTAGGACAGTGAAATGGATTCAGGCTCATTTAAGGAACCGAACTGTTAAAGTTAGGATTAATTCAACACTGTCTACAGAAAGAGTTCTTGGCTGTGGTTTACCTCAAGGGTCTGTCCTGAGTCCTCTCCTTTTCAATGTTATGTTGCATGATTTGCCTTGCTGTACTGAGGTGGAAGTGGTGTCTTATGCGGATGATATAACCATACTATGTTCGGCTGTTCGGCTGAGTCATTGCCTGGAGTTAAGACAAAAATGCAGAACATGTTGAATAAACTTGATAGATGGCTGAAAACTTGGAAGCTCAAAGTCAATCCTGTTAAAACTAAATACCAACTATTTCATAACAAAAGAGGATACTATGATGTAGAGTTGAGACTGTGTAACTCTCTTATCTTGCCTATTGTGAATCAGAGAGTGTTAGGGGTGGTTTTTGATGCACCTAAGCTAACACTACACGGCCATGTTGAGTACATTCGAACTGAGTGCCTAAAGAGGATTAATGTTATGAGAGCTCTATCAAGCTCTAAATGGGGATCATCTCAAATGCTACTGAGAAGGTTATATATAGGGTTTATTGGAGCAAAATTTCTTATGGCGCTATCATTTATCCTGAATTTAATAAGAAATATATGAACATTTCGAATGTTTTGCAGAACTCTGCCCTGAGATGTATTGTGGGTGCATGGAAAACCACCCCTATCTGCTCTCTTGAATTTGAAGCCTCTGTGATGCCTCTCAATTTGTATTTTAAGTTTCTCATAGTGAAGTGGTGTGTCAAAAACAATGTAATTTTGGATATAGGGAAGTCTCCTCAATGCTAGACTTGTTTGCTGCATCAGAAAGGAGTGACATTTCTGTAAGGTTAAATAAGATTTTGTGTGATACCCATCTGGAGATACATCCAAAACCATGTAGAATTTCATTGTATGCCATTCCACCTGTGACAGAGCTCAGTAACTTTATTTCCTGTGATGTGCCAAATAGGGAATCATGGTTGCCAGCTGAGGCTAATGTAAGCTTTGAGATGTTTTTGGCTGGAAAATATAGTAACCTCGAGAGGATTTTCACTGATGGGTCCAAAGTAGCAACAGGATCAGTGGCGGCTGCCATGTATGTTGCATCATCTGGGATGGCAACTTCCTGGCGGATGAACCCATCCCATTCAGTTGTAGGAGCTGAGTTGTTTGCCATATTACAGGCTTTGAAATACATTCAAAACCAACCAGGGAACAGCTTTGCCATATTGAGTGATTCACAGACGGCACTTGGACTGCTGCTAAATAATAAAAAGGATGCATATAGAGAATTTTGTTTGGAAATCAAATTGCTGATATTAAACTCCTCTCATTCCGTACATTTGCAGTGGGTCCCTGGTCACTCAGGTATTCAGGGAAATGAAATTGCAGATAGATGTACAAAGCTTGGCCATCAGAATCTCAAATGCGTTTGGACAAACCTCCATTGTGAGGTTTGGCAGTAATGCGTTGGTTGCTACTTTTAGTATGAAGTATTTTAAAGTAACAAACTTGGGCCTTATATGAACCTGTGTTAATGAGTGTATTATCGACTCAAACTGCTCATTATTGGCCGGTTGCTCACATGTTGATGACATTCATTATGTAGAAAATAGGTTGTCATTTTTTAATGTTGAAGGTAGTAAAAAATGGTAAAAAACTATTGAAATTTGGAAATGAAATATATCGGTAGACATCCTGCTATACACATTTTTCTTTTCATGTATCTGGTAGTATTGTTTTCAAGAATCTATATCCATTAGTACCCCCATAATGATAGCTCATCATGGGGGACTTTTGTTAGTTATGATATTAGAATTAAGGAAATATTGCTCATACATATCCAGGCTTACACTGTATCTCCATTTTATCCCATGTACCCATGTCCGCATGATGTCGTCGCAGAGAATATCGAGAAGATATGAAATATGTTTTGTTGTTGTTGTGGTTCCTCGGCGGTAACTTTGAGTTTTCTTAAAATTTATTTTAGGAAATTAAAAAACGATTTCATTTTACGTTTTCCATTGTCCCTTATCGATTCCTTATTTTTCCTCAGGTTATTTCTTACGATTCATCAGAGCTTTGGTTGTCATTCTAACTATAGAAAGAGCAAGATTATTTTTCATCTTATCATCATTTCTCTTATATTCATTTTCAATACGTATATATATGAAAATGTCTGTTAGTATGTGCATGGCTGTGTATAATGTCTATGTATCAGTGTACACATGCACACGTTTCGTACATATATATAAGCACAAGCACATATGTATGTTTCTATTTTCTACTTTTTGCACGCAAACATGAATGTCTATGTATCAGTGTACACATGCACACGTTTCGTACATATATATAAGCACATGCACATATATATGTTTCTATTTTCTACTTTTTGCGTAAAAAGCAAAACCTCATGGCACATTACATTTTATCTAAAGCTCTGCGATCAGTTAACACTGAACCAAATTCCAGAAATAAACAAATTGATTGCGCTTGCTTAATGATTTATAAATCGATCTATCACGGCCCCCAAGGGCATTTCTGTGAATAGAAGAAATTAAAAGTATAAACAGATAAATGAAATAAAGCGCTCGTGCAAAAATTATCTCTAAATTTGTATGCTGAACAAGCCATGCATTTCCTTTTTGAGTGTAAGTTTATTACGCATTTCTATATGTGCGTGCTGTGTTGCGCGATGTTCTTTATAAATTACTTCGTGACTAGCCAATACTTGATTGTCATCTACGATGGTGTTTCAATCTGCTCCGGTATAGCGTTTTTTGTCTTTTTCCTGCTTCGATGTTCTTTATAAATTACTTCATGACTAACCTTTTTCTCAATACTTGATTGTCATTAACGATGGGGTTTCAATCTGCTCCCGTATAGCGTTTTTTGTCCTTTTCCTACTTCGATAATTTCAACTAAGAACTTGGGAGTTTCGAATAATTCCTTACCAGTATTCGAATTATTTACAAGTTGTTAGTCATCTCTTGGAATATAAAATATCCAAGAGATGATATTTTTCATTTCTCATTCAACTACCCTTGACAGAGTTAGACTATTAGCGCGCCATGTATGGTTTGTCTATTAGTACGCCTCGTATATTTTGTCTATCAATATGCCTCGTATGGTCTATCTATTTGTACACCTCTGATATTTTGTCTCTTAGTACACCTCGTATAGTTTGCCTATTATTGTGCCTCGTATGGCTGATCTATTTGTACACCTCGGATGGTTTGCCAATTAGTTCTCCTCGTATGGAACTTTTGTTAGATTACTAGCACGCCACGTATAGTTTGTCCATTAGTACGCCTCGTATATTTTGTCCATTAATATGCCTCGTATGGTCTATTTATTTGTACACCTCTGTTAGTTTGTCTATTAGTACACCTCGTATAGTTTGTCTATTATTATGCCTCGTACGGCTTTTCTATTTGTACACCTCTGATGGTTTGTCAATTAGTACTCCTCGTATGGAACTTTTGTTTTAGGACGTCCTACATTAAGAAACTTTTTAAAACCCAATATGTTTACATGTATCTCATGTGGCAACTTGGAAAATAAACGTTTTTCTTTTTCTATCTTTTCTTATTATCCACACTGTAGCACCTTTTATTTCATGCCAAATTTGAGTTCTGCACACTTAATGACTTTGTACAGTATTCTATTAAGCTGTGTTTTCAGTGCAAATGGTGCAGCTGCAGCCATTGTTTAAGACTCATCCATACTTATTCTTGGTATCTATGTTTTCATAATTCAAATTTAACTCATCCAGTTACGTGGATATAAACATTATAAAACATTTCTTTTCTTTTTGCAAGTTGGTTCTTCATAAAAGCTAGTTGGGCTTGATTGTAAAAATTCAGTAAGAAGAGTTGACAACAAAATTCCTTTATTAAATTTCAATCTGTCAATGACTTACTGGGCCTTCATTTTAAGAGCCCATTTTTACCGTAAGTGTTGTAAGTTTTTAGTTATCTAATTGATTCTGATGAACTTTTTCTTCATAGAGAATTGCAACATCTCTAAGTGTAGTATAAAAATATCTAATACACAAATCCATTACAAGGTATGTTATGTTCATAAGCTAAAGATTAAATCCATTGAACTTTTGTTATCAAGAGTGTTTAGAGATTCTTCTAGGTTCTTATTGGTCTAGTTTTTCTCTTCCAAGATAATTATTTTCCAAAATTTATATTTAAATTCTTCATTAGCTTTGTAAGATTGTATTGAGCTCTTTTTAGTATTTTAGAAAAATCTTTAAAATTAAGTGGTGTCATTCAGTGTCAATATTTTTTATGTTTTCATATGTTCATTTAAGATTCATTACAGAGAGAGACTAATTTTTTACACAAAGTGTTGCTACGTACTGTTTCATATGAATTTTTTTCATCTTTCAGGACATGGAATGGACATGCGACCCAATCAAGCTACTGATCACTCACTGCTATTGGATAATGTTCCACCTACATACACTGGTTCCTATCCCTGCATCCCAACCAAAGCTCCTGACAAGCAATTAAGAGAGACCTTGGGCTTCTTAGCAGAGGTGAGATGAGTCTGGTAACCGGCTAAGGAATACATACATGTCAGAATAAAATTGAAATATTGTCCAGATTCTAGACAGATTTTCTTGATTCAATTGTTAGGAGTCTTATTGAATAGGTTTTTTTTATGTTTTACACTTATTCCTTAGAAGTTTTCAAAAGTTTAGGTTACGATTATTATTTAATATCTCTCAAAAATCTAAATATATTAGACAACATTAAATGTTAGAGAGGAATTGTTGGAAATAGATAGAGTGCATAAACTTTGGTTTTGTTTTAAGCCATGTATTTCACACTTCTCTGCGTATTACTATCAATCTTTTGTTTCCTTTTTTCCCCTCAAATCTTACTTCTCCCATGATATCCCACATTGCATTCTTTTACTTTCTCACTATATGGTGCCTTCCTCCTGCCTCTCCTCTAAACTTTCTTTTTTTAGCGGTTAAGGAGGCTTGAACTAACATGTAATCTAATCTTACCTATTTTTCTCTTTTCTTCTTCTCCATTGAGACTTCTTATAGTTTTACATTCAACATTACGATATAGTTTATCATCTCCGTTTCCCCTCAGGGGGATACAACTATTGTATCTATGCAAATTAGCGCTCCCAGGGGGACAATGTGAGGGCCCGAGCTGAGAGTTAGGTGGACCTTTTTTGTTGAAATAAAAAGCTTTTGTTATGTTAAGAGCCATCTTTTTTCGGTCAACTGCTGTCCTGTTTTTCAGCAACTACTACTTTCTTCTTCAACTTTGATCTTGTTTTATGAACTTCTTTCTTACGTTACTGTTTCAATGCCTTTTCTGCATAAATTCCGCGTTTCCTTGGCCCCTACTAAATGGTGCCTTCCTCCTTCCTCTCTGTGGATGTGCTCGCGATAGCCGTGTGCTATAGGTTCCGCCGCCGTGCGGCCGGGACCCGGGTTCGAAACTCGGCGCTGGCAGTGGCGATTTTCTCTGTTGGGTATAGGAGAAAAATTCCAAGCACAATACCCCACTCTACCCAGGTGTCTGAAATGGGTACCGGTCTTGACCGGGGGAAAGCGTCGTGGCGTCCTGGCGTTAGTTCTAAGGCATTTTAAAATCCAATGTACAAGGTGATATGTATCAGGCTTGATTGGAAATAAAGCATCCGTAGATGCCTTCATTATTATTATTATTATTATTATTATGGATAGCCTTTGTTGCGGATAGGGAGGCTTAAACTAAGAATATCATTTCCATCTATTCATATACTTTTCAATGGTGCTTCCCGTTGAGCGTAATTCTTCACAACTGACCCCTTTCCTAATTGCTCTCGCCTGCATCTCAATTTATCGAATTAGCTCCATTTTCTCTAACACATTTAAATCTGTACCCTTAACTGCAACTGAAAGGCTTGCCTATGAAGCCAAAGTTTTCATTAAAAGAATTGTTAAATTGAGCTCACATTTTTTCTTGCCTTTCAGGTGCCAAAAGAAAGTGAAATGATTCCACTTATCATTGAGGTATCTGAAGAGGAACAAAAGGCTGCCGTGGTGTTCAACGGAGCCACCGAGATCGGAGGAAGTTTTCCTTTTGTGGAAGTGGAAGAAATTTCAAACAAGATTTGAAGGACCAAACAAGAATTGCATCTGAGGCATTCTGCAGCATACAAAGTGCCCCTCAGTCAAGTCAGAGCAAACCCTAACAGCTGCGTTGTCAACATGAAGGGATGTCTGCAGTAGGGGGCTACAGTCCTGGAAAGTATCTTTATCATGATGTTAAACAATGTTGGGCTGATCACTGATCCCTGTGTAACACCCGACCTCAGGAAACATTGCTTGGATAAGGTGTCATTGATTCTGACTCTTATTTTGCATTCTTTGTTGAAAGACATTATGGTTTGAGGTAGGTTACCTGCAAATCCTAAAATCTGTAGCTTTTGCAATAGCCCATACTGCCAGACAGTGTCAAAAGCCTGTTTTATATCAATAAATACTGCAACATAAAAATCTTGTAGGATTATTGCTTTCCGAATGGAGGTTCCAATACGTGCGAGTCCATCCAGAGTGCAACGGCCTGCTCTGAAACTGCTCTGATTCTCATTCAAGCATTTGTTTTGTTCTATATATTTCAGGAGTCTCCAGTTTATTATTTTCTCACAAAGTTTGCTAAGTACATTAGTAAGTGCTACTGGGCGATATGATCTTGGGTCTGTTGGCACTTTTCCCGGTTTAAGATCGGGCATATTATAGCCTTCCTACACTGCTGTGGAATTTCTGAGACCCAACTCTATCACACTCTTGATAACAAAAGTTCAATGGATTTAATCATCTTTAGCTTATGAACATAACATACCTTGTAATGGATTTGTGTATTAGATATTTTTATACTACACTTAGAGATGTTGCAATTCTCTATGAAGAAAAAGTTCATCAGAATCAATTAGATAACTAAAATTAGATAACTAGGTAGACTTATACCCCTAGAATTACTGCACTTATACCTGTCACCTATCCCCTTGTACAACGGAACTACACACGCGCTACTCCAATCCACCGGTACTTTACTAGCCTCGAAACTCACATTAAATAAACGTACCTACCAGCCATTCTACCACCATATTTCCTCCTTTCTTCAGACATTCAGCCGTGACGCCATCCATACCTGGAGCTTTCCCATTTTTCAACACCTTCAACGCACCTTTCACTTCCACACTTCCACACTTCACATCCACACTTCTTGAAAATGACTGCACTAGAAAATGATTAGAAGCAAAATTTGAACCACAGTAATAAGTACTGGTGAGACTACATCTTTTTACTTAGCATATAAAAAAACTTGGATTTCACTTCAATAAGCCCGAATTTCATTTCAAAAAGCTCAGATTTCATTTCAAAAAGCTCGGATTTCATTTCAAAAAGCTCGGATGTCATTTCAAAAAACTGATTTCATTTCAAAAGCTCGAATTTCATTTCAAAAAGCTCAGATTTCATTTCAAAAAGATCGGATTTCATTTCAAAAAGCTCGGATTTCATTTCAAAAACTTATTTCATTTCAAAAAGCTCGGATTTCATTTCAAAAAGATTTTAGATTTTATAACTAGGTCACATTATTTTGGAAAATCTCAAGTTCAATATGAAAAACCTCAGTTCAATTTGAAAAACCTTAGTTCAATTTGAAAAACCTAAGTTCAATATAAAAACTACAAGTTCAATTTGAAAAACCCAAGTTCAGTTAAAAAAAGCAAGTACAATAAAAAAAAACAAGTTCAATATAAAAAAGTTCAAGTTCAATGTAAAAAAGTTCAAGTTCAATGTAAAAAAATACAAGTTCAATGTAAAAAAGTTCAAGTTCAATGTAAAAAAGCTCAAGTTCAATGTAAAAAGGCTCAAGTTCAATGTAAAAAAGCTCAAGTTTAATGTAAAAAAGCTCAAGTTCAATGTAAAAAAGCTCAAGTTCAATGTAAAAAAGCTCAAGCTCAATGTAAAACAGCTCTAGTTCAATGTAAAAAAGCTCAAATTTAATGTAAAAAAGTTCATGTATAATGTTAAAAAAGATCAAGTTTAATGTGAAAAAAGCTCAAGTTCAATGTAAAAAAGCTCAAGTTCAATGTAAACAAGCTCAAGTTTAATGTGAAAAAACTCAAGTTCAATGTAGAAAAACTCAAATTGAATGTAAAAAATCTCAAGTTTAATGTAAAAGAGCTCAAGTTTATTGTAAAAAAGCTCAAGTTTATTGTAAAAAAGCTCAAGTTTATTGTAAAAAAGCTCAAGTTTAATTTTAAAATGCTCAAGTTTAATGTAAAAAAGCTCGAGTTCAATGTAAAAAATCTCAAGTTCAATGTAAAAAAGTTCAAGTTTAATGTAAAAAAGCTCAAGTTTAATGTAAAAAAGCTCAGGTTTAATTTAAAAATGCTAAAGTTTAATTTTAAAATGCTCAAGTTTAATTTTGAAATGCTCAAGTTTGATTTTAAAATGCTCAAGTTTAATTTTAAAATGTTCAAGTTCAAATTTAAAGTGCTCAAGTTGATTTAAGTAAAAAAGCTCAAGTTCAAGACTGTGGGGCAGACGTGAATGCGTTGGGCAGACTGTGAATGTCAAAAGACTTTGAATATTTGTGCCCGAAACGAGTGCCTGACGTACAAACGGACCCGACAGAATAAGAAAAACACAAATAGATTAAATGCCGTATTCTTGTGAAAATTGCCGCCAGTAATGACACACAAAAGACGACTTGGAAGACCGACGGTTGTCGGAAAGTCACAGAGATAGTGAAGTGGCGTAGCGGCTGGCTGTCGAGGTGCACATGAAAGCAGTGAGGCTACTGCATCCAGAGCGGCCGAGACTTCTAGTGTATATCAGAGTTGCTGGGAGCGAACTGCTGCGTGGCGTCGTTGCGGGTAGCCTGCTACGAGGAGAGTCGCAGGGAGAAGATTTGTGTGAGCCCCTGCTGTGAGGAGGTTCGTTGAGAGAAGATTGTGTGAGCCGATGCTGTGAGGAGGCTCGCTGAGAGAAGACTTGCGTGAGCCGCTGCCGTGAGGAGGCTCGCTGGGAGAAGACATGTGAGAGCCTTTGAGAGTGAACTGCTGCGAGGCGAGTCGTTGTTGGTGATCTTGTGTGAGGGGGGAGGTAACAATAGGAAAGAAGAGAAGAGAATTACAGTTTGCCCCAGAGTGTGCCTGGAAAGAAAAAGGAGGAGAAAAAATGAAAGGGACAGTGGAAGAAGAAAAAGGCGCTTAACGCATAATTAGGTAATCTTGTGCATCTTGTTTTATTTATGCTACTAGTTAGTTAAAATAATAAGGGAAAAGTACCCATCAGGGCTTTGTATGCTAAAAGTGATTCATGTTATGAATTATGCCGCGTCTACTCTGCTCTATTGTATTATTTTATCAACGGTAGGGGAAGACAAGAGCAATCCGTATGCTCATCTACAAGTCCCTATATACATACACTATATACATACCTATACATATATAATTTTTATTTCTTTTTATTTTATTTGTTTATTTCTATGTTATTTTTTATTTCTTTATTTGTTTTCATATATACATATATATACATACATTTTACATACATATACACATACATACCCGACACGTACACGCATACTTTTATTCATAATTACGCACACACACACACACGCGATACACAGGCACACATATGTATGTTTACCTTTTTTTATTTCTTTCATTTCCATTTGCACTACCTAAAAACTCATTGTTTTGTTACTAGACTATAACTTAGGCCTATCTATTCCTTAATCTACGAGTATATACAATCTAGTATCTACACATGTACATCATCTAGCGCCTATAATTAGAGTATGAATTTTTACATATACACTATCTTATTTACGTGTGTTATTTATTCTCTTCAACAAACGAGCACATTAGGTTACGCTAATTTCCACCTACCATATGTACCTATATATATACATTTCAAGTTAATTGTTGTTCTCTACCTATTTACACTATAGCGTCTGTGCACATTTTACATTATATACACCTAGATACAGTTCAGCAGACATGCACTTCACACTACGTACATTTTTACAAATAGGCTGTTGAATAATTAGAGGTGTAAGTAAACAGGAATTTGAGAACTTTTAAAGTAATGAAAAATATTTAATGAATTTTTTTTGCATGTCAGTGCAGCTGAAATGAAGTAAGATGACTGGGGTTTCGGCTTCCCCCCCATGGGATGGAAGACCGTCCTACCGCTCGCCAAAACCCCAGAAAAACAAAAATTATAAATGTAAATGAAAGCATTTTGGTCTTCCCCCACTTCCTCCGAAGAGGATTTAGAATTTGTAGGTTTTTGTATAAATATGTTTGTTGAATATTGATGGTTCAATTAAACTTTGGAGCGGGAGGAGGGGCCATTGCAACTAACCTTGAGCTTTTGAATTTGGAGTTTTGTTTTGAGATGAGGTCTGGTGGGAAAGTTAGATTAGTACACTGATAGGGGTCCAATTGCTGCATATTGTTCCAGATTTTGTTTGGTCGCTCATGCAACAGTATGTTGATGGGAGGGACATATAGTTTTATTTGCATGTATTCGGATGGTATTGCGTCTATTAGTGTGTTGCCTGTGATGAATCTGAGAGCTTTGTTTTGAACCTTTTGCAGTTTGGATATTGAAGATGCTGATGCTGTGTGTAAGGGGTATAACCGGGTATATGAGTGCTGATTTTACGTAGGCCATGTAGAGTATTAATTCCTTTTTGTAGACAGATAAGTGAAACGGAGAATTCTGTCAAGGTTTTGTACGCTATTGCTTGTTTAGTGGAAGCCTGAGATGATATGCCATGCGTCGTTATGTTTAGTCCTAAAACTTTGCCTCTATTTGTGTACGGAATCACTTGCTTGTTGATTATTACATCAAGAGTTTTCGTTCGACTAATTGGGATGATGGCAAATTTGCTGCTGTTGGTAAGGATTTTCCATTTATTTTCGAATGACTTGATCTATTCTATTTCTTTTTTGGTTCTTACTGTTGCAAATCTTAACGAATATTGTCCTGCTGTTATTTGGGTGATGTCATCTGCGCAGCATTTATATTCTGTATTTGGCAGTGGAGAAGGTAGATCGTGGGTGTAGAAGCTGTAAAGTGTGGAGGATAAACATGGTCTTGGGGTACGCCGGTGTGTAATGCGAATTTGGGTCGTATGAAGTTTGCCATTCTTATTGCCGCTGTTTTATTGCTCAGGTAGTTGCTTAGCGTTCGTAAAAATAGAGGGTGGAGATTTGTTTGTGATAGTTTTAAGATCAAGCGAAAATGCCACACCTTGTCAAAAGCTTTTTTAACGTCTCTTAAACAAATGTCTATTTCACACTTATGTACTAGTTTGATTGATATTGTTTCGTGCAATGTTGCTAGGGCCGTGTGAGTTCCTCGGTTACATCTGAATCCATGTTGCCTGCTGTTGAAAAGGTTGTGAATTGTTTAAAAATTTGTCAATCTATTGTTTAAAATTTCGTCTAGTAATTTTCCTTGTACATCTACGAAGGAGATCGGCCTATAATATTATTCTGCACTGATTTTAGGGATGAATTTGGTTGTGGTAGAAAAATCATTGTTGCATGTTTTAAGCTGTCGGAGAAATAGCCTGCAGATATAGACATGTTGAAGATGTAAATGAGAAAATGTATCAGGTTTTTTGGGAGGTTTTTCAGTTGCAGAGTGGTTATGCCTGCTATTCCTGGTAATTTCTGTTTGAATGTTCTTAGCGCGTGTAGTAGCTCTTCATATGTTATAGGGGGAAAATGAATTAGATCCAGTCTGTTAATATTCCCTGTTCTGTAAGGGACAATCGAATTTGCTATATTGTTTATGTGATCTTTTACTGCTTCAATATGTTCTCTGTCAAAAAATGGTTCGTCCTGCTCGGTAAATATTTTCTCCCAATGCTCTTTGAAAATACGTTCTTTGTCTTGTGGTGTGTGTAGTTGAATTTTATTGTTTTCTATACATGGAACTATTTGTTTTGAGTTATTACCAATCATCCTCCTGCAGGGTGACCAGAATGCCTTAGGGTCCTCCTGCAGTTCAAGATTTTTAATCAATTCATACCAAGTTTCATGATATTTACTTTTTATATTTCCTGTCGTTTGGTTTTAATTGCAGTCAGGTGTCTATTGAGTTCTATGGAAGGGCCGTATGTGTAAACATATTACATTGTTTGCTGGTATTGTGCTTGTAATTGCAAGGCTTCATGAGTTGGTTGATTCCTGATATGATTATGTGAGTGATAAGTGGAACTGTTGTTGTGGTGGCGTCCAATACGTGTTTTGTCCACATATCCAAATATTGATCTATTTCTTTCAGCGTAGGGTCCTGTTTTAAAGGGGGTGTGACTGTTGAAAGTATCTGTCTATAGGCTTTCCAATCTGCTTTATGAAACTGTCTTCTAGGTTTTATAGGAATTTGTATTGGATTGGCCGATATTGTTGCTATTTTGGGAATGTGATCTGATGGAGTTATTGGTCCTGGCTTCAGAAAGATATTGTGGTAAGGTTGTTTGTTCTGTAGGACTATATCTGGTGAGGAGGCGCTATTCTGAGTTATTATAGTGGGAAAATATGGTCCAACGTTTGTGCTTTTATGTCTGGAGATTAGATAGTAGAGATGTCTCCCCCTGTTATTCCAGTTTGTGTATCCTGTTATACTATGTGCTGCATTAATGTCTCCTAGAAAGTAAGTTGGATGAGGTCTGCTAAAGAGTGTGTGAAAGTCTATGAAATGCAGGTAGTCCGTTCTGGGGGGTGTATAAGTAGTGCCTATAGTGATTGGCCCTTGAAGCGTGTCTATTGTTACTGCTATCATGTCTGAATGAAAATTATCGTGAAGTCTGTATGAAATGTTTTTCTTGAGTGCTATTGCGGTGCCTGCGTGATTTTCGTTCCACTTATTTGAATAAAATGTATTGTTATTGAAGATCTTGAGGGGTTGGTAGTTTATGTGGCAGTGACTATTGATGCGTATTATATCTGGGTCTGGCGTGTTATTTATGTTGGATAGAGTGATTCTATTGGTATTCCAAGATTGTACGTTTTGTTGAATTATTGTCATTTTCTTCAAATTCATTTTTGAGCAATTAATTTTTTGGGTTTTTTGGTGGCTGTTATGAGTGATTGGTGTCTTGGAAGATTTATGAAGTCCTCGTGGGGGATGATGTTTATTTTAGTTCGTGTGGATTGTACCCTGTTGTTTCTTATGTATTCCAGTATTGTTTGCGATCTCATGTCTTGAACTGTAAATTTTAATCCTTTGTTATTTTCTCTTCTATCAAGTTCCTGGATGTACCATTCTGTCGGGGGATTTTCTGGTATTGGTGAATTATCGATGAAATTTCTGTAGAGTTTGATATGAAAGTTGTGCTTATTGTCAAGTGCTATGCTTGAATTTCCAATGTCATCAATGATCCTGCGCTTTGTTCTCGCCTCCGTGTCCATGGCCTCCTCCATATGTTCCTGCTCACATTCCAGAGAGACATCCACCGTTTTTTCCTGGTCAGCTTCCGTCTCCTGTGGTGTTGTTTCTGATTTGTAATTAAAGTTGAAAATTGCGGCTGAGTCACGATCTGGAAAAGTGGTATCGATATTGAAGTTCAGTTTTAGGGATTGTGAAAGAAGGTCGCCAAATTTCTGTGTTCTATTGAGTGCTGCTATATGTGCTTCTAAGATGAGTGCTTTAAGTTTAATATGTGTTTGTGATGTTAGTGTGAGGGTGTGTCTGGGGGTTTGTTTGTAGTATTGCGTGCTTTGCAATTTCAGCATAGGTGTTTTGAATTTGTTGATGATGCTCATGTTCTTCATTTTCGATTTTTTGTTTGATTACATTTTTTCTATACGGGCAACTTGATGCTAATGTTCTGTGTGGTCCATAACAGTTTAGGCATTGCTTGGGTGTGCTTGTACATTGATCGTAAGTGTGTTCTTGGGAGGAGCATTCTGAGCAGTATTGAGTTGGTTGGGTGCATTTGTTTGTTGAATGATCTTCATATTCATAGCATTTATAAAAGATGAGGATGTTGTATATTTCTCTTTTTCACATTGATAGGGTGTAATTTTCGTGTGGAAAATATAATAACCGTATCGGAGGATCCTTTGCGCAGTATTGGTGTCCGAAGTTATCAGTTTGATCAAATGGGTGTATTGTTTTATTTTAATTTTGCTGTTACTGATAGCCATGAATTTCGTTGTTGGATTTCTGCTTTTATTTCTTCTGCAGGTCTTGAGGCTATTTCACTGTTTATTTGTCTAACAAAAATGGATCTTTTAGCTCTTAGGTCCGGAGGAATAGCTGGAATGATATTCAGTTTTTGAAATACGTTGATTGCTTTGCTAGAGGTTAGTTTGTCAACTGAAGTGGCATCATCTGTTACTGCATAGAAACCGGTTTTGGTGGGATTCAGTCGAATAAGAGGAGCATTGAGGTCCTTAAATGTTGTTTCGAAAATTTTTGTTATGTCTACTGGCTTTGAATTGTCGATAAGTTTAAGTTGTACTCTGTATGTTGGTGATTTTGTTCTAAGTGCAGCACTGGTTGCAACGCTGTTTGAAGTTGGCGGTATGAGCAGCGTAGGCGGAAGATTGCTAGGGTTTTAAGGGGGTGGACCCCGGAATAGCATTCCTAGTTTTAGAAGTTGAACGAGGGTTTGGAAGAAGAGGGGCTCTGGGGGGGGGGGGCGGCTACCCGAGCCTCCCCGCCCAGCACCAGCTCCCCTCCCCCGATCTGGGGGAGGCATTTCGGAAAAACCTAGCCCTAACGTACTTTGATTGCAATACAAATGTACAGTATTATTAAACAATATATACAATTCACGACCAAACAATCAGGAACAAACTTAGAGGCACACCTAGCAACGGTTCCACTGAGTGAGATATCAATTTACTAACTTGCGAATTATACAACATTAAATATATTAGACGATTCAAAACTAATACATTAAACTATGCAATACTAATACCTCAAACTATACAATACTAATACACTAAACAATACAATATAAATACAGTAAACTATACATTTTAACACAGCAAACTATATGACATCAACACATTTAAATTCGACACGTATGCACAAGATCACCGGAATGGAAATGATGCAAAAAAATGAAAAGAAAATGAAAAAGGCAATAGTTGGAAAAATTCTCACCTCTGGCCCGGAGGGGGTGCCCTGGCGCCGGTGGTCAAAAACCACACTCCGTCCTCCGACTAAACTTACTCTTGAGCCTTCAAAACAGAAAGAATAGACAAAATAGGGAGCTGAAGAAAGTATTAATTTTATGCTCTTTTGTCGCTCAGAGAAAAGTCTCCAACCATCCACGGCGCATTCACGAGGGAACCTTTTGTGTGAGCAGACTAAATCAGCTCGCACTATAGTGTTTGGTGAGGCACCACCGCTCTGAACAAGCATTCCTATTGGCCGATGCGTAGGGACGCTTTTGGGACTGTTGAGGCTGCGCTAAACTTATGAGTGTGTCTTGAGTTGTCGGCTTGTTGCTCGAAGCTTGCGGCTTGTAGAGGCTCGGTCCGGCACCCCTGAGCAAAACTTGTGCTCTGATTGGTTGCCAGTAGGGATGGTTTTGAAGTACTATTTATACACTTATTACTTGTGTTATATATGGGTTTCATTTATTAAATCAATATAAAATCCTGTAACCTCATTTCCCGAATGTCTTTATCCGTGTAATTTCTGAAAAAAATTATTGAAAACAAGCGTCTTTTGAAAGATTTGATGTTAAACTCATTTAATAGTTTATTTCTCTGTTCCTTTTGTAGAAACATGCTATAAAAGTGAAATATTGCTTCACATTAGTAAATGTCGAGGAGAATGAAAAAAGCGCTTGAAGGTTTAAGGCTTAAATCTTCATCTTCAATATCCCCTGCGTGATCTCTTTCAGACATAGACAGCAGGTGTGAGCTTGTGAAGGAGAAGGGATTTTAAACAGTGAAGCATTGTGATGCTGAAGACTCGAATTTATAATTTACTGACGAACGGTCTCGAATTGAACAGAAACGTTCATGTAATTATATATCGGTATTGAATGCAAGGAAACTTCTAATGTATGCACATATCTTCCATACAGATGAGGGCCCTCAAATTCAATTCAATTTTAGAAATGTCACATTCCCAGAGTTTGTGAACCCGAGGTAACATAGAAACTGGCATAAAATTTTTCCTGGGACAATGATTTTAAAGAATTACCTCAAGAGGAACTTGGTAATACATATTACCCAACACCATTATCAACTTTTTATTCTATCATTTGGTGGCCACTACAAATAGTTTCGAATATCGTTGAACTATGAATCTTGATGCATGGAAAGCATTGAGTAAGATTCCTTTTTTTCTTCAGCCCGCTTGTGAGGCAAAAAAAGGCGGGCTTGTGAGGCCCGCTCTCGAAATTCTCTCAGCCAAGTTTTAGTCAAACTGTTCATCCATTGTGAAAAACACAGACTGCAGGTTTAAGTTCTTTTAATTTTAATGCGCTAGGCAAACAAATAAACATGATCGAAGTCTAAATGGAAAGTGTCAACAGGCACGACACAACTCTAGTGCGAGATTTTTTACAGTTGCACGTCAACGATAGTTTTTGAGAATATTTTGGAGTCGTAGTTCGAGACGCTGGTGGTGTCTCGGCGTCGGAATTTTGAAGGTAGCGCATATTAGACGATAAGCGCTCTCGCCTACATCAGCCAGAATGGATTTGAAGAGGTTTTCCAGGCGTCCTGACTCGGGTCTCGAGCAAAGGTAGGAGAGAGCTGCAAGGTCATGGTAGACTAAAGGAGGTACCGTCACTTCTACGGGGACAGCCGCGCACATTCGCTAATTCGACTAGCCAATAGGAGGCTTCATTTCAATCAAGCCAGATGACGTCCTTTCCACACCATGACGTCAGCGGCGGCGGCGGCAGCATACTACTACGTAGCGTACTCTGCCCTTCCAGACGTACGATCAACAACATGGCCGACTGCCGGTGTGCCTCCGCAAGGTACGGATTTGGATTTTTGGAAAATTGAATTCCGTCCAGCTACGTACAAATCTACCAGAACTAAAAGGTTATCGATCTTCAATTTTATCATTCCGGCAGCTTCATAAATTGACAGCTCTATCCAAACTGCAGGAAAATGTACTTTATTCAATCATACAAAACGTTTTAGTACTTTTTCCATGCAGATGAAGCTGACTATTGCCCGCCGTGTTTAATCGTAAAAAAGGATAATATAAGATTCAGTTTCACATATTTATTTGAAATAAAACCTGCGATATATTCTGCTTGTAAGTTCACGAACTGAATGAGCAGGAGCATTGATTTACAGTTGTATATCCTTTTTCAGCATCTAAACATTTAAGCTAAATAAAGACTTCCGATAAGAAGGCACCTTTTAGTTTGGAGTTAAGGGAACGCGGAACCTACCCAGAAGGGGATAAAGAAAGAGAAGATAGAAGTTTATGAAAAGAGATGGAAGTTGATGAAGAAAGTAATAGGTGCTAAACAGGACAGCAGTGAACCGAAAAAATGGTCAAAAAAATCATTAAGACTACTTTATTTTAACGAAAGGCTTACCTAACCTTTAGCTCAAGAACTTGTACATTTCCCATGGGAGCGCTAGGAACAGAGAGCTTTGATTATTGTTATCGTTGTGAGGGGAAGTTATAATTACTCTCGTTCACATTGTTGCAATGATTATATGAATAAATGATATAATACAGAAAATCTAGAGGAATATGGCACCATTTCAGAACTTCTCCCCACAAAAAAATGGTGTATCATTAACAGGAAGGAAGAAAGCACCAAACGGTGTGGAAAAAAGGAATCAGGAAATCTATGCACGAGGTGTGTTCCCAAATATGTTTTGGATGGAAGCATCAAGTTACGAAATTTGCAATGAAAAATCTACCATGGATATGTAAGGTTGCAGAGAATAGGATGGCAATGGACCGAAAAAAAGTCGGTACAAACTAAACAAAATATTTCAAGGTTAGATTATTGGTAGTACAGGCCTCCCTACCGCAACAAAGTCCAATCAAAGGAAGTTAGAGATCATTCAATATGAACTTGACACAACGGGGAATGTGTGCACAAGATTTGTTCCTACACCAGACTCCATCACACACTTAATTAAATTAGATTAATAGTTAGTTTAAACCTCCCTATCCGCAACAAAGGCGATCCAAAGAGAGGAAGGATTGATTAGATTAGTCGTTAGTTTTAGCCTCCCTACCCGCAGCAACAAATGCGATCCAAAGAGAGGAAGGAGGAAGGCACCATTCAGTGTGGAGTTAAGGGAACGCGGAATCAATGCAGAAAGGGCATGGAAACAGTAAGTTGTGAAAGAAGACTATGAAACAAGATCAAATTTGAAGAAGAAAGTAGTAGGTGCTGAAAAACAGGACAGCTGTGAACCAAAAAATATGTTCCCTAACACAACAAAGACATTTCATTTTAACGAAAGGAAAGCCTACCCAACTCTCAGCTCGGGCCCTCACATTTTCCCCGAGGGAGTGCTAATTCCCATGGATGCAATAGTTGTGTCCCTCTGAGGGGGAAGAGTGAATGAAAATCCGTTTATTTTGTTCATTCCATTTTGTGTTTCCTTATAAGGGCTACCGCATTCAATATCGCTCACGAGTTACGCCACAATATTTTCATGTTGAAAAATTTTGAATAGTTCAATCGCTAATTAAAAACAAATAATGACAGCAGTGAATCGAGAGATGATCTGCAACGGGATCAAAAACGTTTTCTATTCTCAATAAATTGACGGCTTACATAAGTTAGTCGTGGGACTTTAAAATCTTCTTCCATAAAACACCCAGTCTTCATTATGAATACTGACTAGTTCTACAGATTAGATTACGACATAGATTCAGCCTTCCTTGCTGCTCAAAGCGAGCACAGCTGCAGGACTTTACATATTCTCTCGTAGAACACCAAGTTTTTATTAAAAATACTGACTAGTTCTATAAATTAGGTTGCAACATAGATTCAACCTTCCTTACCACAACAATGCTGCTCAAAGCGACACAGTCGCGGGACTTTACATATTCTCACATAGAGCAGCAAGTTTTTATTACAAAAACTGACTAGTTCTATAGATTGAATTCTGACTTGGGTTTAGCCTCCATTCCCTTACTACAATACAACCGTTCAAATAGAGGAAGGAAACGCCAAGCACCGGAGTTAAAAGGAAACGCATAATTAATACGCAGGGTGTTTCCACACAAGAGAACCTCAGTGTAGGAACAATAAGTTGAGGAGTAAGGTTACGAAACAAAATTAAACCTGAAGAAGAAAGACATAGTTGATGAAAAACAGGACACTAATGAACCAAAAAAAATTGGTCTCAACCTAAGGAAACGAAGCATTTTAATTTGAACATTAAGAAGGCCTACTAAACTCTCAGCTCTGGACTTTACATCACTTGTTCTATAAGGATGGGAACAAAATATGAGCCAACAACTCGTCCCTGAATAAATACTCCTATTACTCAAAAATATATTTCGTTTCTAATATCTCGATGTTACGTAAACTTTTGACGATAATGAATTAAATAAACTATTTTTTTCATCAAAAACAATAATTGGTACACGACCGTCCACTCAAGGCACGTTCAACATTTTCCGGCTAATAAATTCCGAAATGTACACCCAAAACAACATACAACTGAGCATTCAAATCTAGGTAAGGACTAGTCGTACATAATGACTTACTAAACATCACAGAGCGCAAACTGCAGCCCTCCTAATGCACAAGCGCTATCTTCAAACATCAGGACTCGTGCTCTGCATAACAGTAAGTTATAATCATTATTCTATAAGAAAGTTTTAGCCTTCCTTAACCACGACAAAGCTGTTCCAAGAGAGGAAGGAGAAAGGCACCATTTATTATGGAGTTTATGGAACGCGGAACCTATGCACAAGGTGCACAGAAATAGTAAGCTAAGAAAGAAGTTCATGAAGCAAGAAAAAGTTGAAGAAGAAAGTAGTAGGAGCTGAAAAACAAGGGATGAGTGAATCTAAAAAAATGGTCCGCAACAAAACAAAACGTATTCCATTTCAACAAAAAGGAAGCCTACCTAAAGTTTAGCTCGAGCCCTCACATAGTCCCACTAGGAAAGGTAATTCCCACAGATACAATAGTTGTACTCCTGAGTGAGGGGCATACCAGTTAGTAAAGAAGTATTAAATAAAAATAATGAACTGTTAAATTCAAAAAGGAAAAAATTTAGCATAATAGACTGTAGATCAGATTATTAGTTAGTTTAAGCCTCCATATCCTCAACAAATAAGATCCAAAGGGAGGAAGGAAGAAGGTACTATTTAGTATGGATTTGGGAAGGCGGAATCTATGCAGAAAGGGCATAGAAACAGTAAGATGAGAAAGAATTTCATGAAACAAGATCAAAGTTGAAGAAGAAAGTAGTAGGTGCTGAAAAAACAGGACAGCAGTGAACCAAAAAAAGATGGTCCGTAACAAAACAAAAACCTATGTTATTTTGACAAAAGGAAAGCCTACCTAACCTTCAGCTTGGGCCCTCACATTGATAATAGACTATAGCGATAAACATTAGAAAGACCAGTTCACGTCAAACTTACTATTTGGGTACCGTTTTTTCTAGCTCAGTGCGAGTGGGAAGCCTACGACGCATCTTTCACCAACTATTGGATGCATGCTCCAAATCAATCATTCAAAACGTTAAAATAGTTTTTACACACAATTGTATGATCATCAATAAGCAGAAGTAAATTCATCGGCACGCTCAGAAGCAAACTGCGTTGTTTAATAACAAGACAACACTCCAGATAACTTTTTAAAATGAATATTAACTTTGTAGAGACTGCCGGGAAGTGTATCTATTCCAACATAAGCCGTAGAATGCAAAAACTTGAAAGGTAAGCATAACTCTAGTTACGTGTGTATTTTCACACCCAGTCTAAAGTTTATCAAATAATTCATTTCGAAACCAAAACAATGAATTTGTCATAAGAATGCAAAGGTTTCAATGAGTACATCCAATTTTTTTTTGCTGAGTTCCAATTACGAGAAGAAAACAAGGATAACAAATATGTGTAGCGCGTAGATAGTAATGCTTATTTATAACGCTTCACCCTAGCAATGCACCGAACCAAATCAACAATTAAACCTTGCACTACCATCCGTTAATGTGTTTTAAGCGAGACAAGATTGAACGACATTATAGTTCACAGCCTTAAATTATAAACAGACAAAGAAAAAAGGTTTATCACACGCTTGATACAATATAACACATCAAAGCCTTAAATTCATCTGACACTAACAAAATAAGGCTAGCACAAGTCGAAGACTAAGTGGTTGTTCATTAACAGTCATTGGGACTTTAATTAACACCACTTACTGAGCTGAGAGCGAGTAGTGCGCAGATATTTGTACAAATGTAGGTTGTATGGTGCCTCGGACAGAATGATGAGCCTCAGCTTGCCTGACTAAATTTCTCAAGTTTGGCCACAGCAGACAGGAATGGCACCAGGCCATCCAGAAAACACAAACATAAGTTACTTTTAAGTCCAAATTTACTGGCTCCACTTTGCTACCAAATGAGAGACACAAATTATATCACACAGAAATTTTACCTCATCTCAATCATTTTTTTGCGTGTTAATTTGGCTTACAGCTGAGTAGTTGAGCGAGTAACACTAACACTAAAAATTAAGCTTTGTTGTATTTCAATCGGAATGTATGAAGTGTTGCTGTACATACAGCAACGGGGAAGTTATGGGTTTTACAGGAGGAAACGGTAAATAGCACGTAATTGATTCTAATGAAATAACGGAACTATAGGCATAAATTAACGGTGAATACAGAAGTGCATTCAAACAGCTGCTCTGCAACATATCCGCCCAATGTGTCCATAACACTATTGCCAGCAGCTTCACCCATGTAAAAAACGATTTAAAATACAGAAACGATCTAAAATAAACTGAATAATGTGAAACAACAAAATTTATTATATTTCACCCTAGAACATGAGAAAAAAAAACGGTTTATTTCCAATAGAGATGGTACAAAAGTACCATCATTGGTTTTTAAAATATCTTAAAATTAATACACTTAAATGATACACACACACGAGTATTGAAAAACTCGTGTCACTAGTCAAAAGAAATGATTGAGGGCAATGAACTCCTAATCTAGCTTAATCTACATTTGATAATACATGTAATGATAATTGTAAGAGATAACACAATTTCATGGACGATACATTTTCAATGTGGGGTGAAAACACTTTTGACAGTTTACATGTACATGACATAAAACTTCGCAATTCTTGACGCCAGGAAATAATATATGAAATCGCTTGTTTCGGTCAATGTTCATAAGTGTCATTTTAAGGAAGCATGAAAAAAAGATAAATATATATATATATATATAAATATATATCCATATACACACATATGTACATATACGTATGCATGTGTGTATATATCCATACACACACACACACACACACATACACACACCCATATGCGCACACACACCTATATACGTACACACATATACAAGTAAGCATGTCCGCAAATGACAACGTATAGGCGGTCAAAACATAATACCTACGCATACATCAAAACTGTTGTTTGATGTGTTGCGATACAGAGATAGGGGTGGGTTTAGGACCCCCTTTCCATACGCTGAGGGAATTCCAACCCCCTTACACATTTTATAATATTGTCCTTCATGCTTGCGTACACCTGCATACCAGACATTGAGAATAAAAGGATTGAAGATTTACATGAATTTATTTGGAAACACGTGGATTTGAATATGACACACATAGTATTTCAATGCAATGATTTAAGCTCAGGGAAATGTTATAGCAACATGCGCATGAATTTAACGACATGGCAATCCTACACGACACAATGAGGAAACCACACCTTGGCTGTCTAGGCCGATGACTGCCATAAATCGTGCTTTGCGCACGCTTCGTGGCGGCATGACTGGGCCAACATGAGCACAAGATGAACGCGTTAACATGAGCAACGTAATGAGCCACACAAAGAACGAGAAATCTACTCTCCTTGTTACAATGAACGCTAGCACAACAATTACAGGATTACGGCAAAATAACTTTCCGCACTGTGCATAAAATCAGGAACCATAGTCGGTGAATGGGCTAGCATGAACACGAAACATTTGGAATAATGCAATATAAAATCAAAGAACTTTGCTTACCACAAGTTGTTCAAATTTTAATAAACGCTTCGGGTCACGTACCCTCTAACTCTTGCTTTGTGACCGAAACACATCCTCCTTGCCAAGAGCACACCACCACAGTAGGAAACACAAATCCATATTTATACATTGCGCGCGGCTTTGAATGCCGCATTCCGTGAACTACTTTGCACTCTAATTTAACTGTGGATCACTCTTTCCAAACTTCTCAATAATACACATTTAACTCTTCGGCGGTGATTTTCCGGCACCACCCTACATTTCTTTCCGTCACTTTTGAAGATTACCCGCATCAGGCTCACTTGTCACGGCTGCTACATCGTAGTCGTATACCGGCGCTCAAGATCTCAGATGCTCCGAGTACCAGGCGCTCGTCCGTGGAGGACTCGCGACTCGTGTTATCGTTGCAGACTCCGACGTTGTTGCGTATCAAGCGGAATTTAATGTCGGTGGTACTTCCGTGTCTCCTGATTACGTGCTCCATCGCAGTCGTAGACCGGCGCTTAAGATCTCAGATGCTCCGAGTACCAGGCGCTCACCCGTGCAGGACTCGCGACTCGTGTTATCGTTGCAGACTCCGACGTTGTTGCGTAACAAGCGGAATTTGATGTCGGTGGTACTTCCGTGTCTCCTGATTACGTGCTCCATCGCAGTCGTAGACCGGCGCTTAAGATCTCAGATGCTCCGAGTACCAGGCGCTCGACCGCGCAGGACTCACGACTTGTGTTATCGTTGCAGACTCCGACGTTGTTTATTCATGACGATCACCGATGCGAGGCTGGTTTATAGTTTCTTGTACTTTCAAATTACAGTTTGGTAGAAGAAGGCCAGCCGGCGAGGCCGACCTGCGGTGTGGTCTACCCTCAGACGTCGTACGCAGTATCTCACGTGCGTTCCCAAAAATCCCTCTAGAGGCTTCATCTACCCTCCTTATATACGTTTCGCTTCCTTGTTTCGAGATAAGCCTCGAAGCTTCTATTCTACAGAGGCCGTATCTGCATCCTGATTGGCGGGATACTTGTTTGTTCTCACGTCTGGGTCTCCCATTGGTGAGTGCTCAGACACACCTTCTTGCGTCATAGCTTTGGCGAGCGGTGATTGGCTCCGGTTGTGCGGGCCTGTGTTCATACGTCACGTCCGCCTCCTTGCCCTGCAAAGCCTCGGCTTAGGTGCGCTTGTATCGTGCGTGTGTGCGTCGTTCTCTATGCCTGCGCTCGCCTGGCCGCGCACTTGAGACCGTGAAATATTATACACCTCTACCCTAACTAAGCTTTTCTTTGTCGCGCCAGCCTCTTTTCCGACCGAACAATGAAGAATTGTCCTCACCTACACGGGCAAACTTTGGTTCACGTTCTTACGCTCGAGAATAACAGTGATAACGGTTTTTTGCCCATTTTCTCAAAGTGAAGTATTTTCGCAAAATCCTAATAATTCCCAACATCATTTTATGAGACAATATTTCGGGACAGATGTCTTAAATTATAAAACAATGAGCGAGGGAGATTGTTCAGCAATGGAGATACCAGGTAAATGAGATTCGTCAGTACTCATTCAGTATGTCCTGTAACTAAGGATTATTATTGAGACACAAGATGACGAGTTATTTTGGCTTTAAATTCTCTCGGTCTTTGAGGGACTTTAATACTCAGGGGAAGTTTGTTCCACAGTAAGGCGCCTGATATGGACAGAGCCTTCTGCCCTAAGTGAGATGAACGATAGTTGACTAAGACATTATTGTTTCTGTTCGGTTTTTGATTGGTTACAGTGGGTGGATGGAAACGCACTATCTCAGCATTGCTCTGAGGAAGATATAACGAGGAGAATACGTATTGGGCTTCTGCATGAGAAGCCTTTCTTGGATAGGGATCCAGCCGAGTTTATTGAGAAGAGGGGTTACGTGATCACTTCTTTTGAAATTACCGTTGCATACCACCTTGGCTGCAAAATTCATGCATTTTTGTAAGTCCCTTTGAAGGTATTGAGGTAAGTCTCCTCATACTAGGCTGCAGTAGTCAATGCGCGATAACACAAGGGATTGAATGGCTAATAATCTGGATTTTTCATCTAGCATACTTTTTATCCGATGAAAAAACATTAAAGTTCCGTAGATTTTGTTGCAAGTAGTCTCAACGTGAGATTTGAAGGAAGTAGATTTAAAATATTTGATACATGGGCCGCCCACTTAGCCTCACGTTTTTTTTATAGTCATTAGTTACTTATCAACGCAAACCTTCTCTCGACGAAATGGAAGAGCATACCCTATGAAAATAGTTAACCGTTATATTCGTTTTTTTGTGTGCATGCATTCTGCGATTCTGTAATCTCGACTGTACGGAGATGTCCTTAATTTTGTTTGCAGACTTTTTCTTCCATATTTCTTTTATTGTATATCTGCTTCGCAAATAAGATTTTCCATAATAAAAACGTTCTCACGCCTTCTGCATGTTATATATCTTCGGTATTGGCATTGCTGAGGATTTAGCTTCCGTGGGATTACTTTTCACATTATTAATAGCCTTCACCAGATAGTATCATTTGTGATGCAGTAAAGCCAGATTTTTAAGGTAATACACTGAATGCATCAAACCAAGCGCGATTTGATGCTCTTTCAACCAAAAAGCATCTACAATTAGTAAAACAAACTTTGTCTTCTGAAATAATAACAGTTATATCTGAAATCGTTTCAGTTGCTGTCATCCCAATGTTTATATCACCAACTGCCACAAATTCACAATGAATGTTGGATGGAATGGATTCAGGCAAGAAATAGTCGCATTCTTCACAGGAGCTACACGCATAAAATATAAACAAAAGCTCATAATTAGGCTATAGATTTCTGATCTAAGATTGACAATATTTGGAGAGTCGGAATGAAGCAACGTTAATTTTCCTAACCTAAAATCTAAGAACTCCGAATAATCACAGGTTAGCTTGTTGTTTAAAGCATTGGCTATCTTTTACCTGAGTTCGATTGCTAAGCAACTCAACAAAATAAGTTCAAGTGCATCCCACTGCTCCAGCGATCGTCGCACACAGCTTGCAAAGAAACTGAACGTCGCACATTGCGAAACGAACATCAACTTGTTCAGTACTGGTGTGGAGCAAGTTAACTCGTACTAGATTGACTATTCAAATGTTTAAACGATCCATTTTGCGGTAATGTCTTCTCATCAATTAGTTCTTATTTGAGGAACTGAACTGAAGTTATTGACAATCTTGTGTTTTTTCATGGTTTTTATAATATAGATTTGAAATAAAGATTTTACTCTAGATTTCGAATTTTTTCCCCTTACGCTAGACTGTACCCTAGGAGGGGTGTGATTGTCCTAAACTAGGGTAATTACCCTAGGAGTAGAAGCACTGGTTATTTGACCATTTTGTGTCGTTTTCTGAAGAAAGTGTTTTTGTTTTATCACGCAAAATTCTGAAGTGCAGTCAGTCTCACGAATTTCGAATGCATTTGTTGGTTTTGATGTTCATTTAAGGAGTGAGTACCCCAAGAAATTGGAAATTTGGGACGGAAATAGATTTTAGCTGCTATAGGAGGTGAAAAAGGTCATGTGAATTCGGTGAAAAAATTAAGTTTGTTCGTTCGCTCGTTCGCCCGCTTCGGGGGTTTGAAGAATGGGGGGAGGGGAGGGGGAAGTGATATTTTACCATGTTACACCTCCCGCTTGGCTATTTCTTAACGGCGCGACGTTGTTATGTCTTCTTCTATGTCTATTTATGACTGTATAATGATTTCAAGGTTCCTAGCTGACCCAAAAAATAATGACGAAGAAAAATTGAAATTGTTTAAGTTTACCTAGTTTCCCTTTTTTCAAAGGATCGGAATGTGGGGTTTCAAAATGCATCTTCCCCAAGAGTTTTTGAGCTACAGCAATGATTTTAGTGTCATTTGGTGCGGAAGAACGTTTACATTCTAAAAACTTTAATCGTTTTTCCATATTAATATTTGTTCAAAGGTTATGACGTCATAAATCCAAAATTTTTCGAAATTAATTTTTCTCTCAAATTTTTTCAGGTTTTTTAGTTAAAACTGGAAATTTGGGAAAAAACAGTGGAGTTATTGGAATTTCCGCGTCTCTCCGCATCCAAGGATACCAAAATTATCACTGTAGCTTAAAAACTCTCCGATAAGAAGCATTTTGAAAAAAACATAAACATCGTATTTTATGAATATCTCATTTTCTTCAGAGAAAATCGCATTTTTTATAGAAGATAAACGATTCTAAATTGCATTTCCAATTAGTATACCAAATTTTATTGTTCTAAGTTCAATAACGAAAAAAAGTCCGAATGGGGTACCTATGGGGTACCTCAACTGCTATCAAGGCATTGAATTAGTGTCTTTAATTTGCAATCATCCATGACTTGTATAAATAAGTTGAATTAAGCACTTTCGAGGTTATTAAGTACCGTTAATCAAGTAACTAGTGTTAAGTGTACGATTGAGGAATTAGCTACGTTTTCGAAATAGCTCATAAACTTTATTCAATACTGCTCTTTGTATCAATTACCTTACCCTAAGTTTGTGTTTAAAACTGAAGTTATGATCATGTACTTGGTTGATGAGATTTCTTTGTGAAGTGTATATCTTATGTGATTTTTAGTGGAGTGTATTTCTTAGACCAAATTTCTTTATGAAGTGTTTTTCTTCGTTAATGAGATTTTTTTGTGGATTTTTTTGGCGAGCAGAGAACTCAAAATTACCTTCCATTCTTCCGTGAAAATTATAGCAATTATAAGAAAATTGTTGATAAAAACTTGGGTTATTTAATTTCTAATATCAAGTTTTACAGTGCCTTGCGGAACTGTAGCTGATTCTATTAAGTAATAGTGTGCTTAGTTGTCTTGAACTTTGAATATAAAGATATGCTAAAACCTTTGGTAAACAAACACTTTTTTAGCTTATCTGATTTTATTTTCCTTGATTTTTTCGATTTGCTGCGGGACTTTTAACCTCAAGTGCATGCGTGTGTGTTGAGCATCTGCTCGTGTGTCGAAGATCCAATGTTTTATTTTGTTTCAAGCATGTATGAAGTTCGAGCCTAATTTTAAAACCCTAAAAAATTAAATATTCGATCACTCGAACTCTATCTGTAAATTACTATCGGCACTAACGCTAATTGGGATTATCAACGATTTTTATCTAACTATCTTTTACATTATTTTCTTAGGCTTTCAGACTCTTCTGTTTGCTACCAAACTAATGCTACTATTTCACTCGCAATTTGATACCTTCTGTTGCCTTTTCGGTTCTTGCAAGAGGTGGTGCATGGTCATTCTGGTGCAAGCAAATTTTTCTAACACATGTCAGTTGTGTTGTCTCCCCTCTTACTATTTCCTTGGAAATTCTAAAATTTGAATTTTGAAATTAACCCAAGCGGAAAATTATTTTCCGCATTGTTTCCAGTGGAAGTGATGATGAAGCCAGCCATGTTCTGCCTTCGCGTGAAAAGCAGAAGAACAAAAAGAAAAAATTTATTCCGTATTATGCTGCACGTAGCAAATTTACGTCCTGTATCGAGCGGCAAAAAGCAGGTATTTCAACTCCCCCGTCACTTACGAAACGTTCATCGCTGGGGTGAGCAGGAAGCTCGCCATGCCGTCCTAGAATGCGGCATGAGATAAAATTTCGCCCGCGGACAAAAATCGGAAAAAGTTACTATAAACTACCATAAAAGGCGGCAGTGTCCTGTTAAAGATTGTACGGCAGTTTTTTTAGAATACCTCAATACCTGGAGAGTTACCAGAAAATAACGCCCAAAGAGCAGCTCATCCAATTTGGAATCGCTCTTCCACTGCCAGCAGAATCTCATCCAAGAGCATCTCACCCAAGATCTTCTCATCCAAGATCTTCTCATCCAAGATCTTCTCATCCAAGGTCTTCTCATCCAAGATCTTCTCACCCAAGATCTTCTCATCCAAGATCTTCCAAGATCTTCTCATCCAAAATCTTCTCATCCAAGATCTTCTCATCCAAGATCTTCTCATGCAAGATCTTCTCATTCGAGATCTTCTCAACCAAGATCTTCTCATCCAGGCTCTTCTCATCCAAGATCTCTCATCCAAAATATTCTCATCCAAGATCATCTTATCCAAGATCTTCTCATCTAGAATCATCTATTTCACCTCATCCAGATCACCCCATCCAGAATCACCTCATCCAGATTCACCTCATCCAGATTCACCTCATCCAGATTCATCTCATCCCGATTCACCTTATTCAGAATTGCTTCGTCGATAAGTACAAGTGGTCATTCCAAATACAAGTGGCTACGCTAGAAGAAAAATCAGAGCTCTTTTCGAAAAAAACTTCCACCAACATTATCAGTCGCTTCAATCATCGAAGACACTGATTCGTCTTATGAGCCGTCGCTAGACGAAGACGATTTACCACCGCCCACGACTTCATTTAGTTTTATTTTTTCAAAATTTGCTTCCCATATCGCTAGCCCTATCGGGAAAGAGCTTGATGCTTACCCAATGAGTCAGCATCTTCACCAAATAAGAATGATAGTAAAATATAATGATTTCCCAAATTATCGCTCCCTTTTCAAACTTCGTACATCAAATTTAAAATTTCAGAAACCTAAACAACCAAAATCTTCCAAAACTGCTTTCCTGGTGGCCAAAGGTGCTTCCCTGGTGGCTGAACAAGACCTTATGCGGTTATATAACATTTTTCAAACACTTCGGAAAATTCCTCAAATTGACACAGTCTAACAGCAGCAAATCTCGAGAGCTTACGGGAACAGCTCTCATATTTGTCTTCAGGCTTGTAGAAAGGCTGCATGAAGGAAGGTTGGAGCAGACAGCAGAGAGAGACCGAGCGGGTGCCATCATCTCCGGACGTCCGGATCTACCTGGGCTCTAAGTTCCGCGATTGGATGAAAGACAGTATTTGTCCAATCCCCCAGCATCAAACTTACCACCAGAGCGACGACAAATTCATGAGCAGATATTTAGCGTTAAAAATTTCGCTCGATAACGGGAACCGGGCCGGCGAAATGCGCCACAAGACGCTGCTAGAGCTAAATAGTATCCAGATGGCACCGCTGAGATCAATGTAAACAACCACAAAACGTTCTACAAATACAGTCCTGCGTGTCTTCACATAAACTATGAGCTCTAAAATTGCATGCTGATCTACAGAGATCATGTGAGACCACGCCTCGACCGTCACCGATCTCCAAATTCGTTTTTCTTAACAACGCACGGAGAATCATTCTTTATTTCCCACCAGCGCTTCTACATGCAGGCTGTCTGGAACGAGGTCGGTTTGAAGTCGCATGTTGGTCCTACTTTACTGCAAAAAGCTGCGGTGAAGACGGTTCACATGGCATTTCCCCCAAAAAACAAGCATTGGCTGTCAAAATGAACCGATCAGAAGGAACTACTTCTCGTTATTATTTCACTGTGGACCGAGAAGCGAATGCTCGCAAAGTAGGTACAGAGCTAAGAAGTATGCTTATTGCAGGGGAACAAAGTTCTCAACATCTTCCATCAACCTCTTCCGTCAACCTCTGCCGCATCTTTCCAACCTCAACAGTGGTCCGATTTTGCTTCGATCCCTGGTGCCTACACGAGCCTTCCATCGGCCTCCATTACTAAACCTCAATCGACCTATCATATCAAAAATATTTCCTTTCGGGCTGCGTTTCAAGTAGAAGTCTTATCATTATTGGATTGAAGACAACTTCCTTTGGCAGGGATATACTGCGCATATATGACTTCTCATAAATGAAAAATAAATTAAACTATTCAAAGTATAGGAAATATCGTAAATATTTCACTAGCACTACATCTTTCCTTACCTAATTTCCAATTTGAGTTTCTTAGCCCAAAAATCCTTAGCTGTGTCACTGTTATTTCTTCAAACCATGAAATCACTCACTTTTAATTTTATGCATTAAAATTATGAGCAATTTTGCCCGTCAAAACTAACACCTGTATTAATCTGTTAGTTAATATTCAAGGGACACTAAAACTTACTTTCGTTAGGAAGATTTTTCTCACTTTGATATCCTATTCTTTATTGTTACTTCCTTTTTTTGTGAACGGAAATGAGGCAAGCATGTCGTTTTTTTGTTCGTTCAGTTATTCAATTTATAATTTTCCCACCATAATTAACAGGCAGTAATAAAAATAATACCTTTTCACCGATATGAATAATTGGAAATTCATTATAGTCACCAGCAAAAAAAAATAGTGAGCAATTTTCTATCCTGATCATTCAAGCGAGAGAACTGTATACCAATCTGTGGACCAATCACAGCAAATGTCTCACGCTCCTTTGACTGACCACAGTAGTCCACTCCTCCGTTCCGCAACGCTGCCGTTCGAAGGAGGAGAGAACGTGACTACTCTCTGTAGTTGCCTTCGGCTCGACACATGAGCCGGTCCGAGAGTAGCAGGAAAAAGAATCTTGAGTCCAGTAGGCTACTATTGCGGTCCAGACCCTGATTTTCGAAAACGTGTCGAGTAGTCCACTAAAGCTTTTCATCTTTCAATTAAGGTAGATCACCGACAAAACTATGATGAAAGTATGAAAACTGGATTTTCATGTTAATGAGTAAATTACTCATGTACATAGTTGTTTTCTTTTCCTTATTCCTGAACGAAAAGTCCCCTTGCTAATGCTAGGTGGAAAACAAGAAATGGAAGTTTTATTCTCAAATTTAAAAAAAAAAAATTTAATTTTATATTTATGAGAAAGTGAAATAAAAAGCTTAAAAATTAGCTCACGCTTGGTACTGCTGTCGAGTACCAGAGTACCAGGAGGTCACTTCCTTTCCCGCAGTGCCGGACTGCACTGGGTCCAAGCTCGCAGGATTTCCCAAGTAGAATCTGTCCTGGGCCCCATGTGGGGCCAATGTGGTTTGCCCACGGGGGCCCATGTGGTTTGCCCATGTGGGGCCTATGTGGGTTTTTGGAAAAAAAGCCCAGGTGGGCTTTACATGGGTATTTTCTGGGCAAACCACTGGGTAACCCAGGTTTTGCCCAAATGTTCCCCACGTGTTTTTCCCACATGTCCTCCATGTGTTTTGCCCGCATGCTTTCTATGTGTTTTTCCCGTATGTTTCCCATGTTTTTTGCCCACATGTCCTCCATGTGTTTTGCCCGCATCCTTTCTATGCGTTTTTCCCGTATGTTCCCCTTGTTTTTTGCCCAGATGTCCTCCATGTGTTTTGCCCACTTGCTCGCGATGTGTTTTGCCCACTTGTCCTCCATGTGTTTTTCTCACATGCCTACTATATTTGTTGTGCCCGTATATGCCCCCGTCTGTTTTACCCCACATATCCCCAGTTTATTTTACCTTAATATTGTATGCCCTGTGTGTTTAATTTCACACTTCCTGTCTATTTTACCTCACATATTTCGTCTGTTTTACGACACATATCCCGTCTATTTAACCCCACATATATATCCCCTGTCTGTTTTACACAACATATCAGTGTCTAAGTCAGGTTCTGCGCACACTCTCAGAAGTTACACAATCTTCCGACTAGTCACATTAAAGGCTTCTACTTGATATGTTCAGGGGGCAGTCACTTGGAGCAACAGATGATCTGTACGGCTATTCTTAATTAATTTCTCGTTCTTTATTCATGATGATGATCGCTATAGCACTCGACAGTCTTCTCTGGAGCTCTTCGACGATGAAATTTGTTTTTTAACCCCATTCCTACAATCTGAGTGTGATAAAAACTCAAAAATATGAAACTAAGACTGAAATTATGCTTTGCGTTTTCTTCAAGTACTCAAACTCCAGTGTATTATCGTCCAAAATGACTGGTATAGCGGAGCAGAACAGAAGTTTTAATGTAAAAAAAAATAGATGACAACATAAATGAAAATGAATAAGCGTTGATAGTATCAACTCACCCTAGCAAATCATGCAGAAATAACGCATGCAGAGTCATGGCACTGTTGATCCAACGAAATGAACTGCATAGATGTCCACACTGGGAGCAGAAAAATTTGAGGGGTCCGATATGATGCCATGCATAATATCAAGACGCACTTCACACGGAAATGATGTTCATACACAGGATCATCTGAAAATACCAATTGTAAATTAATATTCGGAAGCCTAGTTGCACTGAAACAGTGAATACATACCCACTCAATTTGCATTTATTGCTATGATATTGAAGCAGAAGATTTACAATTTCACGATCAATCTCTCATTACCCAATACTTCGAGGGAAATGTTAAAAACTTTTTTATGGAGGGGCTGTCACAAGTGATTAAGGAAATCATCAGTAAACTTTTGATATTTACTATGCAATCAATTTTGCATGGGAACCTGTCTCCTTCTTTGTATTTGTGACGGCCTCGTTCTGCATGCCGTGGAAGCTGCTTGAAACAGCAAAACACGTCCCCCCAAGATGCCATATTTTGTTAACATTTTTTTTCAATAAGATTACGGACTCAATTTAAATGACAGAATTATCTTTAACAGTAGTAAATTCCATATTATGGCATATCAGTATTAAAGGGTATCACGGCAGCCTTCACCGCTCATTGTTGCGTGTTTTAGAGATAAATTTATGAATAAATTATTCATAAACAGTTTATGAATAAATTATTCATAAACATACCTCCAGGCTGATTATACGAGACAATACTAGAAGTTATTAAAATTGATCGAAAAAGTTTGACTCGAAAAGTTTGACTTATTCTGGTCGAAAAAGTTTGACTTATTCTGGTAAGTAATTTACACTCGTATATCCACACATCTTCTTGAAAACTAATACCCTTTCGATGTCACTTAATTCTCTTTTGCATGGTCATGGACAACATTCTCTTGGGTTATACTTCAAGTTAAAGATTCTCATCTAATTGCTAATGTGATAGCCATCGAATGCACAAAAAAATATAATTAAAGCCAGATTCTAGTGATCGTGCAGTTAATTGTTTGATACAAAATACATGAACGGCGCCGGCACCAAACAACGCATTCATATGCTACGATTCCTTCTACCATGAAAAAGCAATTTGCTCCTCTCCAATCTTGTTTTCGTTAATCGTTAACGTTCTAATTGATTTAATCAGCCGAACGGCCATCTGAGGTTTATTTTGTATTTCTTGCATTCCAGAAAAAGAAGATTTAGGTGATCATAGAGGAGACTTAGATTTTACAAATTCATTACAGTAAAGCTATTTCATAAGAGCACGGAACTCTGGTGAAACCACTCGATCTATGAGTTAATAGTTTCTAAGTAATGATCTACTAACTTTCACCCAGAAGTAGTTATACACAATTCTTTATGTGTTGATATGCTGTAGTCCAAGTATTTATAGTCCTAGTATTAGGCTGCCTCTTAAATTCTGTTACAAGGAAAACCTTTTAATGATGTTCGTATGAGTATTTTATTATTTCATAAGCTAAGTTGAGTGCTAAAATGTAAAAGCTATTCATGTGAATATCATATACTTTTTTCGGTAACAGAAGTTTTGGGGCAACCTAGTTGTAAAAAATTGACTAGCTATCAAGATGCCAATGGTTGCTGAAATGCAAGATGAGTAAGAGTTATTAATTTTAGGGGTAGGAAAAAAGTCCGTTGCAAAAAATGTATGAAATGAAATCATACATGACAGAAACGCTTTCTCATGCAATAAAGTAACTAAAAAGGTGGTAATAATCAAAATATATCTAAAAATGGGATGTTTTCTCATATGAGTGATGCAATATTTCTATTTATACTGGATTTTTGAGAGAATATGAGGACAAATACTGGATAAAAAGGGCATAAATCTCCAGAAAGAGAATTTGTAGCAAAGCTAAATAATAAACTTTTTTTCACGTTGAGAATTTCACAAAGAACTCCGCAAAAAAACTAAAACTACCTGAAAAAATCATGACGGAATTGAAAAACACTCACAGAATCAAAGAAGCACCATGAAAAATTACATAAGAGTATGCCAAGGGCTAACATATTCCGTTTTATTGAGCGAAAAGCATCTTTGCTCACCTTCCTTTTGTAAGCTCTATAACTAGTGAATAAAGAGAGCACAAATATAAAATGTTAATACCATCTGAAATCAAAAAATTCTATTGTAGATACCAGAACAGAGATAATATATTTGATTCGTATATTCGAGAAATCACAGATGCGTCAAAGATCCGTCGTTACAAATAGCCACAAACAGAAAAATACAAAATATTCATGCATTCATTTATGTGCTTGACAGTTTACTCAACTAGTGACATCAACTTCTCACATATATACAAATAGCAAACACACGCAACTTATTTCTACTTTCACTCAAATCTTCGGCTAACCGTACAAAATTAGAAATGACTCCACTCTCGCATTTGCTTCCACTCGTATCTAAAAAATTTGGACTAAAACATTATCTTTTGCAATTTCAGTTGGATTTTAGATTATTATTTAGTTTAAGCCTCCCTATCTGCAACAAAGGCTATCCAAGGAGAGGAATGAAGAAGGCACCATTTAGTATGGAGTTAAGGCAACGCGGAATCTACACAGAAAAGGCACAGAAACAGAAAGCTAAGAAAGAAGATCATGAAACAAAAAAAGTTGAAGAAGAAATTAGTCGGTGCTGAAAAACAGGACAGCAGTGAACCGAAAAAGATGGTCCGTAACTAAACAAAAACCTATTTTATTTTAACGAAAAGAAAGCCTACCTAACCTTTAGCTCAGACCCTTACATAGTCCCCCTGGGAGCGCTAATTCCCACAGATATTGCATTTTCAGTTTTTCCACACTTCATACCATCGCAAGCCATAAATTATACTAATTGTATTGACATACTCTTTGACATTCATTCTCATTTTCTAACACATGTCTGCAACTAAAGAGACAATTTGTAGTACAACCCTTTCACAAATCACTAATTGACTAATGTAGAGTCTGTTTGTTTTGCTTCTGTAAAAAAAATTCTTTATAGATCTGAGCATCTTTCTGATCTACAAATGAAGTCAATGTAGGTGCAAGTAAATATGCTAAGCAATCTAATTTACTCGAAATTAATTTTAATTTTTGATTCGTGCTCCTTAAAAAGAATATTTCCTTTCCAACCATGAACTGATTGTCTCCAATTTCTGGGCCTTTCAAAACTGTTGAAGTTCATGCCGTTATAAAAATTTCACAAAATCACCAATCATTTTACTAAAACTCTTTAGGCAATAAAGTGCTTCACAAACGTTAGTTTATAAAATGCAACGTTTCAATGTTACAAACAATCATCAGGCTGAAAAGAACAAGCAATTTTCTTGTTACATATGTAAAATGAAAACAATTAAAGTTGACAGAACTATTCTCATTGTTAGTATGATTCACGAGATGTTCAATAGAGAACTATAGTTACACATTTAGACTAGAGACGATTGCACAGGTCTAAATGAGTAACCATAGTACAACATTAGAACATCTTGTCGATGTTAATGTGAATGTGAAACTATGAATAAAAATTACTTGTTCTTTTCAGCATGTTTATGATGTTTGTTATATCAAAACATTATATTTTATAAACTGACATTGGTTTACCATTTTATAGACTATCGATTTTTAGTAAAATGATTAGCGAATTCATTAGGATTTTATCACATTGAGAACTTGAGCAGATTAGCACTAATTAACTACTTAGCCCGTGATTCCTGTACGATATATTCCTCTCAGATTATTTTTAATATTATTTTTGTTTAAGCTAGCCACTTAAATCAGAATGCACCTCAAAAAAATGAAGAAGGGATTATTTATTACCGACATATGTTTTACACTACAGATACTAACAAACTTGAGGGAACGGTGAATTTACGAGGTACGTTCCCACAGAGGATCCGTTGTACATAGAATAACCAAGTCAGACAAAAACTTCGGAAAACGGACAAAAAAAATAAGAAAAGAGCTGAAAAAATTATAGTTATTAACAACCAACAAAAAGCACTTGAAACTTGAAGGAAAACCTAATAAATTTAATAAAGAGGAGGCCTATATCAAACTCTCAGCTCAGGGTGGCGTATTTTCCCTTGGAACGGTAATTTCCATACATGTAACAGTTGTGTCTCCCCTAAGGGGAAAAATGGACAATTATAAGCCATAGAAGGGCCAGCCTCTTCATCTGCAGCAGAAACATCCACGTGTGCAGAATCGACCTGCGGCGTTTCCGGTGTGAGCCTGCTTCTCCGTCCCTTGTCACGGTCCCGTGCATTAACGAGGCTCAACCCAATATTTTGGTTGATTTCTTCATCAGTTGCAGCAGCAAACTTTGGGTTTTTCCTCACAGCATCTATTGCAAAACATTTAAAAAAACTCTAGAAAATGTAAAAGATTTCTGAATAGATTTTTCATTATTATTTAAATTATTAAAACAGGGCACACAATAGACTTTTACAGACTGTACATGCAAACACAAATGTACTCTGAGAATATCTATTAACCGAGAATACATCTGTAGAGAATCAAATCCATGAACTTCAGTTTTTTGTTCGCCCCTTTCAGACTGTAGCTCAAAGCGACATCCTTGTTCATAACATGTTTCATGAAGTTATATACAACCTGATTAAGTTTTCTTCCACCAATTAGCTCCAATTCACGAATCAGAACTTGCTTCTGACCATCATCTTCTAAAATATTTTCTAAAATTCTCATTTCCTCCAGACTTTGAAGTGGAAAAGATGGAAGTTTGTTGTCTTCCATTGGTATAATCTGAGAAGACCTTTTCAAATTTTTTCTTATCAACTTGATTTCTGCATGATTTTCTTCTTGATGCTTGATTAAGGTATCCCAACCTTCATCAATATGTTGCGTAATGTCCGTTTGCAGTTTTTGAACTTCTGATCTCAGAGAGTCAATGCATGCTGTGACTTTATTCTCTAGACTCTCTAGAGCCACCGAGATTTGACCAGGCTGAGATTTGCCTGAAAGTAGAACATAGAATACAAATTCAAAAATAAACACTAATTTACAAAGTATTCAACTCACTGTAGGTGGTACTGGGCATATAAATTTATATCAATTGTGTAATTTCTAGACCTGACCGAAGGAAAATTTATAATTTTTACTTACAAAATGACATATTACGTGAATTTTCAGTTCTTGGCTTTTTAGGTCTCCTCTCAACATCTGGGATTTCAACTTCACTAACAAATTGAGCTTTTTCTACTTCTGCCCGTATGAGCGTTAGTATTTGAGGACGCTGTTAGCCGCCCCTCTCCCAGCGTTGGCATATTCTAACACTATTTTCATTTGGGTAAAACTGGAGGGAAGAAAGTTCTGTTATTTCTTACCTGTCACTTACCTATAATTAGCAAATCTCACACGAAAACTGACAATCATTACATGGCTTTACTTTTAAATATATTAGCTGAAGGAAGTAAGATTTAATTTAATTCCTGGCAAAGTGATCAATAAAACATTATGATTGAGATGCCAATACTTTCACAGTTGAAGTATGCAATTAGGGAGACTTCTTTACATGTAAAAATAAGAAAGCAAATTATGCTGTGCAAGTGTTACTTACAAAGGAATTTCATTTCATAAGCAGGTACAAATCAAAAATATAGTGCTTTCAAATATTCAAAACAAGTATCCATTACCTACCTTTACGCACTAGCTGAACAGGAGGTGATGGCGGTGGCGTCGAGTCAGATGCACCATCTGCACGTGATGCAGTCTGCCAATTTTTCTCATCTTCAGTGCTGGATGAAAGTGTACGTGAATTTTCAGTTCTTGGCTTTTTAGGTCTTCTCTCAACATCTGTGGTTTCAACTTCACTAACAAATTGAGCTTTTTCTACTTTCCTTCTCATCTGTTCATATGAGCAGTCCTTAGAAAGTACTCTACAAGAAAACTTTCCCCAGTTTTTGTCTGGCTTAACCTGCTCCTTCACCATTTTTGTGGAGCATGGTCTATTGGGCCACCAGCACCAATTTCGGCCATTTTCAAACACTACCCAACAATTGGGCACACCAGACACTGATTCTTTTTCATCGAATGCAACGACGGAATACATACTTGATTGAACTGACCAAAAATTAAATTGTGAATTTCAACAGGTATGAATAAGAGGCATTATATAATATGAATTTAAATCTTTCCTAATCATAACACATTTTTTTCGTATTTCATTTTGATGAACATGTAAAATGCGTTTAGCTAACTGACCAACATACACACTAATGATGGAAGATTCTGCAGGATACTTATAAGCAGGCTTCATGTTTTTGAATTTTTTTAACTTGCATGTAGCACCAACTTCAGTAACCAGCCCAAAACTACCATCAACCAACATAACAGCTGATTCTCTTAGCTTTGAAGGGTCAATTTTGCATTTTTCTTTAACAATTTCACATGAATTTGATGCAGAAATGTTTTGTGCATCTGCATCAAGGGTTTCTAGTTTATTTATTCTGGCGCAAATCTGTTGCAACGGTAAGTAGCCGCTTCTAATGCGACGCTTAAGCACTGACAAATGGTTTTCAAACTTGAAGGCACTGATACTGTCTAAGTTTCCGAAACGTCTCACATCATCATGAAGATGCTGGAGACAATGAACGTTGTACACAACATTCAAACTGGGGTAAATTTTTTTATACTTTTTAATAAATAGAAGACACAGTTTATGGGCATAGTTTAAAGTTTCTTCACATTGTACATCATCTTGCAAGCAAAATATACGCATTATTGTGTGAAGAATAAGAAAATGATTGTACATCTTACTAGGTAAAAAACCTTTAAGAACAATAGGTTATATGTAAAGCACAAAACACCTGAACTCAGTGGCTTTAAAGCGCTCCAATTCATTCAGGGATCTTGGTTTTCTGGCAAATTCTTTAGGCATTTGGCTCTTTATTTCATCAATTTTCTTATTCACCTCTTGCTTAACATTGCTGGCAAGTTTATATGGAATTACATTCCACCAGCAATGAAGTAGCTTGTTCACTATTCCAAGTAGAATTAGGTGCATGTAATCCAATGGGAAGTGTTCAATCATTTTTATACCAATTATTTGCTGAATAGGGGGAATACCAATATGGTGTTCTTGTTGTTCTCTCACAATAAATCCTTCATCTGTTCTCGGAACACATTCAATTTCAGGGTAGGAAACAGCATGATGCTGGTACACTCCCTTGCATCTGCACCTTTCACAAGCATAATATGCGCCTGGAGATTTTATTTGCTTCACAAATGCTCTTGCAGGTGCATCACAAACAATAGAATCCAGTTCTACAGAAACAGTTTTGTGATTAGTTTGTACACCATCACGCAGAAGAGCATTTAACTCTGACACAAAAGTGGACAGATATTCCTCAACAGCAGGTTTTGTTTTGCCAAGATAAATTGCAACTACAAAAATTTTATTGAAAATGTTAGTAGAGCAGAGTATTGGCCAAAATGACACATTACTGCTTTTATAAACTGGCAGTCCATCTATATTGAAACACAATTTACCTTTAGGTGATTGTGATTGAGAAAGAATAGCCACTAAACTGTTTCTGATTCCAAAATAATGAAAATTGTCAGAACCTTCTCCAACTGATTCTAAGGAAAAATTGCATTTCGTTTTAAGCAATGTTTTAGCATTCAAAGGAACAAAGTCAGCTGGATGATATTTATTCCACAATTTAAGCAAATCTGACACACATGAATGACTAACGTTGTGACTCAGAGCCCAGTGAGCAAGATCTTTAGATGGATTTAATCTTGCTTCATCATCTGCTCTACATGTACTTGAGCTAGATGAATCTGAATGTGAGAAGGAATTCTCTGAGATATGCAAACTAGAAGAATTTCCAACACTTAGACTCTCACTGACTAAGTCTCGGTTGATTGAGGATTCACTCTCCTCACTAGTAAAACTCAGAGCAACTTGTGAAGTTGAGGCACCCTGGTTTTCAGTCAATTCTGTCGAACTTACACTTCTTTTATCAAGAGAACTGTGTGGAGATATAGCACTTGAAATAGCTATAGAAGACTTCACTCTTAACGATTGCCTTTCAGCAATGTTTTTTTTAGTTCATAATAATTCTTCTTCATTGTAATAGATAATTGGCTGAAATCATGAAGAAAATTTTTTTTTTGCAACAGAACTGCCTAATACTTAAGTTGACAATTTCTTAGTGCTAGATTATATATATGTTTTGATATTTTTCAACAGCAAACTTAAGCTTCCTATTGAAAATTTATGATAAACAATTATGATACATTTATATAAATATGAAAAATGCGAGACACAAAATACTTCCAACCCAATCAGTGATATACACATTCAGGGTTAGTTGGAAGAATTTTTTTACATATATGCATACAGATAAATGTGACATTTGTAGCGATAAATATGTTGGATGTGGGGCTTCACTTTCATATGCAGAAGTCACCCAAACATTCTATCGAATATTTATGCTAGGTTATATCTTAGCAACGGGTCCACGTGCTGATCTTTGATTTTCAAAACTCAATCGTCTTGCTCTGATAATGAAATTTGTTTGAAATTTTGAAAAATTTAAAACTGCTAATTCTTTCATATCTACCAAACTAGGCCTACCTTGAACAGGCCTTCTATGAGCTGCGTATTAAGGGGGTCATCCGGCAATGTTAAATTTTGATCCGATTGGTCTGAAATTTAGCCAGTATATGTTTTTTTAAAAAGAAACATATTTTATTCGTGTTCCTTTTTTGATTTAAGCCTAAGTTTTTCGAAAATTTTGAAATATTAGTTTTTACAGTCATTTTTGTACATATTTCAAGCAGATAAGAAGTCAAAAAGTTTTTATGCTAGAACGAATTCAAAGACAGTTTTGGAATCCCTGAAACATTTCTAACAAACTGATGTCCTGTTATTTTGTATGTGCGATATTTTACCACTATATCAAATATACCAAATTTTTGGTTGTCAACGATGATAAAAAAATTCATATGTACAAATTGGAAAAATCAGGACATCAGTTTGTTAGAATTGTTCCAAGGATTCTAAAACTGTCTTTGTTTTCTTCCTAGCATAAAAACTTTTTGACTTCTATCTTTTCGAATGATGAAAGTTAGAGTTGTTGGGTATAAGCCATAAACAAAATTTTTTGTTGAAGTGTAATATAATGGACAATTTATGTAAATGAATGCTGTTTTCATTTTAATTTCGACAATTTCCATGCATAACTTTATATTCACAATGAGAATTGTAATTTACAAAAATACAACTAAATAGAAAATTTTTTATATAAAAATTATCAATTTTTATATTTTTAGTCTGATTCATATGAAATTTGAATATTTTATGTCCCTTATGAAAAGAAATCCAATTTCATCCATTCATTTTTTCGATTCAGGCCTTTATTTTTTACAAAATTGGACATATTGGTTCATTATTTTATTAATATTGATATTTCAAATGAAATGCTGAGTTTTTATGCTAGAATAAAACCAAAGAAAGTTTTAGAATCCATAAAGCAATGCTAACAAAGTTGCAGTTTCAAATTTTCCTTTTCCAATTGTGTTTTGTTTTTATATGAGGTCAAAATGGGGTTGAAAATTAAGGATTTTTAGTCCTTGTACCCCCCTAATTTATGGGGCAAAAATCTTAAATTTTCGACCCCATTTCTACCCCATTTAAAAAGAAAAAACCGGGATATTGATAATTTAACAATGTAATTTTGTTAGAAATGTCCCAAGGATTCTAAAACTGTCTTTGATTTTGTTCTAGCATGAAAACTCAATGAGGAGATACGTTTTGAAATAGCAATACAAATAAACGAAAAAACCAATATGTCCAATTTTTCAAAAACTACGGCATGAATCAAAAAAATGAATGGATGAAATTGTGTTTCTTTTCAAAATTTGCATATACCATTCAAATTTTATAAGAATCAGACTGAAAATAAAAAAATTCATAACTTTTATATACTCAAATGAATTTTATTTCCTCTCAATTCATGCAGGGAAATTACAATTCACAGTGTGAATATGAAGTTATGCATAGAGATTATTAAAATAAAAATGAAAACAGCATTCAATTACATAAATTTTACATTATATTACACTTCAAAAAAAAATTGTGTTTATGGCTCATACCCAACACCTCTAACTTTCATCAATCAAAACATATCAACTCATGGAGTTCTGTTGCTAGAACAAAACCAAAAACAGTTTTAGAATCCCTGGAACATTTCCAACAAAAGTATGTTGACTTCCTTCCAAATGTTAGAATAAAAAAGTTATATAGGTCTAAACCCCAAAATAATTTTTTTTGATGTAGCCTATGATAAAATGTTGCCTCTCAAATTTTTTTTTCAAAATGGTAACATTTTACAGCATACTTTTGGTAGAAATGCTTCAAGGATTCTAAAACTTTCTGTGGTTTTGTTTTAGCATCAAAACTCGATGAGTTGATAGGTCTTGAAATAACATAAAAATGTACCAAAAAACTAATTTTTTTAAAAACAATTAGGCATAATTCGAATGAGTAACACGAGTAAAAAAAGTTTACCTACAAAAAATTCATATACTGGCCAATTTTCGAACGAATCGGACGAAAAAAGTTCAAAAATCCGAATGGTCCCCTAACTCTACTTGCAACCAGCCTCCGGAAGTGGTACAAGCCACAAAATGGGAAACAAATCCTTTGCACAAAACACAATTATTATGTGCTTACCAGGTATACTTTCATTTCAATTTCCTTCCATGTACGGCATTCATGATTTAAATTTGGTGATGATAATTATGATTATTATCAATAAAAAATGTAATTGAAGAAAATCGTGATTAAAAAGTTTGACTATAACTCAGAAGCAATTTATACATGTAGATCCACAACTAAATCCAATATGCTACACTGGAGCATTTCACATCAAGCAGAGCGAGAAACCACAACGCAATTTCTTCGCGCATTAGACTAACTAGCCTAAATTATCGAGACTAAATTGAAAATTATTTTATTTACTATTTATTAATACTGAACACAAATTTATTTATTATTTTTTCAACACACAGCATACATGCGTCAACAAATAGGGAACTAAATATGTCCAATAACGGGATAAGAACGTCGGTAGAAGCCGTTCTAGCTTTCACAATGCACTGTATTCACGTTGAGCTGCCTAAATTGTCAATATCCAATGGCATCTCCTTTGAATCAATATTCATTAATATTGAATACACAAAGTTACAACAATTTCATTCACGAACACTCCGAGTTAACCTTAAACGGTCGGCGCTCACCCGAGCGGCGAAATGCATGAGGTCACCGGTCGAGCAGTACGAGCTCAGAGTCACCTGCAGGCGGGAAATACTTGCGACTTAGTTTCCGTGTTTACCGCACCGAGTTTCATGCACTCGTAGTGAGAATGTTTCATGCAATATAGTATGCAATACATACATATTTTAATGGTAGTAATAAAGGGCATATTATTTGTTTCAAAATTAAAATGTTATCGCATCACTTTCTTCGAACCTGCTTCATACACTTTCGAATGAAGAGACTGCTTTATTGTCCGAATCACTGCTCATACTAACATCTGATCTGACGTCACTTAGTACTTCCATAAGGCATCTTGAAGTTCATTTTCTGTTAGAAACTTTCTTATCGCCATATTGAAGGGATAGAACCTAACCGGGAGAGGAAGCACATGCACAACCGCACCTCGTAAAGGAAAAAGGGTGACTGACGCATGCGGTCAGGATGAGCTCGACAGGGACGACAGCAGCTTCAGATGGTTGCCAGATGCACATTCTGCCGCTAGTCATCATGTGATCATGTCAGCGAAAACCCTAATGTCTATATGTTATTGTTTCATTGTTATATGTTATTTTCATGTTTATATGTTATTGTGCTTCATTAATTTATTCGGACCACTAGGAAATCCAAGTTTACAGCTTCTTACATAACTGGTAGAAACCAATTTGCTGCAAAGAAATGCGTCCTACCATTGAAAAAAAGAGGGACAAAACTTAGTAACATAAGAATAATTTCTTGAATTCCAAGCTGATAAATATCAAAAAACAATTGCTGGGAATGAACTCATGAAATGATAACATGAATATGGATCACATATTTAGTTTTTTGAGGAATTATACGGGCATTATTTAGTGCTTGAATCAATGGGAAGAACTGCCATAATATCGAAATATATGAAATAACCACAGTTAAGTAAATAAAAACACAACATTGAAATGGTATTCTTATACATTTTCTTGCTTTTTATTCTTTGAAAATAAGAATCCCATAAGACAGCCACTTCTTTAAATAATATTGCCGATCGCTTTTTTCATATATAATATAATCGAATATTATTTATTCTTTGGTACATAGCAACTCAATTAGGAGAATAAATTTTATTTGCGTAAATGTACACACTTTGGTACAAAGTCTAAATTTGGGCTGGCCACTACGCAGCCATGTTGAAAAACCACGTGCAGCCCACATTATTAGGTTTAGTGACCTAACCATATTTTACCCACCTTTTGCCCATGTGTTTATATATATATATCGCCATTGCCCATCTGATTCCCATTGTCCCATGTGGGCCCCATGTGGGCCCCATGACCGTCTTCTACTAGGGTTCTACACCGCCCACCCCTCTCCCTCCACCTCCGAGCAGCTACTAAAGTTGCCATTCGCGCCAATTATTTAACTATGTAGCACTACTGAGGTTTATAAACCTGTCTGTTCGTTCTGTAGTTATTATGAATCACTGCAATATAACCACTACAAGTACTTAGTAAGTAGATATTACAACGGAATACCAAATTTGACCTGTATTAAATCATTATAATCAGTTTTTACAACGACCGCTGGTGTTTGGCTATTCGACCCTCAATCTCGGCACGCAAAAACAGGCATTTTTAAACTTTTTTAAGTTAATCTCAAACTAACTGAACTTGGCCTAACCTAACCCAACCTAACCTAACTTACCCTAACCTCTTAACCTAACTTAACTTAACCTAACCTAGATTAATTTAACCTAACATTTCTGTAGCTGATTGGAGGTGGTGCTGTAGCTGGTTGGAAGTGGAGGGAGAGGGCTGGGCGGTGTAGAAATCCTGCGAGATTAGACCCTGTGCTGCCGGACCATGGAGCTAGTATATAGAGGAGGGAGCATAGTCGACTGAAAAGAGAACCAGATTTTGAGATTTCTCTCATGTCTGTGACAACCAATAGCGTTCTCGCTGATATGACGTCAGTTACCTTCTGACTGCGATCGGATGTACACGCACGCTAAAGGTCTTCTCGCTGTCAAGTTAGTCGCATCTAGGTATTTTTAACCCAGATTTTAGTTTTTTTCAAGAAATATCTGGGTTTAGATTTGACGTCAAGGCAGGGTTTCCAAATTAGGCATTTTTTTCGGGACACAATCCCCAAGCTTATATCATGAGAAACAATATTCGACTGTTGAAATTGAAAGCATTTCACAGGCTCAGTAAAGTCCAAAGTCCATAAATGAATTTCAGTGTCAAATTTCAGATCGAAAAAGTTAACTCCAGGATTTTGTTCACAGAAATAACAAGTTAGTAACACTGCGTCATGGCATCACCTGGGTTTTTCATAATTTAACTCAACACTGAAATCTATTTTGCCCAAATTAATTGTAAAACTTATTCAGGCGGGAAGAATCTTATACCGATTTCAACACCAAACTCAATGCCGAAATTAACACCGAAAATTCGCCTCATTGTCTGTGGATTAAAAATTGACTTCATATCAAATCAACATACGATCCCCATTTGAAAGCTAGAAACTTTTTTGTTATTGAACATCGAACTGTGAATTTTAGAAAACTCGACTGCAAACTGATGGAGTATGATATCATGCTTCTATCGCACTTAAAAGGGCAGATGTGATGATTCTGTCGATTTCTGAGCACATGATCTCAATTGCATCTTATTTTTTTACCAAGAACAAATACATTAGCGTTAGAAGACGCTGCTAATAATTCAGATCGCAGCAAATGTTGAATAAGAAAAGCCTGAAGAAATAATTGCATAATAACCAAAGTTGATTGACGTCGATATATTTTTGAGTGAAAAATATACTCACGATAATAAATTTCTATTTCGGAAAAAAATTTTGAATGAATAATTTTTTATGAGGGTGGAAGACATAGACTGGTGATGAAATGTATTTCTGCATATTCCTTAAAATTTGGCTCAAAATGTTTCCTTGACGTCCCAGTTATGCATTGTAAATTTAATCTTGAAATTTAACTTATATCCTTCAATAGTTAATAAAATGGGAAATATTCAACATGCAAAAGTTAATGCAAAGATGCGATAAACATTTGTTCACCTAAAAACAGCCTTATAAAGCAATAACATCCTGGCCTTAAGAAAATTCAAATGATGATTACTGACTCGAGAATGAGAGATAAACTGCATGAAAAATATTGTTGCATAAATCAACAAGCCTCTGAAAAGGATTAATTTGGGATTATTTGGTTCCGAGAGATAATAAATTGGCCCTTAAATAACACAACAAATTACAGAGCTACTTTCACGCACACCTTACCAATACTAATCTTGCTTTGGAAAATGGAAGGACACCTCTGCCACAGTGCTGCCAGATGTTGCTTAAACGCGGGATCTGTATTCTGTAATTCATGGTAAGTTTTCATAGTTTAAAGTGATCATCCAATGGACACCTTGTATCTCGAAAAGGTCACATTTTCGGATACCCGTTCATAGAGTAAAAACAGTTTAGTTTGCCTTCGTACACCACCTATCAAAGTTTGTCCCTCGAATTTGAAACACCCTGTATACGCACAGTAGTTGCTACAAAGCTGCTAATCTAGTGACTTGCATTTATACTCTAAATACTGTTTTTTCCTTTATATAAGCAACCTCATAAAATTATTGTGCGATTTGAACCATGTTCGTTGAGCTAGTTAACTTAGTTTAATTTCACTATGTTTAGCACGAAAAAGATATTTTTTTCAATTTCTATCATTTCGACCTGTTCGGATGTATATATAAATTGGCTATATACACATTCAACATAATTAATTGACGTCACAAAAGTCAAGGCTCATAGGCCAATGTATGTAAGGGAACTTCGCCCGTCCGCCTTTCTCGATAGTTTATTTTTATTCTTTTCCGTACCCTGCAACTTTATTTCTGTAATTATGGCCGGGCGACATCGCCTATTCATCCGTGAAAAAGCGAGCCTCGGCACGCGTTCACACATTCTACTGCAGACTCACGTATCAAAGCCTCGCGTAGCGCTTCACAAGAGCCAAGAGCGTTTAAACTAGACATTGAGCGTGCCACGGAGCGTGCGCTGCTCAAAACCAGTCTGTGTGTGTGGCCAGCTGCTATAAAAGATGAGTTGTAGACGACGAGCTTGTTTGAGTATTGCTGTTGCACCGTAAGCTACGGAATCTCTTTTTTATTTGGTTGAGTGAAATGTTACTATATTTGTTTATTTTCATTTAAATATAACGGAAATCAGCCTCCTTATAAACGCAGCTTATAGTCTGCCAAAGTATAGATCGGCCTAGTTCATTTCAATAAAAAGCGATGTATTTTCTCGCGGCAGTGTTGCGTCAGCCATAATGGATGAGCGAGAGGCATTACCTAACTCGATGACTGCTAACTGCTCACTGACCCGTGTAGCAGGATCACAGAACATTTACATAAGAAGAACTGCAAAACTACGGTGGACCCCAAGCCCGCTCTAGACAAACATACGCACGCACGCTAACCAATCAGCAGCCAGCAATCACGACTGGCCGCTGACGTCATCACGGCCCAAGCTTCCAATTGGCTGCGTATCCAGGCTTTACTGTGACACTCGTTTTGATTGTAAATAAACGTTTCTGGGCGTAGTAAGGATAGTGAAAGCCGAAATCGTAAATTGCGGGTACATTGACAACACTTTTTATTATTTCATTCAATATACATACACGTGAATGCGCATTCATGTACATAATTGCAATTCATATATAAAGGCTAAGGCGCATTTAGATTAGACTAAGGTGCTGAATGTGATAAAACGTTGGTGTCGTATATTAAAAATTTTCGGAAAGGGTTCATTGTCTTTTTTAAACCATTCAACATCAGATTCTCATACTAGTCGAAACAATATAATAATGCAGAAATTATGTTAGTTTTTGCGATAAAAAACCTGCTAATAATATGTAGCGATGTTATTTATATTTATTATACGTAAAGATTACCCAAATAGTTACATACGAGAAATGGGAAGAAGTTTACGTTAAAGTTCTGTTCTTTATGTTACGTTCATTGATGAATGATTCGTGCGTACGTTGCTTGATTGGTTATAGATTTGTTTTAGCCTCCTTTTACCACATACCACAACAAAGAGGTTCAAAGTGAGGAAGGATGAAGGCACCATATCGTATGGAGTTGCGGGAACGCTGAATCTATGTACAAGGTGAGTTCCGGCACAGGATCCCGTGCGCATGGAAAGTCAGTTAAGAAGGAAGGTTATGAAACATGATAAAAGTTGATGAAGAAAGTTAGAGGTATTGAAAAACACGACAGTGGTAGATCGAAAAAAATGGTCCTACACAAAACTACGAAGATTTTATTTCAACAAAAAGAAGGCTCACCTAACTATCAGCACAGTACCTCATATTTTTCCCTTGGGAGCGTTAATTCCCATAGATATAATAGTTGTATCCACCTGAGGGGCGCGAACGTTGTTTCGTAACAATAATGGAGAATATTGAGGAAGGAGAGTCCACAAGACCGCCACGCACACACTTTGGATTAGGGTTTACATGTATCCAGTTTTTGGACGGGGCTCAACACATAGTATTAACTAGTATCAGAAGTGAACTACAGTACTAAAGTGGTTAGGTGAGCTAATAAGTGAAGCCTAAGCAGAGCCGTCGGCATGGATTTTCATTACATTTTCCAGTTACAACATATTAGTAGTGAGCGTATACGCTAAATAATAGCGGGGTAAAAATGCTTATGTATACAAAGCAATGAACTACGCATGAAGATTTAGTGCAATTAAAACTCTCACTATGTGCACAGCGTGTGCTAAGAAACAAAAATATAGATATGGGACATTAAATCCAATCTCTGTGTCTGTTGAAAGCTGCACTGTCACGGTTGACACTGCAGTGCAAGAAGAGCAATCATTTGGATAAATTACGAGCTAGTAACAGTAAATGAGCTTCCTACCATGACGCACAGCAGAAATATTGTAGCGATATAAGCTTATGAACCAAATTAATACATTAACAATAAAATATACTTAGGTCAATCAAAAAATATACCTAACTTGCTACCAGATGGTAATATTACTCATGGACAATTTTCTTGAGTTTTTCCGTACAACTTTTGGAGGACATAAGTTTGTTCACGTGTCTTGTGCATTGGAGCGTTCTACACACGGCAAAAAATTGTTGCAACTTGTCGGTGACCTGGACACAGCAGAAATTACAGTGATGCTGACACAAATCTAAGAACTTACAGACTAGTTTACGAAATCCTGATACGTGCCGATAATTGCGAAAGCAATACAAAAATACTCTCTCGTACAAAAATAACCAGGTCAATAAGTAGTCTCAAATCCAGCTATGGCATCGTTCTCTAGGTTGTACAATAGCCCTTTCCGGAGCGACATCTCATCCACTAGATGGAAACAAAGTTTATCTCTAGCACTGACGGGTTTAACCTTCATTTTCAACATGGACACACTTTTAGCACTTGTACCAGGACGTACTTCGAATTGTTTCATCATTGCACGCACAGTCGAAAGTGAGGGTAATGGTATCAAGTTCCTCATCAGTTGATAGTGGGTCTCTGATGAGCTTACAAGAATGTTCACAGCGATCCACTCGTGATAGATGGTGTATGATCTCTTGCCCCTCAATTTGAGCTTTACAAATGCACTGAGATAAGGACCAAGTCTCATACTTACACTTCTCAGGAACTTATCTGTGTTCAACCGCTTGTACAGTACCTTTGATTTTCTCCTGAACCCTTTTCTAAGTTTTCTCTCGGAAGCTGGTCTGCTGTTTTCAAGGGCATTTGTCGTTCCAGAAGGAGAAGCGAACAACCGTCGCTAACAAGGTACCTGGAGGACCTGTGTCTTCCAGCAAAGAACTGCTGCTTTTGCCACACGAATTCTGAAATAAATTGATGAAAATTAGATTGTATGTTATATTTACTTCCCCAACTTGAAGAAAGTATTAATTTTACACATAAATCAAACTTTAAAGTGATTGAAAGTTTAGGTTTTGAACACAACACATCTCATTAAAAAATATGCCACATTTAATCTACATGGATTGGAATCACAGCTCTGGTCAGTATTCTTTTCCAAGATTTCTAGCATTAAACTATGAATGAGTTCAAACATACTGAACGATATAAAGTGAGTACCAATGAGAGACAGGAAAGCCCAGTTCAGTACCCAAGAAAGTCAGCGAGTACCGCGAGCCCACCCTTCTAATGAATCAAGCATTATAATTGGATGCATTGTGTAAAGAAGCATTACCTAAATGTTTGCATTAATTCAAATCCAAGGACACAAGAAATAAAGTATAGTTCAGAAATATGCTACGAGAATCACATTTTAATTATATTTTTCACCCAAAGATATTTATATAATTTCATGACAGATGTATTAAATCGAGAAGTGGAATGATCAGAGAGGTAAATGAGTGACAGTGAATATGGTATTGACACTGATGGAAATGGCAGCAGGTAGTTCTCACAATAATTCTACAAATGCTGCTATGTTTTAGAATAATGCGTATGTGATAACTTTTCAGCAATCTTTCGAGCTCTTGCTGCTAGCACTCATCCTTTGCTGTCCAATTCTGGCTTGTAACTTGAAAAATCTATCTCGCTACAATTCAAAGACACTTCAATGAAGTACGAACTCAGCGGTTATTTCAACACGACCAACCTGTGTTGTTCCCCTCCACGAAGATGAGCAGCCTTGTTTGCTGGAAGCACTGGTGGCAGGCCTTGTGGTACCAAGAGTGGCAGGCCTTGAGGTGCCAGAGTGGCAGGCCTTGAGGTGCCAGAGTGGCAGGCCTTGATGTGCCAGAGTGGCAGGCCTTGAGGTGCCAGAGTGGCAGGCCTTGAGGTGCCAGGAGTGGCAAGCCTTGTGGTACCAAGAGTGGCAGGCCTTGAGGTGCCAAGAGTGGCAGGCCTTGAGGTGCCAGGAGTGGCAGGCCTTGTGGAACCAAGAGTGGCAGGCCTTGAGGTGCCAGGAGTGGCAGGCCTTGTGGTACCAAGAGTGGCAGGCCTTGAGGTGCCAAGAGTGGCAGGCCTTGAGGTGCCAGAAGTGGCAGGCCTTGAGGTGCCAGAGTGGCAGGCCTTGTGGTGCCAGAGTGGCAGGCCTTGAGGTACCAGGAGTGGCAGGCCTTTTGGTACCAAGAGTGGCAGGCCTTGAAGTGCCAGAGTGGCAGGCCTTGAGGTGCCAGAGTGGCAGGCCTTGAGGTGCCAGGAGTGGCAGGCCTTGTGGTACCAAGAGTGGCAGGCCTTGAGGTGCCAGAGTGGCAGGCCTTGAGGTGCCAGGAGTGGCAGGCCTTGTGGTACCATGAGTGGCAGGCGTTGAGGTGCCAAGAATGACAGGCCTTGTGGTACCATGAGTGGCAGGCCTTGAAGTACCATGAGTGGCAGGCCTTGAGGTGCCAAGAGTGGCAGGCCTTGAGGTGCCAAGAGTGGAAGGCCTTGAAGCACCAGAAGTGGCAGCTCTCGAGGTGCTAGGATTGGCAGGTCTTGTAGCACCAAGGGCAGGAGGTACAGTACCAGCAGCTGATGGAGAAATAAGGGAATAAATTAGGAACAGTGATATGGCATCTCAAATGAAATTGAAGCACACTACAAAATGAGTGGTATTTTCAACAAATTTAACTCTTCCAGAAGCTTTAATTCATGTCATTCAATTCTTACTCATTAGTAGAGAAGGCGGTTTAAGGCTCTACCCCATAACATAATTTCACAGAGGAAGTGGAAGGAAGCATATAGTATGCAAGGAAAACACTTAGGTACAAACAAAAAAAGAAAGCCGACCTCACCATCAGCTCAGGCCCTCACATTCTCTCTCATGGAATACTACTTCCAATGGATACAAAAGTTTAATCCCACTTATTGGGAAATAATCAAATGTAATTGATCCTTCATAATGTAAAATAGGCAAGGCCTATTGGTAAATTAAAGTTCTGCTGCACTGTAAGGGTACATAAGGAATTAAACACTGGGGTACAGAAGAGGCTCATTAAAAACTAAAAGAGCTCATCTTTAAATGAATACAAAACCTATTTTTACCAACCAAGACTAACCTGTCAACACAAACACTGCACTAGGTATTTTTCATTCATGAAGCTCCTGAGTTATCTCAGGATTGTAATTCAGATTATATTAATTAACTTTGGTGATCGTAACAACATTTTTGAACATTTCAATTATTTTTCTTAATTCAACACTAAATGTACATGGAAAAAGATTGCTAATAACATTTTGACCCCTGTATTATGTATGAAATAATTTCAAATTCAATGCTGAAGTTTGTTTCCCTACAAAAAACTTTCTTTGCTATGTTTCATTGAGTGTAATAATGAATTGTGTAGCATCCATTTCCTGGATAAATGCTTCACACTGTAAAACATGTGTGAAAACCATTCTCAAAAGTATTTGGAAATGTACTAACCTTTCTTTGTGTACACTAAGGCTTCATAAGTGACAGCCATGCACTCTCTTAAATAAGTGTAAATTAAGCTTGTTGGCTTCAAGTTTCACATGGGATGAATATTTCTTCAAGGGGCCTTGACTTTTTCAAGAATTTCAATACATTAAACTCAATGTTAACATTATTTACTTTTATTTCAGTATTCCTCAATTGGATTGGGGAATCATCTTTTAAAATGAAAACTTACTTTTGTTGGGAGTGGCAGGTGTTGCAGCACCAGGCATTGTAGCAAGAAGTAGGCCAGGCCTTGCACCAGGAGTGCCAAGGCTTGTAGCACCATGAGCAGGAGGTTTAGTGCCAGCAGCTGATGGAGAAATAAGGGAATAAATTGGGAACAGTGATATGGCATCTTGCATGAAATTGAAGCACACTACACAATGAAAGATATTTCAAACAACCTTAATTTTTTCTAAACTTCTACGTCATGGCATCGTTTATTAATACTTTAGGAGAAAATAAGTCATTTTAAGGCTCCACCACCATAACATAGTTTCACAGAGAAAATAAAAGGGAATGAGTAATATGCTCATAGAGCTAAGTACCATTGAATATTAATCCCCACAAACCAAAGTCATTAAGGGGTATGTTGGCTTCTGGAGTACCCATACCATTTCAAAACACAGCCTTTGTGATGCAATAAATAGGTTCTTTTCACCCCTTCAGTGTAAATTTAATCATATGAATTTAGACCTTTTATTCAAGTAAATCAACCCACTACCCAGCTTCTAGCCCCTTTATCTTGTAAACTGTTGTACTGATCCTTATGAAATTTCAACTTATTATTATTATTATTATTATGTAAATTTCCCAATCGCAATGTGAATGTCTTTGATCTCAATAAGTTTTATTCCTTTTAACTAGATTTTTATTTATTCAATTTTAGTAAAATTTCTATTTGAAATTGAAGTTCATAATAATTGAGATTCCTTGTACCCTACTCTGAACATTTTTTTAAAGAAAGATCCATTGATCATGTTTCTGGACCTTGAATTAACCAAGAGGAGCCCTATGTAAACTATGTAAACTTTGTATGGTCATCTTTGGTGGCCAACTCTACAAGGCCACCTTTATGAATAACACTGTCTGATCACTGTTCATAGTATTAAAAGTCACATTTGAAAGTGACTAGATGTAGGTTTGTAAGCTGACTTATTCAAACCTAATCATTTATTTTAAAGCTGTGTAAAGTAAGAGTAGGTATGCTACTATTTTTCTACTAAAGCAAATGAGCCTGCATGATGTTTCATTTCATTATAATAAAGGCAATGAGCAGTGAGAAAATAACTGTAAATTTTAAAAAGCCTACAAAATTATTTGAAATGGATCATTCATGCTCATTGAGTGCAATCATGAAATCACAATGATTACTTCACACAATAGCCATATATAAATTATTTTAGAGTAGGTATCTTATAAGCTGCAAGCAAATTGAAAGAACTAGGATAAAAAACATAGGATGATTCAAAGTGTTTAACCATCACTTGTTCAAAAAAACTACTAATGAGAGATTTTGATTGTGTTAAATTTTAATACAATACAAGCAGTTGCTGCCTTACTGGCAATACAAAATTATAGCCAATTTCAGACAATTTAAATCAACATTTATTTATCTATTGAAACATTTCTTTTAGAATAGCATTTGCAACTAAATCTTGCATGAAAAGCATAGCATTCATTTTTCTTAATGTAAATTAAATTTTGGGGTTATCTACTGCATTGTTTATTTATTTCAGCTAAAGCTAGGCCTACCAACAATATTTCTTATTATATTTTTGATAAAAATTTGAAACCCCCAAAAATTTCTACTCTTAACATACTGTTATTATACGTCAATCCAACAGCCATTCATTATTCAAAATCAAGGGTATGAGGAAAATTATAATTAGTGAAACTTCGACGTACTGGATTAACTTCGAATAAACGAAACAACTAAAAGATTTACATTACCTTGGTCTTGCACAGCTCTTCTTGAAACTGCTGAAGATTACAATAACTTTCTCGCATTTCTGAATGGAGACAAAATGAAGTTATAGTCTGAACGAGAGAAGTGCTGGCACACACATAAGCCCTCTCTGGCCTTTTGGATCTCTTATCCATCTTCAACGTTACAGTACCACATGCTGCCATCCACTCGTCGTAATTTCCTTTAGGAAATAGGAAAAATGACAAATCAGGACATTGACGGTTATCATTTCCACAATTTTTCATCAAGCACTTTTTAAAACATACGTACGGGGCCATTTTTGCAGCAATCTTCGTTACACCTCTGTCACAGCTGCTTTCAAATTCAAACAGTCTCCTGCCGATTTTTCATGACGTCACAATTTCTTGGCTCCTCATTGGCCAATTGGCACCTACGTCATCGCGGCCGGCGGACGAATTCGCTTAGTGATAAGTTGCGGATCTTCTAGTATATGGTCTGTGGCAGGATGGCCAGATGGCTACATGAATTTTAGGCTAAATTTTACCATGAAAAAGGCCAAAAAAGGCCAAATATACAATTAGAGAAACTTAAATAGTAGTTAGATACACTAAAAGCATCTTAATTCTACGTGCCATTCAAACTTCTAAATACGAAAGAAAATTGATATAACTTTAACTATTTTTCAAGGAATATAATAAATTCCTCTGACTCTTCATTCTCAGTAGAAGTTTGAAAAGCAGAAGCAGCGTTAGGGAGGTCCTTGTTTTCCGTTTGACACAAGATGCTTGATTTGAAGATTGTAAGTTAGTTCAAGCCTTCCTAACCGCTATAAAAAAGAGCGTATTGAAGAGAGAAAGGGGGAAGGCACCATTTAGTATGGAGATAAGAGAATGAGGAATCTATGCATAAGGGGCATAGAAACAGTAAGGAGAGAAAAAACTTCATGAAATAATATAAAAATTAAAGAAGAAAGTCAGAATTGCTGAAAACAGGACAGTAGTGAACCGAAAAAATGGTCGCCTCCAACTTAACAAAAGACATTTTATTTCAACAAAAAGAAGGCCAACCTAACTCTCAGCTCGTGCCCTCACATTTCCCCCTGGAAGCGTTAATTCCCATAGATTCAATAGTTGTACCCCCTGGGGGTACTTGATTTGAAATTAGCTAGCATTCTTGAGGCCAATTAGAAGTCCTTACAAGATAGAGAACTATTGTTGAAATGTGCCCGGATTTGCACTATCGCATCTAGCATTCTAGTTTGTGATCTATTATTCCTGTGCTTTGTTTAGACCGCTGTCACCTAGAACATTCTTTCAACAATAGCATTGCTAACGTGAGTCACCAGGCAATGAGCGCTCAACCTGAGAGTTCTTTCAAGTTTTAGTGACTTTGTATACCACCTTCCAAGCCAAAACTTCTTAGTGTTTTTCGGAATAACACCACGTTCAAAAATGGATCCTGCTTCTAGGCTATGATACAAATTTTTCGGTGCTGCTGCTCACTGATGTTGGTACAATCCTGAGCAAAATGCAGCCTAGGCAGATCTTCAAGCTCAATATTCGTAAAGGATTTAATAATATTCAACAGCATCTAGTTGGTCCTGTTGCTCTGCATTCAACTTGTGCTTAGAGGATATCTTTAACCAGTCACGTTCCAGTTTTACGTCTTTTGCTCTACGAACACTGGAAAATGACGAAAAAAGTCAGAAAAAAGCCAAATTTAAGAAATACGCCAAACTTATGATCTCGAAGCCAAACGCTCCCAAAAAAAGCCAGATTTGTGATATTTGGCCTTAATTAAAAAGGCCAAAATGGCAACCCTGCGGTGTGGTGTTGCGACTTGCGAGGTTCTCGTGTAGCGCGCCTCACGAATTCGATCAGAGCGAATAGGGAACTTCGTACACACACACACACAAATATGAGCCTCAGCGGTGGGCCTCGTATCCACGTGTCGCGCCTGACGGTCGAAATGTCCCCTAGTGTAAACACCTCTTTACTGTGTGTCTCGTGGTTCAAATCTAACAGGACTTCTTTTCTTGAGCCACCGGTACGTTATGTGCAATTTTTATGTCTTTCGTGTATTGTTTTGTAGGGGAACTTTCATATTTTGTCATATGTGTTGAAACTCTTCATTCTGTGTGACAACTATCTCGTTAATTTTTCTGACTTTTCGCTGTCAGAGTTTTTAACTGCACTTCGGTGCATGTGACAGGGTGAATAATTATTATTTAACCATAAGACTAGCATTTCTCATAATTTCATTTAGTGCTTTGCGCCGCCATAGCTTTATAGGTAGCGGCCGTAGCACTGTCACTCGTGCCTAGGCTGAAGGGATAACTCTCTTGTAGGAACGCTGGTGAGCCCGCTTGGGCAACCTGATCCCGTGCCCTTTGGAGCTGAGCTTTACTACGTGGGCCACGCACTAACCTGAGCCGTACTGGAGCGACACTCGTACCACTTCTCCAGGGATCTGCACTCACGCCACTCCAGAAGTTGAGTCACTTGTTGCGTGACTCTCGACTCTGCGTGTGATCGAATCTGAGCCTGGCAGCCAGCCTTTATTTTTTGTTTTTAATTTTCATTTATTGTAAGTTTAAGGAGGCCATCCCAGTTGTTCAACTTTTTTCGTCTGATTCGTTTGAAAATTGGCCAGTATATGTATTTTTTGAGAGTAAACACTTTTTACTGGGCACTTTTTCGATTTAGGCCTTAGTTTAGTTTTTTACGCAAAATTAGTTTTTTGGTCAATTTTTATGTATATTTCAGGACGTATCTCCTCATTCAGTTTTGATGCTAGAACAAAACCAAAGACAGTTTTAGAATCCTTGAAGCATTTCTAACAAGAAAATGAAGAGAAATTTTAACATTTTTAAAAAAAAATTTCTGATTAGCGATTTTTACGATTACATCACGGAGAAATTATTTTTTGGTTTAGAGCTATATAACTTTTTTTCTCAAATTTGGAAAAAGCCTTCATTTTATTGTTAGACATGTCCAATGATTCCAAAACGGTCTGGTTTAGTTCTAGCATCAAAAATCAATGAGGAGATACGGTTTGAATGTTGAAAGTTATTTTTTTGGGGTATAAGCCATTACAAAATTTTTTGTTGAAGTGTAATATAATGGACAATGTATGTAATTGAATGCAGTTTTAATTTTCATTTCAATAAGTTCCTTACATAAATTCATATTCACACTGTGAATTGTGATTTCCAAACCCCCTCAAAAAAAACTTATTTTTCAAAAATTTTAATTTTTTATTTTCAGTCTGATTCTTATGAAATTTGACTATGCTATGTAACTTTTGAAAAAATCACAATTTATTCGATTATTTTTTTTATTTAGGCCTTAGTTTTTTTAAAACAATTGACATATTGGTTTTTAGGTATTGATATTTCTCTGGTATTTACATTTCAAGAAGTATCTCTTCATTCAGTTTTGATGCTAGAACAAAAACAAAGAGTTTTAGAATCCTTGGAGCATATATAACAAACTTATATTCGCAAATTGTTCATTTCCCGGTTTGTTGTCTTCTTATATGGGGTCGAAAATTAAAGATTTTGGTCCCCTTACCCCCTGCTGGGGTGGGGATCTATTGTCCTTAGCGCCATCAAATTTTAGGACCGAATAGTCCCCCACCTAAGGGTCCTTTTCCAACAAATAAAGAAGTAGGTACTTGTTTAAGCTAAAAGCACCCACACTAGGACAATTTCACTGACAATCCAGGGTAATGACAACTTTTTCACTGGAAGTTTTTACCCAAATCATTCGAATAATCGTACCGAAAGGGCTTGGGAAAGGCACGCGGTATATAAATCAAAGCCTTAGAAGCACCCAAACTACTACCTCCTCGGTGGTGTGGAAGTGTTGCTAGTTACTTGCGGCGGGCGAGCTTTTTTGTGGAAGGTTGCGAGAAACGACTAAAAATAGTACCCGTGAAAAGAAAAAAAGTTGGACAGTGATCGAAATTACTGGTCGTCAAAAGGTGGAGCATCGAGTGTATACTGAAAACACCCCTAATAACTGACAATCCACACTCACCGTAGTGCCAGCGCGCTCAAACCTGGTGAGCGCGTAAAGCGCAAAATTCTAAGACGTACGGACCCTTTTCCAGGCCCCCAGAGGTCAAAAAACGACTAAAATAGGGTCATTTCAAACGGGAAGAAATTTTTCATTGCGGCTTTGGAGGACCTCAATTTGTCAGAACTAGTAGAGAAAATGTCAGGCTTTATGATGGTGTGGTCGGTAAGTCGAAAAGTATTCGAGAAAATGTTCAAATGATTGTAAAATTTCGGTAAAAAAACGCGTGTTTTTGAAGGCTGACTTTGGCCGCCATTCCTCGCGATTTTACCCGGCGTTCACATTCCAAAACTTGAATGTAGAATGTAGATTAGACTTTTTTCTCACATCCATCAAGTTTGTAAAGCGTCAGCTTCGTTAGTTTTCTCAAAATAAGTGATTTAAAAGCGCCCAATTTTGTCGGAAAAATCACGAAAAAAAATATGCGAGAAGGGTGCGTCGCACAGGAAAAGTTATTTAACACTTTTTGCTTGTACTTTACATAGGTTTTGCGTTATTCGATGTTATACGTGGTTTTAAAAATATGCGGAAAAAACTGAGTTTGGACGTAATTTTGACTTTTTTTACCCCTCTGACGCCCCCTTCTTTACCCTTGAGGGCTTTGAAAAACTCTGTACTGATGCACCTCGATGAGATCTTTCGAATACCTGTCTAAAAGTCATAGGTTCTCAAGTTTTTGAGGAAAATTGAACAAACATCGAAATGGATTTTAATTTGACCCGAAATTTGGCTCTGAAAAGGTCTTTCAATCTCCGCAGATTTATTACATGGATTATTCTTTGGTTTGCGTTGAAGTCTCCATGATCGAGACCATGGGTGACTGCGTTGAGGTGCCTGAAATGAAGCTTGTTTGAGGTTTGAAGGCTGTATATGGATGTCGAACACCAAGACGCTGATGTTTTCATGTTTTTCGAGTTTGATGCGATACATTTGGAGTGACTATCAACGTTCAAAGTTTTGCCCAATTTTTGCCGTTTGAGGCCCTTTTGCAAATTTTTTACAGGTCTACAGTATTCTTAGAGTTAATAGAAATTAATTTTGGTTTAGAAGTAAACACTGTAACTCGCTTCTTTCGCTTTCAGATTCGCACAACTTTTATTCATGACTGGTAATTCACCCGTTTCAAGTGTTTATATTGGTTTCACAGGGAACTTTATGGAGAACAAATGTGTTTAGAATTTGTGACTTATCTTATGGTAGTATAATTTCAATTCTAACAGAGAAAATCTTTCTGTTTAGCGTTCTAATTTCGCTGCTTGTATAGGTCCATGAATTTTCGACATATTTTCACCTGGATGGCCACTTTCAATTGCAATATCTCAAAGAGGTTTAGTGTTTGAGACATGAATCTTCAGCTGCTTTGAATAGTGGTACCATTAGTAATTAGGTTGAAGCAAAATAACGTGCCATAAGTTGGAAACCAGCTCCAGCGTAGAGGCGTAAATATTGCTGATTATTCGTTGTTAGGAGAAACGATGGTCATTCGTTCGAGGTGCCGAATTTAGTTGGTTTTTTTTTGTATTTCGGTTTAGATACGGGACGTCGAAATGTCACCATCGTGTTGAGAATCAATTGTTTTATTTACTGAATTAGATTTAAGTCTCATCATCGTAGAAATTACTTCGTATATTGAGGTGAAATATGCATTATGAGTATTTATAGACGCGAAAAATTATGCAAATGCTGAACTGGTATTTGGAGATCCCTATTTTCTTCCAACCGTAAAATATTTCGATATCGCAAATTCTGCGTACTGATTTTGGTTTTTACAGAAAACGAGGCGTTTTCGTCAAAGTTTCGGAAATGAAGGAAAATTGCTAATAATTGAACTTCGAATTTGTCATCTCTATATGTATAGATGTAGCTGCTAAATTGTTTTCGTTCGGCACAGCTTTTCGTGCCTATTTGTGTTGGGTTTTCAACAGGTTTGTTGTCATTAGAAACTATAAATTAGAAGAGCTCCTAGTACAAGAATCTAAGTCTTCATTTCGTAAAGAGAAAACGCTCATTCGGGAACATATCTCGATAATGTGGCTCAAACTGCAAGAAAATGGTTCCATTCGACATGCTTTGATTAAACGAAGCATTTTCTAGGAAAGGTAGTTTGGGTGAATAGTTTTCTCATAGATTCCTATGATTAGGAGTTGAAATGTCAGCATCTTTATGACCAGAAGCTTGGTAATTGTACACGAAAAATTAGACCGGCAATAATGATAGAAATTCGTTGTTCGAAGGCCTCAAAATAGCTAACCTGGCATTTGTGAGTTGCAGGAAATCTTATTCGAGTGCTTTGACAATGTTTTCAGGCTTTAACTAATGGTTATAATATGGTGAATGTGTGTGTCCCCGACAGCGACTAAATTTTGTAGATGTTATGCGTGTTTCAATAATGCTATTGAGGGATTTTCAAATGGTATAACTGGTATATTTCCAACAATTTGTAAATTCCCTCTCAGCCTAATATAATTAAGGTTTCTGTATCGATCCATATTAGAAATAAATGAATAGAAAGAGGTGGAAATTGTTCCCATTCATGAAATATTTGATTTTGGCGAGAAAAATGTCGACTAAGAAACATCAGTGATTCGAAGCTATATAGCCGCTGATGTTGACAGACGCATATGTTTTATAAATTTCATAGATATGTTCTGATATGATATTGTCGTAAATAATGTGGAATTTCTAATTTTAATTTGTGATGAAGAGATGAAATTCATGCAACTGATACTTAGAAGGTTTTAGTGAAGTATACAGTGCACCCAAAATTGTGAAGGAATGCCAAATGGTCATGAACTTTAAAAAGTTTGTAAATGATTATAAGTGAATGCGTTTTTTCTTCGTTTAGTTACTGACATCAAGACGAAAACGCTTCCGCTGGGCGAGAGCTTCAGATCTCGCCTAGCGGTCCCAAAATGAAGATTTGCTTTCTTGGGTCCTTAATTGAACAGCGCGACAGCGCGTTGTATATTCGTTTACCTATTTCTGATGCACAGTTTGGAAAGTTTTATTATTATACCCGAGTTAAGTTTCGTTGGCTTAGTGTTTTCATGGTAAGTGGTTTTGTTAATGATTTATGTTTTATTTGCAGGTGTTTCTACCGTAAAGATTTGGGTTTGAATATTGTAAGCGAGCTCATTGGAAAATGATCGAAATTTGACCTAATGTTTTCCAATAGACATCGCCTGAATTGACGTCATTTATTCGTGTAAACGAAGTTCCATTCACTATGTAGGTTGGACATCATCAATTCTTCATTAGAACGGAGCGCAGTTGTCATTTTCAAAACTGAGCATAAATCGAGTGTTGTAAAGCTATGAATAAACCGAAATATAATATTTTTCGTCAGAATTTTTAGTCAGATAAGGTTTTGAACTTGGTTAACCAGACCCTAATTCATAATTAACCGGGAAAATATTGCAGCCTGAACTTCTCCGCTGCGGAAATATTTATGGAACGCATTGTTTTCATGTGATGATATTGCGTGGTTATTAGTTAGTTTGATGAAACAACTTTAGCGTACATAAAGGTTGGGGATTCGTGAAGAATAAGGGCAAAGGCGTAAAAATCAAAAACGATAAACAAAGTGGGACCTAAATTTCAAGTACAGAACAGGACAGGGCATCCTGCATAAGTTCACGTCATATTTAAGCAAGATAAGTTTACTTAAGTTAGGCTAGAGTAAGTTACGTGAACTTTGAGTTGCTTACGTAAGTTTCGATTATGTTTCGTTAGTTGAGGTTAGGTGACCTTGCCATGCCTTAGGTTGGTTGAGCGTACGTTATATTACTTGACGTGGGGATAGAGGAGGGTGCGACATGAAAAGTGATTTAAAGATTGGATGAATTGTAACACATACGTTTAGTGAGAGTAATACAATGAAAGAGGGTACCATCGTTTGTTAATCTGCGTTATTCATGGAACTGTTTTGAAAAATGATTTCTAACCAGTTGGTTGGTGGCAAGGTTAGGTTAGGTTTAATTGTATTACGTTGGTGTTGGTCAGTGATATTGCTTCTGCTAAATTGAATGTTGAGGTGTTTAAAGTAATGAGGTTAAAGCGAAATACATTATATATATATTGAGTTGTCATTTGAGACGATAGCATACCTAATTGGGTTGCTGCTGAATTGTGGTGATTAGTAAACTTTGGTGAATTGATGACCGGTTTTCCTGTTGGGAAATGAAATGTTTTTGGTGTTTGAAAGTTAAGCATATAGCTTCGAGTGAAAGGCATTGCGTATATATACATATATATATTGTTTGGTCATTTGAGACGATGGTGCATCTCATTGCGTTTCTGCTGATTTGTGGTGATTTGAAAAGTGTGCACGACATGAGCATGTGCGTGTTTACTTGTGTGTGCTTGTGTGTGTGTGTGTTAGTGTAGATGTGTGTGTGTGTGTGTGTGTGTAGGTGTGTTTAGGTGTGTGTAGGTGTGTGTAGGTGTGTGTAGGTGTGCGATTATAGTTTTTAGCAGTACCTTTTCCCCTTTTTTTTGTTTATACTCGCATTTTATTTTTCATGTTTACTGAGGTTACTAGAAGTTTTCTTATTGTAGTAGAGATCTAATTTCATTTTTTATCTGTTACTTCATTTTCAGTACTGAAGATGGAAACCAGATTTTCCGAAACGTTTACAAGTAAAAATGTTTATGTACGCCTTGGTTCTCCTTTTCATTTTAAAAATAGCATTTGATATGCATACACTATAGATTAGATTATTAGTTAGTTCAAGTCTCCCTATCCGCAACAAATACAATCTAAAGAGAGGAAGCAGGAAGGCACAATTTTGTATGGAGTTGAGGGGATGCAAAATCTATGCAGAAAGGACCTAGAAATAGTAAGTTGAGGAAGAAGTTCATGAAACAAGATCAAAGTTGAAGAAGGAAGTAGTAGGTGGTGAAAAACAGGACAGCAGTGAACCGAAAAAAGATGATCATAAACATAACGAAAACAATTTATTTCAATAAAAAAAACCTATCTAACTCTGAGCACGGACCCTCACATTTTCCCTCTGGGAGTGCTAATTCCAGTAGATACAATAGTTTTATCTCCCTGAGGGGTGCGTGCAGTATATGAAGTTCGTATTTTCAAAATGTTTTCGCCTAGATTAATTATTGGTGAACACGATTATACATTATATTGGGATCAAGTGATATGTCTGAAAGTTAGGGGTTACTAGAACAATACGTAGAAATAACAAATATTTAAAAATTGAGCCACGGACATAAGTCCCTGAAACTAAAATTGTCCCATCATGGCCTCCATTACACGCAAAACATACACAAATGGCATTTCGTAATGACTATTAATTAAGAATATGAAGTCTCTGCCCTGAGAGGGCTGATAGCGCAAGATATGTTTATCAAAAATGATCTCATCACCTGATCCAACAGGGCAAGTAATGCTACCATTTATTCCCCCATGAATTAGCAGCGATTACTGGAAATACGATGCGTGGAACTGCAAAGGCAGGAAGGCAGTGAATAGTGAATGGTCCAGTGACGAAACGAGTGTAGCAAGTGGAGAAATACAACAGTTTTTATCAAAGACTGCAGAGCAATGTAAATATATTGTATAAAGGATGTCAATACACCATAGATGCTAACTGTAAATTTTGATAAATGAATATTTTTTTCGAAGATATTACGAGGTTCTAGGAAAGAACTGAACTGTACGTTATCAAGCTCATCAATTGGAAGGGCAGTCAGATGTTTACTTCAAAGGCTTACAACGTTCACATCTCGGTTCATTTAAAATCTGCAAGACCATTAATGAACGAGAGCACTTTCGGGTGCTTCGCATAACTTTTTCTGCGTTTCTCTACGACCACCTTTTACCACTACCAAGATTTTTTCACAGGAAACACCTCCAATGAAAAATCTTTGGGCTCTGCTTTGGTACGCAGCCTGCATTTGATATCTAGTGTTAACTCCCGTTAATTTTTCGAAATGAATGAACAAACCCCCCGATTGAAATAGATACAGCTACAGCCAGTTTTTTTAAGAGCTGCAAAACTTACACCAGATAAAATATCCTGGCGCTGAAGATAGTATGATTTTCGCATCAGTTGCTCGTAATGGCCTTCTGAAGGAACATATCCTTCAACTCTAAAGTGATAGCTTGTTGATCTTCCTTAGTGTCCAACGGGAATGTCCGGATTGAAGCTGATGCAACCATAATCATTTTAACTAGCCTTACATGTTTGCCCGGTCTTTCCTTCTTCGGTGGTGGGTATATTTACCGCCAAAACGCCACTTTTATTAAAAGAAAGATCAAATTTTCTGTTGAGCTGAGCAGAGCGATTTTGCAAGATGCTTGCAGAGTGACACATGGTCCGAGCCAACAAGGGTTCCCTCAATTGAAGGGCAAAAAGCACAAGTAGGCTAAGTGCAATTTTGCTGCATAGTATGCTCTGCGGCTGAGCGCACTAAGCTTAAAAGTTCTCGTATATAAATATCAGCGCTCAAGTAGGCAAAGCGACACTATGGCATACTTCGAATGATGCCAGATCTTGCCGCACTTGATAAGGTCAAGTAAGACAAGCGCACTTATTTAGAAGATGTGAAGACTAGCGCACTTATTTGGAAAATGTGAAAAAACCGCGTACAATGAAAACGTACTTAGCTAGAACCCCGATATATCGTTGAATTTAATCTATAAATGCATATCACTGGCTGCGTTAAATTTTTGAAAAATCATGTTTGCATGATTTTTCAGTAACAACTTTTAATTTAGTGTATGTTACAACATATTTAAAAAGTAGCACGTAGTCAAAATTGCTGCTTCTCTGTATTTTTTAGTAACTTATCATTTTACTTCCATTTTGTGACGTAACTTTAGGCAATTATGAGCAAAGAAAATTATATCTACGTGTGAATAAGAATCTAGTTTTTGGTTTCCATATCGCTTTAGAAATAATTCAAGTCTGCAACAATGGCCCTTTCACAAAATGTGTCTCCGAGGATAAAAAGCTACAATGTTCAGGGACTTCCAACTATCGTACTATTCTGTTCTTGTTATTGAAAATGCTCAATAAATGCCTCGTTATGAGCTGTTGTTAAGGCTAAATTTTTCTTTAGTAGGAAACGATGATGCCGGTATAGTTTAAGATCTACCGATGGTTTTCTACGTAGTATAGTATGAAATCAATTATTGGAGATAAAGATCATTAGGTTGAGGATAGATAAAACATTTATTAGAAAATATTTGTTACAAAATCGCATGAGTTCTCGCTAAATCAATGGAATTTTCGTCCACACGTCCGTCACCTAAACCTAACGGCACTTTCCTGTTATTATAACCCTAGTGTATGCGTTATTATTTTGTATTTAATTCCTCCCATCCTCTCAATTCTATAAATAATCTCAGTTTTTGCAGCTATCAGAATCACGTCAATCTATATACCACTCGAAAAGGTAATAGTATGGGCTACCGATGGTACAAAGATAATACCCCCTTAACTGACCCCTGCTTGCAAAGCATCATGTTAACGATCCAGTTGTTAATTTGGTCCCCATCACTAAAGGATCTTCTTTCATTCTGTAGCTTAAAGATACCCTTCCGCCGTGTTCTCTAAGCTACGAAGGATGAGATTCATTCTGTGTTATTCTATTCTCTCTTCCTGGGCATATCCGCGCTCTTTCAGTGCTACCTAGGTGTACAATTGGTCTCAACCGACCACTAGCTGCAGAATTGTTGAAGCTCGAAATTAATCTCGTCTTATCTATCGAAGTAAATCTGTGAACTAGATTATGTGAACGAAGAATCTGCCCCACTGAATCTAGTTCAATCTTCTATCAAGAATAATCCCCTCAGCAAAACGCTGTAATACCTTAGACGCATCAGCGTTCACCTGCAAAGTGTCTTAACCTTCAGTGAAGGAAGAAATCTGTAACTTGTACGCTTACCGTTGGAATTTAGGGTTTTCACTTAGCACCACACGCAAAATGTAATAACCTCCTCGCCTGAAACTATTGAATTTTCTATTCAAATTTCCTTCCATCGACATGTATCTCTCATTGATTTCAGTTTAAATTGAAAGCGTTGAATTACTACCCCTCGTGCCTCCATTGGTAAGCTTCATTACAAAACCATTATTTATACGCGCGTTTCAAAATGCACAACAGGGTTTGCTGGCGGGCCTATAACTTCCCATGAAGTTGGAAGATCTTTGCTTAGGTCAGCGTGTATGGAACCCAAGCTTGGAAACCGTTGCCCTAAATAAAAAATTCGCTGAATTGTTTTTTCTACTCCTAACAACGTAGAACGTGGGCCTCTGAATTGAATCTTTTATAGTTTACACTGTAATACCTGCCATTCCTAAACGCCATAAGAAATTCCTTTCGAACGATTTCATTTTATACTGGTATCCTTCTAAGTTCAACCTTCTATCAAATAGGAGGCCAACTTCTTTCCGCCTTCAACCTCATTTGATATTTTTCTCTCTGCCATTCTTCGGTCTACGAGTACTCGAATACTTAAGAAATGACACAATCCCATAATTGAATAACTTTTTATGTACTTTCACTTCATTATTTATTAATAACTTCTATGAATTTCATGGTATGATTGTTGCATTACTGGACCTGCCTAGTATACTGAAAAATATCCTGAAACGGTGCATGTTTCCTACGCACTTTAGCTCTCGTCTGGTTAACTTGTGTAGCTGTCCTGATATTTTACGTATTCTGGCCCCGATAGTAGTAATAAAATAAAATCTTACTTGCTTCTCTTGATTAGCGGCAAATCGCTAGCCATAATTTTAAATAACTCGATTTGATTATATCTCCCAAATTTCTCCCTATTGTCCCAAATCTAAAAACCTCAAATACTAGAGTAGATTTCTTGTGTACAAAATGTACAGTTAAAAAATCCATTTAAAAATTCGAAAACCTAGTTTTGTCCGAAACACTATTTCAAGTTTTCGTTAAGTTACCATTTCCAAAGAAATTTCAAAGCGTTTTCGTTACACCACTATTTTCATACCTACACTACACGAGAGTAAATTGAAACGTGAAGCCCTGGGGCGCGTTTTGCTCCACCCTCATACGAGCCAAAGCATAACAAAAGCAACATACTTTTAATTGCCTGCAATGTTGATCATCGTATGATATCGTGCCGACACAGTCGGTTCTCATTATGCATTACAAAATTCATCCTTCTTAGATCTTCCTTCTCTTGGCTTGTTTTACATATAGCTCGCTTATCTTAACCTGCTTCGCCAATTGGCGAAGTTTCCTAACGCTTGGACAACGCTAGTCTTGCATTTTCCACTCGTTTTCGTTTCATGGTAATGTACGTTAGACCCCGCGCCAGTACCGCCAGATGGAGATTCTAGTATCACGCTACCGGCTTTGTAAATAATATTCGCCGTAGTTTTATTCGAGTAACATAGATACTCCCCCACACTTTCTTGAATCCGGCTTGTCCAAGTTTCAGGAGAGAGACGAAAAGAACCGTCGGCTCTCTGGAATTTCGGAACCTCATTATCCGTTACTGAACTACTCTGCAACTGATATTGTTACCTGCAAATAAATCTGGAAATTAACCGAATACTATCGTCCCCGAGAAGAATACCGACTACAAAGAAAAAAAAAGTCTCAACTCGTTGAGAGTTTTCAATTGAGTGGCGCCCAATGAGCGGCAGCCCTACATCCGTTGAGAGACAGCCTCTACGAACTAACTTCGGCACCTGTGAGCAAGGTCAGCCCGTAAAAGCATCCGAAAAGATCTAGAATCTTGGGCCCGAACAAGGACCAAAAATAATAAGAAATTAACAATTGGCGCCGAACAGGGCCAGCCTAACAAATATAATAATCATTTCTAACAATGTACAAACGATTTTATACCCTGACCTTCCTCATCTGCAAATATCTTCTGCACGCGAATAACCTTTTTCCACTCTTCCTCCTCCAGATACAGTCAAACACCTTCGCAAGCGTAAGTAAGCCGTAAATTTCACTCCTCTCAGGATATATAAATATTTCCGAACTAGTCAGGTCCTTGTTTTAGGCAATTAAAAATAATTAGATTTTGTTAACAAGCTGGCAGAGTATCCAAACGCTTTAATCTCCCTCGTACCCCGTGTATGATTGTGTATGAACGTTGTCATACCCTGACCTTCATGTGCAAATTACTTCTGCACGCGAGTAAAGTTTTCCTAATTTTCCTCCTTCAGAAACCAGGAACGCCTCAACAAACTCGGCAATAACGCCAACAACCAATTGTTACAGCAAACGTAATTAAGCCGTCAATTTCAGTCACCTGCCAGAATAAAAAACATCCAAACTAGTCAGGTTGGCCCTTATGCATCGTATTGAAAAAATTCAAATTTGTACAAAACCTCTCTTCATCTACTGCTGCGCTGTTACGCAATTTTCTGCCGTTTGGTAAACTTATCTCGCTTCATAGACCTCTTTCCATTTCCTTCATCATGGCACTTTGTGCACAAATTCTGCATTTCCTGCGGTCCGTACTAAATAAGGCTCTCCTTCAAACACCTTAGTTACGACTGAAAAGCCTAGCACTGATATTCCATCGAGTTCTAATTCCCAAGCAGCGTTCCCTCACTTTACCATTTAAACTTTCTCTTCCCTGAACACCCCATAATTTCAGCCTTCACATTGCCTTAAGATGCTACACACTTTCACCCCAATTGGGTAAGTGGATTTGAATATTTATCTCAGATTAGAGGTAAGCTTTAGCTACAAATTCTGAAACATCAAACTTTAACAATATAAAACCTTCATTTAGCTTGACAGTCTTGTTCTGAAAATTCAGTTTTTGATTACTGATCAGTCGGCAGCAATAGGCAAATCCCCTCCTAGCCACCGGCAACGCGCATGGCAGTCAAAATGTCCAGATACCTTACTGATATCAATAACTCAACTCCACGCAATTTCAAAGTTCAACTCAGACTTCAATTTCTAGCATCAATTACTATCATTTTAGAACAGGCATGTTCCAAACTTCATCAACTGATGCCGTATTATGTTCACCAACTTGAGCTTCAACGTACTCTGTTCTGCGATTGCAAATTAGCCTCACAACAACTTTCTCGTCTCTGCTATGTTTTAAAATGCTAAAATATTTACCTAGAATCACGCCTGCTAATTCCAGATGATGTTCGAACTCCTATCCGATGGTAAAATGGATGATGCCATAGCATTCCCATTCAGGCTCCACAGCCATCATACCACATTACCAGCAGTCCTACGAGATGAAAATCTCGAATACAAACGGTTAACAACGCTAATCCAGAGCGTCAAGGCGTACTAGTCTGATGGAAGACCACTCAAACACGAAGGCAAGAATTCACCAGTGCATACCAAAGACTGATCTTATGGCAGGCAAGGTTGCACGTAGACCTTTTCAATCGCAAAAATGTTGTACATCAAACCCTCCTTCACTATCATATCTCCTGACCGTTGACCATTGTAATATCGCGAAAATGCGAATTAGGTGTGATGTTGATATTGAGCAGCGTGGCAGATTTTTATCTGCTAACGACAAATAAACAACAGATTTTTACTTTTCTCTGCTTGAACAACACTCTTTCACGGCAAGGAGATATCCATTTTGGATCCAGTGAGGTCAGGCAACAAAATCTCACAATTGCCAGTAATTAATTCGAAAGAGCCTTTCACCAGGTTCAGAGCAATTGCCGACAATTTCGCTCTGGGTGACGTCGAACTGCATGCGGGGGACTAGTTTCATTGAATCTTTCTTGGTCACTTCACAGGAACTCATGATTCAATTCCCTAAGCTCCTAACAGCTTGTAATTTGAGTTTCTTTGATTCTTATCACGATAACAAATTAACCTGCCCGAGCTTTCTGACCATACTATCGTCAGCAACTCCAGGCTGAGTCCTGGACTGCGCAGTGTCTGTGCTGGACCGGGGCATTCGAAGAGTCGGCTTTCGAAGCATGGCGACTGCAGCATATTTCCTAGATAACTCGCTTTTGGCGGCAATGAATGTACATTTAAGAAGAACGTAAACGTTCGAGGCAATTTCATATGAGTTTTTCAGGCAACCTAATTTTGGAATGATCCTTTTCCTGAATGTAGAGTGTAATAATTCGCGGAAAATATGAGAACCTTGCTCAATACTGTGTGTGTAAGATATTTCTGAATAACAGGGCGCAAACGCTGAATTCAAAGTTTAGTTTGGACAAAATCTAACAAAACCTGCTGCTGTTGTTCATGCGTAAACTTTACTAACGTCAATGAAATCTACGCTAATTTACTTCATACTTTTTTCTTTCTATCTACTTTTAGACCCGCGCTCTGTCTTTCAACGGTGTCCAATTTTAACATTCGATAAACGAAACTTGACTTATAAGTAGCTAATGCCACCTCTTGGATCATCGCGAGGTGGTATAAGGCGCGAGCGAAAGGAAGAAACGGAGACAAAAATCCTCCACGTCACTCACGTAAGACCCCAGGACCCACTCGCTGGTGCCTCAATTCTCCGCCCGAACGAAGCCCCGGCTCCGCAAGACCCGCGAACGCAGCCGGTGGAGAGGCGTCGTCGAGCAAGGAATTTTCTCGATGACGAGTTCCCTCGACTTCAGTGAGTTAGTTGGCTTTGTCACCTACATATTTAAATATACTTTAATCTAATTTGCTTCAGCTATGCATTAACCGAAACAAAGTTCGACCTCCCTATGAAATCGGAATACTATTCTTCACAGTGAACATTTTCGGAACGTCAATTCGAACAAGGACAAGACGAGGACGACAACGGCTCACGTAGGGTGGCGCCGTCACCACCTACCCTCGAAGAGAGCGTAAACGACAAAAAGCACTGAAAATGTATACTTGTTAAACTTTTATGTAAGAGTTTTAATTTCTTTGCTAGTCACGTAATATCTACGCGGGTATTAATAACGGTTAACAGTCGTTCGCTTTGAAATTTCTACTCCTTACAATGAACTCAAACATGTGTAATTTCCATGTACACTTCCTACAGTTTTCATCGTATTGAAGTCGCGTAGAGCTACGCGTGTATCGCTAATCTTGTATCGCGTGTATCGCTCCCAGAGGGATAATGCGTCTGATTCCCAGACCGGGAGTAAGACAGGCCTTAATTTTAATGAAAGAAAATGTTTTTGTGCTCAAGACGATTTTTTCGGTTCACTGCCGCCCTATTTGGTAGTACTTGCTTTATTTTCAACTCGCTTTTTTTATGCTCATCTGCATAGGTCCTGCGTTCCCGTAACATCGTACTAAATGGTGCCTTCCGTCTTCCTCTCTTTGCTGCGAATCGAGAGCTTCAAACTAACTGATAGACTAATCTAATAATAAGCACTAAATGTTCTACTCTTGAAAGTTAACCAGAAGTCGACAAATTTTTATGTTCGTCGTACACATCTGAGCTGGTGCGGAATTCGTGAGTTTGTACGCTCATTTCATGTTGGCAGACTGTATGAGGCAGATGAGCTATGCTTGATAATCTTGGAGCGACCGGCTTCAAACTTCAAAGCTTCACACCAAGCATTAGCCCATTAAAAGCGAACTTCTGCATCTTATTTTTCTTATTCGTTGCAACTATAGCGAATCCCATCGACTGTACGAACTCGCCGTCTGGAGCCGCAATTCTTGTGCATGCTCCCTACCAAGCTGCTACTGGCGCACTGAAGGCAGGGTTGCCACTTGCCAGATGGTCTAACCTAAATTTCCTTGTTTTAGTCTCAAAATTTCCCTTTTTTGACTAAAAATTTTCCTGTTTTGTAGATTCTTTAAACATACATACGTACATACATAGAATCATATTCCTTTCATAGAGTATACATATTTCAGTGAATAGCTCTTTTATTTTTCCGTGCAAACATGTTGTAGCACTAATGAGTAGAATGATAGTCGAAAATGGATCTTTAACAACATCTTTTTTAACAATTCCGTAAAATTAACACTCCTTAGTCGGACTATCATTAAGAATTTAAAGACGAAGAATACAGCACGGATAGGAATCATTTTTAATAGAATTTAGCGAAACTAAATTATAAAAATCTTTAATTAGTCAATTTTAAACGTTTCGGAGACCAGCTCCATCTTCAGTAAGTCTGAAAACATAAGAAAACCAAACTTGGTTACTTCATGACAACAGTAAGAAAAAAGTGACAAAGTGATCAGTACGAGAAAAAAAAAACAATTATACAAAAATTTCTAAAGGATATGAACTATTGGCATTATTCAAAGGTGGCTTCTCTTTTGCAATGTGAAGGGATTCTAAAATGCGCAAATCTAACTCGTTAGGAGCAGAACATAAAATAGAAAAATTGTCCTCGGAAATACGGCTGCTACACTGTTCGGTATTAAGGCGGATTGATGAATGAGGAGGTTGACCTAAAGGTCTCCCGGTACGAAAGCTAACTCCGCGGTGCTGGGCAATCCTAACGTAAAAAGGCAGCGTCGTCATGCCGACGTAGCCAGACGTACACTGTACGCAACTAAATTTATATACCAGGGATGCCCGCATCCGCTTAGGAATCCTATCTTTGTACCGAAAGAAAGAACCAACTCGCAGCAGATTCACAGTAATTACATTTAATTTTACCGCAGGAAAGTGGTGTTTAAAAAGGTTTTCAATATCCCGGGACATCTTGCTCGTAAAATCGCCAAAATATGGAAATACACAGTAGAGCTGTTGCACCGAATCGGCGACATCATTAATACCGGAATATTTCTTTGCTAAAAATTTTTTAATATGCGCATGAACAATAGAGGAAGGGAATCCGTTTTTACAAAAAAATGATACTAAAAAATTAAATTCAGCATGAAGATCCACAAAACTAGAACAAATGTTATAAGCACGATTTAACAATGTTTTAACGGCATTAATTTTAAATCTATAGTTACAGTTGCTGTAGAAACTTATGCCCAATCCAGTAAAAGTAGCTTTACGAAAAACTGAAGTAGTGAAAGCTGTACCTGCTCGAGTAATTTTTGAGTCCAAAAAAAGATAACGAGCCACCATTTTCAATTTCGATTGTAAATTTTATTGACGAGTGTTTCTCATTTAAATAGTCCCTGAACATTTGAGCATGACTTGGATCACGAAACAACAAAAACGTGTCATCAATGTAACGGCGATAAAATTCTGGTTTAAATTCTACAGGACAATCGGCCAGCCATTTTTGTTCCCAGTGACACATGAAAATATTTGCAAATGTGGGTCCTAAAGGAAGACCCATGCCCAGGCCTTCGATTTGCTTATACATATTACCAGCAAACACAAATATAGAGTTCATAACAGACAGTTCGAGAAGCGACTTAAAATAAGATTTGCCTAGGCCTAAAACTGTATCAGTAGGCAGAACAAACAAGGAATTTATAATTATTTCGATAGTTTCTGCAAGTGGAATATTTGTGAATAAGCTTTCAATATCAAATGAAGCCATAGTCACTTTATCAGCATTTCGACACGATGTGATCTGTTTAACAAATTGAGTTGAGTTATCAAGAGTATATTCATTTACAGTCAAAGGGTTTAACACAGGTACTAGAAATCGTGCTAAGTTGAAACTAGGCGTATTCATTGCAGCAAAAATAGGACGAAATTGAAATTTAGATGGAAAGTCTAATTTATGGATTTTCGGCAAACCATACAGGACTCCCGGACGTGAACCTGACACATACAACTTCGAGTACAGTTCAGCAGACAAAACCTTCAGATTTTTAAGCTTGCGTAAAAAATTATTAATTTTATCCTCAATTTGAAGAATGGTTTTTTCCCATGGCTCAGTAATAAGTTTAAACTTCGATGGATCAGTAATTAGGGATTGAACGTTATCAGTGTATACACATTTGTCAAGAATAACTATTCCCCTTCCTTTATCGGGCCTACACACAACCACCCTCTCGTTGCTTCCTAATTCCTTCAAAGCAGCAATATCATGTTTCTGAAACACAGCCGAGAAAATTTTGTGGGGTTTGAAACTATAGAAATACCGATAGGCAATGGACCTTAAATCTTGTAAAAATCTTGTGCGGTCGGTACATGGCAGTTTTTTACTAGAATGGGCAAGCTTCTCGTATGATAAAAAATATTTGAAGAAGTCTAATTTAAAAATCGGTAAGCAGAAGTCCAGGCCAAACGCAAGTAAAAATTTTGTTCGTTCAGATAAAGTTATTGCACTAAAGTTGAAAATCACAGAGTTAGGATCACAGGGGTTGACATCATATTGCACACCTAAATTTTCCATCTTCTTCTCGTGAGTCCTGAGTGTAGCCGCCTTGAACTTGTCATCTTCTGACTGCCGGAAACTACGAACACAAAAGGCGTCGAAGTGAGAAAAGAAAGCGCAAACTTCAGCTTCCGCAGTGGCCACTTTCTCAGTCAACCCACGTAACATGGATTTCTTATGATTAAGCTCATTGACCAGCAGCTTGTTTTGCCATGACTTGTAAAAATGAGAGGATTGAAGAGATCTTTTGAACAGTTTGAAACGAAGAAACTTCGGGATCACACCAAACACTTTGCACTTTGTTAGGAATTCTATATCCAGAGAGGTCTTCACTGACTTCCGGGATAAGTCACAGTATTTCCGTAGGAACCTCAAACCATCTTCGCCATATTTGTTTTTTATGAATTCCGTAAAATTAACACTCCTTAGTCGGACTATCATTAAGAATTTAAAGACGAAGAATACAGCACGGATAGGAATCATTTTTAATAGAATTTAGCGAAACTAAATTATAAAAATCTTTAATTAGTCAATTTTAAACGTTTCGGAGACCAGCTCCATCTTCAGTAAGTCTGAAAACATAAGAAAACCAAACTTGGTTACTTCATGACAACAGTAAGAAAAAAGTGACAAAGTGATCAGTACGAGAAAAAAAAAACAATTATACAAAAATTTCTAAAGGATATGAACTATTGGCATTATTCAAAGGTGGCTTCTCTTTTGCAATGTGAAGGGATTCTAAAATGCGCAAATCTAACTCGTTAGGAGCAGAACATAAAATAGAAAAATTGTCCTCGGAAATACGGCTGCTACACTGTTCGGTATTAAGGCGGATTGATGAATGAGGAGGTTGACCTAAAGGTCTCCCGGTACGAAAGCTAACTCCGCGGTGCTGGGCAATCCTAACGTAAAAAGGCAGCGTCGTCATGCCGACGTAGCCAGACGTACACTGTACGCAACTAAATTTATATACCAGGGATGCCCGCATCCGCTTAGGAATCCTATCTTTGTACCGAAAGAAAGAACCAACTCGCAGCAGATTCACAGTAATTACATTTAATTTTACCGCAGGAAAGTGGTGTTTAAAAAGGTTTTCAATATCCCGGGACATCTTGCTCGTAAAATCGCCAAAATATGGAAATACACAGTAGAGCTGTTGCACCGAATCGGCGACATCATTAATACCGGAATATTTCTTTGCTAAAAATTTTTTAATATGCGCATGAACAATAGAGGAAGGGAATCCGTTTTTACAAAAAAATGATACTAAAAAATTAAATTCAGCATGAAGATCCACAAAACTAGAACAAATGTTATAAGCACGATTTAACAATGTTTTAACGGCATTAATTTTAAATCTATAGTTACAGTTGCTGTAGAAACTTATGCCCAATCCAGTAAAAGTAGCTTTACGAAAAACTGAAGTAGTGAAAGCTGTACCTGCTCGAGTAATTTTTGAGTCCAAAAAAGATAACGAGCCACCATTTTCAATTTCGATTGTAAATTTTATTGACGAGTGTTTCTCATTTAAATAGTCCCTGAACATTTGAGCATGACTTGGATCACGAAACAACAAAAACGTGTCATCAATGTAACGGCGATAAAATTCTGGTTTAAATTCTACAGGACAATCGGCCAGCCATTTTTGTTCCCAGTGACACATGAAAATATTTGCAAATGTGGGTCCTAAAGGAAGACCCATGCCCAGGCCTTCGATTTGCTTATACATATTACCAGCAAACACAAATATAGAGTTCATAACAGACAGTTCGAGAAGCGACTTAAAATAAGATTTGCCTAGGCCTAAAACTGTATCAGTAGGCAGAGCAAACAAGGAATTTATAATTATTTCGATAGTTTCTGCAAGTGGAATATTTGTGAATAAGCTTTCAATATCAAATGAAGCCATAGTCACTTTATCAGCATTTCGACACGATGTGATCTGTTTAACAAATTGAGTTGAGTTATCAAGAGTATATTCATTTACAGTCAAAGGGTTTAACACAGGTACTAGAAATCGTGCTAAGTTGAAACTAGGCGTATTCATTGCAGCAAAAATAGGACGAAATTGAAATTTAGATGGAAAGTCTAATTTATGGATTTTCGGCAAACCATACAGGACTCCCGGACGTGAACCTGACACATACAACTTCGAGTACAGTTCAGTAGACAAAAAGGGGAAAAGGAAGGGGAATAGTTATTCTTGACAAATGTGTATACACTGATAAAGTTCAATCCCTAATTTCTGATCCATCGAAGTTTAAACTTATTACTGAGCCATGGGAAAAAACCATTCTTCAAATTGAGGATAAAATTAATAATTTTTTACGCAAGCTTAAAAATCTGAAGGTTTTGTCTACTGAACTGTACTCGAAGTTGTATGTGTCAGGTTCACGTCCGGGAGTCCTGTATGGTTTGCCGAAAATCCATAAATTAGACTTTCCATCTAAATTTCAATTTCGTCCTATTTTTGCTGCAATGAATACGCCTAGTTTCAACTTAGCACGATTTCTAGTACCTGTGTTAAACCCTTTGACTGTAAATGAATATACTCTTGATAACTCAACTCAATTTGTTAAACAGATCACATCGTGTCGAAATGCTGATAAAGTGACTATGGCTTCATTTGATATTGAAAGCTTATTCACAAATATTCCACTTGCAGAAACTATCGAAATAATTATAAATTCCTTGTTTGCTCTGCCTACTGATACAGTTTTAGGCCTAGGCAAATCTTATTTTAAGTCGCTTCTCGAACTGTCTGTTATGAACTCTATATTTGTGTTTGCTGGTAATATGTATAAGCAAATCGAAGGCCTGGGCATGGGTCTTCCTTTAGGACCCACATTTGCAAATATTTTCATGTGTCACTGGGAACAAAAATGGCTGGCCGATTGTCCTGTAGAATTTAAACCAGAATTTTATCGCCGTTACATTGATGACACGTTTTTGTTGTTTCGTGATCCAAGTCATGCTCAAATGTTCAGGGACTATTTAAATGAGAAACACTCGTCAATAAAATTTACAATCGAAATTGAAAATGGTGGCTCGTTATCTTTTTTGGACTCAAAAATTACTCGAGCAGGTACAGCTTTCACTACTTCAGTTTTTCGTAAAGCTACTTTTACTGGATTGGGCATAAGTTTCTACAGCAACTGTAACTATAGATTTAAAATTAATGCCGTTAAAACATTGTTAAATCGTGCTTATAACATTTGTTCTAGTTTTGTGGATCTTCATGCTGAATTTAATTTTTTAGTATCATTTTTTTGTAAAAACGGATTCCCTTCCTCTATTGTTCATGCGCATATTAAAAAATTTTTAGCAAAGAAATATTCCGGTATTAATGATGTCGCCGATTCGGTGCAACAGCTCTACTGTGTATTTCCATATTTTGGCGATTTTACGAGCAAGATGTCCCGGGATATTGAAAACCTTTTTAAACACCACTTTCCTGCGGTAAAATTAAATGTAATTACTGTGAATCTGCTGCGAGTTGGTTCTTTCTTTCGGTACAAAGATAGGATTCCTAAGCGGATGCGGGCATCCCTGGTATATAAATTTAGTTGCGTACAGTGTACGTCTGGCTACGTCGGCATGACGACGCTGCCTTTTTACGTTAGGATTGCCCAGCACCGCGGAGTTAGCTTTCGTACCGGGAGACCTTTAGGTCAACCTCCTCATTCATCAATCCGCCTTCATACCGAACAGTGTAGCAGCCGTATTTCCGAGGACAATTTTTCTATTTTATGTTCTGCTCCTAACGAGTTAGATTTGCGCATTTTAGAATCCCTTCACATTGCAAAAGACAAGCCACCTTTGAATAATGCCAATAGTTCATATCCTTTAGAAATTTTTGTATAATTGTTTTTTTTTTCTCGTACTGATCACTTTGTCACTTTTTTCTTACTGTTGTCATGAAGTAACCAAGTTTGGTTTTCTTATGTTTTCAGACTTACTGAAGATGGAGCTGGTCTCCGAAACGTTTAAAATTGACTAATTAAAGATTTTTATAATTTAGTTTCGCTAAATTCTATTAAAAATGATTCCTATCCGTGCTGTATTCTTCGTCTTTTTTAACAACCCTTGCCACCAATGCCAAATACTTTGTACTTCGTTTATATGTTTATTCATCCGTTATCAGAGAAAAATAATGATTCTTCAAGAGCCCATAAATATTATCACTCACTTCGCCTCTTAAAACATTCTTCACAATTGCAATACACTTAGTTCCACCACATTGAAGCCTTTCGCTATCTCCGAATCAGGACAAGCTGCTTTCACAACTGGGACTAAATGTTCCACAATAGAATGCGGAAGATTATGCTCATATAAAAATGCAACAAGTCTAATTTCACCTTCTTCTACTTGTGTATTTTTTCTTTGTTTACTGCCGTTCTACGTATCCAAAGAACTTCTTGTTGTTTTTTCTAATTTCTACATTTTTTGTATTAGTCATTTCCGCATGGTTTTCAATCTCTGATCTGCCAGCTTTTCCACCTATTTACATCACATAATTTACATCGAGAATATTCTGCTCCCTCTTAATTTTACTGAGCCACCCTTTGAATTTAATATCAGTTTCCCACAACTCTAGGTACTTTTGAGTATGAATTACACATTAACGTCTTTCTTTTGATTGTGGGGTTTCATTCCACTGCTTTACATATTACGTTAATTCACTTCAAAAATTTCAGTAATGCTGAAGCGCGTCTCTTTAATTTCCTCTCGCTACAATCATTACAATGACTAATGCAATTGTGATGATTATGATCTGTGACTCTTTGAAGCGTGAACCGCGTGAAGTTGAACTGGCGCTGAGCGGTTGCGATGCATTGGCGCCTCTGATTGCTCCTAGTCAGTATGTACGCGTACAATACGTGTATCAAAGTTCGAACATGTCCGACAAGTGTTAAAAACTATAAATACTTACTAGCTTAGCACAAAATGCTAAGTAGCTAATCACTTACATATAATTTTACATAAAAATGAAGCCGCATAGCAAAATTTCCGTTTTCATACGGTTTTCGAAGTTTTTTTCCTTTTTTCCCTTTGGGACCCAAAATTTCCTTAAAACAGGGAAATTTCCCTGCATCTGGCAACCCTGACTGAAGGAAGCGTGGAGGGACCCGAGGGAGTATATCACGGACTTCACGGTATACATAAGACAGGTAGGAGCATTCAAGTAATTTCTCGAATGGGCCCTGGGTGTGGTGACGTCACGGGCCTAGAACGAATAGCAACCCAGATATCGAGAAATACGTCACCTGGCGATAATATTTGACAATATCGAGTCAGCTGTACGACAAGTTAGACAACAACAATACCACTTTGGCGACCATTAAATCGAGCGTAATGGCGAGTAGGTTTTAATACAAAATCTAAGTATATCTTGAACTTAGTGTGAGGTAATTGCCTTATAATTATTCAGAGGAGCTTGAACGTGGGAGGTGTGAAATTTATAATTTTTTATTACCAGTTTGTTATCTGAGAATTTATTGGAAATTTGTGGGGGGCATTTCAAATGGTTTGTGGATTTATGTTACCTAGTATAATTTGGTTGAAAGTTTTTCTGAATACGTTGCTACGCTACAATGGAAGAAATGATGCCAGGCAGATTTTTATTAGAAGTGCTTCATTAATTATGTTTAAAACATTTCTTCACACATTGTAATTATCCGTGCCAATTAAAAGGGTGGTTGAAGATGATATTTTAGTCAGCTGGTATGCCAATTTGCTTGAATTTAACGATTATAAATGTCTGTCTATTTCTTTTTTATGAGGTTTTCAAAAATTCACTTTATTGACTTATTCATGATAGTAACCAGAATTGTTTAATAGTTCAATTATAATTATTGATCATAATCTGGAGAGGCTACTTGGCAAAGACGGCAAGACTATGAAAAATTGATCAATAATATTTCCACCTATGCATTACAAGACTGAATTATCACATTACTTCTAGTTCTAAATGAAGTGCTAAATTTGTAGATTTGTAGCAGTAAAAATACTAAAATCAGATTTCATTTAAACAGAAAGACATGTATCACACAACAAATTGCAAAAAATAGTCTAGAAAATAATTTTGCAACAATTAATACAAAGTTAGATTATACTAAATTTAAAGGTTAATCTAAAGGATATGACAGTAATCGATTTTACGCTTTTCGGTGCCTAAACCTAATTGATTGACTGTAACATCTTGGAATTCCAGCAAGATATAAGGTTTACTGAACTAGTAGATCGGTTTGCCTAGCCGTAAACCAGGCAGCAGGATAGCAAAACGAACAGCAGGACTACTAATATTGTACTGACTCTGTAGTTCACACAGCTTGCTCTTAAGTCTAGTTCGCAACAATGGACATTTCCGGCGGCGGCAATAAGGGCGCTTCCGACCTACCCGGCGCTCATAAACGCCAGGCGCTCATCGGCTGTTCCGGCGGATGCCCCATCTATGCATGTGACCGTGTCGAGCGAGACTCATAAATCTCCGCAGCCGGAACCCCCATAAATACCACCAGGCGTCACTATACAACTTCCCTCGCTTTAGATGAATATATGACAAGGGGAAGGAGGAACTCAACAACCTATTCTTATTACAGGTATAGTTATTCTACCTGATCTACGAGGTTCATTTTGCCCAGGTGCGCAGCTAACAGGCTGAAAGGCAGGAGTCTCTGCTGCCCCACTCCAGGTAGATTCCAAACTACTGTGCAAGAGCTGATTTGAATGTCTCTTCCAGATTACATTTAATGCTAGTATTTGAACATGAAAGATATTAACAGCAACTTTACTAACAATAATTCCCTTCAACCACTTGGGACCATTTCTTAAATTCAGAGCGAGAACATGATCACCGACATCAAATTGAGTTTGATACATAGGCTTAGACCTGGACACAGGAAATTTAAGATGAACTCTGTCTTTGGAAGTAACAAATTTACGATTGTTCAGCGCTACAGAGGGAGCAATTTTTGTAACACTGTGCGGAATACAATGCGATTGAAATAATGCTTTTGATAGACGGGATTTGAACGATTCGGAAGAAGAGAGTTTTTTCAACAAGTCTTTAATGACTCTCACCCCCCTCTCAGCTTGACCATTGCTTGCTGGAGAGTAGGGCGGAGGTGTGAGGTGCTCAATGCCGTTGGAAATAAGAAAATCTTTAAAGTCATGAGTTGAAAAGTTAGAAGCATTGTCACTTACGAGCACATCACACAACCCGTTTCTGCTGAAAATCATTCTCAACGCATCGACAGTATCTGACACACTCGTGGATGGTACCACTTCACATTCAATATATTTAGATAATGCATCTGCAACAATGAAAACAATTTTATTCTCGTAGAAAAAGTGATCGACATGAATGCGATCAAAAGGACGAGAAGGAGTGGGCCATTCTACATTTCTAGACTTAGGTTTTGCTCGATTTAATTGACATTGGGGACAACATTTTACGATGTCTTCAATAGTTTTGTCCATTCCGGGAAACCAAATAACAGATCTGGCCAACGATTTCATGCCACAAATGCCAGGATGTCCATCATGAAATGTTTCAAGGACTAAACTACGCAATGACTTGGGAATAAAAACCCGTTCTTTATAAAGTATACAACCTTTCATGATGGTCATCTGAGGTAGCAGGTTCTTAAATTTAGACAAATTGGCATTAGGTTTAGGAGGCATGCCAAACTTTATGTATTTCTCAAGTTGGCATAGTTCGCTATCCATATCAGTATGAGTTCTTATATTTTCACACGTGACAGGAGTTTTATCAAGAGAGTTCACAGCAAAAATCATTTCGTACGGTTCTAGCTCTTTTACAGTCGTGGGTAGTGGCAGCCTACTGAGACAATCGCTATTTACGTTACATTTACCTTTCGAATAGTTGAAAACATAGTCAAACTGGGAAAGTCTGAGAGCCCATCTTTGAATTCGAGCGGAACAGTTGAGGGGTACACCCTTGTTATGTGCAAAAAGTTTACAAAGAGGTTTTTGATCATTATGGATAATGAACTTAGCACCAAGTAGAATTTTTTTGAATTTCTCCACGCCAAAAACCACACTAAGGCTCTCTCTTTCAATGTTAGAGTAGTTTTGTTCTGCACAATTTAGAGATCTCGAAGCAAATTGAACCGGACACCAATCATGAGAAGGACTAACGCGTTGCATGAGTATGGCAGCAACTCCATAACCCGAACTATCCGTTTCAAGAAGAGTTTCATGGTTGGGATCAAACAACTTTAGAGGTTTATGCGAACGAAAGATGTCCTTGATTTTCTGGACACTTTCATCCTGTTCTGGAGTCCACCGGAACTGTACATTTTTCTTAAGCAGCGAATACAGAGGATGCATGACATTAGAAAAGTTGGGTACAAAACGACTATAGAAGTTACACAATCCGATGAAAGCTTGCAACTGTTTGAGGTTATTAGGAACAGGAGCATTGAGAATAGCTTCTACTTTCTCAGAGTTAGGGTGAACACCCTTGTTATCGAAAACGTACCCTAGATAAGACACACGATCAGTTAGAAAGGCACATTTAGACAGATTTAAGCGAATTCCAGCGTTTTTCAGGACAGACAGGACCTTGTTAAGAACTTCCAAATGAGCATCATATGAAGAGGTCAAAATGAGGAGGTCATCCTGGTACACAATGATGTTATCGATGCCAGAAAGAGTCCTATTCATGAATGCTTGAAAAATGCCGGGGCTTGCACGTAGACCATAGGGTAAGTAATTGTACATAAATAGACCTTCAGAGGTGTTAATGGTCGTAACTTTCTTTGATTCTTCGTCCAACGGAATTTGCAAAAACGCGTTAGACAAATCAATTTTTGAGAAAAACTTAGCGTCTCCGACTTGAGAAATGACATCATTCATCAATAACAGGTAGTACAGATTGAACTGGATTCAGAAAATTATTAATGGAGGCTGAAAAATCTCCACAGATTCTCACACTGCCGTTAGACTTTAGAACATTAACGGTAGGAGATGCCCATTGGCTATCATACACTTTGGTGATTTTGCCCATACTCTGCAAGCGTTCCAGTTCGGTTTTGACAGAGTCTCTTAGTCTTACAGGAACCGGGCGTGCTTTACAAAATACGGGAACTGCATTAGGCAACACATCAAGATGGACTGTTACTAACGTTAGACTGTGAATCAGATGATAAATATTCGTCATATTTTAACGACAAACTTTGCGGCAAACTATGACAATCCGTTTTATTTATGGAGTCGTATTTATCAGGAATGACAACGTTTACTTTTAGTTTAGAACAAATATCTCGGCCAAGTAAGTTGATTCTATCATCTTCCACAATGAGAAACTTATGATTAGAACTCACATCTATGTACATGACAGTTATTGAAGCTTGACCAAGCAGGTTTACCGAGACACCACTGTACCCGAGAATTTTGCTGCATGTAGGATTTACCACAGCACCAACTTTGATTGCATCTCTTTTACGTATAGTTGACACGGCACTGCCGTTATCCAATAGGAATTCAACAGGTTTACTATTTAAGTTGCATGTAATCATAGTAGGCTCCTTAATAACGGGAATTACAGTGGTGTTTACTAAAAAAAATTAGAATCATTTGGGGAATAATCGGAATATTCATGTAGATGATTACCGTCACCACTTTCGTTCCCAGGTTTTTGCAAAACAGCTTCGTTCTTCTTCTGTAGAGGCATCCGTGAATTCTTCATTAACACGTCTTCTCTTCCGACATTACCACAGCAACCGCTTCTTCCCGGCTGCACTGTGTAAGTGCGAGCTGCGTCAAATTCTCGTGTAGGTCCCCTTCGTGTAGGCTTAGCAGAAGGAGGCCGTGCTGCAGTTGTAGATTTGCAAACCTTAGAAATGTGGCCTAATTTTCCACATGTGTGACATTTCAATTTCAAAGCATAGCAATTCTTTGCAAGATGCTTTTGCTTAGTTCCGCAGCGAATGCATATGTAGTTCGGCGGGAGTTTTTCTGTAGTGACAAACGATGAAGATGAATCCTCACGAATGATATCTTGAGCGTCGGAGCTCAATTGTTCGATAAGTTTTGCGTGTTCAACGCATTCGTTGAAGGACTTGCTATCGCACTTCTGTAGAACCGCGCTGAGAATTTTCGCTGAATGTAGCCCAGCCACGAAGGCATCTCTCAATAAACGATCACGACAGCAATTGCATTAATTGCATGCAGATGCTAAGTCATTTAACGTTTTAGCATAACTTTCTATGGATTCATTAGCACCTTGTTTTCTATTTAGAAATGTAACCGATGCACCCACGATGGATTTTTTTTATTTCAAATTGCTGTGTTAAATTTTCTTCAAGTTCCTCATATGTAGCCTCAGTGAGTAACGTAGGTTTAATTCTTCGTTGTAGATCAGTGATTATGTTTACAGGCAAAGCTTTAATTAAAATACTAGCTTTTTTACCGCCATTATTTCCTGCTTTATGAAGAGCGTCTGCACATTGGACTTTCCAGCGCTCTAAGAATTCACTCACTGTTTCCACTTCAACGTCGAACGGAGGACAGCTGACTGTAGAATAAGTTCAAATTCATTTAGGAGGTTCAAGTCTCGTCGCCACTTGTAATATCTTGGAATTTATGCAAGATATAAGGTTTGCTGAACTGAACTAGTAGATCGGTTTTCCTAGCCGTAAACCAGGCAGCAGGATAGCAAAACGAACAGCAGGACTACTAATATTGTACTGACTCTGTAGTTCACACAGCTTGCTCTTAAGTCTTGTTCGCAACAAAGGACATTTCCGGCGGCGGCAATAAGGGCGCTTCCGACCTACCCGGCGCTCATAAACGCCAGGCGCTCATCGGCTGTTCCGGCGGATGCCCCATCTATACATGTGACCGTGTCGAGCGAGACATAAGGGGACCGTCCCGGTTTGAGACCTTTTTTCGCCCGATTCGTTTGAAAGTTGGCCAGTATATGTCTTTTGTGAAAGTAAACCTTTTTTACTCCTGTCATTTTTTCGATTTAGGCCTTAGTTTTTTTTTTTTACGAAAAATGTGTTTTTGGTATATTTTTATTGATATTTCAGATTGGAACTCCTCCTTCAGTTTTGATGCTAGAACAAAAACAAAGACAGTTTTAGAACCCTTGGAACATTTCGAACAAACTCAAATTCGACTTATTTTCAAATTCAATTTTTTTCTATTTTTCGGAAATTTTTGAAATTTCAAAAATCCGGGATAATTTTTTTTGGTTTATAGCTATATATCTTTTCAAAGAATTCGAATTTTGAAAAAAAGCCGAATTTGAGTTTGTCAGAAACCTTTCAAGGATTCTAAAACTGTCTTTGGATTTGTTCTAGCATCAAAACTCGAGGACGAGTCCCGTTTTGAATGTAAAAAAAGTCAACTTATTACCAGAGCACAAAAACAAACTATGTCTATTGAATTTGAATATAACGAAAATTTTTCGTACATGAATGCAGTTTCGATAATCTATTTCGATAAACGACCAATGGGCATCATTTTCCTGGTGAATTTCAAGTAAAGATCTAAGAAATATGGTAGTTATGAGTAAATAAAAATAATACATTATATTTCTGTAATGACCATGATGAGACTTTATCAATTTTTTCTGTCCGATTTGTTTGAAAATTGGCCAGTATATGTATTTCGTGAAAAGAAACCTTTTTTACTCGTGTCACTTTTTCGATTTATGCCTTAGTTTTTTTTTTTTTGAAGAAAAAAAAGTAGTTCAGTATATTTTTTTGAATATTTCAAAACGAGACTCGTCCTCGAGTTTTGATGCTAGAATAAATCCAAAGACAGTTTTAGAATCCTTGAAACATTTCTAACAAACTCAAATTGCGTTTTTTTTCAATTTGAAAAGTTACAAAATTTTGTCGATTTTTTCCCAAATTTCTAAACCCAAAATTTTTCTTTGGGTTCAGAGCTATGTATGTTTTCAAAAAATTCGAATTTTGAAAAAAGCCGAATTTGAGTTTGTTAGAAATGTTTCAAGGATTCTAAAACTGTCTTTGGATTTATTCTAGCATCAAAACTCGAGGACGAGTCCCGTTTTGAATGTAAAAAAGTCAACTTTTCACCAGAGCACAAAAACAAACTATGTCTATTGAATTTGAATATAACGAAAATTTTTCGTACATGAATGCAGTTTCGATAATCTATTTCGATATACGACCAATGAGCATCATTTTCCTAGTGAATTTCAAGTAAAGATCTAAGAAATATGGTAGTTATGAGTAAATAAAAATAATACATTTTATTTCTGTAATGACCATGATGAGACTTCATCAATTTTTTCTGTCCGATTTGTTTGAAAATTGGCCAGTAAATGTATTTCGTGAAAAGAAACCTTTTTTACTCGTGTCACTTTTTCGATTTATGCCTTAGTTTTTTTTTTTTTTTTGAAAAAAAAAGTAGTTCAGTATATTTTTTTGAATATTTCAAAACGAGACTCGTCCTCGAGTTTTGATGCTAGAATAAATCCAAAGACAGTTTTAGAATCCTTGAAACATTTCTAACAAACTCAAATTGCGTTTTTTTCCAATTTGAAAAGTTACAAAATTTTGTCGATTTTTTCCCAAATTCATCATTTTCGGTCCCCTTTTCACCCCCCTTGGGGGGGGTTCTAGTGTCCGTAGGGTCAAAAAATTTCTTGGCACAATAACCCATCCCCTAAGGATCCTTTTTCAATCAAAAAAAAATTGGGCCTAAAATTCATCCTTTTCGGTCCCCTTTTCACCCCCCTGGGGGGGGGTTCTAGTCTCCGTAGGGCCATAAAATTTCATGGCACAATAACTCATCCCCTAAGGATACTTTTTCAACATAAACAAAATTTTCAGGGGGGGGACCCACCGGGGCCCAATTTGGCTCGGGACGGTCCCCATAAATCTCCGCAGCCGGAACCCCCATAAATACCACCAGGCGTCACTATACAACATTGACTCAAAATAAACAAGTTTTCTTCTATGCACTTTCCGTCTGAAATGAGTAGTTTACGAGTTATAGCGGTAGGTTTAGTTTCGTCTCTGATGACAAATGCGCTTGAATAAACAGCTACTCATTGATTTTTGAATTTTTGTTGTTTGAAGCATGATAATAACATTGAAATAAACTACTTTTCTTCTGTACATTTTCTTTGTCAAATTAGTTATTAACGTGGTAGAGCGGTAGGTTTGGTTTTGTCTTTGATGTTGAGAGCGCGGTCAGCAAAACTCCATTGCAGTGTTGCTACTCCGCGGGATCGATAAATTTCTTTCCGCTTCAAACACTGGAGTTGTATTAGTAATTTACCGCTATAACTAATAAAATACTCATTTCAGACTGAAAGTGCATGAAAAAAACTTGTTCAATTTCATTAAATTAACTATGTTTAGGCATTGAAATTTACGAAATCGATTACGGTCATATCTGTCAGATTTACTAATTTAAATGCAGATTTGGTCAATATTTATTTTAGGTGCCTCACAGAAATTAATAATTCTGTTCCAAACAATCACTACAAGAATACATTTAAAAGCGTTTTTACATGAATGTCATTCTGCTCACTGATGCGTTATTTTCGTATTACTCAACTTTAAAGTTGGCTTTCGCGCGCCAAAGGAAGCAAGCGCAACGGAAGCTAACCCCCTATTACAAACGTAAACAGGTTGGGTCGTAAGGGGGAGCCACAGTTCTTCTAGTGAAAATTATAAATAAAGGTTACCTAAAAACATTTTACATGAATGGCATTCTGCTTGCTGATGCGATATTTTACAGTTATTCAACTGTAATACTGTTCACGTTGTACAGAAAAACAATCAGTTGAAAGATAGCTGCCATCGTAGAAAGATGGCTGCCATCAAGAATGACGGCCATCCGGTATGGTCGCCCGGTACGGTGTAAACGTAATTGCAGACATCACCCTAATGGGTGGGTTAGAACCTTTATTTATAATTTTCACCAGAAAAACTGTGGCTCCCCCTCATGACCCTATCTGTTTACATTTGTGCTAGGGGGTTAGCTTCCGTTATTAACGACTGCCGGATATTAGGAAACACGCCTGGAATTAAAGGGATCTCACCTTCAGCCACTGCAATTCTGGCCACAAGATCTTCCTCAGACTCAATACGTGTAGCATAAACAAGGCTCTTTACGTGTCCAAATAATGAAATCGAGTGGAGTCATGTCAGGAGATCTAGGAGGTCATGTAACTGGAACATTGCACCCAATCCACGTAAATTCGAAATAAATATTTCGAGTAATTTAGTCATTAAATTCCATCCTTTAAAGCAATACACGGCTATCTCAATGTCTCTTTCTTCGGAAAATTTAACCTGAAAACTAGCAGTCTTTATGTACCAGACCATAGCTTCAGGTTTTGGCAAAGACTTCTGATTGGCAATGAATCATAACCTAAAGACTAGAAATATTTATGATCAGAACATAACTCAAGTTTCTGCAAAGACTAGTCATTATCAATCAATGCATCATTAAGAGTGTACAGAGTTACCACTCCTTATGTGAGTACAATGTGTTACATCAGCTGAAATGTTCTACAAGTTATTTGCAAAATATTTACTACTATTTTCTACTTCCTATGTATTAATTGAAGGGGAAATGAACGAAACAGAAGTATACAGAACGAATTTGCAATGCTTTCAATTACTGATTCTTGCTTTTTAACTATAAAATATGCATCATTACTCCAGTACAATTATATTTCTTTCTCGTATCTATCATATATACACTATAGGTATGCAAACCCACAATGACTAGACAACAATGACGGTATTAGGTGATAGGTATAAATACGCTGATTCAAACTTAAAACAAAATAATAAAAAAACATCGCGTATTTTTTAGATTTTCAGTTAAGTAGTCTAACTCTGTTTTGTTTACTTTCGATTTTAAACAATTAAAAATAATTTTTAGCCAAAATTAGAATCGAAGACACCAAAAAAAGCGACTCCAACCTCGACTCCACCACATCCGAATGAACGACTCCGACTCCCACTCCACCACATTCCGAAAAGCGACACCGACTCCGACTCCACCACACTTCAGAGAAGCGACTCCGACTCCACCCTAAAACATGCGACTCCGGCGACTCCGACTCCGAAACCCTGCTTAATTCCATATATAACAGTCCCTTCTTCCTTCCTCTATTTCGAACGTCTTTGTTGCGGTTAGGGAGCCTTTAACATAATATCTGATCTCGAACCAACGTTGCATAAAACATAGACAATACTTTTTAATGTCGTAAATCATGCTTTAAGAGAACACAGGGCTTTGCAAGTTTCATAAACGTTATTTTCACTTTCCAGCTTGCGTGTTAATGTTGTAACTTTTTTAGCATTCATTTATATCCTTTAACAATTTTTGATTTTAGCAACGACAGTACTTCTAAGGTGTGGTAGTAGCTGTAATGTATTCCAAAATTGTCCAGCCCATGCTAATTGTCTCTTGGTTATTACAGGGTCGGCCAGAAGTAACTTACTCTTCTAATTTGATAATATAAGTAAAACTATGACCGCTAGGAAGTTGAAATTGATTTATTAGAAGAAAATTTTTTTATAGGTTAACAACACTATTGTTATTAACAGGAAGAGAAAGGGTATTGTTGGGAGAGTGCTTTCCAAATAACTTATTTTACGATTTGGTAACATCCCTTGGTCTCCTTGTTCTCCAGATTTGTCCCCATGCGACTTCTTCTTGTGGGGCTCCTGTAAGTCACGAGTTAATTTAGCCAATTTAACAAATTTACAAGAACTTGAAAATAAAATTTTATATGAAATAGCTCAACTCTCGCCTGATACACTAAGCAGCGTTATGGAAACGACAAAGAAAAGATCTCTAATTTGTCTAAACAGTCGTGGCACTCATTCGAACGTAATTAAAATTTAGCCTTGATAAACAATAAAAATGTTATTCTTTCAAATTAAATAAGTTCCAACTCCCTAGCGTTCATAGTTTTCCTTGTACTAGCAAATTAAAAGGCTCGGCTACTTCTGGCCCACCCTGTATATGTATAGCGATTGGTGTTATTTTTATATTTATAGCATCACTTCTTTGAGAGTTCTCTTCACGTTGTTCTTGATGTTATAACGGAAAGGTATTTCTAAGAGATTTCAATTCTGCAGGATAGATTTCACAAAATGTGTATTTTACGTTTCAAGCGTCTGGTTACAGCTGAAGTCTTAAAATTTGTAATGTCCAACAGGAAAGGAAATGAGATTTGTAATTTCTAAGCGGTGACAGGAGGAAACATAAGCGTGGCCAACCTGTTATCTGATGGGGGACTTATTCATAAAGTAATGGAATTTGTTAAATAAGTGAATATATTAGGGAATATATGATGTTAAATCTGAGTGGACCCACCCAGTTCAAGAGTGGCGAGGTTGTGTTTTAATGTTTGTATTACGGTTTACCTATGTCTAAGTCTTGTAGCAGTTGGTATGTTCTGCGGCACAGTTTAGAACCTAAATGGCCGAGCGTACTGCGCTCCTTAACGCAAAGTTGAGAAAGGGTTCCAGCGCGGGTAAGACGCTCAGCCGAAGTGAGGGTGGGAGCTGGAACCCCAACTTTGGGGTCCTAGCTTCAATCCTCCCACATTCATTGTTCCATTGCATCCATGTACCCAGGTTCTTCAGGTAAAAATTACGAGTTTCAGCTATATTGGCCTCAATCTTTGTTCATATGGTGATTGAATCCTTATGATGACGGGTAAAAAGAAGCTAATGTTGTGATAAGTGTTAGAATGTCCATGACGGCTCCTTTTCGGGTGGCTCATGCTAAACGGTAGTTATCGACATTTATGTAATGCTATATTGCTGTGTAACGAATGAGGTTGATGTTCTGGAGAATTGTTGTGGCCCGACGAAAGGAGGGCGTACTTAATGTGTTATGCCAGTTATTGTTGAAGTCGGACAAGAGTTCTGTTTTTTGCTGAAACGTGTTTTGTATTGAGTTGCATCGTACTTGACTGAGTAAGATGGAATATGCGAGCAATAACGTCGTAATTGAAGTAATCTGTATAGATAGCGGAGAAAGATGGAAGACACTCATGACCTCAATGTATCACCGTACAACAACACAGCAACTTTGGTAGAAATGCCAAAGCGACAACTAAATAGTCTATGACCGAAGTTGTTGTTAACTGAGATTATTATTATTATTTATTTATATTTATAATTAACCGGAGCTAATGGCATATTATAGGATGTGAGCCGTATATGTCTGTACACATATATATATACATGCATATATATAGTTATATATATGTATGTTTATTAATTAAAGGACTTAGTGTTCAATATTTAATTGCTACAATAATGTGTTCATCGAGTAAATATGGATGTAAGGCTACTTTTTCCATGTAATATGCATGTATTACTGTATTGAGGGATTTTCACTGGGAAAAGTGTAGGTACTGGAATGATTACAGCAATACTGCCAATATTCCAGGAGTTACTCAAAGCTATACTTTTAGTTCAACAATGCTCGTTATTCAAATTTTCAACTATTTAGACGTTGATCATGTACAGAGCAATTCGAAAATTAAATAATCTAAGCTAACACGTTCTTTGTAACGCAGTATGATGTAGCGGTGTTTATTCAAAAATCGTCTGAACCAATCGGTAGGTAAGAGAAAGACAGCACAGCAGATTATGAAAGAGGTGCAAGGGGAAGATTTGTACGGAAGTTTTGTACTTCGGGAGCCTATTCTTATAATTTATAATTTGAATTTATACGAGGCCTGTAATATATATATATAGTCTGAAATAAATGTGCATTAAAGATGATGGACATCGTAAAAAACTAATGCTGCTTCCTATGCATATCGTTCAACAAGTATTTTAAAAGAATTGAAGACTTTCTTGAAGCGGAAAGCATTGTTTGCCAGACTAATTTCATCCTGTGGTTTATTTACGTTGACGAACAATGAACTCGGTGTTTCTTTCAGAAATAGAAAGTAATATCATGAGGACTTTCATTTGATTTATCCTATAAACACTCGAAAAAAACATCTAAATTTTAGAATTACAATGAGTATGCAAGTCCCAAATAGAGCTTTGTATTGATATATATGAAGGTTTTGCTCAGTATGCACACAAATTTTAATTAATACGTGGCTATTAAGCATTGCATACGAGATTATCAAAGTTATTCAGTATCATAGTTTCCAGACTATTTAAATATTTTTCAATGCGCATGTGCGGAAACCCGGCAGTTCCTGCAGTGTGATGTTTGCACGTGTGCGGGGCCTTGAGACCGACAAACTAAACTGAGTTCAGATTGTCTACAGACATATTTGCACGTGTGAGGGGGCCTTTAAACACTTTTGATTAGAATTGCGTTGCGTAGAGATACTTTTGTCATAATGAACTAAAGATCTTGAACACTTTGAAATCCTCAATCCCCGCAATTGCAATCTCTGGAATAGAGTGTAGCTACCTCGATAACATCAGACGCATGATGTGGTCCCAGGAAATTGCATTTCATGCAATTTATCACGTCAAAGTAGCAAGGTTCTCAAAACCAGAGTAATATTTAACGGATGACCAAAAAGTCCTGTGTCTTTGAAATTTTGACTTAGTAAAAATTTCCCTGTACGTACAGTTCAGTTCGACCGTAAATCAGCTGTATCACCTCTACTTCGCCATCATTCGCGGGTTTCTAATGTCACCAAACGGCTTTGGGTTGTCTTGTGTAGCCTGACTGTACTTCTCGGAAGTTCGGTCCTGCAGTTTTCGTGACTTCGTACGAACCAGGGCGGTCACTGAAGTTTTCTTTCCCCAGATTTTCTGTAGAAATTCCATTTTCAGCAAAAATCCCCCCAGAATTTAGATAAAACATATTACGTATCTTGTAATTAGAAGCTCACTTTACTTACTTCTCTATATTTAGTCTATGTGTAATTTTATCCCTGTTATTGACCGCTTGTAAGCTATTTTGCTGTCAGGGTAATTTGTTTTACCCATCGATAAGAAATGACCAACACGTCAGAATGGAATATCGAGTTGGGCACAGTAGGCTGCAAGAGTAAGTTCGCTTATGGCAATTTCATCGAATTCCTTGGACCACTCTCTACCATAAAGTGTTCGATATCAGTGCTGGTACGTGCAACATTTATATTTCTCTCATGTTCCACTGAATGTTGCACGAAACATAGATTTATATTTATTCTTCAAAGAAATATTACAGCACTTACAATAACTGCAGTTGGGATTATCATTCCATTTCAATTAAGTTTCTAATTCGGGTACACTGAGCCAGTCATCTCTTACTGTGTATAGAACTTCTATTTTCTAGAAGATGATTCAGGTTGGTCATTCATTAGAAGAACAGTATCAGCATTCCGAAGCAAAAAATAACAGTAAAATAACATAATATTTTTATAAGCTCCCTTAGCCAATAAAATAAATTTTGTTGTCATCGCTGTAAAACTTAGGCTGCTAAAACGAAAAGTGAATATTCAAATTAGAAAAATACTGATTGCGTAACAGCATGTTTCAAAGTTAGCTTCTGTAACGCAAATAAATTATGACAATGCATATAAATAAAAAGAATAATTAAAGTTCCTTTGGAACAATGCAATCATGAATGTCGGATGCACAAACGATAGCGTATCAAGCCAAGAGAGAAAAAAAGTCAAATCACAAGAATATCTCATCCAAGACGCTCCAAATTTGTATGTGCGACTCTAAAAGTATAAAACCACTGGTTAATAAGTCGCCACGGAATAAGAAAATACGACTGTGCCTGCCGCACATTTTTAGCATTTCTTAACACTTTGACTGCGACGTGCGCCACCGGTGGTACACGGAGGTTATTTTCATAATGCTGCTGACCCACCACAAATCACAAACTTGATTTTCATAAATACTTGATCAAAGCTAAATGAAGGCACGATCTAGTTCATGTTTGGTATTTTCGAAATAATTTACTACAATTGTCTTTGAATTTGAGTTTAACGTTGAACTTAGAATTTAGTAGCCGCAGCCAAAGTATTAAATTGAAAGCACACACGTAACTAATATTCAAAAATACATATGCGTTCTGCTTCGTTTGCCTAAGAAAACACGTTAAAAAATATCAAAATTCACAATTTAATACATAAGACAAATTATCTCCTTTTCAATGCACAATTTAAGTTAATGAAAGAAGAGTTGTCTGAGGAGTATTCGCTCAGTGAAAGGGAGCTATAGCAACAGACACACGGTTACTGACAGCCTTTTTATTCCTCTAATTGAGCGAACTCTTCGATTCCCGAGCCTGAGCTGTGAGTCAATTCACGTACAGATTTTCAATTTTGCTTACGTCATAATTCTTTGAGGGCATGAAAAAATTTGGGAAAATCTTTAAAATTTGGTCTCTTCTGAACTTCCACCCTTTCAGGTTTGCAACGGTGAACACTTTTCACCACGTTATCGTCATCCAAGAAGCGACATTCTCAGTGTTTGCTTGCCTCAATAACAGCATTAAGACATCTTTCGTTAATGACATCCTTCTTTTTCTGAGGCTTTGTAGATTCTCTGAGAAGAGGCTCAAATTTAGCCCTAAGAAATCTTGAACCAATCTTTTTTTTGAGTGATGAAGCATTTCAAGATTTCTATTTAACTTGCACATATCTGCATGTGTGCAGTTGTAAACTCTGAACTCATTTCATTACCGATCATTCCGGGAACAAACACGTTAAGTTTAGGATTAAGTGTAATTTGGTCGTATTTATTAAATAAATGTTAATAGCAATTTGTAAATTAGCCCCAATTAGCCAAAATTAGAGTGGCTAATTCTCAAAAATTTTCCTTAGCCACAGTTCGTGAAAATTAGCCACTTTGGCTAAAATTAGACTCATCTAGCAACCTGTAAAGGGGTTGGGTAAAATTATTGGAACGGTGCACTTTCTAGGTCTTAATCTTGAAAATCTGACTTTATCCAACATATTGATCCGAGTTTCATTCCGTTGGTGGAATATATTGAATGTGATTAGAATGCTCTTGCTACATTTCTCATTAAATTCCAGATTTATTTGATATTTAGGTCATATACGTGACCTAAATGATTTTGAAAAAGGTCATGTTGATAGTGCTCGCATGGTAGGAGCTTCGGTTACAAAAACTGCCTCGGAGCTTTTGAGTTTTTCGAGAGCTACTATATCAAGGACGATTACACAATTGGAAAAACAGGGAAAGACCTCCAACAATCGGAGACACTCTGGTCAGCCTACCAAGCTCTCTGATAGATAGCGACGATCATCAAACCGCATTTTGAGGAAACACCAGCGAACTACGTGTGCAGAGTTTAATTACCATCTGAGCAATCCAGTTTCTACAAAAACGGTTCGTCTTGAGCTCCACAAAGATGGGTACCATGGGTGAACCGCCATCAGAAAACCTCTGCTTTTTTCTCAAAACGTTGAGATGATGTTGCGCAGGGATCACAAAGCCTGTTCTCCAGATCATTGAAAGAGAGTAATATTCTTTGATGAGTCCAGTTTCACTCTTTCATCTACTTTGAAACGAGTTTAAGTGTGGAGGCAGCCCAAAAATGCTTTCAACCCAGACTGTCTTCTTCCCACGGTGAAGCACGGAGGAGGCACAGTAACGGTTTTGGCAGCCATATTGTGGAGTTCTCCCGGTCCACTTGTTGCCTTGCATGGTAGGATAAACAACAGAGGTTACCTGAACATTTTGGGCGACCAGGTGCATCCAACGTGCCAGACTCTTGTTTCCTGAAGGTTTCTGCATCTCCCAAAACAAAAATACTCCGATCCATACTACCCAAATCGTTGAAAATTGGTATGAGGAGCATGAAACTGAGCTGGAACTCAATGAATGGCCCCCTCAATCTCCGGATTTTAATATCATCGATCATTTGTGGTGTATCCTCGAACGACGAGTCAGGAATGTCTACCCTCAACTCCATGGAGCTAGGATATATGGAGGGAGCATAGCGCACTCCGATCGGGCTCAATTTGGCTGCAAAAGTTGAAACACTCGGGCAAGCTCTATGCCCGATTCTGAGCCAACCACAGACGCTTGGCTGAAGTTGCTCCACCCACCTTCCCTACAACCCTTCCTCTCAATGGCTCTCATTTTCCAAAGCAAGATTAGTACCTCACCACAAGTCAAAGGGTGAGGTGCGCGTGCAAGTCGCTCTAATTTGTTATAATCAAGGGCCTGTAATCTTTATAGTTTTCAACTCTTAATGTATCTTTGCTAGTAATTTTGATATTATTAATTGTCTTCAAGTGACGAAACACAATTTATTATCTTTCGGAGTCTTAGAATCCCAAATTAATCATTAACGACTGAATGATTAATTAAACAGCTGGAAGAGCATTCAGCGAGCGCGTGCGCACTCTATCGTAGTTGGTAGGTAACTGGCTTCCGTGCTGACGTCACACTCGCGAGACGGCTATTGGTTACCACAGACACAGGAGAAATCTCAAAAACTGGTTCGCTTCACAGACGGCTATGCTCCCTCCATATATACTCCCTCCACGCTCAACTCTCACGTCTGGAGGGAGCATAGTCGTCTGTGAAGAGAACCAGATTTTGAGTTTTCTCCAACGTCTGTAGTAACCAATAGCATTCTCGCTAGTGTGACGTCAGCACGGATGTCAGTTACCTACTGACTACGATGGAGTGCGCACACGCTCGCGGAATGCTCTTCTAGCTGTTGAGATTATCGCACAATCGTTAATCATTAATTTGGGGTTCTTAGATTCCGAAAGATAATAAATTGTGTTTCTTCACTTGGGACACTTAGTAATATCAAAATTCCCAGCAAAAATACCTTAAGAGTTGTAAACTATATAGATTACACGCCCTTGAATATAACAAATTACAGAGCGACTTGCACGCACACCTCACCCTTCAACTTGTGGTGGGGTACTAATCGCCGCCATACAGGTCTCTGTCCAAGAGCTTCCGGGTCCAAGAGGTAGCTGTGGGTTAATGCCGTGTGGTTCAGTCGCAGCCTGCATGTTGATGGCGACTTCTTCTTGGCGGTTTAACTTACAGACACTCGTCTTCCACCTTCCGGGACTTGTTTTGATTGCTCTGATGTTTCTGCATGCCTTTCGCCATTCCCGATTCCATATCTCGTACGTTCGCTTCCTTATCACTGGGAACCAATACTAAAGTTTATCCACGATAGCTTGTGTTCATTCCCTAACGAACATTCAAATTTTAAAAAGAACAACTCTAGAGTAAAAATATGAGCAAGCTAAGTAAAAAACGACGTTTCGACCTTCTACTGTGGTCATCATCAAGGTATATCTCTGCAAAAACAAAAGACAATTCATACTAAACATGAACGTACAAAGTCTTTGAGTATCTTAGACTAAATAATTGTAAACAAAAATCAAAATCACAGTAGAAGATCGAAACGTCGTTTTTTACTTAGCGTGTTCATATATTTACTTTAGAGTTGTTCTTTTTTAAATTTACGATGAACTAAAATGTGATTTTAGAAAAGCGGAGAAACTATTAAAAACTAACGTAAAATTAAGGGGATCATCCGCAGCCCTATTGAGCCCAGACGGCTCCCCCCCCTGAAAATTATTTTTTTGTTGAAAAAGGATCCTTAGGGGATGGGTTATTGTGCCATGAAATTTTATGGCCCTACGGACACCTACGGACACTTTTCACCCCAGGGGCTGAAAAGGGGACCGAAATTGATGGTTTTTAGGCCCAATTTTTTTCTTGTTGAAAAAGGATCCTTAGGGGATGGGTGGTTGTGCCATGAAATTTTATGGCCCTACGGACACTAGAACACTATGGCCCTACGGACACTCCCAGGGGGTGAAAAGGGGACAGAAAATAATTTTTAGGCCCAATTTTCTTCTTGTTGAAAAAGGATCCTTAAAACTTTTCAAATATGAAAAAAAGCTAATTTGAGTTTGTTAGAAATGTTTCAAGAATTCTGAAACTGGTTTTGGTTTTGTTCTAGCATCAAAACTCGATGACGAGTCTCGTTTTGAAATATCCAAAAAAAATATACCGAAATACTCTTTTTTCGTCAAAAAAATAAAAACTAAGGCATGAATCGAAAAAGTGACACGAGTAAAAAAGGTTTCCTTTCACAAAATACATTTACTGGCCAGTTTTCAAACAAATCAGACGGAAAAAATTTAAAAAGTCTGAACATGGTGAGTACTGAAATGAAATGTATTATTTTTATTTACTCATAAAAACGATATTTCTTATATGTTTACTTGAAATTCACAAGAAAAATGCTGCTCATTGTTCGTACATCGAAATAGATCATGGAAACTGCATTCATGTACAAAAATTTCCATTATATTCAAATTCAATAGACATAGTTTGATTATGGGCTCTAGTGAAAAGTTGACTTTTTTACATTCAAAACGACATCGGTTCTCGAGTTTTGATGCTAGAACAAAACCAAAGACAGTTATAGAATCCTTGAAACATTTGTAACAAACTTTCGTTCGGCTTTTTTTCAAATTAGAATTCTTTGAAGAAATATATAGCTCTAAACCCAAAAAATTCGTGCTGATTTTTTAAATTTCAAAATTTATTGAAAAAATAGAAAAAAATTTGAATTTGAAAAAAACTGAACGAGCTTTGTTAGAAAGGATTCTAAAACTGTCTTTATTTTTGTTCTAGCATCAAAACTCAATGAGTTGATACGTCTTGAAATATATATAAAATATACCAAAAAACACATTTTCCGTAAAAAAAACTAAGGCCTAAATCGAAAAAACGACATGAGTAAAACAGGTTTACTATCACAAAAAACATATACTCGCCAATTTTCAAACGAATCGGACGAAAAAAGGTCTCCAACTCGGATGATCCCCTTAAACGCCGATCTAAAATTTTTAAAGTTCTGCCTGGACAATCGGCTTCTCCCAAAGTTTACCAACTTCAAGCTTTAAGACATAAAAGCAGTATCGGAACCAAGTACAGTCAAATTCTAGCAAAATTTAACCGAAAGGGAAACTGAAAAGAAGTAACGCAGTTTGAAAACCTCACGCCTTGAATTTACAATGTGCATCCTCAAGCTCAGAAAACAGCTCTCAAGTTTAAAATTTCATGCATGTGTACAGTTACTGTCAAGAATAGTGAAACAATGCCAGTCAGACATTCTGCATCAGCACGTGAAAAACTGAAATCTCTTTATAGCAATGATTTTTACCTACTGAAGACACCCACAATATTTTTAAGCTCTCGCATCATGGTCTCGCAGAAAGTGAGGTCTCCGTGCTTCAAAAAGGCTTGAATTTTTCAGTGAGCAAAAAATACAGTATGTTGGATCAGAAAATTTTGATTGAAAGTCCTATATGAGCATATTGGAACGAAGAGACAGAAAGCAGCTATCCATAATAGACAAGGAAAATTTGAAAACTTAACTTAAATACTTGTGAATTCGTCACAAACTCACAAACTACCAGTCAGGAAGCAAACTATATCTACTAATGAACTGAAAGCATTGTCACAACTGAAGGACAACAAAACAATAGTCATAAAAAGGCCTGACAAAGGAGGTGGCACCGTTATATGGGATAAGGAAAGCTACGACAAGAAACTAATAAAGCTCATCGAAAGCCCAGCTAAATTCCGTCAATGACCAAGAAAGCAATTGGATACAGTGAAGAAGAAAATCAATGACGCTATACGCCCGCTAGAAGCCATATACCGAAGAATTTATTACAAGCTCAAGCACACTGGTGACTACAAATTCGGACACCTCTACGGACTACCAAAAATTCATAGCAACAGACTCGACCCACCACTACGCCCCATCATTAGCATGACTGGTACAGCCACCCATGAAGTGGGCCAGTGGATCAACGGAACTATCCGCCCATACATCAACCACACTTACATGCTTCCTTCAGCGACCTGCTGCTCATCGTTCTGGGGTCCCTAGAATTATCACCTACTGATAAATTTGACTCACTTGATGTCGAATTCCTGCACACTAACGTACCCGTTCGTGAAACTGTTGAAATAATTATGTCAAGGTAATATCACCATCCATATCTGCCGCCCTCTAGCATTCCGCATGAAATATTCATATATCTGTTGACAATTTGCACGAATGAGACGCCATTCCAGCACAATGGTCATAAAATTCATCCAAACCGACGATGTGAGCATGGGATCTCCACTGGGGCCAACGTTCGCTGCCTTCTACATGTCACACCTGGAAGAAAACCTTTGGCAACAAAAAAAATCAAACCCAAAATACTACAAGCGGTATGGGGACGACATTCTGGCAGTATTTTCAAGTGCTCATCACCTTCATTGTTTCAAAAGAAGAATGCTCAGCAATTCGGTTCTGCGGTTTACCCACGAGGAAATGGAAGAAAACCAGTTTCACTTCTTGGATATCCGCTTGGAACTAAAAGGAAAACAGTTTTCAACTTCTGTCTACGTGAAACCTACGGATAATGACTCATACACTCACTTCACTTCCCAGGTGCCTCTGTCTTATAAGAAATTAATTGCTAAGACTACTTCATCGCGCATTGAAATATTGCTCGACATGGGAGACATGCACGCAAGAAATCAACCACATTAAGCAAGTATTAACTAACAACGGTTTCCCCTTGATGGTCATATATGAGATAGTGAAAACACTTTTAAATAGATATCATGGTTGTGGTCAGAATCGCCCAGCAGAAACAGTTGACCTCTACGTCGAACTCCATAACCTCGGAACTTACAAAAAAGATGCAGATTTTCTCACGAATACAGTTATGCAACACACCTGTACAATAGATCCTTCTTAGAAAATTGTCGTCAGGCCGTATTTCAAGCCACGAAAACTTGTAACTTTTTTCACCACCAGACTTCGAGAACCGGATCTTCGGCGCGCGGGCGTGGTCTACAAGATTACCTGCCTAGAGGATAGCTGTCAGGCTTTCTATGTAGGACACACCACCTGCACGCTGGAGAGAAGAGCAAAACAGCATCGTTATTCATCCACCAACATCTTCAAACACTTCAGAGATGATCACCAAAAAGAACCCACAAACTTGGAAGCATTTCTTCCAGCTTTCAGCATAATGCACACTTACTCTGATACAGCATCAATAAAAATTGCAGAAGCCTGAAAATTAGAAAACATGCACCGATAATAAATCTTAGGTACAATGAATTTTCCAAGTACCTAAAATTGTTCACATAGAAACGGAATGCTTAGCACAAGAGGTTACTTAAGCTGGGTTTACACGGAGGGTGACTTCCCCGGGGCAACGCCCTCTCTCCCTCCCCGCCTCTTCAAAAAACCCCTAATCCCCCGGTCTAACGCCTCCCACTACTACCCCATGCGTGTCGACGCTGCTGCCCCACATGCTGGGACTGCCTGTGGAACGACGGAGAGACAGTGCGCTCCAGACAGTCTTGAGGGAAGGATGTATGTCTTGGCTGCTCTGTCGTCATGTTCTCATGCGTAATCTCAATCCAAAAAGTCTCTCCTGATCTGGAAAAGTGGCTGAAGGCTAAAGTTTTCACATTGATAGATTTATTGAAAGCAAAGCGTCAGTCTGATTGTATTTATTACGGCTGTAAATATAATTTTTTTATCAAGAACTATCGCTGAAATGATCTGTAGCTGAAATGATTTTCGATCTAATTCAAAAGTAATTACCTCTAACAATAGTAACACAAATTGTTCGCTGTCATGCTCTTATTAACACAAGATGGCTCGTGATAGGACTTAGACTGATATAATTTTTTTTACTTATTTCTATTTCCTGTTATCAGACTCTATCGCGCATTTTTCATTTATTTTGGTCTTTATATACATCTGCTGGGCAAGTTATATTTCGTTATTCCTTAGTTTGGGCATTAACAATAACGTCATAAAAGAAGCTATATCTGCGCGAAGTTTTATTGATTTGCCTCCATTCCTTATTCAACCAATTGACACATTCGTTTCTGCCAAGGCACTTGGCCTTCGTTTAAAGAAGTAATTCTTGAATTCTCCACGAATACGTTGATATCTTATGCCGGCCTCCGTGAAATAGTTTACAGGTTAAAAATAGCATCTTCTTTTTTGCACGTACCTTGAATTACATTTCGACATCCTCACTCAGTCACTGTTATCTCCAGGATTGCCGACTTTTTTTCTGATTGAATAAAACCTCCATGAAAACGTACCAAAAATTGTTAAAGTGTACCGAATATATTAAACTAGCAATAAAACGAAAATTTTAGGGTTTTACCTACTTTTCCTGTTTGGATGAAATTTTTTCCTCCTCTTCTTCCTTCATCTGCCAATTTTTTTATTTCATTTGTTGACTAAGCTACCGTGATGGTTCCAATTTGTGCAATCTATGTTCTCTAACGTAAATTTTGATCGCATTCGTGCATTTAGTCTTGCTCATTTTAACGAAATCCTTTTTTTTTTGTTTTTATGTAGTTAAGGTAAAAAATTCTCTAGCTGCAGCAAAATAAAGCGGTATTGACAAAAGCTGTAATTTACTCGGGAAGCAGCGAGTAACAAAGCTGCGTACCAGAATTTTTCAGACACAATTTCTGTCTTGAAAGGAGCATCTTAAACAAACAGTTCTCGCCACTTCATCTTTATCTTTTCATGCTGCTCTTCTCTCACGAAATTGGAGAAATGCATTGAATATGGTGTTATTGAATTACATTTATTAAGATCTTTCAATCCAAACTCTTCTAGTTTTTTGGTACATATTTTGTTGACATTTCCCAGGAGAATGCTTTGTGCAGCAGCACCAAAATAAATCTCATTTATATTGACATAGTTTGTGGGGTTGCCTACATTTATTTTGCAATTATTGTCATTCGAAATCAATAGATCCCTTTTTATGAAGTTGCCCATAATAAAATTCTCACTCAAGAAAAATTAAAATTCATTTTTGTAAGGGGAACTTGTACATTTTCTGAACGCACCAATTTCGGCACCCTGGGCATCTCACCCTCCGTCTAAACGCAAGTGGGGAAGCTTGAGCGGGTGAGAGGGGTAGGGTGGGGGCGTCACCCTGGGGAAGTCACCCTCCGTGTAAACCCAGCTTTAAGGCATCGTCAAGAACTTACGCCGCCAGTCTCATGCCATGCTTCAACCACTGCACTTCTCCTCGTCTGCTCTGTTTATCAAACTAGCTTCCTAATTTTACCATGAACTACTGAAAGTTTTTGTTTACAATTATTTAGTCTAAGATACTCAAAGACTTAGTACGTTTATGTTTAGTAAGAATTGTCTTTCGTTTTTGCAGAGATATACCTGGATGATGACCACAGTAGAAGTTCGAATTGTCGTATTTCACTTAGCGTGAACATTAAAATTGCAAACATTTCTCATGACTGTAAAATGCTCGCAGCTTTTGTTGTAAAAATAAAACCCGCTTTAGCGGGGTCAGAACCATTAAGACAAGCGCTGTCATTGGTGCGCACGTAGTACCCTACTCAAGTTTTTAAGTTTCTTTTAAGTTCTTATAACTGGAAAACTAAGGAGTTTTGGGCATTTTATCAATGGTGAAAATCGATTTATTTTGAGATTTGCTACCTATTTGCAATTTGTTATCACAATAAACCACCCAATATGTGAATGTAAAAAATTGGAGTCTCCGTCAGTTATGATTATTAAGTAAAACTTAGAAAAACATTCGTGGTAGCATTTAACGCACACAAAATTCTACAAGCCAATTAAGAACGTTCATTAAAAAAAGACTAAATCACCTCAAGAATGAAAGGCATTGATTGAGCCTCGACTTAATTCATTACGCGGAAAATTTGCGTACCCGGTTATCATAGAATCATTAACTGCACCAGATTATCAAAGGGCACGAGGCAAGCGCTAACCTGTAGCTGCGAGTTGTGCTGCTGTAGCTGCAGCTGAAGCAAGACTGAAGGGCCGTTTACACTAGGGGACATATCGGCCGTGAGGCGCGGCACGTGTAGACGAGGCTCATCACTCAGGCTCATATTTGTGTGTTTATACGAAGTTTCCTATTCGCTCTGACCGAATTAGTAATCCTCGACACTCAAGAGCCTCGTAACTACCGGATCGAATAGGGAACTTCGTATAAACACACACAAAAATTAAACTCAGCGGTGAGTCTCGTACAAACGTGTCGCGCCTCACGGCCGAAATGTCCCCTAGTGTAAACGGCCCTTTTACTCTTCGGCATCGCTTTCGGCACCTCCAACGAAGCGCTCACTCCCACCGACGCTCTCGCTGCTGTCGTATGAATACGTCCTGCGGGAGATTAGGAAGTACAGTTATCATGCACATTAAATATCGTGCTTGGTATAATGCAAGAAAGATGGATATAACATCGTACCAATCTAACGTACAAAGACTCAATATAGATTTAAAGGGACACAACAGTTGAGAGAATGCTTCTATAAATTGATGAAGTTAACGAAGGAAAGAGACCCGCATTTTACGACACCCTTAGGCTTTATCCCTAGTAGTAGACTGATCCATCTTTGGGATCGTCAATCATTCTCAGCCTAGTCGCCGATGTTTTAATCAGTTAGTCATTATCCGGATCAAGACATTGAGGTTTGCCAATGCCTCCTACACCTTCAAGCCTTCTTCTAGACACGGCTTTAGAGCAATGACATCATCGTAGTAGTCGAAAAATGTCGGAGTTTTAAATTGAATCCAATAGAGTTAATATGTAGCTCCATCGCGGTTCTATTTGCAGTTCTTGGATATTGTGAGTGGTTGGCTCAAAGGTGGTCACGTGTCGGGCCTTACCAATGCCCGCGTCTCTCAACTTTGCAGCCAATCTAAATCCGATCAAAATCGGCTATGCTCCCTCCAGTATATTCTAGCTCCGTGTTCGCGCACAATCGGACTTGAGAACGGCAGGTCACTTGGAATCGCTCGGGGAGACTCACGCAGTACTTCAAACTGCATGAGAATTGCTTCTATGCTGGCAGCCCGAGGATCGTTCACCCTAAATAGCTGTGTCCTCCTTTGACTATTCGAATAGTGTCCCCATTGGACCATACGAATGTTATGGCTCTTAGTTCATCGACACGCGAAAGCACCATGAGCAGCTGCTCTCTTCCATAGCGAATACTTCTGATCATTAGCACTGATTTGGGTCGGCAATCGAGGCACAGTATCACCAAGTACCTGGTGTATTGTGGAGCACACATAATGGCGCAGTGGCCACTGCAAACGCTTGACATTTGTCATACCACCCCCTACGACAACGGGGTTATTACAGTGTCTGCTGAAAGAAATGCGCTGCCACGCATCTGGTATGTTTACGACGTCGAGCACACGCTAACCTGGTGGCACTAGTCGAACTTCAACACGCCGCTGATTTGGCGTCAAAGCACTGTTCGGCAATCCAGTTATCACGACCAACTGTGCGTGCGAAAACCTGGGCATGTTTTTATTTTTTGTTTCGGCGTGTTTACATTTTTTTATTAAATTTTATGGTTACTATTGTGCTACAATACTCACGTCTCTATCTCCGGTGAACTCTTTTATGCCAGTATTACCAGCGTAGTCAGTAAATACTGTAAATTTGTTTTATGATGAAACATTTTATTCCCATCTAGCTCATTATTTTGGCATACTAGTCGATACTTTAGAACGAAAAAAAATTGCCCTTAATGCCAACCTCATAATTTTTCACGCAAAATAATCTAAATCTATCCAATTTACTCATGACATAAATTTACTCATGACATTTACTAAAGTTGTGAGGCTAATTTGTAACCATAGAACAGAGTCCATTGAAGCTCAAGTTTGTGCAACATTATACGGCAATAGTTCAACAAAGTTAGAAACAGGCCTGTTCTAAGATGGTAATTGATGCTGAAATTGAAGTCTGAGTTGAACTTTGGATAGGCATGGAATTTTTGAAATCAATATGTAACTAGACATTTTGACTGCTATGCACGTTGCCGGTGGGTAGGAGGGGATTTGCCTATTGCTGCCGACTGAACAGTAATCAAAAACTGAATTTTCAGGACAAGACCGTCAAGCTAAATGAAGGAATTATCTAGTTAATAGTTGAAATTTTAGAATTTCCCGCTAAAGCTTAGCTCAAATCTGAGATAAATACTCAACTCAGTTTACGCAACTGGGGTGAAAGTGCGTAAGCATCTTAAGGCAATGTAAAGGCTGATAATAGGGGTTGTTCAGGGAAGAGAAAGTTTGACAGCAATGATATAGGTTGAGAACGCTGCTGGGGAATTAAATCCAGATGAAATATTTGTTCAAGGCTTTTCAGTCGTAACTAAGGTATTGAAAAGAGGAGGCGGAAGTAAAGGTTTATTTAGTACGGCTGGAAGGATGTACGGAATTTATGCACCAAGTGCGAAGGTGAAGGAAATGGGAAGAGGTCTTTGAAGCGAGATAAGTTTACCAAACGGCAGAAAATTTCGAAACAGTATAGCAGTGGATGAAGAGAATTTGTACAGATGTGAATTTTTTTCAATATGATGCATAAGGGGCTACCTGACTAGTTCGAGAGTTGTTTGTCCTGGGAGGCGACTGAAATTGACGGCTTACTAACATTTGCTGAAACACTTGGTTGAAGGCTTTATTGACGAGTTTGAGGCGTTCTTGGTTTCTGAGGGACGAAAATTAGGAAAACTTTATTCGCGTACAGAATTAATTTGCTAAGGAGGAAGGTCAGGGTATGAAATCTTTTATACATTAACATGAAAGTAGAACGAGTGGAGAAAGATGCGAGAAATTTTGAGGAAAGGAGTTTAATAAATGGAAGATTTGTAATTTAACGCCACCAAATACAAACGAACAAGTGTGTATAGAGTTAGTATTAGAGAAGTTCCCGGACGTAGCGATGGAGTAGGTATAGGTATAGCTTCATCAGAGGACCACAACGGCGCAGGTCCTCAACTCCCTTCTCCACCTCCCGTCGCTTGGAGAGATAAAGGTTATAGGTGTACTATTAATACTAGTTATAGGGCGTACTGATAGTACGAGTTATAGGGCGTACTGATAGTACTAGTTATAGGGCGTACTGATAGTACTAGTTATAGGGCGTACTGATAGTACTAGTTACAGGGCGTTCTGATAGTACTAGTTACAGGGCGTTCTGATAGTACTAGTTACAGGGCGTACTGATAGTACTAGTTACAGCTCGTACTAATAGTACGAGCTGTAGGGCGTACTAAGAGTACGAGCTGTAGGGCGTACTAATAGTACGAGCTGTAGGGCGTACTAATAGCACGAGCTGTAGGGCGTACTAATAGCACGAGCTGTAGGGCGTACTAATAGCACGAGCTATTGGGCGTACTAATAGCACGAGCTATAGGGCGTACTAATAGCACGAGCTATAGGGCGTACTAATAGTACGAGCTATAGGGCGTACTAATAGTACGAGCTATAGGGCGTACTAATAGTACGAGCTATAGGGCGTACTAATAGTACGAGCTATAGGGCGTACTAATAGTACGAGCTATAGGGCGTACTAATAGTACGAGCTATAGGGCGTACTAATAGTACGAGCTATATAGGGCGTACTAATAGTACGAGCTATATAGGGCGTACTAATAGTACGAGCTATATAGGGCGTACTAATAGAACGAGCTATAGGGCGTACTAATAGTACGAGCTATGGGGCGTACTAATAGGACGAGCTATAGTGCGTACTAATAGAACGAGCTATAGGGCGTACTAATAGAACGAGCTATAGGGCGTACTAATAGTACGAGCTATAGGGCGTACTAATAGTACGAGCTATAGGGCGTACTAATAGTACGAGCTATAGGGCGTACTAATAGTACGAGCTATAGGGCGTACTAATAGGACGAGCTATAGGGCGTACTAATAGGACGAGCTATAGGGCGTACTAATAGGACGAGCTATAGGGCGTACTAATAGGACGAGCTATAGGGCGTACTAATAGGACGAGCTATAGGGCGTACTAATAGGACGAGCTATAGGGCGTACTAATAGGACGAGCTATAGGGCGTACTAATAGGACGAGCTATAGGGCGTACTAATAGGACGAGCTATAGGGCGTACTAATAGGACGAGCTATAGGGCGTACTAATAGGACGAGCTATAGGGCGTACTAATAGGACGAGCTATAGGGCGTACTAATAGGACGAGCTATAGGGCGTACTAATAGGACGAGCTATAGGGCCTACTAATAGTACGAGCTATAGGGCCTACTAATAGTACGAGCTATAGGGCGTACTAATAGTACGAGCTATAGGGCGTACTAATAGTACGAGCTATAGGGCGTACTAATAGTACGAGCTATAGGGCGTACTAATAGTACGAGCTATAGGGCGTACTAATAGTACGAGCTATAGAGCGTACTAATAGTACGAGCTATAGGGCGTACTAATAGTACGAGCTATAGGGCGTACTAATAGTACGAGCTATAGGGCGTACTAATAGTACGAGCTATAGGGCGTACTAATAGCACGAGCTATAGGGCGTACTAATAGTACGAGCTATAGGGCGTACTAATAGTACGAGCTATAGGGCGTACTAATAGTACGAGCTATAGGGCGTACTAATAGTACGAGCTATAGGGCGTACTAATAGTACAGCTATAGGGCGTACTAATAGTAGGCCTACGAGCTATAGGGCGTACTAATAGTAGGCCTACGAGCTATAGGGCGTACTAATAGGACGAGCTATAGGGCGTACTAATAGGACGAGCTATAGGGCGTACTAGTAGGACGAGCTATAGGGCGTACTAATAGGACGAGCTATAGGGCGTACTAATAGGACGAGCTATAGGGCGTACTAATAGGACGAGCTATAGGGCGTACTAATAGGACGAGCTATAGGGCGTACTAATAGGACGAGCTATAGGGCGTACTAATAGGACGAGCTATAGGGCGTACTAATAGGACGAGCTATAGGGCGTACTAATAGGACGAGCTATAGGGCGTACTAATAGGACGAGCTATAGGGCGTACTAATAGGACGAGCTATAGGGCGTACTAATAGGACGAGCTATAGGGCGTACTAATAGGACGAGCTATAGGGCGTACTAATAGGACGAGCTATAGGGCGTACTAATAGGACGAGCTATAGGGCGTACTAATAGTACGAGCTACAGGGCGTACTAATAGTTCGAGCTACAGGGCGTACTAATAGTTCGAGCTACAGGGCGTACTAATAGTTCGAGCTACAGGGCGTACTAAAAGTACTAATTATAGATTTACGGAGGCGTGGGTTACTTTGTAGATTTTAATGTAGCCGACTCTAGCATCACCAGCTAGCTAACACCAAGCTAACCGGTAAATAACCTCCAGAACGTTGGCCTTGAGGTGGAGAAGCTGACTAAGACCGACGTGGTGTGAGGTCTCGAAAAGCGTCCAGCAGGCTCGCCCAAAGTAATACGTTAAGCGAAGGGGCCGACGAAGACCGACGCGGGGTGGGAAGGTCTTGAGAAGCGTCCAGCCGGCTAGCTAGAAGTTACCTCCAGTAGAGGTGACGGATGCGGGATGGACGACATGGCGACGTCTCTGGCACTTGGCGGTTTAGATCACCATGTCGACGAAAACCTATTCTAGGAACAGAAGATTACAATCTTTCCGTCACCAGAACGGTCGAGAGAAGATCAATTGAAGTCAACAGGTTTGGAGTTCGAGTGTTCATTTAGTACGAGTATATTGTATTAAAAATTGTTACCGGAAATCAAGAATTAGCCAGTTGTTTTGCTGTTAGGACTGCTGTGATTTTTTATTTTCCGCAGAGAATGTAAGACTAGCGTTGTCAAGCGTTTGTAGACTTCGCCACTGGCAACAGCTTTAGATGGGCGAGCCATGTGTTCAACACGTTGGCCGCGATGTGTACCATATTGGTAAACGCTTAACTTTCCGCATCCCGATGAGTATATACAGTAGGTGGTACACGGCTACGAAAAACATTCTTCAGAAAATAATATTTCTCCCTTATATTCCCGAATTTAATGATACAGCTTATAAAAATTTTTAAGAGAAGCATTTAAATACACAGTTAGGTGAAGAATTAGATTTATTCATATCAGCAAGAAGTAAACAGCTCGCGTTCTTCGGCCAAAGTAAAGCATAAGTATCTACGAAAATATAAAGAGAAAAAAATGATATTTTTTAAACCAGTTAAACAACTAAGATAAGGTATAGTTTACTTTGCAATTGACATTATGTTCCATGTGTGATTAGAAACCAATTAACGCACAAGTATGGTTTTCCATCACAGTCGTCACAGCAGCTGCAAAACAACTGATTCGGTATTTCCTTTCCATGTTTCCTTTGTATGAGTCATGGTAGACGAAACAAGGTAGCTGCAAACCAGTATTTTATGAAATCGAGTCTAATCTCAGTGACGTCAAGGCATCCGACCAATTGCAGCGCTTCAATTGCATCTGGCAACACTGCTAACCCGAAATCTGGCATCACTGTTAGCGTTACGCGTACGACAATGTTGCATTTCCGTTCAAATGAAGTGTTAACAAGTCAAGTGAATCGCAATGTCGGCGCCTCAAGTTGAATTAAAAAAATGTTCCTTTATTTGGTGTCGGAATAATTCTAAAAATCTACCCAAGATAATTCAAAGGTCTGGTTTTAATTTTGAAGAATGGATTTTGTCCAGTGGAAAGGTTTAGTTAAATAATCTTAAGTCGAACTTATGTAAGTAATGTTTGCTGGCAGCCATTTTTAAAAAGACCGACTACCGAAGAATCCTCTCTGCATTTAAGACGCACATTTCATTGGAAAGAGGTGGTGTGCTGTTGTTTCATGATCACAGGAGTTTGGAACTAGAAGGTAAGAAATAGAATTTTGAACATTATTCGAAAATAATTTAAAAATAATGGCTGATACCTAACTGATTTTTGCATTTGATGAAGTGGCATCTCTTAACCAAATCTTTGCCACCAGATACTGTAGAACAGTTCAAATTTGATATGCTAAATACATTGAAAATTGCTGTTGAATTGCTTGAAATTTATAATTTAAAGGGAATGAGAAAATAGGAATAGGATGTGCTACAATTAAATTCTGATTAATGACATACTGTGCATGAGTTTTTCATTCCGAAAAGGTAACCTAAAATCCTAAATCTTGTGGTAGGGTGCTATCAGCATTCATGGTATTTGAATTTCTGTGTGAATTAATCTGGAAGTAGGATGTACTGTCAAATTTTACCAGATTTATAGTAAAAAATTTCACTGGCATTTTACAAATTTTGATCAATGCATTATATTGACATTAGCAAGAAGTAAGTTTAGAACCTACAGTGCTCAGACATGAAAGCTAGTTTGGAATGCCACATGGTAAAACTTGTTTACAGTATGTTAGATGCAACTTCAGAATAGCTCCTATTTTTCTTGTGTAGCCAATCTTATCTGAAATTTTCAGTTAACTTGTAACAACTTTCTACCTTATAGCTAAATATCAAGTGTTTACAAGCAAGATGGAAAATCTTGTCTATGATTTTCCATTGTAAGTGCTACTTTTTATGGCAATTACCTTCTTGAAACTGACCCTGTTCTAAGCATACTTGGAAATGCATTTTTAAAGGTACCTGACTTCTTCTAGGCATACCATTCATGGTGTTCCATTTGCTGCTAAATAATTCCTAGATATAAGGTGCAAATTCTTGCTGTTGATCATAATTTTATTACGAGTGCTTCGAAAAATCTCATCTGAAGCTACAAAGCCATATTTAATTAAAAAATGCAGATTTTTCAGTTTATGTTTATTGTTCTGTTTTTATCTTAGTCTCCTTTTCTCTGTTTCTTAGCAGGAAAAAGAAAACATCTGTGCAAAAATGAAATTGAGAACATATCTTTATTTAATTTTTTATGGGTAAATGTCAAGGAAAGGACCATAATCGATTTTCCACTTTTCGGTGCCTAAACGTAGTTAATTAGATCTAAATAAACAATTTTTCTTATACGCACTTTACGTCGCAAATGAGTATTTAACAAGTTATAGCGGGAAATTTCTGACCGCAATTCTAGTGCTTGAAGGGGAAGGAAATGGTTCGGACAGAAAGACTACAATGGACTCCCTTTTGATGCGCTCGAATGATCGAGCGCATTCCAGCCATCAAAGACGAAAATTAACATACCGCTATAACTCATTAAATACTCATTTGCAACAGACAGGGCTTGGAAGAAAAATTGTTTATTTTGATCTAATTAACTGTGTTTAGGCAGCAAAAATTGGGAAATCGATTTTGGTCCTCTTCTTTACGGATGCCTTTTTATGTCCTGTAAAATTGATGCTTGAGTGTTTAAGACTTTTTCTTTCATAGTTTTGATTAGTTGATTTTAGTTGTATTGTTAAATATCATGAACAAATCTATTTATATTATGGACAACATAAACTGTTGAAGAAAAAGTGTGAAAACTAGCTTGAGTGTATTAATTAACTTATTTGGTTGTACCTGAAGCTATGCATCTCACACTTTCCGGTCTATTACCCCATTGTAGTGTAACTTTCTCTTTTTCCCCTTATTTTTTCACTAATGATTTTTCTCTGGCTTTTTCCTTACCTTTTCCCCCAGTGCAACTGATATTTTTAAAGTCTGTATTACACTCTAGTTTGTCATTGTCTCCATTTCCTTATGTGTGCATCTTAATACTGCTTTATATTTAGTGTTTTCTCTCTGTATAACTGACCCTATTGATTAAATACTCCCAGCTGCACCTCAATTTAATATATTAACTCTGCCTTTTGTTTTCTCTATTATATTTTAATCTGTACCCTCACTAATGCAACTGAAATGCATGCTTATTGAGCCAAAATCTAATTCAGGAACTGTTGGTGTGACAAGTTCACTAATATTTATTTTTGCCTTCCAGGTACATGAAGAAAGTGAAATAATTCCACACATCATTGAAATGGATGAAGGGGCGCACAAGGCTGTCGTGGTATTCAACGGACCCACCGATATTGGAGGAATTTTGGCTTCAGTGAAAGTGGAAGATGCTGCCACTTATATCTACGGTTACATTGCCATGAATACAGACGTGTATCAACAACAGCTGAAGAAAAAAACATCTTTGTCTGACTATACCATAGGTTGTTCCATTCTTAGTGTAAAATATTTCAATTTCCTTCTGTTTGGGTCTTTTAAAAAGTATCTTCAATCTGATGATCAGTGCAAGAGACTGAAATATTGCAATAAATCTTTCATAAATGCTATTCCTTGCTGTGAGAGGGTTTTCCTCTATCTTTTCAACAGAATTAGTCACTCACCAGGCTTTTGCAAAAGTGTTAGTGAATTATTTCATGATAACTGGCCTAAATCTCACACCTGCTGTTCTTAAATAATAATGTACTTAATCTAGTTTTCTTCAGATTAAGAACAATACAGTCAAAGCTTACAATAGACCTCTGCAGAGTACATGTTTAACAGGTAAACTTGATAAAATGGTGCACAAGGGATTCCACTGCACATTTCTCCTGACCCCTTGTCAACATGATGCTCTAAAGTGAAATATGATAAATTGTGTCAGATCAAATTATTCAGTTAATTTTAAATGTTTTTTTGAGTATAATTGCAGAGGTGTACTCTGCTGGCAGGGGTATTACGGACACATTGAGCAGATATCCTGAGCTGATGCTTGAATACACTTGTGTGTGCAAAGTCATTTTATGCCTTGAATCCCGGTATTTCATTTGGAACAAGTTGGGGTGAATTGCTGTTTCCTTCTTTAAAACCTATAACTTCATGTTGCTGCTGCTATACAGCAGCCCCCTCAGGGGGATACCACTATTGTATCTATGGGAATTAGCGCTCCCAGGGGGACAAAGTAAGGGCCTGAGCTAAAGGTTAGGTAGGCTTTATTTTTGTTGAAATAGAATAGAATTTTATTTTGTAACGGATCATCTTTTTTCGGTTCACTGTTGTCCTGTTTTTCAGCACTTCCTACTTTCTTCTTCAACTTTGACCTTGTTTCATGAACTTCTTTCTTATCTTACTGTTTCTGGGCCCTTTCTGCATAGATTCCACGTTCCCTTAACTCCATACTAAATGGTGCCTTCTTGTTTCCTCTCTTTGGATCGCCTTTGTTGCGGATAGGGAGGCTTAAACTAACTAATAATCTAATCTAATCTGCTATACAACAGCACTCCATACATTCCGATAAAATACAAGAAAGCTTAATTTTAGTCTTTGTGTTACTCACTGTACTCAGCTGTTAGCCAAACTAAAAGCAAAAAATGATAGAGATGGGGTTGTGAGGTGGTCTATGGTATCGAACTTAGTGATAAACTTTTTTTATTGGTCTGTTCATTATTTAAGGCTGTGAACTATTATGTGGTACAGTGTTGGCCATTGCATAACACAATAACGGACGGTAGTGCGAGGTTAATTTGTTGATTCGGCCGAGTGCAGTGTTAGGTTTTGAAGCGTTATAAATTAGCATTCCTTGGTATTTAAGTGCCATACCAATTTTTAATCCTTGTTTTTTTTCTCGTAATTGAAACTCGGCAGAAAATTTACTTGTAACTTACTCGTGGAAACCTTTACAATCCTATGATAAATTCATTGTTTTGGTTTCGAAATGAATTCTGTGAAAAGCTTTACACTGGCTTTGAAAATACTCTCGTAGCTTGAGTTATGCTCACCTCCCCGGTTTTGACATTCTGAAGTTTATGCTAGAAATAGACTTCCCGGCAGTCTGTACTGAGTTTATGGTCTCTTTGAAAAGTTACCTGTAGTACAGTAATGTTTTGTTATTGATCAATGCTCTTCTCTTCTGAACGTCCCTCTGGTTTTACTTCTGATTATCGATGATCGTACGATTGTTTGTGAAGAATATGATACGGTTATGAACAATTAATTTAGAGCATCATCCCATAGTTGGTATAAAATAGATCATAGGCTTCAGAATTGCAGGGAGTTAGAAGAATTGGCATACAAAGAGTAATTTTAACTTTGACTGATCTTTCTATGGTTTGTTTTTATAGTCTATTATGTTTATTTTTTCCTTCTGGAATTTAAAATGTTCATTCTACTTTTGTATTTCCTAACTTACTGGTGCGCAGAACACTGCTACTGATGTTTGAAGATGCCTTAATGTATTGAGAGTGCTTCAATTTTTGCGCTCTGTGATGTTTTCTAACTCATTATTTACGGCTAGTTCTTTCGTAGATTTGAATATTCAGTTTCATGTTGTGTCTTGTGTGTACATTTTAGAACTTATTAGCCGGAAAATGTTGAAACGAGCCTTGAGCGATGGTGTTCTAATTATTGTTTTTTATAGGAAAATAGTTTATTTAATTCATTATCGTCCGAAAGTTACGTTGTGTCAAGATTTTAGAAGCGAAATACATTTTTAGGTGTTGAAAATATTTATTCATTTATGCAGGGATGAGTTGTTGGCTTATGTTTTGCTCCCAACTCTTATAAATTTATTATAGTGATGTAAAGTAACGAGCTGAGAGTTTGCTAGGCCTTTTTTTGTTGCAATTAAAATGCTTAGTTTTCTTTTTTTATGGCCCATCGTTTTGCGGCGCTCTGCCATGCTGTTTTTACATCACCTATGGCTTTCTTCTTCCGCTTTAATTTTTTTTATAACCTTTATCTTCAATTTTCTGTTTCTATTCGTTGCGTATCTTGTGCGTAAACACACCTTGTGTATTAATTCCTCATTCCCTGTACTCCGTACTTGAAGGTGTGTCTTCCTCTCTTTGAAAAGCTATGTTGTGGTATGAGAGGCTGATTCCAAGTCATACTCTAAGCTAATCTGCAGAACTTGTTAGTATTTACATTGAAAACTTGCTGTTCTAAAGGAGAATATGTAAAGTCCTGCAAGTAAAATACTTGAGCCATTCATTTGTTGAAAATAGAATGCGTTTTTGATTCCGATGCTCACCACCTTTCTCTTCATTGCTTTCATTTTTATTTAATTTACAATTTAAATATTTATAAGTTTTTATACATAAAATGTTGTATAGTAACTTCAGAGAGATATTGAATGCGGTAGCTTTTTTAGGGAAACGCCCCATGGAATGAACGAAATTAATGGACTTTGATTTCTCTCAGGGGGATACAACTATTGTATCTATGGGAATTAGCACTCCCAGGGGGACTATGTAAGGGCCTGAGCTAAAGGTTAGGTAGGCTTTCTTTTTGTTGAAATAGAATAGGTTTTTATTTTGTTACGGACCATCTTTTTTCGGTTCACTGCTGTCCCGTTTTTCAGCACCTACTACTTTCTTCTTCAACTTTGATCTTGTTTCATTAACTTCTTTCTCATCATACTGTTTCTGTGTCCTTTCTGCATAGATTCCACGTTCCCCTAACTCCATACTAAATGGTGCCTTCTTCCTTCCTCTCTTTGGATCGCCTTTGTTGCGCATAGGGAGGCTTGAACTAACTAATAATCTATAATCTTCTTTAACTTCTATCTTCGCTTACTGTTTCTATGCACCTTGTGCATAGAGTCTGTATTCCCTCAACTCCATACTAAATGGTGCTTTCATCCTTCTCTTTGAACATCTTTGCCGTGGTAAAAGTAGGCTAAAACTTTCTTATTTAATTCTAATAATAATGGGCTTTGATTTACTTCTATCAGCTGATCCACTCCATGCTCAAGGGAGCCCTCCCACTCCACAAAATTACGCGGTACGTTACTTTAGCTGGGTGTTTCAGCCGCATTTTCTGTGTCTCTATCTTTATATCCATATAAGTGGTAAGTTTAATGGCATTCTTGTACTGCTCCTTCGTCATTTCCTGACTTGCTGTTCTCAACTGTGGTATTCTCGCGTGCAGCGCTTCCAACGAATCTGTTTCAAATTATGTAATTGGGATTCATGTCTTTGAGTTCTAATCAGGAAATTACCTTTTTTACGAAAGAGCGTAGGAACACGCCTTGTGCATAGATTCCTTGATTTCTTATTGCCCCACCAAATGGTGCCTTCTCTCTTACTGTTTGTAGAACTCTTTTTTTTTTGTGGCGAGAGGTGCTAAACGATGTCATATTCTTCTATATTTTCTGCCTCTTATCGTTTCTTTATATAATCCTTTCAACAGTGTATCATAAATGCGGGTAATTTTAACTTTCCCTCATAACAATAATGTAATCTCTGTTTGTTCTTAGCGCTTCTGTGGTGAATGTAGAAGGTCTTGAGCGAAAGGTTAGGTAAGCCTTTCTTTCGGTAAAACAGAATCGTTTTTTTTTTCTTTGTTACGGGCCATCTTTTTTTTCGGTTCATTGCTGTCCTGCTTTTCATCCCCTACTTCAACTTTCATCGTGTTTCATAAGCTTCTTACTAAACTCACTGTTTCTACGCATATTCTGAATAGATACCGCGTTCCCTCAACTACATACTAAATGGTGCCTTCCGTTCTTCGGAACGCAATCTTTTAGCGGTTTGGGAGGCTTGAACTATTATCTGATCTAATCCTTCTTCTCTTTGCATCGCCTATGTGGAGGATAAGGAGGCTTAAACTAATACCTAATCAAATCTATTCTGCCCTCTGTTTGTTATGTAACCTTAACAAATGCGGTAGTTCATAACGGGGGTGTGCTCTAGTACTCAATGTGTTCGAGTTTCTTGGTATTGAAGCTGGAATGGCGCTTGAAAGAAAAGTTTGTAAATTTTTTGGTGTTGACATTACTCGAAAAATTTGAATGCTGGAAACGTACATACATTTGAAAATCAATTCTCCCGACGTTTAGTTCATAAACTTAGAAGGGGAATACTGATGTTGCACTTTTTATCACAAATAAATGATATCTTGATGTGGAATTTTATATGATTCTTTTTACCATTTAACACGGCGCGCAATCGTCTGCTTCATCAGTATAGAAAAGTTTCAAAACACCCTGTATGACTAAATTAAACTAATTTTCCTATTGTTTCAACTGAGGTTTTAATATATGAAGCTGTCCCTATGATAAACTCGGAGATGGATAACCTTTTGGTACTGGTGGAAAAACTCGGAGGCGGACGGAATTCTATTTTTCTAAAATCCGTCGTGCGGAAGCAACACCGGCTGTCGGTTCTGTTTCAGATCGTATGTCTGGAAGGGCAGAGTACGCTGCATCGTAGTACGCTGCCGCTGCTGACGTCACATAATCCTAGTGACGTCATCCGGCTTGTGTGAAATGAAGCCTTTCTATTGGCTAGTCGAGTTTGCGAATGTGCACTGACGTCCCCATAGAAGTGACTTTACCTCCTTTAGTCTACCATGGTACGAGTAAAGTCCCAAATAAAGGCATTACCCAGTCCGAATTTTATCGCCGGCGTAACGGTAATTATGATCGGTTTTCATCTTTTATCGAAGTATTCCGACAGCAAATAAATTACCAGTGATCAACAGTAATTTTAGACGCTAAAAATGCCTGCCGACGATGATGACCGTGATTTACCGTCGATTTCTGACTATCATTCCTACCGCAGAAGTACCACGGTAAACCAACGGTTGTTTTTCAGATTATACTTCATAATTTGAAACTAACGGGAATGAAAGATAGCCCATGAATAAGTTAATCAAGGACAAGTCAGATATGTTATGTATTACTCGTGGTCAAATGAAATTACATGAATTAGTTTGCGTAACCTTCACATGATGTAAATTTGAGCTTTGGTTCTTTTATTGTGAAAGTGAAAACTTCAATTCGAAGCTTAGGTATTTCAATTGGATTTTCACATACAATTTTTCAATATTTATTCATTTTTATTATATACATTGTAATTTGAAGTTCAAATTCTTTAACTAAGGCTTCAAATGTTTTGAATTTAATTTCAAATATTTTAATTTTAACTCTTTATACATTATATTAAAAGTGAAACTGTGAAGTTCAAAAATGCAGGACTATAATGGTATACATATATATATATATAAAATATCAACATTTCTACTGAATATCTAATTTATGCACTATTATATTTTGATTCCTATAAACTAAATGTATTTCAGGCACTACTCATTTTGTAACTCAGGCTTTGAAATATTCCTCGTTTTGAAAGACTTAGAATACGATAGTAAAATTGTTTATCACGTTCGTATTTGTAACAATCCTAAACCTAATTGAACTACTTTCTAGTAAAATAATTTCATGTGAAGTGATTAATAACAAACATATAAAAAAATCCAACCCTGCCTTTACAAATTCACTGCTTTTATTAATGAAATATTTATAAATTAGTTAATCAACATAGAAAAATTGAAGGGTGGAAAGCGTTAGTGGCCTATTTGCATTTTTTCCTCCGGAAAAAGTTATTAGACTAGTGGACTCTAGTAGAGTATCTCAGTATCGCTGAGAGTCATTGATGGGATGCATTAGTAGACTTCTTGATTCTGGTCGACTTCATCGGTTCAAAGCGAGGTGCATGCGAGATCATTTTTACTAGACTAAACGCCAGTGAATCTCTCCCTACAATGTTTTGATTGCTGCTTTGCTATTAGTTCATCAAGTACACTAAGCCCCTCCCATTATTCATCTTGTTATCTTTGTTTTTAGTTCCAAATTGACTATTTTACTGGAGTTTTTCATTTTCATCAATACTAATATTCTTTGTTTTAGCAGTCTACGCTCAATAAAATAGAAATTATTCGCTTATGATTGAGGATTTTGATTTAAACACACGTTTATTCGTGTTTTATGACACTATATTCTTCGAGCTAAGTGTGTCTGTGCTTCTAATTTCCCATTTCATTTTAACGCTCATTTCTGGATTTGATACTATTGGTTGAGGTAAATTTAGTACGTATGTATTCTCTCTAGACACGTTGTTGAAATTTTTCTCTTTATCAACTGATTCTTTTTAACAATTTTAAATAATTTCTGCTGCTCATTCTGCAGTTTGAGAGTATTTCATATACAGGGAACGTTTCATTCAGAAAAAATTGTGGTTCTTGCTCTATTACGATCAATGAAGGTTACTGTGCCGTTTACGTTTATGTTATCTGTAATTAATAAATCTGCGGCCTGTTAGGAATATGAAATGGAAAAAATCAATTTACCAATTGAATGCCAACCGAATTATTTTTCTTACCATTCCATGTAACCTAACACCAATTTTTCTGTTGCTCACTACTCGTACTGCTCTTAAAGTATCTTTTGAATCATCTGAAATGTCTTCGGTAACACTGGTCTCGGTTCAAATTGCCATCTGGAAAACTGGATTTTGGCATAAGTGCAGGAGTAAAAGTTTCGGTTAAAGGACTCCATCAACGTTAACATCTAATAGTCGCGCTTATCATGCTCGTGTATGAGTTTCACCTGCATTGCCCTAGATGTCACAGAATTTTTCACTTCAAACGTTCTCAGTTCTAGCTCATGACAGTTGAAAACTCATTGCGGAATCATATCTCGTAACAATTTCGCTTTAATGCGTAAATATATTCTTTATTTTACTCTCGAGTCACGTAAATTTTACCAAACATTAATTTTCTTTCGGTGCAGCCTCCCCTCTTTTCTGTGTCAATATTAAAGAACGGTAATAAGGATGGTAACAGCATGAATGAACAATTTTCTGCCCGCTTTCCCTGTGATAATAGGAATCGAAAAAATACCAGATTTTTTAGCAATTTATACATCTGGAATTTAGCCTCGATATTCATCTACTAAATCTTCTTCGCTTGTTAGTGGAATCACTTGTTGCCGCTAGATTGCACGTACCTGCAGGCAGGAGTAATGCAAAGCATAGAAGTAATATACGTAGTCATCTAATCTACCAACCAAAGCTAGTAATTCCGTTGTAGTGGATAGGCGAATAAAACACAGACTCCAAAATGTACTAACCAACGTGCGTCTGTGAAAGGACTCCATTACTGACTTACTAAATACAAAATATTTGTTTCTAATTAAAATCTAGTATTAGGATATGAAAAGTCACACCTATGTTTCAGTTTCATCAACGATAAAAAATGAATACATCGAAGTCGAAACGAAAATATAAGTAATTAGTCGATGTGACGTGAAAATGTTTTATTACATTTGGTCATGTTCGTCACACAGAACCACGAAATAACAAAAGTCAATGCAGGTTCATTCCGAAATTTTTCGAAACACATAAAGACTTTCCAGCTAGATGTCACACACTGTATTTACGGAATATTTCGAAAAAAATTCTGATAAAGCCGTGATCTTCAATAAAAGAACGAGAGTTAATTGCTGTGTATCCCGGTGTTATCAAATTTGCCTTTTTACCACGAGTGTTCCGAAATAGAACATACTGTCATACAGAGTAACGCCATTGCCACTCGCTGCCAGTGAATTCTAACTACCAGTTTGAGCATACAGATAGACACTACACACATGATAAATACAGTTAGCGACGAAATTATTCGTACATCCACGTCTGTCATACCTTTCCAGCATTACGCAAAAACTGTTGTTGCCACAGGCATGAGATTTTCACAGTGTTTGAAGCACCTATTAGCGGCAATAATACGAAGTTTCTAGAACAAAATATTATTTTTGAAAGAATTGACAAGCTGAACTTCAGAAACACGAAATAACAAAATTATTCATACAACTGATAACATTACATTTCATTGAGAAGTATTTACCGTTATAATTCTTTTTTTCATAAAAAAAATTGTGTTTAAAATGTTCATGAACATTTCTTGAAGTGAGATCATTCTACAAAATTGTGCCCGAGCTAACGGGAAGCCAGAGGAGTTGAGCTTTGTCATTCGTGGAAAAACTAAGGAACCCGGTGTGGACCTCAGAGAAAAGATTATTGACTGCAACAAAGCCGGAGGTAGTTATAGGGACATATCTAAGCTTTTAAGCATCCGAAGATCTACAGTACAATGTTTTGATAAAGTTTGCTAAGTACTGTGGAAAAGTTGCTTCTGCGTGATCGCAAACAAAAACTCTCAGTGAAAGCTTCTCGAAAATTAGGTCGTGAAGTCAATGCTAATCCACGCGTGAAGCTAGATGACATTACGGAGAGATTGAACGCTCAGGGAACTAGCGTGAGGCATCGCGCAATCCAGCGCTGTCTGAACAGGGAGTCCCAGGGCTGCCACTGATGGGGGATTTCCCCTAGATTTGGGGGCAACACTCGTAGTCTAGGGGAATGGGGGAAACTTTCGCAAAAACCATAAAATTTAGGGGAATTCGGCCAGCAATTATTTCCCATGTAAAAAATGTATACCATCGATAATTTTGAATTACAAGTAGACGTATGCTCATTCTGATGAAGAAATTATGATGCAAAACAGGAAAAACCCCCTTTTAACTTTGAATAAAAGGCGATAAAACGAAGTTTGAACGAGGATCGAACTCATTAGAATAGCAACGAGATTCACATCGGAACAATGAACAGTAACATTACTCTCATTCTCACAGCTTACAGAGCTAAGTCTCGAGAGTTCGCTCTATAAAAGGAATAAAAAGGCAAACAGTGACCGTGACGGTAGCTAGCTTCCTTCCTCTGAGCGAATACTTTTTGATCGACATTCTTTCCATTAACTTAAATTATGTGGTAATTATTCCTATATGTTAATTTGGGAATTGAGATATTTGTATTGTATTTTCTTCGGCAAAAGAGGCGTAAGCAGGAGTTCTTGTAGATTGAGTACTTGTGTGGTTCAAAATTAAGAGATGTTAAAAATGTGCGGCACGCCTAGGTTTCAATCAGTAACTTTCAATATTAACGTTTTTTTATGTCTTTTCATAACTTATATACGTTACAGAGACTAACTCTGTTACATGCTTTTCAGCAATTAGTTCTTAAACTTAGAATATTAACTTAAACGTTTTAACGAGCAAAACTTTACAAAGATGACAAATAGGTTCATTCTAGTGATTAATGCTATTTATATAATGATTTCATTATTTTATAATTATCATTCTTGCTTTAGAATGCTGATTATTTTTCCAATGGCTTACCGAACCGAATCATGTTCTACGAAACGAAAGTTCTGTGCGCAGTCATTGAGAAATGATTGGCTCGGTGCCACCGAATTAAAACTCGTCTGAAATGAAATCGTAATCCCGTGCAACTGTAGGTAATGTAAGTGCTGCAATATTTCTTTGAAAAATTAAAACAAAACAATGTTCAGTGCGACATAAGAGAAACATAAATGTTGCAAGTACCAACGCTGATATCGTAGGAGAGCTATCCAAGAAATCCAGTGGAATTACCATAAGTGAGCTTACTCATGTAGAAAACTTATATCAACACGACCTTTCCTCAGGTGTGTATAATTTCTTACCTGTGGGTAAAACAATTTATCCCTACAGCAAAATAGCTCACAAGATGTCAATAAAAAGGACGAAATTACATTTGGATATAATATACATTAAGTAATGTCAGTTTTTATTTAATAAATACCATAATGCGTTTTTTCCCTAATTTTTAAGGATTTTCGACGAAAATGGGGGAATTTCTACCGCAAATCTGGGGGAAAAGGAAAAACCTCAGTGGCAGCCCTGAACTGTCAAGGACACCGACGCCGACCTTGAAGGACTACACTCCACAAACCATGTCATGTTGCTGCTCGCTTGAACTTTCCAAAATCACACTTGGATAAGGACAGAGGCTCTTGGGAGAGAATATTATGGAGTGACGAAATCAAGATCGAGCTTTTTGGGTACAATGACGTGAAGTAGGTTTGGCATAAAAATGGTGAAGCTTTCCTGCCCAAGAACACCGTGCCAACAGTTTAACACGGAGGTGGATCACTGATGTTTAGGGGGTTGTTTTGCTACACCGGGTACTGGAAAATTGGGTGCAATTGAAATGAAGATGATCTCTGATGACTATATTTCTATTTTGGACGAAAACCTGAATGTATCAGCAAATAGTTTGGGACTTGGAAGGCGGTGGGTATTTCAACAAGACTATGACCCAAAACACAAGGCCATGTCTACAACTAGCTGGCTCCAATGAAACAAGATAAATGTGCTGTCATGGCCTTCGATTAATCCTGATCTCAATCCCATTGAAAATTTTTGGCAGGAATTAAAAGTCAACATCAACAAGAGAGCCCCAAAGAATCTTCAGGAATTGAAACGCATCGCCATTGAAGAATAGAGCAATATTTCATCTGGAACTACCGAAAAGCCCAAAAATTATATTAAAAGTATTTATATGTTATGAAGATGAAAGGTCACGCTATTTATTATTAAAAATGTACTCAAATGGTAGATTCACCTCAAAAAAGTGTAATACTACTCACTGAATGAATAATTTTGTCTTATTGTGTTTCTGAAGTTAAGCTCGTAAAATCTTTCAAAAATAATATTTTGTTATAGAAACTTCGTATCATAGTCACTAATATGTACTCCACACCATGTGAAAATCTTATGTCTGCTGCAACAATTGTTTTTGAGTAATTCGAGAAAGTTTTGAAAGACGAGAGGTGTACGAATAATTTCGTCGCTAACTGTACACGTACTACGTGCTCAAGTTCTAAATGAACATCGTTTCTCAATGAAGTTTTAAAAAATGCTTACATTACTTGACTACCCATCAATAAACTATGGCATATGCAAGACCTCTACATTTTTCGCACAGGTCAAGAAGACCATTCCTGGAGAAAAATTGATCTAACCTTCGGTAAAGGTTTACACTTCAGAGCTCAAATAAAAATATTTTTTAATATCATGTATGAAGAAGCACGGCAAACTCTTTTTAATTACGTCATAGGTGTTCCCACGACGATAATGAAATTTGTAGGACTCGAGCTCCTAAATTGGGAATTCGTTCACTAGGTGTAGCCGCTCATGTTCTGTTCAAAGTGTCTTTCGAGAGGTATTCATCACACTTTATTATAAAGGAAAAACTTTTTAAGTAATATATAGGTGCTGGTAAGAAGTCCGCAGTGAACATCCAAGGTTCGTTAAAAACATAGTAATAGTAACTGTTATAATTTTTATTTTCTGGGAGTTAAGTAACAAGTTTTGTCTTCAATTTCAAAAGAAGTGAAAAATGGATCTCTCAACTAAAGGATCTGTCATTTTACCTCCTTGAAGCCTAACACCATATTGATTAAAAAGCTACGGCGTCCAGTGAGTTGCACCAGAAGTAAGTTGAGTTTTCATTGAATTTGACTGTTTAAATCACCAATCTTGATTTAGGTGATATGACATGACTCCCATTATACTGGAGTGTTGGCATTCTTGCCATAACTTGAAGTTGCCGCAGCGAGGAAGCAGTGCAGAACTCTGGATGGTTCCATCTCTGCATCTACGATGTCTCTTGGCAAAACTGCACATAAATAACAGATACAAGTACCATTAGATTTCACACATACACCAATTATTAAAAGCATATGATCATTATCAATTTAGATTGTGAATGTTCTACTCATCCATTTAGCCATAACACAATGCGATCATTATTCCTGTTGAAGTATGAATACTTCAATGAGGGAATCTATACACGCGGTGTGTACCCACAAAGGAAATCCTAGTGGAAGCCACATTTTGCAAGGCACAGGGGCTCCTTTGGCAGTGAAATTATTTCCCTCCCTCCGTCTCCGGAATACTGTACAAAGAGCCCACGCGCCGGGCTGTAATGAGTAGCCGGCTAATTGCGCAGGAGAATATTAAGAATGCTTCTTAACACTTTGACTGCGCCGTGAGCCATTTCCTGCAATCCAAGTCGATACTAATAAAGACTATTATTAGCATAACTTATGAATGTTAGCGGCTGAACGACCAGTAGCCAGAAACTCATTCTTCATGTATACTTAATGAAAACTCAATGAAGGCACGATCCGGTTAATGCTCGCTATTTTCAACATTACTCACAAACATCGACTTTAAATTTAAGATTAATATTAAACTCCAGTTTCACCTACCGCAGCCAGAGTGTTAGGTGAGCCAACTGATAAAAAATTAGTTATGGTTCGGATTTATGTCAAATATTAAACTAAATTTTATGGCTGGACACCACTTTCAATCCTGTGTAAACACGAGTATTTCCCCGCAGCCTCCCTGCACATAGAGCCAGTTAGGAAACAAGTTCCTGAAAAAATGATTGAAACTTCAGAAAAAAATGTCAGCGCCGAGAAAAGAGGAACCATGAACTGAACAACATGCCTTTCAACGAATCAGAATCTCTATTTCAACGACACGAATCCTACCTAAACCTTTACCCATAACCCTCACATGCTCCCTCTAGAAATGCCAAATCCCATCGTCACAGTGTGTCCCCTTGAGAGGTTATTCTAAAAAGTCTTATCAACAAATAATATTAATTGCTTTTGTAAAGGCAAATTTCGCCATTCATTGTGTTACCGCTGAGTTAAAGGCTCACTGCAAAAATTAATTCCTGTGACTAGCTAGAAGTAATTCATAATTATAATGGGTCATTTCATGTCTGCAATGATTTTATAGGAAAACTTAAACGTCTGAACTTCTCACTCATGAATGGCTAAGTGACTGTAAATGTTAACGAGACCTACAATTTTTTCATATCAGTCCAGTGCATAGGCTTTGTGTATATAATATAATGGTTCATTGGGCTTTTTTCAATTTCCAGAGGTCGTCTACCATTGCGATAAATTTTTCCTCATGGAGACGACTAATTCGACGTTGCACTTTTTCTCTAGCGATATTCATGGATTGCCCTTTCTAACGGAAATAACTTTCGAAAACTAAAAACCTGTTGTATTTCACCGGCATAAAATGGCGGGTCCGTCCAGGTTCTGGCGTAAATAATTAGTGTTTTACCTTTAATTTATCACAAAACTATATTTTCAGGGGCCGAATGTTTAGGTAGGCTGATGTGTACGGTCATCTTGTAGTCAATCTATTTACTTTAATTTTCAGGTACCCGTTAACAGCTTAGCGAACACTTCAACGGAATTTGAATGGGACCCGCTCGCGAAGAAAGTTACACTAGACAAAAACTCACTGCGCATAACTACAAGTGATTCGTAAGGCGGTTGGTAGCCCGTTTTGTTGCTTATTATGTTTGTCCTTAGTTCATCAATATTGACCCATTCCGTACCATCGGGATTTTAAAGTCCCACTTTTTTAACATGAATATTTATTACTCACTACTTTTAGACTTAATAGACTATCCGGAAGTGACGTCATCCCTTTTCACACGGAGTTTCAGAATGTCGCAAAAAAATTAAGAAATATTGGGAGCAACTGAAAAGTTAAGTTTCTCCTGTATAAGTGAATAATTTCAACTAATGGTTTTGTTCTCATTGACAGGTTTTGTACCATGTATTTATCCATGAAAAGTTATATAATGAAAAAATTATTTATATGCTAATAATCGGCAATTGAAATTTGTGGGACTTCAAAGTCCCGGTGGGTTTCCGAGGGCTCAGGGATTTTTTTCTTGTGTTTTTTCAAGTCTTCCCGTTTTGAACAAACGTTCTATCATACAGTATAATAATTTCAAGTCGAAAACCCTCACTACAAATGAAATTCTAGACCTGCTGTTCGCCTCCGACGACATGTTGGAGGAAAAAACACAGAGGAGTACCGAGTGTTCCTGCAATCGCCTAAACAGATTGACGACACTGACTGTAACGACGATGATGACGAGGATGTTGAGAATATACAATCTGTTAACCCAGATGTCCTGCCTCGCCTCTCCCTACTTGCTTCTCCTGAATTGGACAACGTGACCACCAAGACGCTCCAGATTAATGGTATGAGGGAAATTGACACTGACGACGAGAGTGACACCAGTCCCTCCTGAGGAGATCACTTGGAAGATAACGAGACAGAGCTAGTGATGCAAAAAAAAACTGTTTTATTTGATTGCAGTGTTTTTGGCAAAAAAACGTGTTTTTTATGTGTTTTTTTTGTTTTTTTTTGTTTTTTTTTTGCACACCTAAATTTTGTTACGTGTATGTCTGTTTTTTTTTGGACACCAAAAATAAATTAATATCCTTGTTTTTAGTCATTTTATTGTTATAAAAATGTCAAAAAGAAACCATACAGTAAAAGTGATGGCAGATAACCCACAATTACCTAGAGGCGTCTAAGAGGAACAGCAGGAGCCACAGAAGTTATATTGATGGAGTCAAAATTCAGAGCTTACTATCTCTACTACGTCTGATTTTATTTTTATGTGACCAAAAAAATCAAACTTTGCAGAGATAATAAGCTCTGAATTTCGACTCCATCAATATAAGTTCTGTGGTAAGTTATGTGGCTCCTGCTGTACCTCTTAGACTCCTCTAGGTAATTGTGGGTTATCTGACACCACTTTCACTGTATGGTTTCTTTTTTATGTTTTCATTACAAAAAATGACTAAAAACCATAGATATTAATATATTTTAGGTGACAAAAAAATTTGCTGTTTTTTAAAAACATGTTTTTTTACAAAAAATTCTGACTAATATAAGTGAATATTAATATATTTTCTGGTACCAAATATAACCATGCTGTTTTTTTTACAAAGAATCATGACTAAAAACATATTATGTGACCTAAAAGTCCCATGCAGTTTTTTTTAAAATAAACATGTTTTTTACAAAAAAATCAGTACTTAAAAAACATGAATAATATATTCATGAGACCAAAAACATGTTTTTGTACTAAAAAATCATGACTAAAGAAACATGAATATATTTATGAGACCTAAAAAACCCCATGCTGTTTTTTAAAAATGTATTTTTACAAACAATGATGTATAAGAAAACCTGGATATGAATGTATTTTATGCGACCATAAAACCATGCTGTTTTATTTTATGTATTTTTCATAAAAAATCGTGTCTTAATATCACGGATATTAACGTATTTTATGTTACCAAAAAAATCATTGTTTTTTTAAACATTTTTTTATCATAAAGTTATTATTATTCATTTTTTGGTCACGACTTCTTTGTAAAAAAAACACCCCTCAGGGGGATACAATTATTGTAACTATGGGAACTAGCGCTCCCAGGGGGACAATGTGAGGGCCCAAGTTGAGGGTTAGGTAGGCCTCCTTTTTGTTATGTTGAGGACCACTTTTTTTCGATTCACTGCTGTCCTGTTTTTCAGCACCTACTAAGGTCTTCTTCAACTTTGATCTTGTTTCATAATCTTCCTCCCTCTCTTTGGATTGCATTTTTTGCTGGGTAGGGAGGCTAAAACTAACGACTAATCTAATCTGTAAAAAAAACATGGATGTTAATTTATTTTATGTGACCAAAAAACTATGCTTTTTGAAAAAAAGTTTTTTTACAAAAAACATGTGTTATTAAATTTTATCTGACCAAAAAAACATGAGATTTTAAAAACCATGTTTTTTTCACAAAAAGTCATTAATATCCATGTTTTTTAGTCATGATTTTTTTGGTAAAGAAAACATGATTTTACAAAAAACCCGCATGGTTTTTTGGCACATAAAATATATTAATATCTACATTTTTTAATCGTGATTTTTCTGTAAAAAAGATGTTTTTTAAAAAAAACAGCATGGTTGTTTATTGTAAAATAAAGTATATTAGTACCCGTGTTTTTTATTCATGACTTTTTTGTAACAAAAACATTCGAAAAACAGCATGGATTTTTTAGTCACATAAGATATATTAATATCCATTATAACCGTACCAGGTCTTAGAATAAAATATCCACAAAGAATCTATTCACTCTATAAAACCTTTCGGAGACTAGCTCCATCCTCAGTGTCATTCAGTCAAATGTTTTTCAAAGGAACAGTGAAAATTCATTGTCCATTTCACCAAATTTTACTGAATGACTGAGGATGGAACTGATCTTCAAAAGGTTTTATGGCGTGAATAAATTCTTTGTAGATATTTTATTCTAAGACCTAATACAGTTCTAATAAACATGATTTCAATATTAACAGCATTCTTTGTTTATAAGTTTCTAAAGACAATTCGCTTAAAGAAAAATAACTTTCCTGATTTTACATCCGTGTTTTTTAGTCATGAATTTTTTAAAATGTTTTTCAAAAAAAAACAGCATTAGATTTTTAAGGTCATATATATATATTAATATCCATGTTTTTTAGTCATAATTTTCGTATGAATAACATGTTTTTTTTAAAAAAACAGCATGGTTTTTTAGTCACATCTCTATCAATGACCATAAGTAAAGATATGTTATTATAACACACCATTTTGGAGTTTGAAGGTCATTCACATGTATTGTAAAATAAATGAAATATCTAAGCATGAAACTGCAGTAAATGAAAAATTTAATAAAACCATGGAAAACCATCAACTAAGAAGTATGCTGTTTTATTTTGTGATTTGACATGAAACAAATAATGTAAAGTTCTTTTTCTTGCTGAGTTATTTTCAGACAAAATATATATTAAAAAAAATATATCCACGTTTTTTTGGCCACGGTTTTTTTTTGTAAAAAAAACGTTTTGTTAAAAAAAACGGCATAGTTTTTTTTAGTCACATCTCCAGACAGAGCAGAGAGAAGGGAGAGCAGTGAGATGCAACTGCTCGTCGAAGCAGAGCAGCACATGCAGCCCGTCTCACCCGAGGTGGCATTGCCCGTGAGGGCAAATAAACAGGACAAAAAGAAGGTTGGCACAGGGATCCTTGAGTTCAAGTTGGACGAGATCAACCCGAACTGGCAGCACCTTCAGGGCATTGTCATTGACTCCCCCGTACGTTCAACAATGAGATGATGCCAAACGAGTTCATGGAGTAGATCGTTGAGTAGACTAGGCTTTATGCCGAGCAGCCCAAGAGCAAAAGTGGGCCAAATGGCAGAACGGTCTAACCGTGAACAATGTGTGTATCGTCGAGGGGAGTCATGCTGCTCTCTAAGTACAACTCTCTGCCCTCCCGCCCCCTCTACTGAGAGCAGAGGTACGACGTGTTCTACAAGATTGTTGCGAAAAACATCAGCAAAATTAAGTTTGAAGGGATTTTCAGTTGCCTACACTATACAGACAAAGGTCAAGCCAACGATGTCAGATACTGAAAGGTTCGCTCAATTTTCAACAACCTCAACAAGCAGGCCTCCAAATACATCAACCTCATCCTCTTCTTTTTCGTCCACGAGTCAGGGATTAGATTATTAGATAGTTTAAGCCTCCCTATCCGCAACAAAGGCGATCCAAAGCGGGAAAGGAAGAAGGCACCATTTAGTATGGAGTAAAAGGGAACGTGGAATCTATGCAGAAAGGGCATAGGAACAGTAAGATGAGAAAGACGTTCATGAAACAAAATCAAAGTTGAAGAAAAAGTAGTAGGTGTTGAAAGAACAGGACAGCAGTGAACCGAATAAAAGTTGATCCGTAACAAAACAAAAACCTATGTTATTTTAACACAAAGAAAGCCTACCTAACCTTTAGCTTGGGCCCTCATATTGCCCCCTGGGAGCGCTAGATGAGTCAATGATCCCCTTCTCTGATCGCCACAACACAAAGCAGTTCATCAGGGCAACCGAATCAGGTTCGGCATCAAGGTGTGGATCATCTGCTCTGCTGACGGTCTGGGTTTGTACTTCGAGCCCTACTGGGGGCCGACGCCGCCATCCCCTACATCGGCCTCGGCCTGGGTCCCAACATAGAAATGAGCTTAATTGAGAAGGCCGACGTGCAGCGTGGCTCTGTGATTTTCTTCGAATACTTGTTCGTTTCCTTCCCCCTGCTGCAGAAGTTGTCAAACCTTGGCATTGGCGGAACAGAGACCATCCGAAAGCACAAGCTTCACCACGTGCTCCTCCCCGATGCTAAAACTGCCTAGAAGATAGAGGGGCGCCTCTAGGTGTCTGTACAAGGAAGATGAGGTATGAACGGTCTGGAGGGATAACAGGCTGTCTAAGTGGCGAGCAACATCCACTACGTCATTAAGAAAGCCGAGGAAAGGGCGATGAACCCAGCCAAGGGTAAACCAAAAGGTACTGCAAGGAAGCCGGCGAACAGGTCTTCTTCAACAGACCTGACTTAATCGTTATCAACAAGCAAGTCAGTAAATAGATCTGATGGACTGGATTGTGGCCCTGTACCTCTGCTCAGTCAAAAAAAAAAGAATGGGTGGTTTGGCTTTGTCCCCTGGTCCTTAAATGTAGCGGCCATAATCGCCTGGCGCCTAAGGAACATGGCACTCAGGGTACATGGGGCCTTCAACAAGCGTCAGCACACCCATCTCAACTTTGTCAGGAATCTGTTGGAGGGGCTCGTCAAGTGCCACGGTAAATATTCCCTCACCCTTCCCAGGCAGATGTGTGTGTCTACGCCTCTGCACAATAAGCAGAAGATGTTCACGAAACCCTTCACCCACGTGAGGTAAGACAACGTCAGCCACCGCATCAAGAAGCACGAGAAGGGGCACAGGGGAAGGTGCAAGAAGTGCACAGAGGACGAGTGCCCTTGCGACAACAGGTCCACTTACTTTTGCCTCAAGCGTAACATGTTCCTCTATGTCGACTGCTTCTGGGAGTTCCACAACGAGTAAATGTGCAGCAAAATTTTACGTGTGCAATTTGTTTCCTAAAAGTTTGACTGCAAATTTTTGTATTTCTTGCCCAAAAATAAACATTTTTTGAGAATGGGATTTGTGTTCAGCAAGTAAAAGTGCAGTAAAATATAGTGGGTGTGCAATTTCATTCTTACAGTGAACAGGAAACTCCATTTCGATCGCTTTATTCATCCATAGGAAGTTCTGAAAATGAAAGATCGAACCCTCGGAAACCCCATTAGGACTTCGAAGTCCCATCTTGTAGCGCGTTACTCGTAACTCGTAACGCGAAATCGCTTTGTTTGTCTCTTAATGGGACCTAAACTAGCTACTACAACAAATTTCACCAATCTGGAATAATTATTTGGTGGTATGGAAAGGGATAACATGAAATGGCATATACAAATTTTTAACAAATTGATGTATCTTGAAGACTAGGGGGCAGAACTTGTAATTTGGTAACTATTTTTTTCACTAGCTAAGAACGGATCTATTGCGTTATCGTGCACAATCTGGCGAACAATAATTGTTTTAGGTAATGACATAGTTATTACTCTCACCGTCATTTGAAATGTTGGTCTCCTTGGGAAGGGCTCAGCTACGGCAATCCTCATCTCTTCGCTTTCACAGTTTTCTGTAAATGAGGCAACAATGATGAGTGCAGTCCATGAATTTCACTAAAACGAAGGAAATCGATGTTGAACACAAAAGTGCGAAACCATCTTACTGTCCCCTCCACTCGCATTTGAACTATTACGAGACATGAACCATTTATACGTTATACCAGGAGTTAATATCTAAAAAGTCCTCCGTCATAAAAATTGAAATTAAAACTTCAATGAACCACCTACAGAGCGTTACATTGTATAGGAAAAACTTTGATGGTAAAAATAACGAAGACATACAAAATAAGATATGAAGCCTAGAAGGAGCCTTATGGGCACATAAGATTCACATCTTTAAAGCATAGGAAAAGTCGTGTGCAAGTCTCCAAAGCTGAGGACGCGACGCCGCTAAGTTAATGATATAGAATCCTAACTCACGCAAGCATATTATTTGATGTCCAATATGCATGTGCCCGAACTCTCAAAATAAAGCGAAGAATGACCGCGTGGCAAAGACGTGAGACCAGATGAAGCGTTTTTTAATGCAGTCGCACGCATTCGATAAGAAATAGATCAATGTTTAAATGCTTAAGCTAAATGAAAATATGGAAATAAACTTATAATTTTCGTTAACTGCCAAGCGGTAAGCCATGGGATAACGAGCAATACCAAGATGACAATCGAGTGACTTGAGAAATCGATCCCAATATTAAATTTTGGGAATTTAATATTTAATTGAATTAATAATAGGGCGGATAATAAAGTTTCATTCTGGATGTAACTCCCACTCTTGTTTCAATGCATTCATTCATAATCTAAAACACCACAGTTGTAGCTCTTTTAGAGAAGCCCTTTCACCTTCATTTCGGTGCACAGTACTCTGGAGTGAAATTTGTTTTATTATAATTCTCCTTGTCCCTGAGTTAGTTAGTTTCTGTTCTTACTTAGTATGACCGTCACACTTAATTTAATCGATGAGCACTGTAGCAATCTTAAATCATTCTTATGAAAAAATATTCCTCGCAATTTAAAGCCTGCACGAGTCACCGTAATCAACGACACCATTTGATTGTAATTTTCCTCTCAAACTGAACACTTATTATTTTTTCTTTGTATAACTGCACTAAAAATTGAACCTCTTGCTCGTTTCTCGACGTAGGGACTTGTTTTAGGGCTCATTATATTGGTAATGCAATTCACTGAACTGTGACCGGAGAGATTTTGGATAAACGTTCAGTTATTCATATGATGCTTTTAAAATGAAAAAATTACATTTTCACAATTACTTGAAAAATTTCTTTAAAAAAATTATTTGACAAATTTGAAATTCTTTTCATGCAATTTAGGAAGCAACGTTTTCTGCGTCGAAGAGGAATTTAAATAACTTACTTTCCTCTAAAATTGTGGGTTTAGAAATTTCAATTTCACTAGTGCCCTCAAAAAAATTTTTTCCTAAGAACACTTTTTTGCTTATTTCCGAGCAAAAATTTCTTAGAGTTAAATTTTACTCATATCATTCTAGTTTCAAAAAATTGGTTCCATGGGAAAATTTTGTCGCGGATCAGAAGTTCTTCTAACGGTTGCAATAGATGTAAATTCAAGCTCTTTTTAGGTATATATAGGTAGGTATATATCATGGTTATAAAACTACGTATAGCGTTTCAACTTTTATCGTATATGAATGGTACCAGACTATCAGAATATATAGATTACATCGAATATTCAACTTCTCTGGTTTTACGAATCGCAACGTGAAAACAATATTTTTCAACAAGCTCACAGTAATGAGAGCACAAAGCACTGGTCCACGGGTTTAGATTCGAATAGTCTATGATGAATGAAGTTAAATAGGAAAATTACCTAATTAAGATTGGTTAGATTCGATTATGTAAGAACAGGTTCACTGATATTACGAATTTAAATATTAATAATTTCAATCATGTTGATATTTTGCGAGAGTAAAAAAGTATGGGGGTTGCGAGTTTCTTTCCAAATACTTGAATACTTTACGATGGATAGGTTAGGTTCAAGTTGGACTTGAGTAAATTTATTTTGATGGTTCAGATTCACTTATTTTATGTATTGAAGCATAAGATCAAGTAAACTCGGTTGAGTGAGTTCAGGTTCAAGTAGAATTTATTGGGCCAGAAAATGTTACTAAACAAACCAATCGTGAATGTCTTCAAGGGTCCAGTGGGTATCATAACCTGCCGACTGGGGTAGATCCTTCACTTCAACGACGGTAAAATTTTTCATCTTTCCATGAATAACATTAGTTTTAATTTCAACTGGAACTACGTTGCGTGCACTTAACCACTATAGCTAAATATTTTTATGACATTTGAAATTATACCACACTACTGATATTCCTTTCTACAGGAAACTTATCAAGAGCTATTCTGCTAACGCCAGAGTGCTGCTACTATCAAATCTGTATCAAGTAATACTAGTTCAGTAGCTTACCCAGAGTTTCGATGACTTTGTTAGTGGAGCCGCCCAAAGATGAGAAGCTGATCCTTCTTCAGGCAATCTGTGGTGCTCCAACTATTCGCAAACCATAGGATTGTCCCGTTGAGGCAGCGTCCGTGCAAAATATGTTCGCCATTCTGCAATTATATTCATGAATGAGCACACATAAAAGTTGACATTCAGCTAAATCCTATATTTTTTTAATGCTCACAAGGCGGTAGAATTCCGTAACAGTCTACTTCGGCAAGATAAATCAGAATGCCTATATTTCGCAATGAGGTAAAATTCCACTGAAACAACGCAGACTCGTGGGCGCTCATGGAAAAGGTGAACTATACGGAAACCGAGTGACGTCCACGAACAAGCCAATAATAAGAAAGGGGAAACAGAATAGGCTTAGGAAAAAACGAAACGACTACTTTGTATCAATAATTGCGACACATTCGTTGAGTCACTTCTTTTGCCAACGTTGCGAACAGCCTTTCCACCATCCTACACCCTTTACAGCGAAGGTCAACAATGCGCGAGTACTAGCTATCCTTCGAGAACTTGGTGCCCAGGAAACGTGAAGAACAATCTCTGTAGTTTTGTTTAGAAGTTAGTTCAAGCCTCTCTATCCGCAACTAAGACGATACAAAGAGAAGCATCACGGAACATGGAATCTATCCACAAGAAACATAGAAGTTGAGCAAGACGCTCATGAAACAAGGTTTAAGTTGGAGAAAAAGTTAGGTGCTGAAAAACAGGATAGCAGTGAACCGATAAAAATTGTCCTCAAGGCTAGTGATGTACCGAAGTATCGTTATCGGTCATTTTTACTGATTTCGGTACCGGCAAAATTCGGCCGATAGTTTCCAATAATAGGTATTTTTTCATATAAATGAAGGTCATAAATCATGAAAGTAAAAGTGCAATCAAATAAAGGGTCTATTCATAACTTGAAAATTGGTTAGGTAACAGTTGAATTACAGTGTTTAATCAGGCCCTCTAACTAAATTTACTCCTTTGAATTCCCGGTGAGTCAAACACGATCAGTAAGTGAAAGCTAAGTAGCATGAATAGTTAGAACACAGAAACTAAATCAGAGCAAGCCCTGGACTATGGAAGAAGGGTGTCCGTAAGCTGAATCGCCACGAAGATGTGGTGATCAACAGGTTGCGACTGAACCATACTGCACTGACCCACTGCTACCTCATGGACCCTGAATCACTTGGACAGAGACCGGTTTGCGGATGGTGTCAAGTGGCAGTCTTAACAGTAAGACACATTTTGAAGGAGTGTGCTGCCCTGCAGCAAACGAGAGACAGAGTACTTCGACCAGTCACTGGAGGACCAGGAGGAAGCGTCAGTGTGGCTGAGCTGTTATTTGATGGCGGACCTATTCACTAAGTGCTAGAATATGTGAAAGAAGTAAATGTAGTTGGCAATTTATAAGAACAAATGGAAAAGAGCGGAGTCAATCCTACTCTACCAAACGGTTATTTGTAATGGTGACAAGACAAGATGGCCAACTTTCAATGTGTCTACGATTGAACTGTTTGTGGAATAATGCAATGTAATTCCTTGAACGATACTCATTGCTTCAGCGGGGGATATCTTTGTTTTTGGCAGTATAGACGATGAACGCGCAATATGGTCGGGCGGGCTGTATTGATACCCCAGGGATTTCAGCGTGGGTAAGGCGCCGGGCCATAAATGGGTGGGCAGCTGAAACCCCCTTGGTGATTGGCTGCCCAATGAGCTCGGACAATTCGGGATTGAGATGTTTTAATCCGGGGATGTGACACCTAAAACAGAGTTCATGGTGGCTATTGTAGTAATGACGGTCTTGATGACCACAGTAATAACGATTACATAATACTCTTTACTGCGGTGATGTGAGGGTTGGTGTTGGGGTTGTCTTTCGGTGCGGTGTGGTCTTCGGTGCTTAGTCACTGGCGGGCCTATGTTTACTGCCTCTTGTGCTACTCAAGGGTGCAACATTTAAGTAACGTGACCTGTCAACAGTCAGTGTAATAATCATCCACTTGTATGCATACTTCGTAAATAAAACCTCCCGAAAAAAGTGCAAAGACGAAACATTAGAACGAGACGCGTACGGTGTAACAATTAATAATCTTCTGAAATTGTGGAGGACGCGTGTTGTATTGTGACTTTAGCAAATCGCCAAAGCGACAGCTAAATAGTCCATGAGCGAAGCTGTCGTTGAATGAGTTTATTATTATTATACAGAAGCGACATTATATTATTATCCTTTTTACAACTAAAACCTATATAGTTTGACCCAATTTCCATTTCTTAAAGTATGTGACAAGCTAACAAAAATCAAATACAGTTGAAAGTGCATTTTGAGGTTTTTGTAAATTTAATATAGGAGTGGCTGATCTTTTTTTTTAATTTAGCTTTTATATTGTCAAATATTCCGAAGCTATTAATTTTATTTTAATGTTGCATGTAAATCGCCGTACATTGCGAATCGTGCCGGTTTCTTCTATTTTAAGATATTTGAAAAATTCACGAACAATCTTATAGTTGGTTGTGTGTTTGGGGATCTTTTTACGGTTTCGGGGTCTTAAATGCTCTCTTTTCGCCAAGGCAAGTATATATTTTGGTGTGAAACACACGAAATTGATAATCATGTCGCGGAGAAATTATTGTTTTGGTCCACTTTTAGAACCAGTTGCTATTATGGCTAGTCTACATTACGTTGCAATACGATTGGAAACATTTATCTATCGAATGGATTTCATTTTGTTAGTTTTCTCAACAATATAGTTACTGAAGCAATAGCAGTTTTATAATTCCTAATCGAAAATTTGATTGTCAATATTGTTATATTATTAGATATTAGTAAATAATTCTATTTTAACAGCCCTGTAGGGCTTAAAATGGCTTCATTTTAATATAATTGCAAAAAGTATCGGTGTTGGTTGTAGTATCGGTCAAGGTATCGGTATTTCCAAGTATCGGAGTGTCGGTATCGGCCAAATAATAAGTATCAGTATCGGCCAAAAAAATGGTATCGGTACATCGCTATTCTAGGCCTACCTGTCAGCTCAGACCCTCATATTTTCTCCTGGAACGACAACCTCTGTAATGCACTCAACTGAATTATTGCATGGGCATTTGACACCTGCAATTTGTCGCGTGTTTCGCTCTAGCATACCATGCAACCACAGATCCAAGTTTTTTTTGCAGTTAAACCTACCAAATTACTTCCTTAATTAGGACTAATGCTACTTGGTAAACAGAAAATACATCATTTTCTAACATGGAACCAGTAAGGAAGCTAATTGGTAAAGTATTACACTCCTGTGATTCGTCAGGCCAGCTTCTGTGGAGCTGGTGTAATTTTTATTTCCTATAACGTAAGTTATGTCAACTCATCATGAAAGCCATGAGTACAATACAAATAGAAAACGATGACACAATTATCATTGAAATCCATATATGTGTCATAAATAACGGCTACTGGAAGAAACCGACCCGTGAATTTGATTAATGCCGAAACCATGAACGTTGCAGCACTACGGAATTACCCTCACTCATTTATTTACATAAGTTTACAGGCAAATTGATTAATATTGGTCTAAAGAAAAAAATTAATTTATGAACATATTACTTTTCCAAGAGTTTTAGCCCTACAATTTTGCTTGAACGCTAATCAGACATCTGCATAACATATAATCAATTAAATTTAATATTTTTTCATTGAGACTACGATAAGTAGCCATCGTGGAGAGAAATAAAGTCAGTATTATTTAATAACTATATATCGTCTTTTATTCAAGCTTTTGTAATCTATAAGACATAATCGAACTATTTTAAAAGAATGGACTATTTAGCGCTGTGATTAGGGTGTTCCGAAACCTAATGTTGCCAAAGCACAAGTCATCAAGTCGGAGCTGAAGTGTTTGCGCTCTTTTCCTTCGTGAATTTATATTCGAAGTTCATAGGAATTGCTCAGAAAGTATTTTCGTCATGTTATCTTCGAATTCCGTAGATTGCACATTAACAATAACTTCAGAAAAATTTCAATAGCACATAATTGATAGATGTTATTGATGAAAAATCGCACTTAAAAATAAATAATGCAATAAATTGAAATTGCATTTACGTTTTTTGTCTGAAGATTACGTACGCACTCCATGGGAAATAAAATGTCAAGGACATTCGCATTCAAAAATGTAGAAATATTAGAATACATGCATCCATTCAATTTAGTGGCATGTTATTTTAACGTTTTATTTGGTAAAATCGGAAGTGATTTTTATCTCATACCTAACATGCGAAAAAAAATTATCTGACAACTGATAATACAGCTATGCAATGGTCTCCTGTTTTATCATTTCTTCAATTTTGACGTAAAAATGTTAACGCAAAATGTAAGAGTATGTAAATTAAAAATTAAAAATACACCTGACACAAGGTAGATAAACTCGTACACGCATCCATACTATGGGTCGTCCCTTTTCTATCGCTGTGTAAAATAATCTTAGCTGTGGAAGATGAAATAAAAATACATTTAACAGTAATTTAAAGTAAAAATCGCAACATTACCGAAGAACAGAAACGAGGATCACTTTTGTAAGAATTTTACGGAATCCGGAGTTCTACCTAGAATTGATGTACTTTTGGCTAATAAATTGCGGCATGGATATTCAATCTATTTTTTTTTTCAAATTATCACCAGAGATTTTTTACATTTCCTCTAGGATTTGATATTTTTACATGAAATAGCTGCACATTCATTTTTAAAGAAACGAATATAAAGTTTCTATTATTACATGTTAATTGCAAGTATTGTCTTTGGTCATTCAGCCCCTGGTGGAAACACGCAAATTCTATGCTTCACGAGTGTTTCAACAAAGAAATCGTGAGCATTAAACGATAATTCAGCTATAAAGTCCACGACACAAAATGTACATCGAACAAGAAAGAAAAGTTAATATACGAAATCTTAAACACTGCTAATATGAACGAGAATTGCAACACAATTCACGAATCTACTAACCTCCTCGTATTTTAAGACAAAATATACTTTCTCGAAACATAATAAAATCTGAAAGTAGTATCAAAAGACAGAAGTAACATCGACGAACTTTCAATCCAACGAATAAGAACTCGCCTATATAAAATTAATGAAGCTCAAATTATGATTATATCCAAGATTACTTGCTTCACGAATAGTTTGTAATATTGTTAATTTATCATATTCCTTCTTCCTATTCTCGCCAGGAAAATTAGGTTCGAAGAAAATCATGTCAAATTGATTTCAAAAAGTACAATTTCGTCTGTAGAACTGAATTGCACTGTGCAAAATGAAGTCTAACAGCTTGGTCATGACAACAGAAATAAATACTAGTCTACCTGTACTAAGAGTCGTTTAATAATTTTGAGTAATCATCTTCAAGTTTTGCAAACATTATCTAGCCCGAGGACAGCGGCTCATCGAAAATATTCAATTTTGATCAATGAAAATCGTGAACCACTCGAGTGTTTGTTGGTAATATATGAGAATTTTTCTCTTCTTTTTCCTCAACCGAAATTGGGATAATGGTATCAGACATTGCCGTCATTACAAAATAATTTTACTCAACAAATGAGCTTTAACTCAATAGTATCTGTACATCATTTTTGAACCCGCGGTAGCGTCGACGAAGTAAAATATGCGATGAACGTGTTTTTAATAAATATGCCAGCACCAATCAACACCCAATAACCAGATGTAATATTTCTTATAAAAGATGGAAACATCGTTCAACTGCATAACCTTCACCTGAAATGATTAGATCATAGTTTAAGAGTTTTCGTAGCAAAAAAAACATTTCCCTGTAAAACTACTTTCATCATGAAGTATAGACTTATAAAAGACGAATATGCTCAATGAAATCCATGTACCCTGCACATACAAATATCAAATCAAGAAAAAATCTCGCGAACCAAGATGATAGTCGACAAGGAAAGTAATCGTCGCTGATAAAAGGACAGTAGGTCAACTGTAAAAGACGATCCCTGACAGAACAAAAAATTCTCCATTTCAGAGACAATAATCCTGCAATCTATAGCTTGAGCCCTCACGTTTTTTCTCAGGAATCGCTACATCCTGTATATAAAAAGTTTTATCCCTGTATTGGGCAATATTCTTGAACATTACGAGGTAGATTAGGCGAGCCGAAGAATCCAAGTTCAATCCAACGGTAGCATATCCTGGGATCTTATCCTCCCGTCCTACGTCGGAACGCCCTTCAGACATGTGTATGCTGCTATAATATTGAGGGCGTGTATGTAGTATATATGTAAAATACATGTCATTACGCATCATATATTTCAATTTTGCTTTAGCCTAGTCTTACTTTTGATCTTTCTGCTTGGTGTAGGTTACGTGAGGGGACGGTTGCTGTCGTTCTCTCCCCCCTCTCTCTATTACAGCTACGATCTTAATAGGGTCCTACTTAGGAAAACTGTCTCGCCCATGGCCTCTAATAAACTTCATATAGAAAAATTTGGTTATTGGTTACATTCTTCTGACCCTGGGAGACTAACGGGGTGAAGGGGCCTTAAACAAGATTAGATCTTGTTATAATCCCTAAGATATAAACATCCTACGGCAAATTCCTCGAAAACCAAAGTAAGATAATACTGTCATTTTTTCGGATCCTTTCTTTCATAATGGATGTTTTTATTTATCCCTTTCATCTACTCGACACAATTTTTGCCACTCTATAATTCAGAATTTTCCTTCCCGAGTCGACTACAACCTCCTATGTAATAAGAGCCAGAGTATATGCTATATTTATTTTTGAGACTTTCTTGATTTGTAAAATGTGCTCCACAGTCTCGCGAGTAAGAACACGAGGAATTAGTCATGTATTTATCAGGTTTCCTAACGTATTTCTTTATTGAAAGTTAAACTTCTGAAAAACTCCGGGTCATTTATAATAACAAATAATTTCAAGATGAAGAAATCGAAACAAAATTTCTAATTTTTTTGGCACATATCTGTTAATCGTTCAAATGGTTAACATCGAGAAAATTTACTAGGCAACGAAGACTGTGACTGTACCATAGGTAGGCAAGGCCACGCTATCAGTGGTGAAGTGAACTAAACTTCGAGCTAGTGCATATGATCAGTTCATTTAGAGCGATTTGCACTAATTGCATCACAAATTAACATCCTCATTCTGAACGGGTTACGTGCAGTGCAGTTCTTTCATACAGTCTTTAACTATAGGGAACGTTCAAACTGCATGAAATGAACTATCTGATAAACAGTCGTTCGTGACAAGGGTTTCAGAGCGGTTGCCTAATTTTGTTAAAATAGATGGTATTAATGTCTACTTTGCGAACACCGTTCCGCAGCAAATTGAGCCAAATTCGATCTTTTTTTTATCTTAAATTGATGGAACTACGTTTGCTCCAAGTTCGTTGAAAACTACTTGAAGCCTGACTAATAGTTTCAACGCAGCCGCGCGCTCAAGTTAAGGCCCCGATACACTGGCGTTCATGACTCGAGAAATTGCGGCAGTGAATCCGTCCGCCAGTTGAAGTGAGAACTGGCGACATGATACACTCGGCACGCAAGATGAAGCACCGCGGACTGCAATGCAAGGCGTCAGTCCATGGAGCTAGGATATATGGAGGGAGCATAGCGCACTCCGATCGGGCTCAATTTAGCTGCAAAAGTTGAGAGACTCGGGCAGTGTGAATGCCCGACACGTCACAATTCTGAGCCAACCACAGACGCTTGGCTGAAGTTGGCTCCTCCCACCTCCTCTACCACTCCCCTCCCATTTTCCGAAGCAAGATTAGTACCACACCACAAGTCATAGGGTGAGGTGTGCGTGCAAGTCGCTCCAATTTGTTATAATCAAGGGCCTGTAATCTTTATAGTTTTCAACTCTTAATGTACCTTTGCTAAAAATTTTGATATTATTAAGTGTCCTCAAGAGAGGAAACCAATTTATTATCTTTCTGAGTCTTAGAATCCCAAATTAATGATTAGAGATTAACTCAACAGCTGGAAGAGCATTCAGCGAGCGTGTCCGCACTCTCGCGTAGTCAGTAGGTAACTGGCTTCCGTGCTGACGTCACACTTGCGAGACGACTATTGGTTACCACAGACAGAGGAGAAATCTCAAAAACTGGTTCTCTTCACAGACGGCTATGCTCCCTCCATATATCCTAGCTCCATGCGTCAGTCTGCCTCAGCGTGTCGTACGGGTAGGTGCGCGATTGCGACCAGCCGTATGGAGCGCAGGATTAAGAAAACCATCCCACTTTTTCAACTTTTTTAGTCCGATTTGTTTGAAAGTTGGCCAGTATATGTATTTTGTAAAAGTAAACCTTTTTAACTCCTGTCATTTTTTCAATTTAGGCCATACTTTTTTTTTTGACGAAAAATGTGTTTTTGGTATATTTTTTTGAAATTTCAGATTGTAACTCCTCCTTCAGTTTTGATGCTAGAACAAAAACAAAGACAGTTTTAGAACCCTTGGAACATTTCTAACAAACGCTCGTTCAGTTTTTTTCAAATTCAAATTTTTTCTATTTTTTCAAAAATTTTCAAAATTTCAAAAATCAGCAACAATTTTTTGGGTTTAGAGCTATATATTTTTTCAAAGAATTCGAATTTGAAAAAAACCGAACGAGCGTTTGTTAGAAATGCTTCAAGGATTCTAAAACTGTCTTTGGATTTGTTCTAGCATCAAAACTCGAGAACTAGTCCCAGGATGAATGTTGAAAATTCAAAGTGTTGGGTATAAGCAAGAAATAAAATTTTGTGTTGAAGTGTAATATAATGAACAATTGATGTAATTGAATGCAGTTTTAATTTTTATTTTGATAATTTCCATACACAGCTTCATATTCGAAGTGTGAATTGTGATTTCAAAAAAAAAAAATTATCATTTTTTTCAACAAAATGATTTTTTTTATTTTCAGTCTGATTCTTATAAAATTTGACTATGATATGTAACCTTTGAAAATAAATACAATTGATTCCACTCATTTTTTTGATTCAGGCCTTAGATTTTTCAAAAATTTGACATATTGGTTTTTAGGTATTGATATTTCACTAATATTGATATTTCAAAATGAGACTCCTCCTTCAGTTTTGATGCTAGAACAAAAGCAAAGACAGTTTTAGAATCCTTGAAACATTTCTAACAAACTCACATTAAGCTTTTTTTCCATTTCCTATTTGTTCTCTTTTTATATGGGGTCAAAATCGGGAAAAAATTTAAAATTTTGGGTGCTTTTCATTTATATTGATATTTCAAAATGTAACTCCTCCTTCAGTTTTGATGCTAGAACAAAAGCAAAGACAGTTTTAGAATCCTTGGAACATTTCTAACAAACTCACATTGAGCTTTTTTTCCATTTCCTATTTGTTCTCTTTTTATGTGGGGTCAAAATCGGAAAAATTGAAAAAGTTTGGTCGCCTTACCCCCCCCGGGGGGGGGGAAGTTATTTTCCGTAGCGCCATAAAATTTTAGGAACGAATAGTCTACCACCTAAGGGTCCTTTTACAACAAAAACATGCAAAATGACCATGGAATCGACAGCATCTGGCAAGGGCCTGGGATGGTCTCCTTGAACCAAAGCGCACGTTGCGCTGTGCTTTAGCCTTCTGTAAGCGCTGCTGATCACATTCTGCAAGCAGTCGAATTTTTTAAAAGCGTCTATAGAATTCAGCGTTAGAGTTTTGTCAACTCAATTGCGAAGCAAGACATGGCTGTACACCTCTCCCGTCATCGTTCAAAACTGTACTGCTCGTCGCAGTGACGACCGTCCTAATCCAGACATGCTCGGAATTCGGATCGCTGAAAGCTCGGTGGCCACTCTGCTAACTGGCTGGTGTGCACGGATGGGAGGCACATTGAGAGGCGTGCTGGCGGTTATCACCGCGATTTTTGCCTAGTGTATCGGGGCCTTTAGGTGTCTGTCGGCGCACCTCGCCGATGCTCGTCTGGCTAAAGCGTCTATAAATCATTCGTTCATTTCTCAAATATTTAGCTTGTTTCTTCGCTATTCCTATATGAGTATTACAGTCTAGAACCGAATCATTCTGAAAACCAAGCGAAGAATAGCGAAAATAGCGGATCGATCAATTTGATGCTTGTCTTGAATCCTTCTCATTTTTCTGTCTCATTTATGAGAACAAAAGAAATTTTTCTCCGGAAAGTGATGCATGCGTGGGCGACCGCGTGAGATAGACAATCTTGCTTACAATATGGGATTATGTTGCTGTTCTCATCTATTAGCGATAAATAAGCTTACAATATAACATATAAGTCACATAATATAAGCGATAATTGAAAGTTTGTGTCAAGACCCTTCAATTTGAGATACACCTTTCCTCACAACTCGCCCAATGCAGCCGTCCTCTTCTTGCGTAGTTTCCAAAATTTTCTTATTCATTACGCAGTCGTACGTGTAACGTTGAATACACCTTTTCCTGCACGTAAACGATTTATGGGCTGAACCATTGCCTGGATTGTTCACGTTGTCGTCGTTCGTACCACAAATACATCACCACTGGATCCACGTTCATAGATGACTGAGTGGTCACTAGAATTTATATACATGAAATTTCCCGTAGTGCAGCGCACCAGCAGTTGAACGCTGCAAAGCAGGTCTCGAGTTGTTGTCAGATGCAAGATGTTTATTAGGTTTTCATGTGATACGAGTTGCGTCAGTTGGCGGTTCTGATGCAGCGCGTCGAATGCCACGTGATGAGCTTTGTTCTCGTTAGAAGTCTCACCTACCACATGTACAGCTGTGCCAGATCTTCATATACGGGTTGCTTTCATACTTGATTTTAGCTTGTAATTGGATATATATTTTTTCTTTTAATTTTTCTCAATGGAAAATGTCAAGGAAATCTCAATCGTAAAATGAAAATGAGCGGCAATGCAATGATGATGAACGTATTTAATAGCCAACATTTCGAAAAGTTAAAGTTTCATATTCAGAGCTGAAACGGTAGAAAGAATAAACAATAATATGAAAGAAAGTTACATGGCTTCTTACCAGTAAAATTAGATGAATACTAGCTTGTAATTGGAGCTGAAACGGTAATTCGACGAACCTAATTTAACTGATAGATGCAACTTAAAATGTTTTAGAAATAAATGATTTCGTTAAGTTTGATCTTTACTCAAACGCGGTTTGTATATGATAAATGGAATAAGAACTAGAGGACCTAGATATTTGCTGCCTAATTTTTATGTGCATAGTTGCTGCTAGCAGTCTTGAAAGAACTGTTCTCCAGCAACTTATTCGTCGCAGCCAGCATTCGGGTGTCTCCCATAAAACTAATCGTCCCTAAACCTTTTCAGTCTGCAATTAGAGCTCTAATCATTATAATAGGTTGAAATGCACATTGAAATTTCCTAATTTTAATACAATCTGCAAAAATCAAAACGAGGAAAATCTCAGTATTTTGAAATCATTGTTCATATGAACAATTATTTGAACATGATTGAAACATAGGGTAGGAGGTAATAATGACAGAATTTTTTACTAGTCTTCTTCGTTCAACACATTGTCCGTAGAATTTCCACTGGTCCTGCTACTACCTGATAATACCCTTGGTTTTTGGGGTCCGCTTCTTCCTCTCTGTCGCGCTCACATGGATAGTTATGATGACCGTCTTTGTGATACGAATTTCACCAGTGCCCAAGTACAAAAATATTTTTATCACGGGTACTGTTAGGATGGATTTGTTTGTTATCCTTATCTGGAAAATTTGTTTGATAAAGGTATTGAATCCCGTCATTTTTGACGGGTCGTGCATGCTAGTAAACAAATAAACATGCGACGGTCATTTTTAGTAGTAGATTGAAAGAATTGGTTAGCTTAGTCTTGTGAGTGAAGTAAAACAAATGTGTCATCCAAGTACCTGCGATAAAACACAGGTTTAAATTCACAGGACTGTTTTCTAAATAGGTATTTTCTCAGTAAGATAAAAACAAATAGTAATTAGAAGCGAGAGCCTGGAGTCATCGCGAGTCTGTCAATTTTTTTCAAATTTTACTATTGAACATGAAAAATGAATTAGTCAGGGCAGTTTCTAGTAAGCGTTTAATCTGCTTCTTATGTAATTAAAAATTGAATTATCGTTGGAGAAAATTGTGTCAAACACAAATTAAATGGATTCAGTTACAGGTACATTGGTATAGAAGACTTTGTCAAAGTTGCACATAAAATACTGGCTAAATAATTGCGAGATCTGTAATGAATTAACAGATTATTATTACTATTTTTATTATTTACGTTAGTTTAAACCTCAGTCGTCACTTCAACGGCGTTGTTAAGAGATTAACAGTAAAAGGACCATCGAGTATGGACACGTACACGGGGAATCTATGCACAATGTGTGTTCCGACACAGGCCACCCTTTAAGCTGTAACACGAGTGCGTTGCTACACAGGACACAATGCACATGAAACAGCAAGTCAGGAAGGAAGTTCAAACAAGATGAAAGGTTAGGAAGGAAGTTGTAGGTGTCTTAGAAAAGGATAGCAGTGAACCGAAAAAACATGGTCCGTATTTCGAAACGTAATTCGACAGTGATTTATGATAAAAATAGAGCCATTAGAATAAAAAAAAATCATGTTCATGCAGGACTTCTTTACGGGAATAAGTAGCAAAAATCGTCTATGACCTAAATGGAAGTGGTTTTCTTTCTTACTCATTAACATGTATTAACAACTGAGATATTCGAAAAATACTTGAGTATCAATAATTATTATTCTCTGTTGATGATGCATTTAATCAATCCCCCTCAGGGGGATACAACTATTGTATCTATGGGAATTAGCGCTCCCAGGGGGACTATGTGAGGGCTTGAGCTGAAGGTTAGGTAGGCTTCCTTTTGTTGAAATAGAATAGGTTTTTGTTTTGTTACGGACCATCTTTTTTCGGTTCACTGCTGTCCTGTTTTTCAGCACCTACTACTTTCTTGTTCAACTTTTTCTTGTTTCATGAACTTCTTCCCTAGCTTCCTTGTTTCTGTGCACCTTGTGCATAGATTCCGCGTTCCCTCAACTCCATACTAAATGGTGCCTTCCTCCTTCCTCTCTTAGAACATCTTTGTCGTGCAATTAAGGGAGGCTAAAATTTTCATATATGTATATATATATATATATATAATGCATTTAATCAGAATATTGTTGATGTAGTGATTGTTTTTTTCCCACGGATAATATTTTTTTACATTCGCTGCTGTCCGTTTAAGGACCTATTTTCTTTGTTTGGGTTGGTAGCATCACCATTTTTAAACTCATTTTGCCATATTTTAATTTGTGATAATGTTGTGGCTTGATTTTTCAGTGAATAGTGAATAAATAATATTTAATTTGTATGCTTTTATTTCATACCCAGTCGCCAGACCCTACCATACTCTTGAATGAATAGTACATGAATCATATCGAACATAGATGATTGCATTTTCTACACAGTTGAGAGGACCCAACGCCGCTGAAAGTAATTAATTTCTGAAATAAGTGGCATTCATCTTTACAATCAGTCATAGGCGATATCACGAAATAATATGAGGCAAAAGATGAATATCATAATAAATGTCCGTAATAAATGCATTTACTGAAGTCTTCCATACACTGTCGTTGACTTAGATGTTGAACCGAGTACGAATATAGTGCTGAAAAGATTACAATACTTCTAAATTTAAACTCATAATTTGTTTACAATGAATAATTGTTAACAATCTTTTACTTGCAAGGATTATTCAATGCCATTGAAATTTTACTAACGAACGAATTATCCGTTTTAATTAGTTCCCATTCGTTTCGAGAGGAAATTGTTCGAAACACAAGAATCTCTTTAAGCGTACTTTGTACGCTGCTCTTTATGGTCTTCAGTGGATAATATGCCTTTAACCAGCCGAGGCACAAAATTTTCCCTCGTGTCACTTTTGCAGCACGTTATACATCTTCATCTATGTCTTATCTTCCAAGCTCACATCCCCAGAACAAGACTTGGTGAACCAGCTTCTTACTTGATCCGTTTCGACAGCCTGACTATACATACTGCATAATTTTACCACTCTCTCTGCTTCACATTATTTGTTTAAACTCACTTAATTAAACATGTCGGGTTTGTCACTTCAGCTTTTTCATTGCCAGCGTTATTTTGATGAATTTTACTGAAATACGAGTGATCAGATGCTTCTGAAAAAGTGGAGAGTTTTTAATTGAATTCAAATTAATTTATCAGAATCTAAGCATTTCTAAACGGATAAAGCACTTATAATTTACATCAACAGATCGGAAACTCAATTCTCAGTAGTTGCTGGTTATTCCTGAATTTTTCATTCTCAAAAATTATATAAGCTTACGAGTTAGTTTACAAGGTGCAAAGAGGAAATTGAAGGCAGTACGGGCAATGGAACGTTTAATTTGTGTACAGGAGATATACCCACACGGAAAAACCGCAAGTTAAAAATGAAGAACAGACAACAAAGATTAGAAAATTATCGTAAGCATTCACGAAAGATACAAGTTCCGCATGCCGAATTAGAGTGAAGATTATCTAATAAAATCCCCAGGCGTCTCTAATTATCTTTGCACAAGATAGACTCCCCTAGCTAACCTAACCCTATTGCCCATCCTATTATCCAAATGGGTTTCATTCTGAAGAAATAATTCATCGGGAAATGCCTCAGCCAATAACTGAAAAAAATAAACGTACAAATTTAGAGAAATACATCAATTTTTACACTTGAATTGGTATTTTATGACAATTAAATAAATCTATACTATAATAAGAGCTGCGTCCGTCCGTCCGTCCGTCGGTCGGTCTGTCCGAAGCCAGCCTGCAGTGTGTGAAGAGCGTATCTGTGATACAAGCTCCAGCCCTATATATTTTGACGGGTCGTGTTCACGCGGCCTCATCAACTCTCCAGAGATTATATTTTTTTATTTATTACGGCCTTTCTCTCATTTCGCCTTTTTTTTATTACAAAAAAAAGAGGGGTGGACTAGTAAATATAATATAATGCTGCTGGAATGCAAGTAATAACTCTACACAACTTTAAACGAAGATATACGAACAACGAATATATTAGTCATCGGTCTAATGTTAGTCCTAGACACGTTTTCATTGAAGGAAGCGTCTTCCCATTTTCATGTTAAGTGCGCTCGTCCTACTTGAGCAAACCGATTTGAGCAACATGCTGTCATGATCCTGAGTAGTCCGTGTCGTTGCTTAACCTACTTGAGCTCTGCGGGTGAAACACGGACGGCTCCTTGCCTAGTACGCCGAGCTGCATGACCTACTAAGCAGCAAAATTGCGCTTCACCTACTTGGGCTTTTTTCCCTTCATGCAAACACAAAACGCAGCAAATACACCTTTCACAGCGCACCGCATTAGTGCAAGGCACAAATGTGGGGCGCTGTCCATTGTTTCTATGTGAAAAATGCTTTTGAAAATGAATGTGTATTGTGCATTTTGCATGGTAGTTCCGTTGGGGTTGAGTTGATCCGGATAAATATGAAAAACGAAAATTAGACATACAGTTCGATGATGTAAATGGTTACATGAAACTTGTAACTAACTAAAATAAACCGTTTAACTTCAGTGAGATATTCTAATACAATAGGTGAAATTTTATGATTTCCAATCACGTTTCAACGTATTTCCTTGGAGATTCAGCACACTGATATTTTTCAAATGAATAGATATAAAATCTTGAGCATTAGAAATTTTAAATGAGTGTCGGGAATGAAGCTTTTAATACAATTATTATTCATTAAAATATAGGTATTCAAACAGGTTTACAAACGCGGAAAGCCGTTTTGCGTGCAACCATGTGCTTTACTGTAGCAGTTGTAAAGGATAAGAGTTGTGTGTTAGACTGTCTAGAGAGTCTCTGAAAATGTAATTTATAGCTTGATATCCCGGAAACAATAAAGACAGCAACACATATTAGAAAATGAAGAAGTCATTTAAAAAAAGAAATCTGAAATTGCTCAAATCCATCCTTTAAGAAACAATGCGTCAATGAGCACTGTTATTAACTCGGATTCTTCGGTAATTTTTAGAAGACCACCATCCATAGCAACCGCTTCACAAATCATAAGAAGTCCACATAATTAAAAACTTGAACGTCTGCTGTTCAAGAACTAATCGAGTATCCGAATGATATTGAATTAGAAAATAAAAATGTGCACGTTTAATTGACTGGAAATTTATTTGAGAATTTTTTTTGTTCAAATCAAACATGTCATTATTTAGACGGTCAATTTTTACTTTAATGTTGACAACGATTTTCATAATTTCGTTGCCAGTAATCAATAAAGGAACACATTTGAAAACGTTTTACACGAATGAAATTCTGCTCGCTGATGCGTTATTTTCGAATTATTCAACTTTGAAGATGGCTTGTGCGCGCCAGGGAAGCGAACGTGCCAAGCGTTATTTAATTAATAACGGAAGCTAACCCCCTATTACAAACGTAAAGAGGTTGGGTCGTGAGGGGTAGCCACAGTTCTTGTGAAAAATATGAATAAAGTTTTCTAGTGACGTCCGTTTACATCATCTCCAATGACGGCCATCAGTTACCCAAGATGGCGGCCGCCATCTTGGAGCCGATGTAAACGGATGTGACTAGAAGAACTGTGGCTACCCCTTACGATCCAACCAACCTCTTTACGTTTGTAATAGGGGGTTAGCTTCCGTTTCAACTCTGAAATTGCGCAAAAAAGGCTATTCAGGAGCGCCGCTCGTATAACTTCAAACTTAAACAACTCGAAAACTAAGCATTTGCGAGCACACTGTCATTCAGGAAAAACGTCTTAAAATCGAATATATTACCTATCTATGGCAACGACATTATGAAAATCGTTGACAACATTAAAGTAAAAATTGACCATTAAAACAACAAATTGTACGCAGGATGTAATTTGAGGATTGGAGGGCACAAATTAGAAAAAAGTTCCAAAATTTTTGTGAATGACCGTTAAAATAGTTAACTTTTCTTCTCATTTTATGATGGAAGGTTCATATGATCAATAATATTATGATTTGAGTCATTTAAATGTTTTAAATTTTTCATTGTGATTTGATTAATGTTTTCACTGGCATTTGATAAGTTTTCAGACTATTGATCAGTAAATAATCAAGGATTTTGAACTTTTCAAAAATTGAATTCAGTTCAGTGCTTGAACTTTTAAACAACTTCAAGTGGCTATTTCTCTCTATAAAATTCAACATTCATGTCTTTTAATGATTTTCTTTGGATAAACCCAATTACGTTAACTTCGAAGTAAAACTCATCCTATATTAGATACAGAGCATTTAAATGTCCTCCCTCTGAGTTTTAATACTAGTACTTCTCTCGAATTGTTGCATCATTTAACTATACCTCAAAAATATGAATATAAAATATAAGCTGTGACAAACCTAGTGAATCACAACGCAAATATTGAAAAACCCTTGCAAACTCAATCGCTTGAACTTCAAGTTCAGGGCCGACAGCATCAGAGCTTTTGTATCGACCAACGCACCACATAACTTTCCAGATCGGACTGTCCGACTGACGCATACCATTATCCGCTTTGAATCATCACTCAAAGAATAATCATCCAGAGGAGGTATCAATTCCAAGCGTTATTATATATGAGTGTTCAGCAAAATACTAAATGATGTAATGAAGTTGAACAACTTGCAGAGTTTGATATAAAAATGCAATACATTTGTTTTACATTTTTAATTATTTCTTAATAATACGATAACCTGTAAAAAACACGCATTTCAGAAGAAAAGTGCACAAAAAAATACAATATTTCTCCCATAGTGTCGCTTCTAACTCAATTTTAAACATGCATGTTATTTGGAGTATTTAGCTATAGTGTTCATAGTATTTTGCATACACCTAAATTTCATGTAAAGAATAGAGACATCCCTTTTCGTTAAGGCCGAGTAGCTAAAATATTATTTTCCTCAGGTACCGGTAATAGTACTAATGAGTGTAAAAGAAAGTTCTATAACGTCGCTGTTCGGAGTATATTGAAAATGAAGGTATCATTGTAATAGAAATATTAGTTTTTTGTGGGCACGCAAAAAGTCTAGAAGGGTAAATTTAAAAAGTGGTGCATCCTGTATTGCAGAGGGTTATTACGTACTCATTTCCGGAACATGATTGTTCCGAAAAGATATGCTATTTGATAATATTTTCCACCTGTTAAAATTTCTACGTGCTCTGTCAAATTTATCGAAAATCTATTGCCGTTAGTTTGATGGACTCTGCACACAAATCTTCGATTATTTCTTTAATGTCACAAAAGTCTTAGAACGTGAATTAGTTGAACGAACGTGTAACGCGAGCTAAAAAATGTCATGTTCTAAACACAAATTTTCATTTATTCATAGGTATACTAAATGAAATTTGAAAGCGTCATTTGAAAAAAGTTATTTTCGATCATAAAAAACAGAAATGGGCAAAGCAAATGTTATTTACAGGCTCTTAGTTGCAAGCTACTCATATATTTTCGTAACTTATGAATATAATGTAAAATAGACAAAATAATTCTGCGCAGTTTATGTTCAAAAAATTGTAAAAAAACGATCGTTTGTTTTTAAAATATCATGAGATAAAGATACTTAGTATATAAGCATGCTTGGTATCGTAATACGCTTTTCAATAGTCAAAACAAATTATTGAGGGAAAACAGTATAACAGGCTTTTGCTTTGATGCGGTAATCGAGGTTTCATAATTAATATAAATACAAAATAAAAAAATATAATGCCAGTGACGATGCATTGTCGACAATACTTTTATCAGTGCGCACTTACGTTGAAATATGAGCTTAGGAACTTGCGATATCAGGGATTAATAATGAAAATAGAATATAGATTTAAAAATTCTACTTTTATGAGTATGACGTCGTCATTCGGCATCTTATACTCCTACGTATGAAATATGCATTTAAACGATTTGGAAAAACGAAATAGCCTAGCTACAGATTTTTCGTGGAGGTGTATCAATTGGTTTTGATTCAAATATGTTTGTCAAATAAAATAATTTATATTTTATAGCAAATCAAGATTTTTAAATGTAGAACATCATGTGAACTCATTCTTTTATAGTTAATGAATAAACATCTAGCCAAAATTTTCTAATAGGTAGTCGTATTTATCACGAAATAATTATAACACTTTATTTGACTTCATCTTTAAATGGATGCAGCAGCCCGAGGGATATTTAGCATTGATGACGTAATTGTTTGTTTTTGTGCTCGTGTCACTAGAAAACTAGAGTTTTTATTCACAAATGTAAGCACAGGAATTAAATGATTCTTAATATGTGTTAGAGACTTTGGTAGCAATTTTAGCTGAATGAGTCACGAATCGAACTTTTTACATTTCTATTTCCGATGAATAATGTAAAACAAAGTCATTTGTTTGGCTGAAAAGTCTTGATTATCATTAACTTGATATAACGAATTTTTAATCATAAATAAACATTCTCAATCTAAGCACTTCAATGCAAACAAATATATTATGAGATTTTACGAACAATATAAGGGAAAAACTAGATTTACATTTCAACTATTTCGCACACGTTCATGAGATTGAAATTTTATATATCTCATTACATTGCAATACATCAATATATCCTTAATTTAACATCAGTACATTACACCGCATACACACTGCCAAATTGTTGCTGCAAGATAGAAACATCGCAATGATGTCAAAGGAACTTCGTCGCACTCCGTAGTTCATTTGCATTCAGAAAGTGGTTTCTATGCCCGGACCTAGATCGCCAGGCTAATTTCTTCCTTTGAAAAGACTGAAGTTTATTCTGTCTGCTACGGTGCGCGGGGAACAATAACAAATAAAAGTACCTATAAATATGTTTTTCCATAAAAAATTACCTCTTCGTAAAGCTGAAAGTTTTCTCTTTCCAATGCCATTAGTATGCGTCCAAATACTGAAAGAATTATGGTGTAAAATTATATTTTAATACGAAATGTAATCATTAGAACGAACGAAAGTTCCTTTCACGTTCCTTTTGATTTCACAGGCTCCAGGGCTGCCACTCTAGATATTTTATGTCTAGATCTAGATGTTTTTGCTTAAGCCTAGATCTAAAATTTGGAGTCTAGATATTAGCTATAAGATCTAGATAGTTTTTCAGCGCGCTAGATATTTTCTAGCTAGCATTACAATTGACTATTGAGCTATATATATGATAGATTTCTGAAAATTCGGATTGAGAATTCACTATAATGGTAGGTTTCTACTTCAGTCTTGTTATATTTTTCAATTTGCTTCACCAAATTGTTTGAATAGTGAACCAACCACATTCTGATCATGTTATGTATAGATTATGAACCTCACCTAGACGGACGGCTATTTCAATGGTTTTGTGCTGATATAGTGTAATTTCTAATTGTGATCATCAGGTTCATAAGCTAAAGCACACTATCTCAAATTGCAAAACTAGTGTTGATGTCAAAAATCATGCAATAAAATCCACATACGTTATCAAAAATGTATTGTGGCCTCATTTTGACGAAAGACTTACCAATGATATTGGCAACAATGAGTTCAGTTTATTGTTGGATGGAAGCAATAATATTTCAATCATGAAACTACTTGGTGTATCAATTATATACTTGAGTCAGGCATCTAGTAAAGTCGAATCAACTTACTTAGTAAATGCAAACTTATTAAAAGTGATGCATATAGCGTTGTGACAGCCTTAAAACAACTGTTGATAAGTAGGAATCTGAGCTTTGATAATTGCAATGCAATAGAGACTGACAATGCAAGTGTCATAAATTGTTGGCATCAATAATGAAGTTTTTGCCAAGTTCAAAGAAGAAAATTTGTATTTAACATTGATGAGATGTGTATGCCACTCATTACAGCTTGCTATGTCCTATGCTTCTGGTAAATGTTTACCAAGGAACGTGGAATTTTTTGTTGCAGAAACCCATAATTGGTTTGCAAAATTTTTTTAGACGATGCCAATACAATTAACTTAATGAATCAATTAATATTGGTTCACATCCATTGAAAATTCCTTCAGCTTGGAAAACTTGAAGGTTGTCCATCCAGCCAACAATGAAAAAAAATTGTTGCTCAATGGCTGGATTTATGAACACATTTTGAGATTGCAAGGCAAAGGGAAAATTGCTATCCTGCCGATGTATTATTCGAAATATATTCTGATGAGAAAAATCTTGCACTGTCATTTTTTTGCAACTGATCTTAACAGAGATAATAAACAGAGATAAATAATTAATAAGTTATTTGAATATAAAAATGTAGAGAAGACAAATTTATTGGATGAAATGCTAATGTTCCTTAAATCAGTTTTCACTAAATTACTCCTTCCTACTTGCACTGATGATAACTACTTGCTACTACTTGAAAGGACTACTTATTAGTCCTTCCTACTTGCAACACTTGTGAAATTGAAGAATATTTGGATACCAAGCTTTATTAGGGTAAATATCAGGATACTAGATAATTTAAACAAAGATAAATGGCCTATTATAAAACAATTTATGATATAAATATTCTTTTGTGCTATTATTTAACTAACTTATTATTCTTTTTAATTAAATTACCTAGATATATTTTTGGATGGCTGCACGGTTGAATGTCTAAAGAAAGGAGGAAATGTGGTTATAGAATGGTTGGTGCGTTTATTAAATGTGTGTTTCGAGGCTAGTAAAGTGCCGGTTGATTGGAGTAGCGCGTGCGTAGTTCCGTTGTACAAGGGGAAAGGTGACAGGTATGAGTGCAGTAATTCTAGGGGTATAAGTCGACTGAGTGTCGTTGGGAAGCTGTATGGAAGAGTGTTAATTGGAAGAGTGAGAGTGTTGACGGATCGTGTGCTTGCTGAAGAACAGTGTGGTTTTAGGTGTGGTAGAGGTTGTGTGGATCAAATGTTTGCTGTGAGGCAGGTGAATGAAAAATACTTATTAAAGGGAAAGGATGTATATTGGGCATTTATGGATCTAGAGAAGGCGTATGACAGAGTGGATCGCGAGGCTTTATGGCAAGTGGTAAGTTTGTATGGAGTGGGTGGGAGACTGTTGAATGCGATCAAGAGTTTCTACATTGATAGCAGAGCATGTGTGAGAGTAGGGAATGAGGTGAGTGAATGGTTCCCAGTTGTGACAGGTGTGAGACAGGGATGTGTGATGTCGCCGTGGTTGTTTAATTTGTTTATGGATGGTGTGGTGAGAGAAGTGAATGCCAGAGTGTTGGGAAAAGGTGCGCAGTTGGTGGGACGAAATGGTATGTATTGGGAAGTGTGTCAGCTGTTGTTTGCAGATGATACAGCGCTTGTGGCTGATTCAGAGGAAAAACTGAGGAGACTGGTTACAGAGTTTGGTAGTGTGTGCGAAAGGCGGAAATTGAGGGTAAATGTGAATAAAAGTAAGGTGATGAGATGTTCAAGAGGTGGAGTGTTTGGAACTTTGGATGTGAGGTTGAATGGGGAAGTTTTAGAGGAGGTAGAGCATTTTAGGTACCTCGGGTCGGATCTGACTGTTAAGGATAGTATGGAAGTAGAAGTGAAGCATCGAGTGAGTGAAGGTTGTAAGACATTGGGTGCAATGAGGAAAGTTTTTGAATGCAGGAGTTTGAGTATGAATGCTAAGAGGGGACTGTATGAAAGTTTGATTGTGCCAGTTTTGTTGTATGGAGCAGAGTCCTGGGGGTTGAGAGCAGCTGAGAGGAGGAAGTTGGATGTGTTTGAGATGAAGTGTTTGAGGAGCATGTATGGAGTAACTAGAAGAGATAGGATCAGGAATGAGTTGGTTAGGGAGCAGACGGGTGTTATCAAAAAGTTGAGCAGGCGAGTGGATGAAAGAGTGCTTGGATGGTTTGGGCATGTAGAAAGAATGAATGTTGAGCGGCTGGTGAAAAAGATATATATGTCGGAAGTGAGTGGTCTTCGAGCGCGAGGTAGACCACGTATGAGTTGGATGGATGGGGTGCGACGTGCTTTGTATGAGAGGGGTCTGACTGTGGACGTGGCGAGAGGGATGGCTGCGGACAGAAGTGAGTGGGGGCAGTGTATAAGGAGGTAATTTTATTTTTGACGCGTTACTGGAAGCTGCCCGCGTGTGATGGGGTTGACCTGTCATGTGCGGGGGAGGGGCTGCACTCAATGAAGCGGTCGGGGTAAACCAGCTGTTGCTATCGGGCCTGACTGTGGAAGGTGGTTGTGCTGGGCTGCTGCTGATCCTGGCAGTTCAGGTGCTGCCAGTGCTGCCTCTCTCGCCTCCTAGTGACTAAGTGTGGTGATTGTGGCCTGCTGTCGGCTACCCTCCCATGGGGAGGATAAGCCCGGTATATGTATGTATGTATGTAGATATATTTTTGGATGTTTTATTTTCAAATCTAGATGTTTCTAGATATTTTTTGAGGTCAAACTAGATTATTTTGGTCAAACAAAAGTGGCAGCCCTGACAGGCTCAGTGGCTCACATCGATTCAGTCATGGAGCTAGGATATACTGGAGGGAGCATTGTCCATTCCGATCGAGTTCAAAATAGCTGCAAAAGTTGACAGACTGGGGCGAAACCACGGCCCCTTACGTGGCTACCTCACAGCCAATCACAGACGCTTGAACCTAACCTCCTGTACGACTCCACCTCCGACTTTCCAAAGCAACATTAGTGTTGCAAGAGAAATCTTGGCGTGAGGTGTGCGTGAAAATCACTCTGTGACATTTATCTTTTTCTTTAGGGCCTGTAATATTTATTGTTTTAAACTGTTGGTGTATCATTGCTGGGAATTCTGATATTATCAAGTCTCCCCAAGTGAGGAAAGACAATTTATTATCTTTCGAAATCTAAGAATCTTTCTGTATAAGTTAGAAACTAATTTTTCGGCATAGTGAATGCCATAGTCCATATCCAATTACTGTTTTCCATGGAACACCTTTTCCAATTATTTTCATGACCTTGTTTTTGTACAGGGTTAGGCAAAATCATACGACACATTTGTAGGTAAATCTAGAAAACTATCGTGAACGCCTTCGACTGTGCGAGGAAAATAATGGATCCCTTTTGATATTTTGATTGATTTAATTTTTAAAATATATGGGAACAGAATTGCATTATATGTACTTTTTGAAACTGGAAACACTTTTTTGTTACTTTACATCATTTGCATATTATTAGACCTAGATACGGGTCAGATAATTTTGCCTGACATGTTATCTACGAGGAATCTTGAGTGGTGATTGAGTTCGTGCGTATATTTACAGTCCCATTATTATTCTTCCCATTTTATAACCAGAGTGATGTAAATATAATGAGTTAAACTTTCATATGTCGCTTTAGAAGTATTCAATTACTTGCGCTTTGTCCCTCTTTTGTTGCATTCATTACTTGTTCAGGCTAGAAGGTATTTCAACTTTTTTTTTTTTAAAGCCGTCATCTAACCTTGGCAAAGGCGATAAAATTAGGTTAAAGGTGACTGCCGAGCTGATTGTCTTAATATAACGAATGGGCATGCTGAATCGAAATGAGATAATAAATAAATGCATTTAGGAATATGAACGCTGACCGCTCTCACAGGATTTTGTTGACCCTAGTATGGTAAGGTCGGACTTCTTGTTAGTCTGTTAAATTAGGCTTTTGTTTCGTTTTTAATTTTTACGGTTCACTTACCAATTTTATTGTTAGGTATTATCTTATTCATCATCTGTATTTAATTTCTCAAACCCTATTGTGATTTGACTTCATTTTAATACTAAATTATTTGTCATGTATTCATTACTACTCTCTGATGAGATAAAATGATGTATGTGCACTAATACTTGAATATTTTGTAGTGATGTATCGGTGTCGGCAGTATCGGTCATATTTACTGGTATCGGTATCGGCAAAATCTGGCCGATACTTTCAATAATACGTATTTTATTATAAAAATGGTCATAAATAATGAAAGTAAAAGTATAATCAAATAAAGAGCCTATTCATGCCTGGTAAATTCCTTAGCTAACTGTAGAATTACAGCGTTTTATCAGGCCCGCTAACTGAATTTACTACTTAGAATTTCTGATGAGTCACATACGGTCAGTAAGGGAAAGCTATGTAGCATGAATTATTAAACACAGTAGTGACATAAAATTCTGATCATTTTACTACTAAAACTTATATAGTTCGACCCAATTTCCATTGCTTAAAGTATGTGACAGGCTAACAAAAATCAAACCAATTAAATAAAGTTGAAGGTGCATTTTAAAGTTTTTGCAAATTTACAATAGAAGTAGCTGAAAATTCTATTTTAATTTAGCATGTAAATCGCCGTACTTTACGAATCTTGCATTTTTCTTCTATTTTAAGATGTTTGAAAAATTTACGAACAATTACACAGTTTGCGTGTTTGCGGATCTTTTCTGTTTCGGGGCCTATCGAATTTTAATGTTTTCTTTTCGCCAAAGTATCTATTTTGGTGTGAAAAACACGAAAATGATAACAATTTTGTGGAGTAATTATTCATTAAGTTTTACTAACTTAATCAAGGGTATAATTTCATACACCTCACTGTCAATCACAGTGAAAATTTCGTGGACCCTGCAACAGGTGCACACACGCACACACTACTGAGAGTGTATGGCATAGTCTTAAAATGAAAAAAAAAGTCAGGGAGACCCTCACCGACAAATGATAGACTCTTGAGTTTGCGTGGATGAAACGTATCGAGAAACCGCACTATTATCATTAATGGAATAAGTAAATTTCAAGCTTAATAAAAAAATTTTACACAAAATGGTTTGTATTTTTGTGTTTTCAACACCAGAACACATACTTTGGCGAAAAAAAAATATTAAAATTCGATAGCTCCCAAACCAAAAAGAGCGGTGTTTGCTTCTCCTGCACACTGTGTGTTCGTACATACGTATACTATTTGCGTTCACGCTGCTATTTCTGAGACTAAATGCTACATTATATTACTAGTTTACGCCTGTAAAGGAAGAAAAATATCATTTATGAATAAATTTCGTCAGATAATAACTTCAGTTGAAATAAAGATTGCTAAACAGTGAAGACTTATTTGTTCATGTATGCTGATTGCGGTATCATACGACAATAAAGCGGAAAGATGACGCAATCGGAAGACTTTGTGAGGAAAACGAATGAAATAATGACACTGGACTGCAGTGATGCCAACTTAGCAATAAAGTATGAATCTATCATCAAACAGGGAAAAAACGTTATAATGAAAAATCTAGCATATTATAAGGCGATTATACCATTGTATTAAATTTAGTCATTTTCAATTGCTTTCTAGTATCTATTTCTTGACTCATGGTAACGCAATGACCATAATGAAAACATGACCACCTAGTAATTTATCCGGTAGAAGTGAACTTTCCCAGTTGAATGAGTTCGAGTGCCTATTTATGATAATATTTGTTTGGTGGGAAGTCTTATTTACCAGTGCATCTGCATGCAATTTCCGCTGACATTGACCGGCAGGCCTCAGCCGAGACGGTTCAAGAAACGGTTTGTGAAGAGTACAGGAATTTCTGGAGAATTTCTTGAGTCCTACTCGCGCGACTTTAAACTTTAGTCCACTACTCGTAACTTTTGAAAGAATGCACCTATTGACTTCAAATTACTCTCAAACGAAAGAGCAAAACATTCTTTACGACTGTGTAATAAACACATCCAATAAAGTTTGCCGAAAACTACAGAAATTCTTCGATGAACCTGTGCGACTCACGCGCCGTTGAAAGAACTCAGTCCACCACTCGTAACTTTTGAAAGAATGCACCTATTGACTTCAAATTACTTTCAAACGAAAGAGCAAAACATTCTCTACAACTGTGTAATAAACACATCCAAAAAAGTATTCCAAAAACTACAGAAATTCTTCGATGAACCTGTGCGACTCACGCGCCGTCGAAAGACTCAAGTTGACTCTTTCGCGCTCGCGCGTCGTCAGAACATCAAACTTTCCTGTGTTCTCAGAAACGAAATAATAATATTCTTAACGTTACTTTCAATCAATAGACTATTTCATTTGCATTTGTTGTCAAATTCAATGCGAAATTAATGTAATCTTTTCGCGCTTGCGCGTGGTCAGAACATCTAAACTTACTCTGTTCTGAAAAATGAAATGATAATATCCTCAACGTTATATTCAATCAACAGGCCATTTCATTTGTATTTGTTTAAAAATTCAATGCCAATTAAGTCCGGAAACACATCGAACTAGACCGTGACGTATAAAACGATGACCATGTAAATTTTCTGAACAAAATCATATCGGAGGAGCATAAGTTTCATTTCTGAGAATACATTCTTGAAGCGAATCAGGATATCACTATTATTTCATCATATAATTCATTAGTTACAAAAATACAAGAACAACTATTTCTAACCTACAGCTACCAGTTGAAAAAGAATAAATAGAATAAGCCCGTAAATACTCGTATTGACAGTGTTGCTTACAAAGTGAGCGAACAGTAAAAGTTTGTTGACCTGCAATAAAATTAAAAAATTATAGAACACTGAAGCATTCTCAAAGAATGTTTTGAGACGTCAAAACAAACACATTCAGAATGACATAACCTCAAAAATAATACATTAGCCTGTACAACAAACTTACCGCGGAAATTGTCCCGTGGGAAAATGCATTAACGCAAAAATGACCTGTTTCGCCGGAGAAAAAGTAAAAAAAGACATACCTCACAAATCTGAAAAAATTATATAATTTATGACGAAATAGTTTAACATAAATATAAATAAACATACTATTAGGATTTGAACAACACCAACCGAAGTGGACGAATAGGCATTTCAATGGTTGAACATATAAATAAAAGAATAAGAAATGCAAGGTAACACACAGGCTTATTTTGAGATAATACCCATGAGCAAAAGACAAATACTCAGATTTAGCAAAAAAATAGAAAGAAAGACTGAAAGCGCATTCTAGCTTTGAAAAAATTCGTAAGCGCTGGGTGAAATCAAATATCAACTAAGGCCTACAACGGCGCGGGTAGAGTTCTACATAAACTTAAGTAGAACAGGGAAAAAAAAGCATTTTATTTCAAAAGATGTTGCTGTGGGTAAGGATGACACTGAGACTAATGATAGAATATTTGCATGAATGACGATTTATAACAAACACACAAAATTTTGGGTTCCGTGCTTCTATATTTCCATAAATGGCCCTAATATATGTTTTGATTTTGTTACCGTAGATAATAAAAGGAAATATCCACGTCGAAAAATTTCTCATATAATGACTTTAGGAAACACGAAGTGAAGGAATCAGTATAGCTATCGGTTAGCAGCATTGTTCAGGACTACAGTCGAAAACCGAGAATAAAATTAACCTTGAAGTGTTGACAAAGGTCCAGTATTTGAGTGGGTGAAGTGTAATACTTCAAAAAGGAAGTTATGAGGTGAGAAATTCATTATTAAGTGCTGTATTTGTGCACTACAATGAAGTATTACAGTATGTAATTGCCACTAGGAATTCATGAAATGCCATGGTGCATGCGAATTGGAGTTTTTCATTGTTGCTGAAATTTTTCGCAAGTTATCACAGAAAAACGTCGTGAATTTGAAAATGATTGAAATAAGTCTCAGGAAAACGAAAACGGTAATAATTAACCTCAGTGTCGTATCGTCAATTGTATGGTCTTTTCTGGTCTTTTTTCTGGTCACTCTCAACGTGTAACATTCCCTAACTCGTCATCTCTTTATTATCGTAAAGCATTCACGTGAAAACCGTACATTTTTTGTGTGATCTCCATTTATATTTAAATTTAAAGATCACACAAAAAATGTTCGGTTTTTACGTGAATGCTTTACGATAATAAAGAGATGACGAGTTAGGTAATGTTACAAGTTGAGAGTGACCAGAAAAAAGACCAGAAAAGAGCATACAATTGAGGATACGACACTGAGGTTAATTATTACTGTTTTCGTTTTCCTACGACTTATTTTAATTATTGTCAAATTCACGACGTTTTTCTGTAATAGCTTGCGAAAAATTTCAGCAACAATGAAAAACTCCAAGTCGCATGCACCATGGCATTTCATGAGTCATTAGTGGCAACTACATACTGTAATACTTCACTGTAGTGCACAAATACAGCACTTAATAATATATTTTTCACCTCATAAATTCCTTCTTGAAGTATTACACTTCACCCACTCAAATACTGGATCTTTGTCAACACTTCAAGGTTAATTTTATTCTCGGTTTTCGACTGTAGTCCTGAACAATGCTGCTAACCGATAGCTATAATGATTCCTTCACTTCGTATTTCCTAAAGCGATTCACATGAGAAATTTTTCAAGGTGGATATATCTTTTTATTATCCACGGTAACAAAATCAAAACATATCTTAGGGCCATATGTGGAAATATAGAAGAACGAAACCCAAAATTTTGTGTGTTTGGTATAAATCATCATTCATGCAAATATTCAATCATTAGTCTCAGTGTCATCCTTACCTATAGCAATATCTTTTGAAATAAAGTACTTTAATTTTTCCCTGTTCTACTTACGCTTATGTAGAACTCGACTCGCGCCGTTTTAGTTGGTATTTGATTTCACCAAGTGCTTATGAATTTTTTCAAAGCTAGAATACGCTTCCAGTCTTTCTTTCTATTTTTTGCTAAATCTGAGTATTTGTCTTTTGCTCAAAGGTATTATCTCAAAATAAGCTTTTCTGTTACCTTTCTTTTCTTATTTGGATATTTCCATGATCAACCGTTGAAATGCTTATTCGTCCACTTCGGTTGGTGTTGTTCAAATCCTAATAATATATTCATTGATATTTATGTTGAACTATTTAGTTGTAAATTATAAAAGTTTTTCAGATTTGTGAAGTAGGTCTTTTTTTCACAATTACTCCGGCGAAAAACATCATTTATGTGTTAATGTATTTTCCAACGGTACGTTTTCCGCGGTAAGTTTTTTGTCTAGGCTAATGTTTCATTCTTGAGGTTATGTCATTCTGAAAGTGTTTGTTTCGACGTCTCGACACAGTCTTTCAAAATGCTTCAGTGTTCTACAATTTTTTAAAAATTTTATTGCAGGTCAACAAACTTCAACGGTTCGCTTCCTTTGTAAGTAACACTGTCAATACGAGTATTTACGGGCTTATTCCACGTATTATTTTTCCACTGGTAGCTTTAGGTTAGAAATAGTTGTTCTTGTATTTTTGTAACTGATGAATTATATGATGAAATTATAGTGTTATCCTAAATCGCTTAACGAACATATTCTCACTAATGAAACATATGCTCCTCCGCTATGATGTTGTTCAGAAATTTTATACGGTCATCGTTTTATACGTCACGATCTAGTTCGACGTGTTTCCTGACTTGACATTTGGCATTGAATTTTTAAACAAATTCAAATGATATTGCCTGTTGATTGGAAATAACATTGAGGATACTATCATTTCGTTTCTGAGAACAGAGGAAAGTTTGATGTTCTTACAACGCGCGAGCGCGAAAGGGTGAACTAAAGTCTTTCGACGGCGCGTGAGTCCTACAGGTTCATCGAAGAATTTCTGTAGTTTTCAGAAAATTTTTTTGGATGCGTTTATCACACAGTTGCAGAAAATGTATTGCTCTTTCGTTTGAGAGTAATTTGAAGTCAATAGGTGCATTCTTTAAAAAGTTACGAGTGGTGGACTTAGGTCTTTCGACGGCGCGTGAGTCGCACAGGTTCATCGAAGAATTTTCGTAGTTTTCGGCAAAATTTTTTGGATGTGTTTATTACACAGTCGTAGAGAATGTTTTGCTCTTTCGTTTGACAGTAATTTGAAGTCAATAGGTGCATTCTTTCAAAAGTTACGAGTGGTGGACTTAGGTCTTTCGACGGCGCGTGAGTCGCACAGGTTCATCGAAGAATTTCTGTAGTTTTCGGCAAATTTTTCTGGATGTGTTTATTACACAGTCGTAGAGAATGTTTTCCTCTTTCGTTTGAGAGTAATTTGAAGTCAATAGGTGCATTCTTTCAAAAGTTACAAGTGGTGGACTTAGGTCTTTCGACGGCGCGTGAGTCGCACACGTTCATCGAAGAATTTCTGTAGTTTTCGGCAAACTTTTTTGGATGTGTTTATTACACAGTCGTAGAGAATGTTTTGTTCTTTTGTTTGAGAGTAATTTGAAGTCAATAGGTGCATTCTTTCAAAAGTTACGAGTGGTGGACTTAGGTCTTCGACGGCGCGTGAGTCGCACAGGTTCATCGAAGAATTTCTGTAGTTTTCGGCAAATTTTTTTGAATGTGTTTATTACACAGTCGTAGAGAATGTTTTGTTCTTTCGTTTGAGAGTAATTTGAAGTCAATAGGTGCATTCTTTCGAAAGTTACGAGTAGTGGACTAAAGTTTAAAGTCGCGCGAGTGGGACTCAAGAAATTCTCCAGAAATTCCTGTACTCTTCACAAACCGTTTCTTGAACCGTCTCGGCTGAGGCCTGCCGGTTGACATTGACTCTACCTAACGCCTTTACTTCTAACACTGCGTGTTGTGAACGGAGTTATTACGTTCTAAATTGACTTTTATGCATCACCTTATAGTGGCGTGAGGCAATGTAGCCTATGATAGGTTACAGTTGGATGAGAAAACGTCAACATCAGCATCCACCATAATAACATGGCAGACAGTGTCTGCTCCGTATGAGTTAAGGAATATAGTTGGGAATAATTTAACGCTCTTAATCAAGATACAGCGTATGCATCTCGTCTCTCAACTAGTTATAACAAAGAAACGATGTTTATTACTATAAGATACGGTAGTATAGAAAAAATTAAAACAGCCAATTTCGTTGAATAAATAAATAAAGTACATTAAAATATTGTAAGTTAAAACTTAATATCTAAGCTGTTATATTTTATACATAGAATAACATAATGAAAGCTCGTGCATGCTCATAGCATTTATATTGCACAAATGTTTTACAGACAGCAGGTAACCGAAGAAATTTGTGTCCATTGTAACTGTTCAGCAAGACATTGCTCACGTTACTAAACTTGACTCCCCAAAGTGTACGAGTACAGGGTTACCGTAATGGTTCGCACTCGGTATTGCTGCATTTGTGGGCTTGCAGCAGAAAAGAATCCTGGACTCGCATTCTTCAAGTAAGTTTAGTCGACGTACGTTATGAATGAGTGGTTTGAATATAAATCTGGAAATTATAAAAAAATCTGCTTAGGCGTAATATCTGTTCACCTTAAACTCTTTCGGTAAAACGGGATTTTAAAAAATATGTACTGGAATTTCAATTCTAGATCTTTTTGGAAAATTAAGGTAAAGGGAGAAAATAATTATTATTGCATATACTATAACAAGCAAGTCTAAAGTGAGATCAGTGAATAGATTTCAAATATTAGAGGGAAAATTTTTAGACATTTAAGTAGGCGGACCAATCGAGAAACTCTTGATTGTTCATTGCTCTAAAAATTTTCATGAAGGGTTTTTGAAGATTTTTCCATAACAGATTAAAGCAATCTTAGAAAGACATCTAGTTAAAACAAGATGTATGTTGGAAGTACATCGGTTGCCTTCATCAATAAATAAATACATTTGCTCTGATGATGGCAGAAGCATCTCATAATGAAAGCTTTGTAATGAAGCTCTGTTGAACAGGTATGTGAAGACTAAGATTGTAGCTACATATCACTACTGGCGGATCCTATAACACGAACAAAAATGGACCGACGTGTTACGAGGCAAATACGTGTTTCGAGGTCTGTTTGGAAGAAAATTAGCACTTGATAGATAAGTACGTGAATTCTAAGTGCATTGACATATTCTCAGTAATTCAAGAAAACAGGTCTTCACATCACATATTAATTTAATCCTTTTATCCCATAAATTTCAAAATTCACCTCCTGGTTCACAAATGGAGCCGTCCATAACTTGCTTGAAAATCTTATTCGACGCATTTCTCAGTTTCCAGTAATTAGTGAATAGACTACGCTTTTCCATGGTGAACAGTTTTGAGAGATGAAATAAAATTTTTCCTCAGTCGGTAATAATGTGTTGAGCAGAGGAATAGATATAAGGAGTAGAGTAATTAAAGCACATGTACATTTATACCTGTACGACCACATGTTCTACCTGTACGAGCACATTCCTCGTTACGAGGATTGTGTTCTCTTAGTTACTTTATATTTAAATGCACTATCAAAATCAGATTAGGCAAGAAAGGGAACTCATTTTTGTTGGGCTTTTCTGTCAATCATTTTTTGATTCAACTTTTTACACGGGTGTTACGATACAAATGTGTTATTATAAGTTGAAGATGTTAATGTTAAGGTGTCTTAAAAACCAACGTATTGACATTTCATGTTTGTACTGTATTGGAAATAAAATGTCTTTCTTTCTTTTTCTTTGATGCATGAATAATAGGAAAACTTATATTTCTTTGGTCATTCATCCATGCGTGCAGGAGTGCTTTAGTTGTTTTGGTTGTTTAATGGTAACCTCCAATCAACTAATTTTGTGAGGAAACGAAAGAAGAAAAGCATGTCTTCAGAGTTAGAACTTCTTAAAACGATCTCTGAGAAAAGTCGTTCTTAAAATAGAGGTGTGTGAGTGGATTTCAGGCTCGAGACCCCGGACTAAGCCTGATTTTTCCCCAGTAATTTATCAGTAATTTTGGAACCATTATTGATGAGAAAGATAATTTTGAAACTATTTTTGTTTTGAATTGATTTAAGAGATTGTTTGGGAACACTTCTATAACCTGTTTTTATTATAGCTAATCTACATTGCGTTGCAATACGATTAGAAACACTTATCTATCGAATGGATTTCAGTTTATTTTTTATCAATTATAAAATTAACATAGCAAAATTAGTGTTATTATCCCTAATCGAAAACTTTAATGTAAGTATTAAACATATATTGTTGGATATATTAGCAAACAATTTCATTATTCTACCCGTGTACGGCTTATATTGGTTTTATATTAATAAAATTGTAAAAGTATCGAATGTCGAATAGCAAGACTAACCGTGGAATTGCTTACAAAATCAGTCAAAGAGCCTAACATGGTGTACCCTAAACTAAAGGCCGTGCAATGAGGGAACTGTTCCAGTTTTGAGGTAGTTCATTTCAGTTATCAGGGAACGGGGTTTGAGAGAGTCAAGTTGTGAAGCAAGTTGTGAAGGCCCGAGCTAAAGGTTCGGTAGGCTCTCTTCTTTTTAAAATAGGATAGGTTTTTGTTTTGTTACCGACCATCTATTTTCAGTTCACTGCTCTCCTGTTTTTCAGCACATACTACTTTCTTGTTCGATTTTTTCTGGTTTACTGATATTCTTTCTTAGCTTACTGTTTCTATGCACCTGGTGCATAGATTCCGCTTTCCCTCAACTCCATACTAAATGGTGCCTTCATCCTTCTCTCTTGGAACATCTTTGTCGTGGTAAATGGAAGATGAAACTTTATTATGTAATAACAACAACAATTCCGTGTACTGTAACTTCTCGGTTCATCTTCACTTATTATTCTAATCCATTTATTTCTTTTTAAGGTTTCCTAGGAGCGAATCGGCCAAGAAGCAGTGGATGGAGGCGATCGGAAGGCATAAATTGAAGAGGCCGGTTACAGACGCATCTTATGTGTGCTCTAATCATTTCAAGGATCAAGACTGGGTTTTCTCAGCTGGTCTCAGGAAAGGCATCCGAAAAGAAGGGGCTGTGCCTAGCTTCTTTGACGATCAACAATTTGAGCCTTCTTATGAAGTTTCAGTTATACCTGATCCCATTCCGACCCATTCAGGCCATGAGCCCATTCCGTCGGCTTCCACTGCATGCTCTTTGCATGCGTCTGCTCCCACTGCGTCTGCTCTCAGTCAGTGCGTCTGCTCTCAGTGCGTCTGCTCTCACTGCGTCTGCTCCCACTGCGTCTGCTTCCACTCTGCCATCTCCCTTTCCGTCCACAGCCTACCATCCATCTACGATGGATATAGAAAATACTCCATCCTACAATTCTTCTCTTCGACTGCTGGAAAAACTAGAAAGAAATGTATTGGATTCGCTTAGGAAAGTGTTTCTTAAGAAGAAACTGAATCTGTCAACAAATAAGTTGATCAAGGCTAAAAATTCTTTAAAATTAACACGCCTTGAAAATAACTGGCTTCGCAAACAGAAAGTCAAATTGCAACGTAAGATCTTGTCTTTAAATGAAATTATCAAAGAAGTACAAAATAAATGTTATCTAACTCATGAGGTGTCAGCTCTGTTAGAAGATTCAGGAACGGGAGTGAAAGAGCTGTTTGAAAGAAATTTGGCTAAGAATAAGAAGAAGAAGGTCCCGTTGTCCTACTCACCCAATATTCGCAAGTTCGCCTTAACTTTGAATTTCTACTCTCCGAGAGCTTACAAGTATGTTAGAAAGTCCTTCAATAATTGCCTCCCTCATCCCAAAACCATTGGAAAATGGTATCAAAGCATTGACGGAGCACCAGGTTTCAGTGAAGAAGCTCTGAATTCATTGAAATTACGCTCGGAAAATGATCATAACCGAGTTCCGTGCGCACTCCTCCTGGACGAAATGGCGATTCGACAGCACATCGAGTGCGTCAACAATCAAGTGTACGGCTATTTGGATTGTGGTGTGCCTGCTGTGAGTGACGATTGCCCTATCGCTAAGAATGCTCTAGTGTTCATGATTGTTCCACTCAATTCGAATTGGAAGTTGCCAGTTGGATACTTTTTAATAGATTCTCTAGGAGGGCTAGAACGTAAAGATTTAATCTTAAGATGCATTTCTCTGCTGCATCAGAATGGAGTTGATGTCGAGTGCGTTACCTTTGATGGTGCTGCGTCTAACATATCCATGGCGAAAAACTTAGGTTGCTCACTTGACTTAACAAACTTCCGGCCTCGATTTCCTCATCCCGTATCAGGTACTGATGTGCATGTCTTTTTAGATGCCTGCCACATGCTAAAACTAGTGAGAAATACATTTGGAGATTTCGGTTACTTAAAGGATATGGATGGCAATGGTATAAAATTTTCTCTAATAAAAAAACTTCATCAGCTTCAAGAAGAAACTGGTCTTCATCTTAGAAACAAGCTGAAGCCTCAGCACGTATCTTATTTTCGAAAGAAAATGAATGTCAAGTTGGCAGCGCAAATGCTGAGCGATTCAGTCGCTGATTCATTGCAATTCTGCATGGATAACAACATTGAAGGATTCGAGGATGCCACAGCTACGATTAAATTTTTGAGGACGTTTAACCGTCTATTTGATGTGTTCAATTCTCGTAATTTACTGTCTCGTGCCTTCAAAAAGCCCCTCTGTACTGAAAATTTTCAAATGATTTCTCACCAGTTGAAGCTAGACGCAGAGTACGTCAAAGGATTGCAATGACCCATCACTGGCCAAAAGCTTATCTGTTGGAACCGCAAAACAGGTTTTCTCGGTTTTCTAATGTTGATAGAAGGAACATTTTCACTGTACAACAAGTTGAATGATCTTGAAATTAGCTTCTTATGCACATATAAGTTTAGTCAGGACCATCTGAAATTTTTTTTCGGAAAAATTCGAGCTTATGGTGCATGCAATAACAACCCAACTGTAAGGCATTTCGCTGCCGCTTACAAGCGGTTGATGCTACATAACGACTTGTCCGATAGCCTTACAGGCAACTGCTACCCATTGGAAAAGGTCCCAATACTTACCGTATCCAGTGCATCTAAAACGACATCAATGCCTTTAAGCTCGTATCTCGTACGTAGAATAAATGAGAGCCTAACAGAAACTAAGATCGTGGTAGGTGACTCGGAAGCAAAGTTTAAATTGGATTTCGATGTCGACACTGAAGTTCAATACCATTTTTCAGCAAATGATGCTTACTATAAGAATGTAGTGTCTTATGTTGGTGGATTTGTGGTTCGTCAAATTATCAAGAAATTGAAATGTTCAAAATGCTGTGAGTGCCTTAGTGAATGCTCGGAAACTCTTCAAAAGCACTCATGCTTTAGATTCCTAAACCTGGTTTCATAAGGGAATCTGATTTATCCCAGCAAAGATGTAGTTACTATTTATTTATCTACAGAACAGCAGTACAAAGCAAACATTTCTTCATTTGCTCCAAACCTAAGTTTCAATAAGTTAGTCAATTTAGTCTCTTTGTCTCTTTTAGGCATGCCCATCTTCGAAAGTTTGCGTGAACACTCCATGGATACTGATCCTCTGAGCAATCATATAGGCCTTCTGATCAAAGCCGTGTCTGCTAAGTATTTGGAATGCAGAGTTGCGCATGCTGCCAAGATGATGACTGCTAAATTGGTTCTCGCGAAAAATAGTTCAAGCAGACAAATGTCAAATAAATTAATCCTTTTTAGCGGATTGTAAATTTAGGCAACATTATATTTCATGCAGTATATCACTCATTCGCGAGTCAGTGATCACCATTTAAATACTGTTAAAGTTAGGATGTTATTGTTTTATAAGGCTGTTTTTTAGGTAAACAAATATTTCTCTCATCTTTACTTTAACCATGGTTAAAGGTGTACATATTATTTTTTTTAAGGATGTTTGGTAAAATTCAAAATTGTATTTACAATGGAGAATTGGGACGTCAAGGAAATATTTCGTAAAAAATTGAAGGAACATGCAGAAATATATTCCATCACTAGTTTCTTCTGTATAAAAATTTTGTTCAAGGAGACAGGGTAGTCGTTGGGTAATCTTTGGTAAAAGTAATGTTAAGTAATAACTAATTATTCCGCCGCTAATTGGATGCAATGTTATGTAGGCATTTAGTTTACGATAGAGAGTGTTATGTATACGGCACGAAAAGGGCCACATGGTCTCATACAAATGCATTATTTGTTTAACTGGTATTAAAATATTCGACCAAGCACTTGGCTGAGGAAAAAGATTTGGGTTCATAGTTTCCTGATAAATTCCGTAGTGATCTAGTCTTTTTTGTGCTCCTTATACATTAAGGTATCATTATTTCATCAGCAAATTTACTATAGAATGTGCAATTTTTCAATGACCTGTATTTCACAAAAGACATGATTATAAATATAGGTCATCATTTCAATTGAAATCAATGGCGACCTTCTACTTGATACTCCTTATAGTTATATTTTTGAAGGGACGCTTCTAATTCATCACATCCTGCTTGATTTTTCCCTGTTAGTTAACGGTAATGTTGAAAAGTCTATCAGTAGCCAAAGTGGAGGGTTGCTTGTATCAGTTTTTCTCAGCAATTTGGCAGCAAACAGTAATAAAAATGAAGCATGTGTATTCTTGGATGATATATCCAATTATCATGAAAAAAATGTGTTTAGTGTGAAATATTGTTAGTTGAAGACTATCTTTCATTCGTTTCACTGGTATCCTTTCTGCACTTCTCTGTCTCGTTTCGTGTTTTTCTTCTTTTGAACCTTCTTTCAACTTTGCACCACGATTTCTGTGCAGGAACTAATCATAGCACAAATTTCCATTTCCACAAATGCAAAAATGTACCATTATGCGTGCGTCGAACTAATATAATCAATAGGTCCTTATTATGAAGCGCTAGTAGACTCGCTACTATTCTTACTCTTATTCGAGTCTTTCGTATTTTTATTTCATTCATCCCCTCAAGTGAATGCCCTCAAGAGGTTGAAGAGGATACAATTATTTAATCCCTGGGAATCAGCGCTTCGCGGGGGATAATGTATGAGCCCGATCCGATGGGTTGGTAGGCCTTCATTTTGCTGAAATAAAGTATGCTTTTCGTTTTGTTAAGGACCATTTTTTCCGGTTCTCTGCTGTCATGTTTTGCAGCTCCTCTCACTTTCTTCCTGACTTTTTTCCTTCTTTCAACTTTCTTTCTGAACTTGCTGTTTCTCTTCGCAGGGGATCCTGTGCGGGAATATTTAATATTTAATCTTAATCTTCTAAGTGCAAGGGATTCTGTGCAAAAACACACCGTGTGCATAGAATCCGCGTTCCCTTATAATCACCATCCCCAATGGGTTACTTCATTCTTCCTCTCTTTTGAACGGCTTTGTTGTGGATAGGGAGGTTTTTAACAAACATATGCTTTCATATAATCTTATTTCATTCATTCGATTGTGCCAAGGTCAGTTTACGGTTAATTATTTACTTTTTTGTACAGGACAAAAGTGATGTTTGTTTTTCAAATATGTATGATGTAAGTTTGTTGACCTAACTTTCTAAACTAGTGAATACCATATCTGTCTGAACTAGTCAACTGTTTTTGAGCTGAAACTGGTTCGCTTTGTTATTTATCAAAACAGAGATTTACACTGCACCTCTTATACTCATATTGTTTAGCAAACGGATTAATTATTTCATGCTGTTAGTATCATTTACTACAATATTTTTAGTATTAATATGTAGGAAATTCAATGCTATTTGAATTATCTTGGTACTTACAGTCCTGGAGGTTTGATTTATTTTGACCCCATTACGGAAAATAGTCTTAATATTAAATTGAAAAGCTAGTCTCTGTTTTGATTTATTATTTAATTATTCCTACAAAATTTATTGTTCGAATGAATAATTTATTATCGTGTGTACATTTTCCACTTGAAAATATATCAACGTCAATCAGCTTTGGTTATTCTGCAATTATTTTTTCATTATTTTCCCATTCAGCATTTGCTATCACCTGAATTATGTATTAGCAGCGTCTTCAATCAATTGTATGTCTTTAAATAATTTTCTTGTGTCGTGGATGATGTACAAAATGTTCTTTCCACTTTTGTGTTGTTGCCCTTTAAAATAGGCGTTTCAAGCTTTCGGTTTAGCCTAATTTTAGGCTTGTAGGTTGATTTCATATGGAATGAATGATCTGACAGACAAGGAAGTAAATTATCGCGTTGTTGCGTAGTCTCCCGATAGTGGATTGGAGCTAGTGTCCCCCTAGAGAGGTAACATGAATTTTTTCTTTAGCGCGCAGGGCTGAATTTGAACAATCGATTGAGCCTTACTTCTAGCCTTTGATGTCAATTTGACGGAAAGTACTCCACGAAAAAGTAGTAAATCCTTGCGCTATAATGAGAGGACAGTATCCTCTTCGTTGGAACTAAAACTTGGAACTCAATCCCTGCGGAGATACGTGTAAGTAATTCTTACGAGGTATTCAAAAGATATTTTTAGTCTCATTTTCTATCATAATACTAGCCGTGTAAAATCACCGAGTCAAATCTTGTCTCCTCCATGACTGGTCCATGACTGATATGCTGTCAACGTCTAGTCTATGCACGTATAAACTTTTTTTAAATGCAGCATCCAATATCGAGTTAACTATCTCATTGACCAGTTTAATGCGAAACTGGGTTAAGTGAATGAGGTTTAACATTATTGTGCACCCTAGAATAACGTTGATGGTAGGATGCCCTAGAAGTCGCTGAACTTGTTCGGGCCCACAGGTAGCTATACTCAAAATTTGACCATTGTACTTGACTTAAGAAAAATTCTACCTCTGTATCGCCTGTGGTAAATTAATTGTTCACGTTTCCTTTGAATTTTAATTATTTGGGTCAAATAGATTTCAGTATTGGGCGAAATTATGAAAAAACCCAGGTGACGCCCTGAAGCAGTGTTACCAAACTTGTCATTTCTGTGAACAAAACCCTGGAGTTGACTTTTTTCGATCTGAAATTTGACACCGAAATTCATTCATAGAATTTGAACTTTGCTGGTACTGATAAATGATTTCAATTTCAACAATCAAGTTTTGTCTCTCAAGATATATAAGCTGAAGAATTATGTCCAGAAAAAAGTGCGTAATTAGGTAACTTTGCCTTCACGCCAAATCAAAACCGAGATATTTCTTGAGAAAACTAAGATCTGGGTTGAAATGCACAGGGGCGATTAACTCAACAGCTAGAGGAGCATGGAGCGCGCACGTGCGCACTCCATCGTAGTTAGTAGGTAACTGACGTCACAGTTGCGAGAACCCTATTGGTTCCCACAGACATGAGAGAAATCGCAAAAACTGGTTCTTTTCACAGTCGCCAATGCTCCCTCCATAATATACTCCCTCCACGCATATAAGCTCCCGCACTTGTCGAGGGAGTCAGTCGTAGACCACGGTCAAGCACACGACCTTGTTCTACTTAGCTCCGCAGTTCAGCGTGCCCGTGACCTTTCTCGCACGCGCTAATATTGTAACGTACTGAATACAGCTGTCGCTCTTCCAGTGTTTCGTTATCCTACTGAATAGGGTATTGACTAAATACGAACTCTGGACCGTACCTGAGAACGAAACCACCAGGTGAGGAACCTTATAATTGGCGCCCGAACCAGGTTTGTGAAAATCTGTGAACAATTTTGTCTTCAGTGTTTTTGATGGTGTGTTAAAGTACTGTTTCCAGTGTAATAGTGCATTAATAATAATAATAATAGTGCATTATTAGAGCCGGAGTATCGACAGTGTATTGACAGTGTAGCAGACAGTGTTTCAGTGGTGCTATTTCTAAAGGAATGAGCTTAACTCGAGATCACTCTTCATCGAGTGAGTCTGAACTCGAAGACAGCCTCGCGGAGTCGCCAAGATTGACGGCTGCCGAACGTGAATTACTCGAAAGATTAGCAGATAACCCTCGTAGTCCCCGACCCAGTCGTTCCCGAAAACCGCCAGCTAGATTCTCCCCGGCTGATTACGACGCCCCACGACGATTCTTCGGAGAGGCAGTAGCGGCGACAGCATCAAATATGGCAACCGCGGTGACAACAACTACGTCAACAATGACGACTACAGTTTCCTTGACTGCAACCACAATGGTTGCATCAGCAACAGGGACGACTCCGAGTGTGTTGGGACCGAATCTTAACGTGATTCCAACTGCAGCAGTAGCGGGCACTAGATTGCCAGGACAGATGGAACTCGTAGCTCCATCCACGAGAGACATTGTTAATTTCAGAGGTCGTCCAATGCCTGGCGACCCGCCGTCTACAAGAGGGACCGCGGAAATGAATGTCAAAGTCTACTTACAGCAGTTGGAGTCGTATTTTACGACGTTCAACATTATCGATGATAAGATTAAGATTCAACGCCTCGTTTCAACAGTACATCGTCGCTTTGGCGATGCACGGATAGTTGTCGCGCAATTCGAGGACGAGGAATATCAGGACTATTTGTACGACGATGTGGCTGCGGAGATGCTCGCTATTTATGGCGATAAGAGTGCTTCTTCTTTCGTGGAGGCGGCCAGAGAGGCATTGAGTCTCACAGTCTCACACAGCGTTTAAGCCCAGAAACGGACCACAACGTATTGATCGCGCTCACGCGAGAAGCTGCACGGAATGTAATGAGTACGTTCCTGAACCGGACCAGCTACAACCATCGGCGTGAACAGCGCCCACTGCCAGAAGTGATCACCAATGTCATCTTTGCGCTGTTGGCGTCGGACCTATTCACAAAAAGGGTTCTGACAGCGACAGTATTGAACGCTGGCGAGAATAGCAAGAACTCCACAATATATCGCTCGCTCAAAGATTTTATTAGGAACGCTGACAAAGAAGTGTTGACGGCGAACTTCCTCAACAATAAGGGGAAGAATCCACGGCAAGCAGTGAGGGTGTGTAGGGAAGATTCCGATGATGATCGGGAGGACATGTCCGTGGTGGACAGTTACAACCCGGACGATCCCGACGACGAAATATTGGACTTTGACCAGGAAGAAATCTTCCACCTCAAAAGGCAGGGCCCAGGACGCTATCAGGGAAAGAACAAAAGAGCTCCAAGTGTAGTGTCTTCGTATTCATCGCCACAGACCCGGCAGAACACCGGTCATCAGTCCGCTGCCAGTTCCCGTTCAAGTGTGACTTCGTACTCGTGGGGCTCTTTTGGAAACTCTGAGGGGTATCAACAGACTACAGGCGCCATAACAAAGACTCAACCTCCCGCTGCCCAGCTTTCGTGGCGCACCGCTGGAAGAACTACCAATCGGAGAAACGGCGGGGCTCCGTTCAACAAATACAAAAACTACGGGGCTACGAACTACAGGAACTACAGCGGCAACGCGGATTACGTTGCAAAACCTTCAGTGGAGAGAACTCGAGCTCAATTTCAGCAACAAAGGGAACAGTTCCCTCAGCGGTCAGCTTACAACGGTCGACCGGCAAAAGATGAATATAATGATGCATCACGTAGGCGTGGTCGGATTTTCTATTGTTATGGGTGTGGCAACCCGGGACATTTCCGTAGTGATTGTCCCTTTGAACGCTACTCCCGGGTATGAAGGTTAACGCGACCTGTTCCTCGAAATTCTGATGAACTAGATATTAAGTACAACGTTAAGTTGAATGTTGATCCGAATGGGATCGACTCGGAACAGGTCGCTGGGACTAGTGTAAGGTGTAGTAGGGTGTACACTAATTCCGGGAGGTTGAGACGTCTTCCTTTCGGAGTTGGAGAGCATTTGAAACCCTTGCAACAGCGTAGTTCGGCAGATCTCGGGTTAGATACACGAGGGCCGGCTGACCGTAGTTACCGTTGTGCTAACATATCTTTTGCAAATCTTTCAAAGGACGATGTTGTTAAATTTGACTACATGTATTCATCTGTAAATTGTAACGATGGTAATGTAGCATATAAGAATTTCCTAAATGAAATCTCGAAATTCTATGAAACGAAAGTGCAAATTCCTGAGTCGCAGGCCCAGGAGCCCGTAAAAGTCCGACTAGAAGAGGAAATTTGTCAATCAGAAAAACTCTCAGAGAATCTGAGTGATAGTGTTGAGAACCTAGGTAGTGATGATAAAAAACGAAAATCGTTCTGTCCTCGCTGCGCTAAACCAATCAGATCAAAGACGTCCGAAATAAAAGGATCGGATAAAATTCTGGTGTCCCCAGAAACACAGTGTACATTACATGCAATAAAATCGCAGTATCAAGTAGTAAACCTATTAAGAAATCAAACAACCGAAACACATCAGTTGATGCGCGCACCGGTTGTAGAATTAATTGTGAATGGGAAACGCTTACCTGGCCTAATCGACACAGGTACGACAATTTCCCTAATTAAGAGGAAATGGATAACCACGCCATTAGAACCAAGTGTGGTACGGGTATCGAGTGTATCAGGGGAACAATTGAATATAATGGTAAGAGCAGGACTTTTGATTAAGTTACCAAACGGGATGAAAAAGTGGGTTACCGCTCTCGTTGTGGGAAATGATACATTCCTGGCGAAATTTTAATAGGAACTGACCTTTTGAAAGACTGCAAAGCCGTAATAGATTTTACCAAAGGCAAAGTAGTGTTTGAAAATCAACCCTTAAGGTTGGTTGAACGCAGTCGAAAACAAACGCAGGATGTTCGTGCGATGTTTTCAACAAACGAAGGGAAAATACGAAAGATAGGGAAAGCCCGCCGAGCGATATACTAAGTCATAAACATGACCCGAATTGCTCGAACGTAAAATCCTGTCGTGCCATGTTTTCGAGCCTGCCGGATGCAAACTTGGGTAAAGCCCGAGAGATTGGCCCAGCGGTCAATAACCTCACTTGTGAGGGCGATGAACTTCAACAAGGAGTTAACAATCCAATGTTACCAATGCAAGATGACAAGCACATTAACTTGCATGTAGACAGAGACACGACGATTCCTCCTATGGAGGAAGTAACCCTCAAGATTCGAAAAAAACATTTGCCCGAGGGGACGTATTTTACAAACCGAATGGCGATTCAAGAAAATTTGTTGTTGGCGGAATCCTTGACAATAGCGTCAAAAGGACAAATACCGATCAGACTAGTAAATGTGTCTAGTCATCCATGTGTACTTAAACGAAATACTTATCTAACCACGTTGGAACCAGTAGACCTGGAAACAGTTCACAATTTAAATCAGGCTCCAAAGTCTGAAGCTCCTATTCCGCGGGACGGACAAGTCTTACGAAAGCTAAAAAAAGAAGATATAAACACAGATGTGACTGGTCCCACTCGCGACGAACTATTGGCAGTTTTGAATAATAACAGAAAAGCATTCGCGTTGAAGGGCGAACCACTCGGCCTAACACATCTGGCCGAGATGGATATTCAATTAAGAGATCCTACGAAAATCCTGTACACTAGACAATACAGAGTACCGCATAGTCAGCAGGAAGAACTCGATGTCGCGGTAGAAGACATGTTAAACAAGGGAGTAATCTCGAAAGCCCAGTCGTGTCACAACTCCCCAATAATCATGGTCCGAAAATCAGATGGTACAGGTAGACCGGTTGTTGATTTGAGACATTTGAATGAACATACATTACCTTTACGATTTCCTTTACCGGATATACAAGAAGTTCTGGACCAGATGATGGGCTCTAGAATTTTCTCAACAATAGACCTTCAGTCTGCCTATTGGCAAGTCCCTCTAAAGAAATCGGCGGCTCCGTTAACCGCGTTTACAACCAGGACTGGTTCATACCAGTTCAATTGCGTGTGCTTTGGTCTTAGAAATGCTCCCGCTTTCTTTCAGTCACTAATGACGCGGGTGCTTCATAAAGTCATTGGAATTTCCGCTCTGTGTTATCTCGATGACATTATTGTTTACAGTAGAGATGAAGAGGAGCATTTGCGTCATTTGGATGACGTGTTGGGAGAGATTCAGAAAGCAGGGCTGACAATAAACTTAAAAAAGACCAAGTTGATGAAAACAGAAATTGAATTTTTAGGCCACTCCCTCTCCAGCAAAGGCGTAACGATTCTCAAAGAAAAAGCTCCCTTAATTAAGAATTATCCGAGACCCCAGAATAGGACAGATTTGAAACGCTTCCTCGGTTTTGTTTCATATTATAGGAGATTCATCATAAATTTTGCAAAGTTGGCGATTTCACTTTCGGATTTGCTCAAGGAATCTGAACCATTTAAGTGGGAAAACGCTCAGGAGACCGCGTTTCAAACGCTTAAGGATAAACTGTTACAAGAACCCATTTTACAATTTCCTGATTATAAAAAACCGTTCTACATAGTCACGGATGCGAGTGGCTATGCAGTGGGCGCCGCTTTGGTACAGCCCGACGAAAATGATTTTTTGAAGCCAGTTGGTTACGCTTCTAAGTCTTTGACCCCTACTGAACGACGATATAGCACCACAAAGCATGAAGCCTTAGCCGTTATTTTTGCGCTAAAGAAATATCGCCTAATAATATTAGGATACGAAGTGACAGTACTCACCGACCATAGGCCACTCGTTTCCATGTTTCATCGAACTCTTCCCGCGGATCCAACTTTAAGCCGATGGTCTATTCAGGCTCAAGAGTATTCAATAACTTTACATTATATCCCAGGCAAATTAAATGTCATTGCAGATACGCTCAGTCGTACTCCGTTCAATATTGCCGATACGGAAACATTAACTAACATCGAAGAAGATTTTGAAGACCGTATCTTAGCCCTCGAAAATGTTCCAGACATGTTAAAATGGGGAACACTTCCCTGAAAAACAGAAGAAAAACTTCTGTCCGAACAAAAGCATTGTGAAGAATTTTCACGAATTAGAATGTTACTCGAACCAATACAAATGTGGAATCGGTAAAGAATCGCCCGAAAAATCTCTCTCATTTTTTCTTAGAAAATGATCTTTTGTATTATAAGCGAGAATTATGTAGAACAGGAAAGAGATCGATCAAAATCACACTTTGTGTACCCACGATCTATTTGTCCGATACCATCTTAAGTTGTCATTCACCTCCCGAAATGTCCCATTACGGACATGAAAGAACATTGTTCAGATTTCAACAGAATTTCTATCACCCGAACGAGAAGCAGGAGGTTTTAAATAATATTGCACAATGTGACAGTTGCTACCGTAAGAATGGTCGTATTACAAGAAAAGTACCAGTCCGAAAATATCCCCTTCCAGATAAACCCTTCGATGTGTGTATAATGGATTTGTTAGGTCCGCTACCAACGACCTCGAACGGGTCCCGCTACATTTTAGTGGTCACTGATCAGCTCAGTAGGTTTGCCATTTTGGTGGCAATTCCGGATAAAACAGCAAACACGGTAGCACTCGCGTTACGCCATAATGTATTCAATCATTTCTCATGCCCGAAAACTATACGCAGTGATAACGGTCGAGAGTTTGTGAATCAGGTCATTCACGCTTTATGTACAAACTATCAAATTAATCACATAACAGGGTCACCTTACACTCCCGCGTCACAAGGAGGTGTCGAGAGAGTAAATCAAAAAAATCATAAGGGGAATGAAAAATTATGTGGAAGCAAGTAATTGCGACCAGTGGGACGAGTTTTTGCCAGAATTACAGAGTGCGATAAACACTAGCTTTAACCGGGTGTTGAAGGACAATAGTCATTTTTGCCTATTCGGGTTTGATAAGTCGCACCCCATCACAATTTTCGACAAAGCGTACCGCGAACCTATCTTCGATTATGATGATTATCTTAAGATAATGACCAAAGAATTCAAACAAATGAGAGAATACTTGTCAGATGTTTTGGATAGTAGTGCCGATGAATATTTAAATCAAGCAAATAAGAGCAGAAGCTTCCGGGAGTTAATTCCGGGTCAGCGCTGTTATCTAAGGCACGTACCTCACGAGACAGAATATATAAAATTGGCAAGTCGGTTTGACGGCCCATACGTTGTCAAACAAGGTACTAGAATTCATCAATACGAATTAGAAGATCCGGTTACGAAAAAGACCAAACTAGGTCACATCGACAATATTTTGGAACTTAAAAATTCTACATAGGTTCCTGAGAATTCTTGCATAAAGTACTAATTCAAGTCGCCATGTTTGTTTACGACGTTCTAATTTTAGTTCTACTTTTAGTTCTAATTTTTGGTGGTTCTATCTTTGTTTGAATAAGTTGTTTCATGTGTTCCCATGTAATCCAGCTCGCATTGTTAGAATAGCTGAGATATGTATTAAACTTCCATGCTGTATTACATCATGTAATCCATGTATTCCACTTAGTAGTGACTGTTCAGTGAATGCGATCCTTGTTCAATTACGATGCATTTTTTTGTATTAGGGTTTTGTTTTTCCCACTTTCTTTTCGCTATCTTCCGATTTTCTTATGCCTTATGATCGTTTATGGTCGTCTTCTCTATGCTACTTCAGGAAAACAAAAGAGTATATATCTTATCAACGAAACATATTAGGCATCGTTCAGGAGGTCTGATCGATTTAAAGAGGGAAAGAGATCTCGTAATTACGTGGGCAGTTAGGTGAATGTTACTAGAACATTCGTTAGAAATGAATAAGGGAATGTCAGCCTAAGAGTGAGGAATGAGTCGTAGCGATAGATCGTATGTGTGATGACGGGTGCTTGCAGTAGGCATAAAACGTTTTGCTACGGATGTTACCCGATAGCAGTGAGCTGTAAATACACGGCGCGGTTATGTCACTGTTTTTCTTCTCGCGTCCGTTTGACGTCATGCGCCGTCCGGTGTCCTAGTTCTCTTTGCTATAAATGCTGGTCTCTGCTGACCGAGTGCATTCACCCCTGTTGAACGCGCCGTTGGCACATTCTCTTTCAACAAGCATCTTACTTCAAGCTACGACTTCAGTGAAATGTTCTACTACAGCAGCATGGGTGCTGCACTACCCTATCGGTATGCATTTTAAGGACTCATTTTTTATTCTCTTCAACTTAGGGCACATTTCTTTATTCTCTTACAAGCTTGTCATTAAAGAAGATAATTCATTATGTCGTGTCAGTACTATCATTAAATTTGAACAGTCTAACGGATCGTTTGTGTTAATGTGTTTTAGGGGATTCTACTTTTACTTAAGATGTTCTATGGATTGTTTTCTGTGTAAACTAAACTGTATTGCAGTGCTCGAAGCCTAGCAACGCTTAAGTGCTTGGCATTTCCGGCCGATGATAACGTGCGCTCTCGGTCCGGTGTATTGCTGGTGCCTTGGCACCTATTTTTGTTTGTTTGTGCATTGTGCATTAAACCGTTAAAGGTCCTCAATCATTTTATTGGTTGGGATGTTCTAGCGTTTGCAGTATTGATTTGGGTCTGTGATATTGGTGGACCAATCTCCTTAGGGAGAGGGATGAGATTTATGCGTCAGATATTCACTCATTTATTCATGATATTCGTGTTCTAATAGATGTTCAGATATTAAAAAAAAATTATAATTGTCATTAAAATATATATATACCGGGTTCATTATCACTGATATATAAACATTGTGTTATTTAATAAATTACATTATTAAAACATCATTACGTTACCATTGAAGTAATTCTAAAAATTAACAATTGACCAAATTCAACCAAAGTTGGCAAAGACTGGTGAACGCTGGAATTTCCTTTCGTTGTGTTGTTACATGTAATCTAATAAGGATCTACGTTATGTATGTAAGCTAACGGATCGACGCCTTGCAGAGTGTCGCGTCTGGGACTCTGGTTGCTGCTGGGGATATTGGTCTTGGCACAGGCGGAAGCAGAGCCAGGCACCCCGCAGTTGGGCGGCGAAGCCACAGCGCATGTCGGCGTGGTGGTGGAGCCCTATCCGGACCTCAGATCGGTAAGGGGACACTTGCTACTTAAACTTAAATTGACATTGAGAGACTTTGTGAAGGCCAATTTAAGCGCCTTGGGTACTCATTTTGAACTCATAATCTTGCGTATTAGAGAGGTAGTTGAAAGTTATCTCGGCGTCGTCCAAGTGAGAGTAGTTAAGGAACAGATCGTTCGGATCTGTTTCCTTATGGGACGTTTATTAACAAAGGTAGTGCCGCCGGCAGACGTAAAACGACTAGAAGTACAATGGAGACGCCAAATATTTGTTCTATTTAAAAACTCCTCAGCTCCTAGTACAGTGACTTGTGTGGGAGTTGAATGTAATAATGCGACGTCAACCTTTGAGAATCCTCCGTTGACCTTTCGTAGGTTGACTAGTCTGAGTGTCGCCGATTATTCCAAGTCGCGTACTTAATTAATTTGGGAGGCGATCTTTCAAAAACGTTCTTTGGGACTGCGACAGAGGGAGATATTAAAAATTTAGAGAACAAAACCGCGTATGTGTCGCATGAGGTTGACTTCCTCAGATCGAACCAGGGGTAGGTCATAGAGTTTGTGAATCACACGGTCGCCACCCTGGGGAGTATCCTGACAGATCTAGAGAAGACAACAGAATCAATCCATGGGCTTACGGAATACCACGTCTATACGACGATTTTATCTGAACTCGAAACATGTGTGGTGTACTTAACGGAATTGTTAGGGGAAAGCGTAATGGAAAGGGCTACATTGAATAGCGGGCGAGTTCCCCCCGTCATTGGACAAGAGACCTATATAGGGTACGTAAGGGAAATGGAACACACCCTAGGCTGTGTGTACCCATATACACCGAGGGAAATTCGGGAAAATTATGACCGGGCACTCAGAGTAGCGAAGGCTTGGCCTACCAGGATTTCAGATTACTACATACTCCAGTTACCATGTGTGGCTCCAGATGACCAGTTTAGGCTGGTAAAAATACATGTAACCCCCATGCCAACTGAGGATGATGGTTATATGATCCTCAGTGGGATTCCGCCGTTTATTGCGTATTCCAAAACGCACATGATGATGTTCTACGATTTGGAGGAATGTGTTGTACTGGAAAGTATGACACTTTGCGATCAAATGAAACCTTTGCAGGTCCTCACTTCAACAGACTGTGTTCATAGTTTACTGAAGGAAAATGTAACAAGCAGTGATTGTGTCTATGAGCGTTTTACTGACACTGCTCGGCCTTATGCTCTGTAGTTGCGAAATGCCTGGTACATCTGGTTCTTTAGTCCTACTTACCTAACCACCATTTGTCCCACAGGTAACCAGGTGTCTTCTTTAAAAGGGTTTTTGAAAGTTACAGCTCCGTGCTCAGCTCAAACTCAGGAACATCAATATAATGCCCAAAATAAGTTAAGCCTAAATGTCACTAAAATGCCGGTTGTGCTAATTCCCATGCATAACCTGACGGTTACAGTGCCGTCGCACCGAATTCTGACTGACACAAGAGGGGAGTTATTGCAGCTCAACGAATCGTTAAATAACATATACACTCGAGAATGGTTAAAGGATAGTCCGCGAATCGTGGACAATGATATTACTACATACGGTCTGTTGTTCTTGATCATCCTTAGTTCAGGGGTTCTGGGTTACTGGATTGTGTTCAAACGAAGGGCTCATAGAGTTAGGACTGCTCATCAATCTTCGTGCATCGAAATTGGTCTTCGTACCTTGCAGAATGATAACCGAACTCAGTGGGGATTACAAACACAACTGGAGCAGCGGATCGCAGAATTAGCTGGGGAAATTGAGAAGCTCCGAGTAGACCGGGCACACCCCGTGGATACTTACGAATCGATCTCGGACCAAAGTCCTGATTATCTCCCCATTAGACCACCTATTGAGGCTCCACCTTTTCCCCCAGGTATAGACTTGTCTAGAGATCTGGTATATAAACGAGGCAGGCAGATTATGCCTTTGGTTCCTGAACATGGCCCTTCCGGCTCACCATGCCTTTCTGGCCCTTGTGTTCCTCTCATTTGTACCACTCCACCTCCGGTCAAGCCGGTTCGCCGTCAGTTCACTTTCCCACGAGCTGATACTCCTCCCCATTCTCCCAGTCCTACTGTTTAGGTTTGTCAACAACCTACCGTTCAGTACGGTATCTTGCACCCACGGTATATTCCGTTCACCCTACAACCTTTAACCTTTTACCCTTAATTGTCTCTTGAGTACGCAGAAGACATGGATTCACACTGAGTCCATAGTATTACATTTGTACTGTCAATTATACCCGACTTGTGGTATCATATGTCCCTTACCAGGTTGATGTTTTGATGTTATGCCCTGCGTATGCCATTTGGAAGCCTATATTAACCACATGTGTTCTTTCCACAAGGTCGCTTTGTTGCTGGAGACGGTTCTTGGGCGGAAGAAGCATTCAAGAAGCATTCAAGACGAACAAGAACCAGTTATTAATTGAGTATTAGGTTGCTTGCGCGCTTAATTTCGTTTGAGTTTGAAAGTTGTACTAGTTTTAATTGTTCCGCGTTGACGCATATAGATTCCATGAGTTCTACTTGTAACCTTTTGTTCGTTTCATGGAAATAAATGCTTGGCTTTGTTTGCGTTAGTAAAATGAGAGCGATAGGCGTTAGTTTCTTTCCAATCAGGTATGATTCATTGTATATTTAGCATGTGTCAATGTTGGTTTCTTTGGATCCAATCTTTTATGAAGAGTTTGTTTTGATTCCTGGAAAGTGGGGACACTTTTTATTTATGGGGAAGGGGCAATTGTAGGGTTTATCTTAGGGTTTATCTCACATGTATCCTGTTCGAAGGTCAGCGTCCATATAAGCTCCCGCACTTGTCGTGGGAGTCAGTCGTAGACCACGGTCAAGCACACGACCTTGTTCTACTTAGCTCCGCAGTTCAGCGTGCCCGTGACCTTTCTCGCACGCGCTAATATTATAACGTACTGAATACAGCTGTCGCTCTTCCAGTGTTTCGTTTTCCTACTGAATAGGATATTGACTAAATACGAACTCTCGACCGTACCTGAGAACGAAACCACCAGGTGAGGAACCTTATAGCACAAACCAATTACCTCATCAATTTAATTTCTCGCCGTTCAGCTCATATTTTCGCAGCGTGTCACGTTCGTTATTCTCGGCGTGCCTGGTAAGAGCATGTGTTCGTCAGTGAAGCTAATCAACATGAAGATGGTCTGCTAAAAGAGCAGCCAGCTCGTGGAGGGATGGGGGCAGGACGGCGACGCTTCGGGGGAGCGGCCGTTTCCCGCAAGCGATGAAGACCTAGCACAGGATTACCTTCTCGACACTACGGAGACCCAAGGACCGGATAACTGTTATGGTGGGTTGCAGTGATTGATAGCGCTATGTCCAGTCAACCTGTTCAGTAATTCTTAACTACTTAACCAAGTAGAAGGTCCATCACTCTGGCCTAAGAAATAAATGAGAAGATCACGAAGGGTTCTCGCCCACTTACGCACACTATGAGCGATATAAGCCATTGCTATTTTCCTATACCTGTATGCTATCTAGCCATGCTATTTAGCCATTACTATTTTCCTATATGCTATCAAGCCATGCTATTTAGCCATTGCTATTTTCCTATATGCAATCTAGCCATGCTATTTAGCCATTGCTATTTTCCTATATGCTATCTAGCCATGCTATTTGGCAATTGCTATTTTCCTATATGCTATCTAGCCATGCTATTTGGCAATTGCTATTCCCCTATACTTGTATGCTATCTAGCCATGCTATTTAGCCACTGCTATTCTCCTATACTTGTATGCTAACTAGCCATGTTATTTAGCCATTGCTATTCTCCTATACTTGTACGCTATCTATCCATGCTATTTAGCCATTGCAATTCTCCTATACTTGTACGCTATCTAGCCATGCTATTTAGCCATTGCTATTTTAATATCCATGTACGCTATCTAGCGATGCTATTTAGCCATGCTATTTAGCCACTGCTATTTCCTATACGCTCTCTGGCCGGGCTATCTCCGGGCTATCTAATTCCGAAGATGCATTGGGGAAAGCTTACTATTTGCTCTTAGTGTTCTTCCGTAAAACTCTGTTTTACCGCACCGAACAAACCTAACTTAAGTATTAGTTCACAGCCCGTGATCTTCCTCCTTGTGAACGCCCATGGGCTAGTCGTTGAGCCGCGCTGCCGACGACACTCCGTCGGTCACCTCTGCGATGCGGGAATACTTGCTGGGGCTCTGGATATTAAATTGCTCTTAAAACAGTCTGTCAAAAATTTACTGACAACTTTCAGTATACGTCCAGAGTGTTCAGCATTTCTTTCCTTGCCCCATGGTAGTTTATTTCAAGATGGCGCTGTAGACAGGATTCAGAGTGGGGTCTCCGCCCTAGGTGTGTTCGTCGCTTCCTGCCCACCTTCCCCCGCGGGCCGTCTCTTCATTGTTGACTATAATTTCTTTCACTTTGCTCCTCAGGTGACTGGTGTCGACTAAATATTATTGTGTGCTAATACTATTTTCCAGAGCCACGATGGACGCGAAATTCTTGACGCATAATCGCAAATATATGCGAGCCGAGGTCACTCGGACTCGTAATGCTATTGATAGTAATCTTGCTAATTTCTCTAATGATGAGAAACGCCAGACCTTAATTAGGTTACAGTCTTTACAGACTGACCTGAAAGCGTCTGGTCAGAAGATTGCTGAAGGTCTCTTTGCAGAAAAGGCAACGGAGGCGGAGCTGAAAGCTGAGTATGACACATGTGCCGATTATTCCCTCAAATTGATCGCAGCCATCAGTACATTGGAGACTTCGCTAAGGAGGTTCCGGCTGCTCAGGCAAGCGCTGGAGTTGGGGTTGGTGACTTACACCGAAGTCAGCTTAAGCTCCCCCAAATACCCCTTCCAGAGTACGGACATGACAAAGGAGAGGATCTTGATAAATTTCTTCTTCAGTTCGAGAGTATAATGTCACAGCACAATTTAAAGAACTACGAGAAATTCTTTTTTCTGCAAAAGCAGTTTAGAAATGCTCCTCGAGTGCTTGTTCAATCGTTAGAGGTCGGTAAACAAACGTACGATGATGCCAAAGGCCTGTTGCAGAGAGCCTTCGCTTCTCCCTTGACTCAAAAATATGAAGTCATTAAGAGGCTGTCGGAGATTAAACTTTCCAATAATGATGATCCTTATGCCTATATTGGCCAAATGAGGTCAATTGTCCAGAGTTTCGACACACTGGAGATAGACGTTAAAACCGTACTTCAGTACTTCTTTTGGAGCGGTATGAACGACGAATTTCAAAGGCAATTTGTTCACATTACTAATAATAGTAAACCGTGCTTGAATGACCTAATGGAGAACGTCTACGAGGCTACTGATCGGTATCTTTGTGGTTGGGAGACGGGTAAATCCGCAACCAAGAAATACAGTATGAATTTTGCTGTGAATGTGGAGAAGCCAAAAGAGTTAAAGGTTCAGTTTTGCAGTCTTTGCTCTACTGGGAATTCAAGAGAAACTTCTCACTCCACCTTCAACTGTCCTCTTTATCCTACACCTGCGGCGAAACGGGATAGGTTAACAGCTCTTAATGGTTGCTTGCGATGTGCAAATTTGTCACACCACACAGGTTCTTGTCGCTTCTGCTTCAAAAAGCGCTGTTCGCACTGTTCTAAATTTCATTATTTTTTTCTTTGTATGCCAGATGGGGGTGCGGGGTGCGGCTCAGCACAACGGACAAGCAACCTCTCTGAAGGCAAGTCCTTCAGAAATTACAAAGGGAGATAAAAAGAAATTGTCAACCGGGGCAGTCTCCGTGAATCAAGTAGTCTTTGCACTGCCTACGAACTATGGGAAAGATTTCATTATTCTCACATTTTCTGTGCAACTTGAGGGAGGCTCGCTCAGGGGAATGAGGGACACCGGGTGTCAACCTAATTTCATCACAAACGCGTGCGCCAGCAGATTAAACTTGCCTATCATAGATTCAAACTTTGTCCTAACGATAAATGGGTTTAACAGCACTCAGGAGTATAATACTTCTTTAATAGAAGTGAAGCTGAGTCCTAATCATCCCGCTGTAACAGCTATCTGCGTACCCGAAATAAGGACCAGTATAAAAGTACCCGGACTTCAGCGAATTGCTAATCATTTTTCTTCGCAGGGCTATGAACTTGCGGATAACACCTTGCTCGACGACTCTAATGCTATTAGTAATTTAGACTTCGTGTTGGGTAATTTAGACGCTCAGATTTTGCCTCAGCAGGATCGCTTGTTCGGGACTTCTCCTCAATCATTGTTTTCAGAGACTCCTTGGGGTGTCGTCCTTGCAGGGAGTGCTGAGCGAATTTCACAGAATTTACATCTTTTGCCAACTTCTCAGAATTGCAACGCGTTTTCTGCTCCAATGGCGCCGAGCTCTGGTGCTGCTTGTGTTCCAGAAAACTCCGGCAATACCCCTTCTCATCACAGTGCACCTGAGCTTGTTGCTGGGAAGAGCGGAGCCTTCGTCGGGACGGAAGGTAAGGCACCTCATGCTCTTGCGCCGGTAGATGTCACAAGCGATTCCATTTCGGAATCTGTTTTAGGCAATGTCCTCCGGGGGTAGCAGAATACTAATGCTTTGAACTATGAAAATGTGTACGAGGAGAATAGCGTAGAACAGAATAACGAGTTAATAAAAGTTTGTTCTGTCCAATACTACGCGCAGCGATGATGGACGGTTGATCATGCCCCTCTTGTGGAATTCGAAAGTGTCGCATTTGTTGGCGAAAAATTTCAACCTTGCGAAGCAAATTTTTCGATCAAATCTTGTGAAGTTGAAGCGGAATCCCTCGCATTTGACGATTTACGATGACGTTATCAAGGAACAGGTGGCGGAGGGCATTATTGAAAGAATTGACAACATTCCCGAAATCATGGAAGCAAATCCGTCTTGCAGTTTTTTACCACATATGGGGGGGTTCTTAAGCTGGACCGGGAAACCACTAAGTGCAGAATCGTCTACTTATCCAACCTTTGTGAAAACGACTCTTCACACCAGTGTGTGCTGTCGCATAATCAGGCAATGCTGAGTGGTCCAAACTTGAATAAGAAGCTCTCCACTGCTATCTCCTTGCTGCGTTTCGACGAGTACTTACTCACGTTCGCTATTAAGAAAGCCTTCCTAAACATTGCTCTTCCCGAGCATGACCAAATTAAACTACTTTTCCTGTGGTATAGCGACGTGGTTTCGGGAGACTTTAGGTTGGTAGCGTACAAACATCTGCGCTTTGCCTTTGGACTCCTATGTTCCCCGGCAATATTAATGCTAGCGTTGCATATCACGCTGCAGTCTGATGATCTCGTTGGCTCTACGGCGGAAACTAGACTAAAAACTCTCATTTACTCCTTAGCCTACATGGACAGTTCTTCGGTGTCTGCGAGTGACTATGCCTATTTGTAATGGGCATATGAAAAGCCCCCAGAAATCTTCGAGCCATACAAATTTGCTCTTCAACAATTTTACACTAACTCTCCTAAATTGCAGGCTCGTGTAGACGCTGAGAATAACACTCAAACTCCAAATGAAGTAAAGTTCTTTGGAATGAAGTGGGATTGGTCAGAGGACAAAATTGCTGCACCCCAACTAAAGTTAGATGCTTCGGCCAACACAAAGAGAAAAATCATGTCCGCCATAGCTTCGAACTAAGATTTACTTCAAATCAGCGGGCCGATATTAAATCGCGCAAGAATATTTGCTCACCAGTTGCAGACAAACAAAACTATGGGCTGGGATGATATCTTGCCCCATCATCTTCAACGGGAATGGGCGAAAATCGCTAAGCAGGTGAACAAGGGAGGCGAAGTAAAAATCGCCAGATTCATTGGTCCTAGAGACGGAAATTACAAACTCGTAGCATTTACAGACTCCAGCAAGTTGATCTACGGGGTAGTTGTTTTCATTCGTGACACCGATTCCGGTAAGGTAAACTTTCTTTACGCAAAAAATCGTCTGGTGAACACGCAGCTAGAAACAAAGAGCGTTCCTTTTTTGGAGCTACATGCAATTGCTTTGGGTGTAGAGGCGCTCAGAGAAACGAGGGCGGAGCTGGCCGGCACAGATGTTCCAGTCCCTGTCAGAATCACGAAATTGAGCTTGCATTCAGACAGCCTAGTAGCTCTAAATTGGCTCAACTCTTACGCAACAAAATTGGACAAAATGCAAAACTTGAGGACCTTCGTTAAAAACCGTTTGGCTAACATTTATCGGAGCTGTGAAAGATTCCCCATAACTTTTGCCTTCGTTGCAGGTAATCGCAATCCGGCAGATTGCATAACTCGAGCGTTGAGTTGGAAGCAACTTCTGGAGAGCAACTATCATTCGGGTCCTGACTTTCTCTTTCACTTTCAGCAAGACGAAAGCCAGGAGCTTGACGTACTGTCCTTTCTGATACCATGTGAGGAACACGCGCACGCAGATCTCGGCGGGGGCCCAGGCAAGTCCGTAGAGGCTTGGGCGTCTGCTGCTGTAGCAGGGGAGCCTTCAGATCACGTCGTTCCCTTGGAAAGGTACTCCAGTTTTCGTAAGCTAGCCAATGTGCTGAAATTGGTTCTACAATATGTGAACAAGCTGAAACTGAAAATAAAGGAGAGAAATCCCTCTAAATTTGGACACTTGCGCTGTTACGATCGTGAGAAAGATAAACTGTACGAGATTGCTTGTAACCATATTATCTCGACAGACCAAAAAATCCATTTCGCAGATTGCGTGGCGTACTTGAATTCTAGCACAAAATCGCTTAAAGCAATGCCTAATCTAGTCCGTCAATTGAACGTGGCTAGAAATTCTCAGGGACTACTTACGGTGCATAGCAAATTTGAACGATGGAAGGATCAGTGTACGTATAGGTTTCCTCTTCTCCTACTCAAGCGTAGCCTATTAACGCGATTGATCCTTTCGGATATTCATGACAAACTTTCCCACGCGGGAGTTTATTCCATCCTTTCTGAATTTAAAAAGAGATTTTGCGTCTCGAACCACTTTTCGGTCGTGAAGGAAGTGCTTAGAAATTGTGTTGTGTGCAAACGTTGCAACGCGCGTGCCGTAAAGCTCAATCAGTCGTCCTATAGGGACTTCAGAGTCGATCCTCCCGCGATACCGTTCAGACATTTGTTTTTGGACCATCTCTGGCCATTCTATGTCAAGTACGCCGGGAAAAAGGTAAAGGTTTGGGTCTTGTGCATAACGTGCATGTGGAGTAGGGCAGAAAATTTAAAGTTATGTATGAATCTCACCGTGAAAGAATTCCTGAGAACCTTTCAGCTCCACATTTTTGAATTTGGCTGCCCGACTTTCGTTTTGTCAGATTCCGGCTCCCAGCTTGTTGCGGCCTCCAAAATTATATCGAACTTGTTGAGCGCTCCTGATACATTGCAGTTTCGTGAGGAAAAGGCCATCAGAGTAATTGAGTTCGAGCAATACGCCAGGGGTTCACCGGCCCTCGGCTCATTAGTCGAAAGTTGCGTAAAGCCAACAAAACGGCTCTTGTTTGGGGCGATTAGAAATAACGATCTCGATAGACTAGAGTTGGACTTTATTGTGGCCCAAATCGTAAACTTGATAAACAAGCGCCCTGTGGCTCTGAAAGAGTCTCTTAGAGACTCAGACGTGCGACATGACTTACCGACGCACATAACGCCGGAGATGCTCCTAAGAGGGTATTAGTTGAAAACAGTGTTCATTATTCCCCAGTCAGACGATAATGTAGACGAAACTTGGGCACCTTCAACTGAACCCGTAGATCGTATTCGAGAGAACTTCTCCAAAATGTGTGAGGTTCGGAAGAGATTGGTGGACAAGTACACCGAACAGTTCATACCTAGCCTTGTAGCGCAAGCCGTGAACAAGAAAGACCGATGTTTGCCGGTACGGCACGCCAACCTTGCAGCGGGCGATATTGTGCTTCTTATTGCCATATTTCTTTTTAATATGATTATAATGGAAATCAAACGTAATTGTTTTACTTATACCTAATACAGATAACCCTACGTAGATTGGGTGATCAAATTATTATTATTATTATTATTAAATCAAGCAAAGCAACCCCACCGGGACGGATCGTGGATCCATAGATTTCACATAGGAAACCCCGCCAGCATCAACTCCACGAACAGTGAAACAAAAACAAAGAACAAAGAGAAAACTAAAGGAAGAAAACAGGAGAAGGAGACATCAACCACGCAACAACCAGGAGTTGACAGCACCCTTGAAACCACCCAACGATTCCGAATTAAACTCGGCAGCAGGAAGGGAGTTCCAGCGGGCAACGGAACAAGGGACAAAGCAACGCCTATACTGCCTATACTGCCTATACTTAAATTTCAGTTTTTGCTTTTGCATATGACATGCTATCGAATTTCCTGAGAATATTTTTAACTGTTAAAGTTTGTTTCATTTGCTAATTTATTTAATTCTTTCTGTGACTTTACTAAACACACATCTACTCTATTTCTAATATTTTCCATTGTTTTTCCAAATACTGAATTGTTCATCAGTTTGTAGAAGTCTTTCTCAAATTCAGATTTAGCTTGCTGACGCATTTTTGTATGGATATCAATATATGATTTCATCCATGGACTTTCATCAAACTCTAATATTCTGTGAATTTTCTCTAACTTCAGTCCTAGGTCTAAATATTACGTCAGAGATTTAAATGTAAAACATATTTTTCTCGTTTTATAAGATGTGGAACTAATTTATTTACATCGTTTACTCTGATATTTTCTGGAACTAATGGTAAATCATTATGTAGACCATGTAAGTCTTTCGGATAACTTCCAATCAACTTCTAATATATAACCTTTATTTGCTTTAGGTTTCAACTTTGGATCTTTCCATTTAAAGTTGCCAGTTGATAATGATCGGCCCGCAAAGATTATTTGCATATATATATGTGAAAAAATTATTTGGTTTTCCCTATCGAAGGTTTCTGGAATATATGTATTGTTTGCTTCTGCATATCGAGTTGATATTGCAGAAATCTCACCTCTTATTCCTTTTTCGATGAATAGGAGCATATCAGGATCTTCGCACAAGTCCAAATCTATTTTTGTATGTTTTAGTAAAGCATCGAAAGACAATCCTGGAGCTGTAAAATAATGTGCTGGATCTAGAGAAAAAGTTTTCATACATGTTAGTCTAAATTGTTCAAATACTTCTGCTAATATTAATGAATCGACTTTTAAATATAAATTATGGTAATCATAGAATTCTGTACAATTGAAAGCTCTCCATACTTTGAGTGCATGCTGATATTCATCTTCTGAAGTATTTCTATTATTTAATCTACTGTAGAATTCATTTTTAGCTGGTAAACTATTACAGTCCATTTTTTCATAACTATTTACATATTCATACGGATAAATACCTTTTTGTGTTGATCAATTCTAATTGTTCTTCATTGAGAAAGATTTTCGACAATTCTTTGTACTCAGATAAATTCTTCAAAAGTTTATCTAGAGACGAAGGTAAAAACCTGTAGCTGTCTAAGAACAGTAAGTCTGTGGTGATATCTTTAATTTTTCCTTTATGTTTAGATACTTAAGAATAAACTTTTATTGCCAGTGTAAATCTAATATATTATTCATCTGTTTGTGGAATAACATCCAACTTTCCGGATATATTTCCCAAGTTTTTACGAACAAATGAGCATCATAATTAGACAGATTATGTGAAAACATCGGTGTAAAATTTGGATTCCTAATTTTTAAATTGCATTTTAAATGAGCTTGACCTCTGTAATAACCAGTCAAATGATTGTGGTCTCGAACTTTAAAATTATTTTCCCGTAAATTTTTCGCAACATACATAGCATCTAGTGGCTGCTTTATATTTTTTGAATTTATCTGATGGTAAATACATTTTCTTATATATTTTTAACAGACTATAAATTCTCTTGGTTTCTTTTTCTAAATATTCTGCGAACTTTTTGGAAGCATCTCTACCATTATATTTTTCTAAACGGGAATATTCATTTGCTTCAGATTTTGTATAGTAACAGTATAAATTAGGATTGTGCTTCTGAATTTTCATGGTGTAACTTCAGTTTTGATTTGATTGACACGTATCTATTTTTTTCAACGTTGATTCGAAATCAACATAAATTGCAAAATGATGCCTAATTTTTCAGCTCCAGTTTAAAACTTTTCAGCTCCAGTTTTTAATCTCCTTGATATTCTATTACTGTTTTTCTCATTTCGACGTCAATATCTCGTAACACTCCACATAAAGCATTTATTATCGGTATTTTTGATATTGATTAGTTTATAAGTTGACTTTTGAAACTTTTCAGGTAATTCTAAATAACTAGAACCTTTGATAGGTTTGTATTCAATAATTTTCGAAATGAAATCTAATAATTTATCTATTATCCAGCCAGAGGAGTTTTTTGAATATTCTTCAATCTTTTTAATAGCTTCTTTCTACAGATCCTCAATGTTTGTGAAGTTTTTCGATATGCCAATAATTTTTTCTGTGTTGATCCAACTGCTGATTATACTTTTTCATTTTTTCTTTGTATTCATAAAATTGAACTAAAATTGCTAATTGTTTTTTCATATTATCAAACTTTTGTTCTCTCAAAATTGATCTCACAACCGGTGTCATATTCCTCATAAAAACTGTTGGATCTATAACTGATATACCAGAAAACATATATTCCAAGCATTTTTCATTTAAAGCACATTATTTTGAATTTACAGTCACAAACGTTTCTAAAATGCTTTTTTGATTTGTTATGTTGTTGTAGAATTATTACTTCTACTTTACATATCCTACATATCTTTCTATCAAAATATGAATCGGAAATTAATTCTTTATTTATATTTTTAATATGCCTAGTAAATTTTTGATGTGTTTTTGATTATAAACATTTATATTACATATATTACAGAAATCTTTATTTATATCAATATTTATATCCAAGATTAATAGTTTCCTCACGTTTTTATTGCATTTCATTCTTTTTTCATGTCTTCTTAAGTCAATGATGTAAATATAACAAATACTACAAAAATTGTAACATGAAGTCATCTATATAGAAATTTTCTTAAATTTATTATGTCATTTTGAATTCTCAGTATTAGATAGATGAAATACATCATATGGTTCCATTTTCTATAAATTTTTTTCTCGATATATTTTAGAAATTTCAATGTGTTTTTTCAATGTAAATGTTAAAGCATTCTAAAAGTTTACATTAATCAAAATGAAAAGCAATATTCCGTATGAAGTAATAGATGCTCAAAAAATTGTATACTCGATGTATTTGCTGTATTTACGACTGGGATTTGAAAAAACACTTCTTCTAATTAGATGTGAAAAATTCACTAGACAAATTAAAACATAAAACTGTTTAATATATGATGGGAAAAATATTTTTCACCAGCGGTAGGCCCTTCTCTCATTAATGCCTAATGAGACACCCAATAAAAAAGAAAAATACATTGAAGAGTTAAACCTAATAAAATAGAAGATATTATTACAGAAATTCAAATAAAAGTTGTTCTCAATACTGCAAATATAAATCAACTGCAATTAAATGTTAATCAAATTCAAACTGATATCGAATTGAATAAGAAAAATATAAATTAATTACAGTCACATATCATTTCTCTTGAAACATTCATCAGAGACGTTTCTTGTGAAATAACAGATATAAAAACAATGTTTACAATTGCTACAAACAGATAACAAATTTTGGAAAATCAGCTGTAGTTTATTAATTATATAAAATGGTGTATATGTGGAAAGACAGTAAAAGAAATAGTCAAAAGAATCACTTCATTTTTCCTTCTCCTAGCTTGAGATGCCTCAACGTAGGGAGATCAAACTGTGGTAAGACTTCTTTATTAATAGAGCTTCTGTTACAAAAATTTGTCGATTTTAATCATCTTTTTCTATATCGTAAATCAATACATCAACGAGAATATAGATTATTAAAAAATGCTCTTGATAAAAGCTATAACCAATCAGAAATAATTGAATTATTTGAAAAGGGTAATGGTGATATTGACGATTTCCTTGAAAATTTACCTATTAAAAGAAACTAAAAGTCTAAAATTGAATATTTTCAAGATATTATTCCCGACCCAAGTGACGTAGATTTAAAAAAAGAATTTTTTTCATTTTTGATGATATAGCAACTGAAAGAGATCAAAGTCCACCCGATAGCTTTTACACTAGAGGTAGACAAAACAACTGCAGTTCAATTTACTTATCACAAAATTATTATTTATTACCGAGCCGAACAATTAGAACAATTGCTAACGTGCTGATTCTTTTTCGTTTAAACTAAACGGATATGAAGAACATTTACACAGATATCATATCTCAGGACATGCCTTTTGAAGAATTTTAAGATTTTGGTTCAAAAACATACAAAGAATCATATAATTTTATCTTTATTAATAAAGACAGACATCCACTTCAAGGTAGGTATTTTTTACACTCTGATAAATTATATATTCCTAAAAAATACTTTGAAGAATGGAATCATTTCTAAACATACTATTAATTGCTTTTGTTTATTAAACAGAGAAATTAATATCTATAAGAGAGTTGGTCGCTTGTTTAAGTCATTTCTGCTTATAAAAAGTCAAAAATTTGGCAACGAATAACTACTCTATCAAATTTTGTGTTAATTTATTTTCATTATAAGGGAATTGTGGTGAATTATGCCCTAATTAAGTGGTAGTTCCTTTACTACTGCCACTAACCGCTTGAAACAAACTCATTTTTATATCTACCTAACCAACGCTATTCAAGGTACGACCTCGTTAATGAGTGTTCATGTAAAAAATTGCTCACTACAATAGATTTTAAATTTCAGTTGAAAATTGAACTTTAGTTAAACTCATCACAGTCAATGTGTACACACTAGAAAATTACACTTTCAGTACACAAACTGTGTGTGTGCACTGTACTGGAGGATCAGGCCACCCAGCAGCCGTCGTCCGTGTGCGAGTCGCGAAGAGTCCCCATGGAGCGTCGCGTCACACATCACGCCATAACGCGAGTAACCACGACACCAAGAAGATGTGCTGGAAGATATCGATAAGTTGCTTTGTTTGAGGATGAAAAACACTTGCTATTCTTCATTATACACGGCTGAATCTAGAACTGATACCCGGAACAATTCTTGAATTGCATTTCTACTCCTAATTCGACAATAACTTTGTTGCACAAAAGCCTAACCCAGCAAGAAATTGTTGTTCGCTGGTATCAATGCTGCTCATCATATCGACTTGAACCTCACGTTGTTGTTTTTTTTATTAAATTAAGTTGATGTAAACACTAGCCTGGAGTTTGGGTTTAGTTTAATGAATCGTGAATTTAATTTTCCACTTATTTGCGTAATTGGTTGCTACGATTGAACTTGACAACTTTCTTAAATCGTTTGCGAAAGTACTTTGAGATACTTTTAGCCAACACATAGAAAAATGTTTAAATGGGAACTCCAGGGTTCCTTGAGTCGTTCATCCAAAGAAAGGAATGATTTACAGTTTTATTTCAATTCAACTTCGAACTGTAGCTACAATTTCATCCATGAGCGTCATCGCTGAGCTGATTATTCATGCACTATCTAGCTACGTTTTAAAACTGAAGTAGATCTTGCACGAAAAACCTCAACTTTCTCTTTTAAAAGACAGCCTTATTTTACGATAAGATTAATCGAATGAATGATAAATTCTTTCGGTGGATCTTTCTCAGCTCACTCAAGCAACGGACTCTTCATAAACATCCATCGATGTCTGCTTCGCAGCGTATCAGTGGCGTGCAAACCGAATTCAAATGAACGTTTCTTGCAAATTCCCTTTACCATGTTCATGTATTGGTACAAGTTTATGTATGAACCTGCCTGGACTGTCGGAATTTAAATTGAACGAAGCATAACATTATAAGTTGACTCCAAATTTAAAAACTTATTATCTTGTCTCAGTGATTAAAATTTTTCTTGTACGTTTGAAAACGCCAATGATGATCTATGACTCAGAAGTAGAATTGGATTGGTTTTTCCTTATCAAATGGAAAGGAACCTGATTTAGGTGATCCAGGTGATAAGTTTAAAATTCCTGAATATTTTGACGATAACTCCCTTAAAGACACGAGAAACCTAATTTTTATTTATGCCTTTGTACGCAACACTAGTTGTTCTCTGTTGAATTTTTCTCATCGAGAAGTATCATCTGAAATTTTAGGTTAGGCTTCATAATATTTTTTTTGACTTGAAAAAACGATTTTGAATGGGTTACTGAAGAATTATCAAAAATAAGTGACCTTTTAAATATGGTGTAAAATCTAGTGAAATAAACAAAAAACTAACATTTCGAAGGTTTACCCATCTCTCTACATAGAAAGGTTTTATTATTCCGTAGATATCATACCGGATGCATGGATATATGTTGCTGTCTCAGTGTCTTTTTTTTTTAATAATAATAATAATAATGAAGGCATCTACGAATGCTTAATTTCCAATCAAGCCTGATACATATCACCTTGTACATTGGATTTTCAAATGCCTTATAACTAACGCCAGGACGCCATTACGCTTTCCCCCGGTCAAGACCGGTACCCATTTCAGACACCTGGGTGGAGTGGGGTATTGTGCTTGGAATTTTTCTCCTATACCCAACAGAGAAAATCGCCACTGCCTGCGCCGAGATTCGATCCCGGGTCTCTGCCGCACGGCGGCAGAACCTCTGGCACATGGCTATGGCGGCATTTAACACAACTCGACTTCGAAAATGGCTGCCCCTGCACACAAGATGTTCAGCTTCAGGAAAGATTCTCCCTTCTCAGCCGGAGAATCCAAGTTCATCATTCTGAAGTGTGGGGAAGTCAAGTGCACTGCAGCAGGGAGGAGGGCTTTTGGAACAAATTTCTACCTCAAAAAATCTTGTAAGGTTCCAAACCAAAAAATATTTCAACGAGTCATCGACAGGTTTCTCATGGCATTTCCGATTACTCGCTAAAATGCCTGTTGAAAGGCTTGTATTTACGTCAATTTTACTTGATGAAAATAAACCAACAGCGTTGAGGTTCAAGATGATATGATGAGCAGCATTGATATCAGCGAACAACAATTTCTGGCTGGGTTCGGCTATTATGCAGCAAAGTTATTGTCAAAGTTATTGTGCATTTGTTAGTAGGAATGCAATTCGAGAATTTTTACGGGTATCGATTCTAGAGTTATCAGTGTATAATTAAGAATAGCAAGTGCTTTTCATTTCCAAACAAACAAACATATCGATATCTTCTGGCGCAGCTTCTTGGTGTCGGGGTTCGCGTTATGGCGTGCTGCTTAACGTGACACTCAGTATGGAATCTTCGCGACCTGACTGCTGCTTGGTCCAGTACGTCACACACATTTTGTATGTACTGAAAGTATACTTTTCCAGTTAGTACATTGACTGCGAAGGGTTATACTGAAGTTCGATTGTCAACTGAAATTTAAAATCTATTGGGGTGAGCCATTTTTCTCAAAAAGAAACGAGGTCGCTTTAATTAGCGTTGATTATGTATGAATAAAAATGAGTTTGTTACAGGCGGTGAGTAGCATTACAAAAATTCTCCCAGTTACCAGCAGCGGCTCGCGTTGCAGGTAATGTGTTAAGCGAAAAAGACTCACTGCGCAAGAGTTGCAAGTCGAGGTGTACATAATAGAAAACCGCCTCCAACACTAAGTTCATTCTATTCAATCGTCTTGTAAGATAGCACTAACCATCCGCCTAATTTGCAGAGCCTGAAAGTAGAAAAACTGGAATGAGAGGGAAGAACATTTAATTGTAATAGGAAGGAAGAACATTTAGCGTACCCCCAGAATGTGGAACTTTCTAGGGATATTGATTTATAGCTGCTATTCGGAAGGGTAAGATGTCAGGTACACTCCGTGAAAAAACCAGGTTCGTACGTTCACTCGTTCACCCGCTACGGGGGTTTGAAATATGGGTGGGAGGGGAGGAGGAAGTGTTATTTTGTCATGTTACACCTCCCCCTTGCCACTTTCTTCACGACTTGACGTTGCTATATCATCTACTATGTCTCTGGATTACTTTATAATGATTTCAGGGGTCTAACCTGGACCAAAAATTGAAAAAAATTAATTACAATTGTTTATGTTTCTTTGTTTACCTTATTTTGGAGGATCGGAATGTGGGGTTTCAAAATACATCTCCTCCTACAGTTTTTGAGCAACAGTGATGATTTTGGTATCATTGGATGTGGAAACACGTTAGCATTTCAAGAACTAAAATGGAAATTCGAAATTCATTTATGATCAAAAGTTGTGACGTTATAAAGAATGAAATTTTACAAAAAAAAAACTGCATTGGAATTTTTTGTTTTAATCATTTCAAAATATAAGTTAAAAGAGTTCCATTGGAGTTTTTGGAATTCCCATGTCTTTGTGCATCTAATAATACCAAAGCTATCACTGTAGCTTGAAATCTGAAGGAGGAGATGCATTTTGAAAACTTCCTCCAAAATCTTGTTTTCCATGAATATCTTGTTTTCTTTACAGAAAATCGCATTTTTCATAGATAACAAATGATTCCAAATTGCATTTCCTTTCACCATGCCAATTTTCATTGCTTTAAGTTCAATTTTAAAGAAAATCTTCCTATAGGAGGACGCTTCCCTTTTAACTGTAAAGATGCAGTGTTGCTTCGAGAATCAAGTACAAGATAACTAAAAACCATAACTGAATCAAGAGACTCATCACTTATTTTTCAGGAAAAAGGTGATTAGCAAATGAAAAGATTACCCATAGCAAATGAAACACTGACCCAAACGACACACACTGCGACGAAGAGCGAAGGCCACCACGAGAGAATGCTTCAGGTTGTGAAGGCAAGCTCCCACGCAAGATGTGAGAGACATGTCGAACATTATTTCTGCCATTACGTTCTGAGGAGAATATTTCATCTTTTTTGTAGCAAAAACTAGTTTTCAGTGTAGGAGCGCAAATGGAAGTTGACGACGCGAGCTGAGGACGATATGAAATTTATTCGTCGAGTTTCATGTTTTATGTAATTTTAGACAGGTAAATAATATAATATTATGATAATATAACGAGATAACACGAGATAATACGAACTGGCTCATATGGTTTATCATTCAAATTTAACTTTTTTGCGTCATTTCTCAAGAAATCACAGCGTAGTTTATCCGGACCCTGTTGAAGCAATGTGCAACGCTAGCATTATTTACTACCCAAACCGGATGCCTCAGATTTCACCTTTACGAAACTGGCTCTACTTGAGCACTTGTTTGCTTATTTGACAAATTCTCGTTGATCATTGATGACTTGATGTTGAAATATGGTGGTGAAAGGGAAATTTCTGTCCGAAAACAAACAATCGCGTTAGAAGAACGCTAAGCCACGCTACTAGCCGGACGCCTCGCAAGGATGGGAGAGGAGCCTCTGCATTCCCTGCCCGGGAAGCGGGTGAGCCCAGAGCATCGGAATGAAAACACTCTCGCTTTCAACAAATTCATTGTTGAAAACACTCTCGTTCGTGTACCCTCATGTTGAAACTTGAGCTTACGAACGAAGGAACTAGTGATATGAGGCATTAAGGCTCAAAGTAAAATGGGTAGATTTTAAAGTATTTTGCATTTTAGTCTGTGAGGTCGACATTAGAGGCAATTTCACATTGTTTCGTATCGACTAGTAAGCAAAATAATCAGCTCGAATAGAATAAAACATTTTACAATAACACAAAAATTATGATTTTTCCTTTGCTAATAATACTAGCACAAAAGAGTTCACCGGATTTAAATACATGAGAAGAATCGTGCAATGCTAACCATAACATGTCCAACATAAATGGGACAAAACGAGAAAGTCGAAACAACATAAAATAGTGTGGTCAAAATATGCTCAAAGAGTGAAATGAACGACCCATTGTTACACGAGACTAACAGGAGCATTTTAGGACAGGAATACATTCTTCATATACTACATAAAGTATTGGAATAGACGGCAGGGTGTTACCGCTGTGTTAGCATTCTTAAATGGACTATGTTCATGAAGCCTTGATGCCAGTCTTTTATTGAATGGAAATTCCTGCACAAGTCATTTAGAGCCTCGTGAGGAAATGGCAAGGGTTTGCCTGTTCTCTGGACTATTGGGCTTTAATTCACTTCTGGAATTTTCATCTGCACTGCTGGAACTTTGCATTTCATTGTTTATTTTTTATTTGGAGGTCTGGGCATAGGTAAATCTTTTGATGAATGGCCTCCTTCATCACCAGATTTAACCCCTCTCGACTTAACCCGCGCACGGTCGCGCATCCCTCAGAAAAGTAGTCAATTTACCCGCGTCACTCTGCCGTTCCCTGTTCACTTACCGTAATAGGCAGAGATGTAAAAATATGAAGTAATGAGTAAAAAATGTTGCTTTACACTTTGATGTTGTCAGATTTTTGATAACTTGAACCGTTTCTTTGTAATATGGAGTCAAACTCCGTAGATTTTTGCACAACATTGCTTCAAAGAGATCAATGGCCATTTTTGTGTTTTGGGAACAATGTAATGTTTTTCACTGCTATTTTATGCAGAAAATCCTTCCAAACCTGCTGATGTTTTTATTTTTCCTCTACAACAATTAGAAAAAAAGTTATGACCATTTATGTCTACTAGGTGTTATCCATTCTTCGTTTTAGTTCCTACATAAATGCATGTTTGCATGTCTGGTTATATTACTGTAAGTATAGTGTTTCGAAACTTGTAATTTTCACACAATATGAATAAAATACTGCTCTACACGCTACTGACTTCAGATTTGTCTTATTTGCCATTTTTACGAAATAAGGCGAAATAAGGCCCTGAGTAGTTTCGCTGGTAACTGAGGCTGCCACTGACTGTTCGCACGCACACCCTCTCACGGTCGCCTCATTTACCACACTGACTGTGCTTACCCCTCCCAACTTCCAAGTGGTTGGAGCTCTGCCTTAACCCCCACAATGTGGGGGTTTCTGGCTCCAGCTGTGTAGCACTCGCTGAGACGATCATTTTGGTGTATAACAACTTGGGGTTATGCCTTACGTCTGGCAACCAGTGAGCCTGGTAAATGAGGCGACCAGTTACAGTGCGCGGGTTAAGTATCAGGCCAATTTTTAAAAGCCTAATTTCGGCAAACCATCACCAAAGTTTGGAGACTCTGAAGGATGAACTCAGGTAGGAATGGGCCAAAAATCCCCCAAACGATAATTTGTGACTCATGTAGATCATTCCCCAAGCGTCTACAGCTTCCAATCGACGCCAAATGTGGACGTATTGAATCAATATTATAATATTTGCATTTGTTAGGCAACCGTTATCTTCATTTTGCATTATTTCATTGTTTAAGTCCATGATCATGTACGGATGATATGCATTTCACAATAACATTACCTCGTACAAGTAGTCAATGAGGTATCCTATACACTAACGAGTTTTCTATTTCAAGATCACTGGTCTATCAACTCAAGAGAAGAAGTTCATTTCACATAAAAACCCTCATTTTCCGTTCCATCAAGTTGATCACCTTTCAAAATTCAAAATATACATTATAAATCAAACACTCGAGACAAAATTCATGACACATACATGTCAAAATAACTGATGAACTTTCCTCAAATAAATGGTGTGCGCTGTTTGGTAACGGTAACTTCGGTATAATTAATACAAATCATCGTGACTAACATGAAAGTTCCGAGAAGAACATCAAGATTGTTGAGGCGTGGCGCATTATTTCAGTGCATAACTATGGAGCTGGAAGGAAAATATACGATACAAGTTACTTTAGCATATGTGTTGGGAACCGTCAGTTTCCAATGCTTCCTTATAATTCGACAATTCAGTCACAACACAGTTTCCTCTTCGTTGGAACTAAAACTTGGATCTCAATCCCTGCGGAGATCCCCGTAAGTAATGCTTACAACGCGTTTACAATGAATCTTCAATCTCACTTTCTATCAGAATATTAGTCGTGTAAGATAAGCAAGTCAAATCTTATAAAGTCAAATCCAAGTCAAATCGTACATTATAAGGACCAAATGACTGGTCTTTGTTGGGTAATTTGCTATCTTTAATATCGTTGATCCTCAGTCTGCTCTTAATCATTTATAGAATATGAAACTTGAAACTTGAAATTGAGGGCCGACAGTGTCGAGGCCTTTGTAACGGCTTACAATTCCCTCCTCAATACCCACACAAAAAAGTTCAGCGCCTGTGTACCAGATTTGTCCAATGACCTACTCAGGATCCACCAATCCTTGTCACAAACTGCCATAAGATGGCTTCACTGGAATAAACAGTACGTCAAGACACCAACCCCAGGCATGATGGCTCATTCCAGTCACTGTCTTTTACTCCAGGCACGTACTAGAAAAACTTTCATAGCTTCAGTGATACTCAAATTCCACTCCTGATCTAATCCAACAATACAGCGCATACCACAATCATTTTCAGCACATCTGGCATACCACTCATTCTCTCCAAACTGCTGAAACACCACATTCATAAAACTCTCTCTCTCCCTCTCTCCCCCCCTCACTCTCCCTCTCTCTCTCTCTCTTGCTCATACTTACTACATTCCAGCACAAAATGCTCAATTATTGTTTCCTCCACTCCACTATTACACTGCCGACAAAATCTATTATTATTATCATTCCACCTCCATGTAGGTCTGTTCACCCTTAATGACTTACACCTCACAGCAAACAAGAGTTGGCTTCCAGAACTACCATCATAGAACATCTCAAACTTAGGTACTTCCTTTTGCATATACCAGTTAAGTGTAGGCTTCCGCATCATGCTAAGCCTCCACTTATTCAACCCACACTTTTTTGTTCGCCTATCAATCTCTTTTTTCCACCTCTTGCAGTCCCACTTAGGCTCTACACCTCCAACATTCACAGGTCTCCCATCCATCCAGTCATCCACAGGTCTCCCAATTATAACATGAATAATCATTTGCATACTTAGTTTCCTTGCATGCCCCCAACATACTTTCTCCCAGTAACTTACTCTCAGATTCCATTCAAAAACTTGCTTAAACCACCTGCTATTCTGCATTCTTTCAATTCTCACCTTATAATTCAGCACAGCTTTCATTATTCTTTCTAAAACTAGGCTCCACCCTAGGTCACTTCTAATGGCTTCTGTAGCTATCCATTTTGGAGCACCCAATGCTAAACGTCTTACCTTATTTTCTATTACATCCAGCTTTACAAGATCACTGCCATTCCAGGCAAGAGCACTCATACCATACATGACACTAGGCACAGCAACATACTTCTACACTCCTCTCACTCATTCATACTTGTTTGCTCTGTATCTGGCCACACTATTTAACCGTCCTCTCCACTGCATTGCTTTTGCCACTTTCTCACCCTTAGTTCAAGTGCATCCATCTTCACTTATCATACCACCTAGATATTTGTTTTCTTTTGTTCTACCTATTCTTATTTCTCCAATATTCCACAGTCTGTCTCTATCAGTCTCATCACTATTCATACCCATAACCTTTCTTCTATCGGCACCAAAGTTAATCTTGAAATCTGTACTATATCCATTCACAATATCAAGCATCCTTTGTACCTCATGTCCACATTCACTAAACACAACCATTTCATCAGTATATGACAAACAACTCAGTCTCTCATTACCAACTTTCAGTCCTAAGCCACAGAGCAGTGAGTGCAGTGAGGCAGTGAGGACGTGCTGTGTCTGTGTTCTGAAACAAAGTGCCCAATTGGTTAATGCCCATGCATTTCTAACTAGAAAAGAGTACCCACTCAAACCATGAAGATCCAAGAATAAATTTCATCGAACCAAAATCCAGAAATCGAACAAAAAGTGTGATATTCCCTCAAAACAAGCACTCAACCCCTGCTTGTTTTTTGAGAGTGTCTCCCTTCTTACACGATGGCGACAAGAATTCCAAGCTACTACAACCGTGAGGGTACGCTGGAGCTTGACTATCCATACGTACAAAACCTGTCATAACAGAGTAAGCAAGTAGTCTCAATACTTATTGATCACTTCAACTCAGCAATGAAGAAATTTCGAAGCGATATTAGTCACTTGAAAACGCTTATTGAAACAAAAACGAAAAAAGAATCAAATCAAAAGGCAATGATCGAAGAGCAAAATAAGAAGATAGATAGCATAGTCTCTCGTCTAGAGTGATTCGAAAGGAAAGAAAAACGTAAATAATTGAAAAAAACAAGCACTCTGGTTATATCAGGGGAACTACCGCAATCACGTTCTGGAGAAAATTGCATAGAAACTGTGTGCCAGCTCCTGAAGGACCAAATCAATATCAACCTAAGTAACTCTGACATCACTACAGCGAGTAGGTTGGGGAAAAACCTGCACCTGGAAACGTCGATAGGAGAAACATTTGTTTTGAGCTAGGCAATACGAAAAGAAGCAAGAAGTTCTGACAGCCTGCCGTGTGACTAAACTGAAATTCTACGTAAATGAATATTTAGTACCTTCGCGAGCAGGTATAATGTACACACTGAGATTGGAAAAACGAAAATTTCCATAACAAATAGGACTCGCAAGAAGTTAGGATGGCAATATCAACGTCTTCTCTCCGAAGATACCTGGACAAGCAACTCCAAGACCTCTGACCATCAACACGCCTGAAGACCTTGACAAGTACTTGTTGCAACATGTCGGTAAGTCATCAGAAGAAATTGTTCGTAATTAGTATTTTTATGGACTGACGTACTGGATTTAATATCATTTTGATCTCTGTCCACATGTTTTCTTCTTGTTTTCTTTATAAAATTGCCTTTGCCTCTTCAAGGCATCCATGTCGACCTTGCAGCTTTGTTTTGCTGCGTACTAAATTGTTTTTAATTTCTTTCTTTTTTCTCATTTTTTATCGAACGCTCACACCGAACTTGCTGCTCAGACTTAAATTATGTGTTACTACATATGTTTCTAAATCTGGAAATAATTTAGATACTCAAGATTTTTATAAGACATAAATACCTTCGCTGTCACTTCGATTTAAATCCATTTCGTCCTTTGCTACATCTTATGTGTTATATGCGGATACCACTGGTATGACAACCTTGTAACTACATTATTTGCCACTTATGATCCCTAAACATCCTGCTCATGGACTTAGTTTGCGCTCTCCTTATGATATCATACTAGATTTTAGACAATTTAGACTAATAATCCCTGTGTGTTTTAGTTTCTCTTTTTTTAATTCAATTATAAGTAGGAATGTCGTTATTTTTATCTTGATCCTGTAGTTTATATCATTTTTTTATTTTTATGTCACATTTTACTTACTGTTTCTTAATTTTAATGACTGACCATGTTGATATATTCGATAATATTGATCCAGATCTCAACCATTTGAATAGACTGCAGCCAAACCTAAATGAAACTGGAAATTGTAAATACCTCAATATTAAAAAATTCAATGAATCAATGAGAAAAACCTGTCACGATTTTTCTCTATTATGTCGGAACTCTAAATCCATTTATCCGAATATAGATGAAATATCTTGTACTATCACTGAGCTGAACAGCAATTTTGATGTTTTCAGTTCCACCGAAAGTTGGCTAAATGACTCATCTAAAGACCTGATTGAAATTCAAAACTATTATAGCCATCATTCACTCCGTAGTAACAAACGTGGTGGTGGCATCAGTACGTACATATCTAAACACATATCTTCGAAAATCATTTTAAGTGCTACTATGATTCGTGAACATGTTGAGGCTTTATTAATAGAAATAACGACAAAATGGTAAACGGATTATACTTGGGACTGTATATAGGCCTCCAACAGCTTGTACCGTTACTTTCCTGAACGAGCTTCAAAGCATAATATCTCAGTTTAACAAGTCTCTATACAATGACATGATAATCTGCGAGGATTTCAATTACGATCTTCTACAATATGATAGCTGTGTGCAAATCACAAACTTCATGAATGTTTTTCAGTCTAACTCCTTCCTTCCAATCATCACGAAACCTACACGTGTTGTACCAGAATCTGCTACGTTACTCGATGATATTTTTATGTTAGATCTGACTGATTTTCTTACAAGAATAATAATTTCTGACGTATCTGACCATTTCCCAATTTTTCTCATCAAGAAAAATGTCTAAAGTCCTTGTACCAGCCCACAGGCTGATACTTATTCCCATCGTTGTGTAAACGAATATAACTTGGGAACAATTCGAACTGTTCTAGAAGAATTAACGCCATCACTAGACATCTGTGAACTGGACAATAATGCGATTAACATTGATGAAGCAATACTAAATATAACTGAAATTATAACGACCGCATATAACCAGTGTTGTCCAATAATCACCCGCACAACTACGCCAAAAAATAGACAAAAGCCCTGGATTACTGAAGATATCGTGATCAATATGAAGAAACGTCAAGCGTACCTAACCTTACTATACGAAGGACGAATATCTAAAGTAACGTATAACAGATTCAGGAATCATGTGACAAATCAAATACGAACATCAAAATAAAACTACTTTACCCGCAAATTTACTATAAACAAAACTAATATTTAAAAAACTTCGCGCCTGCTTAATTCATACTATAGACCGAATAATAACGCTACAAAAACAATTGAGTCCATCGTTCACGAAAGTGCAAAATATCATGATAAACAAGATATTGCAACAGTATTTAACACCTTTTTTGTAAACATAGGGGAAAATATAGCCGTTAGTGTCTTCAGTGAACCCACAGACAACTTGCAATACATGTACCATTTCCGTGAACCCAACTCTTCCTTTTTCACGTTAACAAATCCCTCCGTGAATGTAAATTACGTGCATAAACGACTTTAAAAATAAATCAAGTGGATTATAAACATTCTCCGCTAAAGTTCTTAAGGCTATAGCTGATATAATAGCATCGTGTATATCTAAGATTATCAACCAATCCCTTTCTCAAGGTATCTTCCCCAACTCTCTCAAAATTGCCAAAACGACCCTTATTTTTAAAAACTGTGATAAAAAAGGCGTTAATACTTATAGACCTATCTCTGTAATACCAATTATTAGTAAAATATTCGAGAAAATTAGGTATAAAAAAAGTGTATTCGTATGTTGAACAAAAATCTTTTCTCTACGACGAACAAAACGGTTTTCGTTCAAAAAATCTACGACAAAAGTTGTATTAAATCATTTACAATCCCTTTATTCTAATATAGATGAAGGAAAGATTGTTTTCTCCGTATCTATTGACTTTCGAAAAGCATTCGATTGTGTGGACCATAACATATTACTCTCGAAACTACACTGTGATGGCATTCCAGGGGCTGCACATGAGTGGTTCAGATAATACCTAGCAAATCGGAAGCAATACGTTGTCATTGACGACGCAAAATCAGACCCACAGACAATTAGCCATAGAGTTCCACAAGGATCTGTCCTTGGGCCTCTCCTATTTCTGATTTTCATCAATGATATTAATAAATCCACATATTTTCAAATTCATACTTTTCGCCGAAGACAGTACGCTTTCTGTGGTCCTTTCAAACCAAAATCCTGCTAGGATTGCGGAGAGTATAAATAATGAACTTCGTAAGGTTTCATTGTGGCTTAAAGCTTATAAAATAAGCCTTAATATCGATAGGATAAAATATATTACATTTTCATACAAGAAAAATATTTCTCTCCCACGCATTGAAATTAACGAAGGTGAAAACGAAGAAACCAACTCAAGTAAGTTCCTGAGCATCATAATAGATAAACATCTAACCTTCAAAGAGCACATCGCTCATATTAGCTCTAAATTATCAAAATCTATCGGAATCCTAAATAAAGTTAAAAATTTCCTGCCTGAAACAGCCTTACAAACGCCCGAACGCTCATTTCACCATACTTGCAACACGGAATAGAAACATGGCACGGATATGATAAAAATTCAACCAATTTAATTTTTACCTTGCAAAAAAGAGCCATCAGAGCGGTAAAGAATCTAGAATATAATGCTCACAGAAATGATTCATTCAAAAATTCACGAATACTTAGGCTTTCGGATCTCTACAAAATCTCCATTTGTAATTTCATTTACAAAACCATAACAAATGATGGCGACAATAGCCTAAAACAATTATAAACTGCACAAACTGGTCATCACGACCATTTAACCCGAAATTGAAGTAAATTCATGCTTCCTTTTTATTCAAAGGCCCGGTCGCAACACAGTATCCTCTTTGTTGGAACTAAAACTTGGAACTCAATACCTGAGGAGATCCGTGAAAGTAATTCTTATAAGGTATTCAAAAGAAATCTTGAGTCGCACTTCCTATCAGAATACTAGTCGTGTAAGATCACCAAGTCATATCTTGTCCCCTACGTAACTGGTCCTATTAATGTAATTTGCCATGGTTAATATCGCCGATCTTCTGTCTGCTCGTTTATGTATTATACTGTTAAATCTAGTCCATATGAACTTTAATGTAAAATGAAGCATCTAATAACGAGTTAATTATCTCATTGATCTGTCTAATGCGTCCCTAGTTTAAGTGAATTAGGTTAAATATTACTGTACTCCTTAGAACAACGTTGATTGTAGGATGCCAAAGAAATCACTGAACTTATTCGGGGCCACAGGGAACTATACTCAAATTTGACCATTGTTCTAGACTTAAGAAACATTCTATCTCTGTATCACCTGTGGTAAATAAATTGTTTAAATTGTTTAAATACTCAGTCGAACTGCTAATTCTTCTTTGTACAATCCAAACAGCAGGGTAGACAGAGTGCAGCCCTGTCTCACTCTTCTAACACTCCACACTTGCCCTGTTTCCAAATTTCCTAACCTGTAGATAGTGCTTGTGTTCTCATACAGACTTTGTACAATATTCACTATTTTTCTGCTAAATCGAACTTTTCTCAAAATTTCAAACAGCCTAACCTGATCCACTCTATCATACGCTTTCTCAATATCCAGTAATGCTAAATATACCTTCTTATCATCCTTCCTTATTCGCTCAATTATTTCACTCACTACAAACACGTTATCCATGCCACGTCTATTTTGCCTAAACTCGTTTTGTTCTTCACCTAGGACTCCTAGTTCGTCAACTAAAAGTTTCAGTCTATCATTCAAAATACCACAAAATATCTTACATACAGTGTCAGCGGGGGCAATTGGTCTGTAATTTTTAAGTTCTTTCGTACTATGCCCAACCTTATGCAACAGAACTACAATATACTTGTTCCAGTCATCCGGTACTCTCTCACTCTTCCATATCCCATCAAATAAACACTTGAACATATTGACTACATTCTCTCCTCCACATTTATAGAACTCATATGGGATCCAATAAGGGCCACATGCCTTTCCATTTATCCTTTTCTTCAAAAAATTCACAATCTCTTCACATGTGATTTCGTCTTCCATTTGCAGCTCTTGTTCATCAATCAGTAAATTTACGGGTTCGTCATCTGTTACCTGCTCATTCATTCCACCAATGTCCTCCCAGAATTCTTCAACTGCTTTCACCATTTGCACCCTATCTCACACACTGCAACCATTGACCACTAATTCGTCGACTTGAACTTCACAACAATTATCATTATCCTTGTATAAACTTATACCAATCTTTTATTCCATCCTGACCTTTCTTTCTCAGATTTTCAACTTGGTGTCTCTCCTCTTTAACTCTAGCTTCATTAATCATTCTCTTTACTTTCTTCTGCTGATCCTTGTACTCATTCCATGCACTCTGCCATTCATCCTCAGTAATTCTGCGTCTTTCATACATTTTCCTCATATTGCGTTGTTTCCTTTTAAAGTCTTTCTTCTCATTCGTTCTTCCTTTATCTCACTTGTAAACCACCTAGCATTCCCTGTACTTTCCCTGGATTTTATTCTACCAATCTTTTGCTCCGCCACATCATACAAGGTTTTTGCAATCTCACCATTTAGGTCATTTCCATTTCCAAACCTGTTCCAGTTACATCTATCCAATTCATTCCTATATTCTTCCCAGTTTGCCATTTTTATACGCAAATTGTCTTTCACACTGCTGACTTTCTGTATTGACTCCTTTCCACCTGTTGGATATTTGGTTTATGGCAGTCCCTGTTCGGGCGCCAATTTGTTATTGAATATTTATTAGGGCAGTCCCTGTTCGGGCGCCAAATTGTTAGATAGTTTGGGCGGCGAATCCACGTTGGGCGCCAAATTGTTGGATAGTTGTTTAGGCGGATCCACGTTGGTCGCCAGTTATAGATTATTTTGGTGGACGAGTCCTGTTTCGGCCCAATTAGAGAATTATTTAGATTGGTCCTTCTTGGGAGCCACCTTTGATAGTTTCCCTATTTTAGGGTTCTAATAGCCGTAATTTCAGAGGCTTTTATTCCGGAGAATCTTCCAGATTCTTCAGGGATAAGAGAAAAGTCAGGTTCTGCTGACTTGATTTTATTGAGTTGGGGATTGCCCAGAGTTTTTTCAGGATGCGAATATTTTCCGGCAGTTCATGTAGTTTTTCTCTGGTAGAGTTTTTAAAGATGTCGAGCCGTTTTTCAAGCGTCGAATTTTTGACCCGAAGGCAAAATCGAGCTAAAGAGTTTCTCGCGCTGGTAATACAGGTTTCGAAAGTTAAGAGCCGAAATGAAATTCAAGCTATGAGCTAAAATCTTCCAAGTTTTCAAGCCGATAGAAAAATCAAGCTGTTTCCAAGTTTTTGGAGACGTCGAGCCGTTTTCTAAGCGTCGAATTTGAGTCGAAACGAAATAAAGCTAATGAGCTTTTCGCACTGATAAAACAGGCTTCGAAAGTTGAGCCGAAAATGTATTCAAGCTAGCGAAATTTTGGAGTTCGAAATGGAAGTATGCTTCTCAAGTCTCTGTGATACGAGAGTTTAGTTATGCGAGGAGAATTATTTTACCTCCTGTTGAATTACAACGCACTAGTCAGCATCTTTGACAATAGCCTGACACCGCCCCAATTATATTCAAGCACAATCATATTATGTTCACTATCAATTTCAAAATCATCTTCATCTACAAACATTTCTTTGACACACACTCTTGCTCTACTATTCGCTATCATATATTCAATTGCAGTTTTCCATTCCCTGCTTTGCTATTATGCAAGCCATTTCCTATTGTGACATCCAGCTTTTCAAGTTCATTCTCATCACAGAAATCGATCAATTTTTGTCCATTCGCATTCACAGGCTCACCAAGTATACCAACATGGCCATTCATGTCCCCCATCACAATTAGAGGGCATCTGCTGTGTTCTCGCACAATTCTTGTTAATATTTCATACTTTTTCACATTTTCTTAATGAGCTGAAATCCCATCAGTTTTCATATAACATACAACCACAACACATTCTCTGGCATACATTATTTTGCACTTAATTGCCAACAAATCTTTACTCTCAGGTTCATTTCCAACAGGAATTTCTTCTAATTTCCAATTTAGAGCATCCTTCATTCTTAAACTAACTCCAACACTTCTTTTTTGCCAACTTACACACCCTTTTCCTGTCATCTGATACTTTTCTCTTTACATGTTGAACTGATTCAGTCTCACATTTGGGTCTCTACTATACTAACACAATACAATTTTCTATTCTCAAATTCTACAACAAGGTCATCTAACTCTCCTGCGATCGATCCACTTAAATTTATACATTCAAACTTCACAACACTATTAGACGATTCAAAACATTCTTCATTTATGCTCTGACTGATTTTCTTTCACTCTGTTCCACCTTCCATTACATACCATCATCCACGCCATCAATCACTCTCTCAGCATACTTACAAATTTCTTCCACTCCCTTCCCTCTCATGGTCGTACATCCACTACTGTTGTACAAAATAGATATAGAATAAAAGTTTTAAAATCGTTAATAAGGTAATTAAAATAACAATACTATTAATTGTCCTCCTTTGCCGACCACCGAATTGAATTTACCTCAGTGCGTGCTTCTTGTTGAGGGGTCGACATTGTTTTCCGCGCTGCTTAAATCTCTCTCCTTTTCAAAATAAAAAGTTGATGAGTCGCAGAGCCTTGTGGGCGCGACAGGAACTCGGATCGACGATCATCGGAAACGGTTGCTTGTAGTGGGCTGCCCCAATTCTACGCTGTAACGAACCAGTTGTCGCTCGCAACGGACTCTGGTTCTCATTTAAGGCACCTAACCCTGGATGCTGCTACTCCGTCAGATGCGCTCTATCTGCAGAACGTAACTGCTTCAGCGAGCACAGTCGTGCTTGGAGTATCTTGTCGCCTACGCATGGGGAGCTGGCCTGCCTACGCCGGTTGGACGGTGACTTTGACACCGGCTACTCTGTACCCTTCTCTCTCATCGCTGTGACTAGGACTCTGCACCACGTCTTCAGGGGTTCTGATCAGCGTCGGCAAGTTACCAACGTATCGGCCGGAGACTGCGCACGCCAGCTTCATAAGCTGAAGGTACGTCACCCCTGTAACTTGGCGCACGTTACTGAGGTGTTCAGTGAGGTTGGTGGCAGCAGGGCACTCTTACTATTTATCCTGGCAAATTACAAACTAGCTACGACTTTCGTAATTACTATTATCATTATCACTTGTCATAACTCTTATAACTGGCATTTCCTGCCCATAACTCTTATAACTGGCATTTCCTGCCCATAACTCTTATAGCTGGCATTTCCTGCCCATAACTCTTATAACTGGCATTTCCTGCCCATAACTCTTATAACTGGCATTTCCTGCCCATAACTCTTATAACGGGCTGAAATTGCACTTTGGGACGGGAAAATTAATCTTCTGATATTTTCTTCCCTTGCCAGGCTCGAAGAATTTCCTGGACTGAGGCTTGAGCGCCAATGCACATCCTCGTGCATTTCCAGTTTATTGGGTGACAACAATTAATGTCACTAATAAAGCTCTAATCTAGTGAACTATTTTGATATATTCTTATTTACCATCTCCAAATAGTTCAGGATTTTCGAGATGGTGGCCAGTATGGGGACCCTGAATGCTGCGTTTTCTTCTAATGTGCTTCGTCTGTAGCTTGACGGTTTGAGCGGTGTCGTGCGTGAAGACTTAAGATTTACATGAATTACTTGCAGCCCCTACGTTTACGTACTTAATACTGGCGCTGTCTGTTTCCGATGAGTGTAAGGTCGTCCGTGTTTCCTCATTTTTATTTAAACATCATAGACTATTGATTTCGTTGGAAAAAAATTAACGAGTCATGTCTCTTGCAGATTTCTCTAATCCAGCAAGCGTTGGTCTGCCGTATTTGACGAAAAATCGTCAATACGTAAGACAAAGAGTTACCAAAATTCACACTAAACTTACGTCGTAAGTAGATACTCTCGATCATGAACAAAGGTGTCTGCACCTAGAAAAGTTGACTGCTCTTAAGGGGGAGATTAAAGATTTGAACCGCCAAATTTTTGCCCTTTTGTTACAGGCAGATGCCCCCGATGAGAAGCTCCAGGAGGAGATGAAAGACCAGGAAGTATATGATGACCGTATTGTCACGTGCATTTCTAAACTGCAAACTGGTAACGAGTGCCCTCAGATTCAGGATACCCATTCTATTTTGACAAAGTTGAAGTTGCCAGAGATGCCTCTGCCTGAGTTTGGTAACCGGGGGGAGGAGTCTCTTGAGAAATTTATTTATAACTTTGAAAGAGTTATTAACAAGCACGTTCTTTCTAGTTATGAAATATTCATTTATCTCAAAAAACAACTGTCGGGTTCTCCGAGAATAATCATTGAATCTCTAGACGTTAAAGAACAATCGTACGAAGCAGCGAAGCTGCTCTTGCAACAGGCGTTTGGCTCTACCCTCGTTCAAAAATACGAGGCTATAAAAAAACTTGCTAGTATTAAGTTGCCTTACGGGACTGATCCGTTCGTATTTGTAGGTGACATGAGATCAATCATAGCTTCTTTTGAAAATTTACAGGTGGACGTTAAAGATGTGATGCAGTATTTCTTTTGGACGGGTCTGAACGAGACGTTCCAAAAGCATCTTACTCAGATTTGCAATTCCAACAGACGTTCGCTGGAGCAGATGCAGGCTAACATTTTTACAGCTGTGGAGAGATATTCCAACGACGTCGGAGCTGCTTCACAGCAGGCTGGAAAGTTTAAATGGTCTCGTCCTAAGGTGAGCAGGGAGTCTAATTCCGAAGTCGGTGTAATGGGCTCGAATGTATTGGCTGTTAATGTAAAATCTAACTCATCCTTTGTGGCCTGCATTCTGTGCCAAGATGAGCACGAGAATGCTAATCATAACATGCGTGATTGTCCTAATTTTAACACAGCTAAAAAACGTTGTGAAAAGCTCCCGCGCATGAACGCTTGCACCAAGTGCTCATTTAGGAATCACAATTCCTCTAAATGTAGATATACCTTCTCTTCCAAATGTAGACACTGTAATGGTGCACATATGAGGTATCTTTGTCTTAGATCTCCTGGGGATACGCGGAGGAAATTTTCGAACTCACCTGGAGCACCTAACTCAGTTTCTAGCGCTAGTAATGTTTCCATTATTCAAAACGTGATGAGTAACACGATGGATGACGGAATTGCTTTACCGACTTTCACGTGCCCAATAAAAACGAGAACTGGATCAATCTCAATCAGGGGATTGAAAGACGGGGGCTGTCAAAAGAACTTTATTACTACTTCTTTAGCTGATGAACATGAGTTTCCAGTCATTTCTAGTGATGTAGTTTTAACCATTCACGGTTTTAATTCCAGCGAACAAATAAAAACTAAAATTGTGGAAGTTCCTCTTGTGATAGCCGAGGAAGAGGTATGGGTAAAAGCCATTTGTATTCCGGTCATAAAAATAAAAGTGAAAGTCAGGAAACTTGATCAGGTGGCTCGCGTTTTCCTCGATAGGGGATATTCAGTAGCAGATGATCGTTTAACCTTACCCGAGAATGGTTCTATTGATAATTTACAATTAATTCTCGGGGCTGAGGCCGATCCGTTACTGCCCTTGTCTTGTATAAGTTTCGGGAAAAAGAATGCCTTGTCCTCGTACTTGAGCAGTCCTCTGGGCGTCATGTTTTCGGGAGATATTTCTGCTATGTTAGCAAACTCAATTTATTTACCATATGCACCTCAGATCAGCGAGATGGGAGCGGTGGCAGTGCGCGGTAACGAGCTCGCTGACGACTCTTTTTTTCCCATTCTGGCGCGCTGCTCACGTCGCACCGGCGCTCCTGAAAAAGTAAGTTATGCACAACTGTGCCACACTTCTGTTTCGGGAAATAGCATTTCGGTTGCGGAGGGTCCTTGCTGCGATGGCGATGACAAGGAATTAGATCAGCCTGCAATGCTGGTTCCGAACAATTGTGAATTCACGGTCGTGAATGAAAATTCAGAAATCAAAAAATCTGAATTAAGCAAAGCCTCTTATGACGAATTGGAAAGGCAACTTGTCAATGCCCTCAATTTAGACGATCCGGCAACGGAGCCTATGGAATCTGAAACAAATGAAAAATTAACCAATTACGTAATTACAAACACGGAAAGATATCGAGATGGGCGCCTCATAATGCCCTTGATGTGGAATGGAAAAAATGTTCATAACTAATCGACTAACTTTAACTTGTCTAAATTAATTTTGAAATCTAACTTGAGTAAATTGAGAAAATCTTTTGAGAAGTTGCTCATGTACGATTCCGTTTTTATGGAACAAGAACGAAACGGGGTTATAGAGCGAATTGAGAATTTGCCCGCCTTTATGAAGGAACATCCAGAGTGTAGCTTTCTTGCTCACATGGGCGTTTTCAGACCTAATAGGGAAACTACAAAATGCCGAGTTGTTTTCCTATCAAACTTGAAAGAAAAGTCTAATTCTAGCTCAGTCAGCCATAACCAAGCCATGTTACCTGGCCCAGTTTTGAATAAAAAAATTTCTACGGCGCTCATGTATTTAAGGTTCGACAGGTACCTCCTTGCTTTCGATATTGAAAAAGCTTTCCTGAGTATCGCGTTAAGGGAGGTAGATCAGAACAGACTGCTCTTTTTGTGGAGCCGGAATGTAGACCGGGGTGATTTTTCGACGGTAGGCTATAAAAACTTGCGTCTCAGTTTTGGGCTGCGTTGCAGCCCAAGCCTTCTCATGTTGGCTCTTTACATTGTTCTGGTTCTGGACGACTCTGACTCAAAACTTGCAGAGATAAAGCGATGCGTGTTCCATCTTATGTATATGGATAATGGAGGGTTTTCTGCTAATGATCTTTCCTCTTTGGAAGACTCTTTTATGCAGCTTCCTTCTATCTTTGCGCCTTATAAATTTTTCTTGCAACAATTCGTTACCAATAGTCAGCCACTACAAGAAATAATTGACGCAAAATTTAATGTGCAAACTGCGGTGGACGTAAATTTATTTGGGAATACGGTGGAATAGGGAGAAGGACCAAATTTTCCCATCTGCGCCTGAACTAAATCCGCGCGCTAATACGAAGCGCATGGTTCTGTCTTCTTTGAATGTTGTTTACGATGTTTTCGGAATCTATCTCCCTGTTCTAAATCGGGCTAAGGTTTTCGTGCAGAATTTACAACTCCAGTCTAACTTGGGTTGGGATGACGAACTTTCCATGTCTCAGTTAAGAGAGTGGAAAAATATTACTAAACAAATAAACAATTCTACTCCGTTCAGCTTGAATCGCTATGTGGGGCGGCGCGATGGCTCTTACAACTTGATGGCTTTTGCAGACTCTTCAAAGAGCATTTACGGCGTAGTCGTGTACCTGAAAGATTTAAGTACGAATGATGTTCATTTCCTGGTAGCTCGAAATAGAGTAATTGGGAAAAATCTAGGTACGAAAAGCATACCCGTGCTAGAATTGCAGGCCATTTGTATGGCTGTAGATCTGCTTCAAGAACTGTGCGATGAACTTTCAGGTGTAGCAACAGTCGTACCTTTGCGAATTGTAAAGTTACTCCTATATACTGATAGCATGGTTTGCTTACATTGGATCAATTCGTACACTGTTAAATACGATAAAATGCAAAAGCGTAGTGTCTTTGTAATGAACCGCCTTCGGGCCTTAGATGCTGCTTGCCGGAAATTCCCGGTAACCTTCATGCACACGGAGGGCAGCATCAACCCCGCAGATTTTGTTACTAGATTGGTGAGTCCTAAACAGCTCATAAACAGCAACTACCATTCGGGCCCTTCCTACTTGACCCGAACGGAGCAAGAGTTGACCCTTGCCGATTTGTCAGTTACTGTTCCTAACCATGCTGCGCGAGTCACTGACGAAGTGCCGTGCGAGTCCCAACGGGAGGACGAAGCATCGGCTATTTTAGTCAGCAGCGTTGACAGGAACCCTTTGAATAACTTGGAGACAGAGCATCTTATCCCGATTGACAGATACTCTAGTTTTTATAAATTAGTGTCTGTCTTAACATTGGTAATCTCTTTCATAACTCGTTTGAAAACTAGATTGATTAAGAAAGGAAAAATTTTAGCTCTAGGTAAATTTTTGTCAGTGGAAGACAGCTATAAAGACGCTGTATCGGGACTTTTGAGAGTCGAGCAGGGTAGGTGTTTTCCAGACGTCGTGAAGTTCCTTAGAGATGGAAAGACTGCTTCAGGGTCTGTTGTTCCTGATTTAATTACGAAATTTAATTTGGTGCTTAATAAAGAGGGAGTACTATGTGTCAAATGCAAATTAAAAAACAATTTCCAATTCCCTATACTCCTGTCGAAAGAGAGTATTTTGACTGAAATGATTATTAATGATGTTCACGCACGTTTATCTCATGCGGGAATTTACTCGGTTTTGAGGGAACTGAGAAGACAATTTTTGATCCCCTGCATTTTTTCTACTGTTCGTAGGGTCCTGAAAAAGTGTATTACTTGCAAAAGATTGAATGCTCGAACTATTAAAATCAACCAGAGCTCTTACCGGGATTTTCGGATAGACCCGCCAGCTAGAGTGTTTTCTTCAGTGTTCATAGATTATATGGGACCTTGGACCGTGAAAGTGAACAACCAAAATAGAAAGGTGTGGATATTGGTTATCACTTGTCTCTGGAGCCGAGCGATTAATCTGAAAATAGTAACAAAATTAGACGTTCCTGAATTTTTGCGGGCACTTCAATTGCACATTTTTGAACATGGAATTTTTCAGACTTGTTTTTCGGATATGGGTAGCCAGATTGTCGCTGGGACGAACTTGATTAGGAATTTTCTGGATGATTTTGAAACCCGTAATTTTCTTAGCACCAACGGTGTGAAGAAGCTTGAATTTAACCAATTTTCTAAAGGCAACAGCTCGCTGGGTTCGGTCGTGGAGAGTTTCGTTAAACAGTGCAAGAGATTGATCCAGAAAACTATTAAGAACGTAGTAATGGACTATTTTGATTTCTATTTTGTAATATGCAAGACTGTCCATTTGGTTAACCGCCGCCCGGTGGCATTCAAGGAGGCGTTGAGAGACGAGTCTCTGAACGATGTTCCGTCTCCCGTTACCCCGGAGATGTTGAGGACCGGACGCGAATTGATATCTTTGAACATTGTTCCTTCTCTGCAGTCGGCAGAGTGCGACGAGGATTTTTTATTAGCGGCGAATTCGGCAGATTTTATCAAATCTCAGCATAATAAACTTGTTAAGTCCCTAATGAATTTGAACGATGCTTATCACTCGGAATTTTTAACCCAGTTAATTTTACAGGCTACCAACAAAAGGCGCCGATACGATAGAGTGACTCATCTAGCTGTTGGTGTTGGTGATATCGTGCTGCTTGTTGAGCCGCACCTTAAACCGTCCTCCTTCCCGATGGGTCTTGTGCGGGAAGGGGAGATTAACAGTCTTGGGGAGGTTACAGCGGCTCGTGTGCTTAAAGGGAGTACTCGTAAAATTGTCTACAGGCATGCTACTTCTTTGATCCTCCTCATCCCAAACGCAGGTGGAATGACGGACGAGCGCGAGTTTCAGGGGCACGGGTCGCAGGATAGTGCGGCTCTCGGTAAAGAGCGAAGAGCGCGGGCATCTGCGCAAAATAGCGAGGCTCGAACTCGGTCCCTTTTTACAGCTAACTTAGTTTAAAGCTTTGTTCAGTTCGAGTTATAGTTTGTTGGTTTACGTTGCTAGATTTCTATCTTGGTTCAGAAATCTAGCCCTCCGCCGTGAGTGTATAAAATAGATATAGAATAAAAGTTTTAAAATCGTTAATAAGGTAATTAAAATAACAATACTATTAATTGTCCTCCTTTGCCGACCACCGATTTGAATTTACCTCAGTGCGTGCTTCATGTTGAGGGGTCGAAATGGTTTTCCGCGCTGCTTAAATCTCTCTCCTTTTCAAAAGAAAAAGTTGATGAGTCGCAGAGCCTTGTGGGCGCGACAGGAACTCGAATCGACGATCATCGGAAACGGTTTCTTGTAGTGGGCTGCCCCAATTCTACGCCGTAACGAACAAGTTGTCGCTCGCAACGGACTCTGGTTCTCATTTAAGGCACCTAACCCTGGATGCTGCTACTCCGTCAGATGCGCTCTATCTGCAGAACGTAACTGCTTCAGCGAGCACAGTCGTGCTTGGATTATCTTGTCGCCTACGCATGGGGAGCTGGCCTGCCTACGTCGGTTGGACGGTGACTTTGACACCGGCTACTCTGTACCCTTCTCTCTCTGTGACTAGGACTCTGCACCACGTCTTCAGGGGTTCTGATCAGCGTCGGCAAGTTACCAACGTATCGGCCGGAGACTGCGCACGCCAGCTTCATAAGCTGAAGGTACGTCACCCCTGTAACTTGGCGCACGTTACTGAGGTGTTCAGTGAGGTTGGTGGCAGCAGGGCACTCTTACTATTTATCCTGGCAAATTACAAACTAGGTACGACTTTCGTAATTACTATTACCATTATCACTTGTCATAACTCTTATAACTGGCATTTCCTGCCCATAACTCTTATAACTGGCATTTCCTGCCCATAACTCTTATAGCTGGCATTTCCTGCCCATAACTCTTATAACTGGCATTTCCTGCCCATAACTCTTATAACTGGCATTTCCTGCCCATAACTCTTATAACTGGCATTTCCTGCCCATAACTCTTATAACTGGCATTTCCTGCCCATAACTCTTATAACTGGCATTTCCTGCCCATAACTCTTATAACTGGCATTTCCTGCCCATAACTCTTATAACTGGCATTTCCTGCCCATAACTCTTATAACTGGCATTTCCTGCCCATAACTCTTATAACGGGCTGAAATTGCACTTTGGGACGGGAAAATTAATTTTCTGTTATTTTCTTCCCTTGCCAGGCTCGAAGAATTTCCTGGACTGAGGCTGGAGCGCCAATGCACATCCTCGTGCATTTCCAGTTTATTGGGTGACAACAATTAATGTCACTAATAAAGCTCCAATCTAGTGAACTATTTTGATATATTCTTATTTACCATCTCCAAATAGTTCAGGATTTTCGAGATCTGTCACTCATCCTTACAAACCCATTTACATTCTTCACAATACTATCTCCACATATTCTGATCATAGGTCTCACTCTCCCTTTCATACTATTTCTTTCAATTCTTCCACTCACATCACTCTTTCCATCCATCTTCCTTTCATTCACTTCCACTACGGGTGCATGCACCTCATGTGGTAAATCAACAGTTTGCTTATTCTCTCTCTTTATATTTGTATTTTTTCACGATGGTCATTCATCCATCTACTTTTATCTGTCACATTTGCACCATCATTTGCTTTATCATTTATTGCATTTGCACTCCTTGTACCATTCTCATTCTTTCCTTCTTTCAGCTCCCTTTTATCGATAAATTTTCAGAACACACTAATTTAGTTTCAAGTTTTTGATGCTTGAATTTAATGAGATCAAAATAAACAACTTTTCTCCTATGCACTTTTCGTCTCAAATGAGTATTTATCAAGTTATTGCGGTAAATTAACGTAACCTAACAATTTTAAGCCAAGCTGATCTAACCTACTATAACTTAACATAAAGTAACCTAATGTCACAAAGCGTAACCTAACGATATACAAGTTTCGTAAAAGAGGAGGAGGGGCGATGACGTCACAAGCCCAGAACAAATAGCAACACAGATAAAGAGCGATGTGTCACCTGGCGTCAACTTGGACAACAATAATGGCACAATATTTACTATTTGAAAGAGGAAAACTGTTAAGGAAGACAGAAATTAGGTCAATATTGAATTTATTGTCATAATTAAATTACAAATTTTAGGTTATTGGAGACATTTCAAGACGTTTTACATGAATGGCACTGTGCTCGCAAATGTTTAGTTTTCGAGATATAGCATAAATAAGGTGAGGTAAGAATAGCATTGCCGGTAGTTTTTATATGGCTCATGCAGTGGAAGGTGCATGCAAAGGGTGTTCTGCGACCCTATTTGAGTGCATTAAATATTATAATGTCAATAGTGCTAGTTTAACACGTTCCCTGCGTGTTGGGCCACATGCGTACCAATAGTTGAACTTATTGCCCATTTATTTGCCGTTGTAAACGCACAACATTTTTAAAATTAATTTTTATCATGCGAGGGGAAATGTTATTGTGCAGTTGTGCGTTTCATATTAATTAGAAATAATTGAAATTTATTCTATCTGGAAAATTGATTTCCCTATTCTGCTACTTAGCACCTAATCAAACTGTAACAGCCGTGGAAACGCGTGGAACGTGTTAAAAGTGTTTATTTTGCAAATTATTCTTCATTCAAGTGAAGAAAGTAACGTGGCCCTTCCGGTGTGTGGTGAAAATGGAACATGCCTGTCATTTTAGAGGGAAAAACCATCGGTGTTGGTATGGCTAAGTTAAGTTATTTTAGGTTTAGTTAGGTTAGTTTATTTAACTAATCTAACTTTCTCCAACTTAACCTCAGCTGTTATGTCAATACCATATTTCAGCTTATTTATGTGTCTGTTAGTTGAATTTTATATACAACGTTCCTATAACTTCAAAGCTAAATATCTCGAAAACTAAGCATTTGCGAGCACAATGTCATTCCTGTAATAGGACTTTGAATGGGGAAATATGAAGGAGATGACATTAATTGATTTTTCAATTTTTGGTGCTTGAATAAACAAATTAGATCAAAATAAACAATTTTTCTTCCATGCAATTTCCGTCGCAAATGAGTATTTAATGAGTTATAGCAACGACGTAATGTAACGTAATTGAAATGATCTAAACTAAAGTAACCTAAAGCAACCTAAAGTATCCTAACGTAACGATCACTCGAGGGCATTACAATCGTCGGGAAGGAGAGTTCATTAAGGGTCTTCCCCTCAAACCGATTTTTCCCGCACTTCAAAGAATGGAAATGCGGTAGGTAAGCAATATCTATAACTCGTTAAATACTCATTTGCATCGGAAAATGCAAAGATGAAAATTGTTTATTTTGATCTGATTACCATTAATCAATCACCAAAAATTGGGAAATCGATTATTGTCCTCTCCTTCACACATACCTTTGAGCCAATATGCAGTTTAAATGCGCTCACGGAAATTAAAAATTCCGTTCCAAAGAATCAGTAAAGGAATACATTTGAAAACGTTTTACATGAATGGCATTCTGATCGCTGATGCGTTATATTCGAGTTATTTTTTATCTTTGAAGTTATAAGAACGGCGCTCATGAAATGGGTTTCCCGCGCAAAAACAGGGCGTGTTCCAGCGATGCTGCAACTGCGCGGAGCGCGGCGAAAGCTATTGTTTCCGCAATATATGGCGTAATTTATTATTAGCCGATCCCACAAGCCTGAACCCATTTCTAGGATCTTTTAGTTAATAACACAAAGGTTATCACCAAAAAATATTAACGGGACTGGGGTAGTGAATACTGAAATCGATATGCAGTTGACATCAGTTTCAATATGGCAGCGACCGTAGAACATTAGCGAAACCGTAGGAGTGAATACCGTAGGCTTGAGTATTCACTATTTCATGTTCGCTAATGTTTTTGGGTGATAACCTGTATTGTGTTATTAGCTAAAACATGCTAGAAGTGGGTTCAGGCTTCGCAGGCTCTGCGGGGTCGGCTAATGAATTACGAAGTACCCAAACGTACACTAACAGCTCCAGCTCAAGCGCGCAACTGACTCGAACAGCTATGGAGCACGAAAATTTAAAATTTGAATAACTCAAAAATAACGCATCAGCGATCAGAATGTCATTCATGTAAAACGTTTTTAAATGTGTTTCTTTACTGATTCTTTGGAACGGAATTTTTAATTTCCGTGAGCGCAATAAACTGCATATTGACCTACCTTTGTACCATATTACCCATATGGGGCAATAAAGTTGACCACATCACATTAACTATTGACCAAAAATTATCTTGAGGGAACCGTACTCCCAAAAAATCGAGACGTTGTCGAATTTCGTTTTCATTCATTAAAATGTACGTATATATGTAGCGGACATATTGGTGACGTTTTACACCCAGAAGACCACAGGAAGTGGGTCAAAAAGGGGGTTGGAAGAAAATGTACGTATATATGTTATATGTACGTTTTCTTTGAATAACACGTTTTCTATGGGGAAAAAAGGAAAAACACACGAGTCCAATCTTAATCCTTGTTCAATTTTACATACCTATACCAAGTTTCATGAAGATCGGTCGAATAGTTCAGGATTTTTTTGGGGAGTACGGTACCCCTCTTTCTCCTGGCTCTCCTGAACAATTGGCTCTCTTGAACAATTGAAATTTACAGCTTCTACACCTAGGGTAGTTTTCAGTTTTTGAGCTACAGTTATGATTTTAGTATCAAAAGAACCGGAGTTTAATTCTCTACAAGATGACGTGGGCTTTTATTCATTTTCGGAATAGAAAATGAGCTACATTTTCTTTTGTCGGGAAAAGTGTGAAAATTTGTCAAATTTTTGTATTTTATCATTTTTTTCAAAAAGTATTTCGAAAAATCAACATAACTCCACGTCATGTTGTAGAGAATACATTTCTGCTTCTTTTGATACCAATATTATCTCTGTATCTCAAAATCTGATTACGGCCATAGATTTTTCCCAGACCCCTTATTTTGACGTTTTCTTTGAATAACATGTTTTCTTTCGGGAAAATGGGAAAAACACACGAGTCCAATCTTAATCCTTGTTCAATTTTACATACCTACACCAAGTTTCATGAAGATCGGTCAAATAGTTTAGGATTTTTTTTTTTGGTAGCACGGTCCCCTTAATACTATAATTCGTCATTTGCAACGAAAGTGGATCGAAGAAAAGTTGTTTACTTTGATGTCATTAACATTACACAAGCATCGAAATTTCGAAAATCCATTGTAAATGTCAAGGGATTGACCATTATCGATTTTCCTCTTTTCGGTGCCTAAACATAAACAATTTAAACAATTTAAACAATTTAAACAATTTATTTACCACAGGAGATACAGAGGTAGAATGTTTCTTAAGTCTAGTACAATGGACAAGTTTGAATATAGCTACCTGTGGGCCCGAATAAGTTCAGCGACTTCTGGGGCATCCTACCATCAACATTATTCTAAGGTGTACATTAATGTTTAACCTAAATCACTTAACCTAGTTTCACATTAGACTGATCAGTGAGATAATTCAATCGATATCAGATATATATTTCATTTTACAATATAGGTTATGTGGACTATATTTAACAGTACATTCGATAAAAGATTTAACAGCAGACTGAAGGCGAATTACATATTACCCATGGCAAATTTCATTATTGGAAACAGTCATGTTGGAGACAAGATTTGACTTGGTGATCTTACATGACTAATATTCCGATAGGAAGTGAGTCTCGAGATTTTTTTGAATAACTTGTAAGAATTACTATCACGGATCTCCGCAGGTATTGAGTTCCAAGTTTTAGTTCCAACGAAGAGGATACTGTGTTGCGACCGGGCCTTTGAATAATAAGGAAGCATGAATTTACTTCTATTTCGGGTTAAATGGTCGTGATGACCAGTTTGCGCACTTAATAATAGTTTCAGGCTATTGTCGCCATCATTTCTTAATGTTTTGTAAATGAAATTACAAATGGAGATTTTATAGAGATCTGGAAGTTTAAGTATTTGTAAATTTTTAAATGAATCATTTGTGTGAGCATTATATTCTAGATTCTTTACCGCTCTGATTGCTCTTTTTTGCAGAGTAAAAATTATATTGGTTTTATTTTTATCAGTTCCGTGCCATGCTTCTATTCCGTACTGCAAGTATGGTGAAATGAGCGTTCGGTAGAGCATTCGTAAAGCTGTTTCAGGCAGGTAATTTTTAACTTTATTCAGGATTCCGATGGATTTCGATAATTTAGAACTAATATTAGCGATGTGCTCTTTAAAGGTCAGATGTTTATCTATTATGATGCCCAGAAACTTGCATGAGTTGGTTTCTTCGATTTCACCTTCACCAATTTTTATGTGTGGGAGAGATATGCTTTTCTTGTATGAGAATGTAATATACTTTGTTTTTTCGATGTTGAGGCTTATTTTATTAGCTTTAAGCCATAATGAAACCTTATGGAGTTCATTATTTATGCTCTCCGCAATCATAGCGGGATTTTGGCTCGGAAGGACCGTAGAAAGCGTGCTGTCATCGGCAAAAAGTATGAATTTGAAAAATGTTGTTGATTTGATAATATCATTTATAAATATCAGAAATAGGAGAGGCCCTAGGACAGACCCTTGTGGAACTCCATGGCTAATTGTCTGTGGGTCCGATTTTGCGTCGTCAACGACAACATATTGCTTCCGATTTGTTAGGTATGATTTGAACCAATCATGGGCAATTCCTCGAATGCCATAACAGTGTAGTTTCGAGAGTAATATCTTATGGTCCACACAGTCGAATGCTTTTCGAAAGTCAAGAAAAACGGAGAAAACAAGCTTTCCTTCATCTATATTAGAGTAAAGGTACTGTAAATGATTTAATACAGCTTGTGTCGTTGATTTCTTAGAACGAAAACCGAATTGTCCGTCATAGAGAAAAGATTTTTGTTCAAAATACGAATACACTATTTTATACACAATTTTTTCAAATATTTTGCTCATAATTGGTAAAACAGAGATAGGTCTATAATTATTAACGCAGTTTTTATCACCATTTTTAAAAATAGGGGTGACTCTGGCAGTTTTGAGAGAGTTGGGGAAGATACCTTGAGAAAGCGAATGGTTGATAATATCAGATATGCACGGTGCTATTATATCAGCAATAGCCTTAAGAACTTTAGCCGAAAATGTATTTAATCCATTTGATTTATTTTTCAAGTTGTTTATGCATGTAATTACATCGGAGGGGTTAGTTGGCGGGAAAAAGAAAGAGTTGTGTTCACGGACATGGTCCATGTATTGCAAGTGGTCTGTAGGTTCACTAACGACACTATCGGCTATATTTTTTCCTATATTTATAAAAAAGTTGTTGAACACTGTTGCAATATCTTGTTTATCATGATATTTTACATTTTCGTGAACGATGGATTCAATCGTTTTTTTAGCGTTATTATTCGGTCTATAGCATGAATTAAGCAGGCGCCAAGTTTTTTTAATATCAGTTTTGTAGTCAGTGAATTTGCGCGTAAAGTAGTTTTGTTTCGATGTTCGTATTTGATTTGTCACATGATTCCTGAATCTGTTATACGTTAATCTAGAGATTCGTCCTTCGTATAGTAAGGCTAAGTATGCTTGACGTTTCTTTATATTGATCACGATATCTTCAGTAATCCAAGGTTTTTGTCTATTTTTCGGCGTAATTGTGCGGGTGATTATTGGACAACATTGGTTATATGCGGTCGTTATAGTTTCAGTTAGTTTAAGTATTGCTTGGTCAATGTTAATCGCATTATTGTCTAGTTCATAGACGTCCAATGATGGCATTAATTCTTCTAGAACAGTTCGCATTGTCCCCAAGTTATATTCGTTTATACAACGATATGAAAAAGTCTCAGCATGTGGGCTGTTGCAGGGACTATAGACATTCTTCTTGATGAGAAACACCGGAAAATGGTCAGATAAGTCAGAAATTATTATTCCTGTAAGAAAATCAGTCGGATCGAACATAAAAATATTATCGAGCAACGTGGCAGATTCGGATGTAATACGCGTAGGTTTCGTGATGATTGGAAGGAAGGAGTTAGACTGAAAAACATTTATGAAGTTTGAGATTTGTTCACAGCTTTCATATTGAAGAAGATCGTAGTTGAAATCCCCGCAAATTATTATGTCATTGTATAGAGATTTATTAAACTGAGATATTATGCTTTGAAGCTCGTTCAGGAAAGAAATGTTGCAAGCTGTTGGGGGCCTATATACAGTTCCAAGTACAATCCGTTTACCATTTTTCGTTAGATCTATAAATAGAGTCTCAATATGTTCACGATTCATAGTCGCACTTATAATGTTTTTCGATGATATGTGTTTAGATATGTACGTACTGATGCCACCACCACGTTTGTTGCTACGGAGTGAATGATGGCTATTATAGTTCTGAATTTGAATTAGGTCTTTAGTTGAGTCATCTAGCCAACTTTCGGTGAAACTGAGAACATCAAAATTGCTGTTTAGCTCAGTGATAGTACAAGATATTTCATCTATTTTCGGATAAATGGACCTACAGTTCCAACATAATACTGAGAGATCGTTACAGGTTTTTCTCATCGATTCATTGAATTCTTTAATATTTAGGTATTTACAATTCCCAGTTTCATTTAGGTTTGGATGCAGTCCATTCAAATGGTTGAGATATGGATCAATATCATCGAAAATATCAACATGGTCAGTCATAAAGATTAAGAAACAGTAAGTAAAATGTGACGTAAAAAATAAAGAAGATGATACAGACTACAAGGTCAAGTTAAAAGTAAAGACATTCCTACTTATAGTAAAATTTAGGAAATAGAGAGAAACTAAAACACACAGAGATTATTAGTCTAAAATTATTTAAAATCTAGAATGATTTCATAAGGAGATGGCTAACTCAGTCCATGAGTGGGAGCATTAGAGATCATAAATTGCGAATAGTGTAGTTACAAGGCTGTCATACCAGTGGTATCTGCATATAACACATACGATATAGCAAAGAACGAAGTGGATTAGAATCGAAGTGACAGCGAAGTTATTTAATTAATATAAAGATCTTGAGTATCTAGATTATTTTCAGATTTTGAGACAGGTGGTAACATAATATTTAAATCAGAGTAGAAAATCCGGCATGAGCCTTCTATCAATAATGAGAAAAAGTAGATAAAAAAAACAATTTAGTGAGCAGTAAAACAAAGTTGCAAATTCTGCGTGGTTGCTTTGAAGAGCCAAAGGCGATTCTATCAGAAAACAAAAGAAATCATGTGGACAGAGATCAAAATGCTATTAAATTCAGTACATAAGTCTCTAATTACGAATAATTTCTTCTGAGGACTTGCCGACACGTTGTAGCAAGTACTGGTCAAGTGATTCAGGTGTGTTGATGGTGTGAGGTCTAGGAGTTTCTTGTCCAGGTATCCGAGGAGAGTAGACGTTGATATTACCATCCAGAGTTCTTGCGAGACCTATTTTGTCGGGAAATTTTCGTTTGGCCAATCTCAGAGTGTACATAATATTAGCTCGCGAAGGGATGAGGTATTCGTTTACGTAGAATTTCGGCTTGGTTACTCGGCAGGCTGACAAAACTTCTTGTTTCTTTTCGTATTGTCGTAGCTCAAAGGTAATGTTTCTCCTATCGACGTTTCCAGGGGCAGGTTTTTTACCCAGTCTAGTCGCTGTAGTGATGTCAGAGTTACTAAGGTTGACGTTGATTTGGTCCTTCAGGAGCTCCCGCACAGTCTGTCTACAGTCTTCATCAGAATGTGATTGCGGTAGTTCCCCTGTGATAACCAGAGTGCATTTTCTGTTTACCAACTCTTCCCGTTCTTCTTTCCTTTCGAATTGCTCTAGACGGGAGACTAGCCTGTCTATCTTTTTATTTTGCTCTTCAATCACTGCCTTTTGATTTGATTCTTTTTTCGTTAGTGTTTCAATCATCGTTTTCAAGTCACTAATTTCACTTTGAAATTTCTCCATTACTGAGTTAAAGTGATCAATTATGATGGAGGCCATTTGTTTATTTGGTTTTGACAGGTTTTGTATGTCTGGACAGTCAAGCTCCAGCGTACCCTCATTGTTCTTCTTGTTTGCCTTTCTGTCCGCCATCTTGTGAGAAAGGAGACACTTGCGACATAGTAAATTAGATCTAAATAAAAAAATTTTCTTCTATACACTTTTCATCACAAATGGGTATTTAACGAGTTATAGCGGTAAATTACTTACCGTTACTCCAGTGTTTGAAGCGGAAAGTAATTCATCGAGCGCGTCGGACGGGAAGACTACAATGAACTCTCCCTTACGACGCGCTCGAATGATCGAGCTCATTCCCGCCTTATAAAACGAAAATTAACATACCGCTATAATTCGTTGTTTTTGGGTGATAACCTTTATTGTGTTATGAGAAGTTACTAAAAGATCCTGGAAGTGGGTTCAGGCTCCGCAGGCTTCGCGGGATTGGCTTATAATAAATTTCAAAGTACCCAAACTTACTCTTAACAGCTCAATCGCGCAACAATAAACCTACCGCTCTAACTCGTAAAATACTCATTTGCCGCAAAAAGTAAATAGATGAAAAGTAGTTTATTTAGATGTTATTACCGTATTTCAAGCGACAAAAATCCGAAAATCGACGAGTAGCTGTTTATTCGAGGGCATTTCTCCTCAGAGACGAAACCAAACCTACCGCTATAACTCGTTAAATACTCATTTGCCACGGAAAGTGCATAGAAGAAAAATTGTTTATTTAGATCTCATTAACTATGTTTGGGGACCGAAAAGTGGAAAATCGATTTATGGTTCATCCCTCAACATTTACCAAATCGATTACTATGTCGTTCTGAAAAAATACCCTTTCATCCTAAAGAAGCCATCAGAACTGTCAACCTCTCAATCTCTTTTTTCTACTTCCCTCTTTCATCAATGAAGCATTTCCAACATGCAAACTTATACTTCCTCAGATCTCCCTTATTCATCCTTCTCAAGCCCCTACGTGTATCCATATCCATCCAATCTGAACAGGTCTCACACTGAATCAACTCCTCTTTCCAATCTGCACCTCCAACCCTAACACTACTTTCCCCATTACATGCCATTCTCAACCACAAACTTTTATCTCAGCACAGACTTACAGGCAAATACAAGACTATCACTCAAAACACCCTAGTCAGAAGTTGCAAGTCCCGATACAAACGCTGTCTCAAGCAACGAAAGGACTACCCTCACGGGCACTCCATACAATGTGACACACTATACGCACGTGAATATAGAAACTATATCAGTTTTTCAGCAACTTCACTTTTATCCACCACAATTTTAGTTAGAGGTTCAGTAGCACACGTGCACCGGCGAAGCACGCAGGTCAAATTTTTACCATGTTTACAGACTCTTTACTATCTTTCTGAAATCAGCAACATCGCCGAGATACGTCGGCGCTCATCCGGAAAGTTAGAGCAGCCTGTTTTTCGACAGTGACCGTTCTGTGATGAAATTGTTGCTTGCCTTGACGGAGTCATTTGTTCTTACCATGCAATTTTTTGTTTCGCACAATTATTTGAATGTTTAATAACGGTGCATGATTGGTTTCTGACAAATTTAATACAGTAGCCGGGAAATTCCTCAGCACCTGTAGACACTGGACTATTTTAATCCACCCGTTATACCTTCAACAAATTTCTTGCACCGCATGTCTCTGAGCTAATACTTCTATGGAAGTATGCACTAAAATGAGTGTTCTCAAAAATGCATCGTCATTACAATTGCTTTTTCAATTGTAGTTACATATATCATCAAATTCAATTTAAGCAATATAACGAACATATTGCCCTCAATATTTTGTTTCGACAAGCGACATGGGTGTTAAAATACTCCTATGTCTGTGTATCATTTAGATGCATTTACTTCAAAAAATTCTAAAATCAACCACTTCTGATCTTTTTGTAACTGTTTCGTTATAAACAAACTGTTTTTTCTTTGTTTTGACAGTTTTTAAGGGGGTGTCACTCGTATGTTCCACATTAATTCTTTAACTCAAATTGCATTGCAAAAGATTCAGCGAATATTTTTCCAAAAGGTTACTCAAAGCCTTGAAAATACTATTTTGGCGCCTCTTAATTATTGCGTGTATTTTTATTTGTTCATCTTGGCTAGGTTTACTTGACGTTTTACGTCTGTTTATTTCAATTCGGACGCTTTTCTCTACAATCTTACGCACTAATTTTGTAGTTCGTTTTTACTGTATTGCTTGCGAATAAAGCATGTGGCGTACAAGGCTTACAAAATAACGAAAGAGTTGCCGGCTCAGCGCGTGTTGTAGACAGGCTAAGTTTTTTTCACTTCGTTTGCCCTTTAAGAATCAAACTAGTAAAGACACACATTGCTGTCATTAGTGCCATGTCAACAGACCCATTACTCCCACAAGTGTTATGTTAACAAACCCATTACTGCCATGAGTGCCATGTCAACACTCCCATTACTGCCATAAGTGACATGTCAACACTCCCATTACTGCCATTGTTTTTTTTGTAATGAAAATATAAATAAAATTCCTAAAAACTCTGGACAATTCCCGCCCGGAACAAAATTTTTATTTAGCTACTAAACTTTTTCTTTCAGAAATGTCAGCAATTCAAAATGATTATTTTACAAGCTTGTACACTGTATTTTCTTGACATCTTTTCCTAAGGAAAACACCTTCACAGCAACACTAAGGAAAGAAATATAATAATGAAAGAAAAATCGATTTTTTCGAATAAGGATGGCACCTAAAACACGTCGTTGGATTTTAAAATACCTTAAATTGATAATGTTTAGTTGATACCCACACATGAATGTCCTAATACCCATGACACTAGTCGAAACGAATGATTGAGTGCAATGTAAATATTATAGGTAGAAATGAAACTCAATCAACGCCTCATAAGCAACTAATAATATCCCTTAATAATAACTAAATTATCAACAATAACTGCAGAGCTTCTTCAATAATATTCGAAGTTAGGACTGCTTTTTATTTTATTCATTTGTTTATTCATTTTTTATTGTTAAACACTTTGTATGCCGGTAACAAGTTAACGGCACCGCGTTCAAATCCTTCGCACAGTTCATTCTATTCAACTATTACAATAGTTCTCCTATTGTAATTTATGCATATAGTATTTGTGTATGTGTAATTTATGTATATTGTGTATATGCCGTTACATAACAGCCAACCTCGTATCAACACATAACACTTCGACAGCGGCAGGTGAAACTGAAATTCAATATTCAATTCCAATTTGGAGTCTATTGTAGCAAGCAATTTTCTAAATAGCTAACATGAACTGGATCGTTCATTCATAAAGAATTTATGTGAATTGAGTTTGTGACTACTGGTCGGTTAGCAGCAATATGAAAATTCCCTCTGCGTGCCACCAGTGGCGCACGTTCGCACGTTAAAGTATGAAATACGTAGAGGGCTCTAGCGCTACAGAGTCACGGTACGAAAGCTAAAACTTTGAAGCTCAAGCTACGGCGAAGATAAAATTCTCAAACGTCCCGACTGAATGCTAACTTAATACCGTAAAATTCTCTACATGGTCACAATTTACATCATAACTCACAATATTTCACAACCGTAAACATGTCTATTGATATATTAAAACATCCATAACATTAATTACGCTGTATAACAATGGAAGAAAGCGGAAGTGAGACTTTTCTAGAGTTATTTTTTGCGCAGATCACGAACATAACATCCGTTACTTTCGGTGACCCTCCTGTTCTTCGTAAATAGCAGTGCCTGCAATGTCTATCTGAACAGTTTTTTTTATTGCTTTTACCATTTATATAATTTTTCACATAGCTACGTGTTTTTTTCTTCACAAGATACAGAGTTACGATGCCAAGAGAATGCAAGAATTCGCCAGACCAGTTTTGTTGCAAGTGTGGATCAGTTACATTAAGGTAATACAAGAGACAGTTGACTCAACGTGTAAAGAAACTTTACGAGCTGTAACTTTGGATCTAAAGTGGGTGACCAGGACAAAAGCTGGGACCTCACATATGTTTAGTCAGGTGTGCAAGTTCCCTGTCTGCCTGGGTGAAGGCAAAGGGAATGAATGCCTCATGTTTGGCGTACCAATGGTCTGGAGGGAGCCAGAGGACCACTACACAGATTGCTACTTCCGCTTAACGGATATTAAAGGTTGCGTATTTTTTCCTGTTTTTATAACTATTTTCAAGAGATGTACGTACCAGTAAAATAGACGAAATACATAATAAGTTGTACTTCCATTATTTTTGCAAGTGATCATAACCAATAGTATCCATTTTCAGTCTGATTTTACTCTACTTTCCTGCAGTTCGCAACAGAAAAGCCTATCGTGGATCATAATCTTCAGTCTGCTATTCGTCCAGTGCTACATCTAAGTGATATTCCTGCACCACAGCCGCCAACTGAACTACCAAGTGATGACACAAGCAACTCAGGCGATGCAGAATCTCAAGATACAACGTATACGACACAACTTAAACCTGATAAGAAACCACACCTTATCACTTAACCAGAACTCAATGATCTAGTTCGTGATAGAACACTAAGCAACTTAGTGAACGCCTGGCCTCACCAAGAGATATAAAGAACATGAAACAATTCTTCGAAAGAAAATCCCTGAAGCGAAACAAACTTACTTCCACCAGGATCTGACAACGGCTAAAAATAACCCGAAACGAACTTGGGAAATTATTAGTGAAGTAGCCCCATATAAAAATTTAGACCGTGTAAGTAATTTTGAAAATTCCTTGGCAACAGCCACGGGTTTCAATACGTTCTTTTCAGAAGTAGGGGCTCAAGTTTTCAGTGAGGTGTGTACCATCCAGGTGAAACGTCAATTGAAAATTCACGCCCCACTGCACCCTCGAGGGCGGATGTCAGGTGGAGACCACGTCCTGTAGATTTACCGGAGTTAAGAAATATCTTATACTCATTAAAAAACATAAAGGCAGTTGGACATGATGATATCAGTCTTCAATACATCAAAGACAGTTTCCCAGTCACAGCTCCATGGATTCGTTTGATAATTAATACATCAATAGCTACCAACACGTTTCTAAGCCAATGGAAACATTCCATTATTAAACCGTTGCATAAAAGTGGTAACCTAAATACAGCATCAAACTACAGGCCCATCAGTCTTTTACCTGTCATGTCCTAAATATTAAAAAAAGTGGTGACAAACCAACTGTCATTTCACCTGGACGAGTCAAATCTACTCCACCGAAATCCATACGTCTATAGAAAAAACACTCGCACTCAAGACGCTCTGCTCAATATCTCTGAAAAAATATACAATGGCATCGATGGAAAGAATGTAACACTCTTGCTGCTACTCGATCTCTCTAAAGCGTTCGATAGCGTCGAACATGATAGATTCTGCGTAAAATACTGAAGGTGAGAGTAGACCCGCAATGGTTTGAAAGTTACTTGTCAAATCGATCTCATGCAGTCCGCATTAGAAACAAATTGTCCCCATTCATTCAAAACGATTTTGGTGTTCTCTAAGGATCCATTCTGGGTCCACCTCTGCTTTCTATTTTCATTAATGATTTTCCTCCAATGCCTTCTAACACATGGATCTCAATGTTTGCAGAAGATGTTCAAATTGCAATAACAAGTTCTGTATCGTAAATACCACAAACGCAAATTAAAGCCGAAACCATACTGACTAGCCTGAAATCATGGTACGATTGAAACGGTCTCAAATTATATGCTAATAAACACAGTGCTGTGAGAAAATTTTCACCGTTCCATTCAGGTTTTTTCGAGATTAATTAGATAATTGGTTGTATTCACGGGTTTTGGTAGGTTTTCTCAGGGTTAGCGGCGCGCTAGTAAAATAGAACACTTTTAACGCCTGGTCGCTACGCACTGGCTGGAGTGCGCTCTCGTGAAGCTACGAAGATTCGGCAGTGCCTGGATAAGTTCTTTCCTTCCTGATGTTCTGTTTCCTTATATTTTTTGTTTGAGTGTTTGTCGTGTGATTTTCTTTATTTTCAGTTGCCCTCTATCAATGCTTAATTCTCACCTATAGTGCTTCAGGCTACTCAATTCAAACGATTATAAAACCCAACCTAATCAAATAAACTTCGATTAAATGCTGAGTTCCGCGCAGCTAAAACCGATCCGCTCGTTAACACGCTAATCTTGCGCTGAAACTTTTACTTTATCTGTGAACCGTAGGTTCCTTCAAACTAACTCTATTTTCTAATTTCTAGAATCAAATTAAACCTTCAACTATACTTTCTATTTTTCCAGCCTGGAACACTTACCTTCGACTGATTTCCTCTGAATTTCTCAAATAAGACTTCTCCAAAAGTGTACACACACACTGAGTGCATAATAAGCTCAGGTCAGTGGGTTTTCCTTTGATAGATCAATCCTCAAAGTTTGTCATATTGCGTAAATACAATAGTCTAATCTAAACGTCCATTTCCTTACAACTGCACTTTTGCTTTCTCCAACAGTAGTACTGTCGTTCCTACTTCTGCCGCTCCGGAGTCTGTGGCGGGTGAAATTTTCTGGCAGTGCGACAGTACTGATCGAGCTCTGGTTCTTTTGACGTTGCCGACGTCATCGTTCAGTGTCAGCTTGAGCTACGTCTGGCTTCCTTTCCGTTGCATCGACAACGACGTGGAGCTGAATGAGACCTTGGTTCCGGCTTGGGTAGCGACCCGGCATAGGAGGCATCACGTTTAGCAGTCGTCTCTTCGAAGATGCTTGGAGACTGGAGACTTCTCCTTACTGGCGCATCTCCTATTTTGCATCTCTTATTTTAATCAATATTATTCCTTTCAATAAATTTACTCAGTCGTCCCTGACCTGTTGTCAGAGACAGCCATATGTTATAAGTTGTTCAAAATTTACGCCGCAAATTTGAGCGGCAATTAGTTTAATGTCAAAATTAAATTGAAAGTTAAAATCGCATTATATAACCTTAAAACGATTGTGTGAAATAGTCACAATGCATTATTTTCGGATCCAAAGGTGCAATTAAAAACTTCAGATCTTACTCTTGCAGTTGGAAATGATAAAATTAATGCATGAGAAAAAGTTATAAAATCTAGGGAGCTGGTTCGATAGAAACATGTCCTTCAAATCTCACGTTGAGAATACTTGCACCAAAATTTACGGAACTTTTAATGTTTTTCACCGAATAAGGAGTATGCTAGACGGAAAAACCAGATTATTAGCCATTCAATCCATGGTGTTATCGCGCATTGACTACTGCAGCCTAGTATGGGGAGACTTACCTCAATACCTTCAAAGGGATTTACAGAAGTGTATGAACTTCGCAGCCAATTTGGTATGCAACGGTAATTTCAAAAGAAGTGATCACGTAACCCCCTCCTTAACCCGCGCACGGTCGCGCATCCCTCAGAAAAGTAGTCAATTTACCCGCGTTACTCTGCCGTTCCCTGTTCACTTACCGTAATAGGCAGAGATGTAAAAATATGAAGTAATGAGTAAAAAATGTTGCTTTACACTTTGATGTTGTCAGATTTTTGATAACTTGAACCGTTTCTTTGTAATATGGAGTCAAACTCCGTCGATTTTTGCACAACATTGCTTCAAAGAGATCAATGGCCATTTTTGTGTTTTGGAAACAATGTAATGTTTTTCACTGCTATTTTATGCAGAAAATCCTTCCAAACCTGCTGATGTTTTTATTTTTCCTCTACAACAATTAGAAAAAAAGTTATGACCATTCATGTCTACTAGGTGTTATCCATTCTTCGTTTTAGTTCCTACATAAATGCATGTTTGCATGTCTGGTTATATTACTGTAAGTATAATGTTTCGAAACTTGTAATTTTCACACTATATGAATAAAATACTGCTCTACACGCTACTGACTTCAGATTTGTCTTATTTGCCATTTTTACGAAATAAGGCGAAATAAGGCCCTGAGTAGTTTCGCTGGTAACTGAGGCTGCCACTGACTGTTTGCACGCACACCCTCTCACGGTCGCCTCATTTACCACACTGACTGTGCTTACCCCTCCCAACTTCCAAGTGGTTGGAGCTCTGCCTTAACCCCCACAATGTGGGGGTTTCTGGCTCCAGCTGTGTAGCACTCGCTGAGACGATCATTTTGGTGTATAACAACTTGGGGTTATGCCTTACGTCTGGCAACCAGTGAGCCTGGTAAATGAGGCGACCAGTTACAGTGCGCGGGTTAATAAACTTGGCAGGATTCCTATCCAAGAAAGGCTTCTCATGCAGAGGGAAAATACGTATTCTCTTCGTTATATCTTCCTCAGAGCAATGCTGAGATAGTGCGTTTCCATCCACCCACTGTGACCAACCAAAAGCCGAACAGAAGCAACAATGTGTTAGTCAACTATCGTTTATCTCACATAGGGCAGAAGGCTCTGTCAATATCAGGCACCTTACTGTGGAACAAACTTCCGCTGAGTATTAAAATCCCTCAAAGACTGAGAGAATTTAAAGCCAAAATAACTCGTCATCTTGCGTCTCAACAATAATTCTTAGTTACAGAACATATTGAATAAGTAATGACGAATCTCATTTGCCTGGTATCTCCATTGCCGAATAACTTTCCTTGCTCATTGTATTATAATTCAAGACATTACTCAACAGTTTTGATGTATGCGTTGGTATTATGATTTGATCGCCTACACGGTGGGATTTTGCAAACATGCTTACTTGTATATGCATGTGTGCGTAGATGGGTGTGTGTGCGCATATGGGTGTGCATATGTGCATATGCACCTGTGTGCACTGTACTAGCCACTAGCATATAAACTATACATACTGCCTTTTTTCGCTCCCAACTTCTAACACTACCCAACACATTATTTCATTTTATTATCGTAAAGCAATCCAAAGCTTAAATGTCTTGTACATGTTAAATGCCATGTTTTCAACCCAGAAAGTTTAGTATCTTTACTGCTTTCATAAATTAACAAGCTCTAATTAAACTAAATAGCTCTAATTGACTAAACTAAACCAGCCACAGGATGCATTTGATGTCTTCCCTCTCTGTTTATGTGTAAGAATCAAGCTAGACCGTCATTGTACCTAGGTATGTTTATCCATTGCAGACATTCTGCATCATATTTCAAAGATAATGTGATTTTTTTCTGATATGATAATCAAACCCTTATAGGGCATTTATGTTTTCTTTCTTATTACGTTCAAAAATGCTCTTGTTAAGCTAGTGTAGTGCAAATTATCATATCCTCTCTTACGCTCTAGAGTATATTAAAACAACCGCACCTAGGCCTCACGTATTTCTGGAACTATTCTGTACTTGGGAACCGTTGTAGAAAAATCGTTTTCATGTTGCTGACTCCGGTAGACTGTTTTGTACCACTATTTTTAGTACGGATATACCATAAAATTCATGCCGTGATGAAAGATATTTTCTACGAGTCCCTCGATTGGAATGCTAGTTTATACTGACTAGTTTACGCTGATGTGTGTGCACATGCTTACTTGTGTAAATGTGTACGTGTGCACGCTATGCGTACGGAGATGGGTGAATGTGTCACTACGTAACACTCCATTTTCACTTCATTATTGTAAAGCATTTATAAAGAATATATATATATATATATATATATATATATATATATATATATATATCTGTTGCGCAATCACCTACATATGACAAATAAGACGCTTATCAACCAATGATCTTTTGGATACAATATTTATTTAAACATCGTTACAATATATCATTGGAAATTGTTAGCAGCAACACATACTGAAAAAGTTGTCACGAATTTCCTTTGCTCATTATCCTATATCTCAAAACATCGCAGAGCATTTTTATAGGACGCGTATGTATTGTGATTGCCTCGATGCATAGAAACGTATTTGTGTATGTTTACGAGTTAGGTGTTTGTATGTGCGAATGCATTTATGTGAATGTGTATATGTATGTATACAGGGTGTTTTTTTACTTTGAACAAACTTCGAGCTTAGTAACAAAAACTCAAAATAAATCGATTTTCATGAATGACAAAATGTCCAAAACTCTTTAGTTTTCGAGTTATGGCGTCGCAAAGCATGTTTAGAAGTGCATGTTATAACTGGGCCGCACACCAATTGTTATTTAAAGTTGTTAGTTTTCGACATTGTCGAATACAATTAAAGCATTTTTTCTCATTTCATTATGGGTTATCCATTCCATGTAATCAACGACAAGATTTCAAGAAAAGAAAGAAAAAAAAAAAAGAAAGAAAAACATTTTATTTCCAATAAAGTACAAACATGAAATGTCGATACATTGGTTTTTAAAACACCTTAACGTTAACATCCTTAAATGATTATAACACATTGGTATCGTAATACCCGTGTAAAATGTTGAAACGAAATGATTGATAGAAAAGTACAACAAAATTGAGTTCCTTTCCTTGCCTAATCTGATTTTGAAACTAGGAGAGCACAATCCTCGCGACGTTCATTTGAAAAACACTCTCATTAGTACGCATAAGTATTGAAAAATGAAAGCGAAAAATGCATTCAAATACCTTAGCATAGAAACCCTTAATTGCTATTTATACATGGTTATCGTAATATCCATGTTAAGTGTTGGAACATGTGATTTAGATCCTTAATTGCTATTCATACATGGTTATCGTAATACACATGATGGTTGTCGACATAGGATTTAGGGAGACGCACAAGTTAATAAAAAATAAACAATAATATATATAAGAGGATCGTTTGCATTTGGAGGGCGGCACTAAGTTTCAGTTTCTGTGTTTCAATTTCTAAGTTTCAATTTCTGAAATTTTTGCTAGGGATTGAAAATTTATCTTATTTTACGTTCGTTAAGTTATTTTAATATTGATCTTGCTTACTCCGGTCGAACAAAAAGAGCATCACAACTGTTTGTTCCACGCAGCGGAATGAGGTTGCTTTCCACAATTACTAGTACTTCATCTGTGGTGCCCGGAAATGGACATGGAGCGTATTATTTTCTAATAAATTATCAACTCCAAAATCCAGGAGTTCCTTTCGCCCGTCCGACAACACTTCGCTCCCTCTTCCGGTGATGCCCTGCATCCGGTCATGCCTCTACATTTGGTTACGCTTACATTTGTTTATATCTTACATCCGGTGAAAGCCCACATCCGATCTTTCATCCCTATGCAAGGTGTCCCAACGATTATATTTGCTATAACAGAACACAAAATGGTTATGATATTTCTTACTTGCGCAAATAGTACTTTCGCAAAGAGTACATCGGGGTTAAAGACATGAAAAGTATTGTTTTACATCGCTAGATGTAATATTTTCAACATAGGTGGAACCGTGCAAAAGTTAACTATCTAGCATCAGTGTTGTCGTAGTGTATTCACGAGAATAAAAAGGTAAGAAGAGTTTACCGCACAAAGCTTACGACAGCAATTCGAGACCAGAATAAGAAGTTTAAAATGATGATTTTCAAGGTTATGACATTCGTCAGATCCGAGGCCTTTTTAAATGTTTCAACGAGATCGAAGTAGAGAAAGTATGTACTAAAATACCCTCACATTTGACATCAGCTCTCTATCTTTGCGGTAATTAATTTGGGTTTGGAAATGCAAGATGAAAGTGAGTCACTAAGAACACAAAATCCCTGTGACACATAGCTGAAAATACTCTTTTTAGGGTGCGTGTTATTGGATCATGAGCCCGTAATATTTGCTACACAGCTGGAACACCAATATACACAAAAAAAAAATTGCTAATGAATTCCGTCGCATGTTCAAAAAGCTTCAATATGAGCGAAAAGTACTTACGAGTAACTTAAAGTTAAGACCATGAATTTAGATCGAATACATGAGGATCGTAATATTTATATTGATTGATTTTGTAACAAATGGTTGGGAGAAAAGTACAAAGAAAATGCATTCCTTACATTGTGTTGATATCAAATACATGAGGATCGTAATATTTCTATCGGTTAAGTTTTGGAACAAATAATTAGGAGAAAAGTACGTAGATAAATGCATTCTCTCCGTTGTGTTGGTCTGATTTTAACACTGGATTTTATTTCAAGGGGTCAGGAAAACATTGCACATGTGATGCGTTGTTAAGAACACTCCAGTTGGTGCATTTCCATACTGAAATTTGAGCTTGCGAACGTTGAAACTAGTGAAATGAGGGATTAAAGGTTGAAGGTACAACGGGTAGATCCAGAATTAATTTGCATCTTTGACTGCTAGGTTGATGTTATAGGCAGTTTTACATTGTTTTGTATCAACTGGTAAGCTAAAATACCTGGTATGGATGAAATGAACGATTTTACAATAACGGAAAAATTTAAATTTCGTATACTACAAGCTTTGGCACAGAAAAATTTACCGGATTCAAAATAGATGAGAGGGACCGATGTACAATGCCAACCGTAACATTATCAAGATTGATGGGGCAAAACGAGAAAGTCAAAACAACCTCAAATGGTGTGGCCGAAAGCACACTGGAAGAGTGTAAAGGACGACACTGCGTCACAACAGGATCAACATGAGCATTTTAAAAGGGAATACGTTCTAAACATACAGACACGCACATGCGTACACTGATATCCATACGCATATACGCACATACGTACTGCATGTACGCACTCCTCCAGCACGTGCTGCAGTTCACACTTATTGTGTTGACGCAAGATAGAGAGCCATTTTAGTTTTGAATTCTCTCAGTGTTTGAGGGGTTTTGAAGCTCTGGGGGAGTCTGTTCCATAGTAAGGCGCCTGATACTGACAGAGCCTTCTGCCCGATGTTAGATGAACGGTATTTGATTGAGACATCACGTCTCCTGTTCGGCCTTTGGTTCGTGACGGTAGGGGAGTGGAATTCCACTATTTCAGCACTGCTATGAGGAAGATATAAAGAGGAGAAAACGTATTGGGCTTTGTGCGCCTGGAACCTTTCCCGAATCGGAGCCCAGCCAAGTTTACGCAGGAGAGGTGTTACGTGGTCATGCTTTTTGAATTTACCGTTGCATACAACCTTTGCTGCAAAATTCATGCATTTTTGTAGGTCTTTTTGAAGATCTTTCGATATACCTCCCCAGACCAGGCTACAGTAGTCAATACGTGATAAGACCAAAGAATGAACGGCCAACAACCTAGATTCTTCGTCAAGCATATTTTTTATACGATTGAAAAACAGTAAGGTCCCGTGAATTGCGTTGCAGGTTTTATCAACGTGGGATTTGAAGGACATGTTCCTATCGAACCAAATACCTAAATTTTTTACTTTTTCTGATGGGTGAATTGTATCATTCCCAACTGTAAGAGTTAGATCTAGATTTCGAATGTTGTTTATTGAATGCTTTGACCCAAAAATAATGAATTGTGTTTTGTTCGCGTTTAGCTTGAGACCATTTTGGTCATACCATGACTTGAGGCTGATCAATAGAGCTTCAGCTCCTTTTTTCGTCTGTGGTATTTCTGCTACAGAGCTTGTCATTGCAATTTGGACGTCATCTGCATACATGGAGATTCGTGTGTTAGAAGGCATTGAAGGGAAATCGTTTATGAAAATTGAAAACAGTAGCGGGCCCAGAATTGATCCTTGAGGGACACCAAAGCTGTTTTGAAGGAATGGGGACAACTTGTTATCTAAGAGGACTGCATGAGACCGATTTGAAAGGTAACTTTTAAACCACTGTGTATCCACTCCTAAGTTCAGTATTTTTCGTAGGAGTTGATTATGTTCGACGCTGTCGAATGCTTTACAAGATGCAATGTGAAACTGAAATAATGAAATAAAATTTATTATTAACAATCTACATTACTGGAACGCACGTGTTGCAGTATCAGTTCGCCATTTGTTGACACGCCGTTGCACTGTGACCATGGAAAGATTTACCAATGCTGAGAAGGCAGACATGCATTTGATTTATGGAGCTGCAGGTGGAAATGGTAGGCTCGCTCTGAGGATGTACAGAGAAAGTTTTCCTAGGCGCGAAGTGCCTGATTTCCGATATTTTGCTACTCTGCATACGAGATTGCGTGACACCGGCAGCTTAAACGTTGACAGAGGGAATGCTGGGCTCGGCCATCATCCACAGGAGGATAGAATTGTGGAATACTTTGAGCAACATCCACGAGCCAGCACTCGTGCAGCTGCTCAACGTCTTGGCTTGCGAAACCATACTACTGTGTTGAGGGCACTACATCGTCTGCAATTACATCCGTACCATTTCCAAAGAGTGCAAGGGCTCATGCCAGGTGATTTTGAACCTCGTATGCTGTTTTGCCAGTGGTTAATGCAACAGGAAAGAATGAATCGCGGGTTCTCAAAACTTATTCTCTTCGCAGATGAAGCTTATTTCTGTCGTGATGGGGCTTTCAACCGTCACAATAATCATTACTGGGCTGGAAATAACCCTCGTGTTATTTAGCCTAACAGTCACCAGCACAGATTTAGTGTCAACGTGTGGGCAGGAATTATTGGCAATAATTTAATTGGTCCGTACCTATTACCTTCTCCTCTCACGGGACCTGCATACACCATCTTCCTACGCGAAGTTTTGCCTGGACTACTGGAGGACGTGCCCTTGGAGACACGCAGGCGAATGTGGTTCCAGCATGACGGAGCGGCAGCACATTGCTTTCGTGAAACACGCCTGTTCCTGAATAACCAATTTCAAAACCGATGGATTGGCAGAGGTGCTCCTGTTGCATGGCCAGGTAGGTCGCCTGATTTGACGCCACTGGATTTCTTCTTGTGGGGAACCATGAAGGACCTCGTGTATGCCACTCCTGTTGAATCGAAACAGGATCTGGTTGGACGCATTGTGGACTCAGCTGGCCGTATTACGGAAATGCCTTGCGTGTTTCAATCTGTAAGGCGCTCACTGGCTGTTAGATCTCGTAAATGTGTTGAAGTTCATGGAGGCCATTTCGAGTAACTGTTGTAATAAAACTGTATTCAAGTTTGTTCTTGCGTTAAAGTTCTTACATTAAAGTTTGTATTGATTATGTTTTTTACCTGTGCCCTGCAATGCTTACTGATTAATGGTTAGCTTACATGATAATAATTGATAATTTCTCATTTAGGACAATTTATTCTTATTTGTAAAACGTGTACACGCAAATTTCATTGTGAAATTGCAAAAATACTACATTAGTGGGGCCAAAAACCTCTTCAACTATCAGAGGTAGCGCTAAAAATGGTGCGCGCGTGCAATCCTACTTGAAGTTCTAATATTCTACAAGTAACTATACTCGAAAACTAAAGAGTTTTGGACATTTTGTCATTCATGAAAATCGATTTATTTTGAGTTTTTGTTCCTAAGTTCGAAGTTTGTTCAAAGTAAAAAAAACACCTTGTATATGCACATATGTGTGTACTAAACTGACAACTAGCATTTTAACTAGAGATAATGGTCTTTTTCCTGGTCACTCTCAACTTGAACCATTATCTAACTCGTCATCTCTTTATTATTGTAAAGCATTCGCGTAAAAACTATACATTTTTTGTGTGATCATCCATTTATATTTAAATAAGATGTTTATCAACTAATGACCGTTATGTTCAAATTGTTTAATTAGAAATACAAAACTTGTAATTTTAGTAGTACTCATGCTTATCCATATATATATATATATATTTTTCATGCTTCCTTGAAATGAGATTTTTGAACATCGGCCGAAACAAGCGATTCATATATTATTTCCTAGCGTCAAGAATTGCGAAGTTTTACGTCCTGTATATGTAAACTGTCATAAGTGTTTTCACCCCACAATGAAAATGCATCGTCCATGAAATTGTGCTGTCTTACAAATATCATTACCTGTATCATCAAATGTAGATTAAGCAAGATTAGGAGTACCTTGCCCTCAATCATTTCTTTTTGACTAGGGGCATGGGTATTACAATACGTGTGTGTGTATCTTCTAAGTGTATTAGCTTTATGATATTTTAAAAACCAATGATGATACTTCTGTACCATCTATATTGGAAATAAACTGTTTTTCTTTTCTTCTTTTCTTTTATTCACGTTTGCTACAATGGCACATGTTGGATGAAGAAGCTCGAATAACAGTATTTATTAAGCGTTCTGCAAATCTACAGGAATTCTTCGCTCTGGAAAACAACTTGACTTATTGTAAAGATTTCAGAGGCCTATTCAGTGCCCTTGAGCTGTCCTATGAACTCTATGAGTGGAGGCTATTCATTGATCGATCACTTTACAGCATAAAAGCAGTTTTGTTACAGATTGTGAACACCATGCCTTCAGTTCCAGTTGCTCACTCAGTTCTTTTAAGAGTGACATAAGATAACCTTACTTCCATTCTAGACCGCGTAAGTTACAAAGAGCATCAGTGGGTAATTTGTGCAGACTTGAAAGTAGTAGCCATACTTAAGGAGAGAGGGTGGTTTTAGGAAGTTTTTCTTTAATATTGAACCTAGAGCAATGAAATTTTGAATACTCATATCATGTGCAAAGACAAATTGTTTTCATTTAGTTTAAAAATGCGATTTTCCCCATAGAAAACTAGATATTCACAGAAAACGAGATATTCATAGCAAACGAGATTTTTGTTCAAAATGCACCTTCTCCGACAGTTTTTGAGTAGAAGTGACGTTTTTAGAGTCATTGGATTCGGAAAGACATGTAGATTCCAAAAACTAACATATATTCTCCACACTTTAGTATGAAGTTGAATAAACATACAAAATTTAAATGCATGTCTTCTTTCGTAAAATTTAGTACTTATGACGTCACAACTTTTGATCGAGAATGAATTTCGAATCGCGATGTTATTTTTGGAGAAGCCCACGTCGTTCCGCATTTTGTGTTACCAAAATCATCACCGTAGCTCAAAAACTGTAAGAGGAGATGCATTTTGAAACCCCACATTCCGATCCTCCCAAAAAGGTAAACAAAGAAGCACAAACAATCTCAATTTTTCTTTATTATCATTGGTTGGGTCAGCTAGGACCCTTGAAATCATTATAAAGTGATAAAGAGACATAGAAGATGACATATCAAAGTCGCGCCGTGAAGAAAGTGTCAAGGGGGAGGTGTAACATGATAAAATACCACTTCCCTCCCCCCCCATTATTCAAACCCCCGTTGCGGGCGAACGGGTGGACGTACGAAGCTAATTTTTCACAGAAGCTTCCTAACATGTTCGTCTTGCTTTTGTGAATAAAATCGAAGATTCAGCCTTTTTTTCAAATTTTGGCCGCCCTTTCCCCTTAATGGGCTACAAGCTGGATACACCAAATTTATGTGCTTTCTGACGAGTGGGACAGTAGGGCCAGATCAGAACATTATGTTACCAAACATGCAGATTCCTTATATATTTATTAAATAAATACAATGAAGACATTTAACCTCACTTTGGGAGCATAATACACGATTGGAAGCTTGGAAATCGGTATAATAGCACAATTATTAAAAAAGCACTTTACAAAAAATTGTAACGGGGTATGAAATTTTTGTAATTAAATTTGAATTGAGCACACTGAACTTCGTAATTAAAAGCACAGAAGAACTGTTTCTTCCACGAATTTAGCTAAAGTGATATATAATATACTCTATATACTATAAATAATCTATATAATAGTAGTTTTTCTTTTCTCATTTTCTCATTTTCTTTGCTATTTCACTGTATTGTTTTTTTTTCTCCTTTCATTCTATCCTTTCATATCTGGGTCTTCCTTGTTTGGTATGGCGGGGTTGAGACCCACCGTGGTTGGTCGGGAGCTGATTGTACTTTGTGCCAATATTCGGGGACTCATGGCCAATTTGAATGAGTTAGCCGTTGCTGCCTCCCGGTGTGATATCTTGTTCTTGTCAGAGACTCTTGTCTCAGATCGGAGACACCCGGCTGAGCTCCGTGTCCCGGGATTTGCGTCGCCTCAATTGAGGCTGGTTATGCCCACTGGGGGTACTCGTTGGATGGCCCTCTATATTCGGGAGGGTTGTCGCGCCTATAGGCGCTTGCATTTGGAATGCGAGTGTCATGAGTATATGGTGGCACGGGTTTGTGGCTCAGTGTCTAATTTCTACTTGGTGGCCTTTTATCGTAATCCGGGGCACGATGACTCTTTATATGACTGCATGTTGGATTTGATGGCACGAGCTCAGTCCTCTGACCCAAAGGCAGTCTTTGCATTCATGGGTGATGCAAATGCACACCACACTGAATGTCTGGGTTCCGTTTCGCCCACGGATGTGCATGGTCATAATGCTTTGGAATTTTTCTGTGTGGCTGCACGCAACTTGTTCAGGGTCCGACTCATGTTGCGGGGAACTGCCTAGACCTGGTGCTCACGGATGTTCCTGATGTTGTCAGTGTTTCTGTTGTTCCCCCTTTGGGTACCTCTGACCACTGTGTGCTTGAGTGTTGTTTACTTGTTCGTCAAGCCGTGCCTGTTTTGAACACTCGCCGGGTGGTTATGTTGAAGAACAGAACCAATTGGACTACTGTTAGGGGGGCTGTCCGGGGTTTCCCTTGGGGTGAGATTTTACGCTCCAGGGCACCTTTGGACTTGCTGAATCAGACGCTTGCTGATGTGGTCGAACGTCATGGCTTACCTGCGAAGCCCAGCTCGTAATGAAGCTCGTAATGAAGCCCAGGTAGTTTACGCCGGGGCTCGTGAGCGGCATGATCGGCGACTGCGGGATGGCCTCAATTCCTCCTCGTCTTCGCACAAATGATGGGTTACGTTGAAGGGAGCTGTATTTGGTGCTAGGCCTGCTCTTCCTGCCCTTCTAGGCTTTGGTGGGGCACTGGTGGTTGACCCTGTGGAGAAAGCGCAGCTGCTCACCACTCAATTTGATGGTAAGCAGTGTAGGGAGAATTTTGTATTGCCTCCCACATGCTACACAAGACCCTTGTGTTGTTCGATGGCGTTTAGGTCTGGACAGGTTAGAAGTTTACTCTCTGAACTTGGTGTGGGTGGTGGGGTCGACCCGTTGTGTGTGTTTCCGCTGTTTTTCAGGGAGACGACTGAGGTGCTAGCTCCCAAACTTAGTGTCATTTTTAGGTTACGGATGAGGTCCGGTCAGTTTCCGAGTTCCGGAGATCAGCCAATGTGACGGCTGTCCCTAAGGGTCCTTCTTCTTTGCTGGTGGAGAATTATTGTCCCATTTCTATCACCCCAGTCCTAGCTAAAGTGTTCGAGCAGCTAATTGTGGGTCGACTGTCGCGATATTTTGAGAGTATGGGGTCCTCCCTGCAGCTAAATTTGCTTACAGACGTGGCTTAGGCTGTAGACGCGCTATTATCCTTGTCCCACCTGCTTCAGACTGCTTTGGATGCGGGTCGTGAGGCTGTGGTTGAACAGTTGGATTTCAACGCGGCCTTCGATCGAGTTAGCCACGTAGGTGTTTTGCACAGGTTGGTGGCAAGTTGTTATCGATATGTGAAGAATTTTTGGTTGGGGGAAGGCAGAGAGTGGTGGTTGACGTAATGGCGGGTGACTGGTGTGAGGTTGTCTCAGGTGTGCCCCAGGGGAGTGTACTTGGTCCTCTCTTGTTTGTTTTGTACACCAGTGAGATGTTTGATCTTGTGCGAAGTAATTTTATTGCTTATGCTGATGACTCGTCATTGGTCGCCGTTGTGTCCGGTCCCATGTTGCGTCCAGCGGTGGTGGAAGACATGAATGCTGATTTGTTACGCATCAACGAATGGTGCTTGAGGTGGAATATGATACTTAATCCTAGTAAGTCAAAGGCGCTCATAGTGAGTAGATCCAGGACAAGTGAGCCCCCGTTCGTTGAGCTAGTCATAGGTCGGGGAGTTATTGAGGTTTACCTTGAACTTGATTTCCTTGGTGTGCGGTTTGACGGGAGGGTCACATTTGAGGCTCATGTGCAGAGGGTAGTCTCGCAGGTCTCCAAAAGGCTGGGGATCCTGAGGGTAATTGATGGAATTTATCAAGACCCTCAGTTGGTGCGGAGAGGCTTCTGTGCCTTTCTTCTTCCTCTGCTCGAGTATTGTTCGCCTGTTTGGGGCTCTGCGGCTGATTGCCACCTGCGTCTCTTGGATTGCATTGTAAGATCTGCATCAGCGCTATGTCCGGGTTGCACCCACGTCAAAGTTATTCCACTCTGTGTGCGTGTGTTGCAGCGGCCGTGTGCGTGCAGGGTTCGTCTTGTGCACTGGTCCAGAGTTGACCTCCTTGCCAGAAGTCGTTGTATCGTCCAACTATGAGTGACAAGATGTGTGGTGAAATAGAATATATTAGGCATATATACTTGAAAATCAAGTAAAACACAAAGTGATATTTTCATATCTCATTTTATTTTGAGCTAAATTCCGTGAAGCTATAACATTTAAAGATGGGTAAACATTCTGCGGGGCTACAATCATTGGAATGTGTTGTGTGTCGAGGGTCGGCTCTTTGGGCAGCGTTCTCAAGTGCTTGCAACAGGATGTCATTTATCAAGGTGCCACAAGGCGGTCGGCGCTTCGTCCGAACTTTCTATGGCTCAGGCGTCCATATAAACACAAACACAAGCTGGCACACAAAAAACATTCAGGCAACACAACACAAGACGCACACACAACACACAAACGCAGGCCGTGAAGATATTCACGGTCGAGAACAGTGCTCTAAATAGGCGTGGCTACGGGTCAAAACAACCAATCGTGAAGTGGGAAGGAAGTAAACTTGAAACTGCCCACGATACGAGCCAATGGAAGCAACGAGGGGAGTGCGGACACAAAGAAACAGCCAATAGCACTTATAGACGTCTAAGTAAGCAAGTCTCCAACCAATAAGAATTGAGATGCTGTGTCAAAAACGGCGAAGGATCGGGATTGTTCGAAAAGGAATGGAGCGACGCGGATAAAAAGGGATGCTGGACAAGAATGGAGAGGATTCTGGTCTCAGTAACGCGAAACGCGACACGACAGGCTTTGGAGTGCAAAACCGGGAAATCTCGGCGATAGGCCGACATTTCCCGGGCTAGTGTTAATTCAGTATTGACCTCCCACGGAAAATCGGAGCCGAGGTTAACTCCTTCAATAACGACAAGATTGTGCAACAAACACCCGCTCGAAGTGTGTGCGGAGAATCTCTAAGAACGCTCAAGGAGACTTCGACTGTATCGTCGAAGAATTATCCTACAATGAGAACTCGCTCGAAGAATTACGGCCTGAGCACATCAACAATTCAATGTGAAGAGAAACACCCATGGAGAATCTCTACGCTAATTATAAGCGCACAAACAACTGCAGCATTAAAATCTGGAGTCACGCGTTCGCCAACAATACGGGAGGAAACAAGAAAAGATATACAGTTCGCCAGCACGCCCCCACAGCCAAAACTCAGATGTGCGGAGCATGGATGTGCGAAGAATGGAGAGCAGCAGCGCCTTCCCGATGGAGCATGAGTATCACCGCCGCAGTGATGGAACTCTGAGAACTCTGTTGAAGATCCCGCAAAGTTGGAAAGAGTCTACACCGAACATTCAGCGACCGCGCCTCACGGAAGTGTTAAATTTTTGTGGTATCGAGTATTTTGAAACAGTGCTTTAAAGTGCATTAGTGGAAGTCAAAGTGTCACGCTGTACAGGGCAGTAAAAAGGACGCGCTGCCGGTATGTTTGTCATCATTGTTCTGTGATTTGTGTTGCGTAGGGGTTTCTGTAACTTTGTGCATTCTTTGTGAATCGTTGTCAGCTCTTGAGTATTGACGGTAGCTGTTCTCGGGGAAGTTTTACATTTTTAAATGCTATGTCGTGTTGAATTTCACACTGGTGATTGTCATGAGCATCTCGCATTAGTGCACTTGTGCGCATTTTTTCCTTCGTTCAACATTTCCATGTGCTTTAATCATTGCATTCAAGTATCTCGTGTGCTCGTATTTCAACCCACGTGTTCGTAAAAATAAAATCAGGTTCAATCTTCACTCTTTTATTGTCCATGCTTTTATGTAGGATACATGCGAGCGCATAGGTGTACATCATATTTATTTAGGTCAGAGGTTGAAAGTCCTCTAATGCGTGCGTGATTAGTAACCCTTTTCACGTGTCGCGACAGATGCCACAATGCAGTTCGTTATGCACTTGCATAATATTTAAAAAGATAGAGAAATTTTTCACTTAATATATATATTTAGAAATGTGCAAAATGAAGAAATTCAGTAGTGTTTCATTGCAAGCAATAATGCTTTCAAAAAAGTCGTCTTTCATACGTTTTTAGATGTATTTGTACAGAAGTTTGCTTAATAAAGCAATCGTAATATTTTTTACTGCAACATGTCAATCGTTAAAATTTTATACCTCCATCAATCTAATAAATGCAAAGTTTCGATGAAACTATTACGAGTACCACCTTCGGCCTGAAAAATGAAGTAAATCATATTGTTGTACGGTCACTTTGATCGCAAATGACAATTAATTGTTCAAGTAGAAGCAGACATAGTACAACACAAAATTTTCATCGTAAGACGACTATATAGGAGCGATATTTTGTAGTGTAGAAATAACGATCACCAGCAGACTAGCTTTTTCAGCCCAAAGATGATAGTTGCATCGAAAAGTTGCATTTTATTGGTTGGCAGAGGCGTAGAATTTTAACGATTGGCCTTTTGCAGTAAAAAATGCTGAGCGAATTATATTTCATTTAAACACCTTATGAACTGAAAATATTTCGTTTCGTAGAGTTGAGAAGTTGAAAAGCGATCGTAACTAAATTCATAATAAATAACGAGAGCATGTATCACCATTACAAATTAATATTACTACATGCAAATATCTTTCATTTACTTGTCTTTTCATTACTAATGTGAGAAGTTTTGAAAATTACATTAAATATCGTCCAATATATCATAGTTTTCACGTAAAGACATAAAAATAGCTAACTTGGTAGCATTGAATAGTGTGGCCACGAGCTTTAATATTCATTTAAAAACTATCTCATCGCCAGAGCAACTGAAAAAAATCGGTATTGATGAAGCATCATACTTGTATGTCATATATGGCAGGGGAAGGGGGGACTATTTCCCGAGGGAAACTAAAAAGGTGAAACATTTGTGATGAAATTTATAACATTCATTACTTCTTGTGTTAGCGTACAGTTTCTTTATCGCCAATGAAAGTATCGAGGTTCCTTTACTTTGCACTTTACGACCAAAATCGTATGGTATTAAACGAGAAGGAAGTGGCTAGTAAATATACTGATATGAGCACATCAAGTTTTCCATTGAATTTGTAAAATTAAATTAATCGAATTCATCTGGCGCCAATATGCATAAAAGGCATCTGACAGAACGCCTCAGCACTTGAATACTTGAATTTAATTCATATTATAATGAACCAGATACAATACTTTTATCCACTTAAAAAATGGGTTAATTGTTCGAATGAACAACATATTTATAATGTAAACTAAAGAGATTTGCATTGTAAACAATACATCATGACATACGAACGATACATTACGACACGGTGAAATCGCAGTAACTGTGCTCTTTTTTCATCTAACTCATATAATATGTGTCGTTTAAAGACGGCTGAGACGTTCAAGTGTAAAATGAAACATAGATTATTTTAATCCATTATTGAATGATACTTCAATGGCAAAGTGCACACCATAATAAATATTTAGTATTACAATTATGTCACGCAGCGACGCGTGGCAGCTGTTGAAGTGGGCGTGGTTTTTGATGACGTAGACTAGCCATGCTCGTACACAGACTCGCTGACGCACACAGACTGGAGCTACTTTAACGTGGGTGCGTCCGGGTTTGGTGCTGCCGTCTCTGGCGCACAGAAGGCTAGTTGCCCAACTTTGCGTTTTTTATAAGGTATTCAACAATTGAAGGCACTGGTTGTTTCATATGCTTCCCCCACGGGCCGAGCGGATTCGGGCTACCCGTGTTGCTGCTGCTGCTCATAGTTTTGAGCTGAGGGAAGTTAGATGTAAGACTTCGCAGTATAGGCGTTGCTTTGTCCCTTGTTCCGTTGCCCGCTAGAACTCCCTTCCTGCTGCCGAGTTTAATTCGGGTTCGTTGGGTGGTTTCAAGGGTGCTGTCAACTCCTGGTTGTTGCGTGGTTGATGTCTCCTTTTCCTGCTTTCTTCCTTTATTTTTTTTCTTAGTTCTTCGTTTTTGTTTCACTGTTCGTTGAGTTGATGCTGGCGGGGTTTCCTATGTGAAATCTATGGATCCACGATCCGTCCCGTTGGGGTTGCTTTGCTTGATTTAATAATAATAATAATAATAATAATAATATACTCTATATACTATAATATTCTATACTGAAATAAATATAATATAATAGCTTCTGCAGAATTTAGTAAAGTGTTCAAAATCAAACTTCTAATCTCATCAAAACTGATAAGTTGCGATTTAAAAAAAATTATACGAGGGTAACGCATGTAGTAATATACTTTTCCCATCAAAATGAGACTTCGCAGAATTTTAAACAATTTAAATAATTTATTCAACACAAGTGATACAGAAGTAAATTATTTCTTAATAATACAATGATCAAGTTTGAATATAGCTACATGTGGGCCCGAATAAGTTTAGCGACATCTAGGGCATCCAACTATCAACGTTATTCTGAGGTATATAATAATTTTTAACCTAATTCACTTAACCTAGTTATGCATTAGACTGATCAAAGAAGTAGCTAACGCGATATTCGAGGTTATATTTTGCAAAATAGTTTAAATGGACGAGATGTAAACAGTATGTTCTATCAACGATTCAAAAAAAGATTGAGTGACCTGCCATGCCCTGGGTTGGTGTTTTGACGAACTGGTTATCCCAGGGAGGCCGATTCATAACTCAGGGAGGGTGGATCCTGAGTTGTTCGTTGGACAAGTCTGGTACACAGGCGCTGAACTCCTTTGTGCGAATATTGTAAGTATTACAGAGGGAATTGTCGGCCGTAAAAAAGGCTCCGATGTTGTCAGCCCTAACTTTAAGTTCGAGAAGAAAAACAATATTAACCATGGCAAATTAAATTATCAGGATCAGTCATGTAGGAGACAAGATTGGATTTGGCTATCTTACGGAACTAGTATTCTGATTTATTCAAGATTTGTTTTGAATACTTTGTAAGAATTACATTCACGGATCTCCCCAGGGATTAAGTTCCAAGTTTTAGTTCCAACAAAGAGGATACTGTGTTGCGACCTAGGAGCCATGGTTGCGACCAAAGTAGACGAAAGGAGGTAGAGTCATTTCTATGGGTACGGCAGTGCACATACGCAAACTCGACTAGCCAATAGAAAGGCTTCATTTCAAACAAGCCGGATGACGTCACTAGGATCACATAACGTCAGCGGCGGCAGCTTAGTACGATGCAGCGTACTCTGTCCTTCCAGACGTACGATTAGAAACAGGCCCGACAGCCGGTGTAGCTTCCGCACGACGGACTTTAGAAAAATAGAATTCCGTCGGCCTCCATGCAAATTCACCAGTACTAAAAGGTTATCGATCTCCGAGTTTATCATACGAACAGCTTCATAAATTAAAAGCTCAATCGAAACAGTAGGAAAATTAGTTTTATTCAGTCATAAAAGGTGTTTTAATACTTTTCTACACTGATGAAGCTGACGATTGCGCGTCGTGTTCAATAGTAAAAAGGATCATATAAAATACCACATTGAGAAATCATTTATTTGTAATAAAAAGTGTGACATAAGTATTCCGCTTATAAGTTTATGAACTAACGGCGGGAGAATTGATTTTCAAATGTATGTACGTTTCCAGCATTCAAATTTTTCAAGTAATGTCAACACCAAAAAAAATTGCAAAATTTTCTTTCAAGCGCCATTCCAGCTTCAATACCAAGGAAACTCGAACACATTGAGTACTTGAACACACACCCGTCATAAACTACTGCATTTGTTAAGGTTACATAACGAACAGAGGGCAGATTAGATTTGATTAGATGTTAGTTAAGCCTCCTTATCCGCAACACAGGCGATCCAAAGAGAAGAACGATTAGATTAGATGATAGTTCAAGCCACTAAAACCGATAAAAGAGCGTTCCAAAGAGAGGAAGGCACCATTTAGTATGGAGTTAAGGGAACGCGGAAGATAAGATTAGATTATTAGTTAGTTTAAGCCCCCTATCCTCAACAAATGAGATCCAAAGAGAGGAAGGAAGGAGGCACCATTTAGTATGGAGTTGAGGGAACGCGGAATCTATGCAGAAAGGACATAGAAACAGTAAGATGAGAAAGAAGTTCATGAAACAAGAACAAAGTTGAAGGAGAAAGTAGTAGGTGCTGAAAAGCTGAAAAACGAGACAGCAGTGAACCGAAAAAAGGTGGTCAGTAACAAAACAAAAACCTATGTTATTTTAACAAAAAGATAGCCTACCTAACCTTTAGCTCGAACCCTCACATTGTCCCCCTGGGAGCGCTAATTCCCATAGATACAATAGCTGTATCTCCCTGAGAGGAAGCCAGTCTACAGCTTTTCAAATTATTCATTTCGAAACTAAAACAATTAATTTGTCATAGGAATGCAAAGGTTTCCATGAGTAAGTTACGAGTAACTTTTCTGCAGAGTTCCACTCACGAGGAGAAAACATGGTTTACAAATTGGTATGACGCCTAAATACTGTGGATTGCTAATTTATAACGCTTGAACCTAACTATGCACTTGGCCGAATCAACAAATTAACCTTGCGCTACCGGCCGTTATTGTGTTATGAAGTGAACAACATTGTACGACATAATAGTTCACAGCCTTAAATTATGAACAGACCACTAAAAAAGGTTTATCAACAGCTCGATACCATAGACCACCTCACAACCCATCTCTATCATTTTTTGTTTTTATTTTGGCTAACAGCTGAGTAGAGTGAGTAACACATAGACCGAAATTGAGCTTTCTTATATTTAATCGGAATGTATGAAGTGCTGCTGTACAGTAATGACATGAAGTTATGGGTTTTAAAGGACGAAACAGTAATTCACCCCACTTGTTTCAAATGAAATACCGAAAAAAAAGTCATAAAATTATTTTGCACACACAAGTGCATTCAAGCAGCAGCTCAAAATATCTGCTTAATGTGTCCGTAATACCACTGCCAGCAGAGTACACTTACGCAATTATGCTCAAAAAAACATTTAAAACTAACTGAATAATTTGATCTGACACAATTTTTCATATTTCACTCTAGAGCATCATGAGAACAAGGGGTTGGGAGAAATGTGCAGTGGAATCACTTGTGCACCATATACCAAGTTTACCTGTAAAACAGGTACTCTGCAGAGGTCTATTGTAAACTCTGACTGATTGTAATGTTCTACATCTGTAGAAAAACTAGATTAAGTACATTTTTATTTGAGAAAAGCAGGTGAAATATTTAGGGCAGTTATCATGAAATAATTCACTTAACACTTCTGCGGAAGCCTGGTGAGTGACTAATTTTATTGCAAAGATTGAGGAAAACCCTCTCATAACAAGGAATAGCATGTATGAATGATTTACTACAATATTTTGGTCTCTTGCACTTAACATCAGATTGAAGATACTTTTAAAAGACACAAACAGAAGTAAACTGAAATGTTTCACACTGAGAATGGAACATTTAGTGTAGTCAGACAAAGATGGTTTTTTCAGATGTTGCTGATTCATGTCTGTTCTCATGGCAATGTGGCCGGAGATATAAGTGGCAGCATCTTCCACTTCCACTGAAGCCAAAATTCCTCCAATATCGGTGGGTCCGTTGAATACCACGACAGCTTTTTGCACCCCTTCATCTATCTCAATGATAGGTGGAATTATTTCACGTTCTTCCAGTACCTGGAAGGCAAAAAAATTAGTGAACTTGTCACTAACAGTTTTTGAATTAGATGTTAGCTCAATAAGCATGCATTTCAGTTGCGTTAGTGAGGGTACAGATTAAAATATGTTAGAGAAAACCAAAGGCAGAGTTAATATGATAAATTGAGAAGCAGGTGGGAGTATTTAATAAATAAGGTCAGTTGTACAGAGAGAAAACACTGAAGATAAAGCAGTATCAAGATGCATAAATAAGGAAATGGAGGCAATTGCAAACTAGAGCATAATACAGAATTTAAAAATATATGTCTCAGTGGGAGAAGAGGGATGAAAAAAGTGGGAGAAAAATTATTAGTGAAAAAATGAAGGGAAAAAGGGAAAATTACACTATAATAATAGACAGGAAAGTGTGATATACACAGCTTCAGGTGCAACCAAATAAGTTAACACACTCAAGCTAGTTTTTACAATTTTTTTTCAACAGTTAATGTTGTGTATAATATAAGGAGATTTGTCCATGGTGTTCAACAATAATCCTAAAATCAACTTATCTGAACTAAGAAAGAAAAATTTCAAAACATACAAGCATCAATTTTTTTAACTCATAAAAAATTTCAAATAAATAAAATTAGTCATTAATCTGAAGAATGCCCTAAATTTCATTTTGGCACAGACGTATTTTTTATCCTACTAAGAAACAGAGGAAAGGAGACTAAAATAAAAATACAATCACGAACATAAACAGTAAACTGGATTTTTTCTTATTAAATATGGCTTTGTAGCTTCTGATGAGATTTTTGAAGCACTCACAATCGAATAATGATAAGCAGCAAGAATTTGCACCTTATATATGTAAAAATTATTGATAGCAGCAAATAGAACACCATGAATGGTGAGCATAGAAGAACAGTCGGGTATCTTTAAATATGCATTTCCAAGTATGCTTAGAACAGCGTCATTTTCAAAAAGATGATTACCATAAAAAGTAGCCTGGTAAAATTTATCATCACGTCCTACTTCAAGATTAATTTACACACAGAAATTTAAATACTATGAAAGCTGATAGCACTCTACCACAAGATTTAGGTTACCTTTTTGGAATGAAAAGCTCATGATCAGTATGTCATTAATCAGCAATTAATTGTAGCACATCCTATTCCGATTTTCTCATTTCTTTTACATTTTAAGTTTCAGGTGAATCAACAGCATTTTTCCATGGAACTAGCATATCAAATTTGGACTGTACTACTGTATCTGGTTGCAAAGATTTGGTAAAGAGATGCAACTTCATCAAATGCAAATATCAGTGATACAATGTCAAACAGATAAGCCATCCTTTTTAAATTACATTCGAATAATATTAAAAGTTAAATTTCTTACCTTCCAGTTTCAAACTCCTGTGATCATAAAACAACAGCGCAACACCTCTTTCCGATGAAATGTGCGTCTTAAATGCCAAGAGGATTCTTCGGTAGTCGGTCTTTTTGGAATGGTTGCCAGCAAACATAAATTCGTCTTATTAGGATCATTCAACTGGACCTTTCCCCTCAGCGCAATCCAATCTTAAAAACTGAAACCAGGCCTTGGGTAGATTTTAATTCCAACTTTGACGTCTAATAAATCTACAACACTTGTTGGTCAGACTTGTTTCGTAAAACAAAATTTGTTAGCAGTGGACTGACGCCCGGCCATCTTCGCAGCATCATAACATTGCTCAGGCACTGTTCAGGCGTCACCATGGTAGACGAAAGGAGGTAACATCAAACCAGTCTTCTATGAAATCGAGTGTGATCCCAGTGCCGTCAAGGCATCCATGCCAGATTTCGGGTTAACAGTGTTGCCAGATGCAATTTAAGCACTGCTATTGGTCGGATGCCTAAGTAGGCATTGATGTGCCTACGATGTATAATGAAGCGTTATTGAAATAATAGCTTGAAAATCGTTTCAATGAAAACGTCACTCTATTTAATCTCTTTTCATATAAAATTCTTGCTCACCATATTCTCCGCATATACTGCGTAATAACTTCATTGTTAAGATTGATCGAGTGTTGGCCAAATATTAAAGAGTACGCTGCGTTTTTCAGCAGCTTGAGAAATGTCGCGATCTTCTTGTTATACAACACTCAAAATCTTCCCTCTTAATTCCTGCTGTCCTGTTTCACTTTTGTTATATTATGTTAATTTGTGTGTTTCTGCATTATTACTGAAATGGAACCAGCTTATCCGGTAGAGAAAATATTTTTATGATATTTTTATGGATTCGTTGTTTACCTGGACTTACCATCACTCGCACCAATACCTCCGTTTAACTCCTAGCGCGTAGCGTAATAATACCCTTTTTTCCGTGACGGCATAATTTTCCCGGCTTTTTCAAAACCATGAATGGAGCTCATTTCTGATGCCTCATGAGAAGCATTTAATTTGCTGTTGAACAGTATTAGAAAAATCAATTATTTCTCATTTGGGGTGTGTATGAGCACTCATGTGCTACAAATTTCTTAGTACAGTTAGAAAAATCAATTTAAAATCTCTACTGATTGAATGTATCATTCTTTTATACCTATCAGGAGCATATTTAAACTCACAAATAGTAATGGAAGTTCAAAAATCGGCCGAGATGAAAAATTATCGCATGCTTTCCTCCAATTTACATAAAAGTGTAAAATTGTTCCAAGACATTGAATGGTAAATATTAGAAATAGCTTGATACAATGTCATTCTGATCGAAAACCTGTTGCATGTCTCCGCACTGGTATAGAAACGTAACAGAGCGTCCTCACGCCTGCACTGTCTGTACAGATGTGGCTGTGCCGTGATGTTGTGTGACTTGGTGGCTGATGTGGCCGTCCCGCGGCCTGATGGGGCCATCCTGCGGCCTGATGTGGCCATCCTGATGTCCTGCGGCCTGGTGTGGCCGTCCTGCTGTCCTTCGCCCTGATGTGGCCGTCCTGCTGTCGTGCGGCCTGGTGTGGCCGTCCTGCTGTCCTACGGCCTGGTATGGTCGTCCTAGCGGCCTGCGGTTGCTGTTTTGGCGGCCTGCGGTTGCTGTCCTGGCAGCCTGCGGTTGCTGTCCTGGCGGCCTGCGGTTGTGTCCTGCAGCCAAAAATTGCTAACGACGCCGTTGTTTTGATTATCTTTTCCTTTAAGATGAAATATTTTTGATAACGATTTCTGAAATTTTTTAGGTAAAGTCGGGTGAAGAGAAATCGGTCCTGAATTTACAACACCCAGAAATTAGAGTTATTGGCTCTGAAGAAAATGTTAATAAATGAATTAACTGGAAGGGAAATAGTTAATAGTTTGTTATGTTGGAGCAAATGCTAGACGCAAATTTTCCGTATTGGGTTCTCATTTTCTATAGGGCGATTGAAACTCCTCAGGGGGATACAACTATTGTTTCTATGGGAATTAGCGTTCCCAGGGGGACTAAGTGAGGGCCCGAGCTAAAAGTTAGGTTGGCAATCTTTAAGTTAAAACAGATTAGGTTTTTCTTTTGTTACGGACCATCTGTTTTCGGTTCACTGCTGTCCTGTTTTTTAGCACCTACTACCTTCTTCTTCAACTTTTTCTTGTTTCATTCTCTTCTTTCTTAGCTTACTGTTTGGAGTATGGAGTTGAGGGAACGCGGAATCTTTGCACAAGGTGCATAGATTCCGCGTTCCCTCAACTCCATATTAAATGGCGCCTGCATCCTTCCTCTCTTGAAACATCTTTGTCGTTGTAAAGGGAGGCTAAAACTTTCTTATATAATAATAAAAAAGGGTAATTTAAATTCATGTTATTGAACTCGCGATATGAATTACGTAAAGACATGATATACGACTAAAATATGAACAATTTTTATGGGACGCCAATAATGCCGTTCAAGTTGTGAATAGGAAAATCAGCGATGTCATCAATTAACTTCACCTATTTTGAAAGTTTTGTTATGAGATTTTATTTCTCGGCCGATCATAACCTGCAGGCTATCAAATTTTTGTTGTTTTGTGTGTCACGTTCTAGTTTATCATCCGAAAACCCCGATAAATTTTTTTAACGTAAACATTTAATGTGAACAACGTACCTTGGGATAATGATGCAAATGTACATGAACAGTAAAATATCCGATGCCGCCCCAGTTTGTGCATGTGTGTGTTATTCAACAACACTAGCCGTTTAACATTGATTTACAAGCATATGCAAACCTGGAAAAGAGCTGTTGGAAAGTGTGGGAAGCTGCATAGCGCCTAAGGTCGAGACTCAATTTGGACAATACTTGGACGATTAGGATTTAATAATCGTATGACCTAATTCGAATGTTTCAGTATATTTCGCTATAGATTTTACAATATTTTGAGAAAAAATTCTTAGCTCACATTCGTTCATGGGTATCGTAACACCCATGTGTGTTAATGGTCGAAACCAATCATGAAGAGAGAAGCATGTAAAAGTGCCTTTCAAGTGTTGAGTTAATCTCTGTTGGGTAATGTATTTCTAACTGCAATTCAATAGAAACGATACCTATTACGATGCATTGATGAAAACACTAATCAGCATGTGCTGACACTGAAATGGAAGAAGAATGAGGAAGTGAATGGTATGTGTACGGTAATAAAAGTGAAAGAGGATTACGCATAAGGACTTAAACTATATTGTGAGAGAAAAAAACGTGTTTAAATATGAGCGTTTTGTTTGATAACTGATTGAATGTGATATCCACGAGCCCAATGTGACTGGCATGAGCTATCTTGCGGGCGGCTTCAGGCAGGCGTCCTATCCGTTGTTTGCATGTAATTAATTCCGACAGTCAGTCCTGTTAAAGACGACTATCTTCCGAATCAAATCAATAGTTGGTACTATATTAAAAGCGTACACAAACACCTTTGGGATTGTAAAGGATTAACTTTGTTCAGGAGTTTGATGAGATTTCCCAATTTTCAGATTTGGTTATTAGCGTTCAAAAGCAAGGTTTATTTAATCGAGAGTAGTGTGTTGCAGACCAGTTTACTCCAGATGCTTCGGAGTATTTTCCACGTTCTCTGGAACCGTAGATTTTTACCCAGTGTGTTCCGAGTCTTCCCGCGTGGTTTGAGTCCTACGTCATGGTAGGCTTCAAGTCATCTTATTTCAAATGCTCCAGAATAGTGTGTTTCGAGCACTCCAGGTTGTTTTGACAATTAGTTCAGCTTGCTTCAAAACTGAGCGTTGCGAATGTGCTTCACAATATGTCCTAAGTGCTCAGAAATGATTTGTTTCTAGTATTCAGGAGCGGCTTGTTCCAAGTGTTCTGGAACTGTTCATTTCGAGTGCGCCGGAACGATTCGTTGCAAATGTCCCAGAACTGTTAGTTCCAAGTGTACTGGAAGTACTCGCCCCAAGTGTTTTTGAACTGTTTGTTCCGAGTGTTCCGAAACGGTTCGTTCCATATGTTCCGGAACGGTTCGTTCCAAGTGTTCTGGAACGGTCGTTCCATGTCTTCCCGAACGGTTCGTTCTGAGTGCACTGGAACGTTTCGGTCCATGTGTTCCGGAATTGTTTATTCCGAGTGTTCCGCAACTGTTTGTCCTGAGTACTCCCGCACGGTTCATTCCAAAAGCTCTGGAGCAATTTGTTAAAAGTATTCCGGAACTGTTTGTTTTGAATGCTCCGAAACGATTTGTTTCAGGCACTCCAAAACGCTTTGTTCCGAGTGGTTCGGAATGGTTCGTTTCGAGTGTTCCGGAACGGTTCGTTCCGAGTGTTCCCGAAAGATTTGTTTCAAGTGTTCCGGAACGATTTGTACCTAGTGCTTCAGAACGGGTTTTTCAGAATACTCTGGACCGGTTTGTTCCAGTTACTCCGGAACGGTTCATTCCGGGCACTACGGAACGGTTCGTTCCGGGCACTACGGAACGGATCGTTCCTGGCACTACGGAACGGTTCGTTTCGGGCACTACGGAACGGATCGTTCCAGCTTCTGCGGAAGATTTCGTTCCGCGCAGTACGGAACTATATTGGGCTCCCGGGAAGAGATGTCCGAGTGATGTTTATATAGCTTCATTGTTGTACGGTTTCATTACTGTTTACTGAGGTAAACTGTTTCTGCGTATTCCATCATCACTTAAGATAATTCGAAGCTAGGTTTGTGAGAGTTCCGTAACTGTTCCGGGCATTCCGGATTTTAGGGCCAGTAATATCAGTTCCACGGTACGTTCAGTTCCGGGCGTTCCATCGTTCCGTACTTTAAGGATTGCCTCTGTCTGGCCATACTCTTCTCCTCCTTTGAGATGTTTCAAATGTCAGCGCCATGGTCACTTAGCGGCTGCATATCAATGAAGCATTGCCTCATATGTAGTGGCAATCATGCAAAAGATAAGTGTAATGCTCCTGTCCCTTGTTGTACAAATTATAGGGGAGCTTATGTGGCAAATTTCAGCTACTGCCTTCTAATTAAAACTTCTTTAGAGATCAGATCTCAAATGAAAGAAGGTGCATCCTTTATGGAGGCACGTAGGAAAGTTGCATCTGAAAGTGAGGTATCAATTAGAAGTCTTCCTCGAATTGTGGAAAATCATTCCCAAAGTGAGCATGAGTTCGGTCAAATTACAGGTGAGGAACTATCCTTAAATCATTACATTCCTGGCAGTCAAATTGCAATCAATACTAGTGGCAAGAAAACCTATGAGAAACTGTTGAAGAGAGCTGAACCAAAAAAGTTGTTCATGTTGATTTCCATCAGTCGCAGGGGTCGTATTACTTGCCACGAAAGGTTCCCAACCACAGTTGTAAAAGAGATTGCTATAATGCATTGACATATTATTCTGAACCCAGTGTTAATGGTAATGGATAAAATCAAAATGTAGGGGCAGACAGTTTAGTAGGTCAAGACGCTCGAGCAGACAGCGGCTCCTCTGTTAACTCGTTATCTTCTGTTTAGAAAATGATTGAGTCGTATATGCAGGCCATGAATGATGTCCTCTTTACTCCTTTGGGTAAATTCATAGTAGAAGCTTTTCCCTCAAATTTAATATTGAAAACAAACGTGAGAGTAGTTTGTTGATTCTAGGTATGATAAGAAATCATTTTGGGTAGAAAATAGGCAGTGAACTGTTGAATGAGTACCATTATTCTACAGCCTCCCAAGATAAATGTGATACACCCTGAAATAATTGTGTAGTCCCAGATAAAAATATTGGCTTCAGTTCCGCTTAAGGCCCGCTTCAGTTTCACGTCCAATTCAATAGATGGCGCTATAGGTTAAAATGCAGAATGGTCAAATAGGACCGGCGACTGGTCAACGCCATGGTTTGGTCAAAATTTGGATCATGAGGTGTTCAGGGCAGAGTCTGACCAGGTTGGGTCGAGAAAGGCAAAGTTCGGATCACGAGGTGTTTAAGGTAGAGTCCGACCAGGTTGGGTCGAGAAAAGCCAAGTTCAGATCCTGAGATGATGGTTACCATTGGCTCCGGCTGGTGGAATTTTTTGTAAGTTTTACGGGTCTTAATCGGAACCGTCCCCGATCAGTCAAAAAAGCCCTTTCAGATTTCTCAAACTAATTAAAGTGGATTGCACTGTAAGCTTTCGGAAGCAAAACTTTATTTGTGCACCAAAAAAGACAATCTCTGCTTGCGTGAGACTTGGATCAATGCTCATGAACCAAAATTTATTGGTTATCAGTATGCGTGGCCTCATAGAGAGAATTGTAACAGAGGTGATATATGTTGCGTTATTAGAAATGATACAAATTTTGGTGTGAAAAACTCCATCTCTTTAATAATGGAGAATTAGAAATTTTATGTGTTAGGGTGTTCTCTTCTTGTGGGTATCTTGATCTTCTTAATGTCTACAATCCAAATGTTCATATAACTGTTGATGAGTCTAATCATTACTTTGTGTAATTAGGTGAACTATTTATTATAATGGATGATTTTAATGCCCATACACCTCTTTGGGACTCCAAACAGAGATGAAATGCCACTGGTAGGTATCTCATTCAATTTATGGATGATAATTTGCTGGGAGTACTCAACCCTCGTTACCCTCCTGAACTTCCCACTTAAATAGATGCCAAAAGGGTACATGCTCCACTCTCGATTTGTGCATAGTTCCTCCAACCCTCTTGGCCTGCGGCTCCCTGCAAAGAGGTGCAGATCTTGCCAGTGACCATTTTCTCATCGAGTGTTCCTTTGGTGTAGTATTTAAAAAATTAGATATTATGAGCCTTCCAAGGTGGATCACCAAAGCAGCTAACCGGGCTGGTTTTCAGCAAGAACTGTGTCACAATAAAAGATGTTTTGACTCAACCATCATCAGTTGATGAGCTAAATGCTGAAATAACCCGCAAACTTTTAAAAGCTGCTTTTAATAATATCCCTAAAACCTCATCAGCTCATTTCAAAACTATTGTAGTAGAAACTGTGTAAATACTGTTTGGAGCCACTTTTGTGGTGGATCATCAAGTGACTTTCCTTGATAGGTTTGATCATATTCCCAAATCTTCCAGTCTTGCAATTTTTTGAGAATATTTCTCTCAAGTGATCTAAATTAATATCAGAAATAGTTACCATGTGAAAATATTTTTACAGAATTCCTACGCTCACATTCATACCAGGGATATGATTTGATTTGTTTTCATGAACAAACTGTTCAACATTGGTGGAAAATATGTTTGAAATCATTAAAAGACTGAAAGCCACCTCGACCGTATGTGAGGGAAAAAATTATTGAAACCACCAATCTGCCGTTGTTGAATCAAAAGAGATGATCTTGAAAATCAGCTTTTTATTGTTACAAACAATAGCATAAATTTTTTTTCCATCAGCCTTACCTTTTTTCATTGCATATTACTTCATGAAATTCTTCTAAGGATCTGTATTTGTCTAGCAAAGCAGATATCGACTATTATCAAAAACTTACTGTTTTTTCTGCTACTCACTTTTAAGTAAATTAAATACCTTGCTTTATTAACACAGAATGCCTAATGAAGAAGGGGCACTCATAACCAAGTTATAAGAACTAACATAATTAGCAGGACCTACTTTTCACCTTGAGTTCTGGTTGGAAGAATAATGATTAGTGCAGCTACAATTCAAAACTCTGAGGATTTTGAAAATTTCAAATGAATGGGCCTCTTCCAAAAATAATGAAGTATTAAATCGTTTTACTACGAACACCGGCACCGAAATTAGAATTAGTAACTTTCCAATTGAAAAACTTTGTTGATGTATAGATTTGTAAAATACGAAAAAGTAGGAGAAAAATTGACCAGCTCCCTAGCCCCGATTGCAACTGGTGTATAGTAGTGCTAGCAATTGTAGCTACACGTGTTGATAGTAGGACCAGCCATAGTTCTTTTGGAAAGGATAGAAGGTCTTTCCCATCCTCAACAGTGGAATGAAGGGAAAAAGTAAGTCATGCATGCACTGTGACAGATGAGTAGAAGAAACAGTAGAACATCTAGTTCTGCTATGTATGGCAAGAACATGGGTGTGCCAGATGTGTTGAAAGTAATTCTGGTTTTCACTCTTTTGGAGGATTGAATGATGAATGGAGCCTGCCTGTTGTTGATGCTATGAAAAATTTACCTAAGACTGTATGGAATAGGAGACAGAAACTTTGCAAAACCCCTTTAGTGTGCCTGATGATCTGCCACTGTTACTGGAAGTTTTCTATGGTTCGTCTTCATGCAGTACTGGTTGTGGCTTTGTGCATTTTATGGAAATGTTTTTGTCATGTATATTTTGTGTATTTTTTAGTGCCAGCCTGAACTTTATGCATCTGCTGCTGTTTTTTTGTGTGCCACATAATTGTGCTTGAATTAGCTTTGAGCCCATGTGTCCAATTTTCCCCCATTCTGCAATCCTGTGAGGTGAGTTGAATGTTTTCTTGTTAATTAGCTTACATGCTCTAAATTTTCTGTTTATTTATTTGTGTTTGTTTTTTACTCCCATTATTTTTGCTTGATGATTAAATTTTATTCTGTGATTTGGTCATGATCTGTTCACTTTGATTTATTTCCTTTTATATTAAGTTATATTTGGCTTTGTTTTTTGTGTTGATTATAGTGGTATATTTGGCACTTATTCATTGATGAGATTTCCATTGTTTCTCATTATGCTTGGTTGTATATATTTTTAACATGCCTCTCCACCTGTAAATGCATGGAAATTTCTGCAATAGATTCTTTACGCTACTTCTCTAAAACTCTCAATGTGATAGAGATCAATGATGTATTATAAGAAGTTCTGACCATGCAACACTATGCATGAAGATTATTTTAACAAACTGGTCCTGCAGTGTTGCTGTTATGGGGATGCTGTCTGAGCATTCTGTGTTCTGCAAGGGAGTGGTGCAATTCCAATAGTCCCTGAGTTACCTGCCTCTTCTGCCCTCATTGGATGAGCATTGTATTCTTATTTTCTTTGTCTTTGTTATCTGCACAATGCTCTTACAGTTATGATTTGTAGTACACCTCATATTTTAATAGTTCTTCAAGGTTATTCATGTTTCAACCTAATTTTTCAGCAACTGAGCAGAAGTTCTAGCAAAGCTCCCAGTTCTGTTGTTGATTGGTTGATGAGTGTCAATCAGTCGAGTGGCGATTGGTTGATGAGTGTCAATTGTAAATCACCCAAAGTAATGCTCTGTTTTTTAGAATGAAAATGGTTGAAAATTACTTCATAGAAGAATGAAAAGATGGAAGTTGAGTTCCAATGTATTGAAATGCTCATTTGTAATTGTTAACTAATACTGTGTATGCTTATAAGTTAGTGTGTTATTTTATGGCCTTTGCGTAGTCAGATTCTCATCACATTTAATTTACAATAAATGTAATTCATTCCGTTCATCCTCTAAAAGTTCCTTTAATCCACAAAGAGAAAATTAGTAGCTGGAGGAATTGCATGGGTGTAGGGAGGAGGAGGAGGCTATCAACACTTGATTGTGGATAAGTGAAATTTTCAACAAGGACCCACGAGAGTTGTTCATCTCTTCTTGAAATTTGAAGAAAAAACATGCTGCAATATCCTCATGGCTGCTGCTACAGGCAATTACCCTGATTGAAACCCTGAAGTACCTAATTTCCCTGCAAGGAGTCTGGTTCACAAGGAAGAAACCATCCTTGTCTGTGTGTGGTTGTGTTAGAGGGAACTGAAGATGGTTGTATAAGCCCCAACTGCTATAGGCCCTCACTTTAGAGTTCCAGTTTGTGTTTTGTAAAGGTAGAAGAGAACGGGGCACTAGTATTTCCCCATCATTACACATAAATGTTTTTGGCTGCACAGTGAGAGAATAATGAAACTTGTTTTGAGAAATGCTGGTTTATTGTGGAACAGGTACTTAGACATGCAAAAACAAGTGACAGGGCTTGTAAACAGTGAAGATAAACCAGAAGCCACTATACGTAAAGCCCTGAAAACAAAGATAACACAATAATAGAAATGCAGAAAGAAGAAAATAACCCAAACCAGTCCATTCTGATTTCTCAATAAAGTAAGATGCAAAACAAAATAAACTATGCAGAGAATAAATTCATGCTAAACAAAGTACAGTGGAACCTCGAGATACGGTTTAATTCGTTCCAGAACCGAGCTCGTAAGTCAATCAGCTCGTATCTAAAACGAATTTCTCCCGCTTAGAATAGCTTAATTCGATTTAATCCGTTCCGGACCTATGAAAAATCCCCAAACCATTGTAAATTATGAACAAAGATATGTTTTTAAATAACAAATAAACATGCATAATTAACAAATACATAACAAAATATGAAATGCAGAAATAAAGAGTTATTTAGCATAATAGTTTTACCTTGGACACACACCAGTGCGGCTAACGAAAATGAACGGCAAGGAGGAGGGAGAGGGAAGGGATGCAGGCACTCTAGACAGGTACATAAACGGCGTTTCAGAACTTAAAACAATTTTCGTAACTTAAAACTTAAAACTACACTTTCCTTATTTTAAATGAAACAAAAAAATGTAAAACTATACACTTAACTTTAAACTTAAACTAAGCTTAACATTTACGTAAATTCAATTATGTATCACTTGTTTTTACCTTCTTGGCTGCACTTTCTGCACTTTAACTCGCAGCTCTTTTCAAGAAAAATGTATATAAAGAACTTTCCTTTTGCCTGCCTTTCAAAATTTTTCGAAAATGTGACAAACAAGTGTCATTAAAGAGCGCTGAAGCACGACCAGTTGCCACTTTTTCTGGGTATTTCTTTTCAATTAAATTTGACAGCTTTTCCCACATTGTCAGCATGTTTTTAACTGAACGAGAGATGCTCTCGGATGATGCTCGACCTTGCGCGCCAACTAGCGGAACGCTCCGGAAACACGGCTCGTATCTCGGATTTGGGCTCGTATCTTGAACGAAAATAGGCCCGAGCTCAGGCTCGTATCTCAAAAAACTCGTATGTTGGGCTGCTCGTATCTCGAGGTACCACTGTAAATGTATAGACTAAAACTGAAACAAAGCAACTGTAAAAATGGATTATGAAATGAATATGTATGAAATTGAACGCAAATCAAATCTTCATTCAGCAACAATTTTAAAGGAGTAACTTTGGAAAAAATGTATAACAAAAATAATCATGAAATCTATGAAAATAAAAGAACCTAATCATTTACCAAAAAAAAGAACCAATATTCCAAAAGAAAACTTCATGCTCAACATAAAGTAAATTTTAGCTTAGAGCAACAAAATATTTACAAGCAAAGCAAACTGTACAATGAAGCAACACTCACCAGATCAATACTTAGTTTTATCATGTAAAAGAAAAGCTCTACCAAAAATACTAATACCCTAGTTTTACTGTGAATTTATGTGACTGAAAGTGAATGAAAGGCAGTGCATTAAGAAGTTATTCAAACAGAAAAACACAACCAAATCAAGAACACAAAAGAACAAATATACACCTGAAATACGCACATATACCCTTATTATTCTTTCTATTTATCATTAAAAATCAGTTGAAAATACAGGAACCAACATTTTATTCAGACTGACGCAAGTAGGATGTAACAGACATTCAAGATTTGTGGCCACACCCACAGCCTAACAGAATAACGTAGTTAACAATGTTCATTCAAGTTTTGTTCTTGCCATTGCTCATCGAATATATGTCACGAAACAGATAAATGCTGCCGCCTATCTGTATTCCTAGTGAGGAATTTAAACCTCATAGTTGGAGGGGAAAGGAAAATTTAGAGCGGAAAAAACACAGAAGGAGAAATAATACAACAGGTAGAAAATAGAAATATAGTAAGACTCTGATCTGCTCACCCACACCAGTACCTCAGATCAACACGGAAAATGAAACGACTAATTAAACGTTTTTAATTAATTTATTTTAAGCTAATGAACACGGGAATTTTTTTATTATAAGCACATATTGACCTATGTATGAAACAACTGCAAGAAGCCTACGCTGATGCGGCATCCAACATTTGCGTTACGATTAACGATATGCAGAAACAAACACAGAACTACTCTCAAATGTCGAAAGCGCGCACTACGAGATGAATACACATCACCACTTCTAATAATTAGCACCTTGCAAATTTGCCTCTAACTCGATGCAACAAGCGCGCCTGCACTGCATGGCCAGCAACTTCCCTGTACGTAGATTGCCGGCTGGTCCCCATTTCGCGCGCAGGGGTTTCATGACGATCCCCTCTGCTCGCGTCATCGTGTTGACAACTTATGTGACACCAAACGGTTGAGTGTTTCGTGCTACGACCTCGTCATTGCTAATACGACGTCGCCATTCCTGATGCGACATCATCATTCCCACCTTCCTGTGAACAATGATGCGGTTGAGTAATCTATTCCCTTTGATATGACTGTTAATAAACAGCTCCAAATTGAATTGCACTACTCCCCTTTAATTTCCGAAAGATTTCACAAGATCGCCACTAGATTCCTACCGAACATAATTTCAATTATTAGAATGCATTATTGGAACCACAAAGAGATGTAGTACTCAGAAGTTCATTACTTTGTATGAGTCACTTGACAGACAAACTCGCCTCTCCCCACACAATGGAACGTTGAACAACGCTATCACTATTTTTAGTTGACTTAATGCGTCCCATTTAACATGAATTCCATCTGAGAAATAACCCCATTTTACCCCATATTAAAAAAGGAAAATTAAAACAACCCGCTTGAGAACAAAAATGGCACACATTACACTTGCTTAAAACTGTAACACAATCCCTGATTGCTGACTGCCCCAATCGTTTAAGAAAACAAAATTTATTATTCTGATTGATTTGAAAACCTATCACTTCCTAACACGTAAAAGCTTGCTAACACGTAAACGCTTGCTTACCTTCCCCTTGTTGCTCTCTTAGCCTACATCTTGCACCGAACCAGGTAAACGCTGAAGTGGGCCCGTATTTCCCCTCGTTAAGCTTTTATAGTTCCAGCCTAACTAACGCGCAATGTGGGCTGCGCGGGAGCCCGCGAAAATCCCACATCTCCTATTGGCTCACCCTCGCGCGTCACTTCTCTATGCTTACGCGTACCTCGCTTTCATCTAATTTTACTACGCACATCCCTCTCAAAAGAACACAGAAAACCTCTTGTTCCCTTACTCGTAGAGAATGAATTTTAACCCTCTATTGTTCCCTGCTATTCATTTATGTTGCAATCGGCTTCTTATGTTTGCAGTTTTACGCACTAGCTTTCAATACCGCTCCTATCCCTAACGTACTACCCCCCTTCTCATGGTGTAATCCACCCCCTATTTCCCTCTCTCGGTCCGCAGACGCGCCCGGCTGAGTTTGACCGCTTTTTGCTGCTGGCTACGGCAGTAGTAAAGGAAATACCAATCAGAGCACAATTCACCACAATTAGCTTATAATGGAAATTACTTAAGACAAAAAATTGATAGAAAAGTTATTCGTTGACGAATTTTTGACTTTTTTATAAGGAGAAACGACTTACACAAACGTCCAAGTATCTTTTAGATATGAATTTCAATTTTCTTAATCGACCAATATTGTAACATATGAAATTAATTAAACTCCATTCGGAAGCATTTTAGACAACCATGTTTTTTTTTAGTTCAACGGTTCAACGGTTTCTCGTCTCAAAGTATTCTCTAACGATATTAATCTGTTTTTAATATCAGCATTATCATCCTCCAATTTTTGCGATGACTGTTTCAATTTTTCTATTTCATTTGTATTTATGATAGTTTCTCTATCCTGTTCATGGAGATTATTTCTAAAAGTTTTAATGTATGAACTCATATCGTTGAATACTCTCTCGAGATTTGCGTAGTCTAATTTCATACTTTTTATTACTTCTTCTTCCAACCTCTTAATCTCATTTCTCAAGAAGTCTGTGTAGCATACCGCTACATAAGCGTAAAAATTATAAATTTGCCATTCATACTTAAATAAATTAATTAGTAGCATTAAAAATATTACTCTAATTTATTATTAAGTATTTTCTACTTCTAATTCGTAATCATTGAAGTTTTTGTGTAAATGCATAAAATAATAAAAATAACACTTGACACTTTTCGAGAGAGAAGCCCTCTGGTGGCAACACTGCGCAGTTGCGCGTCCTTCTTTCAAAGCCACACTTACTTGGCGTCCTACTTTGGCAGTGTTACAAGCAAATTCTCGTGAGTTTTTAAATGTGTTAGAAAATTATCGTGTTCCTTTTCGTCGTGTCAGTGAGTATTAATAAGTGACGGTGCAGTGTTATTAAGTTACGTAGTTCTGCGTGGGAATATTGATGTAGCATGTGTCTCATTCAGTGTTTTGTTTGTCTTTTCTCAACGTGACTTAGCGTAAAGATATTGCGTGCCGGTCATGATTTTATTATCAAAGCATAATCATGTTTGATGTGCATTGCATTTCCGTGTCATGATTTTATTATCAAAGCATAATCATGCTCGTTCCTTTTCTTTACGACAATCTACTAATCTACGATGATCTCTGTTTGGAATGAACGCGGCGAGATTTGCCGGCGTTCGTTCGATAGCGTCTTTGTGTAATGGCGGAACCTCACTCCGTCGTCTCTTGTCACTACTCTGTGATTATAAATACTATAGGCATGTGTATAGTAGCATTTATTCTTTTTTTACAAACCAACTGGCAGTAGTTTAAATTACGAAAAGTATTCATGTCTATGCCTGTTAAGTTTTGGAATTTCATTTCTTAATTCCATATCCTTGCAAACTTTTACGTAAACGCCTTTATTTCAATAGAGAAACATTTCAATGAAATTTAATTAACTCATCGCATTCTGGTGATAAAAACACCCAACCTTCTGCCTATCTTAAGTGTGTGCAAATTGCTGGCGGCTTTTGGCTGAGGCCGACGCGTAAGCCGCCCGGCTACATCGCCACACACGAACCTTCATGCTTTCGTGTTTTCTTTCTTCGCGTATTTTCCACCTGTGAAATCAACGTTTAGGTTTCCCTTTCCTGTTATCATTGGTGATATGTATTATTCCTAAATTCCTTTATTATTGCAAATGATCTACCTGGATTTTCTAGTAGGATTTATATCCTCGAATTTTAGGATTTTTATGATTTTTTCTTACTGCTTTCTAAAGTGCAGTCACTTGAGATTTTCACCATTTTCCGTAGATCTCGTGTTTACTTGCCCGTAGTCTCTGTAAGGAATCACGATCTTTATTCTTGGAAATTCTTAAACCTAATACTCAGATTTTTTTTAAAGCCAGAGGCATTAGTGATTAGACAATTTATCTTTTAGTTAAAATTCTGTCAACCAAAAATCTGTCCTATCACGTTTGAGTTGCCAAAAGTGAGAATCCCAAAGTAGCCGGAGTCAGACCTGTAGGAGTTTTTCGGATTTCTCCGTGTGGGAAGAGTTGTCATTATAATTTGGATTGTCAGTGGTGGAATGTCTTGATGTCTCTCCTGGAATTTTTCATCCAGCATCTTGGACTCCTGTGCAGGACCTCTACATCATCGCCATGCACGCAACACTCACAAAATTGAATCTCCCTGGGTTTTTTTTCCTGAGTGCCATGCTAAATGCTATTCTCACATAAGCAGTAATTTTACTTGCCCCCGTTAACGTGCTAATGTGTTAATGCGCCAAACTTGCTTCTGCTCACATGAGCTGGATTTAACTTGCATACTCAACCTCACCTTATGTTGAGTCATTAGTTCTACCTGAACTAATTCACTGACCTGCGCTCAATCATCTCAAATTGCCAAACTCAAATTCCCAAATACAACTCACTCACCCTGCTTACTCCATCGCGTGCCGGCCTTTCGTCAACGCCAGCCTGGTCCTCCGGCACGGATTGCCCACCTTGACAAGCTCTCCGAGATCAAGATCCAAGCCAGTTTTCCTGGTTTCCTCTTCCAATAAACGCCACCTCAAAACGAGCTGAGTCCATAACCGCTTTTCATTATCCCTCTCGTAATTTTTCCCTTACGCTTCGAGAAATTGATCGAGTTGTTCTTGCCGTTCAAAATTAATATTTACATTCAACCACCCAACGGCGGAAAAACCCGACATCTGTGTGGTCTAAAGTACCCGTACGAATAACCTCTATTTTTTCCTCGGATATTCTACTATGTTCATCGAGATATGTCATAGTTTCACTGAGTTTTTCATGAAAACCTGTAGTATTCTCATCTATAGATGCTTGGATAGAATCACTTCTGAACTGATAATTTTCATTGATAAGATTTTCTCTTACCTCTAAATATTTTCTGAGATGAAGCCTCAAATTTTCCAAAACTTCGTCAACATATTTTTTATTCGTAGCGTCAAATTCTTCGATTGGAAAAGAAATATTTGCAAGTCCATTATTTAAATCGAAATCTTGATCTTCATCAAAATATTTAAAACCTATTCCAGGAGGTCCTGGTTGTGAAGATAAAATTGATTTTTTTCCTAGTTGTCCAAAAATATTTACGCCCATCATTTTTTATACAAAGAATTTTCAGTTCTCTAAATTTTCTCTAACTCTCATAGATATCGACTTGTTTACTCGGTCACTCAAACTTTCCACTTCCTGAGGCGGTTTTCCAGTCATAACCCCGAGAGTTACCCGCGTAACTCTCACCGGAGTAACTCTTGACAAGATCCAAAAACGCAACTGTGAACACGATTTTGCCATTTTGGGGTTACTCAGGCTTTGTTTGTAAACAAACATTGAATCAGCTGATCAACTTCCCCTCTTATTGTACTTGATAACGCAAGTTGAGTTTTAGAGTGTGATTAATCGATCAACCTCGCTAATGTTTTGATTTATATCTTGAATTTCACATTTTATGATGAATGCTATGCCCCTGAAGTGGTGTTGTTAAGTGACTTTTCCGATCATCCACTGAGAGTGCTTATATACAATCAACTCTACCGTGTGCAGACTGTTCACTCTGTGAAGACCATGCTTCACTTAGATAGGAAAATATGCATTAAATTCGCCATTAATAGCTTTGTTGTTTATTGTGTGTGCTGTCGTTGAGAAAGTGAGCTTTGATGAGAAAATCTTATTCCAAAGGTGATGAATAATTAAATTCATATACATTCTGTTATATAGGCTAATAGCAATAATTTTATTTCAATTAAGTGCTCTATTTATTTATTTTATTTGTAAAATTTAAATTTGATTTTTTACCTTAGAAAATGACATGGACAAGATAAAATTCTATTCTCAGCCAATGCTGATTCTAAGGTAAGGTTTAGTAGTGGTCTACAAACATCAGTTATGAAGCTTTTTCTCTTGTTCATGAAGTGCCTTTTTAAATCTGATAATGGAGCGATCAACAAGTAACAAAAGATTGAAAGTGCTATGCATTTGCTGTCAAGAATACCTAGTGCAATAACTTTACTTAGAGTGAACCTATTTTTGTTCTTTGTTGAAGCAAGTGAGTAGAGTTACTCTACAGGCCTTCATAAAAACTATTAATTAATCTAGTTGGCCGATCTAAATTTTATCAAAACCTTTTAATTCATCAATGTATATAAATGAAGTAATCTGAAAGAGAATTTTTTAGACTATTGGATTTATGAAATAAGTAATCGTGGAATTTTCATTTTTTGCAGGCATGAGAGATACTTTGATCATTCATTCTCTTATAAATTACTTGAATGGACGACTCAGAATGTGTTAAGGACATCAGAATCAGTGAGCAGGCATTTTACAAACTCAAAAATATTCTGAAACCTTCTCCAACAGATGACTATCCCAACAAGCTTTGTCCTACGCATCAAATGAAATTTTTAGACGATCCCTTATAGTGTTGTGGTCCTTGCTTCAAAAACAACTTCTAGAGAGACTGCATTGTTTGTCTGGCCAAGTCAAGAGTTTTTTTGCATGCTATTGAATGTAATTAAAACTATCAAGGCCTTAAAAATATCCAGGCCTCTAAATCCAGAATAAAAATTTTATAGACTTCACATGAGTGCAGTACCTGACAGTGTCATTCAAGTTCAATCACTTTCTTGGATTCCACATACTGAATAAAAAAATTGCATATATTGGTAGGTGGACAATTTTATACATTTTGACATTAAAAATGGTCTGTGTAACTCACTGGGATGTTTTGGAAGTACAAACTTAGTAAGTTTATGAGTTATGGTAAGTTACTTGTGCAGAAATTGAGAGTTTGAATCATTTCAATTAATTTTAGTTTCCGAAGAAATGGTATTTGTAATATATGGAGAAGATAATAAGCTGTTAAATGTTTGCCCAACTGTGATGAACAAATCAGTGGAATCAAGGGAAATTTTGTAACACGAAAATTTCATGAGCTGTTAAAACTTCATTCTAAGAGTATCTAAAATTTATAGGATAGCATGTCATGACCATGTATTAATAACTTAATATAGGTGGAGAAGGACTGCTTGGATGTGAAAAATTGATACACTGAATAGGACTGCAACATTTGTCATTGTATTATCAAATTAGAGTGATTGGGAAAGATAATTTGGTTACAAAATATCCCTGAATGATTTTAAAAAATTAATGTGTTTATGTATAATTCAAGCTCAAAAAAATTGAGAGGAATGCAGACCAAAGGTAAAAAATAGATCTTTGTATTCTATTTGCATATGATTGAATATAAGGGAATAAAATACATGTGAACTTGACTGTTTGGTTGCCATCATCATGCTTTATTACTTGTAATAGTGTTGATCAGTGTGGGTGTGGAAATAAATTTCATGCTGCAGGGCTGTATAATTAACAGTAGAGGTACACAAAGGCTCTAATGTGAAGATATTGACAGCTGGTAAGGAGGTGTTATCATGCTGTAATAACTCCTCTCACTTTCCTTTCCCATATGTATGGAAGTGAGGACAGCATCAAGTTACAGTCAATTTTTACCTATAATAATAATGCAAATGAGTTTTCTAGCATTCAAATGTAATTTGGTTTTTAACACTTTGACTTCCACTACTAAATATTGAGTTCAGTGCCAAACTAAAATTTAAGGTCAATTGTAAGGAACCATTTTGAAAATACCAAATATGAACTTGATCGTGCTTTCATTTAGGTTTGATTAAGTATTTATGAAAATTGAATATGCAACTACTGGTGGGACAGCTTCATTATGGGAATTACCTCCGTGTACCACCGGGGGCGCACGTCGCATTCAATGTGTTTTTAATGTAATTCCTCAACAAGATACTCAGCTATCATCCGTGAAAATCATCATGCGAACTTCACTAGGTGGCTTAAATATATTGTTTTGAGCCTTAATACTTCAAATAGGATGAGTGATAGCCTACCTCATATTTTCTTATCAATAACAGAGTTCACAAGGTGTATTTGTTTTTTATGGTCCACCTAAAATATAATTCTTCACTATGGAGATGATTGAGGCAATAAACTTCATGAAGTAATGCACTGTTCTACGTTAAAGTAAATGAAGATCGGATTAGGAAGAAATGAAAACGTAGTGACTCGTCAATGTTCACTGCAATAATAAATGAATAATTAACAACGGTAGGTAATGAGCTATCGATTGAAAGATAAACATAGTACAATCATTTCAGTCGATCTTCAAGTTATGAATCTCATGAAAACTTCAACTTCAATGAAGAAAATCAGTACACCTTATTTACATCTTGAAACGAGCATTGCCAGTTGTCCAGCTGAGACTTATATTTGTTCACTTTAGGTCCGCGTAAGATGATATATAACTCGAGGATCGACTGTAACTCGCAATGCGATAGAAATCTGTGCAATTTTCGCTTCACATCCTTTAAGCTCTATAAATTAGATAAAAAAACATATGAACAGAATAATTAGCGCTCGGCGCGACATTGTCAGTATCATTATTAATTTAAGAGTTTCTATCCACAATAAAGGCAACAAACGAGATTAAATAACAAGGAATTTCTAGTATGGACTATAAAACAAGTCAACGCACGAAGTGTTTTCTAACACAGGATATGCTGCGTATTGAACCAGCAATTTTGAAAAAGGGAGAAGAAAAAATTGCTAAGTATGCATCAAAACTGAAAGAAGCAATGTGAACGCAAATGATAGGCCTGAATGATAGAACTGGACACTTGAGAGTGCCAGTCTATAGCATAGAACGATCAAATCACGGTTAGCTTTTCACCGTCCAACGCTTGGTTAATACAGCAGCGCAGCCAGGGGGAAGTGCGAGGGATGACAGCATCACAGAACCAGTCCTCTCTTATATGTAATCATAATGCATGATAATGAATGGAAATAGTTACCGCATAGTTCTTCTTAATTTGGCTGATGCGTTGTATACTTTGTTTAAATGCTACAGAAAATGTTTCCGTTCAAAAGTACGGGTCCAAATAACGCACACATAGTATGCATAGACATAGACAATAACGCATACAGCCAAAAAGCTAAGCTGACATTAAGGTAGGTTAGATTAATTTATAGCTTCACCCTACAAGACGGAAAATTTTTGAACAGTAAATTTATTATAACATTTGTACTCAATTCAATGTGATTGCTTCAAACAATAACACACTCTACTAAATTATTAAATACTGGGCATTAGAGTAAATTTTCTTTATTGCATTGGTGGAAGAGAATGGAAGCAAATACTAAAAGCATATTTCATTCTCTCTAAATTGACACCAAGTATTGTTGAAAATAATAAACCACAGCAATGTTTCTTTATAAATTTTTCAAATTATCATTTGCGGTAATGCTTCATTTATTAACAATGGACCCTAATTTTGTTTCCTTTCCGAATAATGTAAGTTTTTGAAAATCGGTTGGATAACCACTTTACGATGATCGATTTACTGGAAGGGGTAGAAAACTAATTGTTCAAAGGAAAAGTTTTTAAAGCAATAATGATATTTTTCATTTTGTACGTACAAAAAAACCAAACAAACAAAAATTTAAAAGAGCAACAAGAGCAACCCTTGAATAACGTCTGAATAAATAAAGTAGTTTAGTATCCTTTGACATACCCTCCATTTCATTCAAGGCAAGTAGTACTTCTAGCCACCATTGAACTGAGTTTTGTGGTTTATTTCACAGATTTCTTTCAGTTCTTGAAAGACTTCTTCAATTTGTTGTCAAAGAATTAGTAATGATGGAGGTGAAGTTTCGAAAATCAAATAAACTACATTGTGAAAAAATACCATTTTTGGAAAGTACAAAAGGAAAAGAATATCGATATTCTCTTAAAAAATTTTCTTTCGAACAATTAACTTTTCTACCCCTTTCAGTAAACTTATCATTGAAAAGTTATAATTTAACCCATTTTCAAAAACTTAAATTATTCGAAAAGGAAACTTACTACTTAGTGAAAAAAAGACAATTCAAATATGTTAATTTAAAGTAAATATATATTCAATTATCAAGTCGGGGACATTTTGGTGGGACGCCCGGCATAATAAATGATAGTAATCACAGCAAATACTCTCTCTTGAAATACTTCTGAGGCAGTTAAGGTCTGGTCAGGCCAATTTTCTTCGTCATCCGCATCAGCCACCTCTACCTCCACCGGTTCCTCAAGAACAGACGATGGTACTCCTGCTCGTGAGCCAGATGCAGATAACGTCGATGCCACTGGCATTGAAGCTTTAGCAGGTGATGCAGCAGCGTGCAATGAAATTTTTCCAGAAGGAACTTTTACGATGTGGGACGTTGGAGTAGTTTCGTTGGACGCTCCCAGTCTGGTCGATCCAAAGTTATTGCAGTAGAGGCTGAAGGATTTGATGAATCGAAGAGGAATGGCACGTGTACTACTTCCCACAATACGCTCCATACATTTGAGATAAAAAAATCATTTTGACTGCTCGTACCAGTTGCCTTACAATTGCTGACATCAGTTTTGAAGGCGTGCAGCAACTTCTTGTATTTGTTGGCGCATTGCTCACCCGACGCTCGTCCAACCGTGACCTGCGGCAAAATAGTTTCCTTTATTTTCCTACAATCAAACAATTATTTAGGGTAAGGAAACCTGAGCTTGAGAACAAAAAATTTACTGCCAGAAATAACAAATGTAAACACTTCTGGCAATGTAGAGCCTAGTTCCAGTTACCTTAGCTCCAAAGCTGATTACTAAATGAAAGTTTAGAGCGACTGAGCATTCAAGTTAAATCTTGATTATCCATACAGAAAGGAACCCATTTTGAACTTCATTAACAGCTGCAAATTGTATAAATTTCTTCCTCAATAAAGTTAACGTCAGCCAAGCAGTAAAAATTAAATTCCTACATAAGCTTGAAGCTCAACAACGTTTGGTTTCCAATTTACATTCATAACAAGCACTACTACAGCAAGGCTTTACTATTTATTATTTATTCTCAAATATATACAAAGAGAATTTCAAACCACAAGCATTTTTTTAGCTTGAAATCTCAGCGGCTCACACATGTAACATAAGAAATATTTGAACATATTGGCTAATGAAAGTTTGTGGAAGAGCAGGATAACGCCTCCAAGAGCAAAAATCGCCTGGTTTGTTCAACTTAAAACATAATTAATGCCTTGACCTTAGGGCAAGAAGACTGAAAAACATCTTCCTTGTTGAAGTTTTGAAACTACGTGGTTGCGTTTTACCCTTTGATTACATAAAAAATAACAGAACTCTTCCTAAATATTTTTCGACTAATACCCTCTTTACATCTAAAGTAGATCAATAATTTTATAAACATATTCTAAGAAATTAGTATTAAGTGGATACATGATACATGCCTCTTCTGAGTACCTGTTCATAATCATATGGTATATTCAGTAACACTGGTGTACCAGTTCAACTTATGGAAGATTATCCCTATTGATAATCACAGGTTTCAGCAGAAAGTTGTAAGAAAACTACACTTTTACATTCATCAGCAAATGACACAGTCGACACTTATGACAGTCATCTAGGCCAGACTCAAGTGCAAATGTGTTAAATAGTACAATAATTTCCTCAGCACCCACTTTTGCAGTACAATAAGACTTACTTTAAACACCTGAATGTCGGCGTCCACTGTGTGTGTGGGAGAACTTTCTAGGCCTCTCAAATTTTGCAAGCACCGTCTGAGTTAGTAGAGATGAAAGAAATAAGAGTTAGGAGAAGGGCGATAAAAAAAATGAATTCTAACTACTTACCAATACCTGATTCAGATCACAAGCTCTATATTCCCATTCTCTCTTGTTCTTGTCATCAAGAGGGTGCTTGTTGTTCTACTGAGATGCAAAGGCTTTCCACCTGGCCTTCCGTCTATGCCACTGAAGATTCTGGAATTTAATACGTACACATGACCATCACAATTAAAGAAGCCAATATTTACCTTCAAAAAATTTGGATCACCATTAATGAAATTAGTTTTCAAGTTAAAAAATTGAAAACTACATCTATTAGGTTAATTGCACACATCTAAGTTTTGATTTTTGCAAAGTCTAACAATAAATAAAATAGCAAGGATAGTCGCTTTTAAAAGATCCATTATCAGTTATCAGTGAAAGACAAACCTATTTTAAATGAAACTGAATCGTCATTCCCTCTGTTAATAGCATGTTAGTATTGTTCTCCATCCTTTTTCGTCCCCTTCTTTTTATTTGTTTTTACTGTTGCACTTATTTTGAATAAAACGTATTTTTTTGTTTTCCATAGATCTTAGTTAATGCTGAAAATGACTCCTGTGGTCGAAACGTTCAATTTTATATATCATTTTAGGTCCTTCTATTTATTAAACAACTAACTGATAGTGGATCTTTTAAAAGCGACTATCCTTGCTATTTTATTTATTATTAGGTATATATGTTGATAATTTTTTTTCACGAAGACAAGTAAGATGTACAATATATAGAGACATCTTCAAAGTTTTGATGAAATCCTTCCCACAAAAAGACGAGACACCAATACAAACACTACTCCACCTCAATTTCGTAGTTGGTACTGTTATGCCAAGTTGCCATGTGGGACGAGGCAAAATTGCAGTTAAAACCAACAATAGATATGTTCAATAGAACACTTATTTTGCATACAATATTAAAAAAAACTATGAATCAAATAGCTTAAATCATTCAAAAAAAAGATTAAAGAACAGAAAAGATATCTTCATTACTTCAAAAAAAATATAGGAGCACAATTATCCTAGAAATGCAATTGAAATCTTACATCAGTAGTAAGTACATTGCCTGCGGACAAATACTATTCAAATTATCTCGATCAGATCACTCACAGTAATGAAACAACAAAACGTTGATATAATATTAAAATTAAATACATTGCTCCCTACTCCATGAGTCAAATCTATCATTCTCCTTGTATGCACATTCAACAGCATTGAGTAGCAAAAATAATTGATACTATGCATAGTAAAGTAAATAGATTACTCTCTCTCTGGCATGACAACTAACACACCTTTAGAGGATTGAAGGCACTGAGGGTCATGATCCAACGGCTGGCAATGGACCTCATACTGCAACTGTAGCCAATTCGATGCTGGCAGGACTTCATGTAAAAGAAGACTTTCCTCCAGCAGAACAGCTCCTGGTGGTGTACTTTTTGATAATCATTGATGTAAAAAATGAAACATAGAAATTAATTAAGTTTACATCCATAACAATCGCATGAAGTTGGTGCACAAGAAATGAAGAAAATACTTCATTAAAAGTGAATTGGAGGGTTAAAACTGTCATGGAAGAGTAGTAAAACAATCCAAAGCCCCCATGTTCTTTCTATTTTTCAATGAAAAAGAAACATCTAGTCCAACATACTAAAGAATCTAACAAACAAGAACATTTAATTGATGAAGTACTTTAATGAAAATGTTCTACAACTCCAGACAACGATAAGTAATTGAGCCGACGAGAAGTTTAATTAGAACAGGTGAGAGGAGCATGTGTATTCAGACGAGGGCTTATAAAGACCATTTGAAAGCGTACATTGGATCTGATTCTTTACCATTTAGGGACGCCTTGGTTAAAATGTAGTGTGATGAAAAAACATATTTCAGCAACTTGACCTAATACACTAAGATCTATTGACACAGAAAAAAAGATATGAAAAGCATGAAAGTTTTCTGTTTCCATCTTAGAGATCGGAAGTTGTAAATCAATCCAATGTGCTTTATAGCCATAGGTATCCATCCAAGGCTATTACACAAGTTGAATGACCAATCAGATTGAAAAAAAATTCTCTGAAGAGTGACAGAGGGCTGCTCAATGAAACAAGAGATTAATGAATGAATTACAAGATTCAGTATCAATCTCATTACCAGCAGGGGTCAGTCACACACTACAGGTCTTCAGTACTGAGAAAACTAGATTTATTAGCAATAAAAAACACAGTTTACTACAAGAAACTCACACAAAACCTCAGTAGTTGGTACTATCAAATCTATAAGGTGTCAGAACAAAAAATTAAAAGCATCAATTTTTTAAGGGACATTGATGATCACATTCGCAATCGACATTTATCCTATCACATATAAAGAATAGTATCAATCCCAAAAACTTACTAAGTTTATAAGATTTTCTGTATGATACTTTCCTCCATCATAGTTGTCTTAGAAACAGTGCACAATACAGCAAGGTTAAATACATGCATAAATGAGGTAAAATCATTATCAAGTCTGAATCCAGGATAACAAAAAATGAACACACGCCAAAAAAAAATGAACAAACTAACACATCATCTCTGTACCTTATCCATGCAACAAACCTTTTGGCTATACACAGCATGTTGGGCTTTTATTCAGCAGTGCTAAATCTGAAGCTGCCAATTCCCTGTTGCTCTGTAGTGGAGAGTGGGCAACCCTTTTCTGCAGGAGTTTCCTTCAGTTTGTTGGATGAGCTTGCTGTAGATTCGTCTGAAAATTGAAATAATTGAACTTAGATTGTCTAAGATTTAGGAGAAAGAGGCATTCTAAACTAGATATAAATCAATACTTCTAGGCTGATACTGATCAATACTCACTTGCACTACTGTTATAAATAGTGATGCACAAATTCATTTGTTATATTATTTTATAGTAATATACAAATATTGGGGATTTCAAGGATGAAATTTGATTTCTATAATTCTATAATCAAAATCTTCAAATGCTCATGTATCAACAGTAAACTTCTCAGAAGTTGATGCAATCAAAATTATTGAACTCCACAAATAGTGACTCATAAAGGATAGGTTTGAAAAGCAAGAAATTATTGGTATTACAATTTACTTACTATTAACATTTCTATTATTATTATTATTATTATTATTATTATTATTATTATTTTATTCTTCTTCTCATCTGGTCTTCACAACATCTGTTGAGCTGAAATTTACCAAGTGATGACTACAGCCCAAAGTGGAAGTTTCTTTCTCATCCTAATATCAGTGACTACCACGTGTAAGAGCAAGCCAGCTTAGTGATGATGACTGTTCTAATAGTAATATATATTTCCAATAGGGCGATTCTTCGAGAATCTTATTCGTAGAATAAAAAGAAGAACCAGAGTAAAAACGAACATTACATTTATTGCAAACGTTTCGGAATTAAAATTCCATCATCAGTGCTGGAACAGGAGAGAAAAAAAAAATTAATTGTCTATTCTAAACACAAAAATCATATTATTCCACATAATTCTCTAAATGACTAAAAACCTAATTTGTTCGTTCATACTCAAACAATAGCATACTCCTAATTCACACAAAAACACATGTACACGCTAATTCAGAAAACAACAACGAAACACACTATGCATTCACACACACACACACACACACACACATGCACATGCAGAATTACGTCAGTAGGTGGGGGCAATTGATAACTTTACGGCACTAATGTCTTTGTTGAGGTTAGGTTTATGAGTGAATATGAAAAGGGACTCAAGAATTCTTAGGTCATGTTCACTATTAGCTCGGCATAAAGTTGAAAAATTGATAGTTTTGAATGAATGGTTCGTATTTTCACAGTGATCCCTAATTGCTAATTGGGGTGGAGTGGTTAGTGCACGACCGGTTCTATGAGATATTCCTGCATGTTGGCTATGTCTGATGAATTGTTGGAGTTTGGTACTACCAACGTAAGACTGCATGCAGCAGTCACACTTATAAAAATAGACACAGCCACTCCACAGGCACTCATCCAGTCGTTCCTTCCTGCTAAAAAAGGATGCAATCTTAAAACTATTTCTATAAAACACTCTGACGTCGACCGTTGTAAAAAACCTAATAACCAACGATACTACCTCCTTCTTCAGCTCTGCGTTCAAATAACCCATGAATGGTAACTCGACGTACAAGGTCTGCTTAGGTACGCTCAAGGTTGCAGGAGAGGGGCAAATTTTACGATCTAAAAATTTTTTTACACAATTCTGAATTAGTGATTTCGGATATTTGTTGTTGACCAATAAATTTACAATGTACTCAACTTCAAGATGGAATATTTCATACGTACTGGATATGCGGTATGCACGATGAAGTAAACAGTCAATACATGATTTTATATACCCTTTATATACACAACTAAAATAGTTCATAGTAAGCCCAGTGAATGTTGGCTTCCTATAGACAGAAGTAATGAGTTTTGAATTTGACTTTTTTATGAGAACGTCTAGGAATGGGATCTGATCATTTTGTTCTACCTCCATCGTAAATTTAATATTAGGATGAGATGTGTTAATATACTGAAAGAAACTATTGGCTGCAATTTCAGAGCGAAACAAAACAAATGTATCGTCCAGATACCTTCGGTAAAATAAAGGCTTAAACTCCGGAGGACATTGGTTCAAAAAATGTTTTTCCAAATGGGCTAGAAAGGAGTTCGCTATTAAAGGAGAGAGGTTAGATCCCATTGCAAGTCCGTCAATTTGCTTGTACGTTTTACCATTAAATACAAAATACGAATCTTTCAGCGCTACTTCAAGTAAACGTTTGAATTGGGGTCTGTCGTAACTCAGGATGGTTCGGTTATCTTGAAAAATGCGGTCCAACAAAACATTAATTGCCTCATCCAGTGGAACATTAGTGTACATAGACTCCACATCATAACTACACATGAAGAGATTATCTATGTTGCCAACAGTCGACAAATCGCGAACAAATTCATACGAATTTTCTACTGTATATTTACTATTACAAAATGGGGATAGAATAGGAACTAAGTTCGCACACAGTTTAGAGTTGTGGGTATTGCACGCAGATAAAATAGGTCTCAGCGGTACATCAGGCTTATGAATTTTGGGCAAACCATATAACACTCCAAGTTGAGATCCTACAGAGCGACAAGTTTTATAAAAATCATCCGTTAAAATTCCTAAATCTTTATCTTTTTTAAGTTTGTAGTTGACCTTATTTTCCAGTTTCAACAATAAGGTTTTTGTGTCACTAAGGTCTTCACAAAATTTATCTCTGTCTGATAGAATTGATTCCATTTTTGAAATATAATCCCGTTTGTTAAGAATAACAACACCATTCCCTCTATCGGGTTTGGTAACGTATATTGAATCATCAGTGCATAATTTCTTAAGAATCGAAAAATCTTTGATTTTAAACATAGCACAAGCGTTACGATGGCGATCAAATTTGTTATAGAATTTATGAGCAAGTGTTTTCAGTTCGTTGGTGAAAGTTGCTCTACTATTGTGAATAAATGGAGAAATTTCAAACTTTGACAATTTGTCGTACAGCCGCTCAAATACTAAAAAATATCTGTAGAAATTCAGCTTGGTAATTGGTAAGCCAAAGTCTAGACCTAAGCATAAAACCCGTTTTTCGTCTGAAGACAGAGTCTTTGACGAAAAATTAAAAATAACATTAGACGGATCAATATTATTGCACAGGGGTGAAACTCCTAACCTGACTAGTTTGTTCTTTTGTACTGCTCGGATGCGGTTCACATATTGCACTTGTTTGCGATAAAGCCATAATTTTAGACAGGCGAAGTCTATAGAGGATACCAGTGACTTCAGGTTGTGAAGGAAATCTTCATGGCGTCTTTCCACGGTCTTGAGTGTCCGTTGCTTGAACCTCAGTTCGTTCCAGAGTAGCTTACGCTGCAAGGAACGCCACAGGTCCGAAGTCTCCAATTGACGGCGGTAGAGACGAACTCGGAGGAATTTCGGTACGACTTCATAGTGATAACATGCACTCAAAAACTCTATATCACACACCAGTTTATCTTTCTTTTGCAGGTTTTTCTCCAGTCCACGAAAGACTCTTAACACTGGATCTCCATAGCGATTAGAAATTATATTTCCAATAGGGCGATTCTTCGAGAATCTTATTCGTAGAATAAAAAGAAGAACCAGAGTAAAAACGAACATTACATTTATTGCAAACGTTTCGGAATTAAAATTCCATCATCAGTGCTGGAACAGGAGAGAAAAAAAAATTAATTGTCTATTCTAAACACAAAAATCATATTATTCCACATAATTATTCGCATAATTAATTATATTATTCGCTCTGAAATTGCAGCCAATAGTTTCTTTCAGTATATTAACACATCTCATCCTAATATTAAATTTACGATGGAGGTAGAACAAAATGATCAGATCCCATTCCTAGACGTTCTCATAAAAAAGTCAAATTCAAAACTCATTACTTCTGTCTATAGGAAGCCAACATTCACTGGGCTTACTATGAACTATTTTAGTTGTGTATATAAAGGGTATATAAAATCATGTATTGACTGTTTACTTCATCGTGCATACCGCATATCCAGTACGTATGAAATATTCCATCTTGAAGTTGAGTACATTGTAAATTTATTGGTCAACAACAAATATCCGAAATCACTAATTCAGAATTGTGTAAAAAAATTTTTAGATCGTAAAATTTGCCCCTCTCCTGCAACCTTGAGCGTACCTAAGCAGACCTTGTACGTCGAGTTACCATTCATGGGTTATTTGAACGCAGAGCTGAAGAAGGAGGTAGTATCGTTGGTTAGTAGGTTTTTTACAACGGTCGACGTCAGAGTGTTTTATAGAAATAGTTTTAAGATTGCATCCTTTTTTAGCAGGAAGGAACGACTGGATGAGTGCCTGTGGAGTGGCTGTGTCTATTTTTATAAGTGTGACTGCTGCATGCAGTCTTACGTTGGTAGTACCAAACTCCAACAATTCATCAGACATAGCCAACATGCAGGAATATCTCATGGAACCGGTCGTGCACTAAGCACTACACCCCAATCAGCAATTAGGGATCACTGTGAAAATACGAACCATTCATTCAAAACTATTAATTTTTCAACTTTATGCCGAGCTAATAGTGAACATGACCTAAGAATTCTACAGTCCCTTTTCATATTCACTCATAAACCTAACCTCAACAAAGACATTAGTGCCGTAAAGTTATCAATTGCCCCCACCTACTGACGTAATTCTGCATGTGCATGTGTGTGTGTGTGTGTGTGTGTGTGTGAATGCATAGTGTGTTTCGTTGTTGTTTTCTGAATTAGCGTGTACATGTGTTTTTGTGTGAATTAGGAGTATGCTATTGTTTGAGTATGAACGAACAAATTAGGTTTTTAGTCATTTAGAGAATTATGTGGAATAATATGATTTTTGTGTTTAGAATAGACAATTAATTTTTTTTTTCTCTCCTGTTCCAGCACTGATGATGGAATTTTAATTCCGAAACGTTTGCAATAAATGTAATGTTCGTTTTTACTCTGGTTCTTCTTTTTATTCTACGAATAAGTTTCTCGAAGAATCGCCCTATTGGAAATATAATTTCTAATCGCTATGGAGATCCAGTGTTAAGAGTCTTTCGTGGACTGGAGAAAAACCTGCAAAAGAAAGATAAACTGGTGTGTGATATAGAGTTTTTGAGTGCATGTTATCACTATGAAGTCGTACCGAAATTCCTCCGAGTTCGTCTCTACCGCCGTCAATTGGAGACTTCGGACCTGTGGCGTTCCTTGCAGCGTAAGCTACTCTGGAACGAACTGAGGTTCAAGCAACGGACACTCAAGACCGTGGAAAGACGCCATGAAGATTTCCTTCACAACCTGAAATCACTGGTATCCTCTATAGACTTCGCCTGTCTAAAATTATGGCTTTATCGCAAACAAGTGCAATATGTGAACCGCATCCGAGCAGTACAAAAGAACAAACTAGTCAGGTTAGGAGTTTCACCCCTGTGCAATAATATTGATCCGTCTAATGTTATTTTTAATTTTTCGTCAAAGACTCTGTCTTCAGACGAAAAACGGGTTTTATGCTTAGGTCTAGACTTTGGCTTACCAATTACCAAGCTGAATTTCTACAGATATTTTTTAGTATTTGAGCGGCTGTACGACAAATTGTCAAAGTTTGAAATTTCTCCATTTATTCACAATAGTAGAGCAACTTTCACCAACGAACTGAAAACACTTGCTCATAAATTCTATAACAAATTTGATCGCCATCGTAACGCTTGTGCTATGTTTAAAATCAAAGATTTTTCGATTCTTAAGAAATTATGCACTGATGATTCAATTTACGTTACCAAACCCGATAAAGGGAATGGTGTTGTTATTCTTAACAAACGGGATTATATTTCAAAAATGGAATCAATTCTATCAGACAGAGATAAATTTTGTGAAGACCTTAGTGACACAAAAACCTTACTGTTGAAACTGGAAAATAAGGTCAACTACAAACTTAAGAAAGATAAAGATTTAGGAATTTTAACGGATGATTTTTATAAAACTTGTCGCTCTGTAGGATCTCAACTTGGAGTGTTATATGGTTTGCCCAAAATTCATAAGCCAGATGTAACGCTGAGACCTATTTTATCTGCGTGCAATACCCACAACTCTAAACTGTGTGCGAACTTAGTTCCTATTCTATCCCCATTTTGTAATAGTAAATATACAGTAGAAAATTCGTATGAATTTGTTCGCGATTTGTCGACTGTTGGCAACATAGATAATCTCTTCATGTGTAGTTATGATGTGGAGTCTATGTACACTAATGTTCCACTGGATGAGGCAATTAATGTTTTGTTGGACCGCATTTTTCAAGATAACCGAACCATCCTGAGTTACGACAGACCCCAATTCAAACGTTTACTTGAAGTAGCGCTGAAAGATTCGTATTTTGTATTTAATGGTAAAACGTACAAGCAAATTGACGGACTTGCAATGAGATCTAACCTCTCTCCTTTAATAGCGAACTCCTTTCTAGCCCATTTGGAAAAACATTTTTTGAACCAATGTCCTCCGGAGTTTAAGCCTTTATTTTACCGAAGGTATCTGGACGATACATTTGTTTTGTTTCGCTCTGAAATTGCAGCTAATAGTTTCTTTCAGTATATTAACACATCTCATCCTAATATTAAATTTACGATGGAAGTAGAACAAAATGATCAGATCCCATTCCTAGACGTTCTCATAAAAAAGTCAAATTCAAAACTCATTACTTCTGTCTATAGGAAGCCAACATTCACTGGGCTTACTATGAACTATTTTAGTTGTGTATATAAAGGGTATATAAAATCATGTATTGACTGTTTACTTCATCGTGCATACCGCATATCCAGTACGTATGAAATATTCCATCTTGAAGTTGAGTACATTGTAAATTTATTGGTCAACAACAAATATCCGAAATCACTAATTCAGAATTGTGTAAAAAAATTTTTAGATCGTAAAATTTGCCCCTCTCCTGCAACCTTGAGCGTACCTAAGCAGACCTTGTACGTCGAGTTACCATTCATGGGTTATTTGAACGCAGAGCTGAAGAAGGAGGTAGTATCGTTGGTTAGTAGGTTTTTTACAACGGTCGACGTCAGAGTGTTTTATAGAAATAGTTTTAAGATTGCATCCTTTTTTAGCAGGAAGGAACGACTGGATGAGTGCCTGTGGATTGGCTGTGTCTATTTTTATAAGTGTGACTGTTGCATGCAGTCTTACGTTGGTAGTACCAAACTCCAACAATTCATCAGACATAGCCAACATGCAGGAATATCTCATAGAACCGGTCGTGCACTAACCACTCCACCCCAATCAGCAATTAGGGATCACTGTGAAAATACGAACCATTCATTCAAAACTATTAATTTTTCAACTTTATGCCGAGCTAATAGTGAACATGACCTAAGAATTCTAGAGTCCCTTTTCATATTCACTCATAAACCTAACCTCAACAAAGACATTAGTGCCGTAAAGTTATCAATTGCCCCCACCTACTGACGTAATTCTGCATGTGCATGTGTGTGTGTGTGTGTGTGTGTGAATGCATAGTGTGTTTCGTTGTTGTTTTCTGAATTAGCGTGTACATGTGTTTTTGTGTGAATTAGGAGTATGCTATTGTTTGAGTATGAACGAACAAATTAGGTTTTTAGTCATTTAGAGAATTATGTGGAATAATATGATTTTTGTGTTTAGAATAGACAATTAATTTTTTTTTTCTCTCCTGTTCCAGCACTGATGATGGAATTTTAATTCCGAAACGTTTGCAATAAATGTAATGTTCGTTTTTACTCTGGTTCTTCTTTTTATTCTACGAATAAGATTCTCGAAGAATCGCCCTATTGGAAATATAATTTCTAATCGCTATGGAGATCCAGTGTTAAGAGTCTTTCGTGGACTGGAGAAAAACCTGCAAAAGAAAGATAAACTGGTGTGTGATATAGAGTTTTTGAGTGCATGTTATCACTATGAAGTCGTACCGAAATTCCTCCGAGTTCGTCTCTACCGCCGTCAATTGGAGACTTCGGGCCTGTGGCGTTCCTTGCAGCGTAAGCTACTCTGGAACGAACTGAGGTTCAAGCAACGGACACTCAAGACCGTGGAAAGACGCCATGAAGATTTCCTTCACAACCTGAAGTCACTGGTATCCTCTATAGACTTCGCCTGTCTAAAATTATGGCTTTATCGCAAACAAGTGCAATATGTGAACCGCATCCGAGCAGTACAAAAGAACAAACTAGTCAGGTTAGGAGTTTCACCCCTGTGCAATAATATTGATCCGTCTAATGTTATTTTTAATTTTTCGTCAAAGACTCTGTCTTCAGACGAAAAACGGGTTTTATGCTTAGGTCTAGACTTTGGCTTACCAATTACCAAGCTGAATTTCTACAGATATTTTTTAGTATTTGAGCGGCTGTACGACAAATTGTCAAAGTTTGAAATTTCTCCATTTATTCACAATAGTAGAGCAACTTTCACCAACGAACTGAAAACACTTGCTCATAAATTCTATAACAAATTTGATCGCCATCGTAACGCTTGTGCTATGTTTAAAATCAAAGATTTTTCGATTCTTTAGAAATTATGCACTGATGATTCAATTTACGTTACCAAACCCGATAAAGGGAATGGTGTTGTTATTCTTAACAAACGGGATTAAATTTCAAAAATGGAATCAATTCTATCAGACAGAGATAAATTTTGTGAAGACCTTAGTGACACAAAAACCTTATTGTTGAAACTGGAAAATAAGGTCAACTACAAACTTAAAAAAGATAAAGATTTAGGAATTTTAACGGATGATTTTTATAAAACTTGTCGCTCTGTAGGATCTCAACTTGGAGTGTTATATGGTTTGCCCAAAATTCATAAGCCTGATGTACCGCTGAGACCTATTTTATCTGCGTGCAATACCCACAACTCTAAACTGTGTGCGAACTTAGTTCCTATTCTATCCCCATTTTGTAATAGTAAATATACAGTAGAAAATTCGTATGAATTTGTTCGCGATTTGTCGACTGTTGGCAACATAGATAATCTCTTTATGTGTAGTTATGATGTGGAGTCTATGTACACTAATGTTCCACTGGATGAGGCAATTAATGTTTTGTTGGACCGCATTTTTCAAGATAACCGAACCATCCTGAGTTACGACAGACCCCAATTCAAACGTTTACTTGAAGTAGCGCTGAAAGATTCGTATTTTGTATTTAATGGTAAAACGTACAAGCAAATTGACGGACTTGCAATGGGATCTAACCTCTCTCCTTTAATAGCGAACTCCTTTCTAGCCCATTTGGAAAAACATTTTTTGAACCAATGTCCTCCGGAGTTTAAGCCTTTATTTTACCGAAGGTATCTGGACGATACATTTGTTTTGTTTCGCTCTGAAATTGCAGCCAATAGTTTCTTTCAGTATATTAACACATCTCATCCTAATATTAAATTTACGATGGAGGTAGAACAAAATGATCAGATCCCATTCCTAGACGTTCTCATAAAAAAGTCAAATTCAAAACTCATTACTTCTGTCTATAGGAAGCCAACATTCACTGGGCTTACTATGAACTATTTTAGTTGTGTATATAAAGGGTATATAAAATCATGTATTGACTGTTTACTTCATCGTGCATACCGCATATCCAGTACGTATGAAATATTCCATCTTGAAGTTGAGTACATTGTAAATTTATTGGTCAACAACAAATATCCGAAATCACTAATTCAGAATTGTGTAAAAAAATTTTTAGATCGTAAAATTTGCCCCTCTCCTGCAACCTTGAGCGTACCTAAGCAGACCTTGTACGTCGAGTTACCATTCATGGGTTATTTGAACGCAGAGCTGAAGAAGGAGGTAGTATCGTTGGTTAGTAGGTTTTTTACAACGGTCGACGTCAGAGTGTTTTATAGAAATAGTTTTAAGATTGCATCCTTTTTTAGCAGGAAGGAACGACTGGATGAGTGCCTGTGGAGTGGCTGTGTCTATTTTTATAAGTGTGACTGCTGCATGCAGTCTTACGTTGGTAGTACCAAACTCCAACAATTCATCAGACATAGCCAACATGCAGGAATATCTCATAGAACCGGTCGTGCACTAACCACTCCACCCCAATCAGCAATTAGGGATCACTGTGAAAATACGAACCATTCATTCAAAACTATTAATTTTTCAACTTTATGCCGAGCTAATAGTGAACATGACCTAAGAATTCTAGAGTCCCTTTTCATATTCACTCATAAACCTAACCTCAACAAAGACATTAGTGCCGTAAAGTTATCAATTGCCCCCACCTACTGACGTAATTCTGCATGTGCATGTGTGTGTGTGTGTGTGTGTGTGTGAATGCATAGTGTGTTTCGTTGTTGTTTTCTGAATTAGCGTGTACATGTGTTTTTGTGTGAATTAGGAGTATGCTATTGTTTGAGTATGAACGAACAAATTAGGTTTTTAGTCATTTAGAGAATTATGTGGAATAATATGATTTTTGTGTTTAGAATAGACAATTAATTTTTTTTTTCTCTCCTGTTCCAGCACTGATGATGGAATTTTAATTTTGAAACGTTTGCAATAAATGTAATGTTCGTTTTTACTCTGGTTCTTCTTTTTATTCTACGAATAAGATTCTCGAAGAATCGCCCTATTGGAAATATAATTTCTAATCGCTATGGAGATCCAGTGTTAAGAGTCTTTCGTGGACTGGAGAAAAACCTGCAAAAGAAAGATAAACTGGTGTGTGATATAGAGTTTTTGAGTGCATGTTATCACTATGAAGTCGTACCGAAATTCCTCCGAGTTCGTCTCTACCGCCGTCAATTGGAGACTTCGGACCTGTGGCGTTCCTTGCAGCGTAAGCTACTCTGGAACGAACTGTGGTTCAAGCAACGGACACTCAAGACCGTGGAAAGACGCCATGAAGATTTCCTTAACAACCTGAAGTCACTGGTATCCTCTATAGACTTCGCCTGTCTAAAATTATGGCTTTATCGCAAACAAGTGCAATATGTGAACCGCATCCGAGCAGAACAAAAGAACAAACTAGTCAGGTTAGGAGTTTCACCCCTGTGCAATAATATTGATCCGTCTAATGTTATTTTTAATTTTTCGTCAAAGACTCTGTCTTCAGACGAAAAACGGGTTTTATGCTTAGGTCTAGACTTTGGCTTACCAATTACCAAGCTGAATTTCTACAGATATTTTTTAGTATTTGAGCGGCTGTACGACAAATTGTCAAAGTTTGAAATTTCTCCATTTATTCACAATAGTAGAGCAACTTTCACCAACGAACTGAAAACACTTGCTCATAAATTCTATAACAAATTTGATCGCCATCGTAACGCTTGTGCTATGTTTAAAATCAAAGATTTTTCGATTCTTAAGAAATTATGCACTGATGATTCAATTTACGTTACCAAACCCGATAAAGGGAATGGTGTTGTTATTCTTAACAAACGGGATTATATTTCAAAAATGGAATCAATTCTATCAGACAGAGATAAATTTTGTGAAGACCTTAGTGACACAAAAACCTTATTGTTGAAACTGGAAAATAAGGTCAACTACAAACTTAAAAAAGATAAAGATTTAGGAATTTTAACGGATGATTTTTATAAAACTTGTCGCTCTGTAGGATCTCAACTTGGAGTGTTATATGGTTTGCCCAAAATTCATAAGCCTGATGTACCGCTGAGACCTATTTTATCTGCGTGCAATACCCACAACTCTAAACTGTGTGCGAACTTAGTTCCTATTCTATCCCCATTTTGTAATAGTAAATATACAGTAGAAAATTCGTATGAATTTGTTCGCGATTTGTCGACTGTTGGCAACATAGATAATCTCTTCATGTGTAGTTATGATGTGGAGTCTATGTACACTAATGTTCCACTGGATGAGGCAATTAATGTTTTGTTGGACCGCATTTTTCAAGATAACCGAACCATCCTGAGTTACGACAGACCCCAATTCAAACGTTTACTTGAAGTAGCGCTGAAAGATTCGTATTTTGTATTTAATGGTAAAACGTACAAGCAAATTGACGGACTTGCAATGGGATCTAACCTCTCTCCTTTAATAGCGAACTCCTTTCTAGCCCATTTGGAAAAACATTTTTTGAACCAATGTCCTCCGGAGTTTAAGCCTTTATTTTACCGAAGGTATCTGGACGATACATTTGTTTTGTTTCGCTCTGAAATTGCAGCCAATAGTTTCTTTCAGTATATTAACACATCTCATCCTAATATTAAATTTACGATGGAGGTAGAACAAAATGATCAGATCCCATTCCTAGACGTTCTCATAAAAAAGTCAAATTCAAAACTCATTACTTCTGTCTATAGGAAGCCAACATTCACTGGGCTTACTATGAACTATTTTAGTTGTGTATATAAAGGGTATATAAAATCATGTATTGACTGTTTACTTCATCGTGCATACCGCATATCCAGTACGTATGAAATATTCCATCTTGAAGTTGAGTACATTGTAAATTTATTGGTCAACAACAAATATCCGAAATCACTAATTCAGAATTGTGTAAAAAAATTTTTAGATCGTAAAATTTGCCCCTCTCCTGCAACCTTGAGCGTACCTAAGCAGACCTTGTACGTCGAGTTACCATTCATGGGTTATTTGAACGCAGAGCTGAAGAAGGAGGTAGTATCGTTGGTTAGTAGGTTTTTTACAACGGTCGACGTCAGAGTGTTTTATAGAAATAGTTTTAAGATTGCATCCTTTTTTAGCAGGAAGGAACGACTGGATGAGTGCCTGTGGAGTGGCTGTGTCTATTTTTATAAGTGTGACTGCTGCATGCAGTCTTACGTTGGTAGTACCAAACTCCAACAATTCATCAGACATAGCCAACATGCAGGAATATCTCATAGAACCGGTCGTGCACTAACCACTCCACCCCAATCAGCAATTAGGGATCACTGTGAAAATACGAACCATTCATTCAAAACTATTAATTTTTCAACTCTATGCCGAACTAATAGTGAACATGACCTAAGAATTCTAGAGTCCCTTTTCATATTCACTCATAAACCTAACCTCAACAAAGACATTAGTGCCGTAAAGTTATCAATTGCCCCCACCTACTGACGTAATTCTGCATGTGCATGTGTGTGTGTGTGTGTGTGTGTGTGTGTGAATGCATAGTGTGTTTCGTTGTTGTTTTCTGAATTAGCGTGTACATGTGTTTTTGTGTGAATTAGGAGTATGCTATTGTTTGAGTATGAACGAACAAATTAGGTTTTTAGTCATTTAGAGAATTATGTGGAATAATATGATTTTTGTGTTTAGAATAGACAATTAATTTTTTTTTTCTCTCCTGTTCCAGCACTGATGATGGAATTTTAATTCCGAAACGTTTGCAATAAATGTAATGTTCGTTTTTACTCTGGTTCTTCTTTTTATTCTACGAATAAGATTCTTGAAGAATCGCCCTATTGGAAATATAATTTCTAATCGCTATGGAGATCCAGTGTTAAGAGTCTTTCGTGGACTGGAGAAAAACCTGCAAAAGAAAGATAAACTGGTGTGTGATATAGAGTTTTTGAGTGCATGTTATCACTATGAAGTCGTACCGAAATTCCTCCGAGTTCGTCTCTACCGCCGTCAATTGGAGACTTCGGACCTGTGGCGTTCCTTGCAGCGTAAGCTACTCTGGAACGAACTGAGGTTCAAGCAACGGACACTCAAGACCGTGGAAAGACGCCATGAAGATTTCCTTCACAACCTGAAGTCACTGGTATCCTCTATAGACTTCGCCTGTCTAAAATTATGGCTTTATCGCAAACAAGTGCAATATGTGAACCGCATCCGAGCAGTACAAAAGAACAAACTAGTCAGGTTAGGAGTTTCACCCCTGTGCAATAATATTGATCCGTCTAATGTTATTTTTAATTTTTCGTCAAAGACTCTGTCTTCAGACGAAAAACGGGTTTTATGCTTAGGTCTAGATTTTGGCTTACCAATTACCAAGCTGAATTTCTACAGATATTTTTTAGTATTTGAGCGGCTGTACGACAAATTGTCAAAGTTTGAAATTTCTTCATTTATTCACAATAGTAGAGCAACTTTCACCAACGAACTGAAAACACTTGCTCATAAATTCTATAACAAATTTGATCGCCATCGTAACGCTTGTGCTATGTTTAAAATCAAAGATTTTTCGATTCTTAAGAAATTATGCACTGATGATTCAATTTACGTTACCAAACCCGATAAAGGGAATGGTGTTGTTATTCTTAACAAACGGGATTATATTTCAAAAATGGAATCAATTCTATCAGACAGAGATAAATTTTGTGAAGACCTTAGTGACACAAAAACCTTATTGTTGAAACTGGAAAATAAGGTCAACTACAAACTTAAAAAAGATAAAGATTTAGGAATTTTAACGGATGATTTTTATAAAACTTGTCGCTCTGTAGGATCTCAACTTGGAGTGTTATATGGTTTGCCCAAAATTCATAAGCCTGATGTACCGCTGAGACCTATTTTATCTGCGTGCAATACCCACAACTCTAAACTGTGTGCGAACTTAGTTCCTATTCTATCCCCATTTTGTAATAGTAAATATACAGTAGAAAATTCGTCTGAATTTGTTCGCGATTTGTCGACTGTTGGCAACATAGATAATCTCTTCATGTGTAGTTATGATGTGGAGTCTATGTACACTAATGTTCCACTGGATGAGGCAATTAATGTTTTGTTGGACCGCATTTTTCAAGACAACCGAACCATCCTGAGTTACGACAGACCCCAATTCAAACGTTTACTTGAAGTAGCGCTGAAAGATTCGTATTTTGTATTTAATGGTAAAACGTACAAGCAAATTGACGGACTTGCAATGGGATCTAACCTCTCTCCTTTAATAGCGAACTCCTTTCTAGCCCATTTGGAAAAACATTTTTTGAACCAATGTCCTCCGGAGTTTAAGCCTTTATTTTACCGAAGGTATCTGGACGATACATTTGTTTTGTTTCGCTCTGAAATTGCAGCCAATAGTTTCTTTCAGTATATTAACACATCTCATCCTAATATTAAATTTACGATGGAGGTAGAACAAAATGATCAGATCCCATTCCTAGACGTTCTCATAAAAAAGTCAAATTCAAAACTTATTACTTCTGTCTATAGGAAGCCAACATTCACTGGGCTTACTATGAACTATTTTAGTTGTGTATATAAAGGGTATATAAAATCATGTATTGACTGTTTACTTCATCGTGCATACCGCATATCCAGTACGTATGAAATATTCCATCTTGAAGTTGAGTACATTGTAAATTTATTGGTCAACAACAAATAACCGAAATCACTAATTCAGAATTGTGTAAAAAAATTTTTAGATCGTAAAATTTGCCCCTCTCCTGCAACCTTGAGCGTACCTAAGCAGACGTTGTACGTCGAGTTACCATTCATGGGTTATTTGAACGCAGAGCTGAAGAAGGAGGTAGTATCGTTGGTTAGTAGGTTTTTTACAACGGTCGACGTCAGAGTGTTTTATAGAAATAGTTTTAAGATTGCATCCTTTTTTAGCAGGAAGGCACGACTGGATGAGTGCCTGTGGAGTGGCTGTGTCTATTTTTATAAGTGTGACGGCTGCATGCAGTCTTACGTTGGTAGTACCAAACTCCAACAATTCATCAGACATAGCCAACATGCAGGAATATCTCATAGAACCGGTCATGCACTAACCACTCCACCCCAATCAGCAATTAGGGATCACTGTGAAAATACGAACCATTCATTCAAAACTATTAATTTTTCAACTTTATGCCGAGCTAATAGTGAACATGACCTAAGAATTCTAGAGTCCTTTTTCATAGTCACTCATAAACCTAACCTCAACAAAGACATTAGTGCCGTAAAGTTATCAATTGCCCCCACCTACTGACGTAATTCTGCATGTGCATGTGTGTGTGTGTGTGTGTGTGTGTGAATGCATAGTGTGTTTCGTTGTTGTTTTCTGAATTAGCGTGTACATGTGTTTTTGTGTGAATTAGGAGTATGCTATTGTTTGAGTATGAACGAACAAATTAGGTTTTTAGTCATTTAGAGAATTATGTGGAATAATATGATTTTTGTGTTTAGAATAGACAATTAATTTTGTTTTTCTCTCCTGTTCCAGCACTGATGATGGAATTTTAATTCCGAAACGTTTGCAATAAATGTAATGTTCGTTTTTACTCTGGTTCTTCTTTTTATTCTACGAATAAGATTCTCGAAGAATCGCCCTATTGGAAATATAATTTCTAATCGCTATGGAGATCCAGTGTTAAGAGTCTTTCGTGGACTGGAGAAAAACCTGCAAAAGAAAGATAAACTGGTGTGTGATATAGAGTTTTTGAGTGCATGTTATCACTATGAAGTCGTACCGAAATTCCTCCGAGTTCGTCTCTACCGCCGTCAATTGGAGACTTCGGACCTGTGGCGTTCCTTGCAGCGTAAGCTACTCTGGAACGAACTGAGGTTCAAGCAACGGACACTCAAGACCGTGGAAAGACGCCATGAAGATTTCCTTCACAACCTGAAGTCACTGGTATCCTCTATAGACTTCGCCTGTCTAAAATTATGGCTTTATCGCAAACAAGTGCAATATGTGAACCGCATCCGAGCAGTACAAAAGAACAAACTAGTCAGGTTAGAAGTTTCACCCCTGTGCAATAATATTGATCCTTCTAATGTTATTTTTAATTTTTCGTCAAAGACTCTGTCTTCAGACGAAAAACGGGTTTTATGCTTAGGTCTAGACTTTGGCTTACCAATTACCAAGCTGAATTTCTACAGATATTTTTTAGTATTTGAGCGGCTGTACGACAAATTGTCAAAGTTTGAAATTTCTCCATTTATTCACAATAGTAGAGCAACTTTCACCAACGAACTGAAAACACTTGCTCATAAATTCTATAACAAATTTGATCGCCATCGTAACGCTTGTGCTATGTTTAAAATCAAAGATTTTTCGATTCTTAAGAAATTATGCACTGATGATTCAATTTACGTTACCGAACCCGATAAAGGGAATGGTGTTGTTATTCTTAACAAACGGGATTATATTTCAAAAATGGAATCAATTCTATCAGACAGAGATAAATTTTGTGAAGACCTTAGTGACACAAAAACCTTATTGTTGAAACTGGAAAATAAGGTCAACTACAAACCTAAAAAAGATAAAGATTTAGGAATTTTAACGGATGATTTTTATAAAACTTGTCGCTCTGTAGGATCTCAACTTGGAGTGTTATATGGTTTGCCCAAAATTCATAAGCCTGATGTACCGCTGAGACCTATTTTATCTGCGTGCAATACCCACAACTCTAAACTGTGTGCGAACTTAGTTCCTATTCTATCCCCATTTTGTAATAGTAAATATACAGTAGAAAATTCGTATGAATTTGTTCGCGATTTGTCGACTGTTGGCAACATAGATAATCTCTTCATGTGTAGTTATGATGTGGAGTCTATGTACACTAATGTTCCACTGGATGAGGCAATTAATGTTTTGTTGGACCGCATTTTTCAAGATAACCGAACCATCCTGAGTTACGACAGACCCCAATTCAAACGTTTACTTGAAGTAGCGCTGAAAGATTCGTATTTTGTATTTAATGGTAAAACGTACAAGCAAATTGACGGACTTGCAATGGGATCTAACCTCTCTCCTTTAATAGCGAACTCCTTTCTAGCCCATTTGGAAAAACATTTTTTGAACCAATGTCCTCCGGAGTTTAAGCCTTTATTTTACCGAAGGTATCTGGACGATACATTTGTTTTGTTTCGCTCTGAAATTGCAGCCAATAGTTTCTTTCAGTATATTAACACATCTCATCCTAATATTAAATTTACGATGGAGGTAGAACAAAATGATCAGATCCCATTCCTAGACGTTCTCATAAAAAAGTCAAATTCAAAACTCATTACTTCTGTCTATAGGAAGCCAACATTCACTGGGCTTACTATGAACTATTTTAGTTGTGTATATAAAGGGTATATAAAATCATGTATTGACTGTTTACTTCATCGTGCATACCGCATATCCAGTACGTATGAAATATTCCATCTTGAAGTTGAGTACATTGTAAATTTATTGGTCAACAACAAATATCCGAAATCACTAATTCAGAATTGTGTAAAAAAATTTTTAGATCGTAAAATTTGCCCCTCTCCTGCAACCTTGAGCGTACCTAAGCAGACCTTGTACGTCGAGTTATCATTCATGGGTTATTTGAACGCAGAGCTGAAGAAGGAGGTAGTATCGTTGGTTAGTAGGTTTTTTACAACGGTCGACGTCAGAGTGTTTTATAGAAATAGTTTTAAGATTGCATCCTTTTTTAGCAGGAAGGAACGACTGGATGAGTGCCTGTGGAGTGGCTGTGTCTATTTTTATAAGTGTGACTGCTGCATGCAGTCTTACGTTGGTAGTACCAAACTCCAACAATTCATCAGACATAGCCAACATGCAGGAATATCTCATAGAACCGGTCGTGCACTAACCACTCCACCCCAATCAGCAATTAGGGATCACTGTGAAAATACGAACCATTCATTCAAAACTATTAATTTTTCAACTTTATGCCGAGCTAATAGTGAACATGACCTAAGAATTCTAGAGTCCCTTTTCATATTCACTCATAAACCTAACCTCAACAAAGACATTAGTGCCGTAAAGTTATCAATTGCCCCCCCCTACTGACGTAATTCTGCATGTGCATGTGTGTGTGTGTGTGTGTGTGTGTGTGTGTGTGAATGCATAGTGTGTTTCGTTGTTGTTTTCTGAATTAGCGTGTACATGTGTTTTTGTGTGAATTAGGAGTATGCTATTGTTTGAGTATGAACGAACAAATTAGGTTTTTAGTCATTTAGAGAATTATGTGGAATAATATGATTTTTGTGTTTAGAATAGACAATTAATTTTTTTTTTCTCTCCTGTTCCAGCACTGATGATGGAATTTTAATTCCGAAACGTTTGCAATAAATGTAATGTTCGTTTTTACTCTGGTTCTTCTTTTTATTCTACGAATAAGATTCTCGAAGAATCGCCCTATTGGAAATATAATTTCTAATCGCTATGGAGATCCAGTGTTAAGAGTCTTTCGTGGACTGGAGAAAAACCTGCAAAAGAAAGATAAACTGGTGTGTGATATAGAGTTTTTGAGTGCATGTTATCACTATGAAGTCGTACCGAAATTCCTCCGAGTTCGTCTCTACCGCCGTCAATTGGAGACTTCGGACCTGTGGCGTTCCTTGCAGCGTAAGCTACTCTGGAACGAACTGAGGTTCAAGCAACGGACACTCAAGACCGTGGAAAGACGCCATGAAGATTTCCTTCACAACCTGAAGTCACTGGTATCCTCTATAGACTTCGCCTGTCTAAAATTATGGCTTTATCGCAAACAAGTGCAATATGTGAACCGCATCCGAGCAGTACAAAAGAACAAACTAGTCAGGTTAGGAGTTTCACCCCTGTGCAATAATATTGATCCGTCTAATGTTATTTTTAATTTTTCGTCAAAGACTCTGTCTTCAGACGAAAAACGGGTTTTATGCTTAGGTCTAGACTTTGGCTTACCAATTACCAAGCTGAATTTCTACAGATATTTTTTAGTATATGAGCGGCTGTACGACAAATTGTCAAAGTTTGAAATTTCTCCATTTATTCACAATAGTAGAGCAACTTTCACCAACGAACTGAAAACACTTGCTCATAAATTCTATAACAAATTTGATCGCCATCGTAACGCTTGTGCTGTGTTTAAAATCAAAGATTTTTCGATTCTTAAGAAATTATGCACTGATGATTCAATTTACGTTACCAAACCCGATAAAGGGAATGGTGTTGTTATTCTTAACAAACGGGATTATATTTCAAAAATGGAATCAATTCTATCAGACAGAGATAAATTTTGTGAAGACCTTAGTCACACAAAAACCTTATTGTTGAAACTGGAAAATAAGGTCAACTACAAACTTAAAAAAGATAAAGATTTAGGAATTTTAACGGATGATTTTTATAAAACTTGTCGCTCTGTAGGATCTCAACTTGGAGTGTTATATGGTTTGCCCAAAATTCATAAGCCTGATGTACCGCTGAGACCTATTTTATCTGCGTGCAATACCCACAACTCTAAACTGTGTGCGAACTTAGTTCCTATTCTATCCCCATTTTGTAATAGTAAATATACAGTAGAAAATTCGTATGAATTTGTTCGCGATTTGTCGACTGTTGGCAACATAGATAATCTCTTCATGTGTAGTTATGATGTGGAGTCTATGTACACTAATGTTCCACTGGATGAGGCAATTAATGTTTTGTTGGACCGCATTTTTCAAGATAACCGAACCATCCTGAGTTACGACAGACCCCAATTCAAACGTTTACTTGAAGTAGCGCTGAAAGATTCGTATTTTGTATTTAATGGTAAAACGTACAAGCAAATTGACGGACTTGCAATGGGATCTAACCTCTCTCCTTTAATAGCGAACTCCTTTCTAGCCCATTTGGAAAAACATTTTTTGAACCAATGTCCTCCGGAGTTTAAGCCTTTATTTTACCGAAGGTATCTGGACGATACATTTGTTTTGTTTCGCTCTGAAATTGCAGCCAATAGTTTCTTTCAGCATATTAACACATCTCATCCTAATATTAAATTTACGATGGAGGTAGAACAAAATGATCAGATCCCATTCCTAGACGTTCTCATAAAAAAGTCAAATTCAAAACTCATTACTTCTGTCTATAGGAAGCCAACATTCACTGGGCTTACTATGAACTATTTTAGTTGTGTATATAAAGGGTATATAAAATCATGTATTGACTGTTTACTTCATCGTGCATACCGCATATCCAGTACGTATGAAATATTCCATCTTGAAGTTGAGTACATTGTAAATTTATTGGTCAACAACAAATATCCGAAATCACTAATTCAGAATTGTGTAAAAAAATTTTTAGATCGTAAAATTTGCCCCTCTCCTGCAACCTTGAGCGTACCTAAGCAGACCTTGTACGTCGAGTTACCATTCATGGGTTATTTGAACGCAGAGCTGAAGAAGGAGGTAGTATCGTTGGTTAGTAGGTTTTTTACAACGGTCGACGTCAGAGTGTTTTATAGAAATAGTTTTAAGATTGCATCCTTTTTTAGCAGGAAGGAACGACTGGATGAGTGCCTGTGGAGTGGCTGTGTCTATTTTTATAAGTGTGACTGCTGCATGCAGTCTTACGTTGGTAGTACCAAACTCCAACAATTCATCAGACATAGCCAACATGCAGGAATATCTCATAGAACCGGTCGTGCACTAACCACTCCACCCCAATCAGCAATTAGGGATCACTGTGAAAATACGAACCATTCATTCAGAACTATTAATTTTTCAACTTTATGCCGAGCTAATAGTGAACATGACCTAAGAATTCTAGAGTCCCTTTTCATATTCACTCATAAACCTAACCTCAACAAAGACATTAGTGCCGTAAAGTTATCAATTGCCCCCCCCTACTGACGTAATTCTGCATGTGCATGTGTGTGTGTGTGTGTGTGTGTGTGTGTGTGTGAATGCATAGTGTGTTTCGTTGTTGTTTTCTGAATTAGCGTGTACATGTGTTTTTGTGTGAATTAGGAGTATGCTATTGTTTGAGTATGAACGAACAAATTAGGTTTTTAGTCATTTAGAGAATTATGTGGAATAATATGATTTTTGTGTTTAGAATAGACAATTAATTTTTTTTTTCTCTCCTGTTCCAGCACTGATGATGGAATTTTAATTCCGAAACGTTTGCAATAAATGTAATGTTCGTTTTTACTCTGGTTCTTCTTTTTATTCTACGAATAAGATTCTCGAAGAATCGCCCTATTGGAAATATAATTTCTAATCGCTATGGAGATCCAGTGTTAAGAGTCTTTCGTGGACTGGAGAAAAACCTGCAAAAGAAAGATAAACTGGTGTGTGATATAGAGTTTTTGAGTGCATGTTATCACTATGAAGTCGTACCGAAATTCCTCCGAGTTCGTCTCTACCGCCGTCAATTGGAGACTTCGGACCTGTGGCGTTCCTTGCAGCGTAAGCTACTCTGGAACGAACTGAGGTTCAAGCAACGGACACTCAAGACCGTGGAAAGACGCCATGAAGATTTCCTTCACAACCTGAAGTCACTGGTATCCTCTATAGACTTCGCCTGTCTAAAATTATGGCTTTATCGCAAACAAGTGCAATATGTGAACCGCATCCGAGCAGTACAAAAGAACAAACTAGTCAGGTTAGGAGTTTCACCCCTGTGCAATAATATTGATCCGTCTAATGTTATTTTTAATTTTTCGTCAAAGACTCTGTCTTCAGACGAAAAACGGGTTTTATGCTTAGGTCTAGACTTTGGCTTACCAATTACCAAGCTGAATTTCTACAGATATTTTTTAGTATTTGAGCGGCTGTACGACAAATTGTCAAAGTTTGAAATTTCTCCATTTATTCACAATAGTAGAGCAACTTTCACCAACGAACTGAAAACACTTGCTCATAAATTCTATAACAAATTTGATCGCCATCGTAACGCTTGTGCTATGTTTAAAATCAAAGATTTTTCGATTCTTAAGAAATTATGCACTGATGATTCAATTTACGTTACCAAACCCGATAGAGGGAATGGTGTTGTTATTCTTAACAAACGGGATTATATTTCAAAAATGGAATCAATTCTATCAGACAGAGATAAATTTTGTGAAGACCTTAGTGACACAAAAACCTTATTGTTGAAACTGGAAAATAAGGTCAACTACAAACCTAAAAAAGATAAAGATTTAGGAATTTTAACGGATGATTTTTATAAAACTTGTCGCTCTGTAGGATCTCAACTTGGAGTGTTATATGGTTTGCCCAAAATTCATAAGCCAGATGTACCGCTGAGACCTATTTTATCTGCGTGCAATACCCACAACTCTAAACTGTGTGCGAACTTAGTTCCTATTCTATCCCCATTTTGTAATAGTAAATATACAGTAGAAAATTCGTATGAATTTGTTCGCGATTTGTCGACTGTTGGCAACATAGATAATCTCTTCATGTGTAGTTATGATGTGGAGTCTATGTACACTAATGTTCCACTGGATGAGGCAATTAATGTTTTGTTGGACCGCATTTTTCAAGATAACCGAACCATCCTGAGTTACGACAGACCCCAATTCAAACGTTTACTTGAAGTAGCGCTGAAAGATTCGTATTTTGTATTTAATGGTAAAACGTACAAGCAAATTGACGGACTTGCAATGGGATCTAACCTCTCTCCTTTAATAGCGAACTCCTTTCTAGCCCATTTGGAAAAACATTTTTTGAACCAATGTCCTCCGGAGTTTAAGCCTTTATTTTACCGAAGGTATCTGGACGATACATTTGTTTTGTTTCGCTCTGAAATTGCAGCCAATAGTTTCTTTCAGTATATTAACACATCTCATCCTAATATTAAATTTACGATGGAGGTAGAACAAAATGATCAGATCCCATTCCTAGACGTTCTCATAAAAAAGTCAAATTCAAAACTCATTACTTCTGTCTATAGGAAGCCAACATTCACTGGGCTTACTATGAACTATTTTAGTTGTGTATATAAAGGGTATATAAAATCATGTATTGACTGTTTACTTCATCGTGCATACCGCATATCCAGTACGTATGAAATATTCCATCTTGAAGTTGAGTACATTGTAAATTTATTGGTCAACAACAAATATCCGAAATCACTAATTCAGAATTGTGTAAAAAAATTTTTAGATCGTAAAATTTGCCCCTCTCCTGCAACCTTGAGCGTACCTAAGCAGACCTTGTACGTCGAGTTACCATTCATGGGTTATTTGAACGCAGAGCTGAAGAAGGAGGTAGTATCGTTGGTTAGTAGGTATTTTACAACGGTCGACGTCAGAGTGTTTTATAGAAATAGTTTTAAGATTGCATCCTTTTTTAGCAGGAAGGAACGACTGGATGAGTGCCTGTGGAGTGGCTGTGTCTATTTTTATAAGTGTGACTGCTGCATGCAGTCTTACGTTGGTAGTACCAAACTCCAACAATTCATCAGACATAGCCAACATGCAGGAATATCTCATAGAACCGGTCGTGCACTAACCACTCCACCCCAATCAGCAATTAGGGATCACTGTGAAAATACGAACCATTCATTCAAAACTATTAATTTTTCAACTTTATGCCGAGCTAATAGTGAACATGACCTAAGAATTCTAGAGTCCCTTTTCATATTCACTCATAAACCTAACCTCAACAAAGACATTAGTGCCGTAAAGTTATCAATTGCCCCCACCTACTGACGTAATTCTGCATGTGCATGTGTGTGTGTGTGTGTGTGTGTGTGAATGCATAGTGTGTTTCGTTGTTGTTTTCTGAATTAGCGTGTACATGTGTTTTTGTGTGAATTAGGAGTATGCTATTGTTTGAGTATGAACGAACAAATTAGGTTTTTAGTCATTTAGAGAATTATGTGGAATAATATGATTTTTGTGTTTAGAATAGACAATTAATTTTTTTTCTCTCCTGTTCCAGCACTGATGATGGAATTTTAATTCCGAAACGTTTGCAATAAATGTAATGTTCGTTTTTACTCTGGTTCTTCTTTTTATTCTACGAATAAGATTCTCGAAGAATCGCCCTATTGGAAATATAATTTCTAATCGCTATGGAGATCCAGTGTTAAGAGTCTTTCGTGGACTGGAGAAAAACCTGCAAAAGAAAGATAAACTGGTGTGTGATATAGAGTTTTTGAGTGCATGTTATCACTATGAAGTCGTACCGAAATTCCTCCGAGTTCGTCTCTACCGCCGTCAATTGGAGACTTCGGACCTGTGGCGTTCCTTGCAGCGTAAGCTACTCTGGAACGAACTGAGGTTCAAGCAACGGACACTCAAGACCGTGGAAAGACGCCATGAAGATTTCCTTCACAACCTGAAGTCACTGGTATCCTCTATAGACTTCGCCTGTCTAAAATTATGGCTTTATCGCAAACAAGTGCAATATGTGAACCGCATCCGAGCAGTACAAAAGAACAAACTAGTCAGGTTAGGAGTTTCACCCCTGTGCAATAATATTGATCCGTCTAATGTTATTTTTAATTTTTCGTCAAAGACTCTGTCTTCAGACGAAAAACGGGTTTTATGCTTAGGTCTAGACTTTGGCTTACCAATTACCAAGCTGAATTTCTACAGATATTTTTTAGTATTTGAGCGGCTGTACGACAAATTGTCAAAGTTTGAAATTTCTCCATTTATTCACAATAGTAGAGCAACTTTCACCAACGAACTGAAAACACTTGCTCATAAATTCTATAACAAATTTGATCGCCATCGTAACGCTTGTGCTATGTTTAAAATCAAAGATTTTTCGATTCTTAAGAAATTATGCACTGATGATTCAATTTACGTTACCAAACCCGATAAAGGGAATGGTGTTGTTATTCTTAACGAACGGGATTATATTTCAAAAATGGAATCAATTCTATCAGACAGAGATAAATTTTGTGAAGACCTTAGTGACACAAAAACCTTATTGTTGAAACTGGAAAATAAGGTCAACTACAAACTTAAAAAAGATAAAGATTTAGGAATTTTAACGGATGATTTTTATAAAACTTGTCGCTCTGTAGGATCTCAACTTGGAGTGTTATATGGTTTGCCCAAAATTCATAAGCCTGATGTACCGCTGAGACCTATTTTATCTGCGTGCAATACCCACAACTCTAAACTGTGTGCGAACTTAGTTCCTATTCTATCCCCATTTTGTAATAGTAAATATACAGTAGAAAATTCGTATGAATTTGTTCGCGATTTGTCGACTGTTGGCAACATAGATAATCTCTTCATGTGTAGTTATGATGTGGAGTCTATGTACACTAATGTTCCACTGGATGAGGCAATTAATGTTTTGTTGGACCGCATTTTTCAAGATAACCGAACCATCCTGAGTTACGACAGACCCCAATTCAAACGTTTACTTGAAGTAGCGCTGAAAGATTCGTATTTTGTATTTAATGGTAAAACGTACAAGCAAATTGACGGACTTGCAATGGGATCTAACCTCTCTCCTTTAATAGCGAACTCCTTTCTAGCCCATTTGGAAAAACATTTTTTGAACCAATGTCCTCCGGAGTTTAAGCCTTTATTTTACCGAAGGTATCTGGACGATACATTTGTTTTGTTTCGCTCTGAAATTGCAGCCAATAGTTTCTTTCAGTATATTAACACATCTCATCCTAATATTAAATTTACGATGGAGGTAGAACAAAATGATCAGATCCCATTCCTAGACGTTCTCATAAAAAAGTCAAATTCAAAACTCATTACTTCTGTCTATAGGAAGCCAACATTCACTGGGCTTACTATGAACTATTTTAGTTGTGTATATAAAGGGTATATAAAATCATGTATTGACTGTTTACTTCATCGTGCATACCGCATATCCAGTACGTATGAAATATTCCATCTTGAAGTTGAGTACATTGTAAATTTATTGGTCAACAACAAATATCCGAAATCACTAATTCAGAATTGTGTAAAAAAATTTTTAGATCGTAAAATTTGCCCCTCTCATGCAACCTTGAGCGTACCTAAGCAGACCTTGTACGTCGAGTTACCATTCATGGGTTATTTGAACGCAGAGCTGAAGAAGGAGGTAGTATCGTTGGTTAGTAGGTTTTTTACAACGGTCGACGTCAGAGTGTTTTATAGAAATAGTTTCAAGATTGCATCCTTTTTTAGCAGGAAGGAACGACTGGATGAGTGCCTGTGGAGTGGCTGTGTCTATTTTTATAAGTGTGACTGCTGCATGCAGTCTTACGTTGGTAGTACCAAACTCCAACAATTCATCAGACATAGCCAACATGCAGGAATATCTCATAGAACCGGTCGTGCACTAACCACTCCACCCCAATCAGCAATTAGGGATCACTGTGAAAATACGAACCATTCATTCAAAACTATTAATTTTTCAACTTTATGCCGAGCTAATAGTGAACATGACCTAAGAATTCTAGAGTCCCTTTTCATATTCACTCATAAACCTAACCTCAACAAAGACATTAGTGCCGTAAAGTTATCAATTGCCCCCACCTACTGACGTAATTCTGCATGTGCATGTGTGTGTGTGTGTGTGTGTGTGTGTGAATGCATAGTGTGTTTCGTTGTTGTTTTCTGAATTAGCGTGTACATGTGTTTTTGTGTGAATTAGGAGTATGCTATTGTTTGAGTATGAACGAACAAATTAGGTTTTTAGTCATGTAGAGAATTATGTGGAATAATATGATTTTTGTGTTTAGAATAGACAATTAATTTTTTTTCTCTCCTGTTCCAGCACTGATGATGGAATTTTAATTCCGAAACGTTTGCAATAAATGTAATGTTCGTTTTTACTCTGGTTCTTCTTTTTATTCTACGAATAAGATTCTCGAAGAATCGCCCTATTGGAAATATAATTTCTAATCGCTATGGAGATCCAGTGTTAAGAGTCTTTCGTGGACTGGAGAAAAACCTGCAAAAGAAAGATAAACTGGTGTGTGATATAGAGTTTTTGAGTGCATGTTATCACTATGAAGTCGTACCGAAATTCCTCCGAGTTCGTCTCTACCGCCGTCAATTGGAGACTTCGGACCTGTGGCGTTCCTTGCAGCGTAAGCTACTCTGGAACGAACTGAGGTTCAAGCAACGGACACTCAAGACCGTGGAAAGACGCCATGAAGATTTCCTTCACAACCTGAAGTCACTGGTATCCTCTATAGACTTCGCCTGTCTAAAATTATGGCTTTATCGCAAACAAGTGCAATATGTGAACCGCATCCGAGCAGTACAAAAGAACAAACTAGTCAGGTTAGGAGTTTCACCCCTGTGCAATAATATTGATCCGTCTAATGTTATTTTTAATTTTTCGTCAAAGACTCTGTCTTCAGACGAAAAACGGGTTTTATGCTTAGGTCTAGACTTTGGCTTACCAATTACCAAGCTGAATTTCTACAGATATTTTTTAGTATTTGAGCGGCTGTACGACAAATTGTCAAAGTTTGAAATTTCTCCATTTATTCACAATAGTAGAGCAACTTTCACCAACGAACTGAAAACACTTGCTCATAAATTCTATAACAAATTTGATCGCCATCGTAACGCTTGTGCTATGTTTAAAATCAAAGATTTTTCGATTCTTAAGAAATTATGCACTGATGATTCAATTTACGTTACCAAACCCGATAAAGGGAATGGTGTTGTTATTCTTAACGAACGGGATTATATTTCAAAAATGGAATCAATTCTATCAGACAGAGATAAATTTTGTGAAGACCTTAGTGACACAAAAACCTTATTGTTGAAACTGGAAAATAAGGTCAACTACAAACTTAAAAAAGATAAAGATTTAGGAATTTTAACGGATGATTTTTATAAAACTTGTCGCTCTGTAGGATCTCAACTTGGAGTGTTATATGGTTTGCCCAAAATTCATAAGCCTGATGTACCGCTGAGACCTATTTTATCTGCGTGCAATACCCACAACTCTAAACTGTGTGCGAACTTAGTTCCTATTCTATCCCCATTTTGTAATAGTAAATATACAGTAGAAAATTCGTATGAATTTGTTCGCGATTTGTCGACTGTTGGCAACATAGATAATCTCTTCATGTGTAGTTATGATGTGGAGTCTATGTACACTAATGTTCCACTGGATGAGGCAATTAATGTTTTGTTGGACCGCATTTTTCAAGATAACCGAACCATCCTGAGTTACGACAGACCCCAATTCAAACGTTTACTTGAAGTAGCGCTGAAAGATTCGTATTTTGTATTTAATGGTAAAACGTACAAGCAAATTGACGGACTTGCAATGGGATCTAACCTCTCTCCTTTAATAGCGAACTCCTTTCTAGCCCATTTGGAAAAACATTTTTTGAACCAATGTCCTCCGGAGTTTAAGCCTTTATTTTACCGAAGGTATCTGGACGATACATTTGTTTTGTTTCGCTCTGAAATTGCAGCCAATAGTTTCTTTCAGTATATTAACACATCTCATCCTAATATTAAATTTACGATGGAGGTAGAACAAAATGATCAGATCCCATTCCTAGACGTTCTCATAAAAAAGTCAAATTCAAAACTCATTACTTCTGTCTATAGGAAGCCAACATTCACTGGGCTTACTATGAACTATTTTAGTTGTGTATATAAAGGGTATATAAAATCATGTATTGACTGTTTACTTCATCGTGCATACCGCATATCCAGTACGTATGAAATATTCCATCTTGAAGTTGAGTACATTGTAAATTTATTGGTCAACAACAAATATCCGAAATCACTAATTCAGAATTGTGTAAAAAAATTTTTAGATCGTAAAATTTGCCCCTCTCCTGCAACCTTGAGCGTACCTAAGCAGACCTTGTACGTCGAGTTACCATTCATGGGTTATTTGAACGCAGAGCTGAAGAAGGAGGTAGTATCGTTGGTTAGTAGGTTTTTTACAACGGTCGACGTCAGAGTGTTTTATAGAAATAGTTTTAAGATTGCATCCTTTTTTAGCAGGAAGGAACGACTGGATGAGTGCCTGTGGAGTGGCTGTGTCTATTTTTATAAGTGTGACTGCTGCATGCAGTCTTACGTTGGTAGTACCAAACTCCAACAATTCATCAGACATAGCCAACATGCAGGAATATCTCATAGAACCGGTCGTGCACTAACCACTCCACCCCAATCAGCAATTAGGGATCACTGTGAAAATACGAACCATTCATTCAAAACTATTAATTTTTCAACTTTATGCCGAGCTAATAGTGAACATGACCTAAGAATTCTAGAGTCCCTTTTCATATTCACTCATAAACCTAACCTCAACAAAGACATTAGTGCCGTAAAGTTATCAATTGCCCCCACCTACTGACGTAATTCTGCATGTGCATGTGTGTGTGTGTGTGTGTGTGAATGCATAGTGTGTTTCGTTGTTGTTTTCTGAATTAGCGTGTACATGTGTTTTTGTGTGAATTAGGAGTATGCTATTGTTTGAGTATGAACGAACAAATTAGGTTTTTAGTCATTTAGAGAATTATGTGGAATAATATGATTTTTGTGTTTAGAATAGACAATTAATTTTTTTTCTCTCCTGTTCCAGCACTGATGATGGAATTTTAATTCCGAAACGTTTGCAATAAATGTAATGTTCGTTTTTACTCTGGTTCTTCTTTTTATTCTACGAATAAGATTCTCGAAGAATCGCCCTATTGGAAATATAATTTCTAATCGCTATGGAGATCCAGTGTTAAGAGTCTTTCGTGGACTGGAGAAAAACCTGCAAAAGAAAGATAAACTGGTGTGTGATATAGAGTTTTTGAGTGCATGTTATCACTATGAAGTCGTACCGAAATTCCTCCGAGTTCGTCTCTACCGCCGTCAATTGGAGACTTCGGACCTGTGGCGTTCCTTGCAGCGTAAGCTACTCTGGAACGAACTGAGGTTCAAGCAACGGACACTCAAGACCGTGGAAAGACGCCATGAAGATTTCCTTCACAACCTGAAGTCACTGGTATCCTCTATAGACTTCGCCTGTCTAAAATTATGGCTTTATCGCAAACAAGTGCAATATGTGAACCGCATCCGAGCAGTACAAAAGAACAAACTAGTCAGGTTAGGAGTTTCACCCCTGTGCAATAATATTGATCCGTCTAATGTTATTTTTAATTTTTCGTCAAAGACTCTGTCTTCAGACGAAAAACGGGTTTTATGCTTAGGTCTAGACTTTGGCTTACCAATTACCAAGCTGAATTTCTACAGATATTTTTTAGTATTTGAGCGGCTGTACGACAAATTGTCAAAGTTTGAAATTTCTCCATTTATTCACAATAGTAGAGCAACTTTCACCAACGAACTGAAAACACTTGCTCATAAATTCTATAACAAATTTGATCGCCATCGTAACGCTTGTGCTATGTTTAAAATCAAAGATTTTTCGATTCTTAAGAAATTATGCACTGATGATTCAATTTACGTTACCAAACCCGATAAAGGGAATGGTGTTGTTATTCTTAACGAACGGGATTATATTTCAAAAATGGAATCAATTCTATCAGACAGAGATAAATTTTGTGAAGACCTTAGTGACACAAAAACCTTATTGTTGAAACTGGAAAATAAGGTCAACTACAAACTTAAAAAAGATAAAGATTTAGGAATTTTAACGGATGATTTTTATAAAACTTGTCGCTCTGTAGGATCTCAACTTGGAGTGTTATATGGTTTGCCCAAAATTCATAAGCCTGATGTACCGCTGAGACCTATTTTATCTGCGTGCAATACCCACAACTCTAAACTGTGTGCGAACTTAGTTCCTATTCTATCCCCATTTTGTAATAGTAAATATACAGTAGAAAATTCGTATGAATTTGTTCGCGATTTGTCGACTGTTGGCAACATAGATAATCTCTTCATGTGTAGTTATGATGTGGAGTCTATGTACACTAATGTTCCACTGGATGAGGCAATTAATGTTTTGTTGGACCGCATTTTTCAAGATAACCGAACCATCCTGAGTTACGACAGACCCCAATTCAAACGTTTACTTGAAGTAGCGCTGAAAGATTCGTATTTTGTATTTAATGGTAAAACGTACAAGCAAATTGACGGACTTGCAATGGGATCTAACCTCTCTCCTTTAATAGCGAACTCCTTTCTAGCCCATTTGGAAAAACATTTATTGAACCAATGTCCTCCGGAGTTTAAGCCTTTATTTTACCGAAGGTATCTGGACGATACATTTGTTTTGTTTCGCTCTGAAATTGCAGCCAATAGTTTCTTTCAGTATATTAACACATCTCATCCTAATATTAAATTTACGATGGAGGTAGAACAAAATGATCAGATCCCATTCCTAGACGTTCTCATAAAAAAGTCAAATTCAAAACTCATTACTTCTGTCTATAGGAAGCCAACATTCACTGGGCTTACTATGAACTATTTTAGTTGTGTATATAAAGGGTATATAAAATCATGTATTGACTGTTTACTTCATCGTGCATACCGCATATCCAGTACGTATGAAATATTCCATCTTGAAGTTGAGTACATTGTAAATTTATTGGTCAACAACAAATATCCGAAATCACTAATTCAGAATTGTGTAAAAAAATTTTTAGATCGTAAAATTTGCCCCTCTCATGCAACCTTGAGCGTACCTAAGCAGACCTTGTACGTCGAGTTACCATTCATGGGTTATTTGAACGCAGAGCTGAAGAAGGAGGTAGTATCGTTGGTTAGTAGGTTTTTTACAACGGTCGACGTCAGAGTGTTTTATAGAAATAGTTTTAAGATTGCATCCTTTTTTAGCAGGAAGGAACGACTGGATGAGTGCCTGTGGAGTGGCTGTGTCTATTTTTATAAGTGTGACTGCTGCATGCAGTCTTACGTTGGTAGTACCAAACTCCAACAATTCATCAGACATAGCCAACATGCAGGAATATCTCATAGAACCGGTCGTGCACTAACCACTCCACCCCAATCAGCAATTAGGGATCACTGTGAAAATACGAACCATTCATTCAAAACTATTAATTTTTCAACTTTATGCCGAGCTAATAGTGAACATGACCTAAGAATTCTAGAGTCCCTTTTCATATTCACTCATAAACCTAACCTCAACAAAGACATTAGTGCCGTAAAGTTATCAATTGCCCCCACCTACTGACGTAATTCTGCATGTGCATGTGTGTGTGTGTGTGTGTGTGAATGCATAGTGTGTTTCGTTGTTGTTTTCTGAATTAGCGTGTACATGTGTTTTTGTGTGAATTAGGAGTATGCTATTGTTTGAGTATGAACGAACAAATTAGGTTTTTAGTCATTTAGAGAATTATGTGGAATAATATGATTTTTGTGTTTAGAATAGACAATTAATTTTTTTTCTCTCCTGTTCCAGCACTGATGATGGAATTTTAATTCCGAAACGTTTGCAATAAATGTAATGTTCGTTTTTACTCTGGTTCTTCTTTTTATTCTACGAATAAGATTCTCGAAGAATCGCCCTATTGGAAATATAATTTCTAATCGCTATGGAGATCCAGTGTTAAGAGTCTTTCGTGGACTGGAGAAAAACCTGCAAAAGAAAGATAAACTGGTGTGTGATATAGAGTTTTTGAGTGCATGTTATCACTATGAAGTCGTACCGAAATTCCTCCGAGTTCGTCTCTACCGCCGTCAATTGGAGACTTCGGACCTGTGGCGTTCCTTGCAGCGTAAGCTACTCTGGAACGAACTGAGGTTCAAGCAACGGACACTCAAGACCGTGGAAAGACGCCATGAAGATTTCCTTCACAACCTGAAGTCACTGGTATCCTCTATAGACTTCGCCTGTCTAAAATTATGGCTTTATCGCAAACAAGTGCAATATGTGAACCGCATCCGAGCAGTACAAAAGAACAAACTAGTCAGGTTAGGAGTTTCACCCCTGTGCAATAATATTGATCCGTCTAATGTTATTTTTAATTTTTCGTCAAAGACTCTGTCTTCAGACGAAAAACGGGTTTTATGCTTAGGTCTAGACTTTGGCTTACCAATTACCAAGCTGAATTTCTACAGATATTTTTTAGTATTTGAGCGGCTGTACGACAAATTGTCAAAGTTTGAAATTTCTCCATTTATTCACAATAGTAGAGCAACTTTCACCAACGAACTGAAAACACTTGCTCATAAATTCTATAACAAATTTGATCGCCATCGTAACGCTTGTGCTATGTTTAAAATCAAAGATTTTTCGATTCTTAAGAAATTATGCACTGATGATTCAATTTACGTTACCAAACCCGATAAAGGGAATGGTGTTGTTATTCTTAACGAACGGGATTATATTTCAAAAATGGAATCAATTCTATCAGACAGAGATAAATTTTGTGAAGACCTTAGTGACACAAAAACCTTATTGTTGAAACTGGAAAATAAGGTCAACTACAAACTTAAAAAAGATAAAGATTTAGGAATTTTAACGGATGATTTTTATAAAACTTGTCGCTCTGTAGGATCTCAACTTGGAGTGTTATATGGTTTGCCCAAAATTCATAAGCCTGATGTACCGCTGAGACCTATTTTATCTGCGTGCAATACCCACAACTCTAAACTGTGTGCGAACTTAGTTCCTATTCTATCCCCATTTTGTAATAGTAAATATACAGTAGAAAATTCGTATGAATTTGTTCGCGATTTGTCGACTGTTGGCAACATAGATAATCTCTTTATGTGTAGTTATGATGTGGAGTCTATGTACACTAATGTTCCACTGGATGAGGCAATTAATGTTTTGTTGGACCGCATTTTTCAAGATAACCGAACCATCCTGAGTTACGACAGACCCCAATTCAAACGTTTACTTGAAGTAGCGCTGAAAGATTCGTATTTTGTATTTAATGGTAAAACGTACAAGCAAATTGACGGACTTGCAATGGGATCTAACCTCTCTCCTTTAATAGCGAACTCCTTTCTAGCCCATTTGGAAAAACATTTTTTGAACCAATGTCCTCCGGAGTTTAAGCCTTTATTTTACCGAAGGTATCTGGACGATACATTTGTTTTGTTTCGCTCTGAAATTGCAGCCAATAGTTTCTTTCAGTATATTAACACATCTCATCCTAATATTAAATTTACGATGGAGGTAGAACAAAATGATCAGATCCCATTCCTAGACGTTCTCATAAAAAAGTCAAATTCAAAACTCATTACTTCTGTCTATAGGAAGCCAACATTCACTGGGCTTACTATGAACTATTTTAGTTGTGTATATAAAGGGTATATAAAATCATGTATTGACTGTTTACTTCATCGTGCATACCGCATATCCAGTACGTATGAAATATTCCATCTTGAAGTTGAGTACATTGTAAATTTATTGGTCAACAACAAATATCCGAAATCACTAATTCAGAATTGTGTAAAAAAATTTTTAGATCGTAAAATTTGCCCCTCTCCTGCAACCTTGAGCGTACCTAAGCAGACCTTGTACGTCGAGTTACCATTCATGGGTTATTTGAACGCAGAGCTGAAGAAGGAGGTAGTATCGTTGGTTAGTAGGTTTTTTACAACGGTCGACGTCAGAGTGTTTTATAGAAATAGTTTTAAGATTGCATCCTTTTTTAGCAGGAAGGAACGACTGGATGAGTGCCTGCGGAGTGGCTGTGTCTATTTTTATAAGTGTGACTGCTGCATGCAGTCTTACGTTGGTAGTACCAAACTCCAACAATTCATCAGACATAGCCAACATGCAGGAATATCTCATAGAACCGGTCGTGCACTAACCACTCCACCCCAATCAGCAATTAGGGATCACTGTGAAAATACGAACCATTCATTCAAAACTATTAATTTTTCAACTTTATGCCGAGCTAATAGTGAACATGACCTAAGAATTCTAGAGTCCCTTTTCATATTCACTCATAAACCTAACCTCAACAAAGACATTAGTGCCGTAAAGTTATCAATTGCCCCCACCTACTGACGTAATTCTGCATGTGCATGTGTGTGTGTGTGTGTGTGTGTGTGTGTGTGTGTGAATGCATAGTGTGTTTCGTTGTTGTTTTCTGAATTAGCGTGTACATGTGTTTTTGTGTGAATTAGGAGTATGCTATTGTATGAGTATGAACGAACAAATTAGGTTTTTAGTCATTTAGAGAATTATGTGGAATAATATGATTTTTGTGTTTAGAATAGGCAATTAATTTTTTTTTTCTCTCCTGTTCCAGCACTGATGATGGAATTTTAATTCCGAAACGTTTGCAATAAATGTAATGTTCGTTTTTACTCTGGTTCTTCTTTTTATTCTAATAGTAATATAAGTTCAAAAATAAGCTGTTAAAGGGTTAAACTAGCAATTGATGAATATCATTGTTCTATTGCATTCCACAACAATGCAAAATAATTAATACAGAATTGGAAATTGCTGAGCACATTTCAAGTTTGTTGAAATAATGCTTTGAGTGCAGTGAAACTACTTTTAATCAGTTGAACATACTGCAAGCATTTACCGAACACATTCATCAGTATGTTTGCTATCACAGGAGAACGTTAAGACTGCATCATCATGGCTAAACAGAATAAAAAGTTTGAATTCACTTAGAGAAGTTATTAAACATAGAGTTGTTTGCTTTTTTCAAAGTGTTAACTATATGTGAATAACAACTATGAAAATAATTCAATGAATGTTTCAATTGACTAACTATTTCATTAATTTTGACAACCTATTCAAAATAGTGTTTACTTTTGAAACAGCAAAATTTTCAAAGTGTTCTTTAAAATTTGTAAAAATGAGCAGGATACTTTATTTGAACAATTTAACACGCTCCCTGCGAAGGGACCCAGCGGTGGTCCTTTAGGTGGTTTTCAAAGTGCTGCTGACCCACCTATAGTCACTAACTCATTGTTTATAAATACTTAATGAAAGCTAAATAAAAGCCCGCTCCAGTTTATGTTTGCTATTTTAAAAGTAGATTACTACAGTTGAATTTAAATTCGAATTGAATATTGAACTTCAGTTTAACCCATCGCAGTTAACGTGTTAATGAAGAAACGATGAAACATTTATATATGAAATATCTATAATTTCTTAAACTATGTTTTTTTCAAGAAATGATAATAGTGTTATGCACTTATGCTACACTCAGCATGAATCATATCATCTACTTACATGACTCATTGAAAAATCAATCAGATAAGATGTTATAAAACATTTCCATGATTTTCATAGCTTTAATGAAGTTGTCTTTTACATGGATTTTTCATTAATAGATAAAGAACATAAAAATATGTTCTACACTTAGGTGACTAAATTGTTGTTAGGAAAGATAAATTGAAAATGCATTGAAGTAAAAATAGATAAGCAATATAACAATTAAACCATGAATATTCAGCTAGAACGTAAAATTGCTAAAAATCATACCTCATTTCCCATTTACTTACAGTGTAAATTTGACTAAATTTTACTGCAAGTTAACATGGTAATGATGTGTACCATGAAGTGCATTTCAACAAAATATGGTATATGGTTAGGTGAGGACCATAATCAATTTTCCACTTTTCGGTGCCTAAACATATTTAATTACATATAATCAAACAATTTTTCTTCTATGCACTTTCTGTCCAAAATGAATATTCAACAAGTTATGGCGGTAAATTAGTTACCGCAACTCTAGTGTTTGAAGCGGGAAGTAATTCATCGAGCGCATCGGATGGCAACACTACAATGGACTCTACCTTCCTACGCGCTCAAATGATCAAGCGCATTTCTGCCATCTAAGACCAAATTTAACATACCGCTATAACTAATTTTTGGGTAATAATGTCTATTGCTTTATTACCTAAAAGATCCAAGAAGTGGGTTCAGGCTTCGTGGGGCCGGCAAAAAATAAATTACATCACAAAGTACCCACACATCCTCTACCCAAACTAAACCTACCGCTATAACTCATTTAATACTAATTTGCGACGGAGAGTGCATAAAAGAAAAGTTGTTCATTTCGATCTAACTTAATTAGGTAGCTATGCTTAGGCACCAAAAAATTGAAAATCAATTATGGTACTCTCCTTAACATTTACCATAAATATTCAAACAAAACCACATACATATTGTTGAACTTGCACGCTTACATGACATTATTATCCATTGTGAGAGAAGAATAAACATTTCATAATGAGATGCTTTCATTTAGTACCCCTCCAAACCAATAGAATGGAGCTGGTTCAGAAAATAACTGAGTAAAAATAACTTTACAAACCTAAGTATATGAAAAAATTATAAATATATATAGAAATTTTTTAATTAATACCATTCCCCAAATGATTAAGTTTATATATAATGAGGACTACTCAAATTTTGATGACAAAAATGAGAGTATTTCTCATAGCCTTGCATCAAATGGCATAAAAAACCTTGCTTGTGCATGTTTACTATGTTAATTTCAAATACCTTCACATCTAAATTATATAAACTCTACACAACATACTGAAAACTATCTTAACCTTTCAATTTTATCCTATTTGATCACTCATCTTCAAGTACCAACGTCACTTATGCCAAATCCCGCCAAAAACTTGTTGGTAAACATTAGTGACGTCATAACCCAACCCGGTAATAATCCTTTTCAAAACGAGGTTACAGTGAAAGTTACTCGATTGACACAAACCTGTGTTTCTAGAAGCAATCTCGGCAACGGTTCACCTTTGGAAACACTGTTTATGACGGATCGAGTAACCCGCGTAACACCGAGGGTTACTCGATCACTTCGAGATTATGACTGGAAAACCGCCTCTGGTTTAATTTTACACTTATATCAGTTTCATTCTGAAGCATTAATTTGAACTGACTGATTTCACTCTGATTTGAAATGATGTCTCTTGAAAACTCCTGCTGGAAAAGACTTTCTACATCACTCAAGTTCTTAGCTAGTTCTTCTATTTTTCTTAATGGGACTGACTCTGCTCGTAATTCCATTATAATTTTGTTAAGATCATTGAATTTTTCTTCGCTGGATGAGGTTATGGTTGACTCTAACTTTTTTAGCTTATTGTCAATTTCAACAAACGAGGGTGCTAAGGTTACAGTTCTTTCCATAACAAACAGGTTTTTATCACTTAAGGAGATCATCCCGGGTCGAGACCTTTTTCCGTCCGATTCGATTGAAAATTGGCCAGTATATGTCTTTTTTGAAAGTAAACCATTTTTACTCCTGTCATTTTTTCGATTTAGGCCTTGTTTTTTTTGACGAAAAATGTGTTTTTGGTATATTTTTACTGATATTTCAGATTGGAACTTCTCCTTCAGTTTTGATGCTAGAACAAAAACAAAGACAGTTTTAGAACCCATGGAGCATTTCTAACAAACTCAAATTCGTTTTTTTCAAATTCAAATTTTTTCTATTTTTCAAAATTTTTTGAAATTTCAAAAATCAGCAACTTTTTCTTTGTTTTTAGAGCTATATACTTCTTCAAAGAATTTCAATTTGAAAAAAAGCAGAATTTGAGTTTGTTAGAAATGTTTCAAGGATTCTAAAACTGTCTTTGAATTTGTTCTAGCATCAAAACTCGAGAACTAGTTCCAGGATGAATGTTGAAAATTAGAAGTGCTGGGTATAAGCAAAAAAAAAATTGTTTGTTGAAGTGTAATATAATGAACAATTGGTGTAATAGAATGCAGTTTTAATTTTTATTTTGATAATTTCCATACATAACTTCATATTCAAACTGTGAATTGTGATTTCAAAAAAAAAAAGGTTCATTTTTTCCAACAAAATTATTTTTTTCATTTTCAGTCTGATTCTTATGAAATTTGACCATGATATGTAACCTTTGAAAAGAAACACAATTGATTCATTTCATTTTTTTGATTGAGGCCTTAGATTTTGCAAAAAATTGACATTGGTTTTTCAGGTATTGATACCACTAATATTGATATTTCATAATGGAACTCCTCCATCAGTTTTGATGCTAGAACAAAAGCAAAGACAGTTTTAGAATCCTTGAAACATTTTTAACAAACTCAAATTCGGCTTTTTTTTCATTTCCCATTTGTTCTCTTTTTATATGGGGTCAAAATCGGGAAAAAATGGAAAATTTTGGGTGCTTTTCATTTATATTGATATTTCAAAATGAAACTCATCCTTCAGTTTTGAGCTAGAACAAAAGCAAAGACAGTTTTAGAATCCTTGGAACATTTCTAACAAACTCAAATTGAGCTTTTTTTATTTCCCATTTTTCCTCTTTTTATGTGGGGACAAAATCGGGAAAAAGTGAAAGATTTTGGTCCCCTCCCCCCCCCCCCCGTGTGGGGGGGGAATTATTGTCCGTTGCGCCATAAAATTTTAGGAACGAATAGTCTACCACCTAAGGGTCCTTTTACAACAAAAACATGCAAAATGACCATGGAATCGACAGAATCTGGCAAGGGCCTGGGATGATCTCCTTAATTCTGTTAGTTGTGCCTCTAAGCTTTTACTTTCTTCTTCAACAGTATTGTTCAGTGTTGATTCTAAATTCTTCAGCTTTTCTTCAATTTGATCATTAAGTGATGTCTGCAAGCTCATTTCTTTTTCATTCACAACATTGATTATACTAATTTCTTGTTCATCAACTTTATCACTTATTAATTTGTTCTTTGAATCAATTTGATCATTTATTTTAGTTTCTAAAGTCTTCAGTTTTTCATCCATTAGATTTTCTATAACTGACTCTTGATTCTTGAAATTCTCTTGAATCTCAGGAATTTTAATATCAATCAGATTGGTTATCTTAGAGTCCACAACCTCAAACCTCAAATTTAGCTTCAACTCCTTTAATCTGATCGGTTAATGCTGACTCTTTCCCTAACAGCTCATCATCAATTCTAGTTTCATTACCTGACTCTAGACTCTTCAATTTGTCCCCAATCTCTGGAATTTTTACGTCTGTTTGGTTGATTATATTTGAATCAATTTTTTTCAAATTTAACATCAATTTCATCGATTTTCTTCATCAATGTTAAGTCTATGCTTAATAGTCGTTCATAATTTGAAACAACTTTTGGTTCAAGAGCACAGTACTTTTCGGATCAATCATAAATTAACGTCTCTAAGAATTTAACGATTGAGTCTACATCAGAAAATTTAAGTTGTAAATCTGTTTTCAGAGCCACATATTTCTCATCATACTCGTTTATAATTGATTCCAATTCAGTTCTTTCATTTTTGAAAGCTTCAGAGAGCTTCAATTGTGTCTTTCAATAACTCTATATTACAATCTTCAAGTAAACTTTTTATTTGCTCTACATTTTGCAAAAGTCCTTCAGAATTATTTTCGTTATTTTCATGTTCATGATTTTCTTTACAGGGATGTAAAAAGACCAACTTTTCTGCATAAATATTTCCACAAGACATTTTTTAAGGAAAAAAAATTAACTATAGTTAATTTTCTAAAAACTAGTTGAGGTTTTATACAGATCTAAAAGAATTGCATGAAAGCTTCCATTTTTTAAACGCTTCAGCATTTCTAGACATAAATGTCCACAAATTACATCACCAATTTTCTGGATTTTGTAAGTAGAGAAAATAATATCAGCACAATCTGTTAAGTAGTCTTTAAATTCAATTGGGTAAATCAAACCATAACTGTCAAAGTAATAGCATATATTGTCTTTATTATACTAACAAGTCCAATGCGTTCCTAATACTTTTTCAGTGTCTAAATTTAGTATTCCGCATTCAGTTTTTAGAGGGTGTTTAGGTAAAGTATCTCTCATGTAAATACCTCGAATATTCAGATTTTCCAATATATTCAAATAGTATTTTAAATCATGTTTAGATAATGGTGTGATAGGTATTACTTTTTTGGTGGTTTCAAGTAGAGACCCCTTCCACAAGGTTTTTTCTAGGAGTTACCCGTATACCTGAACCTTTTTTACTTTCCATTGCTTCATTATGCCTTTTAGTTTCTGACATGAGTTTATCATCAGCTTGTTTCTTATTAACTGCGGATGCTATTGCAGCAGCACCTCCAGCCAAAGAGCCAGCAGCCCCAATGCCAGCTAATAAAGATGGAATTGTAAATATAAAATCCCCTTTCTGCGCAGTACCTTTAGAAACAAAAGAAGTCTTTGTCTTTTTGCAAATAAGACAAAGACAATTTTTACCTTTGACTAATATCTTATTGTTTTTTGTAGTTAAATATTGAGGATTACCAAAATCAGTTTTCTTCTTACATTTTACACAATACATTTTTAAACATTATTATGTGAATATGTTTAAATTTTTAGTAGTTTAAACTCATTTTATCACCGTCAGATTGCAATCGAATTACTCTGTCAGATAGAATCAGAGCATATGCATGTGTATCATTAGGAATATTAGTTTTAAATTCTGCTTTAATTTTAATATCAATTGTAGTTTCTTTGATACGTTCATTTTTTCTGCTGATATCAAACACATAGATGGGATACAAATATTTAAAGTGTCTGTATTCGATAGCATAATTTTCATTAGATACATAATGTATTAACATCTTATATGCTGTAGCATAATTGTTAGAATCGAAATAAATCTGTAAATTGTGATCAGGGTATCGTTCATTATTCAGCTGAACATATGCATTCGGCAGTTACAATGATCGAAAATTGCATTGTTTACAGCTTGTGAATTAGCTTTCTTAGTTTGGAACGCTAAAATTATATATCGAGGTCTGTGAGATCCTGAATTTGGAGTTAAAGTCCAATCTAAGAATTTCTGTTGAGAGTTTACAATTGTTTATTCCTATTGTCTATTCAAATAAGGAATAGGTAATGTTATTTTATCTTTTTTTGACGATATAGCTTGATTTTATACTCATCAGACAGTTTGTAAGTTGGCATTTTCCAAATTAATTTGGTAAAAGTAATTTTACCATCAACTACTTTATCTTGCTGGTTTGCATCTTTCTCATCCGATTTGAATATAGCATTAGAATTATCACCTCTTCTCAAAGTCAGAGCATGTTTCACTCCATAAATTACCTTCTTATAATTTTTACAAAATCCAAACAAATGTTCGAGTGGGATAGCAGCGCAGAATTTCCCATTAGCTGAACTTAATTAGTCATTTCGATCGCTTAATCCTTCGTTTGATTTTTCATTCTTCTTAGTATCAACGCTCCAGAAAAATATCATGTTTTCTTTAACATTTCGCGGATAGCTAACTAATCCTTTTAGAGTTGTTATAATTCCAGGGTAACTATAACCTTCAATTTCTTCATCTCCAATTCTGTAAGAAACTCTATCAAACATATGCATTAATCCATTGTTGAATATTGTTATTTTTCGTCTTTAAAATTATAATCACTTCCATCTTCTCTTTCAAAGCTCCTTCTATATAAATAAAACTTTTACTAGGTGATACAAACTGATCTTGATTCTGGATAATGATCTTGATATCGTTATGTTCACGATTCAGATCTGTTCCTATTTGTGGTTCATAGTTATGCGTTTCAATTTTCTCAATTGATTCATCAACTTTAATGTTTTCATTCCATCTTAAAAAATCCATTTTTTAAATATAATTTCCTCAAATTATCTTAATTTCTAGATCTTGGGTGTAACCGAACAGTTACTTCTTCACCTCTAGTATTCAGAGCATGTCCATTTTGATCAGTAAGCCAAATTCTCAAATCGTAAAGTAAAGGTTGATATATCGGTAGATAAATTGGTTTATTTGGATTTTCAATAATTTTATTTCCCGGTGGGACGTTTGGGAAAGAGGAATATAAAATATTATGCAAAGAACCGTTGAGGTATGAGCCGTTAATTGCACTACAGTGAACGAGTATTGCGTTAACAGACGTTATGTTCACTATATTTATACTTTCATGTTCACCAACACCTTCTAAGATAATTTCTCCAAATCCTAACATTGTATTTAAAGATTTTTCCTTATTGAAAAATATTTTTAACGCAGATGAATGAAGAACTATGACGCATTTCAAGGTATTAGTATTTGCTTTGATTTCTATAAAACCAGCTAATGTTGTTTGAATTAATTCGTTCATACTTTCTATTTCATCACAACCTGTAGAAAGTGTAATTACAATTTCAACACCATTCAATTCATAATAAAATTTCTTGTTATTTTCATCAATGTTAGGAATAGAATGATACATGTCTAACCCAACCAGTGCCATTTTGTGAAATTTATTTTTGTTCAATTCTATAGGTGGACTAAAATTTATACTTATGTCACTTTTTCTTTCACTAATTACAATGCTATGAGATCCCATTTTTAAAACAATGAATCATCAAACACCTTTAGTTCAGCAGTATTTAATCTACCTCGCTTTAAAAGTTCATGCGTATGTATTTGCAGTTCATTAAATACTCCTGTATTTCCAGCGTTAAATGAACCGAACAATAACTGGTGTCTTTTTACAAGATCATTGATGTTAGATGGTAATACAATAATACCTGATCCTGAAACGTCTGAATCCTCTCTGGAAGAATGACGAGGAGGTATACGAGAAGATGTAGGAGAAGGTATAGGAGTAGGAGTTGGTCTAAAAGTAGACCTTCGTGAAGGGTCAAAAAATTGTCTCTGGCTTGTTGAAGGACTTTGGTGTCGACTCAAAATTGAGGATTCCACTACTCTTGGCTTTCTTAAAGGACTTGGTTCAGGGCTTGATTCACGCCTTGATTCGCGACTTGATGGACTTGCTGATCTAATTGTTTCAACTGCAGCGTGAGCTTTTCTTCGTTGAACCATTTGATGAAAGGGTTTGATAAATTTAGAATATTTCTCACCCGTATTTGCTTTTATGGCACCGTCATCCCTTAAATAACATCAGTTGAATACAACATGTCATAATAATTATTTTTATCTTCATCCCTAAAGTCAATAGGATTTTGCTTTGTTAATAATTCCCATAATCCAGTTGTGCCTTCGTATACTTTATATACTTCGAAGAGTATACTTCGTATACTCTTCGTATACTTTATACTTTATCCAGTTGTACCTTCGTATACTTTATTATACTTTATCTTTATCTTTATCTTCGTATACTTAATTATTACCCAAAATATCTACCTTTTTATTTCTTAGCATAACTTTACTTCCATCCCAACGAATGCCATGAGCTTTGTCATACTCATTTCCAGGTTTCCATACAAACGCAAGAAATTAAATGCGATTGGCCCAACTACAGTGTTGGATTCAAAAGAGGGCAAAGCTAGTTTCTCAACAGGTTTTCCCACGATTGATTCAAGTTTTTCATGAGGTATATCTTTTTTGCCAACCTAGTTTGTTTAGTTTCGTCAACAAGTTTAGATAAAGGTTCAATCAATGGCTTGTAAACTTTTTAACATCATGATATAAATCTTGTTCGATTATTTTATCATTTGTGAATTGCTTTTTCAAACTTTTTGTTAAGTTTAGTAAATCTGATTTAGTTTTGATATCAATCAACGCCATTTTTAAAAAAAAAATTCAAAAAGACTTTAGAAAAAGATAAGTTCACCCTGAACTGACACATTACTCTTCCTGAGAATTTTCTCCATTGCATAAACATCACTAGTATATTTTGATAGTTCTTGTTCATAAAAACTTCCTTTTATTTCTTTAACATCCATGTCTTTCAATCTATAAGTAATTGGTTCAGTAGACAGTATTTCAGATACAATAAAAACTCATTAGTAAAATTTGGCAAATAACCCTTCCGGAAGTCTTTTCGTTTCTTGCTTATTCTTACTCTATCACCGATTTTGAGTTTCGGTGATGTGAAAGTTGGTTCGGTTGATGGGAATAAGTTATCATAAACCTTTTTACTGTTCTTTTCCAATGATGCTTGGTTAGGTGTCATTTTAATTTTTCTATGATAGCTATTATTGTAATTTTTCACTAAATCTTGTAAAATATTCACCCATTTTTTAGGTTTCATGTGTGTAAAATATTTCCACATTTTAGTTTGTACGTCCTGTTGAAGCGTTCCACAACTTGAGCTTTGGTTTCATTTTCTGAACTAAACCACTGAATGTTACGTTTCTTGAATATTTCTTGAGTGGATTTATTTGTAAACTCCAAGCCTTTATCTGTCTGAACTTTATTAGGAATTCGTATTTTAAATAGGTTTTGAACATAAGTTTTGATTTCTTCACCTGTCTTCTTACTTATTGGAATCGCCCATGCATATTTACTGAAAATGTCAGTTAAAATGTAGTTTTTTCCTTGACCTTTATAGTTTTGCATGTCAACCAAATCAGCTTGCCATTGATCATCAATTTTTGATACCTTCACCCTTCTCGTTTTGAAATTATGTTTTATTGGTTTATGTAGAGTGTGAGTTTTTTGAGTTTCTAACCAATTTCGTACAAGAGTTGAAGATAAGCCGGATTTTTTAACAAGATGATTCATTCCAGTATAACCGGTCTTTGGAATATAATATACGTCATTCAAGATTTATCGCTCACATCAGTGAGCATGTCAATATATTTTTTTAAAGGCCAAATCATGCCCATGATTTCCCTGCCATAATTGCGTTAACTGATTTAGCATCTTGTCGAACGTATTCTGATTCATTTGGATCGGTTGCAATTTCATTCGCTCTTTTCGCTAGAACATCATCAGCATAATTTCTGTCTTTCGTTTTTGGATGTTGTGAATAAAATATGTCATGATTCTTACAAGCCTGATCGAGTGAGTTAACTCCTTGATAACCTTCTTGAATTTGCTTCTGCACCTTAGTTCCTGGACCGCAAAATGAGTAGGTTTGATTATTGTTGAATGAACCGTTCGGGACTTGTTCAGATTGAATATTAGATGGCAATTTCAAATGCATTTCAGGTAATAGAAGTTTTCTAAGCAATGTATTTACAATACCCTTCCCATTTTTTTCTTCATTAACTATTGATTTCAAATCACTCAAATACTGTTCATTTTCAACAGATAATAAATCTTAGCTATAGAAGTCATTATTGTTGTAGACAATCATTTTTTATACTTTATTTATTGAATATATTTTATAGTAATTTAATGCTAGTGTGTTGATACCATCTGGTAATATATGTCGCTTGTCATCATTACCATTTAATGCAATCTCATGTATTTCTTTGGTATATAATTCATGGTTAACACTTTGGATATTGTACATCGTTTTGTAAATTGCTTCATTATTCAATGCTCTCTTATATTCATCCATTGTGATGTTGTTCTCAGTTATGTTCTTACTTACACCTTTGGCTTTCTTACTCACGGAATTTTCCGTTTTGTAACAATAAAGTTTTGCTCTGAGACCGACGAATTCTTCAATTGGTATTCCATAAGTTTCGTCTTTAATTTTCCCAATTACTTTCATATATTTGGTTGAATATAGGAAGAGTTCTTTAGAATAGTTTGATGTATCATACATGTCTTTATCTCTTTCCATATCTTTGTACAAATCTTTTGTTTTGATATCATAACATAATGAATCTGTACCTGTAAACAACAACTTTGCCTCATCACCATATTTCTTTTAGTATGATTATAATGGAAATCATAGATTAATGTTTTACTTATATCTAATACAGATAACCCTACGTAGATTGGGTCGTCAAATTTCAGTCTTTGTTTTGCAAATGACATGCTTTCAAATTATCTGAGAATATTTTGAAACTGTTAAAGTTTGGTTTATTTCCTAATTTAATTAATTCGTCCTCTGACTTTACTAAACACACATCTACTCTGTTTCTAATATTTTCCGTTGTTTTAACAAATACTGAATTGTTCATCAGCTTGTAGAAGTCTTTCTCAAATTCAAATTTAGCTTGCTGACGCATATATGTGTTGATATCAATAGATGATTTCATCCATGGACTTTCATCAAACTTTATTATTCGGTAAATTTTCTCTAACTTCAATCCGAGATCTAGATATTGTGTTAGAGATTTAAGATGTACAACATATTTTTCTCGTTTTCTAAGATGTGGAACTAATTTATTTACATCGTTTACTTTGATATTTTCTGGAGCTAATGGTAAATCATTATGTAGAGCATGTAAGTTTTTCGGATAACTTAAATCAAATTCTAATATGTAACCTTTTTATGTACTGGAAATGTTATGTCTCTGAAAATTAACTTCTCAGCTTCAGTTTTTAATCTTCTAGATATTCTATTACCGTTTTTCTCATCTCGGCAATAATATCTCGCTACACTCCTCATAAAGCATTTATTATCGGTATTTTTATTATTAATAAGTTTAAAAATAGACTTTTGAAACTTTTCAGGTAATTCTATATAACTAGAACTTTTGATAGGTTTGTATTCAATAATTTTTGCATTGAAATCTAATAATTTATCTGTTATCCAGCCAGAGGATTTTTTTGTATATTCTTCAATCTTTCTAATAGCTTCTTTATACAGATCCTCAATGTTTGTAAAGTTTTTCGATATGCCTACAAACTTGCCTGTATTCATCCATGCGGATGAATATACCTTTTCATTTTTTTCTTCGTATTTATAAAATTGAACTAAAATTGTCAATTGTTTCTTCATATTATCAAACTTTTGCTCTCTCAAAATTTATTTCAAAACCGGGGTCATAGTCCTCATAAAAACTTCGGATCTATAACTGATATATCAGAGAACATATATTCCAGGCATTTTTCATTTCTAGCACATTTTTTTATTTTGAATTTACAGCCATAAACGTTTCTAAAATGCTTCTTTGATTTCTTATGCTGTTGTATATTTTTTACTTCTACTCTACATAACTTACATATCTTTTTCTCAAAATATGAATCGGAAATTAATTCTTTATTTATGTTTTTAATATGCCTAGTAGATTTTTGATGTGTTTTTAGGTTAGAGACATTTATATTACATATATTACCGAAATCTTTGTTTCTATCAAAATACAGATCCGAGATTAATAGTTTACTAACGTTTTTATTGTGTTTAGTACTTTTCTCATGTCTTCTTAAGTTTTTGATGTAAACATTACATATATTACAAAAATCGTTGCCTGAAGTCATCTTTACTGAAATTTTCTTAAAATTATTATGCCTTTTTGTATTCTTAGTATTAGATAGATGTGATACATCAAATGGTTCAATTTTTAATAAATTAGTTTCTCAGCATATTTTATAAATCTCAATGTGTTTTTTCCAAAGTTAATTTTAAAGTATTCTGAAAATTTATATTAATCAAATTGAAAAGCAACATTCCATATGAAGTAATAGATGCTCAAAAAATTGTTAACTCTATGTATTTGCTTTATTTACAACTGGGAGTTGAAAAAACACTTCTTCTAATTGGATGTGAAAAATTCCCTAGTGATATTAAAATATACAAATGTTTAGTGTATGATGGAGAAAAAATATTCTTCATCAAAGGTAGCTCCTTCTCTCTTTATTGCCTAACGAGACAACCAATAAAGAAGAAAAACACATGGAAGAATTAAACCTAATAAAATGGAAGATATAATAACAGATATTCAAAGAGAAGTTGTTCTCAATACTGCAAAAATAAATCAATTGCAATTAGATGTTAATTAATGATAATGAAGGCATCTACGGATGCTTTATTTCCAATCAAGCCTGATACATATCACCTTGTACATTGGATTTTCAAATGCCTTATAACTAACGCCAGGACGCCATGACGCTTTCCCCCGGTCGAGACCGGTACCCATTTCAGACACCTGGGTAGAGTGGGGTATTGTGCTTGGAATTTTTCTCCTATACCCAACATTAAATTCAAACTGATATCGAATTAAATAGGGAAGATATAAATCAATTACAGTCACATATCGATCATCTTGAAACATTAATCAGAGACGTTTCCAATGAAGTAGTAGATTTAAAAACAATGTTTACAATTGCTACACACAGAAAATAAATTTTGGAAAATGAGTTGTAGTTTATTAGTTATATAAAATGGTGTACATGTGGAAAGACAGTAAAAAAATGATCAAAAGAATCACTTCATTTTTCCTTCTCCTGGCTTGAGACGTCTCATCGTAGGGAGATCAAACTGTGGTAAAACTTCATTATTAATAAAGCTTCTGTTAGAAATATTTGTCGATTTTAATCATCTTTTTCTGTACAGTAAATTAATACATCAACCAGAATATAAATTGTTAAAGGATGCTTTTGATAAAGGCTATAACCAATATGAAATAGTTGAATTATTTGAAAAGGGAAATGGTAATATTGACCAGTTCCTTGAAAATTTACCTATTAAAAGAAACTCAAAACCTAAAATTGAATATTTTTAAGATATGACAACTATTCCCGACCCAAGTGACGTAGATTCAATAAAGAATAATCTTTTCATTTTCGACGATATAGCAACCGAACGAGATCAAAGTCCACCTGATAGCTTTTACACTAGAGGGAGACACAACAACTGCAGCTCAATTTACTTATCACAAAATTATTATTTATTACCGAGACAAACAATTAGAACAAATGCTTACGTTCTGATTCTTTTTGGTTTAGACTCAACTGATATGAAGAACATTTACACAGATATCATATCTCAGGACATGCCCTTAGAAGAATTTAAAGAATTTTGTTCCAACACAAACAAAGAACCAAATAATTTTATCTTTATTAATAAAGACAGACATCCACTTGAAGGTAGGTATTTTCAAAATTTTGATAAATTACATATTCCTAAACAATACTTTGAAGAATGGAATTATTCCTAAACATACTATTTATTGTTTTTGTTAAATAGACAAAGAAATTTTGTATTTATAAGTGAGTTTGTACTCTGTCGAAGTAAGTCATTTTTGGTTATAAAAAATAAAAATTCGTCGACGAATAACTATTCTACCAAATTTTGCGTTAATTAATTTTCATTATAAGATAATTGAAGTGCATGACTCTCCCTCCAGTTGCTTCGTGACGTTCTCTCCAGTTGCTTCGTGACGTATTTCCCCAATAGGTGTATGTCGTTCTCTCCAGTTTCATCGTGACGTTCTCTCCATTTGGTTCGTGATGTTTCTGCACCATAGGTGCGTGACGTAGGAACTCAATTAGTTTAATTATCAGAGAAGCACGATATTTTGAACGGCAAATCAGCTCTATTTCATCACAACATACGATGCACTCTTTTATTTTTGCAATGTTTTCCCAAAAAATGGACGTCATTAGAGAAATAAATATTCATGTACATTTCTTGATTTTGATTGGAATTTTTTCTCTATCGCATCCCAAATTTGTCTTGGTATTCTTCTTACCGTTTACGTTTCGGAAGCGTCACTGTAAAGAGGAATACATTTATCATGAAGTACAGTTTAAAGTAATAAAAATCACTCACAAAAAAATAATAAACAAACGTTCATTCGAGTGACAAATAAAGTTCAATTAGAGGAGTATAATATCTGTACTAGTGTGCACGGTCTGGCAAAATAATGGGATTTAATATTTTCTTTCAAAGGGTCTTGCAGAATTGGATAACAAATAAATATATCCAATCTAATATTACCTGTGATTAAAAGATAAAATTATAGTGCTTTTGCTCTGGCGAAACTCATATCACAGATTCGGTCAGTAAGCATCCCTATGAGCGTGACAGAGAAATGAAAGATACGCACTATAAACAAATTTAAAAAAAATATGTTACTAAATACAAAACAGGTATTGTTAGGTTAGTTTATAAATGTCTTAAGAAGTATATCACTTGACACAATAATGAAGCACGTATATATTACTTGTATATCAGAGTCTATATATATTAGAATCAGAGCATATACATATTTCTGGGTAAAAAATGCTTACTTGTAGGAAGTCTGAGCTGTTACTGCGAGTCTCAGTCTCGTGGCACTCTATTTATTCAGTAAGTCATCCCTCAAGCTCAGAAGTTTCACTGCTTAAAGGTCATAATTACCATAGAATCGTTCAGGGTGTGCCAGCGGTAATAACCCTAAATGATTACCTCTCAACATGCGATCTGAGCTGTAACCAGAAGGTGTGACGGTATAATTACAGCTCGGTTTCCACCGAGCGCTCATACGTGCGTGCACGCGGTCGCACAGCCAGCATTGGTAAAGGTCACGAGAAAGCGAGAGTGACAGTTATTCCCGTACACAGAGATTCAAGTATTGTAAATAGTTCATTAAATATTTTAAACGTTATATTGATATTATTTATTTGTTTTTGAAACTTTGATAAATTATACTTTCCTAAAAAAACATGGTTTTCTAAAATGCTCCCGAACAGAGTAAAATTAATTTCATATGTTACAATATGGGTTGCTTAAGCAAATTGAAATTTATATCTAAAAGATACTTGGTCGTTTGTGTAAGTCGTTTCTGCTTATAAAAAAAGTCAAAAATTCGTCAACGAATAACTCTTCTATCAATTTTTTGTCTTAAGTAATTTCCATAATAAGCTAATTGTGGTGAATTGTGCTCTGATTGGTATTTCATTCACTACTCACGGCCTATGAGTAGTTTTACGAATGTATATTTTACATGTATCATTACATATAATAAAATAGCTACATTATTTCTATGTATCGATATAAATGGGTACTTTTTTGCAAATCTCAATTATATATAAATGTGGAAGGAGGTGCATCTTTAATGAGATCTTCATGTGTAAGAAAGTCAATGAATAAAAATATTTGAACGTTTCACCCTCCTAGATCATTATCAATGTAGAAATGATTGAGGGAGTACTAGTCAAATGTAAATCAGAATAACTGATCATGGGACAAGAAAGTAAAAACACACAAAAAAACTCGTTATTAAAAGTATAAATGTTTGGTATTAATATCACATTAGTTGTAAAGGAAAAGCTTCTAATCCTTCTACTTTTGGTCCCTTAATCCTTCTAATTGAGTGTGTTTTATTATTGAAACTCTTTTATCGTGTTGACGGAAATTGATTTGTAATAATTTCACAGTTTTCAGAACTGTAGGTGTAAAACCAAATTTTTAAACTAAATGTTTTGAGTGTTCCATTCATTGCACATAAGAATGCAAACCTCGGGTGTTTGCTTTCAAAGTACATGTGTGTTTTTTGTGGGTTCTTCATCTGCTTGTTTTAATTCTGAAACATTGATCTACTGATTTGTTATTAATTCCCATTTATTTGATGGGAAGGCCATTACTATTAAAATATTTTTATGAGTCTATGCTAGGAAATGTACTTGCTCACGATGTTCTAGGAAGACTTGAGATTGTAATCCTTTAATGCAATCTAATTTAAAGGACTGAGCAACTTGTGCTCCGTGAAATGTAGCTCATGATGTGGTTCTGAAGTACATTCCTATTTCATGCTGAACAGTGATTTCATCATAAATAACACCTTCAATGCTGATGCTTAGTAAGACGTTGTGCAGTGCGGTCTCGTCTTCAAACATGAAGCGTGTGAATGTTGTGGTGCACAAGCTGACGGACGCTGAAGTAAAGAGACTGTGTTGCTGCCATGACTCCATCAAGCAGGAAGATGCAGCAGAGGACATGGTGCATGGTAAGTTTTATTTCTGGTCTGTTTTGAGGTAGGGGTTCTTTGGTTTAGTGCATATTTGCTGCAAGATTTATTGAAGTTCTTTCTGCAAAACCCACTCATCCATTGATATGATGTCCAAGAGGAAACCCAGCGTAGAATTTATTTTTATTTCGTAAGAATACAGTCAATTTGCTCTAAAGATGTTTTCCTTCAGTGCATCTTGGGACAAACTACCCTTTGGGCAAGTATATGGTGCTGATATTATATGCCCTCTTTGGGTAGATGATCTCAGTTGTAACACTAGCACCTCATAAAAAATCAGCAAATGTTTGCAGGAATCTCTCAGGGCTCAGGTAGGTACATATGTATGATGCTTGTGTACTCATTCTATACCTCTCTAGCTCTAACATGAGACCACTATTTATCTCAAGTCATCTATTCATGACTAATTTTTTCATTCTTAAGTCTCATTTTTTAATATCCAATTGAACATAATTTTTCACTGATGTTGTCAACAGTGTTATCCAAGACAGTAAAGTTATACACTTCTGTGCAGGTTTTTGAACCCAATATTTGTAGGTATCTGTACCTATTGTCTTACGTGGCAGAAATAAAGTGAACACCTTAAGATGACGGTTCGGGGTAAAAAAAGTGTGTAAGTTCTCGGTGGATTTTTCTGAGATATCTACCGTAGGTGTAAATCGTTATGAATGTTTTTTATTTATGCGTATTTTTCGTAACCATACATGAATAAGATTTTTTTAAAAACATGAAAAAACATGTGTTGCGGAAAATCCTACTCCTACAATTTTAAACTCACAGAACTGATAAAATAGTTTCTAGATAGCTAATTGTCTTGTCTAGGGATCCGGTGCAAAAGTTTTTCGATTATTTGATTTTTTGAATTTTGAGAATTTTTTATTTTTTCCGATTTTTCAACTTTGCAAAACTGTTCCAGTTCAGCACGTGTTAAAATACGTGTCGGTGTAAGTTTTGCATTGACGTAGTTCTACCAATGTGACCAAGTGTTTCTTCATTTTATAGCCTGAAGATGATGTTAGTAACATCTAAACGTTGCCTTTAGAGATTGACAGAATTAAAATTTTCAAAAATTGAGTGTTTGATTAAAGATGATTAGTGATTATCTTCGTATTTTAACACGTGTTGAACTTGAACAGTTTCGCAAGGTTGAAAAATTGGAAAATAAATTGTCTTAGTGCGTGTCAGCCATTTTATTCAATGAAGTGTGTTTACGAGAAGGTCTTCTCCCGACCTATACGGATGTTCGTCTCTATGGCGAGGCAAGGCACTCAAAATTGACTCTGGACTTCAGAAAGAACTTACTTCTCCATGAACTACAGCAAAAGAGGACCTTGAAGAGTGAATTAAAAGCGGCTCGTGATGATGAACAACAAAATTTCCTAATATTAGCCCGTGATGAAGTTCGTCCTGGATTTGAAGAAGTTGTACACTTTACAAGGGCTCGTGATAAGGAAAGCAGCCTGGCATCTGTGTCGCGCAAGCTCAACCGACTCTACAATGGAAATTTAATTTTACCAGAAAAATGTGATAAGTTTTAAATTTGACTGATGTGGTGCTTGGGGAGCCTAAGATAGAAGTTTTGAATCTAGGTTGAAATTATCACACTAAGAGTAGATTTGATCCCATCAAGAAACAGCTACAGTTAGAGTCAGTGTATCAGAATACTCTCAGTTTAAATCGTGAGGAAATAGTATCTGTACAACATTAATAGCCGAGAGTACCCGTCATAGAAGCACTTGTACGAGGAATGGTTTAACTCAACTTCAACGCCAGGCCTTCCAAAATTTGCGTTCAAACAAAGATATTTTAATACGAGAAGCAGATAAATGCAATAAATATGAACTATTAAAACGCGACGACTATTAGCAGAAATTAGATAGCATCCTCACTGATAACAGTAAATTCGAGCGTTTGAATCGTGATCCTACTGAACAATTGAAGAAAAAACTTAACCGACTTATTTCCAGTGTTAATGCTTTCCAAATATTTTTAATTTGAAAAAAATAGAAGGGCAGTATCAACCTGGCTTTATTTAGGGCAATGCAAAAATTCATAAACACCAGAATGGTCCGCCTTTGAGGCCAATAATTTCACAGGTTCTTACCGTCACTTATTCTGTTGCTAAAACTTTGAACAAAATTATAACTCCGTAAATCAAGCTAAAGTACATGTTCAAATCAACAGATGAACTTGTTGCTTTGCTACGCGGAAAATTCCGTGCGGCATAATAGATTCATTAGATGTAGAGTCCTTATTTACTAATGTACCTGTTTCGGACACAATAGAGATAATTTTAAACTGTGTGTATGATAGCGAAGATCTTTCTCCTCCTAATTTGTTTCCTCGGCATATTCTGAAGCAACTCCTCACTATCTGTTCTACCGAGCTCCTTTTCGATATATTGATGGTTGTTTGTTTCGTCAGGTTGATGGGGGTGGCTATGGGTTCCCCTTTAGGGCCTTCGCTTGCAAACTTTAACATGACCCGACCCACGTAGAAAACCTGGTGTTGAACTCAATGCCGGTTAAACCGATTTTGTACGGCAGGTACTTAAACGACATTTTTGTTGAAATTGAGACCGCAGAGCAGTTGGAGATGTTAGGGAATTTCATGACTAATAATTGGAGGTCAAATTTGCAGAGTGGCCTAACCCACAAAACACAAAATTTTAGGAAACTCATATTAGAGGCGTGGTGTTCATCGCAGGGTTGCCAAACTGGCTTTTCCTTGCCAAGTTAGTATCTAGGAACTAATTAGGAACTAAGCCACTCTGCCTGAAAGACATCTACGCCGTTATGAGGTGAAATTTTCACTTAATTCGCTCTGCTAGTTTTGATTTCTAATTTGTGGGTTAGGCCACTCTGCATATTTGCCCTCCAATTCAGAGTTGCGTTTCACGTACGAGTTGAGTGTAAATGGGAAGCTGCTATTTCTGGATGTTTTAGTTGAAGCTTCGCAGGGTGCTTTTCTGAGATCTGTGTATGTTAAGCCCTCGCAAGCTGGTGAAACCATCAACTATGATTGTGACGCACCGCAAGTGTACAAAGAAGGTGTCATTCATACGTTATTGAATAGAGCTCATAAAGTGTGTAGCAACTGGATAGTTTTCATTCAGAAATGCTTAGAGTCAAACGGCTGCTGATTAGGAATAATTTCTCTAATACTCTTGTTGATAAAACTATAGGTAAATTTGTCAACCGAATTTTGAATAGTGACTATAATCCGAGATCCAACCAGCAGAATATAAATGTATTTTAAGAAAATCAAACGCATAACAATTACAAATTAGACGAACGTGTGTTTAGAAATAGTGTCAAAAAATAATAAAAATAAAAAATAGAAATAGTGTTTCGTGAAACCCACAGATCCAGAGATGGCAATTAAAGTTCTTGTGTTTTATAAAAATCTCAAAATCAGTGATCTCCTTGTAAGAAACAATATTTCCAGATCACGGGTCAACCACCTAGACAAAGCCAATGTGCTATATCAGTTCGAGTGAAACAGAAGAGAATGTAAGTCTCTCAATAAGTGTTACATTGGCATGACCAGGATGACCCTGAAACAAAGATTAACTGCACACAGATATCAAGGTTCCATTTTTAATCATTTTCGTATCGATCATGGTTGTAAGCCCTCAAACGAAGATCTGTACCCTAATACTAAAGTTTTGTATAATGTTGTAAAAAAAGAACATATTCAAATAATAGAAGCACTGCACATTCATAAGCTTAAACCTCGCCTCAACGAAAATACAAATGATTTTTTTGTTTTAAAGTTGATCAGTAGTCTAAGTAGTAGGTCCTTAGCTTAGACAATTGTAACCTCCGTTCGTCCATTTTGCCTTTGTCTCTGGTGCCGTAAACATGTGAAGATCTGTGTGCAATAACAACTAGTCACATGTTGTTTCATTCTTTATACAAAATTAGTCCATTCTAGTCGTCTTGCAAAGTGATTACCTATATATTTTTTTGCCCAGTCTGATTCAGTTTAAGTTTTGCATTGACGTAGTTTTACCAATGTGACCAAGTGTTTCTTTTGTATTTTACAGCCGGAAGATGATGTTAGTAACATCGAAACGTAGCCTTTAGAAATTGATAGAATTAGAATTTTTAAAATTTGAGTGTTTTGAGTGACGATAAGTGATTATCTTCGTATTTTAATACGTGCTGAACTGGAATAATAATCAAATATATTATATTCTGTTTAAATAAAATGTTTCGTTTATTTGGTAGGCCTAATTTCGGTTTACTACTGTTCTGTTTATCAGCACCTATTGCTTTCTTCTTTAACTTTTGTCTTGTTTCATGAACTTCTTTCTCAACTTACTGTTTCCATGCCCCTTTTGCACAGATTCAGCATTCCCTTACCTCCATACTAAATAGTGCTTTCCTCTTTTCGAAGCGGTTAAAAAGGCTTAAATTAGCACATAATCTAGTCCAACTGATTATTACTTTGTTTATTTTGTGGTGGAGTTTTTTTCGGTAATTTTTGTTGTAGTATTGTTTTGGAAATGATTTTTCTTGAATTTGTGCGAGATTCAAATTAATGAGGTGTTCAAATAAATAAATTGAGCGTAATTGTGTCAATGTAGAGTTCAATTAACGTGATTTTAAAAGTAATCGCATAATTTTCATATGATGAATTATTGCTTATTCCATGCAATCAGTGTTAATTTTTATTTTCGTAACTTTTGAAATAAGTTGTGAATATTTGAAACTTGTATTTATTCTAATTAGCCGTTCATTTTAAATGCAAATCATTTTCTTGTTCTATTCATATACTTCGTCGAAAACTTTCTCCGTGATCGTCGTATCAGAGTGAGAATAGGATCAGCCACCTCGATGTCCTACCCTGCCAAAGGAAGTATACCCCATGCAAGCGTACTATCCTGTACCTTGTTCCTTGTAACTGTGAATAACATAGCAGCTCCCTACCCCCATCTTTTGGAGCCTCATTATATGTGGACGACTTCACGATCTACTTTGCTGGAGCTTCCACGCGAGTTGTCGAGCGGCAACTCCAACTTGCAATCAACTCGCTAACCTGCTGGAGCCAACCAACAGGATTCCAATTCAATGCTGGAAAGACAGTATCCATGCATATCTGTCGCCGAGACCACTGCCCCAAAACGGCTGCTACACTGACAATTAATGGTCAACCGTGCGAGCGGTAGAGCAGTACTAGTACCTAGGACTGATTTTTGACGCTTCACTCACTTGGAGGCAGCACATCCAAGACCTGAAGCGGCAATGTAACTCAACCCTTAATTTACTGAAGCTACTTTCTAATAAATCATGGGCCACAGATAAAACTTCCTTACTCCGCCTCGACATAATACTGCTTAAGCCTGCCTAAGCTAGATAATGGCGTGGAGGTTTACCTCTCCGCAGCACAGTCCGCTTTGGATCTTCTTCAGCCCATCCAAAATGCTGCTATTCGTATCGCAACGGGAGCATACCATACCTCTCCTGTGACAAGCCTCCACTCAGACTCTGGTCTCCGGCCTCTGCGATTGTATGCGAATATACGTAGTTACTTTAAATGATGAAATGATATATACCTTAAATGATAAAATGATTAAAGTAGCTTATCTTGCTCTTTCATTTTTATTACGATTGCTACGACTCCCTGATGCCTTTTCTATCAAGTCTCAATTATGCGGCCAGAGTTGCGGCAAGCATCTCCAATCCGTTACACGAATTGAGCACCGAAGCAAATGCGCCTCCCGCTGACTGGCGCGGAATCAGGAGAGAGGCCCTACACTTGAGAAACTTCTTCCAACGTGTTTCGGTCCTTCGAAATCGCTGTGCTCCCCATCGAGACCAGGTTCTTCTAGAACAGATTTCTGCACTTCCACCGTGGCGGTTACCTGCTATTAGCATCTGTCGCGAACTTCACAAATATTCTAAAGAAAGAAAAGAAAAGAAAAGAAAAGAAAAACATTTTATTTCCATTAAAGTACAAACATGGAATGTCGATACATTGGTTTTTAAAACACCTTAACATTAACATCCTTAAATGATTATAACACATTGGTATCGTAATACCCGTGTAGAATGTTGAAACAAAATGATTGATAGAAAAGTACAACAAAATTGAGTTCCTTTCCTTGCCTAATCTGATTTTGAACTAAGAGAGCACAATCCTCGCGACGCTCATTTGAAAAACACTTTCATTAGTACGCACAAGTATTTCAAAATGAAAGCGAAAAATGCATTCAAATACCTTAGCATAGAAACCCTTAATTGCTATTTATACATGGTTATCGTAATACCCATGTTAAGTGTTGGAACATATGATTTAGATCCTTATAATTGCTATTCATACATGGTTATCGCAATACACATGATAGTTGTCGACACAGGATTTAGGGAGAAGCACAAGTTAATAAAAAATAAACAATAATATGTATAAGAGGATCGTTTGCATTTGGAGGGCAGCACTAAGTTTCAGTTTCTGCGTTTGAATTTCTAAATTTCAATATCTGAAATTTTGCTAGGAAGTGAAAAATTTATCTTGTTTTACGTTTGCTAAGTCATTCTAATATTGGTCCGACTTATTCCTGTCGAATAAAATGAGCACCACAACTGTTGGTTCCATGCAGTGGAATGAGGTTGCTTTTCACAATTACTAGTACTCCATCTGTGGTGCCCGGAAATGGAAATGGGGCTTATTATTTTTTCTAATAAATTATCAACTCCAAAATCCAAAAATTCCTTTCGCCCATCCGACAACACTTCGCTCCCTCCTCCGGTGATGCCCCGCACCCGGTCATGCATCTGCACTTGGTTACGCTTCACACTTGTTTATATCTTACATCTGGTGAAAGCCCACATCCGATCTTTCATCCCTATGCAAAGTGTCCCAACGATAATATTTGCTATAACAAAACACAAAATGGTTATGATATTTCTTACTTGCGGTAATAGTATTAGCGCAAAGAGTACATCGGGGTCAAAGATATGAAAAGTATTGTTTTACATCGCTAGCTGTAATATTTTCAACATAGGTGGAACCGTACAAAAGTTAACTATCTAGCATTAGTGTTATCGTAGTGTATTCACGAGAATAAAAAGGTAAAAAGAGTTTATCGCACAAAGCTTACGACAGCAATTTGAGACCAGAATAAGAAGATTAAAATGATGATCTTTAAAGTTATGACATTCGTCAGATCCGAGGCCTTTTTTTAAAAGTTTCAATGAGACCGAAGTAGAGAGAGTATGTACAAAAAATACCCTCACATTTAACATCCTCTCTCTCTTTGGGATTATTAATTTGGGTTTGGAAATGCAAGATGAAAGTGAGACACTAAGAACACAAAATCCCTGTGACACATAGCTGAAAATACTCCTGTTAGGGTGCGCGTTATTGGATCACGAGTCCGTAATATTTGCTACATAGCTGGAACACCAATGTACACACGAGCGCAGGAAAGTAAAAAATTGCTAATGAACTACGTCGCATGTTCAAAAGCTTCAATATGAGCGAAAAGTACTTACGAGTATCTTAAAGTTAAGACCATGAATTGAGATCGAGTACATGAGGATCGTAATATTTATATTGGTTGATTTTGAAACAAATGGTTGAGAGAAAAGTACAAAGAAAATGCATTCCTTCCATTGTGTTGATATCAAATACATGAGGATCGTAATATTTCTATCGGTTGAGTTTTAGAACAAATAATTAGGAGAAAAGTACGTAGATAAATGCATTCTCTCCGTTGTGTTGGTCTGATTTTAACACTGGGTTTTATTTCAAGGGGTCAAGAAAACATTGCACATGTGATGCGTTGTTAAGAACACTCCAGTTGGTGCACTTCCATATTGAAATTTGAGCTTACGAACGTTGGAACTAGTGAAATGAGGGATTAAAGGTTAAAAGTACAACGGGTCGATCCAAAATTAATTTGCATCTTTGACTGCTAGGTTGATGATAGAGGCAGTTTTACATTGTTCTGTATTAACTAGTAAGCTAAAATACCGGTATGGATGAAATGAAAGATTTTACAATAACGGAAAAATTTAAATTTCGTATACTACAAGCTTTGGCACAGAAAAAATTCGCCGGATTCAAAATATATGAGAGGGACCGATGTACAATGCCAACCGTAACATTATCAAGATTGCTGGGGCAAAACGAGATAGTCAAAACAACCTGAAATGGTGTGGCCGAAGCATACTGGAAGAGTGTAAAGGACGACACTGCGTCACAATAGGATCAACATGAGCATTTTAAAGGGGAATGTGTTCTAAACATACAGACACGCACATACGTACACCGATATCCATACGCATATGCGCACACACGTACTGCATATACGCACTCCTCCAGCACGTACTGCAGTTCACACTTATTGTGCTGACGCAAGATAGAGAGCCATTTTAGTTTTGAATTCTCTCAGTGTTTGAGGGGTTTTGAAGCTCTGGGGGAGTTTGTTCCACAGTAAGGCGCCTGATACTGACAGAGCTTTCTGCCCGATGCTAGATGAACGGTATTTGATTGAGACATCACGTCTCCTGTTTGGCTTTTGGTTCGTGACGGTAGGGGAGTGGAATTCCACTATTTCAGCACTGCTATGAGGAAGTTATAGAGAGGAGAAAACGTATTGGGCTTTGTGCGCCAGAAACCTTTCCCGAATCGGAGCCCAGCCAAGTTTATCCAGGAGTGGTGTTACGTGGTCATGCTTTTTGAATTTACCGCTGCATACAACCTTTGCTGCAAAATTTATGCATTTTTGTAGGTCTTTCTGAAGATCTTTCGATATATCTCCCCAGACCAGGCTACAGTAGTCAATACGTGATAAGACCAAAGAATGAACGGCCAACAATCTAGATTCTTCGTCAAGCATAATTTTTTATACGATTGAAAAACAATAAGGTCCCGTGAATTACCTTGCAGGTTTTGTCAACGTGGGATTTGAAGGACATGTTTCTATCGAACCAAATACCTAAATTTTTTACTTTTTCTGATGGGTGAATTTTGTCATTTCCAACTGTAAGAGTTAGATCTAGATTTTGAATGTTGTTTATTGAATGCTTTGACCCAAAAATAATGAATTGTGTTTTGTTCGCGTTTAGCTTGAGACCATTTTGGTCATACCATGACTTGAGGCTGATCAATAGAGCTTCAGCTTCTTTTTTCGTCTGTGGTATTTGTGCTACAGAGCTTGTCATTGCAATTTGGGCGTCATCTGCATACATGGAGATTCGTGTGTTAGAAGGCATTGGAGGGAAATCGTTAATGAAAATTGAGAACAGTAGCGGGCCCAGAATTGATCCTTGAGGGACACCAAAGCTATTTTGAAGGAATGGGGACAACTTGTTATCTAAGAGGACTGCATGAGACCGGTTTGAAAGGTAACTTTTAAACCACTGTGTATAAAACCACGACCGCTTCATCCCATGTTCGAGCATTTTACCTTGATCATGTCCGTACCCACCAATTTCTCTCCCGTATTTATACGGATGGAACTAAAGCTCCAGAAGGAGTAGCATATGCTTACATTCATGGCTCCACGACGTATCAACGTCGTTTTCAGACACATGCTACCTCGTTTACTGCAGAATTAAATGCCATATACGATGCTCTTAACCACGCTGAAACTCTTCCTCACTTGGCGACTGCTATAATTACCGACTCGCGGAGTGTTATTCAAGTTCTCTCGAGATACAACTCTCCTCACCCCATCGTTCAACTCATACAATGTCGCTTCATTTCGAGCCGTGAACATTCTACTTTCTGCTGGGTGCCCAGCCACGTCGGTGTGCCGGGACGCGAGGCAGCCGACCGTGCAGCTCGAGAGGCTCTCCATTTGCAAATAAATCCGGTTCGCCTTCCTCAAACAGACCACAAGCGGCATTACAAAAAGAGCATACGAGAACATTGGCAGGCGAGTGGTCGGCACTTGCCAGCAACAAGCTAAAGGCGATAAGACCTGATGTCCGTCCGCTCCCCTTATCCCAGCAGCGGGATGGACTCTGGGAAGTGTTCCTCGCTAGGCTCCGCTTAAGCTACACACGCCTCACGCACCGCCACTTGCTGGATGGTCGACCGCAACCGTACTGCGGTGGTTGTATTGTGCCTTTAACGGTCCGCCACATCCATCTCGAATGTCCCGACTACGGACAAGTTCGTCAAGCTCGCCTCGACGCTGAGACGAACCTCTCTGAGCTACTGACCGGCCCGCCATCTGCGGGCCACGCCCTCCTCTGCACTTTTTCTTGCTTGAAATTCGTCTACCTCATGAAATTTGACTCCAACTGAAAATGAGTGGCCTCTAGAGAAAATCTCCTCCACCTGACATGAGGCCCAAACTGCCGCCAGCGCGCATGCCCGCGACTGGAAACATCGTCGTTCCTCCGCCAGACCATAGCTGACGCCCCCCCGCACTAAACGGGGTTGGGATGACCCGCATCCCCCGCAAACTCCCATTATAACACCTGTATGTTGCAACACTACCAAATTGCGCTGTGATTTCGTCCGAGAGAACCTAAAAATAATAATTTTTCCTTTTATGGGTATTTCTTGGATATTTTATGGTCTTTTTCTTTTATGATTCTGTTTTTTAAGGTCTATTTGTTTTTACGATCTATTCATGATCCATTATGGTCTTTTTTGGGGTTTTTATTGCTCAATCGTCGCCTATTTGTTTGTTTGGTCAATTTATTGGTCTCGTGTGGTATTTTTATGATCTTTTATGCACCTCTGTACTATGGTGAACTCAATTCGCCCTCTTGCTTTAAGGAATATGGATTGATGCTGTGTTGATGAAAACGTACGAAATGGTGTGTTCAACTTTCCTCTCTTTGTATTTCTTTGACGTGGTAAGCGAGGCTAGAACTAAATTATAATCTTTATATCTGAAGGATAAATTTCAATGTTAAGTGCGTGTGCAGTTTGATTGATTTTGTAATACCGTCTTCTCTGAAATCTCATAACCTATAATTTTATAAATTTTTACATTTTATATAACTTCAAGTTTAAATGTTATACAACATTGTTTAGATACGATTTATAACTTGTGATTAGATATGTTATAAAACTGTATATTCCGACGTTTCTATAACGCCCAAATATATAATTATTGTGTTTTGATGTGTAATAAAACCTTTGCTATTTTATTACAACATAGCAACTAAAATCAATAATTACTATATTACCGTTATATATAACTAAAGTAATCCGGTTAAATAACGTATTTATTTCCAGTGCGCGAGATAATATTGATGTTCTTATATTGTATATCGGCAAAAATACATAACTTTATCAAGTGTGCAAAATGCTCCAAATAAACAATATTCATACATGAACTCTTTCTTATACCCGTATATTTAAAATAATTCTTCACGAACAGCACTACAAAGCCTCGTCATATGCTGATAACAAATGCTATTAACGAAAATGTACAATCCAATAAACAAGTCAATAGATAACACAATGTCGCATAAGAAGTTTTATTGATCGTAGGGCGGGAATGGGCGGAATCACAGTGGAAATGGGCAGAGTCGAGGGCGGGATGAGGCGAGGCTAGAACGGGGCAAGGCGGGGCTAGGGCGGACCGAGGACGAGACAACGCGGAGTTAGACCCTAGCTCAGCCTTGCCCCGCCCTAGCTCCGCCTTTCCCGCCGTAGCTCCGCCTTAACTCCACCCATTCCCGCCCTTGAATCCACCCATTTCCGCTTTGACTCCACCCATTCCCTCCCTTGATTCCGCCCATTTCCGCTTTGACTCCGCCCATTCCCGCCCTTGACCTCGCTCATTCCCGCTTTAACTCCGCCCATTTCCGCTTTGACTCCGCCCATTTTCGTTTTGACTCCGCCCATTTCCGCTTTGACTCTGCCATTTCCGCTTCGACTCTGCCATTTCCGCTTCGACTCTGCCATTTCCGCTTCGACTCTGCCATTTCCGCTTCGACTCTGCCATTTCCGCTTCGACTCTGCCATTTCCGCTTCGACTCTGCCATTTCCGCTTCGACTCTGCCATTTCCGCTTCGACTCTGCCATTTCCGCTTCGACTCTGCCATTTCCGCTTCGACTCTGCCATTTCCGCTATGACTCTGCCATTTCCGCTATGACTCCGCCCATTTCCGCTATGACTCCGCCCATTTCCGCTTTACTCCGCCCATATCCGCTTTGACTCCGCCCATTCCGGGGACTGAGGAATCTATGCACGCGGTCATCACATAAGTTAGACAACTGGTTCATGAAACATTGTGAGCAGGTACCGAATTACGGAAAAGGGATAGCTTTCCGATTACCAGAGAACTTGAAAGAGAATAAACAGAAGCATTCAAGAATATTTATTACTGGAACACAGATAACCGGCGTAAATTACACAAAGGGGGAGGGGGCTACGGAATCAAAACTAGCAGTTAATAAAATAGGAAAAAGTCAGGAAACAATGAAACTACAGTAATCAAGAGAGCTTAGAAATGGATCGTAGGCGGGGACAGAGGGATTTGGCATATCAGCTGGAAATAAAAGACAACAAAGGTGAGAATGAATGATTATTATTAGATTATTAGTTAGTTTGAGCCACTTTATCCACCACATAAGGGATCTAATGAGATTAGATTAGTCGTTAGTTTTAGCCTCCCTACCCAACAACAATTGCTATCCAAAGAGAGGAAGGAGGAAGGCACCATTTAGTATGGTGTTAAGGAAACGCGGAATCTACGCAGAGAGAGCATAGAAACAGTAAATTGGGAAAGAAGATTATGAAACAAGATCAAAGTTGAAGTAAGTAGTAGGAGCTGAAGAACAGGACAGCAGTGAACCGAAAAAAGGTGGTCCTTCGACATAACAAAAACATTTTATTTCAACAAAAAGAAGGCCTACCTAACTCTCAGATCGGGCCCTCACATTGTCCCCCTGGGAGCGCTAATTCCCATAGATACAATAATTTTATCCCCCTGATGATCCAATGAGAGTAAAAAGGAATAACCATTTAGTATGGAGTTAAGGGAACGCGGAATCTATGCAGAAAAAGCATAGAAACAGTAAATTGAGAAAGAAGATTATGAAACAAGATCAAAGTTGGAGAAGACAGTAGTAGGTTTACAGTGCACGAAGTAACAATATGATGAAAGTTGAAGAAGAAAGCAATAAGCTCTGAAAAACAGCAAAACAGACAACCAAAAAAGTACTCAAACTATTGGAAACGGTCAATTTCAAGAAAAAAAAATGAAAGAAGCATTGATCATTTCAATGAACAAATTAATACATAAAACTACATATATCGCACATCGGAACATACACATCGGATATTTATCATACAGCATGTAAATAATATATCAGCTCAGCTAAATAATCTAATACTATAAGATAATATATATTATATATACATCCCGTACCATTCTACGAGAGTATTTTTCAGCTCAAAAAAAAAAATTCAACAAAAAACTCTAAGGAAGTAATGTAATATACTTTTTTCAGAACTAGGATACATCGGCCAATACAACATGATATTAAACGAATAATAACGCTGGCTAATACACAAGACATAAAACGGTGGCCAATAGACAGGATATAAAACGGTGGCCAATACACATGACAAAACAATCCCAATGCAAAGGACATAAAACGGTGGCCAATACACATGGCATGAAACGGTGGCCAATCCACACGGCATGAAACAGTGGCCAATAGACAGGACATAAAACGGTGGCCAATAGACAAGATATAAAACGGTGACCATGACACAGGACTAAAACGGTCAGAAACATGAAAACTATTGTTTTATAATGGCTACCAAGACATGTACAACATAATTGGAGTAATACGTGAAATTAATCACCTAGATAAGTTTGTCATAAACTCGTGAGCGTAAGAAATGATTTAATTTTCACCACACAAGCCTAAGATGAACACTTTAGGACCTGAATAAGAGAAGAAAACATTAATGTCCTATAAGGTTAATAAATGAGGAAAAGTTACATCATTTTCGAAATATGATGCAAATGCCTAATTGATTAACATACATAGGTGCCATGACGATCCAGTTTTGATGCTTGTACAAAAATGGAGAGAAAAAAATGTATTCAACAGCTGGTTAATTGAAATTAATTCATGGAAATAATACAGAAAATGAACTTTGTGGGGTTAAATAACTTATGACAGTTTACACGTGCATTGGACATATAAGCTTTGGATTTCTTGACATCAAAAATGAAACAAAGCGAGTTGGCTGCCTAGAATAGCACGCCTTAACTCGCATAAAAATTTAATGAGATTTCTTATTTAAATGCTTGACAATGACATGGAGAGAAAATTGAAAAAATATGGTGTTTTCAGAACAAATTGCAGTCGCTTGATTAAAAATTTTGCAAAAACTTTCATGGTTAAATGTACGAATGTAAAAAGGTGATACGTAGATATACATAAAGGTAGTATGTTTACATATACACAAAACACACACACATGTATACATTTATTAGGATATAAGCATAAAATTAGAAGTTTTCTTATTACTATTAATATCTTTAACATAAAGGTCATTAGTTGATAAGCATCTTATTAAACATATATGGGTGATCACACGATAAATTTATATTCTTAAATGAATGCTCTACAATAATGAGAAATGACGAGTTAGGTAACGTTACAAGTTGAATGAACATAATTAGAGCGGTATTTCTACTTCTGACATACATTTACGGCAAGTGAAAATAACTCCAGGTCTGAATTATTTGCTCAATTAGATGCTGGGGTCGCTCAATTAGATGCTGGGGTCAGAAAGTAGCGTGTGAGTTCGAAGTAACATTTAAACGGCAGGTCTTCCCTTCGCAGTTCTGAACTAGGCTCATCGCAGATGACGTGCAAGTCCGCTATCGGTGTTGTCTGGAGCGCCCCTGTGCTTACACGCATTGCCTTATTCACAACATCGAGCTCTCGCAATACAGTTCCGCTCGCCGAGCCATCGACTATACAACCACAGTCAATCTCGGGGCGGATGAGAGATTGATATAGTCGCATTAGGATTTCCTAATAGGCATTTTAACAATTAAACAGCAATTTCATATTCAGATCCTTATATCATTTGGTTTTGACCTTGTGAATAGGGAAATTCAGCTGAGTTTTTTGTCCAAATAGAGTTCAAGAAATTTGGTGCTTTTTAAATATTTTTATTTCCAGATTTTAATGATGGAATTATTATAGGTTATTTTTATTCGGCAGAAATGCAGTGCTGTAGTCTTCGTTTATGAGAATCCGAATCCGTTGCACCTGGCCCGACGGGTAACTCAGTGTATTGCTGACTGCAAGGCTCGTTGAACTGGCGGGATCTGCGTACGTCATAAGATCGTCCACAAACAAGGACCTGAAAATATTTTCGGGATTTACTTTGCCAATGAATACATTTTGATAGCAGAGAGGGTCACACTTAATATGCTACCCTGCGGCATTCCTGCAGTGCACTCAGTGGAAGATGACGTTACACCTTCCACTCCAACACTAAATGTTCAGTTTTTCAAAAATTTTCAACGAATTTCGGTGATCTTCCTTTCAAAAAAGCACCCACTTATGAGGTCGGATGTTTATTCCTGGTAATTAAACGGGAACTTGTTCATTTGTTCTTTGTTTTGAATTTGCTGTTGTATGTTGTTTGAATTTTTCCAAGTACTTGATGTTGCTATATCCAGTTTTGAAGGTTTCAACCTTTGTTTTTGCAATTTCAAACACAGTTACGAAATGAGCGCTTCTAACATTCAACATTTTTTTGGCCTTTTTATTCGGCCAAGAATTCTATTAACTTTGACCCAAATGTAGCTGCTCGGTGTTGGTTTTGAGGGTTGGGCCATACTTTGTCCAGCCGTTTTGTTTTGTCTCCAGGAACGTTTTTGCTGCACCCGCTCCTGCCCTCTTCTACCTCACCGTGTCCTCCAACTCCCGAGTCTTCTTATACAACCTCTAATACTTCTTGCTCTTACCAAGCCGCTCTACAGTCCGCCGTCCACCAAGGCTGGGCAAGGACTCGTTGCCTTGTGTACCTAGGCACCCACCTCTCATGTGAACCCATATCTCGGTTGTACAGACAAAATGAGGGGAACCCCAGTCCGATATTCCCGATTGTCCGAAGCATCCGACAGATACGTATACGGTACGCTACAAGTGGCTAGTATCAACAGTAACACTACAAAAAAAGAAAAAAATGTACTTTTAATCCATTTCCCAATTTTTCTATCAACTTGAGTTTCTGTGCCACGGTTAAATTCACCTTTTTTCCACTGAAGCTCCAGATGACATGGTGAAGGAATATGTATCACTGGTACAAGAAATCAAGCCCAACATAGAAAAAAGGGGCAAAAAATTAGGAGCAAAGCGATGCAGGTGCTAAAACAGTGTTGTCAACAAGGTGACTGCCCGCCACATAGCGGTCAGTTTTAGAACTAACGATCTTTGTCCGTAGTGCGAGTGACTTTCAAATAAAATCGGTAGCTTAAGAATTTGTCCATAAAATCCAAAATCCGTTAAAACAGGGTCCGTAAAACCGAGGTTTGAGTGTTTAGTTCAGTAATCGCTTCTTCATGATCTTCCGGTAATCCAAGATCTTGCACAGTTTTCAAAATTTCATCCTGTCCGTACTGTTTCCAGTTACACATCTTGAAATTTCATCCCTCGGTCTCACCGCATGTCTGCGGCACTGATGAAGTCAATGCTATCGGAAAGTAGTCGCTGCTAAACGCCGAGTGGAGTACTGTGAGATGCACGTTTGGTGTAATATCAGGGGAGGTCTGGGTGAAATCTGTTGTTGTTCCTGCGATTTTGGTTGAGGAGTTTTATCGGCCCCCTCAACCCAACGGTGTTTTTTGAGCTCGGTGTCTATTCCCGTTAAAGCAGTAAAATACTTACACAATCCAGACCTCAATAGTTTCCTTCCAAGTTATGCTTGCAATCTCTGTGCCGTTTCAAATTACTACTCCAACGAGTAGAATAGTCACACAGCTCACATTTCAGTAGATTCCCTAATTTATGCTTGCTGATTTGGTGCCGTTTCAACTCACCATTCCGACACGTAGAATAGTCACACAGCTCACATTTCAGTAAATTCCCTATTTTATGTTTGCTGCCTTGGTGCCGTTTCAACTCATTATTCCGACATGTAGAATAGTCACACAGCTCACATATCAGTAGATTCCCTAACTTATGCTTGCTGCCTTGGTGCCGTTTCAACTCACTATTCCAACACGTAGAATAGTCACACAGCTCACATTTTATTAAGTTCCCTAATTTATGTTTGCTGCCTTGGTGCCGTTTCAACTCACTATTCCAACAAGTAGAAAAATCACACAACTCACATTTCAACAGACTTCCTAATTTATGCTTGTTAGCTTGGTGCAGGTTCAAATTACAACTCCAACTAGTAGAATAGTCACAAAGCTCACATTTCAACAGATTTCCTAATTTATGCTTGCTAGCTCTGTGGAGTTTCAAATTACCATGCCAACAAGTGGAGTAGTCACATAACTCACATTTGAGTAGCTTCCCTATGTTACGCTTGCGTTTACGTTTTGCCTCTAAATGCAGTTCTGATTCATTAGAATGAAGACCAGAATAACTAGAAGACTTGCACTTGAGATCAAGCCCTAATTTATGCTCGCCACGTTGGTGCAATTCAAGTTCGTCCTTCCGATTACTCGAGTAATCACAATGTACACAAAGGAAGCGTAATGATTTGAGTGTGTCCGGAGGGTTGACCTCAACACCACTGCCGCTACCCGACACGTCTGACGGTAGCGAGTCAGCGCTCCCTTGAGATGCTCCAGCTGATCTCTGATGAACAGCCCTCGTGTTGCACGCACCAGAGCTACTTTCCCCCAGCTCGTCCTCTGCTTGCTCTGTATGCGCCTCAGCACAGGCATCGTCTTCTTCTTTCTTGAAAGTGAGGGTAAAGGAGGCTGCGCTCATTACGTCCTGGAATCAATAACGTGAATCATTTGTATGCACACAAATATTTCATTTCCGAATAGGCATGAATGTCCCTTCAATGTGAACCGCAAAAATTGGCATCTGTAATACAGCCAAAATTTCGCTTGTATAATGTTCGATTTTAGGGAAACATTGCTGTAACTAGGAAAAATCGGTGCAAGAACACTGATTATATATTGAAATTAACACAACAACCAGCCAATCATAGGCCAGCCAGGTATAGAGATGTGACTCAAAAAAAACCATGCCGTTTTTTTTTTAAAAACACGTTTTTTTACAAAAAAAAACCGAGGCCAAAAAAAACGTGGATATTTTGGTTTTTTTTAAATATTTTGTCTGAAAATAACTCAGCAAGAAAAAGAACCACATCACATTATTTGTTTTCATGTCAAATTACAAAATAAAACAGCATACTTCTTAATTGATGGTTTTCTATGGTTTTATGAACTTTTTCATTTTCTGCGGTTTCATGCTTTGATATTTCATTTATTTTACAATACATGTGAATGACCTTAAACTCCCAAAATGGTGTGTTATAATAACATATCTTCACTTATGGTCATTTATAAAGACGTGACTAAAAAACCATGCTGTTTTTTTTAAAAAAAACATGTTATTTATACAAAAATTATGATTAAAAAACATGGAAATTAATATATTTGTGACCTTAAAAATCCAATGCTGTTTTTTTTAAAACATTGTTATTTAACAGAAAAATCTTGACTAAAAAAACATGGCTATTATATTTTATCGGACCAAAAAAGTTTTTTTATAAACATTTAAAAAAAAATCATGACTAAAAAAACATGTAAATATCAGGAAAGTTAGTTTTCTTTAATCGAATTGTCTTTAGAAACTTATAAAAAAAGAATGCTGTTAATATTGAAATCATGTTTATTAGAACTGTACTAGGTCTTAGAATAAAATATCTACATAGAATCTATTCACTCCATAAAACCTTTTGGAGACCAGCTCCATCCTCAGTCATTCAGTAAAATTTGGTCAAATGGACAATGAATTTTCACTGTTCCTTTGAAAAACATTTGACTGAATGACTTACTGAGGATGGAGCTAGTCTCCGAAAGGTTTTATAGAGTGAATAGATTCTTTGTGGATATTTTATTCTAAGACCTGGTACGGTTCTAATGGATATTAAAATATCTCATGTGACCAAAAAATCCATGCTGTTTTTTGAATGTTTTTGTTACAAAAAAGTCATGACTAAAAAACACGGATATTAATATACTTTATTTTACCATAAACAACCATGCTGTATTTTTTAAAATAAACATCTTTTTTACAGAAAAATCATGATTAAAAAATGTGGATATTAATATATTTCATGTGCCAAAAAAAAACATGCTGTTTTTTTTAAATCATGTTTTCTTAACCAAAAAAAATCATGACTAAAAAACATGGATATTAATGACTTTTGGTGAAGAAAACATGGTTTTTCAAATGTCATGTTTTTTTTGGTCAGATAAAATTTAATAACACTCATGTTTTTTGTAAAAAAATCTTTTTTTCAGAAAACATGGTTTTTTGGTCACATAAAATAAATTAATATCCATGTTTTTTTTACAGATTAGATTAGTCATTAGTTTTAGCCTCCCTACCCAGCAACAAATGTGATCCAAAGAGAGGAAGGAAGATTATGAAACAAGATCAAAGTTGAAGAAGACAGTAGTAGGTGCTGAAAAAACAGGACAGCAGTGAACCAAAAAAAGGTGGTCCTTAACATCACAGAAACATATAATTTCAACAAAAAGAAGGCCTACCTAACTCTCAGCTTGGGCCCTTACATTGGCCCCCTGGGAGCTCTAGTTCCCATAGATACAATAATTGTATCCTCCCGAGGGGTGTTTTTTTTTACAAAGAATTTGTGACCAAAAAATGAATAATATTAACTTTTTAATAAAAAAACATGTTTAAAAACACAAGGATTTTTTGGTATCATAAAATATGTTAATATCCATGATTTTAAGACAAGATTTTTTATGAAAAATACATAAAATAAAACAGCATGGTTTTTTGGTTGCATAAAATATATTCATATCCAGGTTTCCTTATACATCATTGTTTGTAAAAAAACATATTTTTTAAAAAAACAGCATGGGGTTTTTTAGGTCTCATAAATATATTCATGTTTTTTCAGTCATGATTTTTTAGTACAAAAACATTTTTTGGGTCTCAAATACATTAATGTTTTTTCAGTCATGATTTTTTAGTGAAAAACTTGTTTTTTTTTTAAAACTGCATGGGGCTTTTTAGGTCACATAAAATATATTGTTTTTTAGTCATGATTCTTTGTAAGAAAAAACAGCATGGTAATATTTGGTACCAGAGAATATATTAGTATTCATTTCTATTAGTCAGAATTTGGTCAATGTGAAGTTTAATGAAATCATGGAAATTAATAATTATATTCCAAACAATCACTAAAGGAACCCATTTAAGAACGTTTTACATGAACAAAATTCTGCTCGCTGATGCTTTATTTTCGAATCATTGAACTTTGAAGTTGGACTTCCCGAGCCAAAGGAAGCGAGCGTAATTTAATTCAAAACGGAAGCTAACTTCCTGTTACAAACGTAAAGAGGTTGGGTCGTGATGGGGAGGCACAGTTCTTCTAGCGAAAATTATAAATAAAGCTTCTAACCCACCCATTAACGTGACGACCACAATCTTGTTTACATCGGCTCTAAGATGGCGACCACCATGGGCGCTGCCATTTTAGAGCCAATGTCAACAAGATTGCAGTCATCACCCAAATGGGTTGGTTAGAAGCTTTATTTATAATTTTCATTAGAAGAACTGTGCCTCCCCCTCCCGACCCAACCTCTTTACGTTCTTAACCGCTTCCGTTATTAACCCGCGCACGGTCGCGCATCCCTCAGAAAAGTAGTCAATTTACCCGCGTTACTCTGCCGTTCCCTGTTCACTTACCGTAATAGGCAGAGATGTAAAAATATGAAGTAATGAGTAAAAAATGTTGCTTTACACTTTGATGTTGTCAGATTTTTGATAACTTGAACCGTTTCTTTGTAATATGGAGTCAAACTCCGTAGATTTTTGCACAACATTGCTTCAAAGAGATCAATGGCCATTTTTGTGTTTTGGGAACAATGTAATGTTTTTCACTGCTATTTTATGCAGAAAATCCTTCCAAACCTGCTGATGTTTTTATTTTTCCTCTACAACAATTAGAAAAAAAGTTATGACCATTTATGTCTACTAGGTGTTATCCATTCTTCGTTTTAGTTCCTACATAAATGCATGTTTGCATGTCTGGTTATATTACTGTAAGTATAGTGTTTCGAAACTTGTAATTTTCACACAATATGAATAAAATACTGCTCTACACGCTACTGACTTCAGATTTGTCTTATTTGCCATTTTTACGAAATAAGGCGAAATAAGGCCCTGAGTAGTTTCGCTGGTAACTGAGGCTGCCACTGACTGTTCGCACGCACACCCTCTCACGGTCGCCTCATTTACCACACTGACTGTGCTTACCCCTCCCAACTTCCAAGTGGTTGGAGCTCTGCCTTAACCCCCACAATGTGGGGGTTTCTGGCTCCAGCTGTGTAGCACTCGCTGAGACGATCATTTTGGTGTATAACAACTTGGGGTTATGCCTTACGTCTGGCAACCAGTGAGCCTGGTAAATGAGGCGACCAGTTACAGTGCGCGGGTTAATTAAATTCCGTTTCACACGCTCGCTTCCTTTGACGCAGAGGCCAACTTCAAAGTTCAATTATTCGAAAATAATGCATCAGCGAGCAGAATGTCATTCGTGTAAAACGTTCTTAAATAGGTTCCTTAAGTGATTCCTGGGATCGCTAATTATTATTTTCTGATTGCATTAAACTTCACATTGACCCAGAATTTTTTGTAAAAAAAACATGTTTTTAAAAAAACAGCATATTTTTTTGGTCACTTTAAATATATTAATATCTATGGTTTTTAGTCATTGTTTTGTAATGAAAACATGAAAAAGAAACCATACAGTAAAAGTGGTGGCAGATAACCCACAATTACCTAGTGTCTAAGAGGTACAGCAGGAGCCACAGAACTTATATTGATGGAGTCAAAATTCAGAGCTTATTATGGTAAATCTGAAGGATATTTAATTGAATCAAAATAAACAAGTTTTCTTCTACGCACCTTCCGTCTCAAATGAGTATTTTACGATTTATAGCGATAAGTTTAGTTTCGTCTTTGATGACGAATGCGCTCGAATAAACAGCTACTCATCGATTTTCGAATTTTTGTTGCTTGAATCATGGTAATAACATCGAAATAAACCAGTTTTCTTCTATACACTTTTCTTGTCAAAAGAGTATTTAACGAGGTATAGCGGTAGGTTTGGTTTCGTCTTTGATGACGATCGCGCTGGAAGCGAGTGCGCATTGCAGTGTTGCTGTCCGACGTGCTCCTTTAATTACTTGCTGCTTCAAACACAGGAGTTGCGGTAAGTCATTTACCGCTATAACTAATAAAATACTCATTTAAGACGGAAGGTGCATAGAAGAAAACTTGTTTATTTCGATCTAATTAACTATGCTTAGGTTAGGCATCAAAATTTACAAAATCGATAACTGACATCCTTCAGATTTACCATTATCTCTGCAAAGTCTGATTTTTTTGGTCACATAAAAATAAAATCAGGCATAGTAGAGATAGTAAGCTCTGAATTTTGACTCCATCAATATAAGTTCTGTGGCTCCTGCTGTTCCTCTTAGACGCCTCTAGGTATTTGTGGGTTATCTGCCACCACTTTTACTGTATGGTTTCTTTTTGATGTTTTTATAACAATGAAATGACTAAAAAACATGGATATTAATATATATCAGGTGTCAAAAAAAAAACCCAGACATATGCTTAACAAAATTTAGATGTGCAAAAAAAACAAAAAAAACAAAAAACACATAAAAAACACATTTTTTTTGCAAAAAAAAAACGCAATCAAATAAAACCGTTTTTTTTTGCATCACTAGCCAGGTAGCAGTCTCATAATCGACAGTCAGTCAGTTGGTGGTCTATTGTTGTGAAAAGAGTTACTCATTCAATCGGTCGGCAGTCATCCAGCCAGTTGCAGTCAGGTGGTAGTCGTAATCAGTCCAAGTCAGGTGGTAGTCGTAGTCAGTCCAAGTCAGGTGGTAGTTGTTATCAGTCCAAGTCAGGTGGTAGTTGTTATCAGTCCAAGTCAGGTGGTAGTCGTAGTCAGTCCAAGTCAGGTGGTAGTCGTAGTCAGTCCAAGTCAGGTGGTAGTTGTTATCAGTCCAAGTCAGGTGGTAGTTGTTATCAGTCCAAGTCAGGTGGTAGTTGTTATCAGTCCAAGTCAGGTGGTAGTTGTTATCAGTCCAAGTCAGGTGGTAGTTGTTATCAGTCCAAGTCAGGTGGTAGTTGTTATCAGTCCAAGTCAGGTGGTAGTTGTTATCAGTCCAAGTCAGGTGGTAGTTGTTATCAGTCCAAGTCAGGTGGCAGTTGTAATCAGTCCAAGTCAGGTGGTAGTTGTAATCAGTCCAAGTCAGGTGGTAGTTGTAATCAGTCCAAGTCAGGTGGTAGTTGTAATCAGTCCAAGTCAGGTGGTAGTTGTAATCAGTCCAAGTCAGGTGGTAGTTGTTGCCAGTTGCCCTAAGTCCTGAGTTTTTGACTGAATAGTCTACCAGGGTACCAACTGACTGCTGGCTGACGGACTGCCCGCCAATAAGGTAAACATGACTACCAAGATTTAAAAGGCAGAAAATTAAGGCAGGCACTCGTGACTTTACAGCAGACATCTTGCAAAACAACTAAAAACAGCAAGGAGACAGACAGATTCGAGAGAACCATAGAGAGAGACAGACCAGATTAGACAGGACAGCAAGGAGACAGACCAGGTTAGGCAGCACCAAAAGAGTTCACAACAGGAGCTTCATTTAAGTAAGACAGCAACAAAGAGCGTATGGGCAGGAAATAAAGTCAGGCACGATAGCAGCCACTAACCTCTGGGTAGACTACGTTGCCCATCCAATAATTTTAACAACAAGCAACTTTACCAGAAAATTGCAAACTTAAATTCCCACATAGTTGAAAACAACAGAAAAAATATTATTTTGATACAATGTGAGTTGCTAACATCAGGAACGATATAAATTTAACCAATTGGTTCGTTGCATGGATGACCAAAATGTTCAAATGTCCATTCTTCAGCCAGCAATCAGAGAAACTTAAGGAGCTTATCCTTCTTCGTTCTAAACATTTCTTGCAGATTGATTCTAAAATGGTGTTAGTGAATATGTATAGAATGATATATTTCAATTATAATGTTAATTATTTGTCATTCACATATACAGTTGTGCACGGTGTGCGTCTGAAAACGTGAGCTCGAGCCCTGGTTATTCGTGTTGCAGAGCGAGCCGGCAGTTGTTTTAGAACCGACCAGTTACTTTGCACACCTTCCTGTTCTTCAGTCTGCTCTCATGCAAAAAATTGCAATATTCCACTTTGATTAGGCGATTTCAATGTAATATCTTCTGCATTGGATCAAATAAACAACTGAATTTTAGAATCTTTTCACATTTCAAAAGAAAAACAGTTTTAACCCTTTGTTTACCGGCAGCCACTGTACTGACAAGATGAACTAGTGCTTCTAGTTTAGGGTAATTAAGATAATTTTGAAATAATTTTACCAGTAGGAGAACATTTCAAACAAGTACCTAACACACGTAAGAAAATAATTGGAATAACGAAAATATCACACATTTCAGAAGCCTTACATTTCAAATTTGCTATTCATTTGCTCTGGGCTCAAGCCATATGATCTATAACATATTCATTAATTGTTTATTTACCCACAAAAAAAAATTTTCGATGGCCATTAATTGTAGGAGAAGTTCTTGATAGAAAGTCAATTCATTATATTTAATGCAGAAAATCAATGGCAAAGAACCTGGGATGGAAAAAAACCATGGGTTTTTTTAAAAAAACCACCCACGTGGGTTTTTTGGGATTAAATTGGGCTTTTTGGGTTTGATTGTTTTTTTGGGGGCTTTATTGGGCTTTTTGTAATACCTGTTTTTGTTTATAAGAGTTATTCACACAGTTCCAGTTGCCTCTTTTCCAGATTATTATATATACACTTATTAAGTAAATATTGTTATTTGATTTCTTTATTTCAAACATTATATCACATTATTATATGAATTATTACATTATATGAACAATCTATGAATTAAGTTAGTTCATCACACTTACCATTTTCCAATTACCATATGCAAAGGGATATAGGCTCTGCAGTCTGTAACGATATACGATATGCAAAGAGAATTGCTATGCTTGTCAATTCTTGGTAAGTGGTTTTAGCAGCAGACAGACGCAAGTCATGTGAGAGGGAAGCAACATGCAGATCATAAGTAACCACCACAAGCAACTTGAAGCAAGACAGCTGCACATCACTTAACAGTCATGCTGTCAACAACTTAACATGTGTATTGTGTGAGCTGGAGGGCTTAGCAGCGCAAGCCAAGTCAGTCAACCACACTGTTACATGTTACAACATGTAGTGACATGCCAAAAAAAATTATTTTAAATTTACCAAAAAAAATCACTTTTTGCAGTTCAGGATAGCAACAAACACTAAAATGATTAGAAATAATTGCTTTAACAGTTTCCATCGTCAAATTTGTTCCAGTGCAGCTTGAATGTTCACCATAGGCCAGTCGTTTCCTTACTTTCTTACCCCATGATGGCTGCGGTCGTGTCTTACCCCATCTGTTTATAATTGTTGGACTTATTTCAGGCAAAGCTCTCACAGGAGACAGATATTGAAGACTGGTTGGCTGAGTACAATCCGGAGTTCATGAGTTCATCGGTGCGCTTTATTTGCATAAATTGAAGGACTCCAACATCTTCCCAAAACGTACGTTCAACAAGAATATCACTAAGACAATGACTCCTCATTGATGGTGGGATATTCAAGACATGAAACAGCAGAAAATGCAGATTCCTGAACAAACACTGGCCGAGGGTTTTTGCAAGTTTATGAGCAATCTTCATTCTTGCCCCGCAAGTTCAGGATCCATTGAGAGAATTTTCTCAACATTTGGGATTGTGTGGAATAAATTGAGAAATAGATTAGGATCGGAACGCGCACAGAAATTGTTCTCATTATATCGCCACTTTACAAATGATCATGATGTGGATGACAATGAAATGGCAGTGGATGTAGAAAGAAAAACACAGTAGTACTGTAGTAGCAGTACAGAGGAAGAATTCAGAAGTCTCGATACTCTCAAATAGTCAAACTGCATTTGTTTCTTAGTTTTTGTTTTTTACTTTGAAAAGGAACTCATGGAAATATACTAGTCCCTCGAGTTTTTTTTTGTGATTAGGGCTTTTTTTATTTTATTTTTATAGTATTGTTTTTTTCATTTTTCAATATTTATCGTCATAGTCATGCAAATGCCTTGGACAAATTTTTGACAAATAAATATTTAGCTCATTTTTATTCTATAAGCTTGAAAACAAGTGAAATTTAAAAAGCACTAATAAAACCCCCAAAAAAACACTATTTAGTGTTTATTTATGTGTTTTTTGGGGGCTTTTTTGGGTGGGTATCTTTGAGTGGGTTTTTTATGTGCCAACCCTGCATAGAACATCTTTCTTGCTATGGGTACTATTTCAAAAAAGTTCGATTTTGTATTGAAAATGAGAAGTAGACGCTTGCTTAACTGGAAAAGACCCATGCTAGGGTGATTTCAATGATAAATCAGGGTATCAATAAAATTTATCTGTGAAAACATTTTTCTTAGCAACTCAAGTTTTGGTATTCAAAGGGTTAAATGATTTGCAATAAGCCTCTTTTTTACAACTAATGTAATATTGATATTGAATATTTATACTTTCATCAGTGAGACTGAGTGGTTTCTTTTTGGTGTTTAGCTTTTCTTGCCCCATGACAGGGTTGGCACATAAAAAAACACCCAAAAAAGACCAAAAAAACCCACATAAAATAAACACTTAATAGTGGGTTTTTTGGGCTTTTTGGGGTTTTATTAGTGATATTTAAATTTCACTTGTTTTCAAGCTCATAGAATCAAAATGAGCTAAATATTTATTCGTCAAAAATTTGTCAAAGGCATTTGCATGACTATGACGATAAATATTGATAAACGAAAAAAACACCACTATAAAAATAAAATAAGAAAAACCCTAATCACAAAAAAACTTGGGGGACTGGTATATTTCCATAAATTCCATTTCCAGAGTAAAAAACAAAAACTAAGAAACAAATGCAGTTTGACTATTTGAGAGTATAGAGACTTCTGCATTCTTCCTGTCTTCTAGACAAGACTGCTACTACAGTACTACTGTGTTTCTCTTTCTACATCCACTGCCATTTCATCATTGTGATCCACATCGTGATCATTTGTGAGGTGGCAATACACTGAGACCAATTTCTGTGCGTGTTCCGATCCTAATCTATTTCTCAATTTTTTCCACACAATTCCAAATGTTGAGAAAATTCTCTCAATGGATCCTGAACTTGCGAGGCAAGAATGAAGATTGCTTATAAACTTGCAGAAACCCTCTGTCAGTGTTTTTTCAGGATTCTGCATTTTCTGCTGTTTCAAGTCTTGAATATCCCACCATCAATGAGGAGTCATTGTCTTAGTGATATTCTAGTTGAACATGTGTTTTGGGAAGATGTTGGAGTCCTTCAATTTATACAAATAAAGCGCACCGATGAACTCCGGATTGTACTCAGCCAACCATTCTTCAATATCTGGCTCCTGTGAGACCTTTGCCTGAAATAAGTCTAACAATTATAGTCAAATGGGGTAAGACACGACCGCAGCCATCATGGAGTAAGAAAGTAAAGAAACGACTGGCATATGGTGAGCATTCAAGCTGCACTGGAACAAATTTGACGATGGAATCTGTTAGAGCATTCATTTCTTATCATTTTAGTGTTCATTGCTATCCTGAACTGCACAAAGTGATTTTTTTGGCAAATTTAAAAAAAAATATATTTTTGCATGTCACTACATGTTGTAACATGCAACAGTCTGGTTGAATGGCTCGGCTTGTGCTGCTAAGCCCTCCAGCTCACACAATACACATATTAAGTTGTTAACAGCATGACTGTTAAGTGATGTGCAGCTGTCTTGTTCAAGTTGCTTTTGGTGGTTACTTATGATCTGCAGGGTGCTTCCCTTTTACATGACTTGCATCTGACTGCTGCTAAAACAACTTACTATGAATTGATAAGCATAGCAATTCTTTTTGTACATCTTATATCTTTACAGACTGCAGAGCTATGTCCCTATGCATATGGTAATTGGTAAATGGTAATTGGTAAATGGTAATTGTGATGGACAAACTTAATTCATATATTGTTCATATAATGTAATAATTCATATAGTAATGTAATATAATGTTGGAAATGAAGTAATCAAATAACAATAATCACTCAATAAGTGTATATATTGTGAGAAATTTTAGGGCGCGCTGTGAAGGCCTCTCGTTAACAAAGTTTCTCACTTCAACCGTGGTCTTCTTGAACAAAGCAGTCAGGCAGAGACAGAGATCTCGGCGGCAAGTGCCGTTGTGCTCCTCTATTATTTTATTCCTTTTCCTTTCTTTTGCTTACTTTTTTGTTTAAACGGTGCCGTTATTATTTCATTTTGATTATTTACGTAATGCATGTTCGTGCTCCTGACCAGTCCAGTGAATAGTTCTAGTAAAGCCCGTTGGCGGGCTTTCAAGGTTTTGCCTTGATGGCGTATTAACCTTAACCTTAACCCATAACCTTTAACGTGTCCAAGGGCCACTTAACCTTTACCTTGAACTTTAATGTGCCCAAGGGCCACTTAACCTTTACCTTGAACTTTAACGTGCCCAAGGGCCACTTAACCTTTACCTTGAACTTTAACGTGCCCAAGGGCCACTTAACCTTTACCTCAAACTTTAACGTGCCCAAGGGCCACTTAACAATTAACCTTAACGTGCCCACGGGACAATTAATCTTACGCGCCTTAAGGCTATTAAACTGCTTGTGTAGACTAGGGTAGTTCGTAACTTTAATTGCATGCCTGCGCTGGACTGGCACCTTATACTGATTTCCTCTTTAAATCTCTGAAAGCCGTAGGGCTCTTCTTCCGCATAAAATAACGCATGTGTCGAAAGTTGCCTCATAAACTAAATTGAAAATTGACGAACAGTTCTCTTCAAGATTATTTCCCCAAATTGAATTTCTTCACTCTTCTTTAGGAAGAATCAACCTTCATGTAATCTCCTGCCGCCTCCGCTGCATCAGCGTATGTTGCTGGTTTTTAATGTCTTCACCTTGTTGGAAAGAGCAAGGCCAAATAATGTTTAAAGCCTTCGTTTCGTTTCTCGGTATGAGTTAACTTTTGCAATACAGAGTATAATCTGATGTCATACGTTACATATTACAAGAACTTAGTTCGTTATTAGATCTTTAATCTATTGATAAATTTTTCACAGTTGTGTTCGTGCGTTCGCGCTCGCCTGTTCCTTGTTCTTGTTTCTCGTTCCTGTTGACTGCGAGAACTGCGACGCGCCGTATATAGCCGAAGAATTCTTCTTAATAAAAGGATAAAGATTCTGTAAGAGTCATTTTTACCTTGTTCCAACAATACATAAATCTGGAAAAGAGGCAACTGGAGCTGTGTAAATAACTCTTTTAAACATAAACAGGTATTACAAAAAAACCAACAAAGCCCAAAAAATGCAATAAAACCCCCAAAAAAAAATTTAACCCAAAAAAGCCCACGTGGGTTGTTTTTTTTTTAAAAACCCAGGGTTTTTTCCATCCCTGCTCCATGGTTGGTTATTTTGATTTACATTTGACATTTGACTAGTTTTATCTCTACTCCATTCAAGGTTCAAAATGACAAAGAAGGTCAAAACGTGCAACTTTAATTTATTCATTACCTTTCTTGAATATGATAATGATATCATGATGGAAGAGTTTCTTTGCACCTTTATTTATATATTGGATTCGCAACAGGCAAACCATTGATATATATCCAACTTATATGAAGGTTTACCAAGGCCAGATTCAGTGATACTACCTGTTTGTACTTCCTCCTCCTTTGTCCCTACCTTAGAATGTGCCGCTACAACAGACGTAATATAATGTAGTGGCACCTTCCATTTTCGGATATTTTCTCTTTAATTTTTACATTGAAACTGGGAAGAATTATTCAAAAACTTTATTGAAATTGCTGTTAAGGAATATAACGGATCAGGAAAACGTAATTTAATATTTCTCAGTAAAAATAAAACCGGACCAATTCCATTAGGAATTTTTTCAATTTCAATATGAACAATTATGAGACAACGAAGGATCTCAGAAGCAACAATGAAATAAACACAACTGGGCAGAAAGAGAAGATGTATATATAGGAAAGCAATGTTTAAAATACAGAATTGAACAACAATAATGGGCAGATTCAATGAATTTGAATTACAGCATTCCAAAGAAGCGCAGGCAACCAACTGACGCACCTGAGGGTCCTGATGCCTGTCAATGGGCTCCTCCTTCACTCTGATGAACTCCAGCTCATCCTCAGGTGCTTCATTTTTGACCATCTTGTTTATTGAAAGATTTTCACTTTCTGGAATGGCAACTACCAAAAAAATTTAAAATCAGAAAAAAAATCACCAGGAGCTTAAAAATGTGTTTCATTAACCTTCTAATGCCCGAGTGGACTAAACAGTCCTCTTTCAAAAGTAGCCTCAATATATCGTATTTCTTGTCAAATTAGTTCCCTGGTGTGTTTGTAGTTCACTGCCAACTGGCAGTTCCTTCCTCATCCTGATATCGGTGACTGCCTGATGATGGCGACAGTTTAGTGACGGTGGTTATGATAATAGTAATATAGGTACAGAAAATTTGGACATTAAAGGGTTATTCATATATTTCCAATAGATGGATAATAGCTAAGATTTGAACTCTCTACTTGAGTAAGATGAAATGAATTCATTTCTAGGCACACCCTTGAGTGCTGCTGTTGATGACAAAAACAGTAAAAATGACTGAAGGAAATTTGTACCAAACACAACCAAAAAGGTTTCTCATCGTGGAGCTCTTGCTGTTCATTCAATATTTAGTTCAGTGTGCTATTCATTTCTGCTAAGTAATGACAATAGTTACAGAAACACACAAAGCTTAGGTTCAAATAACTGCACAGAAGAGGAAAAAATCAGAGTCTTGGCTAAAACAGCTGGCAACATCAGTGAAAAATATACATTTGGATGGCACAAAATTAGAAAAAATAACAAAAAAATGAAGAACAAAGCCACATAAGATTAGTTTAAAGGCATACTGGCCTTATCGTAGAGGAAGTGAGGTATATAATGAGTATATAGGCTGCATAAGTACATATCTGGGCTACAAACAGATTCCTGCAAACAAGAGTTGCTGATTTTCGATGAGTAGCTAGTGTTACAACTAAGTATGTCCGCCCAAAGAGGGCAGATACTATCGGCATACTGCCCAAAATTAAGCTAATATATCCTACATGTCTCCAAAGAGTAGTGGGTTCCAAGGTGCACTGAAGGAAAATATCTCCAGGGGCACTAAACGGTATTTCTACATCCTAATAGGCTATTTCAAACTGTTTGCTCTCATGTGCATTGTTTTCAGCAGTAAGTCAATCTTTAGCAGAAACTGACACAAGTTATCATCTACCACACTATATAAAACTCGTACACTATATACTACTGTACTATACGTACACTATATAATACCACACAATATAAAACTTTTGGCTATATCACATTTTATATTTGTTCATGATTGCACAATCAAGTTATGTAAGGAAGTATTTCCTAAAACTTAATGGAAAAAATGATGAGAGAGTCTAAGTCTCCCTAAATGCAACAAAAAGAGGAAGACAAAAGGCACCATACACTATCAAGAAGAGGAATGGTTAATGACTCACCATGGACAGAAAACATTATTGAGGAAAGTTTATGCGACATGATTTAAGTTAAAAATGAGAGCTGCAACAGCTGAAGAGAATGACAGCAGTGAACTGACCAAAGATAGTCCATAAAAAGACAAAAACTATTCCCCTCAATAATAGTGCCTACTCAGTTTTCAGCTCAGAATTTCACATATTCCCACTGGAAGTGCCAATATCAACAGATACACTAGATCCATCTCCCTAAAATTAACTTCTTTTCAGGATTGATTTTTTTCACATAACTATTTTATCCCTCCCAACAAAACAAATAGATAAATAAACCCATTTCTTACTGATTTCATAGGTTTTCGTATGATCACATCTCTTGAAGTAGTTCAAGTAACTGTACCCTATGCAGCCAGCTCTGCTTGAATGAATTCAAAGGTTTCTTTGGCAGCTAGAACAGTCACTTCATAACATATTTGTAGTTTAGTGCTAGCTAGATCCAACCGTAAAGATGATACTGTTGCTTTTCATGCTTTGATTAATTGGAGGGCATATATGCAAAGTGTCCAAATACACAAAACACAGAATTTTAGGACACTAATGTTTGAGGGGTGGTGTTCATCGCAGGGTTGCCAAAACTGGCTTTTCCTAGCCAAGTTACTAACTAGGAACTAGGCCACTCTGCCTGAAAGACATTTATGCCACTATGAGGTGAAATTATCACTTAATTCACTCATGTTTCGACCTTTAATTTGTGGGTTAGGACACTCTGCCTGCATATTTGCCCTCCAATTGTCCAAACTTGTCTGTCTCATTCAAAATCCGAATCTATGGTACTTATGCAGGAGAACCATAAATGATACTATATGCACTATGTAATCAATTTATACAGGGTGTATTTTTTTACTTGGAACAAATTTCAAACTTAGGTACAAAAACTCAAAATGAATCGATTTTCATGAATGACAAAATGTCCAAAACTCTTTAGTTTTTGAGTTATAGTTACTTGAAGAATATTAGAACTTCAAGTAGAATTGCACGCACACACCATTTTTAGCGCAACCTTTGATAGTTAAAGAGGTTTTTGGGCCCCACTAATGTAGTATTTTTGTAATTTCACAATGAAATTTGCGTGTATACGTTTTACAAATAAGAATAAATTGTCCTAAATGAGTAATTATCAATTATTATCATGTAAGCTAACCATTAATCAGCAAGCATTGCAGGACACAGGTAAAAAAACATAATCAATACAAACTTTAATGTAAGAGCTTTAACGAAAGAACAAACTTTAATACAGTTTTATTACAACAGTTACTCGAAATGGCCTCCATGAACTTCAACACATTTACGAAATCTAACAGCCAGTGAGCGCCTTACAGATTGAAACACGCCAGGCATTTCTGTAATACGGCCAGCTGAGTCCACAATGCGTCCAACCAGATCCTGTTCCGATTCGACATTATTGGCATACACGAGGTCCTTCATGGTTCCCCACAAGAAGAAATCCAGTGGCGTCAAATCAGGCGACCTACCTGGCCATGCTACAGGAGCACCTCTGCCAATCCATCGGTTTTAAAATTAGTTATTCAGGGAACAGGCGTGTTTCACGAAAGTAATGTGCTGGCGCTCCATCATGCTGGAACCACATTCGCCTGCGTGTCTCCAAGGGCATGTCCTCCAGTAGTCCAGGCAAAACTTCGCGTAGGAAGATGGTGTACGCAGGTTCCGTGAGAGGAGAAGGTAATAGGTACGGACCAATTAAATTATTGCCAATAATGCCTGCCCACACGTTGACACTAAATCTGTGCTGGTGACTATTAGGCTGGATAACATGAGGGTTATTTCCAGCCCAGTAATGATTATTGTGACGGTTGAAAACCCCATCACGACAGAAATAAGCTTCATCTGTGAAGAGAATAAGTTTTGAGAACCCGCGATTCATTCTTTCCTGTTGCATTAACCACTGGTAAAACAGCATACAAGGTTCAAAATCACCTGGCATGAGCCCTTGCACTCTTTGGAAATGGTACGGATGTAATTGAAGACGATGTAGTGCCCTCCACACAGTAGTATGGTTTCGCAAGCAAGACGTTGAGCAGCTGCACGAGTGCTGGTTCGTGGATGTTGCTCAAAGTATTCCACAATTCTATCCTCCTGTGGATGATGGCCGCGCCCAGCATTCCCTCTGTAACGTTGAAGCTGCCGGTGTCACGCAATCTCGTATGCAGAGTAGCAAAATACCGGAAATCAGGCACTTCGCGCCTAGGAAACCTTTCTCTGTACATCCTCAGAGCGAGCCTACCATTTCCCCCTGCAGCTCCATAAATCAAATGCATGTCTGCCTTCTCAGCATTGGTAAATCTTTCCATGGTCACAGTGCAACGGCGTGTCAACAAATGGCGAACTGATACTGCAACACGTGCGTTCCAGTAATGTAGATTGTTAATAATAAATTTTATTTCATTATTTCAGTTTCACATTGCATCTTGAAATCTTGTCGTTGATTACATGGAATGGATAAAACATAATGAAATAAGAGAAATTGCTTTAATTGTATTCGACAATCTCAAAAACTATCAACTTTAAATAACAATTGGTGTGCGGCCCAGTTATAACATGCACTTCTAAACATGCTTTGCGACGCCATAACTCGAAAACTAATGAGTTTTGGACATTTTGTCATTCATGAAAATTGATTTATTTTGAGTTTTTGTACCTAAGTTTGAAGTTTGTTCAAAGTAAAAAAAAAACACCCTGTATTATTGCATTTTCCAAGAGAAATGTGGCATTTGAGTATTGCTTTGCTTACAATCTAATGCTGACTGAGTTAATTATTTTCTAAATAGAAAAAAACATTTTGGGATCTACCACCGTTGAAGTTTGCCAATTGTTTAAGTAAGTACAGTACAATCAAGAGTTTTACAAGACCGTGATCTGGCTCTTGTTGTAGAATCCAATTTCAAATGTGTGGTATATTTTAACCAACAATGCAAGAGAAAAATTTATCATTTCATTTGAATTATAGAGAAGAAAAAACTGACTTGTAATAAGCACTGAGGCATGAACATGGTTACAGTAAGTTAAGGCCTTTACTGTATATATCACAACATAACATCAGCCAATTCTGCATCAGATTTTTCACCAGCACCTGTTTTGTTGTACAACAACCTATTTTTGTAGCAGAGAAACTTTCTTTGGGCTTTTTGATGTTAAATCACCATCACCAACAGCTAAAAACTTTGCTGGTTAAACTAAACTTCTGAAAATTTGGTCTTTCTTGCTAATTTGGAGGAGTTTTTCAGAAACCAGTTCTCACAATTGATGTTTTTGCAAAGATTGGAAGCAAAACTTCTTTTGAAAAAGTACCCTGCAAAAAAGACCAACATGAATGCATGAAACAGCAGCAATGCAATACATTTACACCTTCAGGGGATCCTCCGAGGCCCCTTTTCTCTCCGATGGTCATTTTTCATGTTTTTGTTGGAAAAGGATCCTTAGGTGGTGGAATATTCGGTCCAAAACTTTTATGGCGTTCCGGACAATAGGGGGAGGTAAAGGGATCAAAATCTTCAATTTTTGACTCCATTTCGACCCCCAAATAAAAAGAAAACACAAGAAGAAATGGAAAATTTGCAAATGTACTTTTGTTAGATATGTTCCAAGGATTTTAAAACTGCCTTTGTTTTAGTTCTAGCATAAAAACTCAATGAGTTCTATTCTTTTGAAATTGCAATACCAATGGACCAAAAACCAATATGTCAATTTTCTTTCAAAACTAAGACCGGAATCAGAAAAAATGTATAGAAGAAATTGTGTTTCGCTTCAAAAGTTACATACTATAGTCAAATTTCATAAGAATCAGACTGAAAACAAAAAATTTCATGATTTTGATGAAATTAGTAAAAAATTTTATTTATTCATTTTTCATGGAAATTACAATTCACAGTGTGAATATAAAGTTATGTATAGAGATTATCGAAATGGAAATTAAAACAGCATTCAATTACATAAACTTTCCATTATATTACACTTCAACAAAAAATTTTTTTCATGGCCTGTAGTGTAAAGTTACTTACTTTCAAAATTCAAAAGAATAGAAGTCATCGAGTTTTTATGCTAGAAAGAAAACAAAAACAGTTTTAGAATCCTTGGAACATTTCTAACAAAACAACATTGCCACTTTGCAATTTTTACATTCTAGTTTTTTTATCATTGTTCAAATATCAAAAATTCCGGTATATTTTATATACAATATTGCATACATATAAAAAAATGAAATAAGAAATCCCTGAATGTACTTTTGTTAGGAATGTTCCAAGAATTCCAAAACTGTCCTTGGTTTTGTTCTAGCATAAAAACTCAATGACTTCTATTTTTTTAAATACGTATAAAAATGACTCAAAAACTAATATTTACGATTTTTCGGAGAAATTAAGGCCTAAATCAAAAAATTTTGCGATTCAAATATGTTTGTCTTGCAAAAAAATACATATACTGACCAAATTTCAGACCAATCGGATCAAAAAAATTTTTTGGGGGGAGGACCTCCTCAAGGAAATAGAACAGTTTTTTCATATGAATATTCAAAAATTTATAACAAATACTTCATGAGTGAAATAAGCTCTGAGGTATTCACAACATGTTTATACTATTTGTATGGACATGTATAGCCATAAAGCTTTGGAATTTACCCATACCCCTCTCCTCGCCCCTCCAGAGGAAAATTTCTATAAATTGCTATTCTTCAGTAAATATTGTACATTTAGACGATTTTTTTTTTGTTAGATTCGCAGTGAACACATCTATAAAGTTGAGATTCAATTTTTTGATATCGCGTCAGAAAAATTCTTCATAAATTTCCGAATTTCTGAAAAGAGAAGATCACTTCTCCCGAAATGTCAATAAATTAATAAAAAAATTTCTAATCGACTCATAAAAAAACTACATCTCAACTTTATAGCACTCACCTTGATCTTCATTATGCAAAAAAGATTTTCTCCTTATCTTCAAAACTGTAAGAGCAATAAAGCAACGAAGTCGAAAAAGCCTTTTTAAAAAAATGACTTTCACAGTTACCGAGCACCAGAGCGCTCATGGCATCCTATTTCACACTACAGTTTTTCATCAAAACCTACTAACTCACACCATTAATGAGTCTAAATCATTCTAGATAAGTCTTCCATAGTTGTAATAAGTCACTACCACTAATAAGTCACTAATACTTGTTGCAAACTGCACAGGGATCTGAACGGTTTTTCCTTGTGAAATATTCAAGAATTTCAAACAAATAATTCCAGAGTGAAATAAGTTTTGAGGTTTTCACAGCATATTTATAACATTTGAATAAATATTTATAGCCCATAACCTTTTTGAAATGTACCCATACCCATGGCAATTTGGGGTGATTATGGGAGTTTGGGTTGCCAACCAACACGGGACAAATGACGTTTCTACGTGTTAGAGGAAGGGTTAAGGAGCATTTTCAAGCAATAATGTCATTTTTGGTGTTTGGCTCCCCCAAAAAAAAACGTTTGATTCCCTTAACAAGTTTACTGAATGTGATTCTCGAGTACAACACACGGAGCACAAACATTTTGAAATCTGCAAAGTGTGAGCTTGTGACTAACTATACATGAAACTCTAATGAATGAGCAATAACGTCAAGGCAGCTATCAGTGTTTACTTATTGTGAATTTGATGAATTAGTTTCCACTATTTCTATGCTTTTACGGAGATTTGAAAATAATCACATGATAAAAATCTAAAAATATGAAATCCATTTTTCCAAAAAAAACTCTAGATAACTGAAATACTTCATCTTTTGAATCAGATTTTTTTTTCGTGACATTACATCCCACTATTTTTTCACAAACACAAAAATACCACACAATCACAAAACATGAGAGAGATAGAAAGAATGAGAAGGAGATTGGTGGTTCTTAGCCCAGAATGCATGACAATTGTAAGAAAAGCAACATCATATGTGTTTTTGAACTCTTCATTAAAATGTGTTTTTGCTATAAAATACAACTGAACTGATGCTAACTTTATCTTAAAGTGGCCCATAGATGATCAATTTAGTTGTATATATCATTGACTCAATATATTGATGCAATTTTTTTACCCAAAAGGTCAATTAATTGGCGTTCGTCAATCAAGCCCCACAGACGATCAATTAAATTGTCAATATTCATCATTGTCAATTATATTGACAATAAAATTGATCGTCTACGGGCCCCTTTAGTCATGTTTCAAAGTTAACCTAGCAGTACTTAGTGGACACCAGGTACCAACTTGTCAATGCAAGTGATGTTCTAGTACCATTCACACTAAACAAACGTAGATTAATGGATGTACTTCATTTCCAATGAGACAAAAATTCTACACACCTATGAAGCAGGTTTTAGTGATGTAATCAAGAAATTGAAATTATTGGAAACAAAGAACAAATTAAGCTGCTTATAATAATTGCATACCAAACCAATGGCTCAGTGGGTTTTGTCCAAAAAACTTCAACAAATCTTGCAGCAAATATGGACTAAACCAAAATACCCCTACCTCACAAACATACCATAAACTAGACTCACCATGCACCATGTCCTCTGCTGCAGCTTCCTGCTTGATGGAATCATGGCTGCCATATAGCCTCTTTACAACTTACAACCTTTACACGCTTCATGTTTGAAGACCAGGCCACACTGCACAAAGTTTAACAAAGGATCAGCATTGAAGGTTTGAGTTTGTAAGAGGATGGGGCACAAGCTTTTGGACACCATTAAACGTAGCTGTTTTTGGCCATACAGTATGAGTAATAAAACTTGTTTTGGAAAATGGTAAAGGTTTATTGTGGAACAGATAATGGTGATGCAAAAACAAGTGACAGGGCTTGGAAACAATGAATACGCAAATCAGGAGAAGCCACTATCAATTAAGTCCTCAAAACAGAGAACATAAAATGAAAATGCAAGAAAAAAAGAAAATAAACCAAATTAGTTTATTTGGATTCCTTAAAGTTTAATTTTAAAATAAAATAAGAAGCAGAATAAAACAAAGCAACTGAAAAAAATGCTATGAATGTTATGAAATTAATATGAATGAAACTTAACTCCAATCAATCATTCAGCAACAAATTCAAAACAGCAACTAAGGAAAATTCTTATTACAACATGGTCTTAAAACCAAGCAAAACTGAAAAAATTATATCTTTTAACCAAAAAATTAATAAATAAACCAATATGTCATAAGAGAATAACATGCTCAACATGAATCAAATGTTAGCCTAGAGCAACAAAAAGTGTATGTCAGCAAAACCAAACTGAACAATGCAGCAACACTCACCAGATCCACTCTTTGTTATTAAATGTGAAAGAATAGCTCTGCACAGAAACACCACCCTAATATAGCTGTAAAGTTATTGAAAGTAGAGAAAGACTTTGCATTATAAAATTATTCAAGCACAAAACACAGCAAAACAAAAAAATGCAGAACAACAAATAGACACTTAAAAAACACACATTTGAAAACTATTGCTGGCATATAAAGTTAAACATCTGTTGAAGAGACAAGAGCAAACACAATATATTCACACTCATGCAAGCTGAATGTTAGACACTCAAGAGACATATTTGGGGACATGCCAACAAGTTACTGTGCAATTCCTTCTCAACATGAAGTAGAAATGTCTCCCAAACCTCCATTATGAGCTATATTTTATTGCACACTAGTGATGAAGTCATTCAGGTTGCAATGAAGGATTATAGTCTCAAATTCTCCTTGAATACCATGAGCAGGTACATTTCCTAGCATAGACTCATAAAAATATTTTAACTGAAATGACCTCCCATCATTTATAAACGAACTTGTAACAAAAAACAAACAATAGATTGATATTTTACGAATAATTTCACAAGTAAAACAAGCTGTTACAGAAAAAAACATTCACTTATTTTCAATGCCAACAGCCAAGGTTTACATTCTTATATGCAATAAATAGAAAATTCTGAACATGTCTAACTTGAAGAATGCTTCAAATTTGACATCTACAGTCCTGGAAGCTATACAATTATTTATATTTAATCTTCATCAACGCATTTAAAACCTCTATTTCCAAGAAACAGCAAATTAGAACGTTACCTGTCTACCAACTATCAAATAAAGTTTTCCCTTCCTTCTTTCAGCACTTATTAGGATATAATTATATCACATACAAAATAATAATAGATCTATTTTTATAGAATTAGTGATGTTTTTCCTTCTCCTGTTTCTCTACATTACCGAATTTTCATAATTCTAAGCCCTCGAATGAAAATCATTATTCAAATACCAAAATTTCATATCCATTGTTAGAAAAGAACATATTCAAATAATAGACACATTTCATATTCATAAATTTAAAACAGCCCTCAATGAAAATACTTCCGATTGTTTTGCTCAAAAATTATTCAATAGGACTGTACCTTGGAAGTTTGACAGCTTGATTGTTCATTTTGCCCATGCCTCTGGTGCCATAAACATGCAACTGTTGTTCAATCTCAACTTGTCATCTAGCAATCAGTATTCCTGTCGTACAAATTATTTGCCTTTAGTCATCTTGCAATGTGATCAGTGTTAGTATTTTATTATTGTCTGATTCTGTTTTTACATTTGATTTGCATTTATATTAGTGTGACTGTAAAATTTACTGTTTTTTCCAGCCTGAAGATGATGTTTATACATTAAAACATTGTTTATCATAAATAAACAGTGATATCTAATTTTGGAGTGTTCTAGTAAATATGATACGCAATTTTCTTTACAGATGGTGAGAACCATACTTGAATGTTTACCCGGTAAACAATTTTATTGCATTGGCTTACCATGCAGTTTCTCAACATTTGCATCAGGTCACCTATTCTTACACTCTGATTTTACCAGTACACAGTAAGGAGTAGTCTACTATTAATATGTCAGGAGTTCAACCATGTTGGGTGCATGACAGTACAAAGGAAAAAGATGCAGGCTATGATGAAGTGGGAAGATCAGAGGATCATAGACAGGTGCAGAATGATTGACATCCAGTCAAGAGTAAAATGGAACACAAAGAATGGAAACCTGGTGAACAAAAGGGCAGTTATCTGATAGCATGTGGAGGAGCGCAGGCTCTCTTGATACTTGAAATCAATTTAATAAATACAACAAAACAATAAAATATAGCTTCATACAAATAATAAGTAACTAATAAAAGTTGTAGGTAATAAAATATAAATAAAATGGCAACAAGAATCAAATGATTTTTGAAAAAATTGAATAAGTTCCAACCATCCAAACCTTTACAAAGGTAATTCAAAGAAAGGAACGAGAAAGGCACCATTAGGTATAAAATTGAAGAAATGGTGGTCAATATTTACTGAAGCGCATCAACGATTTTGAAAATTTTGTTGCCATTTTTAGATAATTGGAGACATTTTAAGACATTTCACATGACATTTTGCTTGCAAGTACTTTTTGAGTTATAGTATAAATAATGCTCAGGTGAGACTAGCATTAATGGCAGCTTAGATTGATGTGGCATTTTGCTTTTAGCCTCATTTCTGCATTGTTGGAACACACTCAGTTTTTGATGCAAAATATCAGTCTTGGTATGGCTGAGTTAAGTTAAGTTAATTAAGGTAAGTTGACTTTGGTTAATTTATTTAACCAACAACAAAACTCTATTACATGTCTATACCATATTACAAGATATTTACAAGTTTATTTCTTCACTTTTATCTATGACGTTTCTCTAACTTCAAGTTAAATATTTCAAATGCAAGCATTTGCAAGGAAAATGTAATGTGCGCAAAACGTTTCAAAATGTCTCCAATTACCTACACATGGCAAAAAAAATTCAAAATCATTGATGCGCTAAAGTAAATATTGACCTAATGGGAACTCTATGGATGAGTTGTGTTCTCATACAAGATTGCCCATGCACATAAATTACAAGTTGGGATAGAAGTTTATGTAATAGATGCAATGATGCAAAAATGAATGGTCAATATTGAATTTAGAACATCAACAATTTACAACATTTTTTCCATATTAATGCAATTGGAGACCTTTAAGAGGTTTCACACAAATGAAATTTTGTTTGCAAAACTTTTCGAAATATTCAACTTTGAAGTTCTTAGAACGTCATAGATAAAATTGAACAAACGGACACGTGAATCAGCTGAAATATGATATTGGCGTTATCACAGGTGAGGTTAGGTTAGGTAAAGTTAAGCTAGTTAAATAAACTAACCTACGTAAACCTAAAACGACTTAACTTGACTTCCTCAAACCATACTGAGACTGCATCCACCTTTTCCCAGAAGAGCATATCAAAACTGCTGTTAATGCTATTCTCACCCAACATTATTTATGCTATTTCTTGAAAGCTGAGCATTTTTGAGCACAATATCATTCATGCAAAATGTCTTTAAATGTCTCCAATTACCTGAACAGAACAAAAAAAATTAAAAATCATTGCCACACTGAATTCAATATTGACCAACTGCTATAGATGCGGAAAATAAAAACAGCAATAAACACAAAAAACGTCATACCACAAGAAAAACTTTGCTTTATCTATAAAAACTTCCAAACTTAAGCTTGGATTCCAATACATTTCTCATGGGAAATGGTTATACCATTCTGGGAGCAAAAATGAAATAACACAGTTTTTCCCAATTTATGCAAAGCAAATTGATATTTCTATAGAGTTGGTGATTGAAAATAACAATATGGAAAAACCCAATGAAACCATACAATATAATTCCAAAAACACTCTAACCACAGAAATAAACAAGGCATAATGGTAAATGTGAAGGAGAGGACAGTAATCGATTTTTCCTTTTTCGATGCCTAAACATAATTAATTAGATTGAAATAAACAAGTTTTCTTCCATGCACTTTCTGTCTGAAATAAGTTTTTTACGAGCTATAGCGGTATGTTAAATATCGTCTTTGATGACGAATGTGCTCGAATGAACAGCTACTAATCAATTTTCAAATTTTTGTTGCTTCAATCATGGTAATAACATTGAGATAAACTACTTTTCTTCCATACACTTTTTACGGCAAATGAGTATTTTATGAGTTAGAGCAGTAGGTTTAGTTGTGGCGCAATTTAGCTGTTAAGTACGTTTGGGTACTTTTTAATTTATTTTTAGCCAACCCTGCGGAGCCTGAACCCACTTCTAGGATCTTTTAGTTAATAACAGAATAAAGGTTATCACCCATAAATAGTAATAGCAGTGTGTTAATTTTCGTCTTAGATGGCGGGAATGCGCTTGATCATTCAAGCGCGCCGGAAGAGAGGATCCATTTTAGTCTTCCGTCCAAACAATTTCTTTCCGCTTCAAACATTAGAGTTGCGGTAAGTAATTTACCCCTATAACTCATTAAATACTCATTTCCAATGGCAAGTGCATAAATGAAAAATTATTTATTTAGGTCGAGTTAACAATGTTTAGGCACCGAAAAGTGGAAAATTAATTACTGACCTCTCCTTCACATTTACCGGCATAATGAAACACATAGAGTAACAATGCACATGAATAAGAGAGAAATGGGAAGAATGAATTTACAATGATGCTGGGTTTAAGTTTTGAACTTGTGAAATAATTAGAATTTTGCAAAATATTTTGTGCTTGCCTTTTAATGTAAATTTCAATTAATGGATAGTGTGTGGGTATAATTTAGCACAAAATCTTACAGTAAATCAATCAAACAGAGAAATAAATAAACAGAGAGAAGAATTGAATAAAGAAAAAAATCACACATGTTAAATACCATTCAATAACAAAGGAAACAAATGTCGAGTGAAAAAAACAAGGGCATCTGCTGCCAAGAAAACTATACTTTCAACTCAGATAGTTTGATTTGGCATCCCTATATTGAAGTAACCAACACACTCCACTGGAGCAGCAACAGGATAATGAGGTAGGTGGTGCTTTTATAACTTCAATAAAATGAGATACTTGAAGTCTTGAAGTATGTAATTTTCAATACTTGGGTAGCTACCTCATCAGTGATATTAATCTCAAGTAAACTGAAGATACTTCACCATGTCTATTTGCGTTTTTCTAAACTCTGACATGGGAAAATTATGCAGAAAAGAATTCTCCCCTTAGAACTTGGGAACTTACTAACAAACTTCAAAATATAAATACTTTGCTTGGCTGTATGATTTGTAAACTTTGTGATGTTCTTGCAAATTGCAAATTTGATGTAAACTATTGGCTACATTGCTGTTTATATCAGGTGCTGCTTGCATAGCCAAGTAATACTACTCCCGTCACATGATCAATCTAACATAATAATATATATATTTGTTTGGTGACCACTTCTCAAAAAACACAGAATGTATACTTATTTGGTATAATTGATACTAACTACATTCAAATATCAAAGGCTTTGGGGTTAAAACATACTGTAATATAAGTTTATCTGCTACGTGTGCAAATTTTCAAACTATGTAAAATGGAAACGCTTCAGGAAAGAAGACCTTGAAGTCGAGGGCCGACAGTTGCTTACTTTATTATTTTGTTAGAGATGAGGCACGTCTTTTTCATGGGAAATGGCGTCCTCACTCTGCTCTCTCGTTATTTCTCACATGAGATGCAGGAACTCCGACTTTCTCAGGAAATCCATCACAAGTTCGGTTGGGAAATCAGCAGCAAGGATGGCATTCATTGTCACAGAAGCTGATCTATTGGACTCAGTAATCAGGGCCAGTTGATGATCTTGATACAGAGGTCAGTCGATCAACTTGAACTTGAACTTGAACTCTATCACTGGGATAACCAGTGTGTCAAACACCATCCCCAGGCATATTGGGTCATTACTGACCACTCTACATGACTGGCTCATTCCAGTCACTGTCTCTTACTCCAAGCACGCACAAGAAACACTTTCATAGCCTCAGTGATACTCGCATTACACTCCTGATCCAATCCAGCAAGACAGCTCATACCGCAATCATCTTCAGCACATCTGGCATTCCACTCATTCTCTCCATACTGCTCAGACACCACATTCATAAAACTCTCTCTCTCTTGCTCATACTTACTACATTCCAGCACAAAATGCTCAATTGTTTCCTCTACTCCACTATTACACTGCTGACATAATCTGTTATTATTCTCATTCCATCTCCATGTACGTCTGTTCACACTCAATGACTTACATCTCACAGCAAACAAGAGTTGACTTCCAAAACTACCATCATAGAACAGCTCAAACTTAGGTGCTTTCTTTTTCATATACCAGTTAAGTGTAGGCTTCCGCATCATGCTAAGCTTCCACTTATTCAATCCATACTCTTTTGTTTGTCTCTCAATCTCTTTCTTCCACCTCTTGCAGTCCCACTCAGGCCCTACACCTCCTACATTTATTACACTCCAGTCATCCACAGGTCTCCCAATTCTAACATGAATAATCTTTTGCATACTGAGTTTCCTTGCATGCCCCTAACATACTTTCTCCCAATAGCTTACACTCAGATTCCATTCAAAGATTCGCCTTACCACCTGCTATTCTGCATTCTTTCAATTCTCACCTTATAATTCAGCACAGCTTTCATCATTCTTTCTGAAAATAGGCTCCACCCTAGGTCACCTCTAATGGCTTCTATAGCTGTCCATTTTGGAGCACCCAATGCTACACGTCCTACCTTATTTTGTATCACATCCAGCTTTTCAAGATCCCTTCCATTCCAAGCAAGAGCACTCATACCATACATGACACTAGGTACAGCAACATACTTCCACATTCCTCTCACACATTCGTACTTGTTTGCTCTGTATCTGGCCACACTACCTAACCGTCCACTCCACTGCATTGCTTTAGCCACTTTCTCACCTTTAGTTCTAGTACATCCATCTTCACTCATCATACAACCTAGATATTTGTATTCTTTTGTTCTACCTATTCTGATTTCTCCAATATTCCACAGTCTGTCTCTATCAGTCTCATCACTATATATAACCATGACCTTACTTTTATCGGCACCAAAGTTCATCTTGAAATCTGTACTATATCCATTCACAATGTCAAGCATCCTTTGTAGTTCATGACCACATTCACTAACCACAACCACATCATTAGCATACAACAAACAGCTCAGTCTCTCATTACCAACTTTCAGTCCTAAACCACTCCCTCTCAGTCGAACTGCTAATTCTTCTGTGTACAATCCAAACAACAGGGGGGACAGAGTACAGCCCTGTATCACTCCTCTAACACTCCTCACTTGCCCTGTTTCCAAATTTCCTAACCTGTAGATAGCACTTGTGTTCTCATACAGACTCTGTACAATGTTCACTATTTTCCTGCTGAAACCAACTTTTCTCAAAATTTCAAACAGCCTAACCCGATCCACTCTGTCATACGCCTTTTCAATATCCAGGAATGCTAAATATACCTGCTTGTTATCCTTCTTCATTCGCTCAATTATTTCACTCACTACAAACAGATTATCCTCCCCCCGTCTATCTTGCCTAAAACCATTCTGTTCTTCTCCCAGGACTCCTAATTCCTCAACTAAATTTTTCATTCTCTCATTCAAAATACCACAAAAGATCTTACATACGGTGTCACCCAGTGCAATTGGTCTGTAATTTTTAAGTTCTTTCATACTCTTATGTCCACCCTTATGCAACAGAACTACATTACACTTGTTCCAGTCATCCGGTACTCTTTCACTCTTCCATATCTCATCAAATAAACATTTCAACATACTGACTACACTCGCTCCTCCACATTTATAGAACTCATATAGTATCTTATCAGGGCCACATGCCTTTCCATTTTTCACTTTCTTCAAAAAACTTACAATCTCTTCACAAGTGATTTTGTCTTCCATTTGCAGTTCATGTTCATCTATCAGAAAATTTATTGGTTCATCATCTGTAACCTGCTTATTCATTCCACCAATGTCCTCCCAGTATTCTTCGACTGCTTTCACCATTTGCATCCTATCTTGCACACTGCAACCATTGACTACTAATTCATCAACTTGAACTTCACTACCTCTATCATTACCTTGTATAAACCTATACCAATCTTTTATTCCATCTGGACCTTTCTTTCTTAGATTTTCAACTTGGTGTCTCTCTTCTTTAACCCTAGCCTCATTGATCATTCTCTTTACTTTCTTCTGCTGGTCCTTGTACTCATTCCATACACTCTGCCATTCATCCTCAGTAATTCTGCGTCTTTCATACATTTTCCTCATACTGCGTTGTTTTTTATTTAAAGTCTTCCTTCTCGTTCGTTCTTCCTTTATCTCACTCGTAAACCACCTAGCATTCCCTGTACTTTTCCTGCATTTCATTCTACCGATCTTTTGCTCTGCCACATCATACAAGGTTCTTGCAATCTCATTCAGGTTTTCTAGTTCATTCTCATCACAAAAATCTATCAATTTTCGTCCATTTGCATTCAAAGCTCACCAAGTAGGCCTATACCAAGATGGCCATTCATGTCCCCCATCACAATCAGAGGGCACCTGCAGTGTTCTTGTACAATCCTTGTTAATATTTCATACCTTTTTACATTCTCTTCATGAGCTAAAATCCCATCAGTTGTCATATAACATACAATCACAACAACACATTCTCTGGCATGCATTCCTTCACACTTAATTGCTTACAAATCTTCACTTTCAGGTTCATTTCCAACAGAAAGTTCTTCTAATTCCCAATTCAGAGCATTTTTTAAAATACGACCAACTCCACCACCTCTTTTTTGCCAATTCACATGCCCTTCTCCTATCATATAGTACTTACTCTCCTTACATATTAAACTGACTGTATTACGCATTTAGGTCTCTACTACACCAACACAATCCAAATTTCCATTCTCAAATTCTGCTACAAGGTCATCTAACTTTCCTGCATTCCATCCACGCACATTTATACATCCAAACCTCACAACACTATTGGACAATTCAGGACATTTTCTATTTTTGCTCGGACAGCTTTTCATTCATCCTGTTCCACCTTCCATTGCAATATGAGTAGACCCAATCCACCGAATGTATCTCCTAGAGAGTTTGGTAAATCTGAAGGAGATGACAGTTGTCGATTTTGTAAATTTTGATGCCTTAGCATAGTTAATTAGATCGAAATAAACAAGTTTTCTTCTATGCACTTTTTGTCTCAAATGAGTATTTTATTAGTTATAGCGGTAAATGACTTACCGCAACTCCAGTCTTTGAAGCGGAAAGAAATTCTTTGATCGAGTTGTATGGCAATACTGCAATGGCGTCTCGCTTCCAGCGCTCTGTCTTGAAAGACGAAACCAAACCTACCGCTATACCTCGTTAAATACTCATTTGACGAAAAAAGTGTATAGAATAAAAGTTGTTTATTTCGATGTTATTACCATGTTTCAAGCAACAAAAATTCGAAAATCGATGAGTAGCTGTTTATTCGAGCGCATTCGTCATCAATGACGAAACTAAACTTACCGCTATAAATCGTAAAATACTCATTTGAGACGAAAAAAGAATAGAAAAAAACTTGTTTATTTTGATTCCATTAATTAGGTTCAGGCACTAAAAGTGGAAAATCGACAACTGTCATCTCCTTCAGATTTACCGAGAGTTTCATCTCACCTTCTTGTGTAAGGTGGACTCCATCTCCACGAAAACATCCACTCTGGATCACGTTTGAGGCTAGTTCTAATGCGGAGGTTTCGTTTAGAACTGCCCACGATTCGATTATAATTATTCGTGTAGCAACTAGTAAGGGATAAAGACTAGTCGCACGGGTAAATATTTATTTTAGGCCCACAGAATTATTCAGGAGAACAGACTGGGGGAACTTCGCAACGTACTGTAATCCGAATAGTAATAGAATATTATAATGGTGTTAGGATTCTAAGTACGGTTAATTACGACGAGCTTGAATAACGAATAATCACTTGATCAAAAGAGGTAAAGGTAGGGGAGGTAACTGTGTTCTGTAGATCCTGCAATTACACAAATAAAACAAAGGTTAGCATGGCGATATGAGGATCTCGAAATTACATAATGACATCGGGTAAAAATGACATATAAATTATTCAATTACCAACCTATATTTTCTACTATCGGGTTGTAATTTGAATATTAAATTAGCTAATCCTCTCGACTCGAAATTCCCTAACCGTGGGCACAATCCACACTAGAAACTAAAATATACTTTAAACTAACTTCTAAGCTCTCACTCCTAAAGTCCCGAATGACGAACTGCGTTAAAACACTTCCACTTAACGACCGGGTCTTTTCAAAGTTACCGGGCCGCTACGTAACCGCCTCCATGGCGGCACGCTCCGGCCGGTCACACGTTACTCTACTTAAGGCGTAAATTCTAGTCTCGTTTTCTACTTCACATGATCTTACAAAACTCATCATATCAAATAAACCTTATTAAGTTATTACAAGACACATTACAATATTACGAACCGCACGGAAGGCAGTCAAATGATATTTATTTGCTACTCACGAGCCGGCTAGCTCGCTTCTTTCACTCATTAATTCACATTTCCCAAAATTAGTTTCATCAATTACATCACAAAATAAACCTACTGTTCACGTCTATTACATCTTAATTTTTAAACACGAAAATTGTCACTTCGAGAATAGCGAGACTCACCAGGTTGATCAGAGCACTTGTTTACACTATGAAGTTTAGCGGAGGAATGGGCTGCTGAGCAGCGAACCCTGCTTGAAGAGCGTGAATGTTGCCATAAAGTGGCACTGAACTCGTTTCATGAGACGGTGTAGATTTTATCTATTTTAATATTTATTTATCTTTTAAATAAAAGACTTTTAAAGGTACAAAATTACTTTTAATATTAAATTCTAAATTTGTATTAAGTATTCAGTAATTTTTCCGGGCACCACAGCACTACCCCGGCCAGACGCGGAGCGCCCTCAGACACCAAAATAGTGGTAGTCCGCTGAGGGTTTGAAACGAACGGTACGACCCGATCTAGTGCGAGGAGGAGGTAGCGAGGGTGCTGAAATGACCTCAGGACAGCGCGGAGAAGGCTGAGGAGGAGGAGGTTCAGGAGGAGTCGGAGATGAGGGTGTAGAAGAGGGTTTAGAAGAGGTAGGGGTACGACTATAGGCGGGTTTCAAACGATCAATCGATACGTTTGAATCACCCTGAGGAAGTTTAATCTTAAAAAATTTTGGGTTACGTTCTAGGACTTCGTAAGGACCTGAATAAGGGGCTTCTAAGCTCCTCTTGATCCGGTCGACTCGCAACCAAACTTTTTCGCAATTCTGCAAGTCAACGGGCACGTAAACCGGTGGTGAATCATGGCACGAGCCTTCGGAAAGGCGTCGGAAATCGAACTTACGCATTTCGTTGACGAAGGTTTGGATAACGTCCGAAGAAAATGTTCTAGGCCTTGTATCGGCAACTAAAGGTTGAGGACAGAGCATATAGGCGCCAGTCACGGCGGTGAAAGGAGAAAAACCAGAAGAATTTGGAGTCATGTGCAAGCCTAGCAGAACGATAGGAAGGGAGAAATACCAATTTTCTCTACGGGCCATAATGGCAGCTTTAAGAGTTCGGTGCAATCTTTCAACTAGGCCATTGGACTGCGGCCTGTAGCTGCACGTGCGAACATGGTGAAAACCTAGGAGGTTCGCTAATTCACTGAAAAGTTCTCCCTCAAACTGTGCACCTCTGTCGGTCACCACTTCCAACGGGACACCAAAGCGTGATATCCATCCGGATACGAAGGCAATGGCGACCGAGGAGGCAGTGGTATCAACCAGAGGAACAGCTTCGCACCATCTAGTAGCGCGATCAATGCAAGTCAATAGGTACTTGAAGGGTAAAGAAGTTGTAGAAGTAGGTAAGGAAGCAGGAGGAAGAGGGCCCACAATGTCGATATGGACAGTGTGGAAACGATCAGATTGCGGAGCGATAGGGCTAACAGGAGATTTGGTGTGTTTATGCACCTTTGCCTGCTGACAATTTTCACAATATCGGACGAAACGATGGACATCTTTGTCCAAATTTGGCCAGAAAAACCGGGCTTTGACATTTTTGGCAGTATTTTTATAGCCCGGATGTGCGAGATTGTGCAAGAACGCCATGATCTGCTCGCGACAAGCGAGGGGAACATAGGGTCGAGGACAATCGGTAGAGAAATCGCACCATAGTTTAAGATCAGGGGCGATATCGAAGGGTGTCAGCCTTTCTTTCAAAACACTCGTTTCAGGGTCGTCGGCTTGGGCTATAGCCAGCTTTTTGAGATCGAAAATGTCCACTGATGTCACGCAAACGGGGCGCGACAAGCAGTCTGCTACTACGTTCAGATCTCCTTTAATATACTCTATTGATGTCACGTATTCCGACAGGAAAGACAATTGTCTTTGCTGCCTATCTGATTTAGCAAGAGTTTTGGAGTAAAAAGCCGACACGAGTGGCTTGTGGTCAGTGAACAATGTCACTGAGTGGCCGTCAACGAGTGATTTGAAATGCAGCACCGCTAGGAATGCGGCAAGTAGCTCACGATCGTACGTCGAGTACGTTTTTTGAACATCGGAAAGTTTCTTAGAAAAGAAAGCGACAGGTGCAGGTTGGGAGTCGATCAGTTGGTACAGTGCTGCTCCAACGGCGAAGTTAGAACTATCGGAAACAAGATGATATTCAGAAGCATCAGGAGAAGGAAAATGAAGAGTTGGACAGTCGGCGAGAGCCTGTTTTAGGTCACTAAAAGATTGCTCTGCTGCCTCAGTCCAAGGCAATTGTTTAGTTGACGGATAGTTACGCAAGAGTTCGGTTAGACCGAGAGCTTTGGTGGCAAAAGAAGGGATCATGGGGCGAAAAAAATTAAGCATGCCCATAAAACGTCGTAAGTCTCGAGAACATTGAGGACGGGCGCAGTCGGCAATCGCAGCCACTCTGTCAGCGGGAGGTCGTATGCCGTCCGCGCTCACCTCATAGCCAAGGAAGGTCAGTTTAGATTGGAAGAAACTGCACTTGTCAATCGACAGTCGCAATTTATGTTGAGCGAGAAGGGAAAGAACAGTGGACACATCATTTAAGTGCTCTTCCTCGGTTTCGGAGGCAATGAGAATATCGTCCAAATAGACGATGACGTTTTTTACGTTAACGAATAGGGCATCTATGTACCTCTGAAACGTCGGTCCTGCATTCTTTAGTCCAAAAGGCATGTACAAAAATTCATACAAGCCAAATGGAGTCGTTACAGCAGTTTTAGGGATAGATTCAGGAGCAACAGGAATTTGAAGGTAGGCGCGCTCTAGATCGAGCTTAGAAAAGATTTTTTTTGAGTGCAAGGACATTGTCAGAGAGCGAAGGTGAGGAATAGGGTATCTATCACATACAGTGAGAGAGTTAAGTACACGGTAATCTCCACAAGGTCTCCATTTACCAGGTTCCTTCTTTGGAACGAGGTGCAACGGCGATGCCCAAGGAGAATTGGACCTTCTAATGATGCCTGCGTTCAACAGAAATTCAAATTCCTTTCGAGCGGCTTCAAGTTTAGAACCCGTTAACGGTCGTGGCTTGAAGTGAACGGGGGAGCAAGAACCAGTATCAATTGAGTGCTGCACGGGGCAGTCGGTTGATGCATCGTTTGACCCGAGTCGTAAAGGAGAGGTCAAAATCGGGTGGTCGGCCAAGATTTTGCGTACCCGGGGATCTATTTGGGTCAAATCAGCGGAGTACGCGGTTAAGGAATCCTTCGAAAAATTAAGGGGAATTTTCCTACCTGTCAAGGTATCTATTAGATTACTGTTCTGGCAGTCAACAAGTATCGAGTGCGCGGCCAAGAAATCAATTCCTAGTATCGGCTGAACTACCTCCGCAATGACGAATGTCCATTGCAAAGATCTTCCCAGCCCTTTAATATCCACTACAAGATCGGCCTCGCCTCTGCAATTAATTCTTTCCCCTGACGCTGTAGAGAGTGTTACTGCAGTGGGACGTAGGTATCCTACCTCACAGGAGGGTGGTAAAATGCTAATCCCCGCCCCTGTATCGATGAGCAGATTAACCTCACTGCGACCTATACGTGCGCTTACTGAAAGCGGTCGTCCGACGGTCACAGCTTGAACAGACGACCGATCTAGTTTTCCGACCTACGGAACGGGCTAGCAGGTCTAGCGGGAGAGGAAGCTCTACTTGAGGGTCGAGAGACCGGCAAACCGGGTTTGTAATTAGAGCACCAGCGCCGGCATGATCTAGCTTCATCCCCATAGTAAAGGTGTGCTCTACAGACCCTAGGACGCTGGTTTGAACGAAAAGCTCTGACACCTATTGGTATGTTAGGGCTATTGTATTGCCCCGCTCTCTCCTCGTTTGCGTTCCGGGCGTTACTTCGGTAATTCGTGTGTGCTCCCGCGTCAGGTGCCCTTTCTCTAAAAATTGGGTCCACAGCAGCTATCTGATGTTTAGGCAAATATTCCATATAGGTTTCTGCAATGGACGCCATAGTGTCCAAGTCGTGCTCCTGGCGCGCGACTATCCAGGGGCGTATGGCTTCAGGCAAACTGCTCACGAACTTGAGTCGGAGGAAATCCTCCGACAGGCCTAAGTTGCTTTCAGCGGCTAAAGTGCGTAGCTTTGATAGAAATTCCCTAGGTCTGTCATGGCAATACAACCCCTTCTGTGAAAGGAGCTCATCAAAGAGTTCCTTTTCGGATCGGGAGTACCGTGCGCGCACAAACTCTTTTAACCCCTCATAATCAGCTGCCTCTATGAGCGTTTGTGGTATATGACGAGCTATGCGGCTACTCAACGCGCCTAATGCGTGGTGGAACTTTAACGATGAGCGACGCACCCCGGCGACAATAAACTGGCTTTCGAGAATGTTGAAAAACATGTGAGGATAAGCCTCATCAAAGTCGGGGGGACGTACCAATGCCGCGTTTGTGGGAATGTGCGACTCATTGTCGTCTACAGTTTCTTGACCGTTACTGTTTGGTGGTGGGGGCTCCATTTCTTTGCTCCCCCAATGAAAATAGGAAAAGTAGAAAATATATATAGCGAAAGAATTTGAAAAATTGAAATAAATGCGATGCGTAAATACAGGAAACGTCGAAAATAGGATACGCTCGCGGAAAAGGGAAAAAAAATAAAATAATGTGAAATATAATAGTTATAGCGATAGAAGTTGGAGGAAAATGTAGTGCGGGAAATAGAGAAAACGTCGCAATAGGGGAAACTCGTTGGAAAAAGCAATCAAAAAAAAAAAAAAAAGAATAGGAAATATAGAAAAGAGCTCGCTTGCGAAATATACTATGGTGCACCGGAATGGACTCTCTACTTATGCAATGAAAAGCAATTCAATAAAACACAAAATATTAAAAAAAAAAATAAAAAATAAAAATATGTGCTCGATCACTGGTGAATTCGCTACTCACGATATTTTTGCAGTCTTCGGCTTTTGTATGCCACTGCGGTCTTCTTTCTTGGTCCTTGGTGTCGGCGTCCAACCGGCGGCTTCAGCGGCTGGAGTTTGTTACCTCCCCTGAACCATTATAGTGTGCTTCCTTTGTTTAGTATGGATGATGTGTAATTGTAAAGAAGGAGGGTGTATTTATATTTATCACGATTGGGTCACCAATGAGGCTAGTTCTAATGCGGAGGTTTCGTTTAGAACTGCCCACGATTCGATTATAATTATTCGTGTAGCAACTAGTAAGGGATAAAGACTAGTCGCACGGGTAAATATTTATTTTAGGCCCACAGAATTATTCAGGAGAACAGACTGGGGGAACTTCGCAACGTACTGTAATCCGAATAGTAATAGAATATTATAATGGTGTTAGGATTCTAAGTACGGTTAATTACGACGAGCTTGAATAACGAATAATCACTTGATCAAAAGAGGTAAAGGTAGGGGAGGTAACTGTGTTTTGTAGATCCTGCAATTACACAAATAAAACAAAGGTTAGCATGGCGATATGAGGATCTCGAAATTACATAATGACATCGGGTAAAAATGACATATAAATTATTCAATTACCAACCTATATTTTCTACTATCGGGTTGTAATTTGAATATTAAATTAGCTAATCCTCTCGACTCGAAATTCCCTAACCGTGGGCACAATCCACACTAGAAACTAAGTTATACTTTAAACTAACTTCTAAGCTCTCACTCCTAAAGTCCCGAATGACGAACTGCGTAAAACACTTCCACTTAACGACCGGGTCTTTTCAAAGTTACCGGGCCGCTACGTAACCGCCTCCATGGCGGCACGCTCCGGCCGGTCACACGTTACTCTACTTAAGGCGTAAATTCTAGTCTCGTTTTCTACTTCACATGATCTTACAAAACTCATCATATCTAATAAACCTTATTAAGTTATTACAAGACACATTACAATATTACGAACCGCACGGAAGGCAGTCAAATGATATTTATTTGCTACTCACGAGCCGGCTAGCTCGCTTCTTTCACTCATTAATTCACATTTCCCAAAATTAGTTTCATCAATTACATCACAAAATAAACCTACTGTTCACGTCTATTACATCTTAATTTTTAAACACGAAAATTGTCACTTCGAGAATAGCGAGACTCACCAGGTTGATCAGAGCACTTGTTTACACTATGAAGTTTAGCGGAGGAATGGGCTGCTGAGCAGCGAACCCTGCTTGAAGAGCGTGAATGTTGCCATAAAGTGGCACTGAACTCGTCTCATGAGACGGTGTAGATTTTATCTATTTTAATATTTATTTATCTTTTAAATAAAAGACTTTTAAAGGTACAAAATTACTTTTAATATTAAATTCTAAATTTGTATTAAGTATTCAGTAATTTTTCCGGGCACCACACGTTATCCTGTAGTAAAAGACTAGGACTCACCTCAGCTAGGACGAGGGCATTCAACGAACACAGTACAATGCACAAGTGAATATGTACAAATTGTAACGTGTAATGTCGTGCGCTAGCGGAATTGATCTTCGCTTCGGCACGCCATTGAACGGAACTCGGTAGGATGCCCAAAGGGAAACGAGGTCTCTTCAGGTTTTTTATTTCTTATCCCCTGGTTCCGTGAATCTGCCCAGAAAGGTATGATTCAGAGTCGGACCACGAATTGCATGACCTGAGGGGCCTAATTCAAGATCATAGTCGAATGATTAACTGATGCATATAGCACCGCACAACAAGAAAGTAACTCACACCTCAAGGGTACACGAGAAATAGCTGAGTGGGACATAAGAGGCCATAGAATAGTAACACATAAAAAGAGAATTCACCGCCCTGCTAGCGACGTAGCAGCACAACAATTCGCATTACCATTACTAGTATTACTATATAAGAAAGTTTTAGCCTCCCTTGACCGCGACAAAGGTGTCCCAAGAGAGGAAAGAGGAAGGCACCATCTAGCGTGTAGTTGGGGGGACGCAGAATCTACGCACAAGGTGCACAGGAACAGTAGGCCGAGAAATAAGTTCACAAACAAGAAAGGTTTCCGTTGCATCGACAGGGAAGAAAAATACGTCTCCAGTCGAGTAACACATTTAGAAAGAGCACATCTATGATATACGCACACGAACATTGTAAACTCGTGTCACTAGTCGAAGGGAATGATTGAGGGCAATGTACTCCTAATCTTGCCCAATCTACATTCGATAATACATGTAATGATAGCTATAAGAGGCAGCGCAATTTCATGGACGATGCACTTCCATTGTGAGGTGAGAACACTTTTGACAGTTTATATGTACATGACATAGACTTCGTAATCCTTGACGCCAGGCAACAATACATGAATCGCTTGTTTCGGCCAATGTTCAAAGTGTCCCTTTAAGGAAGCACAAAGTTACAAACATGAATGTACATCCGTATCCAACAATCCTAACACAGCGGTCATTAGTCAATAAGCACTCTGTCTGAACGAAGGTGGACGATCGCACAACAAGTTTTAGTTTTCACACTGCTTCACAATATAATGAGATGACGAGTTAGGTAACTATTATAGATTGGATACCCCTACACTAGAGCACAGCAAGGGTTCCACATAGACATAGACATAGACACAACATAGTAATAGACATCAAGTTAGGTAAAATAGTTTACTCACCTCTTGGATACCTTACAACATAGATACTCAGATACCAGAATGTGGTTAGCGAGAGCAGAGCGGAGATAGAAAGGAATATATATAGAATAGGGTAGCATAGAATTAGTACATTAGTTTAGAAATTAAGAAGTTAGATACCAACCACAGTAGGTAATATTATGTACACACTCGGTCAACATTTACTAGTTGTTGAACCCGAGGCCAATCGCAGACTGACTCGCGAGTGTTGCCCTATCGAGCGTTGCCAACTTTCGGTCTCTCTAACTAGAACTTACAGTACTCGCTATATTACACCCCTCCCTCCTTAATTAGAAACCCCTCCCTGTATCCCCAGTCCCCTTATTCAATATAGTCAATCCTAAAGGTCCATTCTCACCACAGGCTTCCGAGCCCGGGTAGACCTGCGTGAGATGTTAGCACTTGGAGGCTCGTGCATCCTAGCCTCCTGGGTGGGAGTCGGGTAATCAGGTGTTCCGGTGTCAGGTTCATTGGTCGGAGGTGGTGGGTATGAATTTTGATCAGGTTATGGAAACACGATGGTTTCCTCCGTAGGTTGTTCCAAGGGTTCAGGGATGGTGTTCGAGCAGGTAATAACTTGGTCCTGGTGTCGACGAACGACCTCTCCCCCCTTCAGTTGGCACTTGTAGGATACCGGGCCTGTTTTCTCAATGGTGGTAGCAGGGGTCCATTTTGGGGAACCCGGCGTGTATTGACGGACCATCACAGGAGACTCCGGCGGAATATCAACCGCGCGAGACCCTGGGTGGTATCTTTTCTGAGTGTCCTGGCGTTGAGCAACTTTGGACGCGATTGCTTCTGACGGCCAAAGTAGATCAAGACGAGAGCGAACTTTTCTGCCTAACATCAGTTCGGCGGGCGTAACACCTGTTGTCGAGTGGGGTGTCAGCCGATAGTTGAACAGAAACCTGTCTAGTGCTAGGCGTAGGGGTTCCGTTGACTTTCTTATATTCTTCTTGAAAGTTTGTACCATGCGCTCTGCCAGTCCATTAGTTGAAGGGTGGTATGGTGCGCTCGTAATATGTCGCATACCACATGCCTTCACAAATTCTTGGAACTCGGCCGATGTGAAACACGTTGCATTGTCAGAAACAATTGTTACTGGAAATCCAAATGTCGCAAAAGTGTGTTTCAGGCACGAGATCGTTTCGCTAGAGGTTGTAGTAGATGTGGGAAAAATTTCAACCCACTTAGAGTGTGCATCCACGATCACTAGATAGTATTTTCCATCCATTGGGCCCGCGTAGTCAATGTGTATGCGATGCCAAGGCTTCGCAGGCCATTCCCACGGATGGAGTTCAGCTTTCGTTGGTGCAGCTCGAGTGCTCAGGCACTCGCTGCATGACTTAGTCGTTTCTTCTAGATCTTTGTCCAGCAGCGGCCACCATACATAGCTGCGAGCTAACTCCTTCATCCTGGATGATCCAGCATGGCCAGAGTGCAGTTCGTCCACAACGGCTTGTCTGAGAGCTTGGGGTACAATAATTCTTGCTCCCCAGAGCACACAGCCATTTTGTGTGGACAATTCGTCTCGCCTCCTAGTATACGGAGCGAGATCGGGGTCACCAATTACCGTCGAAGGCCAGCCTACTTGGCAGTATTTGTACACCTTTGAAAGTACTGGGTCCCTTAGGGTGCCGTCGCGGATGTGGGTGCTGGTGACTGGAGCTGACTCGAGGAAATTCACTAAGGACGTCCATTCCGCAGGAATAGGTGTGGCTTCCTCGGGAGTTGTCAAAGGTAGACGACTGAGAGCATCAGCTGTGCCCAACAGCACGCCGGACCGGTGACGCAAGGTGAACTTGTAGGACTGCAGTAGTAAAGCCCACCTTTGAATGCGCCCGGATGCCATCGGAGGAATGCTTCTACCCGGATCAAATAGTCCTAACAAAGGTTTGTGGTCCGTAACCACAGTGAAATCCTGTCCCCACAGGTAGCAATGAAATTTTCGAAGTGCGAACACCATAGCTAGGGCTTCTTTCTCAGTTTGAGAGTAGTTGCGTTCTGTTGCTGTTAGAGTTCGGGAGGCAAAATAGGCGGGGCGTTCAATCCCATCAATAAGGTGACACAGCACCGCTCCCACACCATACGCACTACTGTCAGCCACTACCACTATGGGTTTCTGAGGGTCAAAGTGGACTAGAGTCTGAGAGTCCAGGAGGGCTTGTTTAGATTTCTGGAAGGCTCTCTCCTGACTTGCATCCCATTTCCAAGGGGTTTTGTCTCTCAGTAAGGTATTTAGGGGCTCCAGCATAGTTGCAGATGATTTTAGAAATTTCCTATAGAAATTTAGCAGCCCAAGGTAGGCTCTCAGTTGAGTTACATTAGTAGGAGCTGGTGCATTCTGGATTGCTGCTACCTTCTCTGCAGTGGGGTGCAACCCATCCTTGTCAATTTGGTATCCAAGGTAGGATACCTGTGGCACTCCAATTTGGCATTTATCCATTTTCAGTTTTAGTCCTGCCTCCTGTAGTTTAGATAAGACTTGATAGAGACGCTTGTTGTGCTCTTGCTCATTAGTGGCACTCACCAGGACGTCATCCAGGTAGCAGAACACTCCTGGGAGGCCCTGCAATAGTCCTTCCATGGCACGCTGGAAGATTCCAGGTGCGGACGCAATTCCAAAACTGAGACGGTTGTAGGCAAATAAACCTCTGTGGGTGTTTATTACCGTGAGTTCCTTGGAGTCTTCATCCAAGGGTAGTTGGGCGTATGCCTGAGACATATCTAGCTTGGAGTATATAACTCCTCCTGCTAACCCGCTGAATAGATCTTCCACTCTGGGTATAGGGTAGGTATCAAGCCTAGTGGCTCTGTTGACTGTTAATTTGTAGTCCCCACAGATGCGGATGCTTTGATCAGCCTTGAGCACAGGGACGATCGCCGCTGCCCATCTCGAGTATTGTACAGGGGTGAGGATATCTTCCTGCACCAGTCTATCAAGTTCTGCCTCCACCTTAGGTCTCAGTGTGTAAGGCACGTTCCTGGCCTTACAAAACTTTGGTGGTACAGCTGGATCCACTTCTATTTTGAAATTCCTTCCCTTAAAGCAACCTAGACCTGGTTGAAAAAGGTCAGGGAATTTATTTGCTAACTCTTCAGGGCAGGTAGTCAATTTGTTGACATTATTTGATACTATAGTTAGCCCAAGGGAATCAATCAGGTCCCTACCCAGCAAAGCTGGCCCCTCCCTGTCTACAATCACAATAGTTGCTAGTTGAGGAACCATATTACCAGATTCACGCTGGATGTTAGCTCTAATCTCTCCGCAAACTACTAGCTCCGCTCCCCCATAAGTCCTAAGCTTAACATCAGAAAGTCTTAGCTCGGGTCTGGACTTGGCTGGTATTTTAGAGTAGGTGGCCATTGAAAGGATAGACCTGGCAGCACCTGTATCTACCTCCATCTCTAATGGCACACCATTTAGTAACAATTTTATTTTGATTGGGGGTTTCATTTCCTCGGCTATTGAGAAAATCTCTCTATAACAGCCTAGATTAGCAACTGGATAGTCTGCACAGGCTGCATTGTTAGTTCTATTAGGGTTAGGGTGGTGTTCCCTCCCCCTTTTCTCATGCATAGCATGCACAAAATTATTTTTGTTGTCTTTAGCAGAATTTTGCTTTTTCAATTTAAAGCAACACTTCTTAAGATGGCCTTTTTGGCCACAACCATGACAAACACTGTCTTTATAGGGGCAATCTCTACGCCAGTGCAGATTACCACAGCCGCTGCATGCTGATTTGGGGCTAGCTTGAGCCTGAGTTTTGCCCTGAGGCTTAATAGCAGTTTGCTTTACTCTATGCTGGCCCACATTTAGTATGGAATTAGGTTGCCTTAACACAACCGTCTCCCTCAGTTGGGTTTCTTTGGCAGTTGCCAGATCCACGGCTTTTTTCCATGTGAGGTCATTTTCATTGAGCAAACAATTTTGAACATCATTACTGGCCACACCCAGTATTAACCTATCTAGCAGAGTTTCTTCCAGAACTTCCTGTTTGAAATTACAGGTGTCTGAAAGGGCCTTTAAGCTAGCCACAAAATCAGCAATGCTCTCCCCTTGTTTCTGGTTCCGCTTATGGAACCTAAACCTTTCAAAGATCTGGTTGCGTGTCGGCTTAAAATGCCGTCTTAACGATTCCATGATCTCCTCATAGGTAGCATCTAAAAGTCTTTTAGGTGATAGTAGGTCTTTGGTCAACCTAACAATTTTAGGACCCACCAGAGCAATAAATGTTTTAGCTTTATTTGAATCTTCCACTTTATTAATACTAAGGAAGCAGTTTAGCCTGACTTCATATTCTGGGAATTCTTCCTCTAAAGGATTGAATTCTCCCACTGAGCCTAGCATTGGCATTTTTACCCAGCTTTACAGCTAATTATCAGATATCTACCTGAAATAGTAGTAGCAACAATATCAGTTGCAAGAGTAGCCAATTCAAGAGGCTGTAATAATACACCTTGTTAAAAAAAATCAGAAATTTACAGCATCAATACTCTAGTCACTGAATAATAATATAAATTCTGAGTTCCTTCATTAGTCTAGCCTCTCCCAATAGTTCTACAAAAAATAATCCTCGTCGCCAGTATTATAGATTGGATACCCCTACACTAGAGCACAGCAAGGGTTCCACATAGACATAGACATAGACACAACATAGTAATAGACATCAAGTTAGGTAAAATAGTTTACTCACCTCTTGAATACCTTACAACATAGATACTCAGATACCAGAATGTGGTTAGCGAGAGCAGAGCGGAGATAAAAAGGAATATATATAGAATAGGGTAGCATAGAATTAGTACATTAGTTTAGAAATTAAGAAGTTAGATACCAACCACAGTAGGTAATATTATGTACACACTCGGTCAACATTTACTTGTTGTTGAACCCGAGGCCAATCGCAGACTGACTCGCGAGTGTTGCCCTATCGAGCGTTGCCAACTTTCGGTCTCTCTAACTAGAACTTACAGTACTCGCTATATTACAGTAACATCACAAGTTAAAAGAGGATACTCTAAAATACTTACAGACGATGAGGAAAGGTCCCTCAGTTTAGACCTGTGACATCTTATTTTAGTCTGCAAATTAAGTGCCTACTCTGGCTTTCTTTACCCTATCTGTGGAAAAGAGACAGCAGAATTAGGTCTCTGAAGCAGGGGCAAGTCACTAAGGTTATCAGATCAGCCATTATCAATAAATTCTATTATCAAAAAATGAGAGAGGCAAGTACACGTTTATCAACGTCGCTTTGAGAACACAAATCGTATGAGCTAGTGGTCTCGAATTCCTGCGCCTATTCTCAGTCTACTGAATGCCGTGACTTTAGGCTTCCACCTTGCTGACTGGCGCAACTTGCCCAGCACAGCTCATAGGTAAGAAGCCACTCGACTAAATTTATTTTACTTTGCCTCACATCTTTCTATTAATGAATGTTATAAATAATACAAAGACAAGAAATAATACAAAGACAAGAAAAACACAAAGACAAGAAAAATCATGTTCCCAAGTTGGTGCAGGTCCAGCACGACGTGCCGTGGATTTTTTAATATCAACAATTGATGTCTAATCCATGGAAGAATCACCATAGTTTTTATTTTCAGCACACAAATCTCTCAATAGTGAAGCAGTGGTTGGTTTGCATTATCAAATAAATATATGATTTTGCTATCTTATGTTAATCTATGAAATGTGATAAACTTCAAGCAATCTTGTGTCAAACTAAAAGGCATTGGAATGTCAGTCTCTCCATGTTGCATTTACTGCCCTTGACACTGTTTACAATATTATATATGACAACATAGCTTACATGGCCTGGCTATTATGCAAATGGTGCTGAGCAAAAAAAAACATTTGGACATTAATACAAAATTACTTGGGGCAGTGAAATAGAGATAGGAAAGTTCATCAGTTAAATCACACGCTTTTCTTCTAAAGTACTGCCAAGATGGAACCTGACATTTCCAAACATTACACTGCAGCGCACTTGCTATGACACGTTACGACGGCTAGTCTAGCTTAATGTGGGTGGTTCACCAGCGACCGGAAGCATCCTCGAATGCTCTAGAAGCCGGCTGTTCACCGCTATCTAAACACAAATATGTTAAAAACACCCGAAAATATAGCTAGCGCGGTAACACGTAAACCGAAATGAGTTTCCCACTCAAGTTCACTCTCTAACTACACAAAAACTCAATATTATCCGGGAACCTGTTCCTTGAACTTGAACTTGAACTTGAAATTGAGGGCCGACAGCGTCGGGGCCTTTGTAACGGCCTACAATTCCCTCCACAGTTATCACACAATGAGTTCAGCGTCTGGTACCAGACTTGTCCACTAAACTACTCAGGATCTACCAATCCTTGTCACAAGCTGCCATTGGATGGCGTCACTGGGATAGCCAGTATGTCAAAACACCATCCCCAGGCATATTGGGTCATTACAGCCCATTCTACCAGACTGGCTCATTCCAGTCACTGTCTCTTACTCCAGGCACGCACAAGAAACACTTTCATAGCCTCAGTGATACTCGCATTACACTCCTGATCCAATCCAGCAAGACAGCTCATACCGCAATCATCTTCAGCACATCTGGCATTCCACTCATTCTCTCCATACTGCTCAGACACCACATTCATAAAACTCTCTCTCTCTTGCTCATACTTACTACATTCCAGCACAAAATGCTCAATTGTTTCCTCTACTCCACTATTACACTGCTGACATAATCTGTTATTATTCTCATTCCATCTCCATGTACGTCTGTTCACACTCAATGACTTACATCTCACAGCAAACAAGAGTTGACTTCCAAAACTACCATCATAGAACAGCTCAAACTTAGGTGCTTTCTTTTTCATATACCAGTTAAGTGTAGGCTTCCGCATCATGCTTAGCTTCCACTTATTCAATCCATACTCTTTTGTTTGTCTCTCAATCTCTTTCTTCCACCTCTTGCAGTCCCACTCAGGCCCTACACCTCCTACATTTATTAAACTCCAGTCATCCACAGGTCTCCCAATTCTAACATGAATAATCTTTTGCATACTGAGTTTCCTTGCATGCCCCCAACATACTTTCTCCCAATAGCTTACACTCAGATTCCATTCAAAGATAATGGACGTAGGTTAAGAAGACGAGACTCTTGGAGTTTGTATAATCAGTACACACAGCAGGACACACGTTTACATTACGAAGGGTAGCGGTGGAGTAGGCTCCAGCCAAGCCCGAGAACCACAAGCAGAGATCCACAAGAACCATGAGCTCAGTTCTCAACGCATAGTGCTGTCTAAATACATTCTTACGCAAGAGCACTGTAACATTATCAGTATTATACACATATACATTCAAGGTGCTACATGAAAGGTTTCAACACTCCTTCTCACATTGAATGTGTGTCAGATGAGACCATTCCTAACTTCGTTCTTAGTCTAGAGAACTTTTCTATCGGCAGGTTCTTGGTGAATATGTCGGCGAGCATTTCGTCGGTAGGGCAATACACTACGTCTATATCTTTGTTACTTACAAGATCCCGTACATAGTGAAACTTAATATCGATGTGCTTGCTCCTCCCATGATATTTGGGATTGTTGGCAAGACAGATGGCTGACTGGTTGTCTTCGTTTATAACCATTGGTTCCATAGTCCCAAAATTTAGATCACTGAGTAAGTGCTTTAACCAGACAGCCTCTTGAGCCGCACCGGCAAGAGCAACGTATTCGGCTTCTGCAGTTGAGAGGGCTACACAAGTTTGTTTGTTAGATCTCCACGTAATTACCGAATTACTGAGGGTGAAACAGTAACCAGAGGTAGACTTTCGGTCATTTTTATCACCAGCCCAGTCAGCATCTGAATAACCAATGCAAGTATCAGAACATTTGCTATACAAGAGACCTAGTTTAGAGGTGCCTCTCAGGTACCTGAATATTCTCTTAACACACATCCAATGCTGTTCAAGAGGTTTGGAGCTGTATTTAGCAACATTATTCACTGCGAATGCAATGTCAGGTCGAGTTCTGGTTGACAAATACAAAAGGCTACCTACAGCACTTTGATAAGTGGCATGGTCAAATTCGACATCATTTGGGGAGCATATCGGATTTACGTTTACATCGGCGGGAGTTGCAACAGGTTTACAATTATCAAAGCCAAATTTTGACAACAGAGCCTCAGTGTAGGCATTTTGATTCAAGAAGACATTGTTTTTAAATTGTACAACACTTACACCTAGGAAGTAACTCAGCACACCAAGGTCCTTCATTTTGTATTGGGTAGAAAGGCTCAACTTTATTTGATTTATTTCATCACCAGACTCAGAAGCAATTATTAGATCGTCTACATACACCGCCACAATACACAGTTTCTTATCTTGAACACGAGTGTATATACAAGCATCACTCTTAGATTGTACAAAACCCAATTTCTTCAAATAGCTATCTAGTGTAGTATTCCAACACTTAGGAGCTTGTTTTAGTCCGTAGAGCGATTTTTGTAGTTTACACACCAGATTTTCTTTGCCTTTGACAATAAAACCGTCAGGTTGAACCAGATATAGTTCTTCAATCAGTTCTCCATTAAGGAAGGCTGTTGCAACGTCCATGTGATGGACTTGCATGTTGCATTTGGCAGCCAAAGCTAGTACTGTCCTGACAGACTCAAATCGAACCACGGGACTGAAGGTCTCGTCGTAGTCGATGCCATATTTTTGTGAGTAGCCCTGAGCCACAAGGCGAGCTTTGTACGAGCAAATGCTTCCGTCGGGTCCGGTTTTTCTTTTAAAGATCCACTTTGATTTGATAGGTTTTTTGTCATTAGGACACTCTACAAGGGACCATACTCTGTTTTGATTTATAGACTCCATCTCATTCTCCATAGCTGTTTCCCATAGTTTTGCTTCTGGTCCACTGAGTGCTTCTTGAACACAAGATGGTATATCAAGCTCATTTTTCATTAAATACACCCATTCACCAAACCTATCAGGAGCCCGTCGATATCTGGCTGATTGTCTAGGCTGCACTCCCTCCATCCCAGCATCTGACTGTCTATGCTCCACCCCTCCCTCAGAGTCTTCTGGCTCTGGATCCTGAGGAAGAAGAGAAAAATTACCATCATTTACTTCTGAAGGCTCCTTCTCAATTGGCATCTGCTGAGATTCATTGAACATAACGTCTCTACTCAAAAATATCCTTCTACTGTTTATGTCATACAGACGATATCCCTTGGATCCACTTCCATATCCTACAAGAACACACGGTTTAGATTTTGGATCAAGTTTTTCCCTCTCATCTTTGGGGACATGAGCGTACGCACTGCAGCCAAAGGTTTTGAGGTGCTGTACGTTGGGCTTGTGTCCATTAAGGGCCTGATAAGGGGTCATATCATTCAATGCACTAGCAGGGCTCCTATTTTTGACATACACGGCAGTTGATATAGCTTCACCCCAGAATGATTTTGGTAACTTTGAACCAGACAGCATAGCTCTGACAGAGTCAAGAAGAGTTCTATTCATTCTTTCTGCAACTCCATTTTGTTCAGGTGTCTTAGGCACAGTTTTTTCATGGATAATTCCTTCCCCTTTTAGGAATTGTTCAAAGTCATTAGAGATGTATTCCCCACCGTTATCGGAGCGCAGAATTTTAATTTTGTGATCATAGTGATTTTCTACCAAGGATTTGAACTCCTGAAACACTTTGAAAACATCACTCTTATGTTTGATAATGTACACCCAAGTATATCTGGAGTGGTCATCTATGAAGGTTACAAAATACCTTCCACTCCCAAGTGATATGGGATTAAGCTGGCCACACACATCACTGTGGATAAGTTCTAAGGGTTGGCGTTTCCTTTTGTGATTTGTTTTGGGGAACGGAAGCCTATGATTTTTACCATCACAACAGTTTTCACAAAAAATGTTATCTCCACTCACAGAACAATCAAAACCTCTAACAAGATTCTTAGTGCCTAATTTCTTAAGATTATTGAATCCTAGATGACAAAATCGTTTATGCCACAGAATTTCATCAGAGGAAACGTTCATGCATTTAGCGGCTGAATTAAGGGTGCAATTAAGTTTATACAATTTTCCTACTTTACTGCCTAAGGCAATTAATTCATCGTCTTTATTTACAATCTTACATGAGCTTTCGTCAAAGTAAACTGAGTTTCCACTTTCTGTAATCTGAGGCACGGAAAGTAAATTGTAAGCTAAACCAGGTACATACAAGACATTCTTAACAACACAGGTATCTACTCGACCTTTAGGCAACAACACCATAACTTCAACATCACCTACACCAACACCTTGCAAGTTTCTACCATCACCAACTTCAATGTTAATTGGACTAGATAGCTCATTCATACAAGAAAAATCATTCCTATTATTACACATGTGTGCTGTTGCACCGGAATCAATTACCCAACAATTATTGATATTTATCACAGACAATGCACCGATATAATTTGTTTTACCTGCTACAAAATTGTTTTGGTTTTCTGTGTGGTTCCCATCTTCTTTCTTCAATTTTTCTTGATAGATCCAGCACTTGGTACGTAGGTGTCCCAATTTTCCGCATTCGAAGCATCGTGAGTTTTTCAATTTGGAGGTCACAAGGGATTTTTCACTGAAGTCTGAAGCACTTTGGTTTTTCAGTTTTGCTTCTTCATTCAGAAGACGCTCTGTCACAATATCCCATGACGGTAGTTTTTCATGAGCTTCCAGTGCAGTCACCAGTGTGGAGAAATGGTCGGGAAGTGACGACAGCAAGATTATTACACGACTTTCTTCATCAACTGCGTCATCAATCACACTCAAGGACTCAAATATTTCGACAAATGCTTTGAGATGAGTTTGTAAGTCTTGGTCTTCTTTTAGTTTCATGTTGTAGAGTCTTTTGCGTAGTCTGAACTTGTTAGACCAAGTTTTCTTCTGGAATGTATCTTCAATCTTATGCCATAGTTGCACAGGGTCAGTAGGATCACCCAACAAATAAAGTTGACTTGTTTCGACACCAAGCACAATTGTTGCAAGTGCACTGTCACGTCTTTCTTCAAATTTTCTTCGAGCAGTCTCGTCCGTAGTCTGTGGCATGGTTTCCGTTCCTCGAACCAAGTTCCACAGTTTTTCCTTCATCAGAATCATCTTCATTTGCAGCTTCCACGTAGGATAGTTTTTATCATTAAGAGCCGTGAGGCAGTTCTTTGCACTTTCACTTACGGAGCCTGCCATGTTTCTTTCTCTTTCACCGTTTCTGTCTCACACAGCACTAACAAATCACCAACTTCTGTTCTCGCTGTCCCGGGCTGTTTTTCGCTTCGGGACTTAAGATAACCTCACTTGATATTGCTTCATCGGAAGGCTTACTGGGCCCATAACCTAATGGACGTAGGTTAAGAAGACGAGACTCTTGGAGTTTGTATAATCAGTACACACAGCAGGACACACGTTTACATTACGAAGGGTAGCGGTGGAGTAGGCTCCAGCCAAGCCCGAGAACCACAAGCAGAGATCCACAAGAACCATGAGCTCAGTTCTCAACGCATAGTGCTGTCTAAATACATTCTTACGCAAGAGCACTGTAACATTATCAGTATTATACACATATACATTCAAGGTGCTACATGAAAGGTTTCAACAAGATTCGCCTTACCCACCTGCTATTCTGCATTCTTTCAATTCTCACCTTATAATTCAGCACAGCTTTCATCATTCTTTCTGAAAATAGGCTCCACCCTAGGTCACCTCTAATGGCCTCTATAGCTGTCCATTTCGGAGCACCCAATGCTACACGTCCTACCTTATTTTGTATCACATCCAGCTTTTCAAGATCACTTCCATTCCAAGCAAGAGCACTCATACCATACATGACACTAGGTACAGCAACATACTTCCACATTCGTCTCACACATTCGTACTTGTTTGCTCTGTATCTGGCCACACTACCTAACCGTCCACTCCACTGCATTGCTTTAGCCACTTTCTAACCTTTAGTTCTAGTACATCCATCTTCACTCATCATACAACCTAGATATTTGTATTCTTTTGTTCTACCTATTCTGATTTCTCCAATATTCCACAGTCTGTCTCTATCAGTCTCATCACTATTTATAACCATGACCTTACTTTTATCGGCACCAAAGTTCATCTTGAAATCTGTACTATATCCATTCACAATGTCAAGCATCCTTTGTAGTTCATGACCACATTCACTAACCACAACCACATCATCAGCATACAACAAACAGCTCAGTCTCTCATTACCAACTTTCAGTCCTAAACCACTCCCTCTCAGTCGAACTGCTAATTCTTCTGTGTACAATCCAAACAACAGGGGGGACAGAGTACAGCCCTGTCTCACTCCTCTAACACTCCTCACTTGCCCTGTTTCCAAATTTCCTAACCTGTAGATAGCACTTGTGTTCTCATACAGACTCTGTACAATGTTCACTATTTTTCTGCTAAAACCAACTTTTCTCAAAATTTCAAACAGCCTAACCCGATCCACTCTGTCATACGCCTTTTCAATATCCAGGAATGCTAAATATACCTTCTTGTTATCCTTCTTCATTCGCTCAATTATTTCACTCACTACAAACAGATTATCCTCCCCCCGTCTATCTTGCCTAAAACCATTCTGTTCTTCTCCCAGGACTCCTAATTCCTCAACTAAATTTTTCATTCTCTCATTCAAAATACCACAAAAGATCTTACATATGGTGCCACCCAGTGCAATTGGTCTGTAATTTTTAAGTTCTTTCATACTCTTATGTCCACCCTTATGCAACAGAACTACATTACACTTGTTCCAGTCATCCGGTACTCTTTCACTCTTCCATATCTCATCAAATAAACATTTCAACATACTGACTACACTCTCTCCTCCACATTTATAGAACTCATATGGTATCTTATCAGGGCCACATGCCTTTCCATTTTTCACTTTCTTCAAAAACTTACAATCTCTTCACAAGTGATTTCGTCTTCCATTTGCAGTTCATGTTCATCTATCAGAAAATTTATTGGTTCATCATCTGTAACCTGCTCATTCATTCCACCAATGTCCTCCCAGTATTCTTCAACTGCTTTCACCATTTGCATCCTATCTTGCACACTGCAACCATTGACTACTAATTCATCAACTTGAACTTCACTACCTCTATCATTACCTTGTATAAACCTATACCAATCTTTTATTCCATCTGGACCTTTCTTTCTTAGATTTTCAACTTGGTGTCTCTCTTCTTTAACCCTAGCCTCATTGATAATTCTCTTTACTTTCTTCTGCTGGTCCTTGTACTCATTCCATACACTCTGCCATTCATCCTCAGTAATTCTGCGTCTTTCATACATTTTCATACATCCTCCCACGCACTTCAAACAAATAAAACGTTGGCGTCATTCTTGCGGACGAAGCGCGGATCCGCAGAATGTTGCCGCAATAAATTTATAGAAAATTCTTCAAATTTCCTCACGTCTTTTACGACGTGACACTCCCCCCCCTTGGTGGCTCTGGCCACCAATAACTGCCTTCGGGGGGGGGGGGGAGCGCTGGTTAAGGGCTGGTTCAGTGGCGGGGCGCCACCCACTGCGTGCTCATCGCAGTCGTCTCGCCCCGCGGGACGCGTCGGTGTTGTCTTCAGCGACGTGTGGGTGGCCTTCCACCTGCTGCGCGGGCGTGACTCATAGAGGAGTCCTCTCTGCTTCCCCGACCAACGTCGAACTTTCCGTCGCTGGCGGGTGGTGGACCTCTGGAGGGGTCCGGGTGTTGTCTCCTGGTCTTTCTCGACACTGTCCGGCATTCCTCGTGCGTCGGCGAGTGCGTCATGCTTGTCCCGATGCTTCGGATTCCGACGGTAGCTTGTCACGTAGGCGGTACTGAGAGGCTGGTAAAGGGAAGATGGAGGTGGGTGCTCGGCGTTTCCTGGAGGGTCGGGAGTCGCGTGGCCGCCTCCCCCTTTGCTTGGCCCGTTCTGTCGAGCTCTCCTGTCAACAGATGTGCGCTCAGCATGGTGCGCGTCGTACTTTCTCTTCCGATCACCAGGGTGCGGAAGCTCCCATTTCCGTTTCTCCTTGGACTTTGGTGATGCGCTGTCTGGATCGCACTGAGCGTCCATTTCATCGTTTGTTGCTGACTGGTTGATAAATCTCGTCGTTGGCGGGGCTTCCGCTTGATTGTCTTCCTCTGCTCTTGTGTTTTTCATCTTTTCAGGGTCTCCGCGACCGTCGGGGGGCCGCGGATGAGGGGTTTCATCGCTGCGCTGCTGGGCGATAGCATCTTCTCCTGAGAGCGGTTCAAGGCACGTCTCCGGGCCACAGGTTTTGAGAGTGGCTTCGGCTACGATTCTTGCGACCGTGTAAGAGTGCTCTCCTTCGGGGCTGACGTCGTCGTTCACCTTGCTGACCACTGCCCAGCCTAAGGCAGTGTGGTGGACGAACGGAGCCTTGCGGCGTTGTTTGTCGGAGTGACTGTAGAGTAGGTCTCCACAGTCCGTCCCCAGGAGCACCGCGACTTCTGCGTGTTTGTCCAAGGGCAAGAAATGCTGAGCGAAGTGCGATATCTCCGGGGTTCTTGCGACGCGTTCGTAGGTCGCGACTGCTTTCTTTCTATCGGGGATGGAGTTGCATTCCAACATCGGTGGGAGCTCGAAGGTTCGGTCTTCGGACACTCCCTTTATTTTCAACCCTGACACGCGTCTGCCGTATCGAGTGGCGGATTGGTCGGTCAGCGATCCAGCTCGTAGTGAGACTTGGGGGTTGTCACGCGGAGGGCGTTCAACAGCTTAGGAGAGCAGAAGGACGTGGTGCTTTGCTCATCTAAGATTACGTAGGCGCGGCACGACCGACCCGTGTTCTCGTCGATAACGTCTGCCAGAACAACTTTGCTGCATGCACCCTCCTCGGCTGTGGGTACGCGAGAGGCCAGGGCCACAGCTCTCAATCTCTCCCCGAGTTCGCTCTGAGCTCTGTCGTCGCTCGGTTCTCGACTGGGTCTCTCCTGACGAGTGGTTTCACTCGAATTTCCAGCTGCTCGCCAGTTAATGTGGGCGGCCGTGCTGTGACTGCTGGCTCCGCAGTCATCGCACTTCACAACTTCATTGCAGTGCTTTGCCCAGTGAGGGCCTAGACAACGGTAACATAACTTATGCTCGCGTATGAAGTCCTTCTTCTTCCGAGATTCCATCTTTCTTACCGTTTGGCACGAGTTTGTCGCATGTTGTGCACTCTGGTGGAGAACGCAGTTGCCGGTTTGATTCTCCGAGGACGTGTAGAGAACTCGCGAGGCTCTTGGATTGAGGCGAGCGGGGGCGGCCGTGTCGAGTCGATTGCTCACCCAGTTGAGGTTCGATGCCCCAAAACTATCACACTGGGTGTCTGACAGCGTTTTGATGAACTCGCAGAACCCGGCGAAATCAGGTAGCGATCCGAATAATCTTCTGTGCCTAGTTCGTTCGCTTCTCCAGGCGTCCAGAACGAAGAAGGGTAGTCTCTCAACGATGGGAGACAGCCCTACGTCGGTGTTCAGGAAGGCGAGGCCTTGGTTGTGCTGCATTGTGTGATGAATCGCTAGACAGGCGTCGCTGAACTTCCGCAGCTTGAGACCGACCGTGCGGTCGCCTTTCATGCCCTTTATGTCCGAGGTTTGGGCGAGGCGTTCGAGCAGGCTATCGGCTACCCTGTCGTCGGAGGCGAAGCGGGTCTTCAATTGTTCGACGATGAGGGTAAGCAGGGCCGCTGTGTCCAGGTAGGTAGCTGTCAGGGTGTCGTCAATAAGGCTTCTTGGCTCGCCGCAGGTGTGGTTCGTGAGGATCTCGATGGCGTCGATGGGCTCCACGGCGAGCCTCTCCATCCTTCTCTTGATGGCATCGAACCATCTGTGGAACAGGTGAGCCTCTCCCGCGTAAGGTTGGCTTGGCGCCTTTTTTAGATCTTCGATCATTGAGAGCCTCATAGCTCCGTCGATCACTGGTGGCTTCGTTTCAAAGACCACGGCAGGTGAGCCGGTGGAAGCCCGGGGCTGGAATGCTGGTGCGGAGGGATTCATCGGAGGTGCGAGATCGGTGTCACGGGGCGAAGCATTCGCAACCGCCATTGTGCCCCCTGCGGGTTCAATGACGTGATGCCGGAAGGCTTGGTCGACCCAGGCTCCTGTGCGGTCATCTTTGCACTCGGTATTCTGCTCACCGAAGTGCTGATCGTTCTCCGTTCGGTTCCTGTTCCTCAATTTCGACCTCTCGATGGCGATTTGCGCCAACAGTACCGATGGCTCTTCAGTGATGTCAATAAGCATCTGCTTATTGCCTTGGCTAGGGGGCTCGCGGCGCTCGGATTTGCCGTCTTTGTGACGAGAGCTGGCACTGGGAAGGCTCTGGCTATGATCGCTCTCACTGTCTTGACTCTGGCTGTAATAGCTCGAACCTTGGTGACTCTGACGACGATGGCTGGGGCTGGCCTGGTCTCTGTCCCGACGGTTGGAACGGTGTCCGTTCCTGTTCTCAGCCAATGATGATTTTGGGGGCTTGTTCTGATGGGCAGCGCCTTGCTGCTGGTTCTTGGACGAGGTCCTCCTCGACCTCGAGCTCTTACGCTGGGAAGGTTCCGTTGTCACACTCCGTGAGGAGCTCGCACCGAGCTCTTCGTTTCTGTGGTCCATTGAGTCCGCTAGTGCTTTCATGCGAGCTCTAGCGCTCGTCAATGAGCCTCGGATTACCGTCGCTTCTGCGGTGGCTCCTGAACCCTCGAGAGCTAGGACCAGCTGGTCTCCGATTCGCTTGACGGTCTTAGCCTTTGCTCGGATTCCAGCGTGGACTTGATCCACCTCGCTGGGAGTCTCGAGATCTCGTGGTACTGCACCATTCAGGAGACTGTTCAAGGCTGCTAGCTCCGAATGGAATTGTTCTTCCAGCTGTGGAAGTCTAAGCTTGCTCTTTCTTACGAGAGAGGTCATTTCCGTGGTCTCGGATATTCGCCGCGGGCGGCTGAGAATCTGCTGTGGGCCTCCTCTTTGGAGAGCTTCTTCGTGGGAGGGCACCTTCCGCTGGCGTCTATTCACTGTAATGTCGTGCGCTAGCGGAATTGATCTTCGCTTCGGCACGCCATTGAACGGAACTCGGTAGGATGCCCAAAGGGAAACGAGGTCTCTTCAGGTTTTTTATTTCTTATCCCCTGGTTCCGTGAATCTGCCCAGAAAGGTATGATTCAGAGTCGGACCACGAATTGCATGACCTGAGGGGCCTAATTCAAGATCATAGTCGAATGATTAACTGATGCATATAGCACCGCACAACAAGAAAGTAACTCACACCTCAAGGGTACACGAGAAATAGCTGAGTGGGACATAAGAGGCCATAGAATAGTAACACATAAAAAGAGAATTCACCGCCCTGCTAGCGACGTAGCACCACAACAATTCGCATTACCATTACTAGTATTACTATATAAGAAAGTTTTAGCCTCCCTTGACCGCGACAAAGGTGTCCCAAGAGAGGAAAGAGGAAGGCACCATCTAGCGTGTAGTTGGGGGGACGCGGAATCTACGCACAAGGTGCACAGGAACAGTAGGCCGAAAAATAAGTTCACAAACAAGAAAGGTTTCCGTTGCATCGACAGGGAAGAAAAATACGTCTCCAGTCGAGTAACACATTTAGAAAGAGCACATCTATGATATACGCACACGAACATTGTAAACTCGTGTCACTAGTCGAAGGGAATGATTGAGGGCAATGTACTCCTAATCTTGCCCAATCTACATTCGATAATACATGTAATGATAGCTATAAGAGGCAGCGCAATTTCATGGACGATGCACTTCCATTGTGAGGTGAGAACACTTTTGACAGTTTATATGTACATGACATAGACTTCGTAATCCTTGACGCCAGGCAACAATACATGAATCGCTTGTTTCGGCCAATGTTCAAAGTGTCCCTTTAAGGAAGCACAAAGTTACAAACATGAATGTACATCCGTATCCAACAATCCTAACACAGCGGTCATTAGTCAATAAGCACTCTGTCTGAACAAAGGTGGACGATCGCACAACTAGTTTTAGTTTTCACACTGCTTCACAATATAAAGAGATGACGAGTTAGGTAACATCACAAGTTAAAAGAGGATACTCTAAAATACTTACAGACGATGAGGAAAGGTCCCTCAGTTTAGACCTGTGACATCTTATTTTAGTCTGCAAATTAAGTGCCTACTCTGGCTTTCTTTACCCTATCTGTGGAAAAGAGACAGCAGAATTAGGTCTCTGAAGCAGGGGCAAGTCACTAAGGTTATCAGATCAGCCATTATCAATAAATTCTATTATCAAAAAATGAGAGAGGCAAGTACACGTTTATCAACGTCGCTTTGAGAACACAAATCGTATGAGCTAGTGGTCTCGAATTCCTGCGCCTATTCTCAGTCTACTGAATGCCGTGACTTTAGGCTTCCACCTTGCTGACTGGCGCAACTTGCCCAGCACAGCTCATAGGTAAGAAGCCACTCGACTAAATTTATTTTACTTTGCCTCACATCTTTCTATTAATGAATGTTATAAATAATACAAAGACAAGAAATAATACAAAGACAAGAAAAACACAAAGACAAGAAAAATCATGTTCCCAAGTTGGTGCTGGTCCAGCACGACGTGCCGTGGATTTTTTAATATCAACAACTGATGTCTAATCCATGGAAGAATCACCATAGTTTTTATTTTCAGCACACAAATCTCTCAATAGTGAAGCAGTGGTTGGTTTGCATTATCAAATAAATATATGATTTTGCCATCTTATGTTAATCTATGAAATGTGATAAACTTCAAGCAATCTTGTGTCAAACTAAAAGGCATTGGAATGTCAGTCTCTCCATGTTGCATTTACTGCCCTTGACACTGTTTACAATATTATATATGACAACATAGCTTACATGGCCTGGCTATTATGCAAATGGTGCTGAGCAAAAAAAACATTTGGACATTAATACAAAATTACTTGGGGCAGTGAAATAGAGATAGGAAAGTTCATCAGTTAAATCACACGCTTTTCTTCTAAAGTACTGCCAAGATGGAACCTGACATTTCCAAACATTACACTGCAGCGCACTTGCTATGACACGTTACGACGGCTAGTCTAGCTTAATGTGGGTGGTTCACCAGCGACCGGAAGCATCCTCGAATGCTCTAGAAGCCGGCTGTTCACCGCTATCTAAACACAAATATGTTAAAAACACCCGAAAATATAGCTAGCGCGGTAACACGTAAACCGAAATGAGTTTCCCACTCAAGTTCACTCTCTAACTACACAAAAACTCAATATTATCCGGGAACCTGTTCCTCCCACGCACTTCAAACAAATAAAACGTTGGCGTCATTCTTGCGGACGAAGCGCGGATCCGCAGAATGTTGCCGCAATAAATTTTTGGAAATTCTTCAAATTTCCTCACGTCTTGTACGACGTGACATAACGAAAAACGAACAAAGACAACGAACAAAACAACAAACAAAGCAACACAAACCAACACTGAAGAACTACACTAGCACGAAAACGGTAACACGAAACACACTGGAACGCCGGCAGACCAGCGACTGCACCACCGCCACAACCTCTCACTACGACGTCCAGCTCCTGTCTGCCGCCAGCCACATGCCATGCCGCCGGCCACATGCCGCCAGCCACACGCAGCCAGCCACACGCAGCCAGCCACATGCCGGCAACCACATCCCCCCGTGAAATATATTTCAATACAAAACATAATCCCTCAATCTCGTCGGCTCTCGCCTCGCCCGAACAGGCCGACCACCCCCCTGGGCTCAGGGTTGAGTCTCCTCCAGCTGAGAACCTTCACCTGGTGACTCATCTTTGTCACAAGAAGCCTCATCATCGGAACTATCCACCAGCCGCCGGATATCCAATACGTGGCGAGGAACGCCGTTCACCTCAATATTATTAAGTGAACTTACACCCGTCACTCGACCCTGCCTCCATCTCGACGTACACTTAGCGTGTGTTGGTTTCAGGAGTATGTTCTCTCCAACACGAACGGGCGAGTCCTGCCTTTCTTGATCGCGCGAGGCGTTGACAAGTGGATGCCTCCATGAATAGGTGTGCAGCATATTACATGGCGCCGTCTCCCTCGATCCGTCACTCTTAGCAGACAAATTGTACCGAAAGACGACATCCAGTGGACTCGATCTCCCCCTAGCAGCAGCGACACTCTTTATCGTCTTGTGGTGACGCTCGACGATCCCATTTCCGGAAGGTCTATAAGCAGCCCGGAAATGCCTCGCAACATTCCAGCGATTACAAACAGCCGACACCTGCCTCGATCGAAAGGCGCTCCCGTTGTCCATCAATATTTCGATTGGAGGTCCTCTTTCTCTAAAAATTTCCTCAAAATGGCGAGCCACTTCCGGAGCATTTTCTGAGGAAATTTCCCGCCAAATGGCAAATCGGCTTGGGCCACAATCCACCACGGTCAGGTAGCATTTTCGGTCATAATGAGTCGCATCAACAGCCAAGCGATACCAATCTTCTTTTACACTCAGGCTTCCTCCCTCATGAGTGACCGGAGGTGGATCAATAGCTCGACAGTGCGGGCACGATCTTACACACTGCTCAACATCCTTACGAGAGATACTAGGATCGACTAGTGGCGCCAAGTACAACGTACGCTCTACTCCAAAATGGTGTTGCTCATGTAAGTCGTGCAGACTAATGGCACACACAACTGCCTCTGTCTTCCGGAGCCACGACTTATGAACTCGAGTAAGCGCATCAGCTTTGTTTTTACTGGACTTCACGCACACAATGTCAAACAGCAGACCATACTCCTCTATTAGATCGTGGATCACAGAGAGTCGCCGCTTCACCAACATTTCAGACATCCCAGTAACTTTCACTCAGTACTCACCACTAAGAACTGCACGTACCCAGCTCGATGCTGTTGTGGAATCGGTTTTTACATGAACAACTTTAAGCCCCCACTTAAGAGCCAAATTAAGTCCATTAACAATGGCGTCAAGCTCCGCGACGTTGATATGGGACGTATCTGCAGGTTTCCGAAGCCATGCTCCATACTCAACAACGACACCACCCAGTTCGAGAACAACGCCAAGGCCTAGGCTACTCGCATCGCACTACACTGTCCCCTCAAACACATCCGGTACCGACCAGCGCCCTCGAACAGGATCCTCCGCTCTCACCTTTTCCACAATTAACTCAATTAACCTCTGAGGTTCTCCACCAATCCAGTCATCCCATGCGTCACCCTCACTCTCTTGCTTAATAAAGCTGCAGGCAATACGAAGCCAACCACACACAGGGTAGTGCCCAACCAGGCGGCCACACAAAGAAAACAACTGTCTTCGGATGAGGTTCTCACCTCTAATATCACGAATGTCGTTTCCCCGACGGAATGAAAGCTCCCCGTTGACATCACGATACAATGACAAGCCGAGAACCTTGTTGCCCTCTAAGGACTCAAGCTCTTTGGTCTCCAAACCATACTTACGAAGATGAGCAACCACCTCGTCTACAGTCACCACGTTTTCGTCAACAAGAGTGTCGTCCACGTAACTGTCGGTACCCCGCCGAATTCGGTCATCTTTCGATAACACCGCATTTAAAATCACTGTCATGATCTTGGGAGCGCAATTGAGCCCAAATCCCAGTCGGGTCAGGTAGTAACATTTATCTCGATATCGTACGCGCTGGTACGGCCATAAACTCTGGTCAACGTGAACTTGTAAGTAGGCAGATCGGAGATCTACCAACTTTAATGGTTCCGCTTTCCGTCGCCATCTTTGCGTAGCTTCATCGCAAACTACGGCCTCGGCCCCGGGATGGCTCTCAACGTGGTCATTTAGTTCCCTGAAATCAAGCACCGGTCAGACCTTGTTTTTTTCTTTCCTGGACTACGGCCATCAATGGAATAATTCCAGTTGCACAGTTTTTCTCACACGGCCGCAACCAGCCCTTCGTTATCCAACTTTCAACTTCTTCATCAAACTTTCCTTTGGAAGGACCGGCGTTCACACTACTATAACTGTCGACAGTACTGCCCAACACCGGTGCCACTCCCCCCTTCCACCGCCATTTTACAGTTCATTTAACCCCATCAAACTCCGCGTCGAAATCTTGATTCCGTATCACGACCGTCTCAGCAGAGACAGAGACCGAGGCAACCTCAGGTTTGCCACAAGGCACACTTTCAGCTCCAAACTTAACCACCCGATCGTCTAGCGACACCCCACCACATGCCCGGACAAAATCAATGCCAAGTATGGCATCAACACCACGACAAATCTGCGCCACCACACAACCCAGGGATACCTCTAAGTCAACTACCTTGATTAAAACGGTAGTTTCTCCCTAGCAAGGAACTTCTCTCCCGTCGAACGCGATAATGGAACACACCCCACCCGACGCCCTCGTCACCAATGTCGGAGCCAGAATTGACCGTGAACACCCCGTATCAAGCAACGCGCGTGCTCCTCGGCCATTAATCTCAACAAGGAGAGTAGGAAGCGCCTCTAACCCTGCTTTGGAAGAGCTGCCGGCGCACCAGCTCCCCCTGGCTCGTTTCCCTGCAGACAGTCTCGAGATATGTGACCATCTCTGCCACACCCCCAACATGTGACCTTGCGCTTAGGGCATGATTTAATAAGATGAGGTCCACCACATTTAAAGCATCTTATTTCCTGAGACGCAGAGGCACTTCCCCTCGAAGCCCCACCAACGACAGCTGCCGAGAATCCGACAGGCTTCTCAACACTTTCTGCTAGCAACGATCGAGCTCGCCTCACCACTTCATCCAGCGCCAACGTTTCAATCTTCGCGAATGCGCGAAGCTCCCGCGATACTTCTGACGGCAACCCAACCACGAATGCTCACAACAAAAGTACATCTGACGTAATACCGGCCAGCTTAGCAAGTCTACTCAAATCAGTCAGAAAAACATCGACCGGCTCGTCACACCACACGCGTTTCGTGAACTGTTCGTACGCCTGGAAGGCGTTCAAAGCAAATGCATCAACCAACGCAGATCTAATGTTCTCATACGATTTCTTCTTCGCCTCACTAAGTTCGCTGTACACCGCAAAAGCACTTCCTGACAAGAACAACGGCACTAGAGTTTCCAATTCTGTAATATTCTTCAATTTTTCCACCAGTTCAATCTTATTCAGCCACTCCACTACATCACCACTTCCGTCAAATGGCCTCACAATATCTCCCAAGATAACAAGTTGTCCCCATTCCTTCAAAACAGCTTTGGTGTCCCTCAAGGATCAATTCTGGGCCCGCCACTGTTTTCAATTTTCATAAACGATTTCCCTCCAATGCCTTCTAACACACGAATCTCCATGTATGCAGATGACGTCCAAATTGCAATGACAAGCTCTGTAGCAGAAATACCACAGACGAAAAAAGGAGCTGAAGCTCTATTGATCAGCCTCAAGTCATGGTGTGACCAAAATGGTCTCAAGCTAAACGCGAACAAAACACAATTCATTATTTTTGGGTCAAAGCATTCAACAAACAACATTCAAAATCTAGATCTAACTCTTACAGTTGGGAATGATACATTTCACCCATCAGAAAAAGTAAAAAATTCAGGTATTTGGTTCGATAGAAACATGTCCTTCAAATCCCACGTTGATGAAACCTGCAACGCAATTCACGGGACCTTACTGTTTTTCAATCGTATAAAAAATATGCTTGACGAAGAATCTAGATTGTTGGCCGTTCATTCTTTGGTCTTATCACGTATTGACTACTGTAGCCTGGTCTGGGGAGGTATATCGAAAGATCTTCAGAAAGACCTACAAAAATGCATGAATTTTGCAGCAAAGGTTGTATGCAACGGTAAATTCAAAAAGCATGACCACGTAACACCTCTCCTGCATAAACTTGGCTGGGCTCCGATTCGGGAAAGGTTCCAGGCGCACAAAGCCCAATACGTTTTCTCCTCTTTATATCTTCCTCATAGCAGTGCTGAAATAGTGGAATTCCACTCCCCTACCGTCACGAACCAAAGGCCGAACAGGAGACGTGATGTCTCAATCAAATACCGTTCATCCAACATCGGGCAGAAGGCTCTGTCAGTATCAGGCGCCTTACTATGGAACAGACTCCCCCAGAGCTTCAAAACCACTCAAACACTGAGAGAATTCAAAACTAAAATGGCTCTCTATCTTGCGTCAACACAATAAGTGTGGACTGCAGCACGTGCTGGAGGGGTGCGTACATGCAGTACGTGTGTGCGTATATGCGTATGGATATCGGTGTACGTATGTGCGTGTCTGTATGTTTAGAACGTATTCCCTTTTAAAATGCTCATGTTGATCCTGTAGTGACGCAGTGTCGTCCTTTACACTCTTCCAGTGTGCTTTCGGCCACACCATTTGAGGTGGTTTTGACTTTCTCGTTTTGGCCCAGCAATCTTGATAATGTTACGGTTGGCATTGTACATCGGTCCCTCTCATCTATTTTGAATCCGGTAAATTTTTCTGTGCCAAAGCTTGTAGTATACGAAATTTAAATTTTTCCGTTATTGTAAAATCGTTCATTTCATCCATACCAGGTATTTTAGCTTACCAGTTGATACAAAACAATGTAAAACTGCCTATAACATCAACCTAGCAGTCAAAGATGCAAATTAATTTTGGATCTACCCGTTGTACCTTCAACCTTGAATCCCTCATTTCACTAGTTCCAACGTTCGCAAGCTCAAATTTCAATATGGAAATGCACCAACTTGAGTGTTCTTAACAACGCATCACATGTGCAATGTTTTCCTGACCCCTTGAAATAAAATCCAGTGTTAAAATCAGACCAACACAAGGGAGAGAATGCATTTATCTACGTACTTTTCTCCTAATTATTTGTCCCAAAACTTAACCGATAGAAATATTACAATCCTCATGTATTTGATATCAACACAATGGAAGGAATGCATTTTCTTTGTACTTTTCTCCCAACCATTTGTTTCAAAATCAATCAATATAAATATTACGATCCTCATGTATTCGATCTCAAGTCATGGTCTTAACTTTAAGATACTCGTAAATACTTTTCGCTCATATTGAAGCTTTTTGAACATGCGACGGAGTTCATTAGCAATTTTTTGTGTATATCGGTGTTCCAGCTGTGTAGCAAATATTACGGGCTCGTTATCCAATAACACGCACCCTAACAAGAGTATTTTCAGCTATGTGTCACAGGGATTTTGCGTTCTTAGTGACTCACTTTCATCTTGCATTTCCAAACCCAAATTTATCACCGCAAAGAGAGAGAGCGGATGTCAAATGTGAGGGTATTTTAGTACATACTTTCTCTACTTCGATCTCGTTGAAACATTTAAAAAGGCCTCGGATCTGACGAATGTCATAACTTTGAAAATCATCATTTTAATTTTCTTATTCTGGTCTCGAATTGCTGTCGTAAGCTTTGTGTGGTAAACTCTTCTTACCTTTTTATTCTCGTGAATGCACTACGACAACACTAATTTTAAATAGTTAAATTTTGCACGGTTCCACCTATGTTGAAAATATTACATCTAGCGATGTAAAACAATACTTTTCATGTCTTTAACCCCGATGTACTCTTTGCGAAAGTACTATTTGCGCAAGTAAGAAATATCATAACCATCTTGTGTATTGTTATAGCAAATATAATCGTTGGGACACCTTGCATAGGGATGAAAGATCGGATGTGGGCTTTCACCGGATGTAAGATATAAACAAATGTAAGCGTAACCAAATGTAGAGGCATGACCGGATGCGAGGCATCACCGGAAGAGGGAGCGAAGTGTTGTCGGATGGGTGATAGGAATTCCTGGATTTTGGAGTTGATAATTTATTAGAAAAATAATACGCTCCATTTCCATTTCCGGGCACCACAGGTGAAGTACTAGTAATTGTGGAAAGCAACCTCATTCCGCTGCGTGGAACCAACAGTTGTGATGCTCATTTTGTTCGACCGGAGTAACCAAGATCAATATTAGAATGACTTAACGAACGTAAAATAAGATAAATTTTCAATCCCTAGCAAAAACTTCAGAAATTGAAACTTAGAAATTGAAACACAGAAACTGAAACTTAGTGCCGCCCTCCAAATGCAAACGATCCTCTTATACATATTAATGTTTATTTTTTATTAACTTGTGCTTCTCCATAAATCCTGTGTCGACAACCATCATGTGTATTACGATAACCAAGTATGAATAGCAATTAAGGATCTAAATCATATGTTCCAACACTTAACATGGATATTACGATAACCATGTATAAATAGCAATTAAGGGTTTCTATGCTAAGGTATTTGAATGCATTTTTCGCTTTCATTTTTCAATACTTGTGCGTACTAATGAAAGTGTTTTTCCAATGAACGTCGCGAGGATTGTGCTCTCCTAGTTTAAAATCAGATTAGGCAAGGAGTGGAACTCAATTTTGTTGTACTTTTCTATCAATCATTTCGTTTCAACATTTTACACGGGTATTACGACACCAATGTGTTATAATCATTTAAGGATGTTAATGTTAAGGTATTTTAAAAACCAATGTATCGACATTTCATGTTTTTACTTTATTGGAAATAAAATGTTTTTCTTTTTCTTTCTTTCTTTCTTTTCTTGTGGGCGTATATATAAAAAATTTTATGGAGTACTAGCAATAACATGCAATCGTCAAGCAAAATACTGTAGGAACTTCATAGATGGTAAAACTTTCAAGTTTAGGAGAGCCATAGTAGCTTACACATCCTAATTGTCACTACTAGAAGCAAAAGCTAATGAACAGCAGCCCTCCTCTATCTGAACAAACACTCTTAATATAGAACTCCATATGTAACTTTGGATGGGAGCTATTCGCATCTAGCAAAAAAGGAAAACTATCAACTTTTAGTTAATGTTTACTTTTAAATTCAATATTCTCAAATTCATCATCCCCCCAGCTGCCTAGAGCTTTCACAATAATAAGCTAAAAATATTTAGTTAGGCGATATTCAATTACAGTCAAAGATATGAACAGTGTGTGACACATACAAACTGACTCATTGGAAGTGGAATTCAATGTGGCTGGTTTTACTGACAAATCTTGCTACACTACCATTATTATTATTATTATTATTATTATTAATATTATAATTCCCTGCTTAGGGTTCCCTAGCAACCAAAATGCCTCAAGATAGGAAAGAAAAAAACATCTACTATAAAGAGAAGGGTATGAGAAATCTACCCACAAATTTGCACGTTCATAGAAACAACGAATTAAGGGAGCTTACGAAACACGGTAAATGCTGAATAAGAAACTAATGGTGCACATGACAACTGTCTATCGAGGAAAAAGATGGTCAGTGAATAAAAAACTTATCTATTTAATTCCCATCCCATATATGCAATAGTTATATCCCTTGAGGGAGACTGAGAAATCTATAGAGAGTGAAACTAATCTAGGATGCTCACGGCATTTGGATGAACTCTTTCGTTGCCATGAAGGTCAGAGTATGTAGAGTTGATTGCTCTTCTTCAGAGCTGCTCTCGTGTACTGTGAACAAAAAACAGGGCCCATAGAATTTGATGAAAACGTTCAAGAGAAACATGACAAAGAAAACTGAGAATTACTCCAAATGTTTTTTTAATTCTCTCAACAAAATAAATTGGGAACAAGAAACCAATCTCATATTTCATGTCATGAAAATGTACGATACAGCATAATTACATCACCTACATGAATCCAAGACTTGTGTCCATTATGTGAGCAGAGAATCAGGGTTCAAATTCAGTTTCATTCTATAGATTCAGCATGAGTGTTGCTAGAAGTAAAATTGTTTATTATTCTTGTTCAAGACTCCATAGCCACAACAAATACTATCTAAATAATTTATTATTCATGTTCAAGACTCGCTAGTCACAACAAATACTATCTCAAGAGAGAAACAATGAAGGGATCATTTAGTATGGACACATTCACAGGCAATCTATCCATGAGGTGTGTTCCCAGATTGGACAACCAAATACATAGACACAGCACAGCAAGTCAGGAAAGAAGCTCAAACAAGAAAACAGTTTGAAAATCAAGCAGTCAGAGCTGAAAAAAGTATTCTTGTTTACAAAAAAAGTATGTCTTGATTGGAAATAAACAAATTAAATTCAGGTAAAGAAAGGGCTACCTAATCATGGGCTCAATAATTTACTTCCCATAATACGGTAAGTGTCCCCCTGAGGGAACTAAGCTTTTCGGTAGTTTTTCAAATTCAATGAATACTTGTTATTAGGGGAAATGAACATGAAATCTACAATTCAGTTCAATATTATTCTTGGTTACCCTATCTGTACTATGTAATTATTTACAGCATTGGTCAACAAAATTATAATTCCTGTTATGCAGAGATACTGCAGCAACCTTCAAACCTCTTGCAAATGAATGGATTATGAAGAGGGTTGAAGAAATTTGTAGGCTCAAGTTTAATTAGATCTATATGAAATTGCAAAAATGATAACCAATGATGTATATTTTCTAAACTTTTACTGTAAAAAACACTGACTCTTCAAAAATAGAACTACTACCTCAATACTGTGATTTTAAATTTTTTAATTTGTATTGTGATCCTAAATTTTTTAAATTGACTCTCTTTTTGAAATGTTTAATCCTAGTTGAGGATCTCATAAAAATTACAAATCATGAATATCACTAACTATAGAATACTTGTATTCAGCACAGATCACTAGTCAAGATTGTCAATCATACAGTTAAAGTCACACGTCATCTGTTCGTATAAAAAATATATGCACACTAAGAACAAAAAATAAATGCCCAAGTTCATGAGAAGGTAATTGTCATATCAGCTCAAATGACAAATTGGTGCACTCACCTAATATTATGTGAACTAATGGATTATAACCAAACAATAGACAAACTGCAAAGCGATGGAAAGAAGTCACGTACCGGAAGATGCTACAACTTCCCGGACTTGACCAGGTAGCTTCTATTTCATTTTAATTTTTTGCACGCACTGTGACATCTCTCGCATTTGGCCAAGCCACACACATGCCTTCTTTTTTTGATAACCATTTAGTTGGCACTACTTTCCAAGAGTCATCTGCAAAGAAAATTCCACAAACGATTTTAGATACTATAAAAATGATTTGCCTGCAGGAACATGTTGAATATCACAAAAGAACAAAACAAAAGAATTTAGATTTGCAATACAGTGTATAAGTTTGCAATACCCCTCCCTTGGCTGGGTGACCAATGAATAATCACAAATAAAAAATTTCATTCCAACACAAATGCATCATTCATAAACTACATTAGTAGACACTTAAAATGGACTGAATATACTTGTTCATTTGCTGGATGGGGAAAAGCTTTTTTTATTACAACTTCAAACACAGAAAAATATTCCATTAGAAAACACAATGCAAAATAACAGCAGAGAAAAGTACTAAAGAATTTCTTTACATTACTGATGGTGTTCAGAAAAAACCTCAAGTATTTTTAGTTGGTGTCATCATCTACCAAAAAAGTGTTTACAATGAACTATATCCTCAAATGAAACCGAAAGAGTGTACTGTTACACAGGACTCAATGCACAGAAATACAAATTGTGAAAAACACTTCAACATGAGGATAGTTGAAAACAGTTAGACAAGCCATCATCAGGAGCAAAAAAAAAGAATAAAAAATATCCATCATGACATGGCAAAACAATAGGGATCTTTCCACTTTTTCAACTTTTTTCATCAGATTCGTTTGAAAATTGGCCAGTATATGTATTTTGCGAAAGTAAACCTTTTTTACTTGTCACTTTTTCAATTTAGGCCTTAGTTTTTTTACAAAAATTAGTTTTTAGGTGTTTTTTTATAGATATTTCAAAACGTGACTCGTCATTGAGGTTTGATGCTAGAACAAAACCAAAGACAGTTTTAGAATCCTTGGAACATTTCTAACAAACTCATATAGTTTTTTTCATATTAGAATTGTTTTCTAATTTTCTAAAATTTCTAAACCCAACAATAATTTTTTGCGCTTAGAGCTATATATTTTTTTGAAAAATTTGAATTTGAAAAAAAGTTCATTTGAGTTTCTTAGAAATGTTTCAAGGATTCTAAAACTCTTTGGTTTTGTTTTAGCATCAAAACTCAATGAGGAGTCATGTTTTGAATGTTGAAAGTTAGAGGTGTTGGGTGTACACCATAAACAAATTTTTCTTGAGGTGTAACATAATGGAAAATTTATGTAATTGAATGCTGTTTTCATTTTTATTTCGATAATTTCCTTACATAATTCATATTCACACTGTGAATTGTGATTTCCAAATACAATAAAAAAAAATTTCTTTTTATATATGAATTTTTTTATTTTCAGTCTGATTATTATGAAATTTGATATTAAATGTAACTTTGGAAAAGAAACACAATTTCTTCTATTCATTTTTTTTATTTAGGCTTTAGTTTTTGGAAAAATTTGACATATTTGTATTTAGGTATTGATATTTCCCTGGTATTGATATTTCATGATGCATTTCCTCATTCAGTTTTGATGCTAGAACAAAAACAATTAACAAAGGCAGTTTTAAAATCAGTGAAACATTTCTAACAAAATCAAATAGCCAAATTTTCCATTTCCCGTTTTGTTGTCTTTTTATATGGGGCTGAAATGGGCTCAAAAATTAAAGATTTTGGTCCCCTTAGTGAACAAAAAAAGATGGTCCCTAACAAAACGAAAACCTATTCTATTTTAAAACACAAAGAAAGCCTACCTAACCTTGAGCTCGGGCCCTCACATAATCCCACTGGGAGTGCTAATTCCCATAGATACAATAGTTGTATCCCCCTGATATACACAAATGGCAATTTATATTATTTAAATGGGGGTATACACAAATGAAAATTTAAGCCTCTCTATCTACATGTTATTTTCAGGATAGACGATAATGAAGGGACCATTTAGAACAGACACATACATGAGAAATCTATACACAAAGTGTGTTGGCGCAAAAGACATGCTTGCATGGCAACATGCGTCACCACACACGATACCAAGTGCATCATAAAACAGAAAGTCAGGAAGGAAGTTCAATCTAGAAAAAAATTGAAGTCAGGAAGTGGTCTGTGCCTAATGCAACAACAGCAGTGAGCTGAAAAAGTTGGTCCTTAACATAATAAAAACTTCTATTTTAGCAAATAGAAGGCCTACCTAACCATTAGCTCCGGCCCTCTCCTGGGTGCACAACCTATTGATAAAATTATTGCTTTCTCCTGAGGAGATCTGACAAAAAAATCAAGAAGTATGCATTAAAGTAATTGCAACAAAAAAAGTTGCATTTGGGTATCATCATTTCCATTTGAATTTCATTGGGTGCTACTTCTTTGCAAATTTCCAGACTCGTGACGTTATAAATACCTACCAGGTGAGAAATCAACTGGAATTGTAATAAGCGGTTTATGTCAAGGGTTCAATCTGTAATAACAAAATCTAATGAATCTCAAGGACATACACCTAGCCATAAAGAATGCAATGATGGCAATTAAACCTGGAAGTACTACAGCTTAATACTCAAATATTTAAAAACTTGCAAATCTTGGATTAGCATGTTGGGCCTAGTACACTAATTGGTTTTAAAAAGCCAAGCTTTAGAGGATGAATCATTTCAATGAGCAAAACTGTCCAGATTATCAGCCTTTTATAAAAAAACATTTTGCAGTTAACTGCAGAAAGAGTGTAGAATGAACTCTAATTCCTCTTGTATTAATACATGTACATCATTTACTATACCTATAAATACTATGGAAATAAACTCTCTTCTAGGTTCAACTTTTCTAATTGCATTAACAGCATGCAGTAAAATAGAATACAATGCAGCATGATTGAGTACTGTGCATTCAGAGATAACACTTGAATAAATGAGACAGAGCCTCCCGTTTCTTACAAGACTCATGGAATAAATCATAAGAAGCAATTTACCCTATACAACGCTTACAACCTACGTAAGGAATCAGGTCAAAATACAAAGAATAAAAAATTTCGAACTCCAAATTATCTCAACTCAAAACAGATAATAAAAACAATGAAGCTCATTCACTTCCGGGTTAAAATTGAATTTAGCGCATCAACGATTGTGAAACTTTTTATTATATACTTAGGTAATAAATGACACTTTAAAATGTTAAACTTGAATGACATTTTCCTCGCAAATACTTACCTTTTGAAATATTTAACTTTAAAGTCATAGAAATGTCATATATAAAATTCAGCAAACGGACATGTAAATAAGTTTAAATACAGTACTATTGATGCAGCAATAGGTGAGGTTAGGTAAAGTTGGGTTATTTAATGGAATAACCTAAATAAACCTAAAAAAACTTGAATTCATCATATGAAGATCGATTTTTTGCACAAAAAACCTGCGCGTGTTCCGCAACCACCTTTCACCGGAGGAGCCATTTCAAAACTACCGTTAATGCTATTGTTACTTGAACGTTATTAATGCTATCTTGAAAACTAAGCATTTGCAAATACGATATCATTCATGTAAAACGTCGTGAAATGTCCCCCTTACCTAAACATACGGAAATAAATTCGAAATCGCTGACGCGCTAATTAAACTCAACACTGACTGAATTCTGTTTATAAACCAAGAATAATTGCGCCAGAAAAATTGTTTCAATCATTCAACAAAATGAAAAAAATCGTGAGGAAAAAGATATTACACATTTAATAAACAAATTTTCAACTAATATAGCGTAAAACATCTGGAACACCCTTCATATAACTAAATACAAAAAATTTGAAATGAGCTTGAGCCCGCCTACCGATGAGGAAGATTAAAATGAATCACTGTCAACACAAAATGCTCAATATTCCACAGAACTCAAATTAAAATATAAGATTAATTAACACAAGTTCATTACATTATATGTTAGGTTCACAACTTATCAAATATAGAGAGAAAGAAGTCACAACAGAAATCACGGCCTGGCAAGTCCAGCACTGCCTTAAGACTACGCCGCCGGCAGCCGACCCGCTCACGCTATGCAGTGACTCAGAGATCGAGAGTCACCAACGAGTGCTTTTAGTAAATTTTTAGGGTAATTTGAATTACGGACAATAAAAGTCACATATTATAAAACCGGCGCGCCATTTTAGAGAACCCATCTAAGATCCTTCGCGAATTACCCTGACAAAAAGGGTAATTTCTAAACTATAAGACGTACAATCTTGAAATTAAAACCAAATGAATGGGCGTGACGTGTACAACATATTTATGTAATTAAGAAATTTTTTACGCCCCTGTGGGGGGCAGGAAGAGGGGCTCTCGTGGCCCCTCAATACTCGGCCGATTTTCTCTATAAGGCTCATTTTGGACGAGTCATAATATCTAAAGTATTGCACCTCAAAACTTGAAATTAGTCTCATTATAAAGATCGATTTATTCTCCAACTCTGAGTGTATAATAAAACTATCATACACTCCCTGGAGGAAGATGAAGAGCAAGTTTCTCCTAGCCTCTGAATGGTCGACCGATTTTTCAAAAGGCTCATTCTGGACGAGTCATAATTTCCAAACTATTGCACCTAAAAATTTGAAATTAGTCGCATTATAAAGATCGATTTATTCTCCAACTCTGAGTGTATAATAAAACTCTCATACGCTCCCTGGGAGATGACAGAGAGCAAGGTTTCTCCGCCGTCTCCTAGCCTCGTAATCCCCGCAGCCGAAGGCCGCGCTCACCTAAGTTATGAAGTGCTGTTTGAATTCTTGTCCATAGCCTTGTCGTCCCCATCGTGGGTCTTCGAATCCCGGAGGTGACGATATTTTTTTTCTCAGTTGTAGAATAAACATTTACATGTGTCTTACTCATGTAGACTTTTTCTACGTAATCCCACTCATTTGTTGTTAAATATGGTTCATCAATAAAATAAATAGAGGTGTCCGAACTGAAATGAATGCAGTTTCAAGTTTTGAAGACTTCTATAGCGTGATAGTTTTGTGCATCTAGTGATAGTTTTCTTGTTCTCTTCTACACATAGGCCTACCTATACGTACAAAAGTGTTCAAGTGAAAATACAACTGTGAAATTTGTAACAGTTTCCGAAACATATGCATTCAGTGAAGTAATAATAAATCCCTCTGTTGTGCTGTGCCTGTTTATTAAAAAATGAGAAGAAACTCAACAAAGTAATCCCTCTAAGTCCAGAAATCCAACGAATTCCCAAAGTTTGCATCATTATAGTGATTTCGCTTTCTGGACTTAGCTAAGGGCAATCAAATCTGCAATCGACATTTAGAGATAATATACTGATGTGAATATTCCTGCAATACTTCGTTATTCTAAACCTAATGCGAATGTTTGGTATTCTGGGATCTCCGAAATGAGAGGGATTACGTAGAGGAAAATTATGATAATTTTTTTCCATTTTTTTATTAATTTTCGTATTGAAATTTAGCGATATATTTCATAATATGTAGATGATTGAAGAAGTGAACAAATTTCTTATACTATTCTAATGATTATCATTATTCAGTAGTTACACCATGCGCAAAGTACCCCAAAAGGTAAGGAATGATACTTTCATGAATGAATTCCCAGAATATGACTCTGTGGACGGAAATCTGTACAATACTTATTGCGGGAAAACTGTTCGTTTATCGTGAAACATTATAAGAGTCTACACTGTTTTTGTCCAAATATCGGCTGAGACTTCATCTTTATCAATAACGAAGATAATCCTTTTGGTTCAGCATAAAGTTAACTAAAATTAACCATTTTCATCTACGATAAAATTAAAGAAAGCTGGTAGCTCGCTTTGACTAAGTTCCCTTCTGTCAAGGTGTCGCGGGTTCGAATACCATCGCTGCGCATCGATTTTTGCATGGCATCCAGTGCATATTTTCATGTTTTCTTCATTAGCAGGAAATGCATGATATTTTAAATATTGAAGACTATCGTAAAGAATAATTACTTTACGGTTCAATATTTGATATATCGCACAATATCCAACTAACTGAAGCATTTCATTCAGCAGTCGCATATTGCTTGCATATAATTGCGAGTACTGTGCATACGACACTCCGCAATCGCATATATCTAACCTGGAGCCGCATATTTTAAGAGCTGACAATTTCACATACGCGTCCATATATGCATGTGTATATTAGCACAGTTTTAATTATAAGCATTATTAGGTTTCCTCAAAGCGTTACTGCAGAAATAGAAAGTTAGTATCAAGTTCTTAGTTGGAAAAGACATGCCAATACAAAATACGCCAATACAAGCGCGCCCCAACGAGAGTGTTCTCAACTATCCGCAGTTTTGGGCAGCTGCGCCGCAACAAGTTGCGGCCGCAATTGCGATCGCAACTTTTTCTGTTGCGGTTGCAACCGGTTGCGCCGCAATAATTTTTGGAAAGTTGCAAACCTGTTGCGATCGCAACAATTTTCGACGTGTCAGGCCACAACTCGCAACCGCAACATCACGTTGTCAATTAATTTTGCAAAATAGCTTCAATAAAGTTCAATACGCGTTTCATTCTCGTTTGAAACTAAACCGTACAGGGTACAACCCATCCGGCAACTGTTTATTATAAGCATTAGGCGATACAGTGAAACACATACACTTTGCTTACAGTATATAAGTATATTTTAATGTAACTCATTATATAACATTAGGAATGATGTGAGTTGTCAGTGTAGAATTATGTGTTATACGGCAAATTTACATAGCTAGATGATGCGATTTGCCAATGTACTTCAAATCGACGATTTTATCTTGGCGTCCTCTCTGCATCCACATTTCAAGCTAAAATGGCTAAACGAAGTGCAAAGAGTGGAGGTAATAACAACAAACTAATCGCCCATCTTAATGACAGATCGGAAAATGGTATTTCAGCTTAGGGGAGCAGTGCCGAGGACGTAGATGACGAAGATGACTTCTTCAACGTCGTAATGAAATCGGATGAGATGGAAAAAACGAAGAGAAGTTCGTTGAAACAAGTCGATGATTGGCTGAAACATTTTTGAGAGGCAGTGTTGATCGTCATTACAGTGCATAGACATTGTCACATCGAGATCACGAACCAGTATTAAAATCATAGGAGTGGAATAACAAAAAGCAGAGGAATATCAGATATTACAGGAGCATATGCATGGTTTTTCTTTATGCGTCATATAGGCAATACAAATGTTCTTCACTTTTCTGTTTTCTAATTTATTTGCTATATATACGGAACTCCTATCAAAATATAGCTACTAGCTAAGTACATTCTCATTATTATTAGCAAAAAATGAAATTCATTTTATTTTAGGGTGTCACAAGAAAGCGAAGTGAATCGGACACACTCCAGCACTTGTTGCCCTTGTTTCCTGTCGTAAGAAATTTAACCAGGGAAATTTTCAGGTTCATATCTCGTCTTTTACTGGTCGCGCATTTCATTCAGTTTTGTGCTGGGCGTCAGGTTGTGCAGCGGTCACTGGTATAGCGTGCAGCGGTCACTGGTATAGCGTGCAGCGGTCACTGGTATAGCGTGCAGCGGTCAATGTTGTAAGGGCATTAGGTAGGTGAGCTCTATTTTACAATAACAAATATTTTTCTTGTTTCATGAACTTCTTCCTTAGCTAAATGTTTCTATGCACCTTGTGCAATGTGCATAGATTCCGCGTTCCTTCAACTACATATTAAATGATACCTTCATCCTTCCTCATTTTGAACATCTATGTTGTGGTAAAGGGAGGCTAAAACTTTCTTATATAATAATAGTAATGCTTCCATAGGATAAACCGAGCTCGCGTCTCGTCGATACTTGTGAATCACACTTCTATGACGATTTTCAAATTTTCGCGTCAGCTTGTTTGCTTTTTGCTTTTTCACCGGATTGATTGCGGAAATTTGGCTTTCACTCATCTTATGGTGCCTTATGGGGTGAGTAGAGGTGTGAGTGGTGCCTTTCTGTAGAGGGGGTGAGTGGTGTCTCGCTGTAGAGGGGTGAGTGGTGCCTCGCTGTAGAGGGGTGAGTGGCACCATAAGGCACCACTCACACCTCTCGATCTCGATGTGACAATGTCTATGCACTGTAATGACGATCAACATTGCCTCTCAAAAATGTTTCAGCCAATCATCGACTTGTTTCAACGAACTTCTCTTCGTTTTTTCCATCTCATCCGATTTCATTACGACGTTGAAGAAGTCATCTTCGTCATCTACGTCCTCGGCACTGCTCCCCTAAGCTGAAATACCATTTTCCGATCTGTCATTAAGATGGGCGATTAGTTTGTTGTTATTACCTCCACTCTTTGCACTTCGTTTAGCCATTTTAGCTTAAAATGTGGATGCAGAGAGGACGCCAAGATAAAATCGTCGATTTGAAGTACATTGGCAAATCGCATCATCTAGCTATGTAAATTTGCCGTATAACACATAATTCTACACTGACAACTCATATCATTCCTAATGTTATATGAGTTACATTAGAATATACTTATATACTGTAAGCAAAGTGTATGTGTTTCACTGTATCGCCTAATGCTTATAATAAACAGTTGCCAGATGGGTTGTACCCTGTACGGTTTAGTTTCAAACGAGAATGAAACGCGTATTGAACTTTATTGAAGTTATTTTGCAAATTTAATTGACATCGTGATGTTGCGGTTGCGAGTTGTGGCCTGACACGTCGAAAATTGTTGCGATCGCAACAGGTTTGCAACTTTGCGAAAATTATTGCGGCCGCAACTTGTTGCGGCGCAGCTGCCCAAAACTGCGGATAGTTGAGAACACTCTCGTTGGGGCGCGCTTGTATTGGCGTATTTTGTATTGGCATAACTTTTCCAACTAAGAACTTGATACCAACTTTCTATTTCTGCAGTAGCGCTTCGAGGAAACCTAATAATGTTTATAATTAAAGCTGTGCTAATATACACATGCATATATGGACGCGTATGTGAAATTGTCAGCGCTTAAAATATGCGGCTCCAGGTTAGATATATGCGATTGCGGAGTGTCGTATGCACAGTACTCGCAATTATATGCAAGCAATATGCGACTGCTGAATGAAGGGCTTCAGTTAGTTGGATATTGTGCGATATATCAAATATTGAACCGTAAAGTAATGATTCTTTACGATAGTCTTCAATATTTAAAATATCATGCATTTTCTGCTAATGAAGAAAACATGAAAATATTCACTGGATGCCGTGCAAAAATCGATGCGCAGCGATGGTATTCGAACCCGCGACACCTTGACAGAAGGGAACTTAGTCAAAGCGAGCTACCAGCTCTCTTTGATTTTATCGTAGATGAAAATGGTTAATTTTAGTTAACCTCATGATGAACCAAAAGGATTATCTTCATTATTGATAAAGATGAAGTCTCAGCCGATATTTGGACAAAAACAGTGTAGACTCTTATAATGTTTCACGATAAACGAACAGTTTTCCCGCAATAAGTTTTGTACAGATTTCCGTCCACAGAGTCGTATTCTGGGAATTCATTCATAAAAGTATCATTCCTTACACTTTGGGGTACTTTGCGCATGGTGTAACTACTGAATAATGATAATCATTAGAATAGTATAAGAAATTTGTTCACTTCTTCATTCATCTACATATTATGAAATATATCGCTAAATTTCAATACGAAAATTAATAAAAAAAATTAGAAAAAATAATCATAATTTTCCTCTACCTAATCCCTCTCATTCCGGAGATCCCAGAATACCAAACATTCGCATTGGGTTTTGAATAACGAAGTATTGCAGCAATATTCAAATCAGTATATAATCTCTAAATGTCGATTGCAGATTTGATTGCCCTTATCTAAGTCCAGAAAGCGAAAACACTATAATGATGCAAACTTTGGGAATTCGTTGGATTTCTGGACTTAGAGGGATTACTCTGTTGAGTTTCTTCTCATTTTTTAATAAACAGGCACAGCACAACAGAGGGATTTATTATTACTTCACTGAATGCATATGTTTCGGAAATTGATTCAAATTTCACAGTTGTATTTTCACTTGAACACTTTTGTACGTATAGGTAGGCCTATGTGTAGAAGAGAACAAGAAAACTATCACTAGATGCACAAAACTATCACGCTATAAAAGTCTTCAAAACTTGAAATTGCATTAATTTCAGTTCGGACACCTCTATTGTATTTTATTGATGAACCATATTTAACAACAAATGAGAGGGATTACATAGAAAAAGTCTACATGAGTAAGACACATGAAAATGATTATTCTACAACTGAGAAAAAAAATATCGTCACCTCCGGGATTCGAAGACCCACGATGTGGGGAACGACAAGGCTATGGACAAGAATTCAAACAGTACTTCATAACTTAGGTGAGCGCGGCCTTCGGCAGCGCGGATTACGAGGCTAGGAGAAGGCGGAGAAACCTTGCTCTCTGTCATCCCCCAGGGAGCGTATGAGAGTTTTATTATACACTCAGAGTTGGAGAATAAATCGATCTTTATAATGAGACAAATTTCAAATTTTTAGGTGCAATAGTTTAGAAATTATGACTCGTCCAAAATGAGCCTTTTGAAAAATCGGTCGACCATTCAGAGGCTAGGAGAAACTTGCTCTTCATCTTCCTCCAGGGAGCGTATGACAGTTTTATTATACACTCAGAGTTGGAGAATAAATCGATCTTTATAATGAGACTAATTTCAAGTTTTTAGGTGCAATACTTTAAAAATTATGACTCGTCCAAAATGAGCCTTATAGAGAAAATCGGCCGAGTATTGAGGGGCCACGAGAGCCCCTCTTCCTGCCCCCCCAGGGGCGTAAAAAATTTCTTAATTACATAAATATGTTGTACTCGTCACGCCCATTCATTTGGTATTAACTTCAAGATTGTACGTCTTATAGTTTAGATATTACCCTTTTTGTCAGGGTAATTCGCGAAGGATCTTAGATGGGTTATCTAAAATGGCGCGCCGGTTATTATAAACAGTTTTTGGAAGAGTACATAATACTAAGTGAAAAAATATGGCATATATTTCACATGTGTATTCAAAAATGTAAGAGTTTATTATATTATGCCTTTATGTTCTTCGATTCTAATTCAAACTGGTAAGACTAGGGTAATTTATAGATAAACTTCGATTGGTCTCCGATGATCCTCGATTGGTTTCCGATGATCCTCGATTGGTCTCCGACTTATACGGGCAAGCCGCAAACTTATTGAATGCCTTCTCGGTATTTTCAACACATTTCGTTGACGATGAAGTTTTCATTTTAAATTAAATTTGAATAAAAATTGATCTTTAGTTCTTTTTTGAAGGGTGCTGAGATATGAGACGTGAGTCTAAAACAAACGCAACGACTCAATTCATTTTTATTGTTACCGTTTGATGACTGTGATAAAATATACTACTTCTGAAAGTTAATTTATAAAAAAAATCAAACGAACAACCTTTTATGACAGTTAGGAAAGACATAGATATAACATTGATCGTAAAATAAAGTAAATTTACCGTTTTAACTCCTGCTTGATTATTCAAACTAATTCAGCTGATGTGTAGCATTTAGTTGAAGAATGATGTAATACCATATCCATTACAATGGTAAGCTCATAAATAAACGTAAGTGAATTTTCCAATATTTTTCATTCTACAGCATAGTAACGCGTTCATTAACTATGTTGTGAACACTTTTGGAGAAGAATAAATATTAAGTAAAATATTTTACTTATTGCTTCAAGCTTGATGCAGTGTACGTAACAATATCACAATAAACGATTGATGGGTCACGTCCGTCCATTATACGCACGGCGATCATTCACTGCAGCACACTACCTGCAGCACGCCACCTACAGCACACCACCTGCAGTATTCCACATGCAGCGCACCACCTGCAACTGACCACCTGCAACTGACCGCCTGCAGGCAGCTGACCACCTGTAGCACATCACCTGCAGCTGACCACCTGCAGCTGACCACCTGCAGCTGACCGCCTGCAGCTGACCGCCTGCAGCTGACCACCTGCAGCACATCACCTGCAGCACATCACCTGCAGCTGACCACCTGCAGCTGACCACCTGCAGCTGACCTCCTGCAGCTAACTACCTGCAGCTGACCACCAGCAGGACACCAACGGCAGCAAACTACTTACAGCACACCACCTGCAGCACGCTACCTGCAGCACACTACCTACAGCACACTACCTGCAGCACACCACCTGCAGCACACTACCTGCAGCACACTACTTGCAGCACACTACCTGCAGCACACCACCTGCAGCACACTACCTGCAGCACGTCACTGCAGCACCCCAAGTGCAGCAAACATTTGTGAGGCTGTAAACCACGGATGGCCGTTTTTAAATATTACGACCATTAACCAACCGAAAATTTTGCGCCCTCAAACCTTCCATGGCCAACTATGAATTTCACGTCCGAGCTCGACCGTGCGTAGTTATGAGCGCGGAGAGATAGTTTAAGGGCAGAGCCGGCCAACTGCCCAACAAATCATCCTTGATCTACTGCCGCGTCCTTAACCCACCGGCGACACGTCCTTGATTTTCAATTGGGTAGTACATCCCTTCCCAAACGTTGCATCAAGCCTTTCTGTATCTGTCGCGGCACTTTCTTCGTCTTTTCTCAGCTTACACCCTTAGAAAGAAACAACTATTAAACCTATGCCGCTTCCAAAGGGAGAAAGTACAGGCCTGAGCTGATGATTAGGGAATCCTTTTTGGAGAAATAGTGCTTAACAAGGACTTCATTTTTGTTGACTGCCTTCCTTTTATTCAGCACCCACTAACTTCTTCTTTAACTTTTATCTTTGAAGTTTAAACCTGACATATTTTCCTTGCGCAGAGAGACTTTTGTAGGAACACACTTCTGCATAGGTTCCCCGTGTTCGCAATCATACTCGATGATTCCATCATAATTACTTCCTTTTTTAGCTCCTATGTTGTGGGTAAGGAGCCTTAAACTAACTTTCATGTCAAAAATATTTTTGACTTATAAATATTTTAAAGCTTTTGCGCTTTTATCACTGTTTGTAGAACAACGTAAAGGTGTTTCTATTCCTGATCTCCGGGCCACATGTTTTTCCTCGCTTTAAACGATCCGTCGACCTGCAAGGGAAACTTATTTCCCTGATCACGCACTTCGATCACAGTCGCTGATAAAAATTTGCCCCAAATATTCTAATATATTTTTTAAATTACTTCGTCGGAGTCTCTAATTTGTTACTTATTTCTCGTCAACTGTACTCCTTCCCATTCAAATGTGTTTTCAGTAATATAAGTTATTTTATCCAGATGATAACGCAACGGGCGAAGTACTGCCCAATACGACACCACTTCCTACGGATGAATATTTTTCCAGCGCTCCAACTACACCCAGCCCAGTAACTATTGAGAGACGAGGCATCTCCCCAACTTCATCTGGAACGTTATGTGGAATCGGTATGATTATATGGTAGATCCGTATCGTGAAATTTGGTTGAATTAGTTATGACTTTTCGAAATAGCAGCTCATTTAGTAAATTTTACCGTTTAAAATATATTCGAAAGTAGAAAACATTTTCAGCTGTTGCAACAATAAATTCTATTTTAGTTGCAGTTAGGTCGGTTTTGTACACTATTATTCCTTATTGGTTCTTCAAATTATTTCAGTTCTCTGTTCATAATTTTTTGCATCTTCTATGTTCACTTGATTAAAGTCATAGTGGTGAGCTTATTAGAAGTTTGATGCCTTGTCTTTACGCACTTTTGATTCATGGCTGATTTCTGAAGGTGTTTCGCTTTTATTCTATATTAGGGAAGACAATTTTCTAAATTTCTCGAAAGTTTGCCCATTTTGAGATCAATGCTTCAAGATAACAGAAGTTTTCTGTGTAAGCATCAGTCGGATTTCAAGACTCAACGTCAAATTCCCACGATGTTATGGAAAAGAAGAGCGGTTTTACTCGAAACAGTAGCTTGCCAGCATATGAATGCATGTGCCAGAGAGAATCAGTGTGTTTACTCGGTTACCTATACTCTAGAAAAATTACAACTAATTTTTATGATTGATAAAACATGGGGCCTTTTACCAGAACGCTTTCACAAATTTTTACAATAGATTCGCTCGTTCTTTGAGCGGGAAGATGAAGCGATTATCTCAGCTCTAAGTTGCAAAATTTGTATCGCCCTTTAATAATCCTTCAGTGCAAAGGCGTACATCTTTTTTAGTATCATTGGAGATTCAAGTCGCTATATCCTCATTGGTTCTTGTTTTTGATTTGTCTCTGTAGTTTTATCCTTTTCGGTGTCACCCTTGGGCTATACAAATTGGTTTTCAGCGGTTAGTCGAGAAGATGAGATACTCACTGTCATGAACAAAGAAAGTATTTAGAGAAATATTGAACGGCATGTTTTGAGCTCTAACTGATCATCGCAATCGTAAAGAAGGAACGATAATAATTTGCACTGATACTTTTGTATATTCATGATGTTAGCGGAAAGTTTTAAGTTATATTGATGCTAAAGTTTGCTTATGGAATATGTGCGCAAATGCAGACAACAATCATGCTACATTACTTTTTTGTTTTGATGCGCGCTGTTCTCGTTGTTGAGTAGGCAAATGGTGTGGGGTCATCTGCAAAATCTCAGAATGTGGTTATTAAATGAAATAACGAATTGACAAGCAAATGCACTTTGCCATTCAAATGCATTGCCTACATTTACTTTCTCCTCGACAATAGGAAATGGTTCTGAGAATCCGAGTTTGTTTTATTACTAGAAGTGATGTGTGGTAAGATAAGTATGTAGAGAAGAGAAACTGTTGTGAGAACGTTATTTTGCTCAGTTCATATAGCTTTTTGTTGTGGATATAGAGCTTCCTGAGTTGTATTTTTTCTCAATACTCGATCTAGCTTGTGAGTTTGCACGTCCTAACTAAAGTGTACCAACATAGCTGCAGCTAACTAATATTAAGCTGTCACATCTTGCAAATGAGGTGTTTTGAGGAAAAATTGATATGATCCATGCGTTAAAAACATACTTGCCTGTTACCTGCACCTCATCACGCAAGGGATGAGTCTTCAGTATAAATTTAGACTGTCACTGGTTACCTTTTTATTTAGAAGCCACTTCATGATGTTTAATGTTATTTGTTCATTTCGGTAATATACTCATCACGGAAATGATCTTAGTAGTCGATTGTGTTTGAACTCACTGCACACTTCTCCCCGTTTTCGCTGTATATTTGACTCCGAATAGAAAGAAAGAAAGAAAAAAAAGAAAAACATTTTATTTCCAATTGTGATACCACAAAATTCCTCTCATTTTTTTTAAAATATCGTAAAATTAATACACTTAGGTGATACACACACATGAGAATTGTAATACTCATGTCACTAGTCGAAAATAAATGATTGAGGGCAATGTTCTCTTAATCTTGCTTAATCTACATTTGATAATACAATGTAATGAAAATTATAACGTGCTCCCTAGTTAACATACATTTGATGCTACATGTAATGATAATTATAAAAGACAACACAATTTCATAAACGATGCATTTTCATTGTGGGTTTAGAACACTTTTTACAATTTACATATACATGATATAAAACTTCGCAACTCTTGACGCCAGGAAATAATATTAGAATTGTTTGTTTCGGAAGATGTTCAAAAATGTCATTTTAAGAAAGCACGAAAAAAATTAATATACACATATAAAAGCATGAGGACCACGAAAATTACAGAATTTGTATTTCTAATTATACAATTTTAACAAAACGGTTATTAATTGATAAGCATTTGTTTTAAATATAAATGGATGATTACACAACAAATGTATAATTTTTATGTGAATGCTTTAAAATATTAAAGAGATGACGAGTTGGGTAATGTTACAAGTTGAGAGTGAACAGAAAAAAACATCATCTCTATTTAAAATCCCATTTGTCAGTTTAGTACACACATATGTGCATATATGCATGTAAATGTGTACACATATACATGCACATACATACCTACGCACAAACATACTCCTAACACGCAAACGTACACAAATACATTTCTATGCATCGAGGCAATCACAATATATGCGCGTTCTATAAAAATGTTCTGCGATGTTCTGAAATATTGGATAATGTGCAAAGGAAATTCGTGACAACTCTTTCAGTATATGTTTCTGCTTACAATTTCTAATGAAATATTGTAAACGATGTTTTATTGAATATTGTATCGAAAGGATCATTGGTTGATACGCATCTTATTTTTCATATGTGGGTGATCGCGCAACAAATATATTTGTATATATATATTTTATCAATGCTGTACAAGAATCAGGTGAAATGAATTATTACGTAGTGACACATTCACCTATCTATGTACGCATAACGTGCACAAGTACACATATACATAAGTAGGCATGTGCGCAAATATTAGCGTAAACTAATCAGTATAAACTAGCATTCCAATGGAGGGAATCGGAGAAAATATCATTTATTATGGCATGAATTTTATAAAATTTCCGTACTAAAAAAATTTGCACAAAACAGTCTACCTTAGTCAGAAACATGAAAACGATTTTTCTACAACGGTTCCCAAGTACAGAATATTTCCAGAAGCACGCGAGGCTTAGGTGCAGTTGTTATAATATACTCTAGAGCGTATGAGATGATATGATAATTTGCACTACACCAGCCTACCAGGAGCATTTTTGGACGAGACGAAGAGAGAAACATGAATGTTCTATAATGGTGTCATATAAGGAAAAAAATCACATTTTCTTTGAAATATCGCGCAAAATGCCTGCAATTGAAAAATATACATATGTACCACATATTACATGTACAAGACATTTAAGCTTTGGATTGCCTTACAATAATAAAATGAAATGATTTGTTGGGTAGTGTTAGAATTTGGGAGTGAAAAAAAGTCTGGAATTTATAGTTTATATACCAGTTGCTAGTCCAGTGCACACAGGTGTATTGTGTATACCCATATACGTACACACATATACAAGTAAGCATGTTTGCAAATCCCAGCGTATAGGCAATCAAATCATAATACCTACGCATAGTTCAAGACTGTTGTATGATGTCTTGAATTATAAAGAAAATGAGCAAAGGAGAGTATTAATCTATGGAGATGCCAGGCAAAGTTAGATTCGTCAATACGTGTCCAGTATGTTCTGTAACTAAGAATAATAATTGAGACGATTGATGACGATTTATTTTGGCTTTAAATTCTCTCGGTCTTTGAGGGATTTTAATACTCAGGGGAAGTTTGTTCCACAGTAAGGCACCTGATGTTGACAGAGCCTTCTGCCCTAGGTGAGATGAACGATAGTTGACTACGACATTATTGTTTCTGTTCGGCTTTTGGTTGGTTACAGTGGGTGGATGGAAACGAACTATCTCAGCATAGCTCTGATGAAGATACAACGAGGAGAATACGAATTGGACCCTCTGCATGAGGAGCCTTTCTTGAATAGGAATCCAGCCGAGTTTATTAAGAAGAGGGGTTACGTGATTGCATCTTTTGAAATTACCGTTGCATACCACCTTGGGTGCGAAGTTCACGCATTTTTGTAAATCCCTTTGAAGGTATTGATGTAAGTCTCCCCATACTATGCTGCAGTAGTCGATGCGCGATAACACAAGGGATTGAATGGCGAATAATCTGTATTTTTCGTCTAGCATACGTTTTATACGATGAAAAAACAATAAAGTTCCGTAGATTTTGTTGCAAGTAGTCTCAACGTGAGATTTGAAGGACATGTTTCGATCGAACCAGATACCTAGGTTTTTAACTTTTTCTGATGCATTAATTTTATCATTTCCAACTGTGAGAGTAAGACCTGAAGATTTTTTTAATGGTATCATTGGATCCGAAAATAATGCATAGTGTTTTATTAGGATTTAATTTGAGACCATTTCGGTCGTACCGTGATTTCAGGCTAGTCAGTATAGTTTTGACTTTAATTCACGTCTGTGGTATTTCCGTACAGAACTTGATATTGCAATTTGAACATCATCTGCATACAATGAGATCCGTGTGTTAGAAGGCATTGGAGGGAAATCATTAACGAAAATAGAAAACAGTAGTGAACCGAGAATGGATCCTTGGGAACACCAAAATTGTTTAGAATGAATGGGGACAACTTGTCTTCTATGCGGACTGCATGAGAGCGATTCGACAAGTAACTTTCAAACCAGTGCGTGTCAACTCCCAAGTTCGGTATTTTACGTAGAAGTCTATCATGTTCGACGCTATCAAACGCTTTGGAGAGATCAAGTAGCAGCAAGAGTGTTACATTCTTCTGATTGATGTCACTGTATATTTTTTCAGAGATATTGAGCAGAGCATCTTAAGTGCTAGTGTTTCTCCTATCGGCGTATTGATTTCGGTGGAGTAGATTTGACTCGTCCAGGTGAAATGACAGTTGATTTGTCAGCACTTTCTCCAATATTTTGGACATTACAGGTAAAAGACTGATTGGCCTGTAGTTTGATGCTGTATTTAGGTCACTACTTATATGCAACGGTCTAATAATGGAGTGTTTCTATTGGGTTGGAAACATTTTTGTTACTATTGATGTCTTAATTATCAGACGAATCCGTGGTGGTGTGACAGGGAAACTGTCTTTGATATATTGACGACTGGCACTATCATGTCCAACTGCCTTTGTGTTTTTTAGTGGGTATAAGATATTTCTTAACTCCGGTAAATCGACAGGACGTGGTCTCCACGTGACATCAGCCCTCGAGGATGCAGTGGGGCATGAATTTTCAATTGACGTTTTACCTGGACTGGTACTCACTCACTGAAAACTTGAGCCCCTGCTTTTGAAAAAAATATATTGAAATCCGTGGCTGTTGCCAAGGGATTTTCAAAATTACTTGTACGGTCTAAATTTTTATATGGGGCTACCTCACTAATGATTTCCCAAGTTAGATTCGGATTATTTTTAGCCGTTATCAGTTTCTGGTGGAAGTGAGTTTGTTTCGCTTCAGTGATTTTCTTTCGAAGAATTGTTTCATGTTCTTGATATCTTTTGTATAAGGTACTGTTTGATCTATCATTTTTGTACTCTCGCAAGTTAGCGTTCTTTATTCTGCTCATCTCTTTAACTTCGTCAGTAATCCAAACAGTGCGTTTTGGCTTTTTTTTGTGACGTAAGGTGCGCATTCGTCGAGAGCTGCTTTGAAGTTCTCGTTGAAGATGGACACTTGAATGTCAACATCGTCAGGTTGCATCATATTCTGGAATTCGGTGGACCTATTGAGAAGTTTTTCTTGAAATAGTTCCACAGAATAGTGCCTTTTCTAGCGATAAGTCATTAAGCGGTATTTTTGTGTTTCCTTTGCAACATTAATTTCACATTCTATAGAGTGGTGTTCGGAAATAAAGGGTGATATTACTGTACTAAGTATTGCGGTGGGATTATTTGTGATAGCCAGGTCGAGGAGATTTGCACAGACTTTAGTGATGCGAGTCGGTTCTTTGACCATTTGTGATAGGCTTAGTTTATACAACAGTTTACTTAGCTGATTGTTTTTGTCCGTTAAGTCAACATTAATATCTCCGAGAGCAAAGAATGATTTTTTTTTTCCTGGAGGATTTCTTTTAAGGTTTCCTCAATGAAATCTAGTGTTAGACTTAGGGGAGACGATGGGTGCCGGTAAAGGCTGTCAATGATTATGGACTTATGTTTATTTATTTGCCCTTCTAACCAAACCATTTCAACGCCTTCGCGAACTTTATTCGCTAGAAGTGAAGATGTTAATTGCATTTCTTTCACATAAATACAAGATCCACTACCTCGGCTGGTTTTAGCGCCATCGCAGTGGTACAACACGTAATCAGGAATGTTAAAAAATGAACTCTGGGTTCGTGAATCAAACCAAGATTCTCAAACACACAAAATGTCCATTTTTTCAGTCACCAACATTACTCTGATGTCATCCAGTTTCCCGTTCAAGCTTTGAGCATTTATGTGCTCTATTTTGATTTTACTTATATTAGGACTCTTTTGAAGATTGTAAAGTTACTATCTCGAAGGGATCGTGCCGAGGATTTATCGATCTTGTCTACCTTACCCGGGGGCACCCACGTCAAAGTTGCTCCACTCTGTGTGCATGTGTTGCAGCGGCCGTGTGCGTGTAGGGTTCGTCATGTGCACCGGTCCAGAGTTTAACTCATTGCCAGAAGTCGTTGTATCGTCCAAGTATGAGTGACCAGATGCCGCAAAGCAGTTCGTTATGTAAAAAAGAAAGAGAAATTTATCACTTAATATATATATTTAGAAATGTGAAAAATGCAGAAATTCAGTAGTGTTTCATAGCAAGAAATAATGCTTTCAAAAAAGTCGTCTTCCATATGTATCAGATGTATTTGTATAGAAGTTTGCTCAATAAAGCAATCGTAATATTTTTTACTGCAAAATGTCAATCGTTAAAATTTTATATCTCTATCAATCTAAAAAATGCAATGTTTCGATGAAACTAGTACCACCTTCGGGCTGAAAAATGAAGTAAAACATATTTTTATACGGTCACATTGATAGAAAATGACAATCAATTGTTCAAGTAGAAGCAGACATAGTGAAACACAAAATTTTCATTGTAAGACGACTATATAGGAGCGATATTTTGTACTGTAGAAATAACGATCACCAACAGGCTAGCTTTTTCAGCCCAAAGAGGATAGTTGCATCGAAAAGTTGCATTTTATAGGTTGGCAGAGGCATAGAATTTTAACGATTGGCCTTTTGCAGTAAAAAATGTTGAGCGAATTCTATTTTATTTAAACACGTGAAGAACTGAAAATATTTCGTAGAGTTGAGAAGTTGAAAAGCGATCGTAACTAAACTTATAATAAATAATGAAAGCATGTATCACATTTACAAATAAATGCAAATATCTTTCATATAGAATGTTTTTTCATTACTTACGTGAGAAGTTTTGAAAATGACATTAAATATTGTCCAATATATCATAGTTGTCACGTAAAGACACAAAAAATAGCTAACTTGGTAGCATTGAATAGTGTGGCCACGAGCTTCAATATTCATTTAAAAACTATCTCATCGCCAGAGCAACTGTAAAAAATTGGTATTGATGAAGCATCATATTTGTATGTCTTATATGACAGGGGAAGGGGGACTATTTCCCGAGGGAAACTAAAGAGGTGAAACATTTGTGATGAAATTTATAACATTCATTACTTCTTGTGTTATTGTCCAGTTTTCTTTATCGCCAATGAAAGTATCCAGGTTCCTTTACTTTGCACTTTACGACCAAAATCTTATGGTATTAATCGAGAAGGAAGTGGCTAGTAATTAAACTGATTTGAGTTCATCAAGTTTTCCGCTGAATTCGTAAAATTAAATTAATGGAATTCATCTGGCGTCGATATGCATAAAAGGCATCTTACAGAACGCTTCAGCACTTGAATACTTTAATTTAATTCAGACTATAATGAACCAGTTAAAATACTTTTATTCACTATTTAGGTGAATAAAATACTTTTATTCACCCAAAAAAGGGGTTAATTGTTCGAATGAACTACATATTTGTAATATAAACTAAAGAGATTTGCATTGTAAACAATACATCGTGACATACGAACGATACATTATGACACGGTAGAATCGCAGTAACTGTGCTCTTATTTGATCTAACTCATATAATATGTGTCGTTTAAGACGGCTGAGACGTTCAAGTGTACAATTAAACATAGAGTATTTTAATCCACTAGTAAATGATACTTCAATGGCAAAGTGCACACCATAATAAATGTTTATACTACAATTACGGCACGTAGCGACGCGTGGCAGCTGTTGAAGTGGGCGTGGTTTTTGGTGACGTTGACTAGCCATGCGCGTACATAGACCCGCTGCCGCACACAGAGTGGAGCAACTTTAACGTGGGTGCGACCGGGTAACCGTCATTGTATCCTGTTGTCAGTTATAAAGCATTTGAAAAACCAATGTGCATGATGATATGATGGCGGGTGAAGGAAAGTATTTAGACACCAGTGCATTATAATTTGATGGTATTGTAGAGTCATGAATCATTTACACCGGTAGTGCAAATGCCCCTCGCCAGTCGTGGAAAACCAAACCAGGAAGGTTTGGCAGCGCAGGACAGGACCACGGCTGGCCCACGAGCACAAACGAATAGGAGGGTCGAGCTCGGGCTGTGAACAAACATTAACGTCAAACAAGGTCTCAAGGAAATGAATAATTTCAAGCGGAGAGAGTTAAGTACATAATTCAAGATATGCAATATTTTAGCTGTTCATAAATTAAAACATTGGCGATATTATAGCAGCGTTTACTATGCAAAATACCTTTTAGATTGAACCATAGCTTCCCTAAATCAAAAGATTATTACGATAATTAGAGTAGTTTGAATACCAGAAAATGTTTAAAATGATAATTCTTGGCATACTAGCATGTGTACATAAAACTTAATCCCTTCTCATCATTGAATACCCCAAACTCCAATCCAACCAACACAGAAATTATGGAAAGGGATGGAATGGAGGATTAACATTTTTGATGGGAAATTCTCAGAAAAAGGTCGACCGAACCCTGCGCTACATGTCACTTCGACATACCTCAAAAGCGAACTCGTTCTGAAGTCTCTGATACCGCTGCTGTCGTCCACAGGAAGTTCACGGGGACGCTATTTGTGCAATGCCACATGTAGATGTTGAGGCGGTCCATCGTTCATAATAGCTCTAGGACGCAACAGCAGTTACGCCTCCACGGATGAAAGCGGCACGGCAGCACCACATCGCGGAGCAGCACAGTTGCAGCGCCCACCGCTGCCGCCAGCTCAAGGAGCTTTCTCTTCTCACTCCATCATAGTGATGCTAAAGTGGCATGCAATCTATAGAGAAGAGTTCATGAAATTCAAGAAGTTTTATGGGAAGTTTCACTTCAGGTAGAAATCAATGGCTGCTGATTCCGACTCTGCTTGCGCTTGTGGAGTCTGTAAATGAGTGCAACAAAGGGAATTACAGATGGAAGTCCACCGCAACATTTTTTGATGGTTTATGCATTATCGTTTCATGAGATGTGAACAATATTACTGGAAGAAAACAGTGGTTATATAGATTCCCCTAGATATCACACAATATATATTTTGCTCATGCACCTTGAAGTTCACAAATAATGCAACTAGTTTGGTTTCAAAGTTGTTCTAATTGTAGTAGGTTACAATCAACTATGAGAACAATTGAAGTATATATATGTACTTTGCACACCACTACTTTTTTGTGCGAGAGTTCATCAATTCAAGCAGCACCCCAAGACCAGACAGTGTTGCATAAACATAGTGCTGAGCTCTGCTGTTGTACCAAGTCAATACCGTATTTATGATGATACGTGGGTCACTTAACTCATTTCATTACCATATTTCAAATGATTTCAACCTACTGAAATTTTTTCAATGGTTTCAATATTCCAGAAAAATTAGTTTTCTATTTGAGGAACATCACAATACTCATTGCAAAGTAATATTTGAACCCAACACTGCAATGGGATGCATACCTTCATGTTTTTATCCTTAAGTAGAGTATAGATGGCCTCACAAGTTTCGGGTATGACAGAGAGCGACTGCTTTGATATTCTTGTCAAATGCTCTAGAGAAGCGCATGAATGACCTCGTGGCAGCCACCTTTAAAAAAAATAATCCATACATGAGGAACACATTAAAATGATTAAGTACTAGCATCAAAATTTATGGAATATAATTGTTGTGAGGTTCGGAATAAGAGCAAATTATTTATAATCAACATGAGATGTCTAACAATAATTCAGAATAATTATTATACTTTTGTTTTTTATATACGTATTATATTTCATTGTATATATTTTCATACACGGATTATATTTTTATACACAGATTTTATACACAAAATTATATACATGGATAACTTACATTCCACAGTCATACTTTTCATGAAATATGTAAGTGAGCAGGTGCTGACATATATGATAATGAACTAAAAAAATATGGTCCTTAACAAGCAAAAAAAATTCAATATAAAGATAGTCTGCTTGACATTCAGCTTTGAGTTCTCAGATTCTTCCCTTAGAACTATTTCTTAGATATGTTTAGTAGTTATAAGAGATCTAGGTGTTAACAATTTTCTCAGAAAAATACCATAGAAAAGCACACAAAAATTTATTGCGCAATAGTAGAAATACATTCTGGTATGCTTGACTGCGTAATGGATGCTTCAAAAATATGCACGGAAAGTATGGATACTGCATATAGTTTAAGACACCAATAAAATGCGAAAGCTAAATTTTATATTTTTGAAATAAATTGTTGGCTGAATTAAACATAAAAATATTAAATAACTTTGGTAAATTACATTAAATATTGTAGGAATATTTTATGACAAAATGAAAAAAAAGAACTTTTTCACCTCTTATAGAAAATTTAGGTCACAAAAAGTAAAAAAAAACATTCAATAGGCAGAGTAGGAGCATATTTTAAAGTTTTAAGCTCAAGTCCAAAAATTTGAACTTCATGTAGAGCAATGAAAAAGATCAAGGACATCAGCTGATCCCATCTTACCACTGTAACACTGATAGTATTCGAAATATTCTCATAATACATCAGCTATTCTTAATATTTTCTGTTCACACATGCCCACACAGATAAATTATGGTTACCACCTCTCAACAAATTAAATTTACCAATTATAAGCATCAATTAACTAAAACTTACTTGGGAAGCAGTATTGTTCGTTTACATGTTGCTCGCGAACAACTTCTCTCCGCTGAAAGCGTATAGTCTGGACGTCTGGACACGATTCGAAAAAGTTTGTGTTTTTGTTCGCGTTTTGGTGTGTTCGTGATTGACGAAGAGTTTGATAGTGTAGACGGGCCTTTAGGCAGCCCGCCTAGTGATGCGATGCAAGGGGTGCGACGCCTTGCGAAATCGCGCGTTGCATATGCAGCACCGTAGGAATAGCATTGTGTTGACTATCTTACCGTCCACTGAGGCTGTGTAGTAGCCTCAGTATCGGTGGTTACACTAATGTGTAACCACCCCAGTTGCAACTCACCTCTGTGGTAGGTGGTTACACACTGATGGAAAACTATTTGCATGGAAGTGATTATTCTATCAGTTTGAGTTATTCGTATAAAAATTCTTATAATGCAAGCCTACTTGAATGTCATGATCAGTAAGTTGTATGCTACGTTATTTGAAACATTTCAGTCGTAAATGAATGCAATTTATCATCATGTATACCAAATTTTCAACGGGAAAACTTACTACTGATTAAAAAATTAAAAACAGAGCCATTAACGTCAACATTGATTTTTTACCTTGACAGCTATTCGTGTATGTGTACCGTAAAAAGTATGGTCTTATGTATGCTTGTTATGTGTTCAATTATTACGTTTTTCTGTTGAATTTTTGTTTATGCTTCATTTTAACCATGTATACGCTTCAGTTTCTTAATTTTTTGATTAGAGCATTAGTGTAACGCAATATGTGAAATGTAAAGTAACCATTTACAGTACAATAGTACAAGTACAGTATAACGATATGTTATGTTCTTGTTGAAATGCGATACAAAGCGTGTCAACTTTGCACATATTTTTAAACTTTATTTTCCATGTATTGTCTAGAGGCAACCCAGTTTTGCTCAAGATAGAAACGCTGAATTAACAGTTTTACTAGTATTTGAATTCCACACGTGCGAAATAAGATTTCTCATGCATTTTTTCAATGAGAAGAGTGAATGTCGCTCAAGAAATGTCGGTCAGGAAAACTAATTTTCTCTGCGGAATTTAGTCGATCTTTATTGAATAAGCATTTGCGTTACTCGAAAATTTGTGAATGCCTATGAAAAAGCTACTTTTTGTTTGTATTTAAAATGATTGGTATAGATTTTTTCAGGGAGTTTACTCGTAATTGACTAAAAAGTTAAAATCGGAAAAAAAGAACTTTAACTCTGTTTGTGTTGCTAATTTTGTTCAAGTTGTACGTTAATGCAAGCATTTATGCTACGTTATTATTTTGCTGGTACACCGAGGTTAGAATGTAAGGGAACAAGTGCTAGTGTTATGAAGAGCGCGACCAAAATGCGCATCGAAGAATGCGGCAAGTACATTTACAGAATACTCACTAAACAGGGTCAGAGGAACAAACGCACATACGTGCTACAGTAGGCGATACGACTCCAGCCCTCATTCCTCCTCATTTGTCTGACGCACGAAAATAATGCATGTTGCATATTTCATGCGACGAGGCTATGGTCACTAGCTTCCGTGTAGGTTGTCATAACGACATTTTGGTTTCACGTGAATGAATGTAACAATAATTAATAGGGAATCATTTATGACAATACAAGAAAAATTTCGCTTCAAAGTGATGCATGCTTGGGCGGCAGCGTTAGGTACACAATGTATAAAGTAGCTTATCTCATATATAAGCGATATTTGGCATGAAACATATACCATAGCGCGAAAATAACTACATTACCATAAGTTCCAAAACCGACAAATAACTAAAATAGACATTGAATAGTAATTCTAAAAGCCAATTGAAATGAATAAGATTTTTCTATGCAATGCTGCGGGAAATGAAATGCAGCAATATTGTGCGCGAGCGTTTACTCTTGCTTGCGTTCTCCCCCTGATCCTCGCCTCTCGCAGCCTTTATAAGGCGTTGTCACCTTTCGGTTGACGCTCGATCATAATCGTGTCTCGTCTGTACCGCAACTGTCTCTCTCCAATAAAGCATCCACCCAAGAACACCTGAAGCGTATTATTGGCCTCCACCGTATATTTGATGGCCAGGTTTTGTGCGAGTTCACGACACCGTGTGATACTTTTAGTTCAAGAAGTTATCAAGAAGTGAAGAACTTGAAGTTGCTCCTGTGCTGAAGAGTTGCGGAACTTTCGAAACATATTCGATGACTGGCAACAGCAAGGATAACCAGATTTGGCAGCCTCGTCCATCGGTTCTGGTTCTGGGATTTAAAATTCCGTTTGAGGCGCTGTTGGAATCATATGCCCAATTTTCGGCTTGGATTGATACAGACTCCCCAATCCGTACTCGTGTTTTGTTGTTCGATGCAGGTGAAGATCTCGAAATTGTTCTAGAAATCACCTTCGGAGGAGCCACTACTACGACGAGTGAAAAGTGATAGTGCAACAACTTTCTAAGCGTACAACAAACATTTGCAGTGATATTTGGCAACGGACGATAAGTTATACTCAAAATTCAACAAACTTTTGCAGTGATACCAGTGGTAGCTACTACACAAGCTGCGTCTACGTTTACGGCATTGGCGGTTTTTGCAGCGACGTCCCAGCCTCCAGTCCGATGTTTTGAGTTAAGTACAGAGTGTAGAATTCATCTGTGTGTGAGCAAGTGCAGCTGTACCGACGGAGTGAGCAGAGGCTTCTCTGTGTTTTTCTGTAGTAGGTTTTTCTATGCGCTGGCCAAGGTTGCAATTGCACTGAGCAACAGCTCTGACAGAGTCGCTGAGCCTTTGTTTCATTGAGACGTTCAGTCAGATCTTAGATGTAGTGTAAGGCGGAGTGTGACGCGCATTAGGTGGATTACTGCGGTAAATTACCGCTCAAAAGGATTAATATCTATTCGCCGAGTGGAGAAATCTCCCAGGGTAAGTGTAACTTTTTATTGTAATGATTTGTATTGATAGTGAAGGGCTCAGGTGATTTATTGATTTTTTCGGTGTATTAACGGTGTTTTTTTTACTGTTTCGAGTTTTTCCCGTAAATTTCACGGTGTGTGATATTGATCGTGTGTTGTTAGTACGTATATTATTGGAATTTAGACGGGTGGTTTTGCATATTGTGTATTAGCGGTGATGTGCAATTTTGATTTTTAATATCTGTGTTAAAACAACTCATGTCGGATACCTCAGATTCCGAGAAATTCATACGATCAGATACGATAAAAACTAGACTTGGTAGGATTAGCGTGCCGCGTTTTGCAGCTACCCAAACTACAGCAATGACTACTCCAGCAGGGGCCACTGCGCCTGGTACTAGTACTAGTGATGCGGATAGGACTCTTTTGACCAGGGAAATTGCTGCCAATATTCCTAGGGCTGGAAAAATACTGTCCAATGCAGAGATTCCCGTTTTTAGGGGGAGAAGGAGGAAGGACGATCCGGAATTTCTTGAAAATAAAAGCTGGGGCACTCACATAATGAATCTAAAAGCTTACATGTCTCTTCTGCCAGATGTGAGTTCTGACGAAAGCCAAAAAGAGCTCCTTGTTCGGTCTGCCAATAAACAAGTAGGAGATTTTTTTTCAGTTGTAACAAAGTTAGTGAACTCAGACCTCAATTACACTTTCGAGGAAGTGATTAAATCTTGGACGATATCTACGTATGCAGGGGTGAAAAGTCCATTCACGCCCTGGCATGCGATCTCAATGAGTTGCAGTTGGTACGCAACGATGCTTTAGCAGCCCAGTTGGTCACTGCTTTTTCAAAAATACGTAATATGTCAGGAAATATATTGAATTCAAACTGTCGAGATTCCGGCCATTGCTCGAACGCTGAGGTCCTTTGCGAACTTTATAAGGCACAAAAAGGCCTTCCGCAATAAAGGGCATAGGCTCTGCTCCTTCTAATCAGCCTAAAATTAATAACGCTGATAATTTTACGACTAGGCGGAGCAATGGCGGGGGTTCCTCACGTCTTCGGTGACAAATGTAAATCTAAATATTAAAACGTTCGTCTGATTTTCTTGTTCGAGTCCTAAGCCATCGCGACGGATTCGAGCAAGCTAAGGAGCGTGGCAACAGAAGGCGGCCACCTCAGATTGAAACCGGCCGTGAACGCGAGTGCACCTTCTTCTTGTGTGCTCCGCGGGACTCGGCATTCTGCCCTCGCTACCGGGGACTTTTAGGTCCTTGACAGCCGGCTACAGTGAAGAGTGTTCGCCTGAACATTGTTTTCGAAGATCTTCAGGTGAGACTCCCGCTAATGACGCTCCGCTTGTCCTTAATTATTTTAAAATTCAGCGTTACCGGCCCCAGATGGGTTACCGGTAAATTTGTGTGTCGTAGGGCCCGTTAATGCGGGGAGTTGAGTCCACTTGTTAGGCTGGCTGCACACAAAACACGCTGGGTTGGCAGCGTCATCCTTATTATCAGGCTTGTTCAAATCAGGCTGAACTGAAACGCTTCGTAGGAGACAGCATAGTTTACAGTCTCGCGTTAACAAATTTGGGTCCCTTGCTAGACGAATCATTCTCGAAAAAAAATTTTGAATGTCAATTTAGCACATCAGAAGAACTGCTAGCGCGTTTGATAGCTACTGTTAGGAGTCAATCTGAGACAAAGAAAATCCTAGCGGTCCAGTACCCAACGCGGTACGATAAAGAGAGTTTCTTAGCAGATGTGACAGATGGTCTTGGAGAATGCGTTGAAGCGCAGGACTCTTTGCAGGAGAGTGAAGTTTTCTACGGGAATTTCGGGAATTACGGGAACTACCGTAGGAATCGAGCAGGACAACGAAGGACTACTCCTAGACCCTGGTTACGAAATCCTCGTGGAAGAGCGAGGGAATTTAGTTGTTACGTAGGAGATAGAGGTATAGGTTCCTTGGCATGCAATACCATGCGGACAGAAGGTAATTCTAGTCAGGCTTCAGGGCATGTTGCGGGAGCTAGAAAGCGAGGTTTCCCATTCTGTAATTCATGTTCGGTGGATGGTCATTTTGAGTGTAGATCTCAACGGGGCCAGAGTAAAACGAGCGGAAATGGCGGGCCAGCGTGTTTCGCTTGTGGAGGTCCACATTTTGTGTAAAATTATAAAGCTTCGGGAAGTGAGGTTAGGAGCTATAAAGCATATCTACGCGGTTGCAACGCAAACAGAGGTAGCCAATCGCGTGGTAGAAATGATGTGCATTTTGCAGATTCCGAGCCTGATGCTCGGGATTTTTTATTTGATGAGTAAAAGCAGAAAAAGGTAGCAGTGAGAACGAGATTGAGCCCGAGAGACAGAGCAGCGCTCTCGTAAATCCTGAAGCTGTGGTCGAAATCCAGATACGCCCGAGACAATCAAATTTGAATCCTTCATTGATCCGTTGTTCATAAGTGAAAATAGGTACAAATTACTGCAAGACGAAGAGCTTGCGGATGATAATCAACAACAAGACAAAGCAGTTGAGGCTTACTTCTCCACTAGTGTTGTGAAGGGCAATTTCAATAAAAAAGGCGCTGGATTAGTTTTTTTTCGAAAATCTAATAAACCTTCGATAATTTTGATTCGTAATGATCAGTATTTAAGTGCCCTGCTAGATAGCCGCTCCGAAAAATGTCTAATTAGTTACAAACATATTAAGCGCCTGAATGAGGAGATTAAGCTGAGTTGCCGGACTGTCAAGGGTATTAACAGTAGAAGTGACGTCAGCGGAGAAGTCGATTTGACTATTTCAATTCCTGGTACTAACAGAGTACTTAAAACTAGTGCTTTGGTTGTTAAAGATGCAAAATTTAATTATGATCTCATACTAGGAAGAGATGTGCTGAGTGACGCTATTATAAACTTTAAAAACGGAACCCTCGAATGGGAAGGTGTTACTGTGCAATTTAATGAATTAAATGTGGAACCGGCACTAAGTAGAGATGCTGTGATAAAAATTATTGAAAACAGCGAGCGCTTGTTGTCTGATGTGGTAGTTGTCAGGAAGAGCAACAGAGGCAGTTACCACGCGAAAAATAGTAACTGCAAAGAAGTAAAAAAGCCGCACCTGCGTTTGTGGCAGAGCAAAGCGGAAGGCGAGAAAAAAAGAGAGCGCCACTGCTAGTTCATTACCCTCCGGTGGAGGTGCCCAGTAACTCTATGAAGTTGATTTACGGATTTGTTAAGAAAGCAATTCCTGGAGAGTATTTAATTTTGAAAAGAGGTTTTGAGAACGGAGCCTTTTTGGCCGAGTCATTTGTTCGAATCGAGGAAAACAGCGTGGTGCCTGTCATGATTTTAAATGCACAAGAAGATGCTATTTACTTTAGCGAGAATACATTGTTATGCAACTTGGAATTAATTGCAGCTGATGAGATCGAGAACGAAATTTATATCACTACCGTTGAAACAGCACTTAGGGACGCTAATAATGTGAAGAAAAGTTCTGACGCTGTGTCGGATTCAATGCAGTTTGTCTCGGTTTGTGGTGGAATGAAGGCCATAGCGGAGAGGGAACTTGGGTTGCAGTCTGACGAGCGCGGCGGAAATCAAGTTCTTGCTAGTAGTGAGGAGTTGGGAGTTAATGCACAAGTAGGTGTGTCGAGTGCAGGAAAGCAGGAAGTACGACGTCCTTTAACGAATGATGATATTTCATGTCATGAAGAGGACATGCAGTTACCTTTGGTAAATTTATTAAACCAGTTTCGTAATTTAGTTACGCTGGAAGGGGAGACTATAGGTTTCACAAACGTTATGACGCACCGGATACAGTGAAAACCGGATGCACCCGCTCTGAATTTAGCTCCGTACATAATTCCTCATAAATATCAGGAGGAAGTTGTAAAAATTACTAATGATATGCTTTCCCAGGGTATAATTGAGGAATCCATGTCGGCTTTTACCTTTCCAGTCATCGTTGTTAAAAAGAAGAGCGGGGAACTTCGGCCTGTTATCGATTTCAGGGCCCTTAATAAAGTCTTGATGAAAGAATCTTTTCCTATACCCAGAATCGATGAAATATTATCGACCTTAGGAGGGAACACATGGTTCACAAATTTAGATTTGCGCTCTGCGTTTCATCAGGTCGAGTTAGACCAAGAGAGTAGGAAATTTACTGCCTTTAGGGTTATCTGTCGGAAGTTCCACTTCCGCCGGATACCATTTGGTTTGAGCACGAGTCCGAGCGTTTTCGAGCGTGTGATGACCTCTGCCCTTGCGCCTATTCTGGGGGAAATGGCTTTCGTTTTTCTTAACGATATTTTGGTATATTCCAAAACTAAAAATCTGCACTTGGCTGATGTTGGAAGCGTCCTTAAGATGCTTCGATCTGGTAACCTGTCGTTAAAGCTTGAAAAATGTCATTTTTTCAAAAAAGAGATTGAATATTTGGGGCATTTTATTGCCGCAGATGGTTTTAGATTTAAAAATTCGGAGAAACTGCAGGATTGTAGGGCTCCCGTAAATGTAAAGGAGTTACAGCAGTTCTTAGGACTAGCAAACTATTTTAGAAACTTCTTGCCAAATTTTGCGGAGGTTGCTTATCCCCTGTACAGACTTTTAAGAAAAGAAGTTGACTATACGTGGAGCGACGAATGCCAGAAGAGCTTTGCTTTTATCAAATCTGCCCTGACTTCTGACACGGTTTCAAGACATCCTGACTACACGAAGGACTTCCAGGTATTTACGGACCCGTCTAACTTTGGTATCGGAGCCGTCTTGATGCAGGCAGGAGATTCAAACGATCAAATTATGAGCCCTGTGGCTTATTTTAGTAAAAGTCTAAATTCTAGTCAGAGGAGATATAGTACCACCAGGAAGGAATTCTTTGCGCTTTATTCAGCTCTAAAATATTTTAAATATTTAATTACTGGGTATCCTATCCGTGTGTATACGGATCACCGGCCTTTGGCGCCGCAATGCTAAAAAACTCGCGGAAGACACCAATATGGCCAGATGGTGTATAAACGTTCATTCATTCGATCCTATTGTAAACTATTTACCTGGGAAACAAAATGTCGTAGCTGCTTACTTAAGCAGACTACCTGTAAACAATGAACAATTAAAGAACTAGAGCGCTGTTATGCTCTGGACTCCACGTTTGAATCAGATGTTTGTATCGCTGGGACTCGGTGGCAGAAAAAAAAGAAATAGCTAGACAGGAGGTTATTGACTCGCCGCATAGCGACAGTACTGACGCCTCAGCAAGCAAAGAGTCACGATCCAAGCTCATAGACTATGTACCGAAAGACAATAAAATTTCTTGGACCATAAAGGAATTTATCGACGAGCAAGAGAAAGACCCTTTTTGCATAGAAGTGACAGAAGCTCTACTTCATGGTAGTGTGTCTAAAATTCCAAACCTACAGAGTTTTTTAATTCTGAACGACATTTCGTACCGACGTAGGCAGATTGACAAGCGACCTAGTACAATATTAACTGCAGTGGTACCAAATTCTTTAATGGGTAAAGCAATTTTGGCAATACATTCGATATACCATACGGATGATGTGCACACATTGCTCAAATTTAAACTTAGATTTGGAAAAAACGATAGTGAGAAAATTCGTACGAGATTGTGAAGTGTGTAAATTACTTAAGGCACGACCTTTTTCTGTGCCAATTAAAATTTTGACAGCTCCTATAGCGAAAGAACCATTTGAGGTTGTTTCAATGGACTATCTTAGGCCACTAAAGGTTCCCGATGGTGGTAACAGGTATATCTTAGTAATAATTGACCTTTTCTCTAGATTTTGCAAACTGTACGCGACTTCTAATCGTCGTACAGACATGGTAATTTCATGTTTAAGTAATTGCTTTTCCATTTTTGGGTTTCCTAAAACTTTGGTTTCTGATAATGCATTGGAGTTTAAGTCGGTAGCGGTGAAGCAGTTTGCCAATATTCATGCTATTGCGAAAAAAGAAGGTCTGGCTTATAGTCCTCGTTCCAACGCTATGGTAGAGAGGAATAATTAGAAAATTACTAATCTATTGAAACTGTACGTAAATTCTCTACCTCATGCCGAATGGGACCAGTGCCTTGAGGTGGTCGAAAATGCATTGAACAATGCACTAAATTCTTCTTTGGGCGAAACGCCGAGCTTCGTGGTGTTCAATAGAGATACTTGCCCTTTTTACCAAAGCTAGAGTTTTGATACAATAACTTACAGTTATGATGAGGAAATAGATTTGGTTAATTTTCGAGCAAAAGAGGCAGCCCGCACTGTCAAAAATATTAGGAATTTGATATTGAATAACACCACGGAAAGGAACCTTTACAGAAATATCAAGCGTAAGGATAAAAATGTCATTGTGGGGGACCGTGTCTTGTTAATAAATCACGAAAAAAACATAAACTTGAATTAACATGGTTGGGTTCGGCCGTGGTTCTGAAGGTCAAGCGTAATTGGGCCGAAGCTAAGATTGGTTCCAAAATTCATAGAAGCAATTTGAACCATATATTACCTTTACGGAGGGTTAAATTATGAGTTAAAAAGACAAATTCATTTTTACTATGTCTACGACTTACGTTTTTGACGTCGCAACGACTCGACGAATTACGGTTTACTGTGTAGGACAACTGTGTTACCCAATTTAACGTTTCCACTATGGGTCAATAATCATAGTTTAAGCATTTTTGCTATGTAATATGCGCTATTCACGTATTATCTGAGTAAGTTGTGTTTCATTATTATTCTCAATAACCCATATGCTATAATTTCAGCTCTTTGTGCTGCGTTTTTTAGGTTAATTTAGGTTAAGTGTTGTATTTGAACCTCAATGTTTAAAAAAATGTATATCTATCTATATTAAGCCTGAGTTTGTCTCTAAGACGTCTTTATTAATCTTTGGAATTCACTTTCGATTTTATATTGTGCTGTGCACATGCAACTCTAGGCGTGCGATCGCTTGGATTTTGTTGCTGAATTGACAATTTAAATGTTGAGCGAATTCTTCGATTGCTAAATGCAAATCGCTGATATTGCAGTTCATCACGTGAGACAGTCGGTCTTGGCGCTACGACGTAATTCGCATTGCTCTTTTTACTTTCAGGTGGAATGCTTTGTCGTCAGCGCAAATGAAATAAATTAATACTGTTAATGGTTAACTCCCGACCGAGAGTCTGAAAACGATTTTCAAATAAAATTAACTTCTCACGCATACGTTCATCACCTGATAACATCTTGTGTAATTTCCTTGCGTAAAAACGTAGTTTCTGTTGAGATGTACCTTGTCAAGCTACTGAAGCTTTTGTATCAAGCATTTATGCTTGTGTGTTAGGTTGTTGTAACTGTGTTTATCTTTTGTTTTTTCGGTCATGCTAATCGGTTCTGTCTCTGTTCCTTGTGCAGGATACGCAGAACGTAGTGACGATGGGGAACAAAATTTCAACCGTCGACGTGGACATGCTAGTAGCGGCCCTATCCCAAAACAAAGATGTGATAGGAGAAATTAACAAAATCATCGCAGACGAAATGAAGTCGCGGTCTGGGACAGATCTGTTGCCGGACACGGTGTCCGACATCCTGGTGATGTTACTAGCAGTTAGCGTAATGACGTTGGCCGGAAAGTTTATTATGTGAAAAAAAGCCTTGAGGCGGTCGCCGATCGCAACAGGAACGCCGACTTCCAATTGTGGCGTGGCACTCTGAGGGCGCCAAGATACAACAATGCCACCAACCCGGCCGAGGTGCCGGTGTAACGAACATTGAACGGAACATCCGGCCGCAAAGTAGTAATATGTGAAGTTAATTTCAAAATTTAAAATTGGAAAAATAAAAATTGAAAATTGAATATTGAAAATTGAAATACAGTGCTGCATTGAAAATTAAATTTCTCCTCACGAAGTGATTATTGATATGGTTGAATTATTATTGAATGAAGTTGTGTTTTTTTAGCAGTAAGATGATTTAATCACCCTATAATCTTCTAATATTAATTGTATGCTTCTATGGTTCGTGTTGCACAGTTATACAAATGTCCAGCGACAATGTGCAGAACGGTAAATTTTTCTATGTTTAAAAGATATACGGTGCCACGAATTCGACTTTAAACGAGTGATCTATAATTCAAATCTCATGCGCCTAGTGTGTACGCTTGCGGGGTTTTTTTCTTTTTCGTGTTGTTGGGAATTAATTTTTATTTTGCGTTTAGTTATGAGAAAATACGGCGTTTTTTTAACCCTACCTTTGTCGGAGTGCTAACTATCTGGTTGCACGGTAAGTTGGTACTAATGCTGACCGGTGGTAGCAGCTGGTGTTTTGTTAATTACCAATTCGTGATTTTATTCGTTGCTTTTTAAGTATAAGCTATTAATCGTTTTTCTTTGCGCTTTTGTGTAAACTTGGTTGTGAGGGGAAGTAACCGGAAGAATTTAAGAATTTCCCTTTTTCTCATTGCGTGTCTTTAATATTTATTAAAGTAATAACATTTTCTACTTTTTGCAATGTTATGTGGTTTCTAAATATTTCGATGCGATTCTTTATGTTATTAAAAATATTTTTTTTGCGTGCTTCACGTAAGTAAAAAGTAAGTGGTAATTGCTAGTGTAAATCATTAATATGCTAATGGAAATAGAGTGTTTATAATATTTTTTTTGCGTTTTTTTGAGTTTATATCTTTATAGTTGTTTGTTTCGCGTTCATAAATGTTGTTGCATTTAATCATTTTTTTAATTGTTTTAGCATTTAGTAATTCAACTCAGTGTTTTAAACTAGGTTTGGACGGTTAAATAATAAATTGATTTCATGATGAACTATTAGTGAACATCTTTAAGCCATGTGTCTGTTTAGGCTAGAGTTGCTTATCTTTAGTTGTTCCGAGTTGTTTCCGTTTACCTTTGAACAGGGCATTTTTACTTATGTTCGCTTCAGCGGCCCTCGTTTTTGCTTGTGTTGCCGAGTTTAATAAATAACTCAAATAGTTATTGGATGGTATATTGTTTATCAATAAATTCAAATTGATTTGCAAATATTAAATTTTAAATAGTATGAGAGGCGAGACCACTTAAAATACTGGCGTCAAGTAATAGCGCTACTTTTAGCCTAGGGTTGTCTTATTAATTTTGAATATTATGTGAAACGACTTCGTTCATGCTCTTAATTCTCTTTGAGTTCTCTTTTATTTTGATCAACTTGTTTGCGTTTAATTTTTTTTTCGCTTGCCCGACCATATACTTATTTAGGGGGGGAGGTAATGTGCGCGAGCGTTTACTCTTGCTTGCGTTCTCCCCCTGATCCTCGCCTCTCGCAGCCTTTATAAGGCGTTGTCACCTTTCGGTTGACGCTCAATCATAATCGTATCTCGCCTGTACCGAAACTGTGTCTCTCCAATAAAGCATCCATCCAAGAACACCTGAAGCGTTTTATTGGCCTCCACCGTATAATATGGTGCTGCTTGGCATCCATACCGCATCCATACCGCATGCAGCCTGACCAACGATTTTGAGCTTGTCTGAGCCATGTCATTGTTTGTCTGGCGATTGGGTATCACGTACGAACTTAATTTTTCTGTGATGGTCTCTCAACTGGAAATGGACGCAAGTGGAAAATTGGTATGGACCAACGATTTTAAGCTTGTCTGAGCCATGTCATTGTTCGTCTGGCGATTGGGTATCACGTACGAACTTAATTTTTCTGTGATGGTCTCTCAACTGGAAATGGACGCAAGTGGAAAATTGGTATGCCATGTTTAGGAATGATCGGCGCTGTATGATCTAAATGATGGGCTGTACCATGACAGAAACTGCCAGGATATGTTATGGAATCATGAACCCATAGCCTGGGTTGTTTACGTTTCCGTCGTTTGTACCAAAAGTACGAGGCCTGTCGAAAAAGTATCCGACCTTAATTTTTCCCACGCAAAGTAGTGATTCTAAGGCGGCGCCACTGTGCACGGTGGAAGGAGGAATCTTAATGCGCATGCTTGACTTTTTTCACCGCATTCACTTGGGCCAGTCACTGGCTGGTGGTCGCCAAGTAAGGTGCTGTTCTAAGTGTTTGTCGGATTTAGTTTTCTTGCAAGATGACTGAACGAATTGAGCAAAGACACTGCATCAAATTTTGTCAAAAGCTTGGTGATTCTCAAATTGAAACAATTCGTAAGATTCAGCAGGTGTTTGGGGAAGATGCTATGGGTGTAACACAAATTAAGGAGTGGTTCAACCGATTCGAAGATGGCCGCACATCAGCGGAGAGTGAGCAGCGTTGTGGCAGGCCCAAAACTTCTCGGAGTGCAGCTGTTGTTGAGAGGGTGCGAAATTTGGTGATGGCAGATCGTCGTTTGACCGTGCGGGAGATTGCCCAAGAGGTTGGAGTGAGTAAAGATTCTGCACATGCCATTTTGACCAGACATGTGGACTGCGAACAACTGGCACTTGCATCACGACAACGCGCCCGCACATTCATCCCATTTGATCCGCAATTTCTTGGCCAAACATGGAATTACGACCGTTCGCCAACCTCCCTACTCTCCAGACCTGGCTCCTTGCGACTTCTGGTTGTTTCCAAAATTGAAGACACCACTGAAAGGATCCCGTTTTGAGAGTAGAGAAGAGATAATGCGGAACGCGACGACAGAGCTGAACACCATTCCAAAAGAAGACTTCCAGAGGTGTTTCCGGCAGTGGAAGGATCGGTGGGCTAAGTGTGTGGAAGCACAAGGAGCCTACTTTGAAGGGGATTAGGGTCCCAACCCCGTCAGGTTGTTGAAGTATTTTTTCTGGCCAAAGGTCGGATACTTTTTCGACAGGCCTCGTAGATCACCACTGGATCCATGTTCAAAGATGACTAAGCGGTCACTAGAATTTATTTGCATAAAATTTCCCGCCGCGCAGCTCATCAGCAGTTGAGCGCTGCAAAGCAGGGCTCGAGTTATTGCCAGACACAAGATGTTTATAGGGTTATCGTGCGAGACGAATTGTTTCAGTGAGCGGTACTGACGCAACGCGTCGCATGCGACGTGATGAGCTCTGTTTTCGTGCAATTTCTCTTATATCGCATCGCCTCAGTGGACGACACCGTGGTGGACGAGCAGCCTAAATGCGGCGCCAGACGAGTTGCTGGAACTGGAGGCCAACGTGCGTCAACCAGTGCACCTGCAACTGTGTCAAGTGATTTCCAGGATGAATTAGCGCAACCTAGCTTGAGGGCATCATCATCCGACGTTACTAAAACGTATTGCGTACACCCCCTCACAAGCTCAAAAACGAAGAGAAAAACCTGTGACTCTGCAGCAGAAGCACTTTCGATTGTTGTCAAAGAATTGAAATCAGGGAAAGATGAACTTAACTCCAATCGCCTGTGTCACGAAACAGATAAAGGCTGATGCCTCCACTGTATTCGTAGTGAAGAAATTAAACCTCATAGGAAGAGGGAAAAAATTGAAATAGATAGAGCGGAAGAAACACAGAAAAAGAAATGATAGAACAGGTGGAAAATAGAGATATAGTGGCTACTGATCTACTCACCCACTTCAGTACCTCAGGTCAGCAAGGGAAAATAAAACGATTCATTGAACATTTATTATTACTTTATTCGAGTGCTAATGAACACGTGATCGGCGTAAAGCATCCTAGGCAAACATTAGGAAATTTACGAAACCCAATCCTAGTGAAAATTACTTCGCGCGCAACTCTATGAACAAACCCAACCGGTGCACCATAGCAAGAAGCACATCCTACACAATCCTAGGTGATAGTGGCGCGCGCGAATAAGCTCAAAGCCCGTGATTGCAAGTAACACATGGTTCCTATTAACCATGCTGCACGAAGAAAGATGAAAGATCGAACTCGAGCTCCTAATCTCTTGGCGCCTGTAAAAACTACCACGCTCAGCCGCCCTTTACACTTCCCTGATGCTGCTGGGTAGGTGGTCATGCTTAGACGCTTCAGCTTGGTGTGCGCCGTTTTGTATCACTGCGATGCAGCCCCAAGCGGCTGAGGCTTCCAACCCTCCTCCTCCTTGCTGATCTCCGAGCCTACATCTTGCACGGAACCAGGTATACGCTGAAGTAGCCCCCTCTTCTCTTCACTAAGCTTTTATAGTCGCCGCTCTACTGACGCACACCGGCTGAGCGGAAGCCCTGCGAAAATACAGCGGCTTCTCCTATTGGCTATCCCCCGAGCGTCACCTCTCTACGCTGACGTGTTCCTCGCTTGCATTTAATATTGCTACGTACATCCCTCTCAAATAAACCCAGCAAACTCTTGTTTCCTACCTCGTAGGGAATGAATTTTAACCCACTATATTTCTATGCTATGTATTCAATTTGCCATCGATTTCTGATGTATGCAGTTTTACGCACTAGCTTTCAATACCGCTCCTATATTTGGTATAACTCCTCCATATTCCCCTCTCTCGATCCGCAGACGCGCCCCGGCTGAATTTGCCGCGCTTTTCGCTACGCATATTTTAATGCATCATTCCACCTGTTTAGGCTGTAGTTGCAACAAGTTTGCGTGAAATGTCTAAGGAACAACGGGATATGAGCATGGCACTGATATTTGACATCATTCTCATGGAGAAAACGGGAGCCTGAGCACTAATTAGCTGTTTTACAGCCATACAAGATTTTACTGATTAAGAAACATTTAAAGGCGTCATCAATTAAGCACTATTCGGATTCTAGTCGTAATTTGGAGTATTCAATTGCCACATTTAAGTTATTTTTAATCAAAAATGTAAAATTATTCAGAAAACGTAATCTACCTCCTCGTCACAAGATGGCAACAGCATGTCTCTTCATCTCATTTAAAATAGTCAATTTCGCAGTTATCGGGTTTTCACTTCATTTAAAAAATCTGATTTTTTTCAAGTGATGTGGAAGATAATTTCGAACATAATTATTGCCGTAACATTTATTTTTTACGTTGATATTTTTGTGTTAACAGATGATGCGGAGAAGGTGGTAATAAAAACATTGAATGATGCGTGCTACGATTTCGTTTTCAACAAATGTCCAAGTGCTATTTGTTAGCAAACAAGTATAGGGCAACTTCAAGAGTTACATTTAGCGTTTCTGATTTTGATTTAGTTTTCGTCAGCCGAGAAACTGGAGTCATAACGAAAAAATGGAGCAAGCAAAATACGAGTAAATTTTTCTTCATAAAGTCCTAATATAATTCTTTGAAGTCACTTATGCAAAAATACATAAACACCTAATCTAATTCACGCATACCATAAACGAGTTTGGTTACCGAATTTCCAATTGTTTCCACAGTATCAAAGTAAAAATTATTCTATTGGAAAGGACTATAATTATAACTTTTTGAGTGTTGTACTTACAAAATCATTTGGTCAACCGATGTCGAGTTAAGTTCCTAGTTTTTATGCAATATTCGAGAGATCAATAGCACTCATCAGTTCCTATTTTGTGGCGGTATTCGCGTACGGTCTGATGTGATATCCAAAGAGTTGAGCAATTGTTTATATTTTAATTAATTATCTTTGAATTGAAAGGATTACGATCTCAGATTATTATTTATGTCATGTGAATAAAGTACATCATTTTCTGGCATTTCTTATTACTTTCATGATTGCTAATTAACAGCGAGTATGTAACGATTCACTTCATTTCACTGAACATATTGATGAAATGAACGTTTATTCTATATTCTCTGATACCTATTGGAAGGAATACTTTTCTCAACAATTATGATGCCAAATAAAACGGGATCTATGCAAATATACGCAATAAAATACCATGGAATAAACCATAAACCTGTTTCAAAACGGAAATATTTGATGATATAGTGTACATAGGGAACGTAACCCACAATCTGCGTCAAGACTGCTAACCTTTAGTGGACGTCCTTGAGAACACATAATACTCGTATAGCATTGCAAGTTTCAGGAATGATAAGTTCAAGACTGTACCTGGAAATCCTTGCGCTTTATTGAAGGCTAGAGCTGGAGTACGAGGCTTCAGTTGCCACAAAGCGAAGTCATGGTTGCCACTCTAGCTATAAAATAGCTAGATCTAGATAGTTTTCGTTCAATCTAGATATCGAATTCGGTATTCCGGCTAATAGCTATAAATCTAGATAGTTTTTAAAATATCCTAGATAGTTTCTAGCCAAAAGCATTAGTAATGAGTTGCAAGCTGAAATGCGTTATATACGGCAGCAGTAGAGACCGTTCTTTCTATGTTTGAAAAGCGTTCAACGTTGTTTGAGCGTCATAACTCGTTTAGTCACGTGAGTCAGTGTGAGATTCCGCGGGAAGTTAGTTACGAATAGTTATGGCCTCTTTAGACGATGCATCATAGATACTCAAAAGAGTCGCAAGTGCTGCATGAGTTTGCTTATCTGTGCTGCATGGGCTTGTAGACGGCATTCTGCAGCCGAGCAAGTGAGAGAAGCACAGGCTGCACGAATGGCTGTCAGACTAGTGTCAGTTACTTCTCAGACTCGTCGACGGATGGATGTGCGACGCCAAGCTCTTTTGTGGACCGTCGCTGCGTGCGCTGCATGGTAGACTAAAGGAGGTACCGTCACTTCTACGGGGACAGCCGCGCACATTCGCCAATTCGACTAACCAATAGAAGGCTTCATTTCAAACAAGCCGTGTGACGTCACATACACACCATGACGTCAGCGGCAGCGTACTACTACTACTACTACTACGTAGCGATCTCTGCCAGACGTACGTTCAACAACATGGCCGACTGCCAGCGTGCCTCCGCAGGTATGGATTCGGATTTTTGAAAAATTGAATTCCGTCCTGCTACGTACAAATCTACCAGAACTAAGAGGTTATCGACCTTCAATTTTATCATTCGGGTAGCTTCATAAATTGAAAGCTCCATTCAAACTGTAGGAAAATTTACTTAATTCAACCATACAAAACGTTTTATTATCTTCATGCGGATGTGGCTGACGATTGCGCACCGGACAGTAAGGATAATATAAATTTCCGTACTCAGATATTTATTTGAAAAAAAATATGCTATGCATTTCGCTTGATTATGGTAGATTATAAGTTAGTTACAGCCTTCCAAACCGCTACAAAAAACAACGTATCGAATAGAGTAAGGATGAAGGCACCATTTAGTATGGGACTGAAGAAATGCGGAATCTACGCACAAGGTGCAGAGAAACAGGAAGCTAAGAAAGAACTTCATGAAACAAGATAATATTGGAGAAGAAAAAAGTAGTAGGTGCTGAAAAGCAAGACAGCAGTGAACCGAAAAAAATGGGCCGTAAGAAAACAAAAACCTTTTCTATTTCAATAAAAAGAGAGCCTACCTAACCTTTAGCTCGGGCTCTCACAGTCCCCCTGGGAGCGCTTATTCCCATACATACAATAACTGTATCCCCCTGAGGGATCGATACCCTGTACAGAGAAATGTTAAATTGAGCATCAAGATTTTGACAAAATTAACGCTGAAGAAGAAAATCATAGGTGATGAGAAATGGAACAGAAGTGAATAAAAAGAGAAGAGTTCTTAACCAAAGAAAACAAAGCTTTGAAAATTTAACAAAAAGAAGCCCTACCAAGCTCTCACTTTGGCACCTAACATAACCAGTTCTGTAAGAATGGGGAGCAAAAGACAAGCAACAATTAGTCGCAGGAAAAATATTTACCTCACTTGAAAATACATTAAATATATATCACGTAATTTTTTGGCGATAATAAATGTAACAAACTATTTTCCTATCAAAACAACATTTGGTACACCACCGCTCTAAGCACGCTTCAACACTTTCCGGTTATAAATTCCAAAATCTACACAAAAGAAACAACACACAACTAATTATTAAACTCTACGAAAAGACTTGGGTAATCACAGACGACAAAAGACTTATAAATAATAAACTGCAGAACTCCCAATGCATTAGCGCTATATTTGAACATCAGAACACACTGCGAGCCAGTAAGGATAGAACTATAAAATAAAAATTAAATGAACACTTAATCTTCAAAAGCGGAGAAATTTGGCATGATGGATTATAAAGATATACTTTAGAATGACCAGTATAATTATTATTATTCCTATTATTTAAGCAATTTTTAGACACCCTTTACCATAACAATGATGTTCAAAAAAGGGTAAGGATGAAGGCACCATATAGTATGGAACTGAAGGAATGCGGAATCCATGCGAAAAGTGCATAGAAACAGTAAGCTAAGAAATAACTTCATTAAACAAGATAAAATTGAAGAAGAAAAAGTAGTGGGTGCTGAAAAACAAGACAGCAGTGAACCGAAAAAAAATGGGCCGTAAGAAAACAAAAACCTTTTCTATTTCAATAAAAAGAGAGCCTACCTAACCTTTAGCTCGGGCTCTCACAGTCCCCCTGGGAGCGCTTATTCCCTTACATACAATAACTGTATCCCCCTGAAGGATCGATACCCTGTACAGAGAAACGTTAAATTGAGCATCAAGATTTTGACAAAATTAACGCTGAAGAAGAAAATCATAGGTGATGAGAAATGGAACAGAAGTGAATAAAAAGAGAAGAGTTCTTAACCAAAGAAAACAAAGCTTTGAAAATTTAACAAAAAGAAGCCCTACCAAGCTCTCACTTTGGCACCTAACATAACCAGTTCTGTAAGAATGGGGAGCAAAAGACAAGCAACAATTAGTCGCAGGAAAAATATTTACCTCACTTGAAAATACATTAAATATATATCACGTAATTTTTTGGCGATAATAAATGTAACAAACTATTTTCCTATCAAAACAACATTTGGTACACCACCGCTCTAAGCACGCTTCAACACTTTCCGGTTATAAATTCCAAAATCTACACAAAAGAAACAACACACAACTAATTATTAAACTCTACGAAAAGACTTGGGTAATCACAGACGACAAAAAACTTATAAATAATAAACTGCAGAACTCCCAATGCATTAGCGCTATATTTGAACATCAGAACACACTGCGAGCCAGTAAGGATAGAACTATAAAATAAAAATTAAATGAACACTTAATCTTCAAAAGCGGAGAAATTTGGCATGATGGATTATAAAGATATACTTTAGAATGACCAGTATAATTATTATTATTATTCCTATTATTTAAGCAATTTTTAGACACCCTTTACCATAACAATGATGTTCAAAAAAGGGTAAGGATGAAGGCACCATATAGTATGGAACTGAAGAAATGCGGAATCCATGCGAAAAGTGCATAGAAACAGTAAGCTAAGAAATAACTTCATTAAACAAGATAAAATTGAAGAAGAAAAAGTAGTGGGTGCTGAAAAACAAGACAGCAGTGAACCGAAAAAAAATGGGCCGTAAGAAAACAAAAACCTTTTCTATTTCAATAAAAAAAAAGCCTACCTAACCTTTAGCTCGGGCTCTCACAGTCCCCCTGGGAGCGCTTATTCCCATACATACAATAACTGTATCCCCCTGAGGGATCGATACCCTGTACAGAGAAACGTTAAATTGAGCATCAAGATTTTGACAAAATTAACGCTGAAGAAGAAAATCATAGGTGATGAGAAATGGAACAGAAGTGAATAAAAAGAGAAGAGTTCTTAACCAAAGAAAACAAAGCTTTGAAAATTTAACAAAAAGAAGCCCTACCAAGCTCTCACTTTGGCACCTAACATAACCAGTTCTGTAAGAATGGGGAGCAAAAGACAAGCAACAATTAGTCGCAGGAAAAATATTTACCTCACTTGAAAATACATTAAATATATATCACGTAATTTTTTGGCGATAATAAATGTAACAAACTATTTTCCTATCAAAACAACATTTGGTACACCACCGCTCTAAGCACGCTTCAACACTTTCCGGTTATAAATTCCAAAATCTACACAAAAGAAACAACACACAACTAATTATTAAACTCTACGAAAAGACTTGGGTAATCACAGACGACAAAAGACTTATAAATAATAAACTGCAGAACTCCCAATGCATTAGCGCTATATTTGAACATCAGAACACACTGCGAGCCAGTAAGGATAGAACTATAAAATAAAAATTAAATGAACACTTAATCTTCAAAAGCGGAGAAATTTGGCATGATGGATTATAAAGATATACTTTAGAATGACCAGTATAATTATTATTATTCCTATTATTTAAGCAATTTTTAGACACCCTTTACCATAACAATGATGTTCAAAAAAGGGTAAGGATGAAGGCACCATATAGTATGGAACTGAAGAAATGCGGAATCCATGCGAAAAGTGCATAGAAACAGTAAGCTAAGAAATAACTTCATTAAACAAGATAAAATTGAAGAAGAAAAAGTAGTGGGTGCTGAAAAACAAGACAGCAGTGAACCGAAAAAAATGGGCCGTAAGAAAACAAAAACCTTTTCTATTTCAATAAAAAAAAAGCCTACCTAACCTTTAGCTCGGGCTCTCACAGTCCCCCTGGGAGCGCTTATTCCCATACATACAATAACTGTATCCCCCTGAGGGATCGATACCCTGTACAGAGAAACGTTAAATTGAGCATCAAGATTTTGACAAAATTAACGCTGAAGAAGAAAATCATAGGTGATGAGAAATGGAACAGAAGTGAATAAAAAGAGAAGAGTTCTTAACCAAAGAAAACAAAGCTTTGAAAATTTAACAAAAAGAAGCCCTACCAAGCTCTCACTTTGGCACCTAACATAACCAGTTCTGTAAGAATGGGGAGCAAAAGACAAGCAACAATTAGTCGCAGGAAAAATATTTACCTCACTTGAAAATACATTAAATATATATCACGTAATTTTTTGGCGATAATAAATGTAACAAACTATTTTCCTATCAAAACAACATTTGGTACACCACCGCTCTAAGCGCGCTTCAACACTTTCCTGTTATAAATTCCAAAATCTACACAAAAGAAACAACACACAACTAATTATTAAACTCTAGGAAAAGACTTGGGTAATCACAGACGACAAAAGACTTATAAATAATAAGCTGCAGAACTCCCAATGCATTAGCGCTATATTTGAACATCAGAACACACTGCGAGCCAGTAAGGAAAAACTATAAAATAAAAATTAAATGAACACTTAATCTTCAAAAGCGAAGAAATTTGGCATGATGGAATAAAAAGATATACTTTAGAATGACCAGTAGGTCAAAATTACAATTTTAGTACCAATTCTTCTAACTCTCTGCAATTCTGCATGGAACAAATAAATCTTAGTTAACCATACACACCATCCATAAATGTGTTATGAGCTAGGCAACATTGTGCAAAATATTCGTACACAGCCTTAAATTCTACGTAAACTAATGCACAAGGTTCATCACCAGCTCGATTCAAGAAAACGCTTCACAGACTTAAATGAGTTTACATTCACAAAAAAAGGCTACCACAAGTTCAACACTAATGGTTGTTCATTAGCCAAAATGAATCACTGTGAAGTGAATCAAAGCATTGCGAAGTGAATTATTTATGCATTATTTTACCGAGTTTCTCTTTGGAACAGGTAGTCCGCAGAGATCTGTTGTACGCCCTAATTGACTGCAGTGTTCTGCATCTGACAAAGAATTTTATGAGGTACATTGTTATTTGAGAACAGCAGGTGCAAGGTTTGGGGCAGTTATCATTGATTACTTTACACACAGATTTGCAGAACCCTGGTAGGTGACTAATTTTACTGAATAGATGAAGGAAAACTCTCTCATAAGAAATGATAGTGTGTACAAAAGACTCACTGCAATATTTCAGTCCCTTGCGCGGATCATCCGACTGAACATACTCCTTAAATGAAACAAACAAATGAAAACTGAAATTTTTTACGCTAAGAATGGAAGAACAAGTACTGCAGTCAGCCAAAGATGTTTTTGTTAGTTGCTTGTGATAGAAGTCTGTTTTCATGGCAAGGTAACCGGAGAAATAAGTGGCGGCATCTTCCACTTCCAAAGAAGCAAAAATTCCTCCAATCTCGGTGGCTCCGTTAAACACCACAGCAGCCTGTTGTTCCTCTTTAGACACCGGAATGATGGGTGGCACTACTTCACTTTCTTCCGGCACCTGAAAGGCAAGAAAAAATGTGAACTCAAGTTAAAATTTTCTTCAAGTAAGTCTGTGACTTCATAAGCCAGCATTTTAGTTGCATTTAAGGGTACAGATTTAAATGTTAGAGGGAACAGAAATTATTATTATTATTATATAAGAAAGTTTTAGCCTCCCTTAACCACGACAAAGATGTTCCAAGAGAGGAAAGAGGAAGGCACCATTTAGTATGGAGTTGAGGGAACGTGGAATCTATGCACAAGGTGCACAGAAACAGTAAGCTAGGAAAGAAGTTCATGAAACAAGAAAAAAGTTGAAGAAGAAAGTAGTAGGTGGTGAAAAACAGGACAGCAGTGGACCGAAAAAAGATGGTCCGTAACAAAACAAAAACCTATTCTATTTCAACAAAAGGAAGCCTACCTAACTTTTAGCTCAGGCCCTCACATAGTCCCCCTGGGAGCGCTAATTCCCATAGATACAATACCTGTATCCCCCTGAGGGGGGAGGGAACAGAAAGTTAATCTAATATGATACATTGAGATGCAGACAATAGCAACTAGAAAAAGAGGTCAGTTGTAAAGAATTACGCTGAACAGAACAGGAAGCAGCATTGAAAAGCATACAAAGAAATGAAAATGATAAACTAGAGCATAATACTAAATGTAAAAATATACGGAGTCTCAAAAGAAGAAAAAAAAGAGCATAAGCTAAAGATTAGATTAGATTATGTTAGTTTAAGCCTCCATAACCACTAAAAAGCGTGTTTAGAGGAGAGGAAGGAGAAACGCACCATTTAGTGAGGAAATAAGGTAATGCAAAGTGGGATATCATTGGAGAAACAAGATATGAGGGGAAGAAAGGAAACACAAGATTGAAAGATAGGCAGAGAATTGTTAAATACATGGCTTAAAAAATATAAGTTTATGCACTCTATCTATGTCCCACAATTCCTCTCTAACATTTAATGTTGTCTAATATATCTAGATTTTTGAAAGATCTTAAATAACAATCATAATCTAAACTTATGAAAACTTGGAAGGAATATAAGTGTAAAAAGTGCAAATATCTATTAAATAAGACTCCTAATCATTGAGTTGAGAAAATCGGACTACAATCTGGAGATCATAAATTTTATTCTGACATTATGTATTCCTTAACGGGTTTCCAGACTCATCTCACCTCTGCTAAGAAGCCCAAGGTCTCTCCTAATTGCTCGTCAGGAGCTGTCTCGCAGTTGGAAGCAAGAGGAGCTCGAATGAGAGAAGAAGCAGTAATCTTGGCGTAGTTCTGCGTGAACGTTTGGGCATCTGAGAACTTCTGCAGCAGACGAATTTTGCCAAAGAACAATTCGAGCTCATCTTGGCAGAGATTTCTTGTAGATAGGTATGGCAGATGATGGCCATCCAAAACAGGTCTCAATGAAAGAATGACCGTTATGGATTGTATCAATCCTTGGATGAAGCGGCATCTCCGGGCAAGGTTCAAGTCTCCCAATTCTTGCAACCATTTAACAGCCTCCTTCAAAAATTGAATGGAAGGTGATCGAGAATGGATTGGTTTTCGAAGTGGCACAGGGTCTCCTGGTGTTGAATTCAAGACATCAAATATGTCGTTCATTTTTTTCAAATACGTGCTTGTTGCTGCAGCAGAAGAGCCTATTTTGCCCTTAGCAATGCAGGTATCAATAGCAGCAGAGCATGAATTAGAGAGAACCTGAGCTGCTAATTTGACTTTCATTTTGGCACCAAATTTCAAATCGTACACATGTTTGTAGGTAACACGTGGCATTCTTTGAAGGCTTTTGTCCCGGTCTAACTGGAAGACAGTTTCAACATCTTTCCAACTAGCTGGTGCTGAGAAGGATGGAACATTTACATCTCCATTCAGCAGAAAGTTTCGAGCACTTTTTAGCAAGTGCGGAGGATCTCTGAATGCAAAATAGGTTTGGTGATTAATTGTAATTCTTGGGTTGAGTGGTGTGGATCCAAGGGTCTTCAAAGCTGTTTCAAAATTAGAACCTTGATCAGTAGTTATGCCAAGAACTGAAAACTCTTCATTTTCCAATATTTTGATTGCATTTGTAATTATTGCAGCAACTTCAGCAGACTTCATAACATTTACAGAGAAATAATAGCCAATGGGAAATTTCCAATGACTTCTCACACCAACTGCCATTACACACAGAGCAGATGATGCCAACTTCCTTGAACGAGTCTCGCCATCATCCTCATATCCAATAATAAGATCCTTACTCTGATTGTAAGCAAGTCCTTTTCTCAATGACATTTCGTCTAACAGAATGAATGTAAGCCTATCAGCATCAGTTTGAGGATTAACCTTCAATTTAAGCATTTGAACATTACGTTTGGAAACACCCGGAGACATTTTCAAAGTTTTAAGCAATCTTTCAACAGTAGACAGTGAAGGCAATCGCAGCATTCTCCTCAACAAATTGTATCCTGATGTGCTACAGCTCACAAGGATATTGACAGCCATCCATTTTTGATAGAGTGTGTACCTCATTTTGCCTTTCAGCTTCATTTTTATGAATTCACTCAGGTATGGTCCCAGCTTTGGGTACAATTGAGTTAGCTGCGTGTCAATGTTGAAACGCTTGTACTGAACAGGTCTCTTTTTCCTACCAGATAAGCGTCTTTTCTTGCGTTGCTTTGAGTTTGCCGCACTTTCCACCCTGATGGGGCAAGGAAATAATTCTCGCTGACAAGACAGACTTGGAATTGAATGCTGAATTGAAGTCTCTGGCTGACAAATTGAAGAGATTATTTCAGTTGCAGATTGAGGAATCTTAGCTAGAGAATGAGTTAAACTAGCTCCTTCAGCGAATGATTGGGAAGTTGGTAAGTCTTTATTTGCAGGTGAGTGAGTTGACGCCATGGCTGATTTAGGAGTCAAACAGGCTTGCTTGCTGGATGATTGCGGACTTGAAAAAGCCTGCTTGGAAGCTGATAAAAGACTGCAACTCTTGGTAGCTGTTTGAGGACTTGAATGGTCTCTCTCAGAAACAGATTGAAAACTCAAATGGGTTCTTTTGGTGGCTGATTTAGGACTTGAATAGGCTTTTTTTGTGGCTGATTGAGGACTTAAGTAGGCTCTTTTGGTGGCTGATTGAGGACTTAAGTAGGCTCTTTTGGTGGCTGGTTGAGGACTTGAGTAGGCTCTTTTGGCAGCTGGTTGAGGACTTGAGTAGGCTCTTTGGGAGGCTGGTTGAGGACTTGAATAGGCTCTTCTGGTGGCTGGTTGAGGACTTGAGTAGGCTCTTTTGGTGGCTGGTTGAGGGCTTGAGTAGGCTCTTCTGGTGGCTGGTTGAGGACTTGAGTAGGCTCTTTTGGCAGCTGGTTGAGGACTTGAGTAGGCTCTTTGGGAGGCTGGTTGAGGACTTGAATAGGCTCTTCTGGTGGCTGGTTGAGGACTTGAGTAGGCTCTTTTGGTGGCTGGTTGAGGGCTTGAGTAGGCTCTTCTGGTGGCTGGTTGACTTAAACCACTGGTCACATGAGTTGGAGGATGCTGAGATGATGATGAAATTGGGATCCCTACTTCTGAAATTGGTTGGGATGGAGGGATAGGAACCAGTGAAGGTGGATCATTATCCAACAGCAGTGAATGATCACCAGCTTGTTTGGGTTGCATGTCACTTCCATGTCCTGGAAGATAAAAAAAATTCATATGAAACAGTACTTAGCAAAACTTTTTTATATAAAAATTTAGTTTCCCTTGTACTGAAATCTTTTATAGCCCTAAACACACGAAAACGCCAAAAATTGACTCTAAATGAAAACACATTTCGTTGAAAAGTTCTCTAAAATACTAAGATGAGATCAATACTAACTAACAAATATGAGAAAGAATTCATATTTAAATGTTGTAAAATAATTACATTGAAAGAGAAAAACTACACCTTTTTCCCTACAATTCAATCTAAGTCAAGTTCAATTGAATCCATCCAAGTCAAGTTCAATTGAATCCATCCAAGTCAAGTTCAATTGAATCCATCCAAGTCTAGTTCAATTGAATCCATCCAAGTCTAGTTCAATTGAATCCATCCAAGTCTAGTTCAATTGAATCCATCCAAGTCTAGTTCAATTGAATCCATCCAAGTCTAGTTCAATTGAATCCATCCAAGTCTAGTTCAATTTCATCCATCCAAGTTTAGTTCAATTGAATCCATCCAAGTCTAGTTCAATTGAATCCATCCAAGTCTAGTTCAATTGAATCCATCCAAGTCTAGTTCAATTGAATCCATCCAAGTCAAGTTCGATTTCATCCATCCAAGTCAAGTTCAATTTCATCCATCCAAGTCAAGTTCAATTTCATCCATCCAAGTCAAGTTCAATTTCATCCATCCAAGTCAAGTTCAATTTCATCCATCCAAGTCAAGTTCAATTTCATCCATCCAAGTCAAGTTCAATTTCATCCATCCAAGTCAAGTTCAATTTCATCCATCCAAGTCAAGTTCAATTTCATCCATCCAAGTCAAGTTCAATTTCATCCATCCAAGTCAAGTCAAATCCATCCAAGTCAAGTCAAATCCATCAAAGTCAAGTCAAATCCATCAAAGTCAAGTCAAATCCATCCAAGTCAAGTCAAATCCATCCAAGTCAAGTCAAATCCATCCAAGTCAAGTCAAATCCATCCAAGTCAAGTCAAATCATCCATCCAAGTCAAGTCAAATCATCCATCCAAGTCAAGTCAAATCTTCCATCCAAGTCAAGTCAAATCTTCCATCCAAGTCAAGTCAAATCATCCATCCAAGTCAAGTCAAATCATCCATCAAAGTCAAGTCAAATCATCCATCCAAGTCAAGTCAAATCATCCATCCAAGTCAAGTCCAAGTCAAATATGGGGTTGAAATGGGCTCAAAAATTTACTATTGTGGTGCTTTTTCACTGGTGTTGATATTTCAGGATGTAGCTCCTCATTCAGTTTTTATGCTGGAACAAAAACAAAGACAGTTTTAGAATCCTTGGAACATTCCTAACAAACTCAAATGGGCTTTTTTTCCATTTCCCATTTGTTCTCTTTTTATATGGGGTTGAAATGGGGTAGATGATTGAAATTTTGGTCCCCTCCCCACCCCCCCTGGGGGGGATCTATTGTCCGTAGTGCCATCAAATTTTAGGACCGAATAGTCCATCACCTAAGGGTTCTTTTCCAACAATAACATGAAAAATACCCATCGAAGAGAAAAGGGGCCCCGGAGAACCCCCTTAAACCATTGTTTTTTTTTACATAAAAATCATGACTAAAAAAACATGGCTACTATTATATTTTATGGGGCAAAAAAAAATTGTTTTTTTTTAAACATTTTAAAAAAATCATGACTAAAAAAAAGAATGTAAATATCAGGAAAGTTATTTTTCTTTAATCAAATTGTATTGAGAAACTTATAAACAAAGAATGCTGTCAATATTGAAATCAAACTTATTAGCACTGTACTAGGTCTTAAAATAAAATATCTACAAAGAATCTATTCACTATATAAAACTTTTTGGAGACCAGCCCCATCCTCAGTGAGTCATTCAGTTAAATGTGTTAAAATGGACAATGATTTTTCAGTTCCTTTAAAAAACATTTTACTGAATGACTTACTGAGGATGGATCTGGTCTCCGAAAATTTTATTAAGTGTATAGATTCCTTGTAGATATTGTATTCTATGACCTGGTACGGTTCTAATGGATATTAATGTATGGTATGTGATCAAAAAATCCATGCTGTTTTTTGAATATGTTTTTGTTACAAAAAGTCACGACTAAAAAACACGGATATTAATATACTTTATTTGACCATAAACAACCATGATGTTTTTTGAAAAATATCTTTCTTACCGGAAAATCAAGACTAAAAATGTAGATATTAATATATTCTATATGTCCAAAAAAATCATGCTGGTTTTTTTAAATCATGTTATCTTAAATCAAAAAATCATGACTAAAAAACATGGATATTAAGGACTTTTTGTGAAAAAAAAACACGGTTTTTCAAACTTATGTTTTTTTTGTCAAATAAAATTTTATCACACTCATGTTTTTTAAGTCATGATTTTTTGTAAAAAAACATGTTTTTCACAAATCATGGTTTTTTGGTCACATAAAAATAAATTAATATCAATGTTTTTTTTACAAATAAGTCATGACCAAAAAATGAATAATAATTTTTTAGTAAAAAACATGGTTTAGTCATGAGTTTTTTTTGTAAAAAAACAGCATGGTTGTATTTAGTACCAGAAAATAAATTAATATTCATTTTTATTAGTCAGAATTTTTTAAAAAAAAAACATGTTTTGAAAAAACGGCTTGTTTATTTGATCACCTAAAATATATTGATGTCTGTTTTTCAGTCACTTTTTTGTAATTAAAACATAAATAAGAAACCATACAGTAAAAGTAGTGGCAGATAACCCACAATTACCAAGAGGAGTGTAAGAGGAACAGCAGGAGCCACAGAACTTATATTGATGGAGTCAAAATTCAGAGCTTATTATCTCTGCTGTCTGATTTTTTGGTCACATAAAAATAAAATCAGACATAGTAGAGATAATAAGCTCTGAATTTTGACGCCATCAATATAAGGTCTGTGGCTCTTGCTGTTCCTCTTAGACGCCTCTAGGTAATTGTGGGTTATCTGCCACCACTTTTACTGTATGGAGTCTTTTTGATGTTTTTACAACAAAAAATGGCTAAAAAACATGGGTATTATTATATTTTAGGTGTCCAAAAAACAAACCAGACATAAACCTAACAAAATTTAGGTGTGTGCAAAAAAAAAAACAATAAAAAAACACATACAAAACATGTTTTTTTGCAAAAAAAGTCATCATATAAAACCGTTTTTTTGCATCACGATGGATGAGTCTTCAACATTGGTAGCAGCTGCACCATTTGCACCTGAGACACAGCTTAATGGAGTACTTTAGGAAGTCATTAAATGTGCACAACTCAAAATGGGCATAGAGTTAAATGGTGCTAGTGTGAATATGGGCATGAGCAATATTTCCTTGACACTAATAAAATAACTCACAAAACTGACCCATGATGACCTATCATTACGTGGATACTATCGAATATAGATTCTAGATAACAATACTATCCTACAGATGAAAAGAAAAAAATATATATAACACGATGTCTGCTGTTATTTCATTTCCGAATTTTCTTAATTTTCACTATTTCTTACTACCTTCAGGAGCAAAAAAATAACTACATAATTTTTGGGTAATCAATTATGTTCAAATGTAAGGAATCAGCCTATAATAATTAGTTTGAGTCAATTATACACTCAATAACACAGGTCCTAAAAATTTTTTAGTTAATACTGAAAATACTGAATACTAAAGGGAGCAACTAATGCATCATTGCAAAAAAGTTGCCTAAATTCCGAATGTACCCCATCCTAAATAGACTTACAAATGTTTGGCAATGACCTGATCTTATCATCTTTCAACTATGAGATCAACAGTTCATCACTTGAAAAAAAAAATGGACAGGAAACTAGTCTACAGCATTGTATTGTCAGTTCCACTTTCAGGAATATTTCCCATAAACTGCAGCAAATTTCTGATTCTCGGGTAAAGAAATTTTTTAAAAATCTTTATATTCTTCATAATTATATTATGTACTTCTGATTTTCGATAAATTTATCTCACTTCATAATAGTTAACTGCCTTGACTGGTGAAGTGATCCCTGAGACAAAATTTACTATTTTTCACAACGTATTTTAATGCTTTTCAAATTTTACCACTTTACTACCTAGAAGACACTGTATAATTATTGAGGCAGACATTAGACATGATTTTCTAAGCAGGATGTGTTGCTTCATAAGATATTTTTGATGCATTCATTCAATTTCAATATAATGCAAACGGTGAGGTTTTAACACTTATTTCTATGAGCTGTAATTGCGGAAAAAATATTTTCGCAACTCGGTGATTGCAAAAATGGATTCATCCATTCCATTCATGGAAGTTGCATGTATGCAAAATGTTTACAAGCACTGTAGCCAAATACCCAAATTACATTCATGTCTAAAATTGAGTGAACAGAAACACTATAACAGAAATAATTATTTTTTTTGCACACTTTTCATCTGAAATGCACAATTTTTTCAAAGGTCAGTGTATTATTAACGAACAGCTGAAAAATGTGAAACAAAAGTGTTCCACACATAATAAAAATTGCAGTAAGCAGTTTGACTCCATTGTGACCTTTAGTAATAATTTCAATACTCGTGATATTTATGCTTGTCATCAACACCTCCTCTGGATGATTATTCTTTGAATGATGATGCATAGCGGATAATGGCATGTGTCTGTCCGATTTCAAAAGTTATATGGTGCAATTAAGCTTGCACTGACCATAGGGCCATGACACTGCCGGCCCTCAAGTTCATGTGCAACGGTTTCTCAATATTTGCGTTGATTCACTAGGTTCTTCACCGTTTATAATTTATATTTCCATTTTTGAGGTAGAGTTAAATGATGCAACAACTTGAGTAAAGTCCTATCATTAAACTCTGTGCAAGGACATTGAAATGCCCTATGTATGAGGAAGGCTAAGTTTGTACTTTGAAGGTAAAACGATTGGGTATATCCAAAGAAATTCATTATAAGACAAGAATGTTGAATAATACAGAGAGAAGTAGCCACTTAAGGTTGTTGTTTAAAAACTCAAGTAGTAAACTGAATTAGATTTTTGAAAAGTTTACAATCCTTGATTATTTACTGATCATTAGCCTAAAAATTTATAAAATGACAATGAAAAAATTTAAAATTCAAATATTTAAATGGCTCAAATGAACTTTCCATCATAAAAAAACTTGATAACTCTCCAATCAAACTGAATGTGAAGAAGTGAACTATTTTTACTGTTGCTTACAAAAATTTTAGAACTTTTAACTATTATGTATCCTCCAACCTTAAAATTACATACCGCTTTACAAGAATACTTTCCATAAACTGAGGCAAATTTCTGATTGTTGGAGAAATAATTCAAACAAAATTTTTAAACTCTATAGACATATAATACTCTAAATACTCTATAGACATTACTCTAAATATTCTGAGAATTATTGCACTTGACAATTTTTTACTACCCTGAAGCAAATTTTACTACTTGATGTTAAGGAGATGCAACTAATCAGTTTTAGAAATTTTGTTGCCTGTATCATGGTAATAATATCAAAATAAGCAACTTTTCTTCTATGGACTTTTTGGGGCAAATGAGTATTTAACGAGTTATAGTGGAAAATTTACTTTGGGTACTTTGTAATTTATTATTTGCCGGCACTGCGGATACTGAATCCACTTCTAGAATCTTGTGGTTCATAAAACAGTAAAAATTTTCACCCAAAAATAGCGAATTATAGCGGTCTGTTCATTTTCGTCTTTGATATCGAGAGTGTGCCTGATCATTCAAGTGTATCGAAAGGGAGAGTCCATTCTAGTGTTGCCATTCGATGCGCTCGAATTAATTGCCGCTTCAAACACTAGAGTTGCGGTCAGTAATTTTCCGCTAAAACTCGTGAAATACTCATTTGCCCCTAAAAGTGAATAAATAAAAAGTTGTAATATAATGTAATTACCATGATTCAGGCAACAAAATTTCAAAAATCGGATAGTTGCACTGGTAAATGTAAAGTGTTTGCTAGTAATCTATTTTTAAATTTTAGGTGCCTAAATAGTCAATTAGATCAAAATGAATCATTTTTTCTATGCAATTTCTGTCGCAAATGAGTATTTAACGAGTAATAGCGGTAAATTTAGAGTCAATGTGAAGTTTAATGCAATCACGGAAATTAATAATTATATTCCAAACAATCACTAAAGGAACCCATTTAAGAACGTTTTACATGAACGACATTCTGCTCGCTGATGCTTTATTTTCGAATTATTGAACTTTGAAGTTGGCCATCCCGCGCCAAAGGAAGCGAGCGTAAGTTAATTAAAAACGGAAGCTAACCCCTTATTACAAACGTAAAGAGGTTGGGTCGTGATGGGGAGGCACAGTTCTTCTAGTGAAAATTATAAATAAAGCTTCTAACCCACCCATTAGGGTGACGACCGCAATCTTGTTTACATCGGGTCTAAGAAGGCGACCACCATGGGCGCCGCCATCTTGGACCCGATGTAAACAAGATTGCGGTCGTCACCCTAATGGGTGGGTTAGTAGCTTTATTGATAATTTTCACTAGAAGAACTGTGCCTCCCCCTCACGACCCAACCTCTTTACTTTTGTAATAGCTTCCGTTATTAATTAAATTCCGTTTCACGCGCTCGCTCCCTTTGACGCAAAGGCCAACTTCAAAGTTCAATTATTCGAAAATAACGCATCAGCGAGCAGAATGTCATTCTTGTAAAACGTTCTCGAATGGGTTCCTTTAGTGATTCCTAAGATTGGAATTCTTATTTTCCGTGATTGCATTAAATTTCACATTGACCAAATTTAGTTTCGTCTTTGAAGAAGAATGCGCTCGAATGAACAGCTACTCATCGATTTTCAGGTTTTTGTTGCTTGCAAATTTGAAAATTATTTCAATTTATCAAAAATTTTAAATGAGATAGACTACACAACTTCTACAAGCTATTGTTAAGCTACATTCAGCACCCTAAACACAAGTTTTATAGTTTGGCAATCCAAACTAGCTTTCATCCTCAGCACTATTGGTTTACAGTTTGCTACTTTGAATGTAAAGGTGAAAACAAAATTTGTTAAACATTGCAAAGAGTTTTTATTATGAACCCATTATAATTTGTCATCACATCCTACCTGCTAAATAATTCAGACAAAATTTACATAGTACTAATAAAGCTGATGGCACTCTGCAACCATATTTTGTTACCATTTTAGACTGAAAACCTCATCAAAAATTAGTCTACACAATTTAAAAATAAACAGGATGTCATTTATAATAAATTGTAGTCTATTCCAATACTTATTTATCATTGCCCAGTATTTTACATTCGAGGCGAGTAAATGGGATTTTCCAGTGAAACCGGCATTTGCTTCCAAAGATTTCATGAAGAAATGCAACGTCAAATGCTAAATTAGTCAAAAACCATGTTTTCTATATTAAATTCAAATACACTTGAAATGTCTCACCTTCTAGGTCTGCAAAGCCGTGATTAAAAGGCAACGGCACAACACCACTTTTTAATGGAACGTAAGTTTTGAATGGCGAAAGGATTCTTCGGTAGTCCGTCATTTTGAAATGCCTGCTGCACACATAGTAGTGCGCACATACATTTGACTTACTTAGATCATTTAACTGCACATTTCCACTCGCAACAATCCATTCTTTGAAATTCACACGTGGATATTGGAAATATCGTAATTCTGGTCGGTTTTTAGAATTACTTTCGCACCCAATAAAAGAACACTTTTTAATTCTAACTCGAAGCGGCGGCGACATTGCGCCTCCTTGTCGCGTGAAGACTTCGAATGACGCTGCAAGTTTCTGATGTCGTACCCGATTCAGGAACTCGTTGGGCTAACAGTGGTGCCAGATTTCGGGCTAGCAATGTTGCCAGATTTTAGCGCTGCTATTGGTCCGCTTCCATGACGCAACATACACACCACTCGATTTTCCAAAACACTGGTTTGCTGCTACCTCTTTTAAGTATACCGTGGTGCGCTGCCGAGGAAACGAGGCGGCCATTATCAGTGGGAGACGCAATTACGCACAACCTCATTCAATCATTGCTTGCTGGACACTAGATCTCTGTGCTCCTCGCGTGGTGCATGGGAGTATGCATCACGGATCCATCTTTGGCGGGTCGGTGTTTTGCTGCAGCAGCATGCTCCTTTGTGAGTACTTGTGATGCGTGATGCATCAATGAGTCGCTTGTGCTGCATCGTCTAAACAGGCCTTTATAGACTTGGGTTTCTCAGTTGCTGTCAGCTTGTGTGGATACTTGTTTGTGATACTGTGGCCCCCGTGAAAATGTCGAATTTAAACAATACCAGCAAAAATTTAGAAAAGAGTGGTTGCAAGATGAATTTTTTTAGGAGTGGATTATGCAATCTTAACTTGACGAAACCGAGGCTTCAGCAGTCCTTAGACGATCAAGCTATGCTATCAATCGATTGACGCAAACGCAATCGACCTGCAATCAACCCTTCAATAGGCATTCGAAACACGTTTTAGTTGATTTTCTGAAGAGGATAGTCTGACGTGAAGTGCATAGCAATAATTTCCTATTCAAATTTGGCTTTTCTCGCTTTGACTCTAGTTGCCCTCAAACGGAAAAATTGAGTAAAGAGGAAACGACGCTGGTCTAACAACAGTGGTACAAAATGAGAAGCGGTTTCACTCGTGAGCATTTACTCAACGTTCTGCGGGAGTAAAGGGAGCTTTTATTTTGCAAAATTTAGTACGTCCCAGGATAGAGAAAATTGACGCAATGCTTGATCAAAGTTGGCCTAGATGGTGCAGCATCAGTGCTTGAGTTTGAGTCATTCAAACTTTCTATCAATCATTGTCAACGCTAGGCTCAATCGTCAAAACAGCGTTTAGACGGTCAATTATGCTTTATTCAAGGAATGGCTTGAAGTTTTGAATCAAAATGATTGACCGTCTAGGGCCGCTTTACTGTCAGTACTGCAGGTGTAATTTTAGAAGTTAATGACATATTTGAAAAGAAGAAAAGTAATAACTCTTGCAAACTTGAAGGTTCTATAGAAATGTTCTTGAGTTTTCATTATGCTATTTATATCAGTGACCACATGATTGACTTGTTAAAAAACATTATATCCAGCTGAAGGACAATCGATCACAAAATGCATTGCAATAAGTGCTTGAATATTATTCAGAATATGCTCTGTCCTCATTTCGAGGAAGAGCTTAACAACAAATTTAGTTTGTTATTGGCCGAATCAAATGATTTTTCAGTTACACAATTGTTAGGAGTTACAGTTATATATTTCAGTAATGTATCTAATAAAGCTGAATCGACCTACATAGGACTGGAACAACTGGATTAATTTGATACAGATGATATAATTACAGCAATAATTGAGAAGTATTCATTTTTTGTGTTTAGCTATTTTTCTGGATTATATTTCATCGAATCTAGCTATTTCTAGCTATATTTTACAACGATTCTAGATATTTTAGCACAGACAAAAGTGGCAACCCTGACTGCGAAGTGTTGCCTCGAGTCGAGAAGCTGGAGATATTACATTACCTACCTCAGTCTTGTATAATTAGTAGTATATTCTCTAACAAATCATGAAGTATTTAAACAGGTATTCTTACGTAATTTTGGAAGCCGTCCTTGTTCGGATTCAATTTCAATTCCTGACATAAGTTGAAAAAACTTCCCTTTTTTCTGCATTTTTGTAGGCAAGGCATAGCCTAAATTTTCATCCTTCGTTCCTGCTGCATTTTCTTGACGAGAATATGAGTTGAAGTACAGCGCAAAAGGCAGCCTAAGAAAGCCTGTAGTGCCTGGCAACGCTTACCGCCGTTGCTGAATGTTGCATACCGAGTGTATCATGTCGCCAGTTTTCACTTCAACCGGCTGATGAATTCACTGTCGCAATGTCTGCCGTCATAACCGCCAGTATACCCTCGGCATAACGCAAAGTCAATCTCTTGATAAGTACGTGTTACGGACGTTCCATACCCATCTTCTTTTTCACGTCGTGTTGAACTGAGACAGTGTTTGCCCCCACAGTTCCAATATTTTTTGAAACAATGCGAACTTGCCCATTCACAGTTGCAACATTTTCATCGCTTCAAATTTGCAAAAATATTCAATATAAAAAATTATTTAAGGTCGTCATACTATCGGGGAAGTGACAACCTGCAGGACGGAAACGAAAGTGACACAGGGATTGGCTATTATAACTTCAAAAAAAAAATTCTCTACTGTTGTGTAAGACTTTCTCTAACTTTGCGAAAACTCGTTATTCATGGAACCGAAAGTACAGAATAAAATATTTTCCACTTGTTCAAAAGTTCCTGGATTTATTCGGAAACGTTCAAGCAATCCTTTATATATTATATTTTTCACCTTCACTTAATTGTGTGGAAGTAGATAACTGGACCTTTACAAATAAGTGTCATTAATTTTTTTCTTGAACGAAAATGAAATTATCTTGTGTGATGGAGATGAATCAGGACTTCATTTGAGCGAGATAAGTGTTTTGAAATTTATTTTCTTTTTCAAAATGAAATATTTTCATCATAGTGTGAAACATGCTTAATTTTTGAAGAACTTGAATTGATTATGAAACTAATAGCAAGACTTAATTATTTTAGTCTGTTTGAATATTTCTAGATTTACTAGGAAATGCACGTACAGAAGTATATATTTTTTCATTTAGAATTCTTTTATATAATGCTATTCATTACTTGATCTGCGATTGATAGAGGTTTTTTATTCGTGCTTAAAATGAGATTTAAAATTTCTAAATGTATTGTGATAAATGAAAATTCTATTTGTGCGTCATAACAGGTGTTGAAATTTTTGATTTCATAATGGAGAATTCTTGAACCGAATCGTGAGACCTTTACTTTCCTAGTTAAATATGGAACTGAAAGGGGAAAATAAATTGTTTTTGATTGTTCGAACACTTTTTGTAGTACGGAAATGTGCTTCAAACCTTGAATAGGTTTGATCACTTCCAGTTCTAAGTAGAAAATCATTCAGTGCTGAATTGGTTTTCACCATTTTTATTGTTTAGAATTCAACTATTAATTTTCCAAGAATTAAATACGGAGAAAATGTGTTATCTCAGTGTTGAATAAAATGAGAGAACTGAACTGATGGTGATTTTATTTGAAAGAATGAATGTAGGATGTGGTCATGCTGAAGCCTATTTATACTGAGTGAAATTTTTCTTAGTTTTCTAGAATGCAATTTAACATGAAATCAAGGCATTCTTCATTCGCAAAACGTATAGGTATTGAAACCGTCATGATTATTCGAACTCAAATAACTTGAAGACGCTCTCAATTCATTTGCAGATTTCAACGAATCTGCTCAACTCGGAATGAATTCATGAAGTTTCTCTTCACAACGAAATGAAATATTTAATGCTTTCTGTAAAATTGCAGAATACGCTGACTCTATAAAAACTGAATTTTGTTATGCGGTGTGCGGCAAGTAACCAATGTCGTGGTAATGGAAACTCACGAGACGTTTTCACAGGTATTTACTGGGAGGAGATGACGAGAACGATAGCAAGAATTCTAACGGGCCGAAATTTTATCACTCCTGATCAATAGAGTATTTATTACCATTGGTACCGTGCCTCAAGCGGTTAATTATTTAAAATTAAATATCTGTTATCAGATAACAAATAAGTACAATATTCAAAACTTTTTTCATAGCGCACCTCGTCTTAGTTTCATCAAGAACGAAAATACACAACAATAAAACTCATTAACGTAAGCAGGAAAAAGGGAGGCAGCGAACAATTTAAGGCCTTCTTTTCAACATTATAAAATTAAAACACGAGTTGCTAAAGAACTCGATACATGATGCGAACGAAATATACATGTCATCAATGTATGGTAAGGGGAAAAATAAACGCCAGATAGAAATAATTACAAAAACACAGTTAAAAGAAAAATAATTGGGATTCGCATTAACATAAAGAATCTCTTCGCATTTAAACAGTTTTCTTGCAACGCAATACATAAATAACTATTAAACATCGTAACTATTTGGTAATCACCTCTATAAATTTAAAACTAATCGCATAGCAGACAATTCTACTTAGAAACATCACCAAAACACTATTCCTCAACAACCGAACAATCACCGAAACAATAGAAACTAGATAAATAATCAATAAAAATTTTCCACGTAGATAATGAATATTGAGTACGCAGTAACAGCCGTAATGAATTGAACCAATGATTTAATCCATTAGTTATCAAATGAATAATCACTTTTGAAGAAAGAAGTAAGGAAAAATGGATAACAGATCCGTAGACTTAGAAATAGAGTTATTAGAGTTAAGTCTCCCCTAATGCCGTCAAGGTCGTCTTTGTTGACAACACCATTGATGCGGCGCCAGGGTGTCTGGGCTGGGCATCGTGTGTGTGTAAAGACCACACGTCTTAAATGCGTGACTCGCTCGATGGGCTGTACGCGAATGACGAAGTACTTTTGGAACACGTTACTACAAAACTTAGTGATATTGGTTACATTTGTTACATTAAACATCAAGTACGTGGTTATATGAAATTCGGGTTAGTTATATACCCAACAAGGACAGTAAAGAACATGAATAAATTAGGAAATTTGGTAAACCTGTCGAAGGTAAAACGCATCACACCGTTCAAGATAAACACAGTTAAACAATCATAGTTAACTTTTAGATAATCACCCAAGGTGAACACACAAAGTAAAATACTCAATTGGCATCAATAATTTAGCATCGTTAACCTTCCTTTGCACAAGTTAACTTGATTTACCACAAATTTTTGTTACACTTCCGTTGCCAGCAAGGCGAAGGTTTGACACAAACCTGGCATAGTGCGACTAGAACGCTCCGGCCGTCTTGAGCGCCTAGGCTGTTTCAACCCCGAGTGCACGTTGATTATCACGTGTCCCCCAACAGTTATAGTGCTTATATGTCCCCTGGCAGGGTGTTTAATGTTCCCTTTGTTTGAACGCGTTCCGACGGAGGTGAAAATCCTCTGCTCTCATTCGTTCGGCAAGCAGCTCCATCGGTTTTCGTTTGTAAAAACCTAAGACGATTAGAGCCATCACTACGACTATTAGTATCATAACTATCACGTCGCTGATCCTGTCCGGTATGAAGTCCATTGAAGCATTCGCAGCCACCCAATCTTGGGTCAATGAGCCCTTATGCTCCACCAAGGCTGCAGTTAGGGTATCGACACTTACGGAAGTAATTTCGTTGCCTTTCTCGGCCTGGTTGTTCACCCACTAGGACCTGCAATTGGAACGAAAGCGAGACTTGAATTAGCATAGCCATGAATGAAAAAACAGTGTCAGAAAGAGATAATGATCTAATTTAATCAAAATACAATCATAAATATAATCAATCGATGAACGTTACTCGTCCTTTGAACTTCAGAGTCAAATCTAATGCTAACTGCTTCCGAATCAGTTAACTGCAAGTGAAAAACAATGTAACTAATGGCCAATTAATAAATTGACAACAGCAAACGCATCCGCATTCAGAGTTGCATACAGGAAATGTCCAGTGATTTTAAATGCTGATTCAAATCGAAGTGATTTTTGATTAATGCTCCCACGATGTATTTCGTCTCATCAACGTAAGGTCTTGTCAGCGATGTCAAATCGTAATGCGGAAATCGCAACCAATTTTTAAATTGTTAATTTAGCATCAAGATTCAGTTCAACGTCACGTCGATTTGCATCAACAATAAACTAATTAAAAATGCAACTGTACGATCGTGAGAACATTCGTTGAAGGACATGAATTGTTAACCTTGAATGTTGAAGTACAAAACTTAAGCTTAACCTATGGTAACCGGTACTGAAGATTATTTCACCTACACTAATATTAGAGCACAAGCATACACGAAATTATTATAATGCGAAGCAAGTAACACAAAGATGAAACTTAATACCTAGTTAACACGTTAAATTGAGTAATTCAGTCTTAACTCTTAGCAAAACCGTAACCTTCCACGTCTTAAGTATTAAAGTCACATATATAGTTATAGGTAAAACTGTACGTTGTCAGTTCCTTTTTCTTGGCGGTAGCACATGGTTCATGTTACTCCTATGAATTTTGTCTCCGACTTTGATTTCGACCCAATGTCCTTTGACTTTCGTAATAATTCCTGGACCATGCCATGAAAGGTCTAATTTGTCTATTTTAAAAAGTTTTTTTTAACATAAATCTGTCACCAATACTGAACTTGTTATTTTTACGTTTGAGATTGTGGAACATAGTGCGTTCCGTCGTTATATATACGATTAAATTCCTAATGTTCTCAACAATTTGAGCTGCTTCTAACCCACGAAAATTTACTAAGTCTATTTCCTCATGGTAACTGTATGAAATAGGGAAATTTTCTCCGCGAAAATATGGGCATGTATTTCTTCTATAAACGACATAACTTGGAGTATCTCCCAATGTCGTATTCAACGCGTTGTTTATGGCATTTTCTACCATTTCCAAACATTGATCCCACTCCGTATGAGCTAGGGAATGTATGTACAACATCAGTATATTTGTTATTTTTCTATTGTATCGTTTAACAATAGCATTCGAATGAGGGCTAAAAGCTAGAACTTCTTTCTTTGCAATAGCATGTATTTTGGCAAATTTTTTTACTGCTACCTATTTAAATTCAAGGGCGTAATCACTTAAAACCGTTTTCGGGTACCCGAAAGTGCTAAAACAACTTCCTAAACATGATATGACTTTGTTTGTTCGACAATTACTGGTTGGGTACAATTTACAGTATCGTGAAAACAAATCAATCACAACAAGTATGTATTTATTCTCATTATCGGTCACGTTGAGGGGACCAACAAAGTACATTGAAACTACTTCAAAAGGTTCTTTCGCCATAGGAGCCGTTAACATTTTTATTGGAACGTAAGGGCGTACTTTAAGAAGTTTGCAAACTCCACGATTTTGTACAAATTTTCTCACGATCATTTTTCTAGACTATTAAAATATTTGAGCTTGAATTTAAATAGAGTGTGCAAAGCATCCGTATGGTACAAGGGATGTATAGCAAGAATTGCCTTCTTCATGAGAGATTCTAATATAGTGCTTGGTCGTGTGTCAATGCGTCGCCGTCGATAGAATATGTCATTTACAATTAAATGACTTGGTAAGTCAGGAATTTTAGACGTACTTTTATGAAGTAACACCTCTATAACTTCGGTGCAAAATGGATATTGCTTCTGCTCGTCAATGAACTCTTTTAAAGTTCAGGAAATTTCTTTTTCTGTCGGGACATAGTCAATTAATTTTGGTGTCAACACGTCGTTACTGTGTGATTGCATCGTCGAGTCAGTAAGAACGTCTTGTTTTGCTTTTGCTCGCGTCTGCGCAAGCACACCTCAGATTCAAGCTCCGGCATTAATGTGTCACAGCATTCCAATTCTTCAATTTTTAGTTGGTCATTGTTATTTGGTAGCCTGCATAGGTAGTCGGCTACGACGTTTTGTCTACCAGGTAAATAGTGAACGACAGCGTCGTATGAGTGAACGTTAATGCACCATCGGGCCATCGCTGTATCCTCTGGTAACTTTTTCGTGAATAGAGGAGCAACTTGCAGGGCTGCCACTCTAGATATTTTATATCTAGATCTAGATGTTTTTGCTTAAGCCTAGATGTAAAATTTGGAGCCTAGATATTAGCTATAAAATCTAGATAGTTTTTTCAGCGTGCTAGATATTTTCTAGCTAGAATTACAATTGACTATTGAGCTATTTATATGATAGATTTCTGTAAATTCGAATTAAGAATTCACTATAATCGTAGATTTCTACTTCATTCTTGTCATATTTGTCAATTTGCTTCACCAAATTGTTTGAATAGTGAACCAACCACATTCTGATCATGTTATGTATAGATTATGAACCACACCTAGACGGCTATTTCAATGGTTTTGTGCTGCTATAGTGTAATTTCTAATTGTTATCATCAGGTTCATAAGCTAAAGCACACTATCTCTAATTGCAAAACTAGTGTTGATGTCAAAAATCATGGAATAAAATCCACATACATTATCAAAAATGTATTGTGGCCTCAATTTGACGAAAGACTGACCAATGATATTGGCAACAATGAGTTCAGTTTATTGTTGGATGGAAGCAATGATATTTCAATCATGAAACTACTTGGTCTATCAATTATATACTAGAGTCATGCATCTAGTAAAGTCAAATCAACTTACTTAGTAATTGCAAACTTATTAAAAGTGATCCATATAGCGTTGTGACAGCCTTAAAACAATTGTTGATAAGTAGGAATCTGAGCATTGATAATTGCAATGCAATAGAGACTGACAATGCAAGTGTCATTAATTGTTGGCATCAATAATGAAGTTTATGCCAAGTTCAAAGAAGAAAATTTATATTTAACATTGATGAGATGTGTATGCCACTCATTCCAGCTTGCTATATCCCATGCTTCTGGTAGTAAATGTTTACCAAGGAAAGTGGAATTTTTTGTTGCAGAAACCCATAATTGGTTTGCAAATTTTTTTTAGACGATGCCAATAAAATTAACTTAATGAATCGATTAATATTGGTTCACATTCATAGAGAATTCCTTCAGCTTGGAAAACTTGATGGTTGTCCATCCAGCCTGCAGTAAAAAAAATGTTGCTCAATGGCTGGATTTATGAACACGTTTTGAGATTGCAAGGCAAAGGGAAAATTGCTATCCTGCCGATGTATCATTCAAAATATATTCTAATGAGAAAAATCTTGCACTGTAATTTTTTTTGCAACTGATCTTAACAGAGGGGCAAATAATTATTAAGTTATTTGGGTAAATCTGAAGGATATGTCAGTTATCGATTTTCCACTTTTTGGTGCCTGAACCTAATTAATTGAATCAAAATAAACAAGTTTTCTTCTATGCACTTTCCGTCTCAAATGAGTATTTTACAATTTATAGAGGTGAGTTTAGGTTTGTCTTTGATGACGAATGCGCTGGAATAAACAGCTACTCATCGATTTTTGAATTTTTGTTGCTTGATTCATGGTAATAACATCAAAATAAACAACTTTTCCTCGATACACTTTTTTCGTCAAATGAGTATTTAACGAGGTATAGGCTAGCGGTAGGTTTGGTTTCGTTTTTGATGGCGATCGCGCTGGAAGCGAGTGCGCATTGCAGTGTTGCTGTTCGACGTGCTCCTTGAATTACTTGCCGCTTCAAACACTGGGGTTGCGGTAAGTCATTTACCGCTATAACTAATAAAATACTCATTTGAGACAGAAAGTGCATAGACGAAAACTTGTTTATTTTGATCTAATCAACTATGCTTAGGCATCAAAATTTACAAAATCGATAACTGACATATCCTTCGGATTTACCGTTATTTGAATATAAAAATGTAGATAAGACAAATTTATTGGATGAAATGCTAATGTTCCTTAAATCAGTTTTCACTAAATTACTCTTTCCTACTTGCACTGCTGATAACTACTTGCTACTACTTTGAAGGACTACTTATTAGTCCTTCCTACTTGCAACACTTGTGAAGTTGAAGAATATTTGGATACCAAGCTTTATTAGGGTAAATATCAGGATACTAGATAATTTAAACACAGGTAAATCGCCTATCATAAAACAATTTATGATATAAATATTCTTTTGTGCTATTTTTATACTAACTTATTATTTTTCATTAAGTTTGTTCTGGATATATTTTTGGATGTTTTATTTTTAAATCTAGATGTTTCTAGATATTTTTTGAGGTCAAACTAGATTATTTTGGTCAAACAAAAGTGGCAGCCCTGGGAGCAAGTGGACGGTGGTTAGTGTACAGATGGATAGGACATCCAATAATTAGGTAATTAAATGCTTCTAGAGCACTGTAAAGGCAAAAAAATTTTTTTTGGTAGTGCTGTAACGTTTTTGACTAGAATTTAAACTTTTGCGGAAATATGCAACAGAACGCATTAATTTATCGCCTGAATCTTCGGGCTGCATCAACGCGGATCCTATGCCAAAATTTGATGCATCAGTAAATATGTGAAACGTCCTAGTATAACCAGGGTGTCGTAAAACAGTCTCAGAAGTCAGTGCTGATTTTATGTAGTCAAAACTTTTTTGACAGTCGTTTGTCCAGTTGAAATTAACACATTTTTTAATAATCTGTACAATGGGGTTGCAACTACTGCAAACTGCGCTATGTAGTTGCGAATATAATTGGCTTCACCAAAGAATTGCTGCAATAATTTTACATTTATTGATGCCGGATAATTTTGTAACATCTCGGAATGCTTATACTGTATGCCATCGACGAAAATAGTTTGACCTAGTTACTCTACTTTTTTAAATTTACATTTTTCGAGTTTAATGCATAATTTACCGGTACGGAGTGTCGTCAGAACAGTTTTAATATCGCACAAATGTTGCTCATTTGTTTTTGAGTAAATTAATATATCGTCTAAAATACGAAGCAAAAGTGTCCTAAAATAGGCGCAAGAACAGATGACATGACACGTTGAAAAAAGCTCGGACTTGAACTGAGTCTAAATGAAATTCTTCTGAACTGGTATTTTTGGTAACCTATACTAAAGGCTGTAAATTTCCGACTTTCCTGTTCTAATTCTACTTGGTGGAATGCAGACTTACGATCCAGAGTGGAAAAAAGCTATTGCCACCTAATGTGGACAATATTTCGTCTATTCGTGGTATAGGATACGATTCCTTGACCACGATTTTGTTTAATGATCTAAAATCTATCACGGGTCGAATTTCCCCCGTTTTTTTTCTTCACCACATTGACTGGAAAATTGTAATCTGACATGGAATTCTCAATTGTGCCCTGTGAGAGCATTTTTCTGTTGACCTTGGCCAACTCCTCCTGATATTTATGAGGTATGCGATAGGGTGGTATATTTAAAACTGGTGCATCATGTTTAAGTACGATATTATGTTTTGTCACATTCGTAACACCTATAGTTTCGCCTTGTAACGTGATCACGTCACGGAAACTGTTCCTCGATTCCAGTAATTTTTGTTTTACGTCAACTTCATCGCATGTTATATCATTATTTGTTAACGGACGGCATACGCCCTTATGTACATTAGACACACTTTCGACTTGTGTATAAATTCCTAGTTCCTTACTGCCAGGAAACTCACACTCACAATTATTGCCGCGAACATCGACCTTCGACCCAAGTTTCTCCTTGGCCATGGTCTTCATTTCACCACGTCCTGAGATGACTTCAAGTGAATCCGACGTAACCTCAACAGTATTCGCTTCTTTCAGCGCTCCCTCTACATTCGTGAAATAAAGTTTGGCCTCAACTTCTCCCCCAGCTAATGCTTCCATGTTACACAGCATTGTGTTTTCGCTAAAATGAATCGCATCATCGGTCGGGTTTAGTGTTAATAGGGGAACATTCCCATCTTCTTTGACTGTAACTATTGATTGTGCTATTAGCGCTCCACTATTTAGTCCTCTTTTCAACATTATATATTCACCGGGCTTAGCCTTTTTTACAAAGGCATTATTAAGCTTGATACAATTAGCAGGCACTTCTATTACGTCACAGTGAACCACCAGCGGTTTTTTATTTTTTACGTTTGGCCTTGGCTGCTCAGCTACACTCTCGAGCTGAGCCTTTTTTTGTCAACTAGTGTTTTTCTCTCGCGTGCACTAACTCTGCCGCGGTAATTTTTGCTCTGCTTAGCGACTACTATATCTGACAGCAAACAGTCACTGTTTATTGTATCCATTAGTATGGCTTCTCTACTTATTATAGGCTTATTTTCGATTTCATTGAAAGGTACTCATGGTCCTTTCCACATGAGGGAACAATCTTTCAAGTTAATCACTGCATTCGTTAACACGTCTCTTCCTAAAACCAAATCATATTTGTATTTAGCATCTTTAATTACTAAAGCACTAGTCTTAAGTACTTTGTCAGTGCCAGGTATAGAGTCATTTAAGTCAACCTCACCGCTAACATTACTCTTTCTGTTTATGCCTCTGACTCTCAAAAAACTCGGTTTCAACTTTTCTTTGGGGTATTTGATGTTACTGTAACTAATGAGGCATTTTTCGCTACCGCTATCTAGCAGCGCGCTTAAGTACTTATCTTGATTAGAGAGGATGATTGTGGGCTTACGGGATTTTCTAAACGTGACAAGATCGGTGCCTTCTTTCTTAAGACGTCCTGCTCCTACATCTGTAGTGTTGAAATAAACCTCAACTGCTTTCTTTTGTGGTATTTCATCAGCCAGTTCTTCATCTTTCAACGTAGCAAACCTATTTCTACAGTTAAATAATGGATCAATATATGATTCACTCTGATCGTGATTTCACTCAGTCATCTCAGTATCTGGACTCGTTTCGACCTCAACTTTTGGACTAACGAGAGTCTTGCGGTGACACTCAGGCTTCGACTCGCTCTTTCTTACACCTCCTACTACTCTTCCTGTAAAAAAATTTTTCGTAATCCTCAGCAAAGTGCACCTCGTGCCTACCACGGTTATTTACGCCTCTATATACATTGTACCTCCGCAAGTAAGCTTTATAGTGCCTGACTTCATTCTCTGACGCTCTACAGTTTCGAACGAAATGCTCTCCTCCACATGCAAAGCAGGGGCCAACGGCTCTAGGTTCGCTTTGACCTCTTTGAGTTCGACAGTTGGCTTCAACATGACCTGAAACGTTGCATGAACTGCAGAAAGGTGCCTTCTCGTTCTAGCTGGAAATTCACTGGGGCGTGACTCGAGCTTTCTGCCGGCAAAGTGTTAGATTCAAGGGAACCTATTTTTCTACCACCTACATAGCCACTACATTCCTTCCTGATCTAGGATTTCTCATCCAAGGTCGAGGAAATGACCTCCGACCCGGGAAACGACCTCTACGGTAATTTCCGTATAAAACTTCACTTTCCTGAGGGGAATCTTGCACATCAATATGGTCTTCTGACTCGGCCACTTCTGCTACAAAGGTTTTTCTATTGTACTGCGTCTCGTACCGAGTCGCTACTATCTGTTTATTCTCGGGTTGAGTTCAAACAGCGGCAACAATTCGTGCAAATAATTCCTCTGACGTATTGAACAACGTATCAAATAATTTCTTAGCAAAAGACTCAACGAGCAAGGGTGCTAACACTGTAATAGCTATGCTTAGATCAATACTGTCTCCTACAAAACGTTTTAGTTCTACTTGACTTGTACTGGCCCTGAAAAATGGGTGTCTCGACCACGCTATTGAAGTCGAGTTCAACAAATTTTCCGACAACTTCCTAATATTAGCAAATGCGGTCACCAACTGGGCCGCAAGTGCATCGTTCATAACGAAGCGCAACTGATTTAAATCACACGCTAACGCGTGGATTAATTTAAATCACACGCTAACGCCTCTAGCTACATAGATGTCGTCCAAGATTTTGACAACATCTTCAAAAGAGTAGTGAAGGTCGGAATTAACCAACTTGGTCACTATTGAATTGAAATCTCCTACCTGTTTATTAGCTGATCTAACTAGTAATTCCTTTTTTGCACTGTCTGAGTTCATATCGGGCAATAGTGTCATGTAAGCGCGCAAGTTTCCTATATGCGTCATGAATGTTTTATTCTCAATGAAGTCGGTGTCTTCCCGACGTCTACGTCGGCAAAATAGTGGCAACTCGGCGGCCGAAAGGATTGTTCCTGATCTCGGCATGTTTGCTGTAATTTATCGTGCTAAAACGCTAGTATTGGCATTTGGGCCAACTGCCGCGGTAGCTGCTAGTGGAGTCATTGCTGGATAGCTCTTAACACGAAATCTAGGTACACTTACAGGACTTCTACTTGTTTTAGTCGCTGTTGTTCGAATATTATCGTCTGAATCGGACGTGTCATACATTCAGTGGGTAATAATTTTTTACACAATCCTAATACTTAGAAATCAACATTTGCTATAAGATCAATTTTACACACTACAGCAATAACATCAATAAACACAATTAGTAAAACAATTTACGAAATAACGAACTCATCCAAAAAAAATATCACCCACTTCTAAAGGCTATAGCTAACTTGCACAACTTCAATTTACTACTGCGGCGGCACTGCTCTTGCTACTCTAGCAAAGCCTGACGCATGCTGCCTTCTGTTTGCTCTATGCACTGCTTACGGCCTTGAGCCGATGCAAAAAAGATAATCTGCTTCTCGCTTAAGCAAAAAAATATTCTCTGTGGCTGCACGCGTTGCCTGCCTGCACAGCAACCGCGCTGCTACGATAAGGTGAACAACCTCTCCGTTAATTGTCAATTGCAAGCTATATACTTAGCTTCCACTGGCTGAATGAAGGAAGTGAAGTCGCTCGCCCAGTAGACGTACACTGGAATGACTGCAGTGTAGATGTAGACGAAGTAGCCGTAGATTTGTAGATCACTCGTTGTAGGGTGTCGCACCAAACTGTAGTTGCAGCACCACTTTCATGTCTTCTCCGGCGTCAAGGAGAAAGGGATAGCACGTATCTATCCACGCTGAAAACTGCACGTAGGTCTCCAGAAGTGCAGCATACGGGATCTTGAGGCTGATGCTGACAACAGACGGAAACAGTTGTGGAAGACTCGTATTGCTGTTGCTGACAGTCATTGACGCGTTTTCACAAATGTTTTTTTCTTATTTTGACTCTCGCTGAACTTCAAAAATCTTCGCTGTAGCAATTTCCCGTAGGTTTTCGAATTTTTAGTAATCTTCTTGAACTATTAATTACTTCTTCACAACGTAGTGGGTTTGATCATGTACTGGCCACCAAATGTGCGGCGAGTAACCGATGTCGTGGTAAAGGAAACTCAGGAGACGTTTTCACAGGCGTTTACTGGGAAGAGGTGACGAGAACGGTAGCAAGAATTCTAACGGGACAAGGGCTTATAAAAACTCCTCGAGGCTTGTGGTTGGGGTATCAATGGTGCAAACACAGCGGAAATATTTATTCACAGGCAAGTTAGAGGGGTATAGTAGGAGTAAGTTAAATCTATGCTTTAGTCTCCGTAGATTTCCCCTAGGTGTGTCATGCCTGCCCTAAAGGTGTCATGTGACTCAATACAATTTGTCATGTCGCCTCCATGACAAGCAATTGTGTGCCGGTTTTGCGACAAACGTATGACAAACTTAAGGGCACGGCTCGGTCAACTTCCGGATAATGGTAGTGTCGATAACGCTGTGCGGTCGACGTGAGGGTTCGTGGAAAAAGGGGCTGTCTTCTGTGCAGCTACCTTTTTCTGGGGGCGCTAGCTTTTTCGTGCAGCTGCCCATCTTGAGGTTCGTGAGGGTACCGCCTACGCCGTAATTCGTCCGCTAGGGCAACAAGTAATTTTTGCTTGTGCCGAACTACGGCGGTACAGAGAGAGTGAGGTTTGTGTGGGTACCGCCTACGTCGTAATTAGTCCGCTAGGGCAACAGAAGTAAATTCTGTTTGTGCCGAACTACGGCAGTACCGCGAAAGTGAGGTTTGTGTGGGTACCACCTTCGCCGTAATTAGTCCGCTAGGGCAACAGAAAAAACTTCTGTTTGTGCTGAACTACGGCGGTACCGTAAGGAAAACGAGCAACTGTCTGCGTCGTAATCAGTCCGTTAGGGCTCATCAGGAAATTCCCTGATTCACCGGACTGCGACAGCGTCTTTCTTTTCGACAAGCTATGCGGAAAATTTTATCCTCCCGAAGTGGTTCCTTAAGCCTCTTTTTAGGCGAGATGTCGTATGAGACTAAAGCCTGTCAAAAAGGAGAAAGGAAATCTCTTTTCACATCAGGATGTGAATTTTTTGCAGAATCTCTTTGAAAGTGTCTCTTATATACACAGATACATTTCAGCAAGAACAGTGATTCATTTCCTTTTGCGAAAATAGTGTCTACAAATATGAGCTGCTGCATAACATGGTACAACACACAAAATTACACTCAAAATATTGGTGCTATTTAGCTAAGTAATCAAACTCATCATGAGATGTTGAAATACAATACAAATAGCACTTAAGGGCTAACTAAAATAAATACACAAAAGCATCATCAGGGTAGGGAAACAGACCTAGGAGGCGTATAGGAAGATGAACACTGAAAGTACATATCTAAGATTTTTGGCAACTATAACAGAATCGAGTCGAAACCACTTGCGTTGCCTGACACGCCCGGGGGAGGGTGTCTCTGCTACGATAGCCGAGACAGGAAATCAGCAAGGTGGTTGTCGACTCCCGAAATGTGTTCTGCTCGAAACCTAAAAAGGCTGAAATACAAACCGAGCGTTTCGATCGGGGGTTCAACTTGTCTGCCTGTTGTAAATAAAGGAGCGGTCGATGGTCGGTCTGTAACATAAATTCTCGTCCATTCAGGTAGACCTCAAACTTCTGCAGAGCCCAGTAGATGCTTATCGCTTCTTTTTCAATGGTACAATAGTTTATTTCTAATCCTCTTAGTTGACGTGAAGCATATGCTGCCGGCGCGTAGTGACGGAAGTCTCGTTTGCTTGGCTGGAGGAGAGCTGCTTCAAGTCCAGTTTGGGAGGCAGCTGTCCTAAGAATGAAAGGACATCTGGGGTCTGGTAACTGTAAGACCGGTCTCTTGACTACGCTGTCTTCAAACTTTCGAACAGATCTTATGTTGCATCGGTCCAAGGAATTTGTTCTGGGGAGTTCTTCTTTAGAAAATCATGGAGTTTAGATGTCAGTTGAGAGTAGTTAGGAATGTACTATTGGTAGTACCCAACTGTACCGAGAAAACTTCGGAGCTCCCGTTTTGTTTTTGGGAGTGGAGCTGATTTTAAGGCTTCGACTCGGTTCTCCAGAGGCTGAATCTGATTACTGCTGAGTTGATGGCCCAAATACTGGAGACTGTCAAATCCGAATTCGCATTTGGACGGCTTCGCCTTAAGACCTTGTCGAGAAAGAGCTTCGAACAGTTTAGCTAATGCTGCGCAATGATCTTCTCAAGAAGTCGAGGCGATTAAGATGTCGTCCATGTAGAGCTCGGTATCTTGCAGTCCTGCAGTGACTTGGCGTATGAGGCGGGAAAAAGTGGCTGGAGCATTTGCTAGGCCGAAAGGCATGACGTTGAATTCATATAGGCCAGACCCAGTTTTGAAGGCGGTGTATTGGCGGGACTCAGGGTGTAGAGGTACTTGCCAATATCCACTGGTCAGATTCATTTTGCTGAAGATTGTTTTGCCAGTTGAATTGGTGAAAATAGCTGTGGTGTCTGCTATTGGCTCGGCATCGAATACTGTCAGGCTGTTGAGGTGCCAGCAGTCCAGACAAAATCGGTGGGTACCGTCTTTCTTCCGGACGGCAAAGAGCGGTGAATAGTAAGGTGATGTGGATGGCGTCACGATTCCCATCTTCAACCACTTCTCTAAACTTGACGGCAGCTCAGGCTCCAGCACTAAGGGAAGTGGATACGAATGTTGAAGTCGAAAACTGGAAGGATCCTTCAATTTTATTTCATGAACAGCCGTGCTGGTTCTTCCGGGGTATTTGTGAAGAGATCGCGATATTCTCCAAATAGTTTTTGGAGTTCTGAACGTTGTGTTGTAGTCAACGTAGAAGAGATGAGGCAGTCTTAATGGTTTCTCCGACGGGTGTCGGTATCTCTGGTTCTTTCCGGTCGAGCTCTTCTTCTTCGCAAGAAAGTTCTAGGGCGAGACCAACCGCTGCAAAAGCTTGCTCTTCTCTCTCGTCGTCTTCCTAGAGCTCGCTCTCGCTTGTGAGGCGGAATTTTGATGCTCCCGGTCGTGGTACTGGCAAAGGAGGTTGATGTGATAAACTTTGCTGTTTCCATCCATGTCCAATGTATAGGTATAGGTTCCCAGGCGATATTTTACTGTATAGGGACCTTCTCAAGTCATAAGTAGCTTTTCCGAGAATCGGGCAGAAATACGAGGACTTTATCTCCTTGCTTTAGAGTTCGCATCTTGGGACGTCTGATGAAGAAATTGGCGCTTTTCTCTTGGCTCCAGTTTAGATTCTCGCGAGCGATTTTGCATGTTTTTTCAATCGGTGCTTCATTTCCATTAGATACTCAGCAGTGTTCGTGTCGTCTTGCAAGCTTTCATCTAACCAGCATTCTTTAAGCACGGTTAAAGGTCCACGGACGCGATGGCCGTAGATGAGTATGAAGGGGGAATACCCGGTTGAGGCCTGAGGAGCGTCTCGATAAGCAAAATGGGGGGAAGACTGATATAGGTCCCAGTCTCGTGGTTGTTCTACGGCTAATTTCCGCAACATGACTTTGAATGTACCATTGAAGCGTTCGACTATGCCGTTCGATTGGGCATGGTATAATGGCGTCAACCGGTGCTGGATACACGAGTTTCAGGAAAGCTTCAAAGGTTGCGGCTGTTAACTGAGTGCCGTTGTCGCTCGTTAGCGTATGAGGGAAACCAACTCTGCTGCAGATTTCGAGTTGCTCCTGGGCGACCGTTTCTGCATCTATATGTCTGAGCGGGGCTGCGTCTGCGTACCGAGTTGCTTGATCCACTAAGGTGAAAATGTATCGGTGGCCACGTACCGAAGCTGGTTGCAATGGGCCTTCCAAATCAACACTGAGCGCGGAGAATGGAGTGGTGATCGGTGGGGTTGAGATTGGTGCCTTTCTTGGTCGAGATGGAGCGTGCGTCTGGCAGGTATGACAGAAGTGACAGTATTGGACCACATCCTTTGCTAAGGACGGCCAGTAGAAATATCGTTCTAGTGGAGCCTGAGTCTTCTTTTAGGAATAATGGCCAGCAAGTGGATTGTCGTGAGCCATTTCCAAGCTTTGAGGGCGCACGCTTGCAGGTGCTACAAGTTGATGAGTTTCCTGACCATCTCGTAACGTTTTCCGATGCAGAATGCCGTCATGGAATTCATAGGTAATGATTCTGCCATCCTTGTGCGTTTCTTCTTTGCCGGCGTCAACTTTCTTGAATAAAAACTGCAAAGTTTTACACTCCCGCTGTAATTTCTTGAAGTCTTCTTTGTTGTGTTGCAGCATATCGACAGTGCTTGGTGCGGCAGGGGGATTTTCGATCGATTTTTCTGCTGCTCTTGTGACAACATGAGAGACTTCTGCAGTAACTGGTTGCTCTTCATGATCGGTCATCTATTCTTCGAAGGAGGTGGTCCCGGAAACTCGGCCGAGGATGACATCGTGAAAGAGCTATTCCATGGCTACGGCTGTCACCTCTCAGTAGTAGTAGGGGCAAACGAGAGAGACGCAAGAGGCGCCTTGAATGAATGATCGTTGGCCAGTCGAACGGTAATTTCTTTCTTCAAAATGGCGTCAGTTGGGACGAGAGCCTTCTTGACGAAGACCGCCGTTGCTCCTCCATCGCGTAGTACTTGGACTGGTTGTTGGTTCACGGTGCCAGAGCATGTTCTCAGCTGTCCCAATTCGATCAGCTTGTGCGAGACGATGTGATTGCATGCGACTGGGGGAATATTGTCGTATTCATCTGCTTCTTTATGTGTTGTTAGATTGTTTATTCGCGCTGTAGTACTGGATGTATGTAGGGTTGCATGGGTTGCTCCATTACTGTGGCGGTCACCTTGCCTCCTCTGTAATAGACGGCACTCATCACTGGAATGTGATCGGTTGGGGCCATGGAAAGTGCAGTAAAATCCAGTGTAAGGTCCTCGTTGTTCCTCACGCTGCAGAGTGTTGACCGATCATGAGCTGGTGGGACCACCACGTGTGTTTGAAGTTCTTGATGGCGTTCCTCGAGAGTTGTTGCTGGAGTTGGGTGATCTTGCTGGGGTGCTCGGGGCTTGGACAGGAAATGTCGAGCGTTGCTCTGGTGCTAATGATGCTTTGAGTGCTGGAGGGCCCGCATCCGTCGTTGATGTCAGTGTGCGACCCTTACAGAGCTGATGGAGCGATGTATGAGGTCTTGCTTGCAAGAAGCTACCACCCTGCTCTCCTAGGCTTGCGACTGTGTTACCACCCCTGTCTCGCAATTGAGTAGCGAGGAAGGGAGGCAGGCTTGAATACGCTCGGTCAACAAGAAGGAAGTCACGAAGAGTCTCGCAGTTGGCTTCGATGTTACATCCTTTTAACCAAGCGTCGAAGGCTTCTTCTAGTCGCTGTAGGTAACGAGACATATTGTCGCCTTCTTCTGGCTTCAACTCGTAGTAGTTTGCGTGTAGTTTTGATGGATTGACTTTATGAGCATCTAGTAGAAGCAATTTGATTTCAGGAACCTTGAAGCGATCTGCTGCGGGCAGTGTATCGATGAGTCGACGTTCCTACGGTGTGATCAAATTATGGAGCATGAAAACAGCATCGACTTCGTTAAATCCCATTGCTGTTGTGTGACTGCAGAAGCGTTGCAAAAATTCTTCTATCTTTTCTTTCGTGGGATCGAATGGAGCAGGTGGAGGTATCTTCACTCTAGCATTTTGAGGAGTGATTTGAGGAGCAATTTCAGCATCGAGTTGTCTGAGTCTGAGCTCGTGGTGTCGTTTTGCTGCTTCTCGTTCAGCTTCTCGTTCCGCTGCTCGTTCTGCGGCTTCTCGTTCCGCTGCTCGTTTTGCGGCTTCTCGTTGTGCTGCGGCTTCTCGTTCCGCGGCTCGTTCTGCGGCTTTTCGTTACGCTGCTTGTTCTGCGGCTTCTCGTTCCGCGGCTTCTCGTTGTGCTGCGGTTTCTGCTTCTTCCAAATGCCTCAGGCGGCTGGTAAATTCTTTCGTACTCCGCGTCGTTGGGAGTGAGGCCGAGGGCTTCGACGTTTTTTCGAGTTTGAACGACGAGGTTCATTTTGTTTTAATAATGCGGTGTCCGCGTAGTTGAGTAGAACCCTGAAATCACAGGCAACGTTGATAGGCGCGCAAAGGTTCTGTGGGCCTAAATATGTCGATACCGCCTTGCCGTCGACGTGAGGGTTCCTAGAAAAACGAGCTGTCTTCAGTGCAACCACCCCTTTTTCTGGGGCCGCTAGCTTTTCAGCGAAGCTGCCCTTCTTGAGGTTCGTGAGGGTACCGCCCACGCCGTAATTCGTCCGCTAGGACAACAAGCAATTTCTGCTTGTGGCGAACTACGGCGGTACCGAGAGAGTGAGGTTTGTGTGGGTACCGCCTACTTCGTAATTAGTCCGCTAGGGCGACAGAAGTAAATTCTGTTTGTGCTGAACTACGGCGGTACCGTTAGGAAGACGAGAAACTTTCTGCGCCGTAATCAGTCCGTTAGGGCTCCCCAGGAAATTCCCTGATTCACCGAACTGCGAAAGCGTCTTCCTTTTCGATAAAGTATGTGAAATAGTTTTTTCTCCCGAGGTGGTTCCTTAAGCCCCTTTTTAGGCGAGGTGTCGTATTAGACTAAAGCTTGTATCAAAAAGGAGAAAGGAAAACTCTTTTGACCTCAGGATGTGAATTATTTATTGCAGAATTTCTTTGCAGAGCCCCTTCCATACACAGGTACATTTCAGCATGAACAGTGATTTATTTCTTTTTGCGAAAATAGTGTCTACAAACATGAGCTGCGGCATAACATGGTACAACACGCAAAATTATATTTAAAATATTGGTACTATTTAGCTAAGTAATCAAACTAATCATGAAAGGTTGAAATACAATACAAATAGCACTTAAAATACAAAAAAGCATCATCAGGGTGGTGAAACAGACCTAGGAGACGTATATGAAGTTGAACACTTAAGGAGGGAGTACCTCATGCGGACTTTTTTTATTATTGAACTTAGAGTAATAAAATTTCGTGTACTAATAGCAATTGCAATTAGGAAACGTTTATTTTCTATAAAAAATGCGATTTGTATTGATGAACACGTGATATTCATAGAAAATGATGTTTTTGGGGAGGTTTTTCAGAATACTTCGTGTCGGAGAGTTTTAAGCAACAGTGATGATTTTGGTATCAATGGATGCGGAAAGACGTGGACATTCCAAAAACTTGAACGCTTTTCCCTAAATTTCCAGTTTTAGGCAGAAAAATGAAAGAAATCGAGAGCAAATCTAATTTTCGAAAAATTTTGGATTTATGACGTCATAAATTTTGAAAAAAAAATAATTTGGGAAAACGATTAGAGTTTTTGGAATGTACACGTCTTACCGCATCCAATGATACCAAAATCAATGCTGTAGCTCAAAAACTGTAGGAGGAGAAGCATTTTGAAACCCCACATTCCCTCTGAAAAAAGAGAAATTAGGTAAACATAAACAATCTCAATTTTTCATCGTTATTATTTGTTGGGTCAGCAAGGATCATTGAAATCATTATACAATAATAAATAGACATAGAAGATGACATATCAACGTCGCGCCTTGAAGAAATAGCCAAGGGGGAGGTGTACCATGATGAAATACTACTTCCCCCTCCCCTCCCCCCATTCTTCAAACCCCCGTAGCGGGTGAACGAGCGAACGCACGAACTTCATTTTTTCTCAGGATGTACCTGAATTCTTTCACCTCCTATAGCAGCTAAAAACTAATTCCCCCCAAATTTCCAATTTCTGGGGCTACTCTCTCCTTAAAGAAACTACTTAAGATTATGGGTAACTATAACAGAATAGAGTCGAAACCACTTGCGTTGTCTGACAGGTAGGTTTTCGGTTTATAAACTCATCTTATAAAGAATTTCCTTGCGCATCCAACGATATAATTGGCTCTCAGGTACGACCATTGGTTAGTCTCCTAGACGGGGTAGAAGACGCGGACTAGCGTGACCTTTGGGCGCGCCAATGGATGGGTGACCTCCCCATTCCCCCTTATTACGAGTCAGTTTGAGTGTTCCTCTACGGGAATAGCATGAGAGTTCATTCATGGCCTTGCTTGAAATTCTTATGTACTCAAACGAAATCAGTGATAAATTATGATATTGTTACTGAGTGTTTGTTTTGAGTCCGGTTGCTGAGTCGTCAGCTACTTAACTTGCTCTGTAAACATATAATCGTCTCCCGGAGTTTTGAAGCTACAGGAATGGCAAATGTATCAATCGAAAGGGCTCAAAAAATCGATAAAGAAAAAGAGTTGATTTGGAAAAAATCAGCTTGAAATGAAGAATAAATTCTTAGTAAAACGCAGTTATGAAACTTCCATTTATTGACTTTTGATATAAAGTTTTTATCCACAGTTTAGAAGGTACAGAAATTGCTGATATATCAATCGTTAGAACTCAAATAGAGCTACAAAAGCAGGGGATTTTATTTCAAAGAAAACTCGGTTCAAAAATTAGGGACAAAAGAAGAAACAAATAATAAAAAGTGGCGCTCCTAAAAACTCAGCTTTTTGACCTTTGAAATGATTCTTCTCCCACACTTTGGAAGGTACAATGATGACCACCATATCAATCAAAAGCGATTAATGAGATCCAGAGATCCGGTGCAATAGTTTTTTTAATTTCAATTCATGTTGAAAATTTGAATGAAAATAATTTGAAAAAGGAAAAAAGTTGTCGATTTTTGGGGAAAAAATTCGTAAAATTCAAGAAATCGAATTATCAAAAAACTTTTGTCCTGAAACCCTTGACAAGACACTTAGCTATATAGAAAACATTTTTCCAGTTCTGTAAGTTCTAAATTGTAGGAGAAGAATCATTTTCCACAACACCTATTTTTTCTTGTTTCTCAAAAAAATCATATATTTTGTAAATTAACGAAAAAAGTACACGAGTAAAAAAATAGTATTAACATTTTTCACCTATGGTAAATATCTCCAAAAATCCATCGAGAACTTACAGACTTTCCTTTCACCCCGAACCGTTCCCTTGAGTGGGTCAAAATGACCCTACATTTTTTTCTCAGTGCACTCGCAAATCGGTGCCAAGATTTGATTGTTTTACTGGTAAAAATTCACAAATTTTACTGTCTGTCAAAAAATTGGCTCCAACTCTCAAGTGTTCAGTGTCTTCTTTCTGAGTCATTCGAGATCTAGTCAATTTTCTTATTTACCGAAACAATGAAAAATTCAGTTGCAAAAATTGATTCCATTCATGCCTAATGTATTACTCATACAGTAAATAAACATGTTCATGATCAAAACTTGTTTGAAATTATCATATATCAGAGAAAATTTAGCAAACCCCAAAAAAGTGTGGCAAAACAGGCACTATCCTTGTATTCTAATCCCTAATGTTTTCCAATTTTAAATGACTTTTCTAAGATCATTAACGGAAGAAATACTTTTCACGTTCTTTGAGAAACACACATTTACGATTGCCAGTGCAATGATGAACCTCCTGGTCTACATTTGACACTTCGCTGGGCTCATAGCGGTGAGTTCTGCTTCTCTTAGTAGCAGTTGAAGTCTACTGATTAATCGTCTTCACGAAGCACACGTGCCAGCAAATGAACGTCAGAATCCGATTACAGTATATGCTACTGCTCGCAGTGCGAATTGAATTATTGATAACATAAAAAAGGGTGTTCAAGTCATCTTCTGCAAACTTTAACTTAAGGATCCTGCAGGTTAATTAAGTATCATTCACTCTGTGGAAAGGTATTCAAAACTGTACCCTGCTCTCTCGACTGAAAGATAAGGGACAGATGCATATATTGTCTACTAACATATTGTTCATCTAGTGTTCATTATAATTAGAGGCTCAATTAACTCATTGATAGAACTAGTAGAAATATGGGCGAAAAAAAATTATACTTATAGATGAAAACTTTGGCTACGGTGTTCATATCTACGCTCAGAAGAATGAATTCCATTTTGAATCTAGAATTTCAAGCGCACACATTTGTGTAATACTGTGATATAAGGAAGGGCTACTACTTCTCCGACAGTCTTCTCTTACAATCTTGAGTGAAAGTTATAAGGTTTGGATTCTATAAGAGGTTTACGCTGACGATAACTGCGAGAACATTATGCCTAATTGACAAATATTTATTTCTGCTCTGAACATATTTAGTTCTTTTGTGTTTCTATTAAAAAAGCGCAATTTAAATTATGTATAAATATGTTTCTTCTCATTGACTGGCGTAGAAATACTACTTTATCATGTTAGCGCTTGCTCATATTTCAAGATAATAGTTCAAATGATGTTTAGAGAAGTGAATTGACTCATTTCGCTAGAGAATAAAATCCAAACAATGAACGGGAATGTTATTTTACATCAAGAATACTACTCAAGTCATAAAGTGTGATACAATTTTAACAATAACTCCATGTTCTACAGGGCTTTTTATTTATCAGTTCCTACATATTGAGGCTTCGATTAAACCTTTAAGGCTTTTGAAAACCAGCAATTATTATGAGTGGATTGCAATATTCACAGCCTGACACGTGCAAATGTTCATAAAAGTTTAAAATGAATTAGAGTAGACAGAGATTAATCAATAGATCTACGGAAACCAATGCAGTTTTCTGATAAAATGAAAATGATAATCGTCCTTAAACAACATCTTTTCGTCTGGAAGGAGACTAAAGATGAGCTAAAACTTTTAATTTTTTGCACTGAAGAATTGTTAGAGCTTTGAAAGGATTTTTTAACCGCATCTTGTAGTCCTTACACACCAACAGTTAACATGTTCAATGAAATATAACGGAATGAAGTTTGAGATGATATTTGTTATTCAATCTCCTGAACTTTAATGCATGGTTATAAGTACATATAAGACATTTTGAGAAAAACAAAAATCTTAAATCATTTTAAGTCTTGGAAACTTTTTACAACTTTCATACATGTTTGTCGGTAATATCGAAGTTATAAAACGAATTAAGTACTCTCCAATTTCTCAGAATTTTATAAATTTAAAAGTTATTTCTTAGAGCTCAGAATAATTGAAGAAAGATATTTTCACCACTCACTCTTATCAGTGGGTGCTGCTTTGAAAAGTATAGGTTAGTTCCTAAAATTAGAATTGATTTCGATTTTTTTCGCCCACCAGGCGTCAACGGTGGAGGCGTGGAGTTTCTGAGGTGCGCGGTGAGTGCGGCGACGTCACGGAGCTTTCATATGCGAGCTAAATTTTGAATTTTTTTGATGAACTTTCGAATTGAATAAGTGCTTTCATTGTCGCCTATTTAAAGGATAAGTGTTTTAGTCGTGTAATGCAGAAATTTAACACACATAAAATAAAATAAATTTATTTTATCGACGCTGAAAAAAAACATTTGTTTTTTTAACGCCATACAATTGCTTGTAATACTACTAATCTAACCTCGTAATTCTGCACGACATATGTAACACGAACGAACAATTACGTAGGGTGAACTTTACCATTCTTATGTAATAGGTCTTATTTAGGTGCGTTTTTTATCCACAGTAAAGTTATTATATGTTATAGTTATTGTTGTGCACGACCCGTTTCACATTCTTCTATCAATAATTTCAGTACGAAAATTAGTATCGGCTGCCACTAGTCTCCCAACTCTGCTAAAATAATTAAATAATTCTTTCGAACTTCATGTGACTAAATGATATGGTTCGATAAAGTGATATTTTGACAAACGTGTCGAGTACATCAATAAGCCCGTTTTGTCTAAGCTATTATGTAGGTGTTCGTGCATAATCAGTTTCGCGAGTATTATTGACAGATTCGAACTCTTCTCGTATATTCCTTCCTCTCACTCTTCCTAGCTTGCAAATGGAATCAAAACAAGAAAGATCACCTACTTCACTGTTGGAACTGATGAACGCTGACATCACAACGCTGATGCGAGAGAAGCTAGGCTAGACATGATAGTAATAATTAGAACTTTTCTTACAAGTTCTTTTGGGCGTATGGGATGTTTATATGGAGAGGTTGATTATATTTTCAGTTGAAAAGAAACAAATAACATAATGGTGATATCGGTATTTTTTATTTCATGATGAATCACATGACACTGATTTTCACATTTATAAGTTTTTTCGTTTTAACGCAGATTCGTCGCGTGAGGCGATGATTTTATGAAGGGACAATAATGTTTGTACATATATATATAGTCATCAACACAACCCTTTGCGTAATGCCATGCTTGGCTCTGTGTAACCGTCAACCAGGCAAGCTTCGATACGCCTTTCGAAACAAATGCGCTACACTGAGAAAAAATATAGGGTCATTTTGACACACTTAGGCGTGTCATATGTTTGTCACAAAACCGGCACACAATTGTGTGTCATGGAGGCGACATGAAACACTTAAGTGTGTTACATGACACACTTAGGGCCGTCATGACACACCTAGGCGAAATCTACGGAACCTAAAACATAGATTTAACTTACTCCTACCATACCCCTCTGACTCGCCCGTGGATCAAGAAAAATGGTTATACAGGATTATTGAACTACGAGTATTTGAGGCTTATGGTGTATCAACTCTTGACTTTCAAATTTAAAATTATTACTATATTTCCACAGAACAAAATCAGTTCTTAATAAAGTCAGCGTATTAAGCAATTTTACAGACGGCATTAAAACATTGCATACCGTAGTGTAGAGAAACTTCAAAAATTTATTGAGTAGAACAGATTAATTGAAATCAGCAAATAAATTGGGAACATCTTCAATAACTTCTCCACAACAATGTTAAATGTATATTAACACGATATATGAGCTTGAATCACTGTGACGGTTACAATACCTATACATTCATCAAATGAAGAAAGCCCTGAATTCATAACGAATTGTATTCTAAAGAACTAAGAACTTTCACGCTCTAAAAATAGGCTTCAACATGACCACATCAGAAACATTATTTATGACCACATTATTTCTCAGAAAATTAATAGTTGAAGTCTAAACAGTAAAAAAGGTGAAACAAATTCAGCACTAAATGTTTATCTACTTAGAACTGGAAGTGAAAAAAATTATTCAACATTTGGGATAAATTCTGTGTACATCTGTGAGAACTTTTCCGCATGCGTAATCAAGAAAAGTCCTAACAATTAAAAACATATTTTTTCAATTTTAATTTCATATTTAATATGAAACGTAAAGGTCTCACGCTATAGTACAAGAATAATTCTCTATTTTGAAACAAAAAGTTCCCAAAACACAAGTCACACAAGTAACATTCCACTTTCTCGCAATACGTTTAGAAATGTTAAATCGCATTCTAAAATATTTTTCTATCAATCACAGATCAAGTTAATGAATAGTATTCTATTATAGGACTCTAAGTGAAATAAAAAAATTCTGCTCTGTACTCATTTCCAGGTGAACCTGAAAATATTCATACGGAAGGAAATAATTTAGTTCTGCTATTAGTTTCATAATTAATTTAAGTTCTTGTAAAATAACGCATGTCTCAAGCAAAGGTGAAAAGATTTCATTGTGAAAATTAAAATAACTTTCCAAACACAAATGAAATCATGATTCATCTCCACACAGAATGATTATATTTTCATTCAAGAAAAACTTTGACAATTATTTATACCGGTCAAGTTATCCATGCACTTTCACACAAGTAACGAAATGAAAGTGAAGAATCAAATATTAAAACGTCATTTTGAACGTTCCCGAATAAATTCAGGAGCTTTCGAAAGAACGGAAAATATTTTATTTTTCACTTTGGGTTCCGTAAAAAACAGGAGTTGTTGCAGAATTGGACAAAGTCTTACACTGCTGTAGAGAAAATGTTCTTCAAGTTGTCCGCAAAAAGAATTCTACCCGATTTCATCGCTTATAAGAATTCTTATAATAACTGTGGTTAAACAGCTTAATAGTAGTATTTTTACACGACTAATAAAACATTACATATTACTAATCGCAGTTAAAGGAAATGGACGCTATAAAATCAGATAATTCTACTCCTTTGTCACTCCAAATTAATCTAAGTCAAGTTCAATTCAATCCAAGTCAAGTTCAATTCAATCCAAGTCAAGTTCAATTCAATCCAAGTCAAGTCCAATTTAATCCAAGTCAAGTTCAATTTGATCCAAGTCAAGTTCAATTTAATCCAAGTCATGTTCAATATAATCCAAGTCAAGTTCAATTTAATCCAAGTCAAGTTCAATATAATCCAAGTCAAGTTCAATTTAATCCAAGTCAAGTTCAATTTAATCCAAGTCATGTTCAATTTAATCCAAGTCAAGTTCAATTTAATCCAAGTCAAGTTCAATATAATCCAAGTCAAGTTCAATATAATCCAAGTCAAGTTCAATATAATCCAAGTCAAGTTCCATTTAATCCAAGTCAAGTTCATATTAATCCAAGTCAAGTTCAATTTAATCCAAGTAAAGTTCGAATAAATCCAAGTCTAGTTCAAATTAATCCAAGTCAAGTTCAAATTAATCCAAGTCGAGTTCAAATTAATCAAAGTCAAGTTCAATTCAGTCCAAGTAAAGTTCAAATTAATCCAAGTCAAGTTCAATTCAATCCAAGTCAAGTTCAATTTAATCCAAGTCAAGTTCAATATAATCCAAGTCAAGTTCAATATAATCCAAGTCAAGTTCCATTTAATCCAAGTAAAGTTCATATTAATCCAAGTCAAGTTCAATTTAATCCAAGTCAAGTTCAATTTAATCCAAGTCATGTTCAATTTAATCCAAGTCAAGTTCAATTTAATCCAAGTCAAGTTCAATATAATCCCAGTCAAGTTCAATATAATCCAAGTCAAGTTCTATTTAATCCAAGTAAAGTTCATATTAATCCAAGTCAAGTTCGAATTAATCCAAGTAAAGGTCGAATAAATCCAAGTCTAGTTCAAATTAATCCAAGTCAAGTTCAAATTAATCCAAGTCGAGTTCAAATTAATCAAAGTCAAGTTCAATTCAGTCCAAGTAAAGTTCAAATTAATCCAAGTCAAGTTCAATTCAATCCAAGTCAAGTTCAATTCAATCCAAGTCAAGTTCAGTTTAATCCAAGTCATGTTCAATTTGATCCAAGTCAAGTTCAATTTAATCCAAGTCAAGTTCAATATAATCCAAGTCAAGTTCAAATTAATCCAAGTCAAGTTCAATTCAATCCAAGTCAAGTTCAAATTAATCCAAGTCAAGTTCGAATTAATCCAAGTCAAGTTCAAATTAATTCAAGTCAAGGTCAAATTAATCCAAGTCAAGGTCAAATTAATCCAAGTCAAGCTCAAATTAATTCAAGTAACAATAGAATTAATCCAGCCCTCAGTTGAGTTAAAAATAATACCATCACTTGTTAATTTGAGCTTTTTTGTGTTATATATTGATCTATTTGATGTGATGAGCAAGACAGGTTTCGAGGTTTTATTTACACTCGAATATATTTATATACGTGAAAGTTCACTTTATCACATGTATGAAATCATATACGCAAATACAAAAGATCAGACAACACGTGTCGCACGGTTGAACACTCCTAGGAATCACCGGTTATGGCTCAAGTGAGGTGTAAAAGAGACTCCTGAGGAAATTCGCCATTACATTTATTAGTTTCAGTACAAAAGTTCAATTCAACTGTATACAAGAAGGTGAAATTGAAAAATTCTTGAAATGTTGTTTAGGTTATATTACATTAGAGAATACTGCTTTTTGTATGGGCGAGGTTAGCTGAGTTCTTGTGAGAGATAGTGTGTCCATAAAATTGAATGGAAGAGCAAGACAACGAATAACTGAAGTTACTGATGTGCGATTCAGAGATTATGTAGTAGAGAATAGAAGGACGTACATCTATGATTGATGTGGGTGAAACACTGGATTTGGCAAAGGGGATAGACCTGAATCTGAAAGATATCGAATTATGAGACATAGATATTCGACATCAAGGTAGGTGAGAGTTTATTCATAAAACGAATGTAAATTTTGAAATAGAAAAATAATGATGGTATTAAGTGGAGGGCAAATATGAGTGTCTTAGCCCACAAAATACAGAATTTTAGGCCAGTGATAAGCAAAGTGGGATAAGCGACAGCGTTTCGCGTATATACTGAACAAGGAATAGCTTAGTTGTTTTATCTACTCTGGCGCAAGCAAAAAGAATGGAACGTCCTGACTGGCTGTGGTGGCACAATCGCAGCAACAGGTGCAGGTTACCATGGCAACGATGAGCTACATCACTGCAGAAAAGAGTTACATCATGCGTGCACAGCATTTTGGTGCCAAGCTCATTAGTCAGTCGTGAAGTGTCGTCGTGAAAGGTGTTAGAGTTTTTCGGTCAGTGTTGCTGTGCTTGATCACCTTCTAGCTATATGTTTTCTCGTGGCTTCAAAATGGATTCAGCTAAACGGAAGACTAAGGAAAAGTTACCTCATTGCAAAAAAAAATATTTTTACTGAGCCAAACGCAGTTGTAGCAGGTAACCAAATCGTCGTGAAGTACAATCCATATTCTACAACAGTTTGTTTAATTATCAAGATGTACACTAACGAAAAAAAGTGACAATCATTTATTGCAAAAACGTAATTTTGTTTGCCCAATATTTTACCTAGTGTATTTAGAGTTCATGGTTACAATGATAGATGCGAACGTGAATGATTTTAGGTCAATAGTATCATAAATAATGTAACCGTTAGGCCAAAAGTACGCTCGTATCAATTGAGAACATTTATTATTAACTGATGACAAAATAATAGCTAAGCTTCTTTAAAGTTTTTTCTTACATAAAAATATACAAAACTAGTTTGGCTGTAGTTTGCGAAGAGGGCACTAAAATTTAAATATATTTAAAAATGAAATTCAGATAACTTTAATAAAATCCTAGAGGTACATTACATAATTTCAATTTGATACTAATTTCTCGTACTTTGAGACCACCAGTTGGGAAACACCGTTTTGATGGTGCTAGCATTTTGTAAAAACTATTCAGCATAATACTTATATACGTACCTTGATATGAGCCAATATCGCTCATGATTGTGCTGAAAACTTGGTATGAGTATCTCATTTTCTCCTGTAAATTATGATTGGGAACAGACTGGCACACATTATGATGTTATTTCGTTACTGCATACTGTAACCTGTTTGACCCTGTCCATTAAAGCTTGCTTCATAAAATGAGTTTAAGTTGCGGGTGAAACATTAATATTCTTCACACGGCCAAGATTCTAGCTTACGGGACACTAGCAGTGCCCTTATTGAAATACAAAACATTTCAATACCAAATAATAACTGACTGTGCAAGCAAAATGTATGAATATACACATTACGTAAGCTTACATCGATGCTAATTAAATGAAGATTCTTCTTATGCATGTAATAATATACATTTTTATATTGCAGGAGGAGATTCTTTTAGCAATGAAATACCTTACTGCTCCGCAGCTCAACAGCTTGGAGTGTCGACTTAAGGGGCTTTCACACGGTCAGTTTTTTCGTCAGTTAACACTGACACTCACGGTTCCGTAACACCATATTTGGGCATGCGTGCACTCTTTTGCTCTCTACTCGGCACTCGCCACTGTCGGGTTTGACTGCTGCTTTGCTTCTATTTGCGTGTCAGTTTTCGCCCACCCGGCGTCTAGTAAGGATGGTTGCTATCGCTCTCCCGTGTTAAATGGTCTCAACCTGGTCTAAATCATTAATTAGCTATTTTCGTCAACAGCCTGCTTTGTGGAAAGTGCAAAGCAACGAATACAAGAGCAGAAATATAAGAAGCAAGTAGCTCAAATATGTTATTGAAGCAATGAATCAACACAATATTAGTTTACATGAGAATGGGTTGAAGGAAAATATTAATACGCTTCAAAAATAGTTTAGGAAATAATTTAGAGCATTTGCTTCCAAAAATCTATTATTTAGCAGAGGATAACACCTGGATTCACAGGTGCGGGGAACAATAGTTTATATTTTTACAAGCATATCATAATGCATTCGTCCTGTTGTAGTCTCAGCGCCATTTACAAAGGATTCTCAATCTTATTTAATATTCACTCTGGAAATACTGTAAATGTATATTATTTTTCTCTATTAGAATGAAAAAAATAAATATTTAACCGAAGTGCAATTTCAAATATTTGTCCGGCATTTTCAACGAAAATAAAATTTTTTTCCATGAATTCTCTTTAACATTTAATTTCAGCATGAAAATGTTTCCTGAAATAAATCTAAACATTTATTAGTTTATCCGTACCGCTATCACATTCACATGTATAATTAGATGTTATCACGCAGAAATTTGAGAGGCTTATTATATTATATAATAGTTGCTTGCGGATGACAGATTTTCTCATGCATTCTATCACACAGTTCTAATGAATGTGCGCAAGATTTCAATTGGAGTTTTTATATCCTAGTCACTGTGTCGCTAGGAAATGACCGAATATAGTTCAAGAGAAAAATTCAATTTACGAGCTATACTATTACACGCTGGTACATGCAAAACTGTACAGAACGAGCGGAAAATATTACCTGCACTTGAAGTTATTATAAAGTAGATTATTACATTCGTAGTAGTTGTAGTATTTGTTAGATTTGGTGTGACCAAATTTTACAAATGCTGAAAAAAGAAGGAATGCGACAAATAATTAGTGAGCGAAATTTGGATATTTAGCCCTAACCTACTACAAATCCGGTTATAACTGCATTTTCTGGATGTTTAGCCAGCCAATCTTATACCCACTGGATCTTATACCTCCTAGCTAAATTTACGGTGTTTTTTCTTCTCTATGACCTCAAAGCCGATGAGTATGCTTGCTTTGACTACGACGAATCTTTCTCGACAACGCATAGTGAAGCACTGGCAAGCTTGCCAGTGACGCGCCACTTCAGTCACGCGAACGTACATGTGAACGCGAGTGTTTTGACCACACTCAGTGAGTGTGAGTGTCACTGACGAGAAAACTGATCGTGTGAAAGGCCCTTAAACTTGAAGAGTGTCACTTCCATTATGCTGAGCAGCAACTCGACCCTGTGACAGACTACAGTGGACCTGGCCGCAGACTGCTGCAAAGAATGGCAAGGGAGAATGTCTAAGCGAACCTCACGGTGCACGCCTGCTAGCCCGGCAACACTGCATGTGCCCTTTGAAGTGTTGAAAAGAGTGTCAATGTAAACGCAGCTTTATAAATCACTATGTCGTCGCATCGAGCTAAATTTAATAAGTGTTCCTTTATATGGTGTCAGAAAAAGTCTAAAAATCGACCCAAGTTGTTTCAATATCCTGTTTTAATCAAGTCAAATTTATGTTTGCTGCAGTCATTCTCAAAAAGACTTGAGCCCTGTTTATACTGGTCTACATTTTCTCGCAGGCTCACGTGTATACGCCTCGTGTGATGCTTCAAAAGAGTCATGAGCGTTTAATCAGAGATTAAGCGTGCCACGGAGCGCGCGCTGCTCAAAACCAGTCAGCGCGTGGCCAGCTGCTATGAAAAATGGATTGCAGTCGACGAGCTTGTCTGAATATTGTTGCTGCATCGTAGGCTACGTAATCTCTTTTTTATTTGCACGAGTGAAATGTTACTATATTCGTTCATTTTGAATAAAATATAATGGAAAGCAGCCTCCTTATATTCGCAGCTTTTAGTATGCCAAAGGCATTGATGGGCTTAGTTCATTTCAACTAAAAGCAATGTAGTTCCTCGCGGCAGTGTTGCATCAGCCATAACGGATGAGCGGGAGGCGCTACCTCACTTGATGACTGCCAACTGCACACTGACTGGTCTAGAGTTACGAGGCTCTCGTGTGTCGCGCCTCACGAGTTCGATCAGAGCGAATAGGGAACTTCGTATACACACACACAAATATGAGCCTCAGTGGTGAGCCTCGTATACACGTGTCGAGCCTCATGGCCGAAATGTCTCGTAGTGTAAACACCCCTTAACTGTCGAAAAATCCTCTCGCCAATCTCGACGCACGTTTATTGAAAAGTGTTGTTGCGTTGTTTTGTGATCAAGGGGGTGGGGAGTTTGAACCTGGAAGGTAAAAAGTTCAACTTTAAATTTTATTTGAAGGTAATTTCGAAAATATGGCTTCTAATTGATTTTTGTATTTGGTGAAGTGGCATTTCTTTATCAAATCATTGGAATCAGATACAGTTTTTTTCAAATTTGAAATACTGCTTCCATTGAAAAATGCTACTGACTCGCCTAAATTTAAAATGTAGAGTAAAAAAATATATTTATGAGAATAGGGTGTACTACAATTCAATACTGACTTATGACATAGGCTTACCACCTATTTTCAATTTTTTTTAATAATTATTGATGAGCTTTTCATTCCAAAAAGGTACCCTAAATCTTGTAGACGTGTGCTATCAGCTTCAATAGTATCCTAAGTAGGATCTGAACACAAATTTTATCAGTTTCAAAATAAAAAAACTTCACTGGCATTGAAAAATTGTCATCTCACCATTATGTTGAAATTAGCAAGAAGTAAGCTTAGAATCATCAATAACTGTTGAAGAGCAATTGTGAGAACCAGCTTAAGGGTGTAAACTTATTTTGTGGTACTTGAAGCTATATATCTCACATTTCTCTGCCTTATAATTTTAATTTCTTGTTTCCTTATTTTTCTTATATTTTCCCCTCCTCCTCTTTCCTCTTTTTCTTCCTCTCTTTCTCCCTTAAGACATATTTTTATATTCTGTATTACGCTCTAGTTTGTCAATATCCCCATTTCCTTGTGTATGCATTTCAATTCTGTTTTATATTCAGCGTTATCTCTTTTTACAACTGACCCCTTCGATCAAATACCCTCACCTGGATCTCAATTCATCATATTAGCACTAACAGATTTTAATATGTACCCTCACTAACACAGCTGGAATGTGTGCTTATTGAGCCAAAAAAACTAATTCAAAAAATCTTAGCTTGACAACTTTATTACTTTTTTTGCCTTACAGGTACCGGAAGAAAGTGGAATATTTCACCAATCGTTGAGGTGGATCAAGAGGAAAAAATGCTGCCATGGTATTCAATGGAAGCATCGATAATGGATACATTTTTGCCTCTGTGGAAGTGGAAGATGCTGCCACTATATTTCAGGTTACCTCCCATGGAAACAGACATGTATCAGCAGCAACTGAAAAAACTTCTTTGACTGACTGCACTACAAGTTGTTCCATTTTTAGAGCGCATGATTTCAGTTTTCTTATATTTGTGTCGTTTAAAAAGTATGTTCAGTCTGGTGATCCACACAAGGGACTTATATTTTGCAGTAAATCTATTGTGCATGCTATTATTTGTTATAAGAGGGTTTTGCAGTACATTTTGAATCAAATTAGTCGTTTACCAGGCTTCTGCAAAATGTTTGTGAATTAATTTATAATAACTGCCTTTAAACCTCTCACCTGCTGTTCCCAAATAAAATATACTTAATAAAGTTTTTCTTCAGATGTTGAACATTGCAGTCAATCAGTGCTTACAATAGACTTCTACAGGGTACCTGTTCTAAAGAAAAACTTGCCAAAAGATGCACAAGTAATTGCGTTTTTCTCCTGGGCCCTTATTTTCATGATGTTCTAGAGCATTGGTTCCCAACCTGGGGGTAAATTACCCCCTGGGGGTAATTTAGCAATTTTTCGGGGGTAATGGAGGGGTGGTAGAAAAATGTTAAGAATTCTGAAAATCAAGTAAGCATTGGTATTAGGATTAATATTAACTTAGTCTTAGCATTTTAAGTTTAAGTTTAAATCGATGGAGCACCGGCGATGACGGGTGGTCATCGTGGATTACGGGGCCTCATAAATACCAGCTGTCAATCCAGAAATTTCTGTATATCATTGCATCATTCATCGGTACTCTCTTGGATCGAAAAGCCTGCCTGGAAATCTGAAGTTAGTGTTTAAAGATGTGTTGGAAATCTTCAACTTCACATCAAGTCCAGGGATGTGAATTCGCGCATGTTCAAGGAGCTGTGCAAGGAAATGGGAGAACAGTATCAAGCTCTGCTTTACCACACCGATGTTCGCTGGTTGTCACGAGGCAAGGTTGTACATCGTGTCATTGAGCTCCGTAAGGCTATTCAGGAATTTCTGGAACAAAAAGGATCTCCTTTTGCTATCAAGTTCACTGATAAGGAGTGGCTTGCTCAACTTTGTTACTTGGCTGACATATTTGCGGAGCTGAACAGTGGTAATCTGCAACTCCAGGGCCGAAACACGACTGTCATTGATGCCCGTCACACTGTGGCTGCATTTCTGGCGAAACTGAGACTCTGGATTCGGCGCTTGGAGAAAAGAGTGATCGCCCAGTTCCCCACCCTAGACCAGTTTATTGAGGAGAATAGTCATGATACTGGATCTCTTCTACAGATCATCAACAAAGAAATGAGCGACCATTTGAAGGGGCTTGAAACAAGCATGCATCACTACTTTCCAGAGAGTGACCAAGAAACAGCCAGTCTTCAGTAGATCATTCATCCCTTCTCTGTCCCTGATGAGGCCATTCATCGTGATGATTTCCCTGCAAAGGAGGAGTGGATCACAATGCGAGCCAATGAAGCCTTGAAAATCGAATTCCAAAACCAAAATGCAGATTCCTTTTGGATTTCACGACTAGCCGACTCGTCAACTCTGTCCAAGAGAGCCTTGAAGTTGTTGGTATCATTCTCAACAACAAATCTGTGCGAGAAGGGGTTCTCAACTGTGCTGGGGATGAAAACATAAAAGAGGACTCGCTTGAATGTTGCGAACGATGCTAGGCTGGCACTTTCAACCACGAAGCCAAGGACTCCTCAACTAGCTTCATATATGCAATTCCAACCGTCTCACTGATGCTCTTGAAATCTTTGGTAAGTCATTAGAGATGCAAAATGTACTAATACTATAAATAAAAGAAATTATCTCTAGTGTTTTAGTTTAGCCATATATATATTAATGTTGACAACATTTTGTGAAAGGGGTAACATGCTTAATGTGGCATGCTAAATTGGGTAACAAGCTGAAAAAGGTTGGGAACCACTGTTCTAGAGTGAAACATGATGTATTCAGTCGTAACAAATTATACAGTTAATTTTAAATGGTTCCTGGAATATAATTGCATAGGTGAACTCTGCTGACCGTGGCGTTTTGGATACATTAGGCGGAAATGTTGAAGAGCAGCGGCTTGAATGCAGTTCCATGTACGGAATAAATGTAGGCTTATAGTTCCGGTATTTCATAAGAAACAAGTACAAGCGAAGTACTGTTTCCCCCAGGAAAACCCATAACTTCATGATGTTGCTGTATGTACAGCAGCACTTCATATATTCCGATTTAAATACATCAAAGCTTAATTTTATTCTTTTTGTTACTCACGCGATTACTCAGCTGTAAGCCAAATTAAAAATATAAAAAAATGATAGAGATGGGGGTGAAATTTTCATATGACACAATTTGCCCATCTCCGATGGTAGCTAAATGGAGCCAGTAAATTTGGACTTGAAAGTTAACATATGTTTGTGTTTTCTGAACGGCCTGGTGCCATTCCTGTTTTCTGTGGCCAAACTCGTGACATTAAACGGCCGTTTATGCTAGGGGACATTTCGGCCGTTAGGCGCGACACGTGTATATGAGGCTCACCACTGAGGCTTATATTTACTGCATGTGTGTATACAAAGTTCTCTATTCGCCACGGTAGTTACGAGGCTCTTGAGTGTCGCGCATTACGAATTCGATCAGAGCGAATAGGGATCTTCGTATAAACACACACAAATATGGGCCTCAGTGGTTAGCCTCGTATACACGTTTCGCGCCTAACGGCCGAAATGTCCCCTGTGTAAACGGCCCTTGAGTCAGACATGTTGAGGCTCACCATTCTGTCACAGACACCATGCAACCTACAATTGTACTACCATATCTGCGCACTACTCGCTCTCAGCTCTCTAACTGGTCTTAATTATTGTAAACTCATAAAGACTGCTAATGAACAACCACTTAGTGTTCGACTTGTGCTAGCCTTATTTTGTTAGTGTGAGATGCATTTAAGGCTGTAATGTGTTACATCGTATCAAGCTTGTGAAACCTTTCTTTGTCTGTTTGTACTTTAAGGCTGGGGACTGTTATGTCGTTCAATGTTGTCTATTTTGTTTTGGTTTCGAAATAATTATTTGAAAAAGTTTTAGAGTGGCTGTGAAAAAACTCACGCAGTTACAGTTATGCTCACCATCCAGGTTTGTGCATTCTCAGGTTTATGTTGGAATGCACTTCCGGTCAGTCTCTACGGAGTCAATGTACTCTTTGAAAAGTCACCTGGAATGTTGTCTTGTAATTAAGCAATGCAGTTCTCTTCTGAACATTCCTTTGGATTTACTTCTGCTTATTGATGATCAAACGATTGTTTGCAGAAACTATTTTACAATTATGAATAATTAACATCGAGCATGATTCACAAAATTGGCAAAATATATGTCGTAGGCTCCCCATTCGCATGGAGTTAATCGGTATCCAATTAGTAAGTTTGACCTTAACTGGTCTCGCTAATGTTTATCTTGATAAACCATAATGTAATATCTCCCCCTTCTGAATTTTACCTGATCATTTTATTTCTATTTTATATTTCTTTTCTAATTGGTAAACAGAACACAGATCCTGGTGGTTGGAGATGAAACTAATGTTTTGGAGTGCTGCAATATTTCGCTTTATGATGGTTGCCAAGTAATTATGTATGACTAGCCCTTTCCTAAATTTGAAGACTCGGCTTTATGTTGAGTCTCGCGTACACATTTTGGAATTTATTAGCCGGAAAATGTGGAAACGCGCCTTGACCGGTGGTGTACCAATAATTGTTTTTGATAGTAAAGTAGTTTATTTCATTCATTATTGTCCAAAAGTTACGCGATGTCGAGATATTAGAAACGAAATATATTTTTAAGTAATGAAAATACGAGTATTTATGCAGGGGCGAGAGGTATCTTGTGTGGAAACACATTTTATGTACCAATTCCACGTTCCCTCAACTCCGTGCTTCAGGATGTCTCCTACCTGTCGTTGAACAGCTTTGTTGTGGTAAGAGAGGCTGAATCCAAGTTGTAATTCTATCTAATTTATAGAACTGGACGGTATTAATAATAAAACTTTGCGTTCTAAGGGAGAAGATGTTATGCCTCACGACTAACTTACAAAAGCCATCCATTGTTTGAAAATAAAATGCATTTTTGATTCTATTGTAGACCAGCTATCGCTTCCCTGCTGTCCTTGGTTGTTTTCAATTTGCGTTTGAAAGATTTATTTTTTTTTCAACATAAAAATGATGGAGTAACTCGTGAAGAATATTGAATACGGTAGCCTTTTTAGGGAAATGCACCATAGAATGACAAAATTAATGTTTTTGATTAACTTACATCAGCTCATTCATCTCATACTAAAGGGAACCCTCCCATTCCCAAAGCGTGCGGGGTGCGGTATCTTAGCTGGGCATTAGAACAGCATTTTTTAGGTCTGTTTTTTATTTTTTTCATGAATGTTAAATAACAGTCCTGAACTGCTCCTCTGTTATTTCCTGAATCGCTGTTATCGATTGCGGAAGTCCTGCGTGCAGTACTCCCAACGAATATGTTTTAAATTAATTGAGATTCCTGACTTTTAGTTCTAATTAGGAAATTGCATTTTTTATTAGAAGAGTGTAGGTTTTTGGTTTGTTATGAGAAATCCGTTTTCGATCCTCTGTTGTCAATTTTTCACCATTTCTGACGTTTTCCTTTCACTATTATTCTATTTCATGAACTGCTCTTTTTATTTGCTATTAATTTCTTGCATGAATCTCGTGTGGGAACAATCCTTGTGCATACATTCCCAGTTCTTACAAGTCCATATTGAATGATTCCTAATTTTCTTTGGTAGAACTTTGTCGCAGTTAGGGAGGCTTGTGCAACTAATGATCTAACCTAAAATTTAATGTTTAATTTGTACCGACTATTTTTCGGTTCATTGCTATCGTGTCCTTCGAAACCTTACATATTCAACTTCGATTTTTTATACCAAACTTTGTACCTTGCTGCTTCTATCAAAACGTCTTATATGGGAACGCACCTTGTGCTTAGATTCCCGTATCTTATAATTCCATACCAAGTTGTGCCTTCTTCCTTCCCGTTCATGAAACACCTTTTTTGTGTCACGAAGTGCTTGAACGATATTATATTCTTTTACGTTTTCTACATCTTATCATTTCTTTATAAAATCCTTTCAGCAATGTAAACGCGGGTGATTTTTATTTCCCCTAATAATAACAACGATCAGTGCTCTCTGTTCTTAGCGCTCCGAAGGGGAATGTGCTAGGTCTTGAGCTAAAGGTAAGGTAAGCGTTCCTTTCGTTGAAATAGAATAGCTTTTTTACTTTGTTACGGACATCTTTTTTTTCGATTCACTGCTGTCCTGTTTTTTGTCACCTACTACTGTCTTCTTCAACTTTTATCTTGTCTCATAAACTTCTTAATAAACTCACTGCTTCTATGCGCCTTGTGCATAGATTCCGCATTTCCGTCACTCTACTTCATACGAAATAGTGTCATCCTCTAATCAGAACGCTTTTTTTTTAGCTGTTATGGAGGTATAAACTAACATCTAATCTATTCCTTCCTCTCTTCGAATCGCCTTTGTTGCGTATAAGGAGGCTTAAACTAACATCTAATCAAATCTAATCCCAGTCAAACTTTTTCGCCGGAGCTTGCATGTTTTTCGCCTCCTTAGCGATTTAATTACTTGGGTGGTGAAAAACATGCATGCAGACGGCAAAAAATTTAGACTGGGATCTGCTCTCTGTTCGTAATATAACAGCAAATGCAGTAGCTAATAACGGGTGTGTGCTCTAGTACTCGATATTTTCGAGTTCCTATGGTATTGAAACTTGAATGTCACTTGGAAGAGAAAGTTTTATTTCATTTTATTGACGTAACATCACCCGGAAATTTTAGATGCTGAAAAAGTACATACATTTGCAAATTTGTTCTCCTGTCGTTCAATTTATAAACTTGCAAACGGAATATATCGCACATTTCATTTCAATTATACGATATCTAAACTAATATTCAGCAAAGATTGCAAAGGAATTTCACTAAAATTTGTACTTTTCCTGATACCATAATGCATCACATGATGGTGATAACTTGGGTTCTTACTTGTATTTCATAAGCCCTAGATAATTTTACGTTCAGGTGTCACGTGGAAGGCGACAGCTAAAGTAACCGCTCTTTTTTGCTGTGAGAAGTTAAGGGGATCATCCCAGGTCCCTGTCGGTCCGGTGACCTTTTTTGTTTTTTTGTTGAAAAAGGACCCTTAGGTGGTGGACAATTCAGTCCTAAAATTTTATGGCGCTACAGACACTAGATCCCCCCCCCCTGGGGGGGAGTGAAATTAAGAGCACCAAAAATCCTGAATTTTCGACCCCAGATAAAAAAAAACAAGAAATGGAAAATTTGAAACCGTTACTCTGTTTACAATGCTTCAACGAAAACTGTCTATGGTTTTGTTCTATCATAAAAACTCAATGAGTTCTATTCATTTGCAATATCAATAAAAATGAACTAAAAGACCAATTTGTCCATTTTTTTCAAAAACTAAGGCCTGAATCGAAAAACTGAATGGAAGAAATTGTGTTTCTTTTCAACAGTTACACGTATTAGTCAAATTTGATAAGAATCAGTCTACAAATATAAAATTTCATAATTTGTATAGAATTTTTTTTAAATTACAATTCACAGAGCGAATATGAAGTTATGCACGTAAACTTTCGAAATAAAAATGAAAACAGCATTCAATTACATACATTGTCCATTATATTACACTTCAACAAAAAATTTTGTTTATGGCTTCCACCCAACACCTTTAACTTTCAACATTCAAAAGAGGACTCGTCAGTGAGTTTTTGTGCTAGGAGAAGAACAAAGACAGCTTTAGAATCCTTGGAACATTTCTAACAAAAGAACAGAAGCTTTTTTCAAAATTTGAGGAAAAAAATTATATTGCTCAAAACACAAAAATAATGTATTTATTATGTAATAACAAAATATTGCTTATGACAAAAAATTTGTTTCAAATGTTCCAATTTTGTTTCTGTACATTTGTTAAAAATGCTTCAAGGATTCTATAACTGTGTTTAGTTTTGTTCTAGCATCAAAACTCAATGACGAGTCCTCTTGTGAAATATCCATAAAAATGTACCAAAAAACTAATTTTTCGTAAAAAAATACGGCCTAAATCTAAAAAGTTACATGAGTAAAAAAGTTTACTTTCAACAAATACATATAATGGCCAATTTTCAAACGAATTGGATGAAAATATTCAAAACCTTGGGATGATCCCCTTAAATTAACCTTAAATTGAGAAGTCGAACGTTCAGCAGACCTATTACAGCGATACTACTTAGCTGGTTGGGTTCATCTGCAAGTGAAATTACTAAGGCCGTCATGAAACCTTTGACAGTCAGAAATTAACAAACAATTCACTAGTGCGAGTATACTTCTCTGGCAGCAGTTGCTGCTAAATGCCAGCGAAGTCTGCTGCAAACTCCTTGCTTAGGCCATGAAGTCATCGACCACACAAATTCGTGAACCTGGGGCTGGATTTTTAAGCAATTTACAGCACTGTAGTTCCACAGCTTGAATTTTTCTTTGTTTCCTTGGCTACAGTACATGCTGTTATTTCGGGTTTTGTCTTCAAGTTTGAGCACTTAACGTAAGCGAATTTTACTGAGACAGTTGAGTGACTTCCATGCAAAATTTGCTTTGAAATTTGGCCAAGTTTGCGACTTCCGGTCTGCGAAATGGGCAACCTAACATCTCTGATTTCACCTTGTTTCACATGCACAATTTCGAGGTGTTAGTGTAGAGTTTCTGAAACAGATCTCACGAACCCTGCACACACCTCTTCTGAAAAAAACACATCCAGAGCGTGTAGCGTCGGTACCCACCACATATAGGAGGTATATGAGAAGTGTTTCATATTATAATGACCATAACTAAGTGTGGGTGTAAAATTTATCATGGACTGCGGTGAAGTTTATGACATACCCGATATTGAAAGCATGAGGCTTAAATCTCTTGCAGGTAATGTGTTAATTTTCGCGAAGACTCTATCGTCGAACAGGAAAGAACCCTACCAAGATCAATTTTATCCGGATAGCTGGTTAGAGAAAAGGACAAAGTGGTTAATCTCTCACTAGAAACTGAATTCCGCATCAAAAAATAACCAGCATATTAGGTATCAATGAAACAACAGAAAATGGTTATCAAGTGAATTTTTCAAGTCACTGAACACGTGTCACATAAAATCTATTTTTTTTCTGTCGAGATATTTTTAACCTCTTAGTCGTATTTTCGTGCAATAAGTAGAACACAACAATCCAATAATTATTGCATAGTGTACGTGAAAATTAGATTTTGGCGTACGGAGTAACGTCGAGAATATCTGTTGGTGACGGACTGATTTAAATGTCGGTAAAATTCAATTCTGTTTACGAAGTGATTGGATTAGTAGAAGGGTATTTTATTGATTCCTTATTCTAATACATGATGGAAGCTGAAATATACTCACATATTTCATTATATTTTATAGATAAATATTACACACATTTTATACCACTTTTCTATACTTTCAACCAGAGAAGGCATGAAAAAGAAAAATAATTTTCTAGATTTAATGTGATACGAACTATTTTTCAAATTCTTCTTAAATTGTAAGTTATAACATACTCTGAAATCTGATCTTGTACTTTAAATTTCCTTTCTCATTGCGTAATACTTGCAACTCACGACCTATCAGAATTAGAAGCGAATTGGTCATTAAAACTCTAGCTAATGCATTCCATTCATATTCAACTTGCAAAATAACATGCTGTAGCAAAGAAGCACACAATTCAATGAAGTTACGACCTACTTGAAACATTTTAAACAAGTTTTTCACCCAGTGGTACAGCAGTAGATTGTTCCTTAAATCTAATACAATGGACTCGTTTAAGATAGCTCCTTGTGGGCCCGAATAAGTTCAGCGACTTTTAAGACATCCTATCATCAACGCTATTTTAAGGTGTACAATTTTGTTTAACATTGTTAACTTAACCTAAGTGCACACTAGACTGATCAATGAATTGATTCTCTCAATATTCGATGCTTAAAACTGCACAATAATAGTTTATATGACCTAGATAGGAACATTATTTTAATAGGAAAAGATTAGGATCAGACTTAAGATCTATGTTATTAATCATGGTTAATATCTCTATAAAAATGAGTCAAATAGCAGAAAAAATTGACTCGGAGACCTTATGCTATTAATATTTCAATAGCAAGAAAGATTCGAGATTCATTTTGATAGATGTGTAAGAACTTTTTTTACGGGTCTCAACAGGGACCGTATTCCAAGCCTTAGTTCCAATGAAGTGGCCATTGCCTTGTGACCGAGATTATGAATAACATAGAAGTATGAAGTTACTTCTATTTAGGATTAAATGATCATGATGGCCATTTTCTGCAGTTAATAATTGTTTGAGGTCTCTTTCGCCATCATCAGTGAGTGTTTTGTTTATGAAATTACATATTGAGAGCTTATAGATCTCCAAAAGCTAAAGTAAGTATTTTTTCAGCTCCGATGACTCATTTTTGCTGTCCAAAAAGCAAATTGGTCTAATTTTTATCAGTTCCGGGACAAGCTTCTATTCCGTATTGTAAATGTTGTGAAAAGGGCGTTCGATAAAGTGAACGTAAAGCTTCTTATTGCTGAACATTTTTCATTTTATGAAAGATTCCAAAGGATTTGATAATATAGTCATGATATATGCGACGTGATCCTTGAATGTCGAGGGTTTCCTCTAATATAATGCCCAGAAACTTACAGGAGTTTTTACAACAATTTCACCATCACCAATCTCTATCCGCGGAAGAAACCTATTTCTTTTGTATCAGACTATCATGTATTTTGTCTCATCGATTTTGAGTCAAAAGGCCACATTGAAACCTTATGCAGCTCATTATTCACGCTTTCTGCGATTGAATTTGGATTTTCCTTAGGAAGAGCCGTAGAGAACGTGTTGTCGTTGGCAAAAAGTTTGAATTTGAAAATGAAGTAGATTTTAACTTTATCGTTGAGAAAGGTCAACAAGAAGAGATGTTCAAGGACAAACTCTTCTGGCACTCTATGGCTGATTGTGAGTGGTTTCGATGGTGCATCGATAATGCCAACATGTTGCTTCCAAATTGTTAAGTATGATTTGAACAAATCAAGCCAATACGTCTAAAAGTGGAGTTACAATAGTAAAATGTTATTTTTCACGCAATCTTTTCGAAAGTCAAGAAACACGGAGAAAACAAGCTTTCCATCACCTATATTCGAGTAAAGATATTGCAAATGATTTAAAACAGTCTGTGTTGTTGACTTAACTCACAGCAGAACACTTGCAAATATATGAAGCAAACAAACTCAACAAATAAAACGTTACAAACTCTAAATTAACAAGACAGCGTATATATAAAAGAAACATGAAGCACAATGGAGATACAGATCAAACTAGGTGTTACGCCACGCATATCAAAGCGAGACGGTATCGCGTGTTGCGCTGATAGGCAACGCAGAGAACTTCTCAGATCCAAAACCCGTCAAAAAGTGACCAGACGAGGTGGAATCGGAAAGCGAAACATTTCCAACAATGAGTTCTTAAGAGAAAGATACCAACAGAGCTATCAAATTAAAACGCGAAAATAGTGCACTCGTAAACTAGTGCAGCAGCAAATTAGTTCTCTAAAATAAGTGCCTGCATAGTTCACTCAACCCTCAAATCATTATAGCTCCAAATTTAGCGCAGTCGTGAGACTGAAGTGCTGTGAGACTGTAGTGCTGTAGGATTGTAGTGCTGTGGGACTGTGGTGCTGTGAGACTGTAGTGCTGTGAGACTGTAGTGCTGTAGGATTGTAGTGCTGTGGGACTGTAGTGCTGTGGGACTGTAGTGCTGTGAAACTGTAGTGCTGTAGGATTGTAGTGCTGTGGGACTGTTGTGCTGTGGGACTGTAGTGCTGTGAGACTGTAGTGCTGTGAGACTGTAGTGCTGTGCGACTGTAGTCCTGTGCGACTGTAGTGCTGTGAGACTGTGGTGCTGTGAGTCTGTGGTGCTGTGAGACTGTAGTGCTGTGGGACTGAAGTGCTGTGACCCTGTAGTGCTGTAGGGTTGTAGTGCTGTGGGACTGTAGTGCTGTGAGACTGTAATGCTGTAGGGTTGTAGTGCTGTGGGACTGTAGTGCTGTGGGACTGTAGTGCTGTGAGACTGTAGTGCTGTAGGGTTGTAGTGCTGTGGGACTGTAGTGCTGTGAGACTGTAGTGCTGTGAGACGGTTGTGCTGTAGGATTGTAGTGCTGTGGGACTGTTGTGCTGTGGGACTGTAGTGCTGTGAGACTGTAGTGCTGTGAGACTGTAGTGCTGTGCGACTGTAGTGCTGTGCGACTGTAGTGCTGTGAGGCTGTGGTGCTGTGAGTCTGTAGTGCTGTGAGACTGTAGTGCTGTGCGACTGTAGTGCTGTGCGACTGTTGTGCTGTGAGGCTGTGGTGCTGTGAGTCTGTAGCGCTGTGAGTCTGTAGTGCTGTGAGACTGTAGTGCTGTAGGATTGTAGTGCTGTGGGACTGTTGTGCTGTGGGACTGTAGTGCTGTGAGACTGTAGTGCTGTGAGACCGTAGTGCTGTGCGACTGTAGTGCTGTGCGACTGTAGTGCTGTGCGACTGTATTGCTGTGAGACTGTAGTGCAGTATGATTGTAGTGCTGTGGGTTTGTAGTGCTGTGCGACTGTAGTGCTGTGAGACTGTTGTGCTGTAGGATTGTGGTGCTGTAGGATTGTAGTGCTCTGGGACTGTTGTGCTGTGGGACTGTAGTGCTGTGAGACTGTAGTGCTTTAGGATTGTAGTGCTGTGGGACTGTTGTGCTGTGGGACTGTAGTGCTGTGAGACTGTAGTGCTGTGAGACCGTAGTGCTGTGCGACTGTAGTGCTGTGCGACTGTATTGCTGTGAGACTGTAGTGCAGTATGATTGTAGTGCTGTGGGTTTGTAGTGCTGTGCGACTGTAGTGCTGTGAGACTGTTGTGCTGTAGGATTGTGGTGCTGTAGGATTGTAGTGCTCTGGGACTGTTGTGCTGTGGGACTGTAGTGCTGTGAGACTGTAGTGCTTTAGGATTGTAGTGCTATGGGACTGTAGAGCTGTGGGACTGTAGTGCTGTGAGACTGTAGTGCTGTAGGATTGTAATGCTGTGGGACTGTTGTGCTGTGGGACTGTAGTGCTGTGAGACTGTATTGCTGTGAGACTGTAGTGCAGTATGATTGTAGTGCTGTGGGTTTGTAGTGCTGTGAGACTGTTGTGCTGTGGGACTGTAGTGCTGTGAGACTGTAGTGCTGTAGGATTGTAGTGCTGTGGGACTGTAGTGCTGTGGGACTGTAGTGCTGTGGGACTGTAGTGCTGTGAGGCTGAAGTGCTGTGCGACTGTGGTGATGTAGGATTGTAGTGCTGTGAGACTGTAGTGCCGTATGATTGTAGTGCTGTGGGTTTGTAGTGCTGTGCGACTGTAGTGCTGTGAGACTGTTGTGCTGTAGGATTGTAGTGCTGTAGGATTGTAGTGCTCTGGGACTGTTGTGCTGTGGGACTGTAGTGCTGTGAGACTGTAGTGCTTTAGGATTGTAGTGCTGTGGGACTGTAGAGCTGTGGGACTGTAGTGCTGTGAGACTGTAGTGCTCTAGGATTGTAATGCTGTGGGACTGTTGTGCTGTGGGACTGTAGTGCTGTGAGACTGTAGTGCTGTGAGACTGTAGTGCTGTGCGACTATAGTGCTGTGTGACTGTAGTGCTGTGAGACTGTAGTGCTGTAGGGTTGTAGTGCTGTGGGACTGTAGTGCTGTGGGACTGTAGTGCTGTGAGACTGTAATGCTGTAGGATTGTAGTGTTGTGGGACTGTAGTGCTGTGGGACTGTAGTGCTGTGGGACTGTAGTGCTGTGAGACTAGTGCTGTGAGACTGTAGTGCTGTGCGACTGTAGAGCTGTGCGACTCTAGTGCTGTGAGGCTGTAGTGCTGTGAGGCTGTAGTGCTGTAGGATTGTAGTGCTGTGAGACTGTTGTGCTGTGGGACTGTAGTGCTGTGAGACTGTAGTGCTGTAGGATTGTAGTGCTGTGGGACTGTAGTGCTGTGAGACTGTAGTGCTGTGGGACTGTAGTGCTGTGAGGCTGAAGTGCTGTGCGACTGTAGTGCTGTAGGATTGTAGTGCTGTAGGATTGTAGTGCTGTGGGACTGTAGTGCTGTGGGACTGTAATGCTGTGAGACTGTGGTGCTGTGAGACTGTAGTGCTGTGGGATTGTAGTGCTGTGGGACTGTAGTGCTGTGGGACTGTAGTGCTGTGAGGCTGTAGTGCTGTAGGATTGTAGTGCTGTGGGACTGTTGTGCTGTGGGACTGTATTGCTGTGAGACTGTAGTGCTGTGAGACTGTAGTGCTGTGCGACTGTAGTGCTGTGAGACTGTAGTGCTGTGAGGCTGTAGTGCTGTGAGGCTGTAGTGCTGTGCGACTGTAGTGCTGTGAGACTGTAGTGCTGTGAGACTGAAGTGCTGGGGGTTTTTTGTGCTGTGGGACTGTAGTGCTGTGAGACTGAAGTGCTGCGGGACTTTTGTGCTGTGGGACTGTAGTGCTGTGAGACTGTAGTGCTGTGAGACTGTAGTGCTGTGCAACTGTAGTGCTGTAAGACTGGGAGGCTGTAGATCTGTGAGGCAGTAAAACTATGTGTCTGTAAGGCTGTAAGGCTGTAAAGCTGTGAGGCTGGAAAACGGTTAGGCTGTAGAAGGGCAAAAATGTAGTGTACGAGTGACAACTGCAGGTATGAAACAGGCATTCACACAAGACAGTCATGCCGCCTCTGCACCACGCTGGAAAGTCATGCCGCCAGTACTTGGCATAGAATAGTCATGCAACTACCTAAAAATACGTGAATAAGAAGATGAAGCCAAGTCTTGGGTCAGGTGCAGAACCTTGTAGAGTGAAGGCAATGCGTCCTTTAGGCAAGCCCACGTTCTGTGGAGACACGGGAACATGAAGTTTTACAAATGCACGTAAACAAGCGATCCTCATAGGTATCTGACATCGTTTACTAGAAAAAAATTAGTCATATCATTGATCGGAATGCCAATGGGAGATTCACAAACAAATTTAGTCAAACCAGATAAATTTTAGATATATTATAACATACAAGTTATATTGTAGTATGTTAAGAAACTTATTTACGTTACAATGTAGCTTGAGGAAGAGAAAAAACTTATTTACACACCTAGAAAATTTGTTTCGAATACTGTCTTAGAATACGCTGATTTGGTTGTGTTAGTTGTAACAACACTGCCTTTCAGCCTCGTCCTGTAGTTGATGTTTCGTATCCTATCAAAGACTGTGAGAATTCTGTTTCTTAAGAGTTCAGTAGAGTACGATTAGCCATCTAAAATATATTGAAATGCTCTGAAATTCAAGCGTTAGTTTCTCAAAGTGAACTAAAATCACGAGTATGGAAAAATTGCGTATGAAATAATTAAGAGAGGGAATACAGTATAGACACTCACAGGGTTATGAACTACAGGTTTTTGAGGAAGGGCAAAGATAGAAAGTTTTCGCCCACAATAACCTGGGTTTTGAATGATAAATTAGGCTAAAGATACACTAAATAAGTTTGGAATAAGTTAAAACATTAGTGTATCAATCTAATTGGCATTGAGAAATAGTGTTCACATTCATCTACGTACTTGATTGACTGATCGATACATTTAAATGGTCGAACTATATATCATATTGATAACTATGTTCATGAATGACGTAACTTACCTCGGTTCTTCCACAAATATCATTCTCTGTATCTCCTGTATCCTCCGTGAGAGTGAATCCGTCGCAGGTTCCGTCTGGTCCAATGAGTCCCTGTGAGACCGAATTCAGGCTGAACCCAGAGTCGTACTCGATGTACATGGTGCAATTCACGTACGTTTTTCCTGGAAACTCCGAGCATCCGTAACCTCGGTGTGAGTAGAGTAGAATGGATTTTACCGGTGCTAGATTGCCTAGGCTTAAGGTTGGAAGAAGTTTTATAGTGTCGCCACAGCTCTCCACTGAAAATAGAAGGTTTACGGTTAACGTTTCTTCGAATGAGCCCCAAAGACGTGTGTAAGTTTTTCTCAAACGAGAATAGTCACTAAGGTTTCACAAAATGCGAATAGCTACATACTTGGGATAAAGTCACAACCATTGCAAAGACAGGTTAGGATTTTCTGTTTTACCTATTTTACCGAATATTTATCAAGCAATTCCGAGTCGCATGAATAGTTTCAGTCGTTTTCATAAGCATGTTTCTCGTTCTTGAACCTTAAGTTTTTACCGAAAACTTTATCTTTGTTTGGTTAAACGTACGCATTTCCGAACTCACTGAAATGATAGAGGACGAGGGTATACTCGGAGTATACCGCAGTTACCAGAGTTGGCGTGCCGGTGGCACCCACGTTAAAGTTGCTCCAGTCTGTGTGCGTGAGCGAGTCTGTGTACGTGCATGGTTAGTCAACGTCACCAAAAACCACGCCCACTTCATGAGCTGCCACGCTTCGCTACGTGACCTAATTGCAATACAAACATTTATTATGGTGTGCACTTTGCCATTGAAGTATCATTTAATAGTGGATTACAATACTCTATGTTTCATTGTACACTTGAACGTCTCAGCCGTCTTAAACGACACATATTATATGAGTTAGACCAAATAAGAGCAAAGTTACTGATATTCTACCGTGTCATAATGTATCGTTCGTATGTCACGATGTATTGTTTACAATGCAAATCACTTTAGTTTGTATTACAAATACGTAGTTCATTCGAACAATTAACCCATTATATTTAAGTGAATAAAAGTATTTCATTTACTTAAATAGTGAACAAAAGTATTTTAACTGGTTCATTATAATATGAATTAAATTAAAGTATTCAAGTGCTGAACCGTTCTGTAAGATGCCTTTGATGCATGTTAAATGGCGAACCCTACACGCGCACACGGCCGCTGCAACACACGCACACAGAGTGGAGCAACTTTGACGTGGGTGCAACCCGGTGTCTCCATCGTAGTAGAGGCACGTGAGAAGGTCCACGTCAGAATGCGTGAAAGTGTAAATCGATCCATTTGGAAGCATGGTATAACTGTACCCCCCTTCGTAGAACATTTGGTCTGTAAAAGTATGAAGTTATTTTAGTCGTATTATTTGCTGTTCTCGCTGGCACACGATATTAAGTGTAAAATCTCATTCAATCTGGAAAACTAGATTACCTGAGCCATCACGTGGCATCCGTAATATGAAACATTTTTCAAAGAATTAATTGTATCAGCTGTAAAAATTTCGGTTTTATAGTGTTTCAGTAGTAGAAGATTGATAGCATTACTGGCATATGACAGAGTCCTGTCGTTTCACTTGGCATGGCGTCTGGTCAAAAGTTCTGAGAAGTTCAGACTATGACAAAATATATTAAAAAGAAATACGTTACCATTTTCACCGAAACGTGCACCACCAGTGACCACGGAGAGATTTTCATAATGCTTCTAGCCGACCAGTAATTACAAAATCAATTTTCCTGGATACTTAATTAATGCTAAATAAAGCCATAATCTAGTCTGTGTTTACCATTTTCAAAATAGAGTATTACAATTGATTTGAATATGAGTTAAATATTTAACATCACAAAAACCAATTACGGATAAAAAGTATACGCGTAAACTGCGATTAGTTAGATTGAAGTTTAATCATCAATTCTAATTTAAAGTAAATTGACGTAAGTAAGTAAGCAACTTTGAAAATGGCAAACATTAACTGGATCGTGCATTCATTTTGTTTTAAGTATTTATAAAAATTGACCTGTGACTGATGGTTTGTCAGTGGCATTTTGAAAACCCACTCAGTGAACACCGGTGGATCCCATCGCAAGAAACGTGTTAAAATCCTTTCATAGTCAATGATTTTATTTTATTTTATTCTAAGATAACGAGTGTTCCAACACTAATGAGGGGCATTCTCAAATGCATTATCAACGTACAAAAGGAGTCTTCGACGACTATGGGCTCAGGTATCTTGCCAACGTCAAGGTAGATGAGTTTCTCGAGCATGTACACCCTGGAGTTATTGAATGCACCTGGCTGCCATGGTGCCTCATCTGAAAACATGCAGCAATAACATAATTCAAGATTCAGACCGGAGTTTTAAACAGTTTGGGTCTTGGTAGTAAAGCAGCTGGCAGTAAAAGTTCCTTCACCAATTTGATTACGAATAGTGCTGCTTTGGGGCCAAAATCGTCAAATTTCATTTGGAAAAGCTTAAACTTTAGAATTTTGTCCAGAAAAGCATACGATCAGCGTAGCAAAATCGGTAGAAGAACGGAAAATAAAAACCGGTAGAAAAACCAACGCTGGCGGCTGCATTGCGTCAAGAACGTGATTGGTTTTCATGCGCGTTCAGAATTGAAGGTAAACCTCACATATACACGGGAAGAGAACCGCCGCAATTATTGATCGAAGCTAGGAAAATGATTGCCGGGATGCACAGGGTCCAGTCTCGCGAATTTCTACACCGCCCAACCCTCCCCCTCCACCTACAAGCAGCTACATAAAGTTGCCATTCGCGCCAATTATTGAACTATGTAGTACTACTGAAATTTATTAACGTGTCTGTTCGTTATACATTTATTATTAATCACTGTATTATAACCACTACATGTACTTAGTAAGTGGATACTTGAGCGGAATGTTAAAGTTGACCTGTATTAAATCATTATAATAAGTTTTGAGAACGACCGCTGGTGTTTCGCTATTCAACCCTCCATCTCGGCACGCAAAAACTTGCATTTTTAAACGTTTTGAAGTTAACCTTAAACTAACTGAACTTGGCCTAACCTAACCCAACCTAACCTAACTTAACGTAACCTCTTAACCTAACTTAACTTAACTTAACTTAACCTAACCTAAATTAATTTAACCTGACATTTCTGTAGCTGTTTGGAGGTGGGCACTGTAGCTAATTGGAGGCGGAGGGAGAGAGTTGGGCGGGGTAGAAATTCGCGAGGTTGGACCCTGTGCAGCCGGGATACAATACTCAAAGAGCTTATAATCGTCTTCATTAGCGATTGATGCCTTGCAACACGTTCTACGTGAGCATTTCATGCTCAATTCTAATAGAGCACGTTTCTTATTGAGCACGTTCTAATTGAGCATTTCATGCTCAATTAGAACGTGTTGCGAGGTATCAATCGCTAATGAGGACGATTGTAAGCTCTTTGATTATTGTATCCCGCCAATCATTTTCCTAACTTCGATCAATAATTGCGGCTGTACTCTCCCCGTGTATATGTGCGGTTAACCTTCAATTCTGAACGATTTGAACTATACACACGAGCATGAAAAGCGATCACGTTCTTGACGCAATGCAACCGCCAGTGTAGGTTTTTCTACCGGTTTTTCTTTTCCGTTCTTCTACCGATTTTGCTACGCTGATCGTATGCTTTTCTGGACAAAATTCTAAATTTTCAGCTTTTCCAAATGAAATTTAAAGAAATGCTGAAATCTTATCTGTCAAAAGTCATTTCTGTTCGGACAAATAAAAATACTGTTCGTCAACATCCCCAATGAATTAACTCTAAATTCAGAACAGTAGCGCTGAATGACGCCAACTATTAGCACTTAATTCCACCTCCAATCTCCCTTAAGCCCTCAAGAAACATGAGCATTCGTATTAATTACTACGTATTTTTTAGATGTCGGACAACTGTAGTGAACCACACAACCCAAAGGTAACCGAAGATAGCTATTGAGCTAGCCAACCCGGGTTTTATTCGCAGTTCTAGCGAGCTCTTTTTAAAGACTTGAAAACTTGATTCGCACTTGCATCGTACATACCAAAGAACACATTAGCTCTATTTTGAGATTTATCAGAAATTGTTGACGTCTAAGCGCAAACGTTTTTAGAATCAAATAGAACAATTTGCGCCCTGGCAGAGCAGCTAGTACATGATTAAAAATCGTACGAGTTCCCTGAGCATTCTTTGTAAATATCTATCACATTTTTTAATCGATTCATCTATCAGCATATTGTTTATGAACTTTCGTTCCCCATCACTACTTTTTCATATTTTCTGGCTATACCTACAGACACTTTCATTGTTTTTCTACTGTTGCCGTGCACCCATCAATCCTATTTCACATTTACTGGATTCACCTTCCAACACTAGATCATATAAACTGATTTTACCACACATACGTTTCTCATACTTTCCGATTGTATCTTATGAAAACTTTTCCGCATGATCTTCCATCAAAAACCCACCGACATCTTGAAATACTAGATTATTATTAATCTTCCTTTTTTTCTCTTTCAACATGTGAACTTATGACGCACTGTACACATGTCCATGAATTCGCGCGTCTGAAGAAACACGCACTGAATGCACAAGGCAACCACACCAACACGTCACAGTTTTCTCAAATTCTGTATATGGGAACTACTTAGAGGCTAGCCTATTTTCCCACCATCGTTTGCTTGCGAGGCTCCGAGCTATTACACGCCTATACAACTCATACCATCGTTATTAACTATAACCTGTCGTGTGTGTCTGCATATTTGTTCACGTCTATTAGTGAAATTTTTACATTTTCCATCAATCCTTAAGCTCAACCTAACATTATCCAGTTGCGTATCCTGCTTTCAGGCAATCATCTTCGATACGCTATCGTTTTTAACAGTTATTTTTTTTCTATGTCATTTACCCTCAATAATCATGGCATTCATCCAACATACGGGACAGCAAAGAAAATTCTAAACTCTCAATCCTACATGTACTTCAACTAATATATACCACCCACAAAACACTCAATTTCTTAATTATTTTCTTGATTACATTTTATATTATTATTTACTAACTAGTTACCGGTTCAACCCGAGTATCAAGTTGTCCGACTTGCCCGAAAATAAAAAAAATAAATAAAAAAATAAAAAAATAAAAATAAATAAAAATAAAAATAAAAAATAAAAAAAAATAAAGAAAAAAAATAAAAAAAAAATCAAAAAATAACAAATAAAAAAAAAGAAAAAAAAATGAAAAAAAAATAAATAAACAGTTTTGTGCATTAATAGACACCAGTGGCTTCAATTTAATACCTCACTTGACCATATAGACTCAGCCAATTTTCTAAACGGACTCGGACAAATTTCGAGTTACTGAATTAAGTATATAGATGAATAGTCCGGTACCTCACCTTATATCTTTGTCTCATTTTCCATGGCACTGAAGATTCAAGTCTATACCACTACTAAATCCATTGTTAATTAAACGTACATCCACTCATCTATGTTTTATACCGCATAATCCATGAATCACTCGTCACTTCAGCTTTACTTTCCTTTGCCCTTCCATTAATTTTAACAGACACAATACCTCTCACACGTACTCACTCGTCCTCATGCATACAAAATATCTTAGTATTCTCCAAAGCAATTTATTGCTAAAAAAAACGTTTCAAGCGATTTCCAATTTCACATTCTTGTATTTACTTGAATAACTGCTTTTGAATTGCTGCTTTATGCTGAAATTAGTAATTGTGAAGGCGAGTTTCGACTAGAGTCTCTGTACGCCTCACTTGAGCCATAATCGATGATGACGGGCAGTGATCAACCAGGCGACACGGATCGTCCGACGAATTTTAGTACGCGTATAATTGAGCGATAGATTGAATGGCCCTAACTGATAGCATCACAAGGAACTGAAAAGGGGCTCACCGAGCGGAACAAGTCTGGGTTCCTCGGGGCAGCTGTCGCCCGTGACGAAGATTGCCCTGTCGCAGGAAGTGTTGCACATCGTAAAGCGGATGCTGCTTCTGTAGCCCAGACACTTTGAGTTGAATTCAAACACTGCAAGGCCTGCGAAGTTACTGATAGCGAAATAAGCACCATTAAGGTTTGTTTAAAATTGTTAGTTTTGTTTTCAGAATATAATTATGAGAGATTTAAACGTGTTCGTACTTGCAATGAACATTGTTTTTTCGAGGATTTGAAAATGTGTAATTACACGAATCCCCTTAAATTGATAATTTGGTACGATTACCAACGAGATGTTTAACTTCGCGTGAGACATTTATAGTGTATGATATAGACATTCATAGTGTATGTATGGACATTTTTAGACACTCATAATGCATGTCTTTAAGTCAGAAAGATTATTTGAGATTCACCAATCAACAAATTGTCGTGTCACTCTATTTTTCCTATATTATATGCACCGGCAACCATCTTTAAACCAATAATTTCGACCCACACAATCCCGCTAACTCGCATGGGCAATTCTACCGGTTCGCTTAGAAGCTATTTCTTCACCTACCACAAGCTGAGAGTTAAACGGTAACATAGGGGATATATTCTGTACTCCTGAATTAATCCTACCCGCTTTTGCGGCAAGCTTGGCACATTCTCCGATCGTGGATGCTTCTAGTTCAAAGGTCTCCCCTCCAGCGAGCGAAGAAATTTGGTTCAGTACAGCCTGCCGTCGGTACACCTAAAACTCAAGTACGAATCCTTCACATGAAATAAAAAATTCAGGAAAAAACATTTAATTCGTATAGATGGCGAATATAAGAATACTTCAGGTCAAGGGTTAGGTTTGAAAGACAGATAATGTTAAAACAAGTTTCCTGAAAATTTACTACTTGACGTCATTTAAGGGGATCATCCAAGTTTGAGACCTTTTTTCGTCCGATTCGTTTGAAAATTGGCCAGTATATGTCTTATGTGAAAGTAAACCGTTTTTGCTCGTGTCATTTTTTCGATTTAGGCCTTATTTTTTTGACGAAAAATGAGTTTTATGGTAAATTTTATGTATATTTCAAAATGTATCTTCTCATCGAGTTTTGATGCTAGAACAAAAACAAAGACAGTTTTAGAATCCTTGAAACATTTCTAACAAACTCAGAAGGGCTTTTTTTCAAATTCGATTTTTTTCAATTTTTTCAAACTTTTTGAAAATTTCTGAAATGAACAACAATTTTTTGGGTTTAGAGCTATACATTTTTTCGAAAAATTCGAATTTCAAAAAAAAGCCCTACTGAGTTTGTCAGAAATGTTTCAATGATTCTAAAACTGTCTTTGGTTTTGTTCTAGCATCAAAACTCAATGAGGAGATAGATTTTGAATGTTGAAATTTGTTTTTTTTTTGGGTATAAGCCATACAAAATTTTTAGTTGAAGTGTAATAAAATGATCAATTTATGTAATTGAATGCAGTTTTAATTTTCATTTTGATGATTGCCATACATAGCTTCATATTCACACTGTAAATTGTGGTTTCCAAAATAAAATAAAAACTAAAAAAATGAAATTATTTTTTTTTCAAATAAAATATTTTTTTTCAGTCTGATTCTCATAAAATTTGACTATGATATGTAACTTTGGAAAAGAAACACAATTTATTCCATTCGTTTTTTTGATTTAGGCCTTAGTTTTTGCAAAAATTTGACAAATTGGTTTTTACGTATTGATATTTCACTGATATTGATATTTCAAGACGTATCTCCTCCTTCAGTTTTGATGGTAGAACAAAAACAAAGACAGTTTTAGAATCCTTAGAACATTTCTAACAAACTCAGTAGGGCTTTTTTTCCATTTCCCGTTTGTTCTCTTTTTATATGGGGTCAAAATCGGTCAAAAATTGAAAAATTTTGGTAATTTTCACTGATATTGATATTTCAAGACGTATCTCCTCCTTCAGTTTTGATGCTAGAACAAAAACAAAGACAGTTCTAGAATCCTTAGAGCATTTCTAACAAACTCAGTTGGCTTTTTTTCCATTTCTAATTTGTTCACTTTTTAAATGGGGTCAAAATCGGCCGAAAATGAATATTTTGGTCCCCTCACCACCCCCGGGGGGGGGGGGAGGGGTGGAGAATTATTGTCCGTAGCGCCATAAAATTTTGGGACCGAATAGTCCACCAACTAAGGGTCCTTTTACAACAAAAACATGAGAAATGACCCCCGGACCGACAGGGGCCTGGGATGATCCCCTTAACTATCATGAACAACAGTAAATCCAGTGTCAGCATATTTTCTTTATTCATCGTCTACCGACAGTCTTGATTATCACGACATTATACAATAATAAAATTTACAATCTCAACTTTTAAATATTATCAACAGCCAAATCTCAATATTCATCTCAAAAATTGATCGACGCCACTGAGACTCACAACATTTGCATCAGAAATGCTGACCATGATCGAGTAGAAGTCGACTCGGACGGTCGCTGGAGACCCACACCCCAAGCCTGGAGAGGGCCCTGTTATCACGTCAGCCTGCATCGGACAAACGTGTCAGAACGTCACCACGTTAGCCTGCATCAAACAAACGCGTCAGAATGTCACCATGTCAGCCTGCATCAAACAAACGCGTCAGAATGTCACCATGTCAGCCTGCATAAAAAAAATGTGTCAGAATGTCACCATGTCAGCCTGCATAAAAAAAATGTGTCAGAATATCACCATGTCAGCCTGCATCAAACAAACGCGTCAGAATGTCACCATGTCAGCCTGCATAAAAAAAATGTGTCAGAATGTCACCATGTCAGCCTGCATCAAACAAACGCGTCAGAATGTCACCATGTTAGCCTGCATAAAAAAAATGTGTCAGAATGTCACCATGTCAGCCTGCATCAAACAAACGTGTCAGAATGTCACCATGTTAGCCTGCATAAAAAAAAATGTGTCAGAATGTCACCATGTCAGCCTGCGTCAAACAAATGTGTCAGAATGTCACCATGTCAGCTTGCGTCAAACAAAAGAGCCGGAGTCACACGTTAGCCTCAATGAAATTATTTCAAAGCCATTTCGTGCGCAAATGGTGTATTCCACTAAAACTCATAGATCGCAGTCAATAATTGCAATGCTACGTGGAAAAATTGCATCGATCACTATCGTTTTCATGCAGTACCTGGAAAAGGAATAAAAGTCGTTATTTCGTGAGTAAGCTACCCAACATTCGTAGCCATCAGTTTAATGTTCACTCGTCACCATCAGCTGAATGCTTACCATGCACCCCTACACCCACATTACTTCCACCCAGCCACCCTAAGAGAGCTTGACGTCATTGAGGGTAGAATGTATTTCAACCTCTTTAGAATATATTTCATAATATATTTTATACTAAATTTCAACCAAGTAAAATTTTGACTGATTTTAGAGATATTAAACAAGGGCTACAGTTTCTCAATTATCATTTAAGGTTGTGGGCCGTTACACCAATAGCTGTCAATAACGCTCGTAACGCATTGGTTCCGAAAGGCGTATTGAGGCTTCCTGAGACGGCTCCAGAAGATAAGGCAGATCAATAATATTGTGACAACAATACATATTGTTCCTTCTTCGGATCAACGCCTCAGGTGAAGAATCCGTGTTGTTCCGAAATGGCTCAAAATTGTGAAAATTAGTGTGGTGCGACTCAACTTAAAATACCAAATGACCAAACTCACCTTGATCATATATGTCATGTTCAATTAAAAATTAAAAAAAAATCAAATCAAAAATAAAATAACCTCTCTGTATCCACATCATCAGCACCGAAATGAACTGGTCAGATAAGTTCTAATTATTATTACAATGTCTAGCCAAGCTTCTCCTTTCAACATTTCTGTGAAGTACAAAGTGTTTTGTAATTCGGTGCACATATTTTAACCATATACAGAAAAACACAAAATAAAACGATTTTCATGAGTGACAAAAGCTTCAAAACTCATTTGTTTTCGTGAAATAATGACCTGAAATAATTTTAGATTCCCGAATGAATAGGCCTACCATGCAACCAACAAGTAAAATCTAACTTCTTGGGCAGGCTGTTGGTGAGCGCCTTGGGCTATTCCTACGGAAATCTTAAATTTTTTTAGGTCATCATTTCTCGAAAACGAAGACCATTGAGGTTTTTGTCACTCGTAAAAATCGCTTTATTTTGCGTTTTTCTGTACATGGTTAAAATAAGTGTTTTGAATTGCACAACACCCTATATAGTACGCAGCGTTCAATTCATTTTAATTTCAACAAGTTTCATTCTCACTTCAATATTGCTGAAACTTTCAGCATAATAAACTTAGGATGCACCAATGAAAGTATTTTTATTCAACCCGAACGGTCAAGAAGAAACGCAAAATTTAGCTGGCATCTGAAAGCTCCGTCCCGTCGCAGCACTCACCCCGCCCCCAAGGGACTGCGCGCCTCCACTCGTTGAAACCTGGGGACGAGAAAAAGTACAGGAAAAATGAAGTCTGATATTAGGAACAAAAATTTAATTTTTATAACCGTCTATATTGATTTGAATGAGTGTTACAGCAACATCTTTCATTTTTTGTTGGCACTGAGGAAAATTTTTAAGATTTTATAGAATGACAGAGTTCTATCTGAGAGCACTTTATCTGTTTTACAACTTTCATATCAATGAGAAATATATTTCAAATTTTAGAACGCTTCCGGTATCTAAAGGTGTATAAGAATTTCATTTTCTCAAAATGACTTACGTACATATATCACCACACATACAAGTTCAGGGCTTAGAGCTAACTTTTATACGATAACTATGATTCGTAATAAATTAAACTTTGAATATCACATAGATTTCATGATGTTATCTTTCTGAGCCTCCATTCATTCTTTACTCTCCCTTAAGAGACTTTTGCCGATCTTTTCGTAAAATCACATCCAACCTGCTCTGAGACAAGGATAAGCGATTCCAATTTTCGTATTTCTCTTTAATACGAATTCTCGCAAAAAAAACTTATGGAAGTGAATTCAGGATTTCTTTGATACATTTTAACTATTTCAAACTAAACTGCAAGATTTGATTATCTCAGTGACATGGACATTATGAAAAAACTACATTTCGCAACGGAATAGAAAGTTTGTGTAATGATAAACTAGATGACAAATACAGTACCAGAAATCATTCTTTCCAATTTTAACGAGCAAGACAACAGTTGGTGAGTGAAAACTATATGATGCGGTTGCAAAAATTCTTGAAAAGCCTTAACAGTTCTTCAGTGCAAAAGTTGAAACCAAATGCCGATTCAAGGACTGTTGTTCTTTTCGTCTTATCAGAAAACAGTACTGGCTTTCATTGGTCTATCGAGTAATCCTTGTCTACTCTAATTCACTTTAAACTTTTAAGAACATTTACATGTGTCAGGCTGTCCATATTGCTATCCACACATAATGATTGCTGGCAGTTAAAGGCTTTTATCGAAGCCTCAATTTGTAATTTGTAGGAACTGATAAAGTCATGTAGAACTTCTAGGAGTTGAGGTGAAAGTTGTACCACAGTTGATCATTTGAGTGGCATTCTTGATAAGGAAGAACCTTCTCATTTAGTGTTTGAATTTAGTTCCCAATCAAAGTGAGTAACTCCACTTATATTCTCACTATTTGAGCCATTATCTTGAAATATGAGCAGACTCTAACTCAATAAAGCAATTATACATCAGTCAATGAGAAGAACCACATTATATAAAATATGTAAAACCCTTGCTAACCAGAAATATCAGAAATGTTAATACTCTCAATGCAGGAAATATTCTCTCTGCCGATCAGGCATGTAGGGAGACAAAATGTTCTCGCAGTTATTAGCAATGCAAACGGCGTACAGAACCTAAACCATGGATGGAGTAATTTTTACCTAAGATTTTAGGAGCAGACTGATAGAGAAGTGGGAGCCCTCATGATTTTACGGTATTGAACGCGTCCACTTGAAATTTTGGATTAAATCTGGGATTTCTTCTTTCTGAGCGAAGATATGAATTCCTTAGCCGAAGTTGGCAGCAACAAGTATAATTTTTTCTTTGTTCATTTCTCTCTTAGTTCCACGTATGCGTTCACTGAGTGTTTATTTGTAAATGAATGCGTTTATGAACAATAGATGCATCTCTCCCAAAACCTTCAGTCGAGAGAGCAGGGCCCAGTCTTATGATTCCATAGAGTAAATGATGCCTATTTAACCTGTAAGAACCTTACGTTAAAGACTGCTGAAAATGTTTTTCGCCCTGTTTTTAATATTATAAATAATTCTATTCGCACAGCAGGCAGCAGCATATAATTGGATTCTGTTGTCCATTTGCAAGCTCGTTTCATTTGTAAAGATGAATTAATCAATAGACTTCAACTGCCACAAAGTTAAATAGAACTGACCGCCATGAGCACAACAAAGTGCCAAATGAGGACCAGAAGGTTCTTCGTGTCTTTTACAATCGTAAATGTATGTTTCTCGAAGAATGTGAGTAGTACTGGCTGCTTCAACGATCCTGGAAAATAATTTAAGATTAGAAGCCAATTGAGATTCAAAAATGAGGATAGTGCCAGATCTGACAGACTGTTTTTATTTTTCCTGAAAATTCTCGGATATATTATATACTTCTTAAAACTTTAGCCACGAAGAAAAAAATTATTTAACACGTGACCCATAATGTTTTGATGAGTTATTTTTTGTTACGGAAGTTTTTACTGTTTCTGTAAATAATGAAAACTTCACAATCTCAAATGGCTTTTATAAATAATACCGAACACTAGAAGGTTATCGCCAAATTTTGTTCTTGACAAACAGCAAAATTTGAGAAATTTTATCAGCTAACCAATCATATCTTGAAACCCGATTTGCTCGTTGCGCAGCTCGTTATATCGATGAGGAATAGAACCCATTCTGCCCACAATGTTATTAGGAGAAAACATCAACAAAAGTGTGAACGTTTAATAAAACATAATTTGAAACTATGTATAATATGATAACAATGCAATGTGATGTTATTTTTACCCAAATTCTACAGTTGTTACAAAGGTCACGTTTTCAGCGCATTCCCGGAAGTGTCTGCACAGATCAAATTCCACACACGAAAGAATAAAAAGCGAAAACAAATTTGAAGGCATTTTGTTCAAATGTTTCAAGCTTTGGCTCATTTTCAACGAATTTTTAAACGACATAAAACAACATTTCTAAAAATTTACCATGAAAGTATAATATTGTGATTCAATAAACAGAAAAATCTTAACTGAGAGAGGGGAGACAACAAGCAAGAAATTAAATAATGTTACGAAGACACTTCGAGAAACACGATTATTGCAGTTTGTTGTTGGGCAGTTCGCGAAAAAATATGAAAGGGTAAAGTTTAACAGTTTATAATAATGGATCAAATTGTTCATTTCCTTGAATACTACTCTTCTACTTCGCATATTTTTATTATGAATAATTTAAAAACAATTTAAATGAAAAGAGATGAGAAATGTAACGGGCTTCACTAACGAAACCAGAAAATTAACTGAGAGGATCTTTCCTCATGACAGCCCATGGATCGAGCAAATGAGTATGTTAAAAAGTTTACCGGGAACAACGCAAAAAAAACGGTCAAGTAACTTATCTAGCTTGCACTTGCACTGCTAACAGCGCGCGCTGTGCCCTTCAACTGACCGACCAGGTAGCTACATTTGCTGGTAGCTGGTCCAGGTGGGAGGGCTCTTGCGTCTAATGGGGACTCTTTCCACACCTCAAATCGTATGAGCCATGCATCCAATCAATGTAAAGCTGACTAAAAACTTTCGCGGAGTTCTTTTCATTCTTCAATGAATTTACACATGAGATTCATGTTGCTCAGATTTGATTTTATTAACTGTTGAAGATTGTTGAAAATGAAAAGACAGGGATCCATTGAAAATTTAGGAGATAGTCAATACCAAAATATTTTTCCTTTTAAGTTTAAAAAATTCTTGATCAGCATCACAGCATAGAGCATTGAAATGCAAAATAACGTTCATTTGCTCGTGTAGTAAATATCAACATCAACATGAAAAGTGCCTCTTTTTCAGAACTGAGCTATATTAAGTGCGCTTGAGGTACAGAAAATAACTCCTCCTCACTGAGCGCAACACCAAGTCATTCACAGGAAGAAAGAGTGGGGAACCATTGTACAGCACTCAATCAATGGAGACGCTGCCTGCTGCTTGTAGGCAGCGGACGGGGGGAACTAGGAATGGAGAACGAGGTAACATGCCTCTCTTTTAAGGAGATCGTCCCCGGCCCCTGTCAGGCCCCTGTCGGTCCGGTGAGCTCTTTTGTTTTGTTGTTCGAAAAGGACCCTTAGGTGGTAGACTATTCGGTCCTGAAGTTTTATGGCGCTACGGACAATAGATCCCCTCCCCAAAAGGGGAAGGGGACAAAAATCTTGAGTTTTCGACCCCATTTCAATCCCATATAAAATGAAAAAAAACGGGAAATGGATAATTTGAAAATTTACTTTAGTTAGAAATGTTCGGAGAATTTTAAAATTGTCTTTATTTTTGTTCTAGCATAAAAACTCAATGAGGAGATACGGTTTGAAATATCCTTAAAAATGAACTAAAAAACCAATATGTCTACTTTTTTTCAAAACTAAGGCCTGAATCAAAAAAATAAATGTAAAAAATTGTGTTTCTTTTCGAAAGTTACATATTATAGTCAAATTTCATAAGAATCAGACTGAAAATAAAAATTTTCATGATAGAAAAAATGAAAAAAATTTTTGTTTGGAAATCACAATTCACAGTGTGAATATGAAGTTATGTATGGAAATTGTAGAAATAAAAATTATAACTGCATTCAATTACATAAATTGTCCATTATATTACACTTCAAAAAATTTGTTATTGCTTATACCCATAACAAATAACTTTCAACATTCAAACCGTATCTACTCATTGAGTTTTGATGCTAGAACAAAACCAAAGACAGTTTTAGAATCCTTGGAAAATTTCTAACAAAAAAATATAGTTTTTTTCAAATTTGAGAAAAAAAATATATATAGCTCTGAACCCATAAATAATTTTTTGTGATACAATCATGAAACATCGCTTATCACGAAAAAATTCTTAAATGTAAAAATTTTCCTTCTTTTTCTTGTTAGAAATGCTTCAAGGATCCTAAAACTGTCTTTGGTTTTGTTCTAGCATCAAAACTCAATGAGGAGATACGTCTTGAAATATACATAAAAATGTACCAACAAATTATTTTTCCGTAAAAAAAAACTAAGGCCTAAATCGAAAAAGTGACATGAGTAAAAAAAGTTTACTTTCAAAAAATACATATACTGGCGAATTTTCAAACGAATCGGCCGAAAAAAGTTTAAAAATTGGGACGATCTCCTTCAAGCCGGTTCTTGGACGACAGCGCGCGGCGTCTGCCTATAGCTCAAACTGATAATACGTTGTCTTTACTCCTACGATATTTTAAGGCAGTTGTATTATAATCCTTTGCCATTCCTCAATTCTCAATTTAAACTGAGCTGTTCAGGACCTTATTAAAAATGGCTTGTAACCTTTTCATTGATTTTTTGGAGAAGCAGGGTACATTGTAGAATAACTGGCACCTTCCTGGTCCACTTTCAAAAGTGAAGGTGAGTTTTTTTGCAGTAAGAAATATTAATTTATAGTTCGTTCAACTTCTCCAGTTCCTTGCGATGTCAGCGTCACCGTGGTAGATGGGGGTCTTTTTACTTCCATTTTATCTTCGAGTTTCTAACTATCCTCAAACTACGGGGTCGAGGTGCGAAACATGCAGCACTGAAATGGTAGCTACAGTAGTGTGTTCCAAGACAATGAAGGGCTAATATCATCAGAGCCGCTGTTAAATCAACTTTTTATTCTTGTAAACTTGTCCCGACTACTCTGGAAATGTAAAGTTTTTGAAAAAAACAGCAGCAAACAGGGCACAAGTTCTGGAACTCAAGGAATTTTTGCCATTGAGGTCGCTTGTTTCAATCGCTTGCATGCTTGCATTCGGAAGTTTACTTCTACGAGGTAAGTAAATTTACAGGAGAAGAGTATATTGTATAATATCAGTATACTAACGTCTACATGAAATTTACCGGGAAAAATTTCAATCGCACACATTCGTAACTTTTATACATCTTCGTGTGGGAATATACTTATGCAAGTATTTACATTTTAGTAATTTCTTGTTATGTAATGGACAAAAAATTTTTGATTTCTGTAAAATTCTGGAAGGCCCAAGTGAATGAACTTCCTTGACATGGTTCTTCACTGGCTTGAAGCATAGAGCTCTAACGACACCTCAGCTCTGTTGTAAACGATCAGGTAGGGTAATGCCCGTGTCAGGTTATTATTCATACTAGTCTTAATTTTCTCCGAACAGTCGCTGAAGTTGTTAATTTCTGACAATATTCGTTTTACTTCGAATTTCATCTTAGATAAGTTCATTTCAACTCGAAATCTCAGTTTAGTATCAGTTTTTCCCCATGTCTCACAAAAACCGTAGAAAATCTTACGAAGAATTTTTCAATACATAGAGGTTTTTCAACACTGTATACACAAAGTTTTTACAGCATTTTCATCTCCTAGCTGTTTTCAGCATCGGGTGTTACACAAGTATCAATTCTCTTCGAACGCTGAAATTGTACTGCAGATTGTGCAAAATCCCGGTTAATCTGTCCAAAACCGTGCCACTTTTTAGTGTCAGTAATTACCGCCAGATACTCCAATCAATTTTTAAACATATGATGTTGCATTTTTTGAAGTACGCTCAAAATTTCATTCAAGATATATTTTGGAAAATTCGAATAGGAACTTTAGTTCATATTTTTGTACAGTTAAATTCCTAAGCATCAATAGTTTAAGATTTTAGAAAAGTGTTTGAAATTTTCCACTGTTTGAAGCACAAACCACATGAAAGTTTAAGTTTCCTTAAATCAAATCCAATTTGTATTCTGAACATCAATTTCGCACGAAAATTTACTCATTTTACCTTTATGTTATGTAACGTGACTTCAATTTTAAAGCTCCTCGGTTCAGAGTGAATTTTTATCAACTCTTCGATGAACGATGCAGTTGCGCAGTTGTGCGGCACTAACATTAAATGTTAATTATTATGTGAGTCGTTTTCAGTAAAAGCTTTGGAAGCTGAGATCTCAACAGCCATTAGCTCATCAGTACCATGGAATTATTCATTCGTTTTTTTCCTGATTCGTGGTATTGAAGCGATGGTAATCACTATTTGCGCTTCACAGAATTTGTGGAATGACCCCATCTCATTTCTCCAAATGGTAGCGAAACCAATATATAGGGTCTCTTTTAAACGTTATCTAAAAAAATCAGTAATTGTTGGTGTCGTTTTCACACTGCAATTTTCATATTTGCTAAATAAACATTTTGTTTTTTTCAAAATGTAAGAAAAATTCTGCGCATTTTTAGTGACCGCAACACGTTAGATAAACTGGATACATGTTCGTTGAAGGTCTGATCCAACACTTGTGGAAACTTTTATAAATAATTCTCAGTTATTCAGGCGAAACTGATTAAATGAACGCAACAGGAATCTTCGTTCACAGTTTGATAATTCCAAAAATTTAAGTATTTGAGGACTTGCAAAATATACGAAGCAGCGACATATTCAAAAAAGAAAATGCAAAAAGAGCAAGTTATGCTTGTGTTATACGGCAAACAAAATATTCTTTAAAGGGTTCATCTATAATACGTGCGTGAACTCGATAATCGTTCTATCATCAAATATAAATTAACTTAATTTCACATCACCTGGCTGTCAATGAAATGCATACTTTTGCATTCACAAAAATTTTGGTTTTGATACGAAGTACTGAAACATTTTTGGAATTGTACAAAAGTCAACATTTGCGTCACCTGGCTTGACCAAGAGTGCCGCGTGTCTCGAACTATTTTCACGTAGAGATAACATTCTCCATTTAGGAAATAAATAAATTGAGTTAAAAAGCAGAACATCTTTGAATGAAATTCATGACACCATTTGATGTCATGTGTTAAGGGTGTGCCAAAAGAATGAAAAGAATGTTGCCACTACATATCTGTCCTGAAATTAATATTATCACGATACGTTGCTGTCTATTGTACAGGCATAGAAAAACGTAAAAATTCAGAAGGAAGCAGGGAAAAGAACATGAAAAATATAAACGAATTTAGTGAGATGTAAGTTCTTAATTTTTTTCGCTTTGATTGTGATTGAAACTTTCTGGAGGCGGAACGATAGGAGTGATGTTTGATTCTTGTTTACTCCAACGATCTTGTGCATTTTAACTGAAATGGATTAGGAGAATAATTAACCAAATAATTCAGATGAGTAAATTATAATGTATTCGTCAGTATTGACAACTTACGAATACAAAAAATTTGCACTAAGATCAATACTTGGCAACAGCCTGGAATCATGTGTCACGTTCACTTTCCTAAAAATAGATGAAAAATATATGATAAATTTTGAGTTTTGACCAATAGTGAAGTTTCTATAACTTTGCTTGTCCCACGGGATAAATTACGATTGGTGTAAGAAGGACTGTAAATTGAACTTCAGTTCCCGTTTTTATTTATTCAGATCAGTTACCAAATAGGAATACATTTCCAGAGTTTAAAATTTATAGATATTCTGTTTTTTAAAACAAATAAATTAAAACTTATAGAAATCGCAAATCGAAACATTCGACGTTGCCATTATTTGTTCTTAGGTTTTTACCCGACATCAGACGTTTATGCTAAAAAAGATTATGACTGGAAATACTTTATAATTATGGCAACACGTTTCAAGTAATCAAACGTACTGAAAAGTCAGAGGTTTCTAAACATATATGCATTTTTTTGTACAATTTACAGTGCAGTAATATGAAAATAAACCAAAGAATACAAACTGCATTGAGTGTAGGGTTTTTTATGAAAATATCTTTCTACCTGCCCTCGAAAAACTTATATTTCCGGCGTCACAGAATACAATGAAAATGTTATACTTTTAATTTCCGTCTGTTTATTATTTGATATGATAAAATAATTCAAAGTTTTCTTGAGCTTGAATGAAAAAGGTATTTGGATAAATGATGCTTTTAAATAGGCAATAGGCGAGTACAACATTCTGTGGTGTGCTATATGACGAACACAGGTAAAGGTTAGAGCTTGCGGAAGCTAATTATTTCTGAATTAAAACGTACATTTTCCTTCCAAAACAGCAAGCTTGTTGCCTGTTAAAGAATAGCAAGCCTGTTAAATGAATATTAAGGTTATTCGCCTTACGCAGCGGTTCCCAAACTTTTTCATTTACCGCCCTTCTCAGGAATTTTTTTATCTACCGCCCCCTCGAAATCATGCTGCCCTCTAGTGGTTAATTATATTAAAGTTTTATAGCAAATTATCGATAAGATGTATTTGCTATGCATGCATTATTTTCCCAGATGGGCTCCCCTTAATGGGCTCCCAACGCCCCCCACGGGGCGGTAGCGCCCACTTTGGGAATCACTGAACTAACGTATTTGATTCGGCTCACAATTTTCCCTGAAATTTTTACAAATTATTTTAAAAGCTCAACTTCCTTCTTTCCGGGTAGATTACGCAAATTTCAGCGATAGCAATCGAAGTGTGGGTATTTTGAAGAGAAATGTTCACTTTGTTGCCACATGACCATTGTACAGTAACTTAGTGGTTGATGCGAAATATCATAGAATAAAAAAAAGAACCAGAGTAAAAACGAACATTACGTTTATTGAATACGTTTCGAAATTATTAAAATTCCATCATCAGTGCTGAAATGGCAGAAAATTTTATTTTTCTCATATTTCAGCACTGATGATGGAATTTTAATAATTCTGAAACGTATGCAATAAACGCAATGTTCGTTTTTACTCTGGTTCTTCTTTTTATTCTACGAGTAAGATTCTCTACGAATCGTCCTATTGGAAGTATTAAGAATTATAAAATAAGGACTATGTATGTTCACTATTTTAACTGCATGTTATTTTCATAGAATGAAATCACTGAACAGTAATCGAACTATTTTACTAGTACTATCATGCATTTTCACTGATAATGCTCTCTAAAATACTGAATATTATTGCGAAATTGTGAAGACTCATAGATCAATGTGGGCGCTATGTCGTTCTAAGCGTTTCTGCATCCACGTCTAAACGTTTTCTTTTTTGTCTCTCCACAAAAGAACTATTTTTTCCCCGTTTTCAAATCAAAATAAAATGACAAATTTTTACAATTCTGGTCCTTAGATTCAACCTTTTTCATTGATTTATCTTCAAGGTCAGAATTGAGCAATCACAAAAATTTAAATTAATGATTACCAAATAGGTAATTTTTTTTGAAACAGGGCATAACAAATTTTACAAGTGAGCATGCACAACTCAGTGCCAACAAACAACAACATCTTGTAGTTCACCCGCCACGGTCAGCAACGTTCAAGATATGAGGCAATGTAAGATTCAATCTCGATCTTTGAAAGAAACGTCAACAAAGCTTGAAAAAACTCTACATTGTGGAATAGTTAAGAGTGTGTCAGTTGAGTTCGAGTTATTTAACTTGAAATCAGTAAATTTTCTGCGCACAACTTGACTTCAATACATATATATGTCAAGAGTCAGAATTATTTTCACTTAGACACTTGCATGACTCAGATGCACAGGTGTGCATCGTTAACCCTTTAACGCCCAAGTGGACTGTACGGTCCTCTTTCAAAAATAACAATAATATATTGTATTTCTTATTCACTTTGTTCACTAATGTGTCCTTTAAACTTCACTGTCGAGTGGCAGTTCCTTCCCCATCTTGATAACAGTGATTACGCAATGCCAGGGTCGGTTTAGTGATAGTGGTTGTTATAACGGTAATATGAGTATAAAAATGTAGGCGTTAAATGGTTAAAGGTAAATTATCTGGGTCCGATGCTATAAAA